>CM073506.1:2772500-4150000 GCA_037074495.1 Acacia confusa | reverse complement strand
TGGAGATAGCTCCAACACAACTGGGGATTTTGCTACTGAGACTTTTACAGTTAATCTCACTACATCTACAGGGAAGTCTGAGTTCAAGCGTGTGGAGAATGTAATGTTTGGTTGTGGACATTGGAATAGAGGTCTCTTTCATGGAGCTTCTGGGTTGCTAGGATTAGGAAGAGGACCTTTGTCATTTGCTTCTCAGCTTCAATCTCTTTATGGTCATTCATTTTCATATTGCCTTGTGGATAGAAACAATAACATTAGCAGCAAACTGATATTTGGGGAAGACAAGAAACTTCTCAGCAATCCAAACTTGAATTTCACTTCATTTGTGGGTGGGAAAGAAAACCCAGTGGATACTTTTTACTATGTGCAGATAAAATCTGTCATGGTTGGTGGTGAAGTCCTGAAGATACCAAAGGAAACTTGGCTTGTATCTGCAGATGAAGAAGGTGGTGGTGGTGGGGGAACCATAATTGATTCTGGCACTACTCTGACTTATTTTGCAGAGCCTGCTTATCAGATTATAAAGGAGGTTTTCATGAAGAAGATCAAGGGTTACTCGATGGTTGTTGAGGAAGGACTTCATCTTCCATTAAAGCCATGTTATAATGTTTCTGGGTTTGAAGCTATTGAGCTGCCTGATTTTGGGATCATGTTTGAAGATGGAGCTGTTTGGGATTTCCCAGTGGAAAATTACTTCATTGAGATTGAACCAGGTGGTGTTGTTTGTTTGGCAATTCTGGGCACTCCTCATTCAGCTCTCTCCATAATTGGGAACTATCAGCAGCAGAACTTTCACATTCTCTATGATCTCAAGAATTCCAGACTTGGATATGCACCAGTTAATTGTGCTTATGTTTAATTAAACATTGATGATTTTAGAGAACATGATTGATTAGTTTGTCACTTCAAGATGAAAAGAAGCTAGAGAGAAGATGAGACATAGGTGTGGGACCTACCGAGATAGGGGTGGGTTCCACTTCTACTTTTTCCTCATTTTATTTCTTTACCAGAAGTTCAGATTCTGCTAGTGGTCTGAACTCTAATTTAAGGGGTGTGAATTTTTAGATTTTTTTTTTTCCTTGATAGAAAGTGATAGATATATGGCTATTTATATGCTATGAAAGAACAGGCAATGTATTCTTCTTTACCAGGTGATTGTACAAGTAAGCTTCAGGTAATTACAGCAACAAGATCATAAATATTTGGTGGTTTTCATTGTTCTGCATAATAAAAGCATTGCCATTTTGCTATATTTTGAAGTGTGCATCATTATTAGGTAGGCCTGGGGGTGTACAAAATAACTAGGCAAGAATAAAAAAGAAAGATGAAGCCTCATGTCACTCTGACTTGTGAATAGTATATGAGGGGAATAATGTTTTTGTAGGTTATATGTATATAATATTTAGTTTTGTTATTGACTCTTAGTTGAAGAAATAAAACAGATTATGGCATTAATCAATTGGTTTCTGACTTTCTGTGTAATAATAGTTGCTCAATATTCAAAATAAAAATCAAGATAGAAGAAGAAAAATATGGTTCATATTGAAGCGCAGGCTCCAAATCACTGTGTCAATTTAACGAAGCTTCATAAATCATAATAAATTTTGTTTTGTAATAATAAAAATCAATTACGATTAATAAGCCATGATTAATTAATTTCTATTTTTTAATATATATATATATATATATATATATATATATGATTACCTATCTATTTAGATTATTCAGACGAACCAATCTTTCTGGTTCTGCCTTACTATCCAATATAATCGCCTACTTTATTTCTATTTTACTTATTGAGCACTAGCAAAATATTATTATGCCTCGCAAAAAGTGTATGCCTGGTAATATTTTTGTTAAAAATTACTGCTATAAATTTTTATTATTTTGATTGAAAATACGTATGAAAGAATTTTCTTATGATCTCATCTAGGATCTCTTTTACTCATTTCTAATTATTAAATTTAAAAATTATTGGAAATGCGATTTCATGTAATTATATTAAGAATATATAAGATTTGTTTGTATAAATCCTATTTGATCATTATTTTTTATTTACAAAATGTCTTAAACATGTCACTCAAAAAATAGTTTTTAAATAACTAAACCAAATTTGATAGGACCTAATGGATCTGGGCCCTCTAATTTTTAAATGATGAAATAAAAAATATGACAAAAAGTTTTAGATCGTAAAATAGATATGTGGAAAAAATTCAAAAAGTATTATGACTAATACAAAATTAATTTAATTACTAAATTCAAAACCTATATATTCTATAATACGTAATACTATTAAATTCTGTTTTGTTTTTAAGCGACACCTCACACCATTAATTCTAATTCTGTATATATTTGGTCCTTTATATTTGTATCGAGAATCATTTTAACCCCCTAAATTTAAAAAGTGCATTTTAGTCTATAATACTATTATTATAATTGAAATATGAATTTGTTAAGAAAACTTGAGATGATGTGGCAGCTAATTAGGATTAAAAACAATGTAACTTGATACCACAGTATTTTCTATGAGATAGAAAGCAATCTGCTTAAAAGTAAAAAGCAATCAGTATACGAATCTCATCATCTTGTTCTAGTAGTTCTCTTCCGTTTAGAGTCGGAAAATTGGGCCAAGCCCATCGGATCAGTCTGTTTAGGTCCTGACCCTTCAAGGATCGAGCCTAAAAATTTGAAGAGATAAACGAGATTAGCCCTGGAGGGCTATGGGCCAGCCCATTAGGCCTTGTATAATTTTTTTTTAATTGAAGTTGAAATTGGTTTGGGCGTTTCAAATACAAGATATTTTTACTCATGAGGTTGAGTCTACTGCAGTTAGTGAAGCACAATCAAATATCTTTGGCATTAATGATAGTGATGAAGAATATGTGTAGTCATCTGCTGTTAGTGGTACACTTTTTATATTTTATGTGTATTATTTGTGGGCAGTAGTAGACTATGGACTGTAGTTTGCTTTTGATTACAAACTGATGAATGTATTTATTTGTTGGATAATTTGTATTGTTTGAATATTAATGTTGATAATATTTATTTGATAAATTAGAACTTTAGTTGTTATATTATACTAATCATATTTCTTTCAAAAAAAATGGACGAAAAATAGTTAAAATTTGGAATAGTAATTTCCGGGCCCTGGAGGGTCGGGCTTGGCCCTAGTGCTTTTAGACCGGGCTTCAAAAAACATGTGTTTTTCTTCTTTCAGACCCTGAAGGGCCGAACTTGTTAGGCCCTGAACCTTTTAGGGTTGGGCCAGCTCTGGAGGTACTACGGCCTGTAAGAACATTGCAAAAATGTGGGTAACAAATCCTACGCAAGCGTGTCTCAAGCCCTCTTGATTCTGCCATCACTCTAAAGCTCCTAACAAGCAATTGAATATCAAAATACTGAGTTGTTAGGTGTAAATAACTAAAAATGCATTTTTAAAATTTAAGGAATTAAAATGATTTTTAATATAAAACATAAAGGACTAAATATACACTTTAGCCTTCCGTTAAATAACACCATTTTATCTTTATATTCCTTCATAATTGAACTTTGTTTTATCTTATAAATGAAGGAGTTATCATAATTTAAAATAGTATTTTTTATATTCTATAATAACACTGATAAATTCAGTTTTGGTTTTAAGTAACACCGTTAATTCATTTTTTAAGTATTAAATAACACCTTTTTATTTTATATTCCTTCATAATTAATTTTTTTTATCTTCATAAATCAAAGAGTTATCACAGTTTAAATTATTTTATTTTTTATTTTACAAAAAAACATAATAAATACTAGGGTATTTAATTTGGATCCATTAATCAATAAGTATAATTTATTAATGATTCTTTTCTAATTTATTTTTATGTTGCCTCATAACTGAATTTTTTTGTATCCATATTAATCAATAAAAATAACTTATTGATGATTATTTCTAATTTCTTTTTTATATTCTTAATTTGGTTCTAATTTGTTTGAATTATATTTTTTTCATTGCGATTCATTATAAGCATTTGAGCTTGAGTGTGAAAAAGTATTAATTTAAATTTAAATAATTTCAAAGTATTTCTGAAAATTCTCTCTCCCTCTCAACCTTAGAAAGATATGAGTGAGCAAAATAAAAGAAAGTATATATAAGTGCCCACAACTATAAAATTTGGCATGCCTGCATGTCTCTTATTGATTGACTAATTTGCCTGGCCATTCATTTATAGACTTGGCCTATCTTAGAATCTTCAAACCTTTTTTAAGGTGCGGTGGGGTGGCCTGTGGTGGGATTGTTTCCAATTTTATTGGCTTCAGGTGTATTTCGGGTTCTTTTATCATCCTCTCAGATGGGACTACTTGCTTTTAATATATGATAGATGGTTGCAGATTTTTAGAAAAACCCTACCAAGATTAACAGCTATGGAATTTGGCTGCGATATGATATCAAAGCCGAACTGGTTATCACAACATGCACAAAGCTGTGCAAAAGAGAGAACTCCAAGCATTTCCGCAATTCTAAAATCAAGTTCCCATTGGTGTTCAAGAAGCTTAGGCCATTCACCTAGAAGGAAGCAGAAGACAACTTGTTTATGTGATTCTGAGATAATCATATTCCTTCCTTGCTTATTATCGTTGAACAGTTGTTTTCAAAGTCGAACTGGTTATCACAACATGTACAAAGCTGTGCAAAAGAGAGAGCTCCAAGCAGTTCCACAATTCTAAAATCAAGTTCCCATTGGTGTTCAAGAAGCTTTGGCCATTCACCTAGTAGGAAGCAGAAGACAACTTGTTTATGTGATTCTGAGATAATCACATTCCTTCCTTGCTTATCGTTGAAAAGTTGTTTTTATCTATTAGTGAATATTGGAAGAGCTAGAGAGGCTAATCGTATACCACCAAATGTCACTACCTGCAACTGCGAGCTTTCAAGTTTTGAGCATTTAGTTTCGGAGAGTTCATTTCATATTTTGCCGATCCGCATCGGTTTATTTATAGGGGGGTTATGAGTTTTAGAGACCAATTTTGGCTTGCTTTGAGTTTTCTGGATTACATTATGCACATGATGTTGTCCTGTTTAATATTTGGTCATTTTTCTTATTTAACTACTTTCTCGTCAAAGCGTGCGTTAAAATATGGGTAGAATTTGATTTTTTGTTTTTGGTAAAAAATTCTAGGGTTAGGGTATAGATTAGCCAACTAAGTTTTACTTCAAGAACGCTTAGCACAAAAATATTTTAAATGGACTAAAAATACCAAAATTAAAAGGGTAAAGTCAGCACAACGCCGTAAAAAAAAATTAATATCTGTTAAAATGAAAACTATTAAGGCTTACGTACAGATTGGCCAATAAGTTTTTACTCCATGAGCGCCTTGCACAAAATTACAAAATTTTGTAATTTTATTAGTTTTGTGATTTTTTGTTGTTGCATTCACTTTTTTAAAATAGCCCGAGCCTAGTCGGTAGTTTGTTACAGGCCTTTTTATGGCCTTAGCCTGGCCTGTGGCCTATTAAGGAAGCCTGTAATTTTAAAAATTTTTAAGTAGCTTAATAAGCTACAGGCCTCACCTCAAAATATACCTACTTCAAACAGGAAAAAAACATACTTACTTTAAACATGCCGAAAATAGACCTACTTACATAAATTATTCCTAATGATCTAAAATACATCATAAAATATGAAGGTGAGGTTTTTTTTCATCAAGTATACGTGTCATACTTTCAATGGAAGATAAAGGGAGTAAATACAATTTTACTCTCATAACATGTCGGTTTGACAGTCCTAACAGACTTATTATTAGGTTTAGGCTTGGCTTATTAAGCAAAACTGACTTTAAAAAGAGGCCTTAATCAAGCCTTTTATCCTGACAGGCCAAGCTTGGAACAGGTCAGGCCACAGGCCCCTGGTTTGTTCCCACCCCTAACCCCAATGCATATGGTTGGGAGTCCGAGCAAGGATTTGCATAGTTGGATTTTTGATGGATTGCACATAAACTTTTTTATACCTGGAGCTTTTGCAATAAAACTTTGTTGGCCAATATGCATTTTAACCCTTAAAAGTTTATATTTTAATGCACATTATTTTTTTTTTCTAACGGCGTTATGCTGACTTTACATTTTTAAAAGTTTTTTGGTATTTTTGGTCCACGTAAAACATTTTGTGCTGAATGCTCATGGAGTAAAATTTTGTTGGCCAATCTACACCATTAATAAGCATTGGTTGTTTGTTTGAATTTAAGGTGCCAAATTCTATTGTAGTTAAAAGTTATGGGTTAAGGTTTCAAATACACTCGCGATTTTTTTTTTTTTAAAAGTATGCTAAGAGGTAAAAGTAATTATCAACTTTTAAAATATATACAAAAATACATATTAAGCATTGGTGATCATTTGTTTAAATTTTTTCAAAGTTAAGATATAAAAATACCCATAAAATTTTCTTAAAAGTATGCTTAACACAAATATTTATTTTAGAGGTAAAATTAACTATAAAGTTTCAAAACATGTGTAAAAATACACATTATTAACCATTAATTGCCTGTTTGTTTGAATTTTTTTTTATCAAAACTGATGAAATTGAGGATGGTGGGAATGACTAATAAATAACTTGGAGAGAAGTTCATATATACTATATGAGTATCATGTCATCTAAATTTTGTCTAACGAAAACATAATAATTTATATCATTTTAATCATATTTTAAGAATTTTAATTTTATCTTATTTTAAAGAAAAAATTTATCTTATTAATTTTAATCCTTACTATAAGAATATCATGCCATTTAAACTTTGTCCAATGAAAACAAGTTGTTTCTTAATAATCCACGCCATCCTTCATGTCACAATTTTAGTAAAAAAATTCAAACAAACAATCAACTAATGGTCAATATGTACTTTTACACATATTTTAGATATTCATAATTACTTTTTATCCCTAAAATAATTGTATCATATCCACTTTTGAAAAAAATTTATATATATTTTGACACCTTAACTCTTAAAAAATTCAAATAAATGGCCAACTAATAATCAATATGTGTTTTTGTACGTATTTTAAAATTTCATAATTATTTTTTCCCCTACAAAAATAATTATTGTTAAACACCCTGTAAAAAAAAAAATTCGTGGATACTTTTACCCCTTAACCCATTAGTTATTAGTGTCTTTTTAATTCTAATAGAAGGGCCGAGCTATGTTATAAAAAGGATGAGTATTCATTTTGGCTAAGTAATAGGGACAAGAACAAATCAGTTATGCAGTACAAAAAAGTGCGTTGTTGCAGGCAGTGCAGAACTGCTGGGGACATTTGCAAGTAATGGATTCGTATCCCTTGCGTCTTTGGTGGGTGGTCCACCCAACGATGTAAATTTAAGAAATTTAATGTATGATTTTCGTATGATAAATTTTAAAATAAAAAATACAATTTTTCATGTAGATTTTGTATTTATGAACATAAAAAGTTGTATAAAATTTAGATTAAACATAAATTTAAACCGTCTAGATTCAATTTAGATTATCCATAAAATTTGGTACCCATCCATTCGATCAAAATGTTTTAATTATAAAAGTTTTATATTATAATGAGTTTGAAAAATAAGTAGCCGTAGGAGACAACTTAATACTCCAATTCAGTATGGCCGGATGAAAACAGGCAAGGTGATCTATTAGGAGCCTGTGTCTTGGTCGGTTAAATGTGTGATTAGACCTGACTTAGTGACTTATTAGTAGCAAATGTTAGATTAAAGAATATTAAATGCTAGTTTTGGTTAAAAGGTGATGTTTAAACTTACTAAAAAACCGATTATGTTTATCAGGCCGGCCTAAACCTATTAATTACTATTTAATGACAGAAAAAGTCAATTACTCAATTTGGAATTTTATAATTATCCTATTTAAGAAAAAGTAATGATTCTATATAAAAAAAATTAATTGTATTAAAAAAAACATATCTTGATAATCTTGATCTTATCCTCAACAAGGTTAATCTTAAAAACGCTTTTTAACATGCATGATTTTTGTTTATATTCTATTCTTGATGTTAGCGGATCTTCTTAACAGGCTCTAAGCCAGACCTTCATATAGACCAAACTTGGACTAAAAATAAGATCACATGTTAGACTCAGACCACCTAACTACAAACAAAAGAGGCCTCTCTATTCAGATGAAGCCTGGGCGATCTAAATGTTTCCACCCGTGGGGATGTAAAATAATTACAGAAAGCTTAAATCAAGCTAAACTTGAGTACTGGGTCATACGGAATGCAACGAAATGCAAAACCGAACTCTCAGACTCACAGTTGGGGGTGGTGGTTGGTGAGGCCGAAACACTCCCGTAAAAGTGTAGCTGTTCTTCCGGCGTTTTAACGTGGTGGTAGGTGGACCTACTAAGATATATGTATATATATCTATCTTCCTTTTTTTGAGTTAGTATCATACCTCACTTCCTCACCTACCTTCATCAACTTCTCTTCTTCCTCTTCCAGGTTGGTTGTCGAGTCGCTTCTTCAATTTCATAATCTGATATTTTCGTCACTGCTATAATTCTGATTACGCTAATTGTTTTACTCTGCACAGTAACATTTGATTTCAAATGGCGGTTAATGCTGCAAACTCAGATGAACAGGCAAGTGTTTATTAATTTCTCTTATTACCTTTTTTTGTTGCGTGTCTCCGATTTTATGTTTTTTTGGGGGTAAATTTTTAATGAGATTCTGCGATTACATGACGGATTGAAGATTTCTGATGTTAAGGTTGTTCTTGGAGAAGAGATTGATCATGTGAGGTTGATCACCTTAAACCGGCCTCGTCAATTAAATGCTATTTCACCTGAACTTGTAAGTCAAGCGCCTATATTCCTTTCCTTATTTTTCTCTGAAACGAAGACTTTTCTACTAATTTTTAGTTGCTACGGTTGTTGAGTCTTCTTCCTTGTAATGTTATCAGGTTTCGCTTGTGGCAGCATATCTAGAAAAGTGGGAGGAAGATGACAAAGCAGAGCTTGTTATCATTAAGGTTTTTCTGATTCACATGATTTCTTCAAATATTCTGCAATGTCACTGTTGATTAATCAATTATGAGTACCGATATGGTTTGAACAAATTATGATTCTCTTGCTCTTGGTTGTGTTGCTTTACTCATTTACAATCACTAAATTGCTCTATAAAACTTGTTCAGGGAGCTGGTCGAGCTTTTTCTGCTGGTGGGGATTTGAAAGTGTTTTATGATGGAAAAAAGACAAGTAAGTGCATTGTTATGCCAGAATTTTGATGTTTCTTTATGGAGCACTGGTTTCTTCCTAATGCACAGACTTTCCCTCTTTCTTTTTCGAAGTGAAGATTCAGAACTTATTTAGAGGGAAACCAATTAGAGCACATATTTGCATTTCCTGACCTGCATATTGTAGCCGCTAATACTAATGAGTTTCTTCTGACAGAGGACTCCTGCCTTGAGGTGGTCTACAGGATGTACTGGCTCTGCTATCACATTCATACCTATAAGAAAACCCAGGTTCCTTTCAGAATCTTCAGCCTCATCCTACTCTATACTTAAAAATTTGAAAAATTTTATGCTTGCAAAGTCTTATATCTTGTATGGTGCTGTTTTGTTATAAGGTTGCTCTTGTTCATGGAATTTCAATGGGTGGAGGCGCATCATTCATGGTGCCAATGAAATTTTCAGTTGTTACAGAAAAAACTGTGGGTGCTTAATCCTTGTTATACATTATTCTAAAGCCTTGTACAGACTAGTTTTATTATTTAATTGTCAAATGGCTTAGTGTCTTGCTATATTTTGTGACATCTTTAAATCAATGATTTTATGTAGGTGTTTGCCACTCCAGAAGCAAGTTTTGGGTTTCATATTGATTGTAGCTTTTCTTACGTGCATTCTCATCTACCTGGGCGATTGGGTAATTTCTACAAGGCTATTGATTCCTTTACCTTTTTCTTCCCTTTCACTTTTTTGAATGACTATTATTACACTTCCATCTCACATACTTTACAATCTTTGTAACAGCAAAAGTGTCTAGCTTTTCTTGAATTAATATAAACCATTTGTAAACTATGAGACTAAGGGTATTGATGAAATCATATATGTAAATATGCAGGGGAATTCTTGGCATTGACCGGAGGACGGTTGAACGGGAAAGAATTAGTCACAATTGGACTAG
This sequence comes from Acacia confusa, assembly GCA_037074495.1. NCBI lineage: Eukaryota > Viridiplantae > Streptophyta > Magnoliopsida > Fabales > Fabaceae > Acacia > Acacia confusa. Next base: position 4,139,854 of record CM073506.1, on the reverse strand, counting down.
CAACCCATTTTGTCCCTTCTGAGGTTAGTTTATCTCTATTATGTTCTCTTCTTTCATGTAATTATGCTAGTCCAAGTCCATAAATAATATAAACAGATCTGGAAAATAGGCAATGTCAAATGCATTTTATCAAAGTTACTGGTTTGTCATGAAATTGGTTTAACTATTAGTTGATGATAGAAATGTTCTCTTTGCATCAGAAACTTGCTGAGTTAGAGAAGCGCTTGATTAGCTTAAATTCTGGTGATGAGAATGCTGTAAGATCAGTAATTGAAGAATTTTCTTCAGAAGTTAAGCTTGATGAAGACAGCATCTTAAACAAGTAATAATTTTTTATCGATAATGTGTAACTTTTTTCTTATTGGATTTCATTGTTAGTACCAGCACATTGCATTGTACTCATGCCAGTAACATTTTGAGATTTTTCAGGCGGTCAATAATTGATGAGTGCTTCTCGAAGGATACCGTTGAAGAAATTATTAAATCATTAGTAAGTTTCATTCCACTCATCTCCTGCTTTCTTTGATTATATAGGAGCTTTATGGTATTATTGCATACCCCTGTACATTATATAGATGATTTGTTCTTTTTGAAGGAAGCTGAAGCAAGCAAAGAAGGAAATGGATGGATTGGATCAATACTTAAAGGAATGAAAAGATCATCACCTACTGCACTGAAAGTAACCTTAAGATCGGTAAGGATTCTGGAGTTAAAATAGTAAGATCTCAGACTATATTGAGTTTTGTAAATTATGAGCTATGGGAAGCTTCAAATTGTGAATTTATATAGTTTTTTTTTTTAATAAAAAAAAGACTTGGCTTTTTCTTCCTAAACGTCTGTTATGATCCTTACTAATATCATGCATAATCTGAAAACATCTTCCCTATATTATATACATACACATGCTCATACTTCTTTTAGCTGTGATTTTGATTCAACATTAAAAAGAACTTTCCCTTTCTAAGCTTTATATTCTGTGTCAACCTAAGGAGGTATATGTATGCTGTAGTGGACTCAGCATAATGAAAAGCCCTAAGTGACTCCCTGTTTTTTAATGAGACATGCATGCCGTTTCTTCAACTCATGCTGCTATTGCCCAACTTCCATGGATGCAGATTCGTGAAGGAAGGAATCAGACACTATCTGAATGTCTAAAAAAGGAGTTTAGATTAACAATGAATATACTACGAACCACAATATCTGAGGATATGTACGAGGTAATTCTTATTTATTTTCAAGAAAATAAATTGCCAATTGAATTGCCTAGTAAAGCGACGCAACCTTATTTTGTCTCTTGATGAACAGGGTATTAGAGCCCTCACCATTGACAAGGATAATGCTCCAAAGGTAATTCTCTCCTTCTCCCCCTTCCCAGTCTGACTCTGTATCCTTCCCCTTCTAAAAACACATTAATGGTCTTAAGTTGAGATATTTAGTGCTGAAACTGGGGAAAAACTGGTTTTTCATCTGACCTACATGATGTCACTCTCTTTATACGTGAAAAGTATTTCACAATTTTCAAATGTTCAAAGGTGAAAAGATGGGTTGGCAAAGTAAAAAAAAAAAGGATGAGAACGTGTAGAGTAAAATAAGTATATATGGATTTTCATCTCAGTTAAAATGTTAATACCAAAAATCTGATATAGACAAACTTCTTAATATTCGACTTATCATATGATACTTAAAAGTCAAAATAGCAAAGCCGGTATGTCCTATTGTTACTATTTGCTCATAAATTATATCAACTTCTTTCAGTGGCAACCTCCAGCACTTGACAAAGTAGAAGATGGTAAGGTGGACTTGGTCTTTCAGCCATTTGAGAAGGATTTTGAGCTGCAGATTCCAGAAAAGGAGGAATGCAGGTTGGGTTTATTATTTTGAATGATTATGATTCATTCGATATGATTCTTTAAGTTTTTATTCAGCAACATAACCAAATGCCTCTCTCTGATTTGAAACACAGGTGGGAAGGTAAATATGAGAATTCAGCGTATGCAGCCTAAGAAGAGAAGAGGAGTGAACAGGAAGAGTCTCTGGTGAGATGCTGTTTCTTCCTTGAAGAGTCAGATTACTAGAAAATTTGGCTCAGGTTATTATGCTTAGTGGGGTGTCTCTATCATGGGTGGCTAGCCTACTCGTATATGGTTGATGCTTTTTTGTAATTTAGAATTAGAATAAAATGAGCTTGATGTTCTTAAGAGTTCAAGATTTGCCATCAATTATTTTAATCTCAATGAAGCAAAATAGGTAAATCACACTAAAGAGTGGAGAACTGAAAAGTTAAAACCCCTGATGTACATTTGTGTGGGCAAGTGAGCAAGAATTAAGTATACAACCAAGAGTCAATGGATTTGTGAGTAGTGAGTGACATGAAATAATAATAGGGTTTCATATCTCCAATCCAAAAGTTTCATAGTGAAAATGAATCATATGGTCATTCTAAGGATGAGCTGATAAAGCTTGCACACAGCTTCTTGCCATTGGAAATGAGTTGTTGTGAGAAGTCAATTGATACTATAATAGAAACTCGCGAGTCACGATTCATGTTTGTTTTTCAGACCTGGACCGTTTTCATTTTGATATGAAAAATAAAAAGCAACACAAGTTCAAAAGGTGCTATGGTGTAAATTTGTTTGAAAGTTTTTTTTTTTTTTTGCTATTGCACCCGGTTCACCAGAGCTTTGCTCTGATTAGTTTGGATCGAGGTTCTGTCGGGCGCATATGCGGGGACCTCTCCCAGGGAAGTTTTTTGCATCCACTAGAACTTGAATTCGAGACCCTTGCTTAAGCGGCCCAAGTCCCTTCCACTTGAGCCAACTTCTATTGGTTTTGTTTGAAAGTTTTAATTGAACGGTAATATTGTCTTGAAAATTTTTTCAGATCCAATATCACCTTGAAAGTTTCAAATGGAATAATGTTGTTCTATACCGTTAAAAAATTAATATTAGCCATTAACATTTTAATAGAAAAGTGTAACATTGTTTTATTTTAATACTTTTAAAACAACATTGAATCTAAAAAAACTTATAGGGTAACATTTTTTCTTAGCAAAAACTTCCAAAACAAATTTGTACACTAACAGAATTAAAAAATTAGTAAAAAGATCTAATAATTTTGCTCAATGCCCAAATAGATAAATACATACATACAAAAGAAGGGTTTTAACCCTTGGTTTTTAGTCTTTATTCGCTTTCCTCCCAAGCGTGGCTAGTATAAGGTGAAGGCAGCTTGACACTCAATTTTACAAGAATATTAAACTTTCCATCTTTCTGATTTCATTAAATCCTAATTTTTTGTTTCCAATGATCCAATTAGTTCTCAGTTTAATATTCGTGATTAATTTGAAAATAACTTTAATGATGAGGACATTTGCTTGTAACGTTTTCTTTGAAATTAAAGGTTTAATTCCCACGACGAGTTAGAAGAAGCTTCATATTAAGAAAGATGTTCCCGACAAAAATTCTCACATATATTATACTCCTCCGTTACTTTTTTTATAAAATAGGATTAACCGAATGATATTTCTCCAAGAAGTAGTTAAAATTAGTTAGGTGAAATACATATATAAAATGAATTTTGCTTTCTAAAAATGCTCTCACTTTTGGAAGTGTTTCATCAAACTTTCTCTCCCTCTTGGTGGAGTTCTTCTGTTTCTTTGCGGGCTTTTCCCCTCCAGGTGTTGTTTTCCAACGCGCTTTCCTCCAGGTGTTGTTTCTTTGCCTTTTCCACTTCTTTAGGTTAGAGATTTTGTTTCATTTTTTATGGTGCTTGTCATATTCAAGGGAAGCAGGGCCAGATCTATGGGGTCGAGATGTATGGTGGCAATGTGGTGGGTGATTGAGTTCAAGGGTTTTGGTGTTTCACAAGATTCATCATCTCTCTACCTCGATCTCAATTTGGTATGCTGGCAATAGATCCTACTTGTTCTGCTCAGATTTTATGGCTTTGGGATGGGGAAAGACTAGTGGCACAGGCTGACAGTAGCTGGGTTGTCTATATCCGTGGCAGCACTTCTCCCTATGCAACATCATTTGCATGGTACTAATGAATCTACAGATATTTTCTCAAAAGAGATGAGCTTGTTTGAGTGGTTTTTTTTTTTATAAGAAAAGATAGGCCCAGGCCTTATGTATTAATAATATGAGAAAAAGGAACAAGTCCTATACAAGCAAACAGGGGATCAAGTCCAGGCCTTGTTTGAGTGGTTTGTTTCTCATATGGTTACCAATGTTTCTATGCTTAATTCTGTGGTGATGGCTCATGAGGCTTTCTGCCTTAGGCCTAAGGTTAGGGTTTGTATTGGTAGTGTTATTTGGGCTTTGGATTTGGTTTAGGCAGTTTGGGCTTTAGGCTTTCATTTTGAACTATTGTGTTATCTTTAATTTATATTAATATAAAATAACCAGCTAAAGTTGGCTCAAGTGGAAGGGACTTGGGTCGCTTAAGCAAGGGTCTCGAGTTCGAGTCCTTGTGCATGCAAAAAACTTCCTTAAGAGAGGTCCCCGCGTATGCGCTTTGACAGAACCTTGATTTGGACTAGTCAGGGTAAAGCTCTGGTGAACCGGGTGCAATAGCAAAAAAAAAAATATTAATATAAACTAATTTTGTTGGAAAAAAAAAGTTCTTTATAATTAAATAAATTAAGTAGAATTTTGAGTCATTTTTTTAATTAAAAGTAAAATAGGGAGTCTAAACAAAATTTTCAAATAACTCTTAATCATGTCTTATAAAAAAGAACGGAGGAAATTTATAATAATTGATTATTTTTATATCATAAAATATCCACGAGCATAACTCAAAAATCAAAATAAAGGGATATATCTTTTTTAAATATGTTTACTTCCTCTAAATCTTAATATAAAACCCATTTTGTCAATCAAAATTTTCATTAAGATGAGTCTTGAAACGTTCTCCGTTTAATTAACGAAATAACTATATATTAATCAAATTAGTTACTTAATAGGATTTAAGCAGTAAATAAAATATCCAGAATATGCATAATGAGCCCTAGCGTGTAGCAATATACAATTATCCAATCATACACAAAAAGACAGAAGCATTACTTGTAGCAAAGTAGACTAGGCTTCCGTTGACTTCCCAGAAGGACTTGAACGGAAGTGGTCACCTGGAAAAACATTGTAACTATCAGTCCACTTATTATGAATACCAATATGTGCTAGTAAGGTGCCAAGTTGATCAAAATTATGCAATCCAAAATAAAACAATTCATCAACATCCTCTCCATAAAATATCACATTATTACTATATATAATAATTGGGTGTCACAGATCTTTCTGAACTCAATTCCTAAAATACCTCCCATCAATCCAATCAAACCGTCTTGTTTCCTCCGACTAGACCCATGGGTTAAGTCACACCATGTTACTGGTTACTCAAAAGCTCACTGGTCAAGTGATAAAGACCGGCCAAAATTCTCAAAGCACCTGCCCCAAACCATGGGTATTTTCCCTCACTAAATTAATAGAGTGTCGTAAGCCCTTTTTACACTAGTGGGCCAAGCCTTCATTAAATTGATGGGACAATAAAAAACAAACCATTGTACATCAATGGAGGCCTCATCACGTGGGGAATAACAACTTCATCTCTTTCTAATTCAACCCTTTCCATAATTATCATAATAAATAAATGCATATATTTCATAATTCAAATCATAATGTTCCACAAGGAAATTGCTATTAAAAATAATTCCTAATTACAACATATCAATATACATAACAAGTAGAAAGTGATTACCTTCAGCCAAAGCTAACTATTATCACACTGCTCCTAATCCAAGAGCTTAACACACTCCACAAATCAATCTACCACAACTAATTTACTAACAATTAGCAACTCTTTAAACTTCCACATATTTAAAATTATAACTTATAATTTTATAAAATTAAAAATATATAAATTTTAATAATAAATTTGGAATGCTTGAAGTGGAAAATTATCAAAAATTTAAGGAAACCATTGAAACTCTAAATTTTCCCTTCAATTTATTATTAATTAATAACTTCCTTTATATATATTATTTATTCCCTTTGATAAATAATAACATTATTCATTATTATTTATTTACCTCATTTATTATTTATTTCTTCTCATAATATTTTATTATTATTATTATTATTATTATTATTATTATTATTATTATTCTAGATCTAATTTAAACTCCATAATTAATTTAATAATTACTACCACAAGTAAAATATGTTTTACACATGTTTCCTTGACACACACACGCAAACAGTGAAGCAATTTCAACTGAATAATAATAATAATAAGACGCAGGGTATGCATTTAAAGACTTAATATATTTATTAGTTAAACACCAATTGACTATTTTCCAACAGAAGCAATCAGGAAACCAACCAATGTAAGTAAATACTCCCTCAAAACATTAGCAAGTTTCGGCCCATATTCCGAATGGACCCAATCCAACTTATTTGCTTCTCATTATTCACTCCTCATTGTTGACAACACACTCACTTCACCTTTCTTTCTCACACATACGTACACACGTATACACACTCATATCCTTCTCCCTCATTCAATTCATTTTCCCATCTCATTTCATTTCTCCAATTCGGCCAAACCACACACTACATACCCTATCTCATTTCCTCATCTGAACACTCACATTTCTCTTCCCTGCCACACACACGCCGCGATCATGCATGCAGCAAAAACGAATGGAAAGAAAACAATGACAGCAAAACAAATGACGCTAACACCCCCCTTTCACATGCATGCATACAGTTTAACCTCTATAACTGTTTTAAACATTTCATTCCCTATTGCATGCATTCCTATATATATATATATTCTCAAGTGTATATACAGTAGACAATATAAGGGTGTGTGTGTGTGTAACAGTAAAAAAAAAACTGATGCACATGACAGCGAAAAAAAAATCAGCAGCAAGGATGTACTCAACGCTACGGCCACGTCTTGCTTCCATCCCCCACATATGCATCACACACACATATATATAGGACCCTCAAAATATATGGAAAAAGCTTATGACTAACAGCCCCTGTTTTTGGTTTAAGTTTCAGCGGAGCATGGTTTTACTTTCTATGGATTTACTCTTGCTTTGCGTTGGAAAATAACAGATATAAGAAGGGAGAGAAGCTTGATGTGTTACCTAGGTTGCTTGCTCGAATTCCCAGCTGCTCACCGTTGAACAAAAACCTCTGTTTTGCTGATATGAAAACAGAGAAAAAGGAATGGACTCTCCCTCTCTCTCCTACTCTCTTTCTCTCAGCCTCTTACTCTCGGTCTCACCCTCATCAGCTGCTAAGCAAGAAACGGTGGAGGCAGTGGGGGGTATATATAATAAGAGATCCAGACTGAAGGGCAACGTCCAGAGGGAGATTAGCGTGGTGCTCGAGACGCAGAGGGAGTATGGCGTTCTGAGTTTCTTTTCCTGTCATTGCGCTGCTTCTAGATCTCCTTTATACGCTTGCGTGTTTGACGTTAACATACTGAAGTTTTCTGCACGTCTGGCTTAAGATGGAGGATTGTGTGTGTGTGTGTGTTATTGTTGGCTGAATGTAGGGGATTGGGTCAATTAAAGTATAATGGGCTGATATGCATTACTTTCTTTTTGCTCTTCACGTGGAAGTTGAAATGAGAAAGGAAAAAAAAAATGGAGATTTAGTTTTTATATGTATAAGCATGTGATTTAATGCAATTGTTAGATAATAAAATCATTAATTTCATATAAGGGTTTTGTTCTAAAATTTATATCTCGTAATTATTTTCCTTGGTTTTATTTACAAGTAAATAAATTCTAAATTTTTTTACAAATAATTAATTTAATTATTTGGCCAAATTCCATTGTTTAATTCTCATATATTATTTTAAGCCAAATTAAAAATTAAATTTGGAAAACACAAACCTTAATTTCAAATAATTATTTTGTAGTAATTTTAGCAAAACTCATTATTTAATTTTGATATAATATAAAAATTTAAATTCCTAAATTTAGGATGTTACAAGTCTTATATAAAATTCCAAAAGGATCGGTATTTTAAAAATATAAGTATGGATACGTTAAAACATTTATATTGTTAGTGCTATATATATATATATATATATATATATATATATATATATATATATATATATCCTAATTTGTTTTATATTTTATATTTTATGTGGTTAAGTTTTCTTTTCCCGATTAAGTATAATTCAATTTTGCTTTGCAATCACGACCCCTCTTCTAAAAATCTTAACTCCATCATAGGATGATCTATAGAATAAGCAAAATTATTAGAGTAAAGAGAAATACAAACTTAGCCCTGATCAATTTACAATAACCAAACTCAACTGTTATAACTTCTCATTCACAAACTGCATTGGCTGTTACTTGTTAGGCTGCCGGTAAATGAAGGGAAAAAAATACAGAATGGATTATTGGAAAATCTAGAGGAAGAGAAAACAATATAATACGTGATGATTTCATTTTCAAATGGAGTATACACACACCGAGACTGAAGGCTAGATATAAATAGGGACAAAAAAGAAAAACCACCTGAGAGATGAAAATTATGAGACGCCTTGAAAAGACAACCGGTCCCGGAGAGTATCAAAGATCGATGATGCTGCTGCATTTTGTGAAAAAGTCGATTTCAAACGACCAAGTAATTCGCCATCTTTCGCCTGAGAAGCAGCATCCGCGGCTTCCTTTGCCATGCCGATTCGTGCATATGACTGTTCAAGATTACAGAAAGGATTAATCAAAATTGCTGTGAGCACTTGACTTGAGTACTGGCAAAATTATAGCAAAACTCCATATGTCATTGCAAGCAAAGGCTCTAATATTTGTGCCAAAATCTCTTCTTCCACGGTAGTGCTCATGAACTAGAGTCTGGACCACAACAATGCATAGGAGCCGAAATAAAGTTTTATTTCATCTGGGGTAATTTGCTGAGACCTTGTAAGACTAGTAATGTTGTTTGATAGTAAATGTTGGGTAATGACAGAACAAGAGCAAAAAAAGGGGGTAGCAAAAATAAGAATGTTCAGATGAACATGTAGTGATGCGAAAACAAAAAACTCAATGATTCCATATGAAGGAACAATTAGCACAGCGTTTGTTTAGGAGAGAGAATGGTGAAAACAAATTAGCGCACAGTCAAGTCTTTTATTCAATGTGTCTATAAAATACCTAGGCTCTTTCTCAAGGATAATTGTAAGTAGTAGTAGTAGTAATAATAATCATAGAGTTGCATTTCATATTCAACGCTTTTTTAAAAATACCTCAGCTCTTTCTCGAGGATCTGCAAGTTTTGGGATATATTTCAAAGCTTCTGCTTTTTCATCTGCTTCAATGCATGCCTCCACAAATGGTCTATAACCTACAGATCCCAAATCATGTGAACTTTAGACCATAGCAAAAATCCATGCAACGATTATTTTGAAATGATTCTGAAGAAAAGACGTCGCAAATGAGAGACCTTTAAAAACTTAAGCAGTATAAATATAATACATCAAAAGTTAGAAAATCCCAGAATTCTTTTTGTTCACTTGTCACATTCTATCAACTTAAAGATAAGAACTAGGCACAATAAGAAAAACATAGCAAACGCTGTAGATTATTACAAGATAGAGAACAATTTTGGTTTGTTCGCTTTAGCATTTCAGTCCATAAACAAATACACACTTGGGAACAGAGGATGGAGAACAAATTGGGAGTTTGTAACGCTGGAAAGATATCCTCCAAGAGGTAATAGCCAAAATGGATCTGAAATTGATTATCGGTCCTCACCATCTATCCCATTCAAATCACCAAAAACCTCAAACAAAGGAAATATGAATCTAGAGTTGATGCTCACAAAATAAGTTTATAGAATGCTCCTCAAAATTAACTAGGAGTACAAAAGCTTACCAATAGGAGGTTTCTTCTCCTTTGAAAATTTTTCCAGTGCAGCCCAATCTTTGATGGTAGCTAAAGCAAAAACTTTCAGCCAATACCATCTCTTCTCAGACACCTGAGGTAATATAACAGAAATTTAATAAGTGTCTTAGAAACCAAGAGTTTAGCCCCACAAGGTATGAGAAAATAGCAACTGCTTACATTTTTACATTATTCAATTGGTTATTAAAATAAAGAGTTAAAAAAAAACACCTAAGGCTATGATATGTAAAGATAATAATATGCATTTAGGGACCTAATTGTAAGATAATCCTAGGGACCTAATTGTAAACTAGATAATTAGTAGGGTAATTAGTCATAAATCATAAACTACAATTAGTTAGAACTTGAAGGAGGCTATAGTATTATAAATAGCCCATCCTCTCATTGTACATTCAGTTTTTCAGATTTGATATGGCTTTGCAATAATAGAATTGTGAGAGCCTAGGAGCTCTCTTCTCTATCTCTCTTCTAATCTCTTCTTCTATTTTTTCTAAACCTAAATACATAACAGTGGTATCAGAGGTGACGATCCTCCGACCTCTTCTGCTATTCTGTATTCTGTTCTGCGTCTGTCTATTCTGTTCTGTTCTTTGCTCTATTTCTCTGTTCTGTGATCAATTCTGTCGGTCAGTTCTCTGTTCTGAACGGGAACAACCAAGAAATTCAAGAAAAAGAAGAAATAGGATTCTGGGTGTTCTCCCAGCAATTCTAATATCAGCCAAGACCCAGAAACGTGTGGGGTTATTGTGAATTCCATAAGCGAATTCAAGAAAGGAGAAAAAGAAAGTGCAAAACAGGGGAATTTCCTCTGTTCCTGAGATTCTGTGCATCAGTCAACTTCCGTCGGGTAGCAAGAACCGACCAAGAGGTGCAGGAATTTATAGAGAATCGGAAAGGAACCTGGGTTAGCTCATCTATACGTGATTGTGGGATCATAATTCGGTTGCAAGACTCCAAAGAAATGGCTCAAACACGGTCCAGCAATATGGAAATCAGAGTTTCAGTCATCGAAGAGCAGCTCCAGAAGCTTAATAGGATAGTTGAAATCGAAGGAAAATTGGAGCGAGTAGATGAGTTACATGCCACGGTTCAGGGCTTTCGGCAAGAATTCAGAGACGAGCTGAGGAATTTGGTTCAAACAATGCAAACCCAGAACGAAGACCCTCAGCGACGTTATCAGGCAAACGAGAGAGGCAACGCTCACGGCGACATGCACCATAGACCGACCCAATTCACCAAAATGGAATTCCGAAGTTTCAAGGAAGGGATGTTGATTGCTGGATATCCAAATGCGAAAGATTCTTTCATCTAGATGGAACGCCTGAAGCCGAAAAAGTCACGATGGCGTCAATGGGTCTGGATGAAACAAGCTTTGCATGGCATGTTGCTTCTGAGTGTCGATGGCGAAGACCCATGGGATGGAATGAGTACACAGTTCTGCTTCGGGACACTTTCGGCCTTCCTATAGAAAAACCCATGGGCGAATTATCTCGGTTGCAGCAGATTGGTGGGTTGTCGGAATATAATACCAGATTCGACATGCTCTCCGCGAAGGTCGAACTGATTGAATCATATCTGATTGAAATATATCTGTCGGGCCTGAAAGATGAGATATCTGACCCAATACAGATGTTCGACCCAAGAACTTTGGGAGAGGCGCGACGACTGGCAGGAATCCAAGAATTGTCGAATTTAAGGAAAGAATCGAAGGTCTTGGGCTCCAGGGGCGTGTCGAATTCCAGTGGGGTGTCCGCGCCTGGTTATGCCACAAATGTGTCTTTAGGGTCGCAAGACACGACATCAGGCCATAAAGCAAGTCCCACCAACAGCTCACTTCAGGTCATTCTTTTAATACTTTGTCACATGCTTCCACCAGAGACTCCCACCCAACCAAAAACAGAAGCCAGGAAGCCTGGAAAAACTCACGAATTCTCTCGGCGGAAGATGAGGCAGAGCATAAGAGCAAAAATCTCTGTTTTTACTGCCATGAACCTTTTTCCAGAAACCATAGCTGTCCCCAAAGGCAGAGAATGCGACTTCAATATATGGAATTGGTGGAAGACAACGAGTGCTGTTTTGTACCCTATGGCTAGGTGTGAGGTTATGAACGGGGCATCACATGTTAATGGGTTCCAGTTGGTGCCATGTAGAGTCATATTTTCTCCAGCTTATCCTATTTTCAGCACTGTTCAACCTGCTGCAAATAAAGTACAGCTGGCTTGCAAGTTCTCGTTAGGGCAGAACAATATTGATGAGTTACAGCTGGATGGCATTCTCTTTCAACAGCAAAAGCATCTTAACGGGACAATGGGTTTAATAATTTCTGATATGTTTTTGGGCTTGGAAAATAATAGCAAGCAAAAGAGCCCAATAACTCAGCATTTGGGTTGCATATTTGTCATGGGTTTTCTCAATAATAGGCTGTTGCAAGGAGTCTCAACTCTTAAATTCTCTCCTACACGAAGTCTGCTGTCAGTTTGGTTTAGGGGCAAGTTAATTGAAATGCTTTATGGGAGAATCTGTTCTCTTAGTAGGAAGAAATTGCTGACAAGGTAGCAGAGGTCAAGTCACGGGATTCAAGACTGTTTAGCTGAATATTTTCCAGAAATTAGAAAGCTTATGGAGCTTATGTTTCAGTTTGGTTTTACTCCATTAGATTGTTTTTTAGGTTCAGATTTGTGTTTTGTAGTTAATCATCCTTGAGGGCAAGGATGTTTTTGGGGAGGGGGTATTGATATGTAAAGATAATAATATGCATTTAGGGACCTAATTGTAAGATAATCCTAGGGACCTAATTGTAAACTAGATAGTTAGTAGGGTAATTAGTCATAAATCATAAACTACAATTAGTTAGGACTTGAAGGAGGCTATAGTATTATAAATAGCCCATCCTCTCATTGTACATTCAGTTTTTCAGATTTGATATGGCTTTGCAATAATAGAATTGTAAGAGCCTAGGAGATCTCTTCTCTATCTCTCTTCTAATCTCTTCTTCTATTCTTTCTAAACCTAAATACATAACAGGCTAGCTCAGGTGATAAGGGTGGAATGGGATGTGTTTAATATTAATAATTCAAATCTTCTTGATATAACAAGAAAAACATAGTAAATTGGCACAAAAGAAGCATTGCTTTCCATTCAAGACAGTAAAGGAATTAGTTAAAAACTCACCTTAAATTCAGTTTTCACTCTCAGTGCAGCTCGATGATTTCCCAATACAATACATGTACGGATTGTATCACTTATACTTGAATCTACAAAAATGGCTTGCTTTGTGGTCACTTCTAATTCATGTTGTATTCTGCAGTGCAGTAATAGCATTAGAACTTCACCTTCAATTTTATTCCATGATATATATAGCCATGTAACAAGGACACATCCTAGTAAAATCTGAATCAGTGTCTGAAAATAAAACATGAATTATCACATAAATACACCAGAATATGCAGTGTATTTCAGCCTCTAACAAATGCAGATATTGAGGAGATTTATTGTGTAGTCTAAAGATTTAACCAAAATAAGAGTAATCACACCTTAACAATTTCGCATGCTCTTCAGCTGCCTTTGACTCAAAAACATGTTCCTTTGTTTCTGCAAAGAGATTCTGTGCCTTCTCAATAAGTTTTATACGAGGGCCATGAAGTGGAGACCCTTTGCTTGCCATTGGGTTTTTCTCTAGTTCCCATGATTCTTTCCACAACAGAAAGGCCACATCCTACAAGGATTGAGTTCTAGATAAATTTAAAGTAATTATAAATGGAAATCAAGTGGTCAATTAGATATTATTATAGATGGATGTGCTTCAGTAGCAATGCATTCATTTAACAAGACAAACAAAAATGACTAAAACTTCAGACAGAGTAATTAACCAATAATAGCAAAATTAGGCAGAGTCATGCCTACACTAAAGAAGAAAAAGAATATAGGAGAGCTTAAAATCATAAAGAGGACAGAAAATGTTCACATACAGGTTGTCAACTCCACTTATGCAAGGTTTGCCAGATTGGATAAATAAAAGACAAGATCAAAATTTTAAGGGTTTTTTTTTTTGTGGAAAAAAACCCTCTAATCAACAATACCTATGAAAAAAGCACGATGTTCCATTTTACCTCATTTGAAATATTCATATAATTCAGGAGATTATGACTTACTTGAAGTTGTCCTGTCGATAAGTAGAAGTCCTTTAGAAATTCATGTTTATAGTACCTGGAATAAAAATATAATTAGGATTGCTACAATGACATACATTTTGAAGAAAATTTATTATAATTAGATGATTGAAACCGAAAAAAGAATCTACAGAGAGTAATTAATTTTTTTGCTGTATAGCAAAACAGAACCATGCAAATAAGTTATTAACTCTGCAGGAAGCATAATTTTTAGTTAATTTTTGGCCCTGCATCAGTCATTTTTTCTAATGGAGATTAACACTCAGGGATATCCTTGGCTGGAATTCTATGAAACACCACCTTCCATGCTTGTGGTTGCAGCCTATAACTTAATTGAATTGACACCCAGAAAGGAAAAATCCTAGGAATTTTCCCTGCTATATTATTGCCAAGATATATTTTATCAAAATTTTTCTATCATAAGCATCCCTCCTCCGTGAAATTCCTAGTCTAAAATACTAAGAATTGTCTGCAGAACAGAAATTACATGACAAGTAAATCATCTTGACACCTACTATAATGTATATTAAATATCTGTTTTAAGAACGGGACCAGACAGTCAACTAATTCAACTACTACCTGCTTTAATAAACAACCCAGTTTCAAGCTAAAAACCACTTTTGAGGTCAAATCATTTTGAACCAAAAATTGAATCGAAAAACCTAAGTTGAATTGGAAACCAGACTTCCAAAAATAGCCTCAGTATATGAGTTTGGAGTTTACTTTCAATGATTTGGAATTCGGTATTACCATGTGAGATTATTAACTAATTGTGAAATTGGATTATTTAAGTTTAATTTTGGTATTTAATAATTTGATATTGTATTTCTTATATACATAATTTTTTTTAAAAAAAATTAATTATCACATTATATTTTCAACCACTGGTTGAACTAGAACCATTAAACCCATGACAGGATGATATTTCAAGTTCAACGTTTGGTCCAATTCTTAAAACTTTGTTAAATATACGATAGAAGTCCAACCCTAGTCCTTTCATTTCCATGTGATTATTTGTTCAAAACTTCATTATCATGTGCAAATTAATTTCCTCATTTGGCTAGAGTTATCATTCAGCCACGTGGGCTTGCCTTGTGTAGTTGTGTTGCATTTTTCTAGGTCACTTACTGTGCATAAGTTATAAATAAGTCACGTGCTAATGGTCTGGCTTGTATTGTTCCAAAGAATTCCAAAGGTTGCCTCTGCATCAATAGAAGAATTCATGCATGAGAGATAAACTTGCCTTTCTCCAAACATAATTATTTAATTATATTCAGAACTTTCTGGAATAAACCTTTTGCCATATGTGAAAGAGGACAAGATAAACAAGGTCTGTGTCGCCACTTTCAGTTGCCTTCATCAAGGCTATATCTTCTTCTCCTATGCTTAACAAGAGAGGAACCTAAACAACAGAGTTATTGAGTATGAAGATAGAATCTACAATAGAACAAACCATATTTTATGAAATATTTTAATAGAAACTCTCCCACAAATATCACTAGAAAAACCAGTTAAACAGAATACCTGTTTAGAAGAGCGTGGTTCATGTTCAACAAGCATGGCTGCTAACCTTCGGCGGCCATTCTTGTCCGCATGAGCAGCCACCGCTGCATAGGATATGCCTTTGCACATTTTTAACTAGGAATCAAAAGATGCATAATTTCAAGAGTTATTCTTTTGCCATAAACAGAACTTTTTTTAAAAAAAAAAAACACTATACAGAACTCCAATCATGAAATACCTTATCAAGCAGAATTTCAAGAAGTGTGACATCAGGAATATTCAATGATGATGTTATCTTCGAACATGCCCAGTGCATTATTACCACTTCCTGCACAAAAGCAGCAAGAGAAAATCAAATTCATACACAGAATAGAAGATTGCTATCAGTTAATGATTCCAATAACAAAGAAACCAGGAATTAAGAACTGCCCAGTGTTTAATTTTTCCCTCAGCCCTCTTGTTTCCTTCTTTTTATTCAATTTTTCTTATTTTAAACCATTACAGACGAATAAAAGAACAGATCAAGAAAAATTCATAAAAATATTTCTTTATTTTTCAATCCAATATATTTTTCCTTCTCCAATAAGAAATGATGCCAAGTGCCAGCACAAGGAAAGGTCAGGGATCACCATAACATCATCAGATGTCTATTCTCATTCTTGTATTTTTCCGCATTAATACTGAGTCATCTTGCTTCCTCTATAACAAGGTAGAGAATTCACTGACCAACCAGTACCACCTTTAGGTGCACCGATTCTGAGTGTCATTATTGTAAGCATTTGAAACTTTTCTTATAGATAAGATTTAAATAACTCTTACTTTCAAATGGTTTCACGCCATAATTCTCTGTTAATAACTCACAAATCCAGCTTAGCAACATTGCTAATTCATGTTTCCTTCTGTATCTTTTGGGATTACAGTTCTTGAGTACGGAGAATCAAAGTTTGAAAATTTATAGTGATATAATCATATTTAGGCTAATATAATTTACTCAATAGTCAATAACTTAAAAAACAAACATCTACACAAATGAACCTTAAAAGCAATGCAACAAATACAGAGGGGCACAGCTTATCATGACTTCAGGAGAGATAAGGTCATAATGACAACACTGTGCCCCAGCCCAGGGGCACAGAATGAAAAAATTTGACTTGCATAACTGAGGGAATACTTCCAGTGTTAGTCTTGGACCCAAAGGTTTGGTACATAGTTGTCAAAACAAAATGCAAATCTGGATAATACCCAAACTTACACTGGATATATACTTACTTGATTCATTCCAAGATATTCTGATATCCGCAATGCAAGCAGATGTTGATAAGCATTAATCAAGCGCCCAATCAGAACAGATGGTGTGAGCAACTGAGGTAAGAGATAAATTCAGTACATGTTCAACTTATGACATTTTTTTGGTGGGGAGGGGGGACTAGACAAGTAAGCTTTAAAGACCTTATACTGCTGAATACTGAGAGGAATGCCAATCTCTGGGTTGCGAACTGCATTCAGAACCCGTAGAATTTTACACATCTCTGGAATACGATCACGTTGAAAATTGCTGCCAAAGTCAACTGGATATCATTACCGAGAGCAAAAATCAGAAAAATATGCTTATCCTTTTTTAGGTCCTTGACTATTGGGGGTGACAAACTTAAAACAACATGATACAAAGATTTTATAACATTCTTGCAAGTAATTGCAGGAGTAAGTCCAAATCAGACTCACCTGCAGAAAGCCTGGCCATAACTGGCTGCTCTCAAGAGAGTCCGCTGCCGCAAAACATCAAACTCATGACCAGCAGCATCAATACATGCTTCAACAGCCTCAGGAAGGGAGGGTCTTATCAATCTCAAATTTTCATCTGCCTGATGAATGGTAAGAAAATGAGAAACTCATCTAAAAATCATGCCATTATTGAGTTGCAAATAAAAACTGCACGCTTGATTTAATGTTTTTCCCTTCTGCAGAACTTGATTAAATAAGCATCACCAACCAAGTAAAGGTCCTACCTTAGCACTTCGCCTATCAAAATGGTCCAGGGCGTCATACAGTAAAGCTGCAGGTGATGTGCTTCCAATCGTAAATATTGAAACAGTGGAATCAGGGACCCGCTGAAGAAACTCCATACTAGTGTTGGACAATATCCTCACTCCATCACACTCAGGTATGAGAATTATAGGTTCATCATAAAAGTAGCGAACTGGATCTCCATCCGGACCCATCATTAAAAGCATGTCATCCCAGTAAAGCAGCACAGCGTCCATCCCACACCAAGCAAGCTGCCCTGGAGGAAGTGCTGACTGCATGCATGAAAATAGCCATAAAGCTATAGGCATCCAACAAGAAGCTCCAATCCTAAAGAACGATATAAATGATAAACAAGGTAGAAAAACTATCAAATAGACTAAATGTGATAACCATCATAAATGCCTTTTTAAGATTTATAAGGTCCTGCGTGCCACAAATAACAGTTATCCGTAGCACTTAAGAACAAGTGACATATAGATTGAAATTCCGCTCAGAAGATAATTATTAACCAATAATAAGGAATAAATCAAAACTCCTGCTACAAGCAAGCAAACATTGACTCTATGCACGCCTCACTCAACTTTCAAGACCATCTTGTCATTGTTAATTCTCCAGCACCCTAAATTAAGTGGCACGAGAGAATCGAAAACCAACCTCGCACTCCCTCTCGATGATAACACCAGTCAAGTCCGAAGTGGTGACCAAAAGTCGGCCATCGTGAGTAAACGAAGCCAGCCACTTCCCATCACGTGACACCACCATCTTCTGCAAGGGGCCCCGCAAAACCTCAGCACCCAATTGCTGTACTGCATCTTCCTCCACAGACAAAACAACAGCATCATCCACTCCAAGTAGTACCTCCACGTTTCCAGACATTGTGTACTGAGGCTCGATCACTGCCATACAATGCGGCAACTCCTGAATTGCGGGGTCTGCAAGCTTAGTAGATTTTGGGTTTTTGAAGTCTGCAATGCAGAACAATTGATTCGCCTCAGTAATGCACACCACCCCGTTGCCCCAAAACACACAGTCCACCACATTCTGCTCGAAACACTCTTTGCCCATCGAAATGTTCGGTTCCAAATGCTCAGCATGAATGTTATACCGATAAATTGTGCCATCCTGCACGATGCAGACAAGGATTTGATCGTCGGTCCAAGCCATTCCAATAAGGCGACCGCCTGGGTTCTTCCACACGGTTTCCGATGACTGAACGCCAGCGGAGTTGAAAATTCGAAGCTTGCGAAGAGCGGACTCAGCATAGAGTTGGACGATCTTGGAGTCATCGCGGATGACGGCGATGGGACCACCGAAAGGGGCACAAGCAACTTTGTTGCGACCAAGGTCGAAGTGCTTCCATCTCATAGGGTAGATTTCAGGTTTCCGATAGTACCGGTTGTAGAGGAGCTGCCACTCCGCGGCGACCGAGACGTTCGCCATCGGAGAAACGGTGTCTTCGGGAAGGATTGGATTCAGTCCTTCTTACTGAGACGTGGAAAAGAAGGATCGAAGCCTAAAACGATCACGATTTCTGGCATAAAAAATGATGAATTGGATTAATCAGAAACCTAGATTCCGATCACAGAAGAAATCGAAAAACCTAGCTAAAAGGCAAAGGAAGAAGAGCAGAAGTAATGCATTGTCGTTAAGCTAGTTTAGAGACTGGAAGTTCATAAAATTGATTTTTTTTTTTATACAAAAACTTTAGAAAAGGAGTTGGGCTCACCTCTAATCTAAGGGCAGGACATTCGGAGTCTAGTCCGTAAGAAATACTGACCAGAGAGTATACATTTCTCCACATCTACCAACATTAACACTGCTTCCTAAACCCATAGGATACCTAACGCCTTAATCAAGACAGAGATCGAATCCCCTAATGAAGAATACCGACCCCTCACCAGTTACACAGGGTCATAAAATTGATCAATAAACCATCCGTTCGTTTGTTGGACTGTAATGATGACAGTTTTTTTCATAATTTTTTTAATTATTTTTTATAATTATAAATCATATCTATCTAATTAATATAATATTATTTTAATTTTTTTCTCTTTTTTTTAATTAACAACAAAACAGCCCATATAAGCGGACGATCAAAGAGGAAAAAAAATCTAAGGAAAAAAAGAATGGATCGAAATTATTTGATGTGGCAAATGTTTTTTCTCACTTTAGGAATTTTTTTTGTGCCAACTTTTACTCTAGGATTTAGAATGTTACTACAGTCTACAAGGTATTAGTAATATCATATTATATTTATTCTTTGACCAAAAATATCATATTATATTTATAAAAATAAATATTAAATCTAAGCATGAAGGGACGAATGCTTCCGTTTTGCTAGGGGGAAAATAATTTTATGCTTTGTATAAAAAAATTATTGTATGCCATTTTATTTTAAAATATATATTATTTTAAAAATATATAAAATTAAGTTTACTTTTCTTAAACATGGCTAAATTTACTTGTGGCCTCTTTTTGGTCAAAGGGAAACTTATATATTAATACTCCAAAAGTCCACAAACACAGAATAGAGAAGTATTACAAAAGATACTAAGAAGCAATACAAAGAGGAAATCAACCCTAAGAAGACAGAAACTTAAACACAATATACTAACTAGAAAAGAAACTACATAACATCCTCTGACAGAGAGAGGGTTGGGCAAAAGTACGGAAAAAATCTTAATTAATTAATTACCAAAATACCACTGATGCAAAGTATTAACTCATCTGCTCTCTTGTAATCGATTACATGCCTTATGTAATCGATTACAGGGGGTCAGACCTCTTTTTTTTCATTTTTTGCACTATATAATCGATTACGTCATTGTTTAGTAATCGATTACATAAAATTGGCACTATGTAATCGATTACGATGAGTGGCGTAATCGATTACATAGTGCAATTTTTATGTAATCAATTACGCTATAGTGTGTAATCGATTACATTTCGACAGATGTGTTTTTTAAAAGCCAAGTTGAGCTCATTCGTGGTCATTTCTCCGTTTCTGCCCTAGAGCTTCTGGTTGCTCGTGTTTTGGACGGTTTTTGTGCGACCCATCAAAGTGTAAGGCCATTCTCCTCTTTGAATGTGGTATTGTTGTGTGATCTTTGTAGTTTAATTTCATACACCTTTGTTTTTGTGTAGAATTTGAAACCCACTCCCTTCTAGCTCCCAATTTCTGTTGTGAAGGATGAGTTCAAGTTCTAACGACTACGTTGCCGTAATCTACCATAGTGGGAGGCATTTTGAAGGACCCGATGGTGTTCAATTTGAAGGAAAAACCAAAATGATGAAAATCAATCGGGCCACCATGTACAACCAGCTCAAAGAAAGGATTTGCTGATAGGCAATGAACGATTGATTCAACAAGTAGATGGCTCAATCGTTATCCCGAATGCAAGAGGATACAGAATGAGATGGATTGGGTGGAGTTTCAACCGTCAAGCAGTCAGTCCCGATGTCGGCATTGCAAGTAAGTTGGTCATAATATACATACGTGTCCATTGAGGAATAGGCAAGGTTAAAGTGGACAAGTTATGTAATTGTATTGCATTTATGATAACACTAGTGAACTTATGTGTATTAGTATTTGTTGATGTATTGTGACGTTTAATTTATAATTAGTTGTTTTAGAAAACCATGAATGCAAATGTCCAAATAGTTATGTAAATGGATATAGGGACATCGATGGATTAGGTATAGGGTAGAATGTCAATTGTTGGCAAAAATACCTTCCCCAAGTCGCATTTGTAGGTAAAAAGAACTTGGAAATAAGTTTCCTCATGCACCAATTCGAAATCTCTTCTTCATTGTGCTTCTGCAGCTGGTGTAATCAAGGACCCAGCTTTGTTATCATTAATAAGTTACTCTCCTTACCTCTATGATAACCAGCTTTTACCGTATACACTCCGTTCTTTGCATTGGTCCATACTAATTTATCAGGTAGGCCTCTTGATGGGATAGGGATAGAATGAATAGCGTCCTTAACCTCCTCCGTCGGAAGATACCGGTCAATGGAAGAAAGATCCCACTTACCATTAACTATTAGGTCACAAACGTTAACGGCTGAACTCAATGAATCATTTGACATACTTGGGTTTTCAGGAAAACTAACATTTGGAACCCATTTATCATCCCAAATTCTGATAGTGGCCCCATCTCCCACATCCCACTGAAGATCCCACTTAAGAACATCCCTACCTCCCAAGATGCTAGACCAACACCACGATGCCTTATAGCCTTTCTTTGCCTTCATGAATTCATCTCTAGGAAAATACACGCTCTTCAAAACCCTGGCCCACAAATCATTTGGACTCATAAACAGTCTCCAAGCAGTTTTAGCCAGAAGGGCATCATTCATGACAACAAGATCACAAAACCCCATCCCACCGCTACTTTTAGTTGTGGTTAGAGACTCCCAAGCTTTCTAGTGATTGGATCCTCCATATGCCTTCCCGCTCCACCAAAAATTGGCAATAAGACTATTGATCTCTTTACAATTCTTTAGCGGAAACTTGAAACAGTTCATGAGGTAAATTGGAATAGCTTGAAGAACAACTTTTATCATAACATCCCGGCCAACATAGGATAGCAGAGAATGACCCCATCTTTGAATTTTGTTTGCAACACGTTCACGGACATACGCCAAAGCCTGATGTTTCGTCTTTCCCCAAATACTCGGAATACCAAGGTATCTACCTAGGTCATCTAAAACAGGAATACCCAAGGTCTTCCCTACCATACTTTTCACACTATCAGGAGTATTAGCTGAGAAAAAGAGGCTAGATTTGTCAAGATTAATGACTTGTCCAGAGGCTGTACAATACATGTTCAATATATTAGCCAAGCTATTGCAATTGACTTGATCAGCACACGTATACAGGAGTGCATCATCAGCAAAGAAACTATAGGTAAGTGCTGGGCAACTATTGCTCAACTTGACTCCCATGATGATTTTATCTTTCTTGCTCTTACTGATCATCAACGAGAGAACCTCAGCAACAATAATAAACAAGTACGGAGATAGGGGATCTCTCTGACGAATGCCTCTACTTGGAGTAAAGGATCGCACATTTTCACCTGATAAACAAATATTCAAACTCACAGAACAAACACATTTCATTAGTAGAGTCACCCATTAAACACAAAAACCAAGGCGAAGCAGGACATTTTCTAAGAAATTCCCTTCCACCCTATCATATGCCTTGCTCATGTCCATTTTAAGAGTAAATTCATACTTACCATCGGATTTCTTACAGCGAAGATAATGATAAATCTCATGGGCAATAATGATATTATCATGAATACACCGCCCAGGTATAAAAGCACTCTGACTCGAAAAAATACAAGTATCAAGTAAAGGACGCATTCTATTGGCCATGATTTTTGAAATAATCTTATAAGAGAAATTACACAACCCTATTGGACAGAAATGGGAAACATGTTTAGGTTTTTGAATTTTAGGTATAAGAGTGATATTAGTATTATTCAAGTCATAGAGAACAGAATTACCTGCAAAAAACTCTTGAACTATACTGCACACAGACTCACCAATTTTAGCCCAAGTATATTGGTAAAATTTACCTGAAAAGCCATCCGGTCCTAATGCTTTTGAACTTCTAAGACTAAATGTTGCAGCTTTTATTTCCTCCTTGGAGATAGGTAGTAAAAGATTTCAATTCATTTCAGTTGAGATTTTAGGATCTATAAAACCCAGAACTTCATCCATCGATCTAGCACTACTTGTGGAAAACAGATCTTGGAAGAAACTAGCAATGTTGTTAGAGATGGCATCCTTCTCCATTAGCCAGTTACTTGCATCATCTTTAATACATGCAATCCCATTCCACTGCTTCCTTTTAATGGTAGATATGTGAAAGAATCGGGAATTTTTGTCCCCCACTTCTAACCAATTAACACGCGAGCGTTGCTACCAATACTTTTCTTTTGCCTCCATTAATCTCTCAAGATCTCCTTGAACCTCTATGAGTCCTCTAGAGATGTCAGGGGACCAGTCTTCTTGATTTAACTCAGCTAGGTGGGATTTCAACAAATCGATGAGCTTACTACTATTAGGAAACTCCTTTTTGCTCCACGCAACTAACTTCTGCTTACACCTCTTCATATTGCCCAAGAAAGCATCCATAGT
Organism: Acacia confusa; assembly: GCA_037074495.1. Classification (NCBI taxonomy): domain Eukaryota; kingdom Viridiplantae; phylum Streptophyta; class Magnoliopsida; order Fabales; family Fabaceae; genus Acacia; species Acacia confusa. The sequence goes on along the minus strand of CM073506.1, from coordinate 4,116,078 downwards.
TGAGCAACCCCAAACAAGAGAGGATCGCCAGCTCCCTTTGACTATCTCAAGAAAATGGCCATGAGAGGCCCAAGCTTACTCAAAACGAAATTTCTGCGATTTCTGCATATTTTTATACTAGCTTCGAATAAGCAGAATATGATGATCGGAATTTGCCACTTGTACATTAAAAACCTGAAGATTCGAAAACTGCTCTCGCAACTACAAGTTCTCCAATGCCCTATCAATGCGCTCACGGATTGTATCCGGATACTCACGATTATTACACCAAGTAAAACTGGGTCCATTAAAGCCCAAATCCTCAAGCTCACAATCAGCCACAAAACACTTGAAATTAAGGATCTTCCTACGCTCTAGGACGACCACCACTCTTTTTATGTTGGAATAATATATCATTAAAATCCCCAAGGCACAACCATAAAGAGTTGATATTATTGCTAATTCTTCGAACCTCTTGCCAACACAACATTCTCTCTTTTTCGTCAATGGACCCATAAATGAAGGTAATATAAGATGGAACATCAAAGGCCTCCGATGTCACACTGGTATGAATAATATTATAAGACGAGAAAAGGATATTAACTGTAATTACATCCGACCACCTTAAAGCAAGACCTCCACTTATTCCTACAGGGTTAACAATCCACTCTTTGTTGAAACCACATCTGCGCCTCACCTTCCTTACAATACATGCCTTCTGTTTAGTCTCCATTAAGAAGACTAAATGGGGGTTTTTTCATGATGCATTCATCCTTTAAGTTTCTAACCGTCAAGGCAACCCCCACACTTTGACAGTTCCAAGCTAACAAATTCATGGCGGACCGGTGGCTAATCCCATCCAACCACCGGCTTGAGTCAACACTGAAGAATCCTGATCCACCATCATGCCACCACTAGGCGTCGACCAACTCATAGGAAAGTCTATCTCTATAACAGGTTGGATAGCCCTAGTTGAACTAGATTGTGCTCCACTCCCATGTTGTCTAATCTGTTTTTTAACTAATCTAAAATTCCTCTTACGCCCTTTCTGAACACCTCCCCTAACAGACTTCTCAATGGTTGCTTTCTCAGAAGAATTAAAATCAAGTCTCCTACATTTAGAATGCTCTATCGAATATATATCATCGTCATATGTTCTCTTGATATGTATACCTCTCAATCCAGCAGAAACAACAGATATAGGGGACAAGCCATTAAAGGGAATAATAGACTTAGTTTTAATCTCATCATCACTTGGGAATCCACATTATATGGTTGAGAAAATATTGGATCATGTATATGCGCCACATCAGGAGTTAAGGGGCTAACCGTATATGCATCTGTGTCATTGATTTCAACAATGGATGGGCCTTCATGTAGCACTGGATGAGGTTCCCTTATAATTTCGGTAGGATTGGACTGCTAGACTTGGCAGGAAATAATCTTGCTTAAATTTCTAGGCCTATTGAGATATAAGCAACTAATTGGGCCCATATCTCCTTCACGTAACTGGCCCAGTAGAGGAGGCCCAAAAGCTTTCCTTGCATCCAAAGCTTTCCGTTCATAAACAGTTGTCCCTCTCTCCTCGCTGACGTCACCATCTGCTACCTCCATCACTCTCGCCTAGCTTCCTTTCTGCGATGCCCATGACGTTACTCACTTTTGCAAGTGTTCAGGTGCTAAAAGCTGTTTTGCTTTCTCGTATTCAGATCTGACCGTTGGACTCGAAAAACACTGGAGCAATTGTGTCGCCGCTTGAGTGAGCCCGTCATCCGGCAGGAAGTCTCCGCTAACAGGTGACAAATCATCCAACCTCCTATTTCCTTCCGAACACCCTATCCCCCCACGCCGCATTCCAATATTAGTTTCGAATCTCCTGCCTTCACTGATGACTGGTTCATCCGGCGAGTGAGGTTTCCAATTCCTCCAATGAGAATGGGATGCCTCCTTGTTGATGGATTTAGCCTCACACCAGTCCATGACACAAACCTCCAGCGCATCTTTATGAGTTTGCACTGCCGGGGTCGACAACCAGCTCCCAAACTCCTTCACCCCCTCACTCCCCTTTACGCAAGCCGTAGACATTATGCATCGTCGGCCATCGTGTCCTATTCGACCACAATCGTAGCAAAAGATCTGCAACCTTTCATACTTGACTGTTACCCAGGTGGGGTCCTTATCCTTACATGGTATCCAGAAGCCTGAGACAAGAGGGCTATCCAGATTGATGAGAGAACGAGTTCTGATGAAGCTTCTCTCTATCCTACCATCCATCAATGGTTTCTCGTACATAACCACTCTCCCTACTGAATCACCGAGTATCTTCGCGTTAGCATTGGTAAAAGCTTCAAGAGGAAGGCCATGAAATTGTACCCAATATGATGTTTCATCAAATCTGACATCTGTGAGGACCATATAACTCTCCCAAACCTGGAGGTTGAGCAGGAATCCCTGGATCGACCATGGCCTACCTTTGAGGACTTGTGCATAATCACTAGCGTTGCGGAACCAAAACCTGAAGATAAGCTTGTTGCTGTCAAGAACATGGGCCTCCAAATTCTCATCGATCTGCCACCCCTTTTTTACCATCATGATAACAGTTGTAGTGTTCATTTTTTTACTGGTATGTATTTGCCCTACAAGTGTGCCCCCATACGATTCAGCTTCACTTTCTAAGTCTAAGAGCACTTGTTTCGAATTCTGAGAACCACAGCACCGTCCTACGTCCATATTTCTAGGCACTAAAAACAACACCCACACACCCAAAGGAAGTTACCCAGGAAACAGGAACCGAAAATGGAGTTTATGCTAGATCTCATATCAGGCCTAGCTAAACAAAGAGGTTCACAAGAATAGGGGACACTCACAAGGAGGGAGAAGCTCTCACTTGTGGCCTCATGATTCATTGAATAGCAATTGTTATTTTCTATACCAGTGTGTTTGGGTTTTTTCTGTTAGCTTGCTAATATTCAGATAATGCTGAATTGTTTACTTTTTTTATAGTTATCAAAGAAAAAGTAGTTGGCGGGTTAGGGTGGGCCCCCACCCCCTTAAAAAAAACTAAATAATGAAAATAAACATGACAGCCCCGCTGATATGAACAGCTCCAGTCAGACAAAATTATTTACCAAATATTATTTTTATTATTTTTTTTTAAAAAAAATAGAATAAACAATATGTGCGGAATGAAAACAAGTAACAATCCAGTAACTCAACCTTCCTAGTTTGGTCTGGTTGCAGATAAATGGGAAATCCCGCTGATATGAACAGCCCCAACTCCCAATTAACAATGTCATCATATCCCAACTCCCAATTCTGTTACTGTAATTAGTATGCTAAAATCTTTACAGGTAGAAGAGGAGCCTGTATTGAAGCTGCTGCAACAAACTGATAGAGTCATACAGTACTTTACTGATATTGAGTTTGTACATGTGTTTAGGGAAGCTAATTTGTGTGCTGATGCTATGGCAAATTATAGCCTAAAGCAAGATGCCATAAGGGCTGTATATGTTAGGCCCCCTGTAGGTGTAAATCAATTGCTGCAAAATGATTGTATGGGTATAGCATACCCAAGAATGATTTTTGATACAGGAATAATATAGGGCGATTGCCCCGTACTGTTTACCAAAAAAAAAAACAATGTCATCATATCACTTAATTTAAATTTTGTTTTTTTTATAAAATATTAAACTCACTAACAACATTTTTTCCACACTACTTTTTTTTTAGGGATGGAGATGAAGAATGACTACATAAATTATATTTTTTTTTTCTTGTAAACCTCAATTTATATTTTTCTTAAAAAAAATACCAGCCAATTTTAACCGATACAAACATTTTTACTTAAACTGCTATAAATATAAACCGCAAAAAATCCGTTATATTACCTGCTAAAAGCGTTACATAGATTCATATAAATATCCCATAACACCTCATGTTAAACCCTCATCCATTTCTTCCCACCTCCTCTTCTCTCTTGTTTTCTCTCACCTGTAAAGTTTTCTTGAAGAGTTAGCAAGCTGATTAAATTTGATAAAAAAATAAATAAATATCTGATTTCAACATTTTTTCTTCTTCTTATAACACTAATACTAATTATTTTTTCTCCAGAAATTTAAAGACTTCTCCCCAACATTTTCAACATCTCTTCCATAACTATAACATTTCTTCCATGATCAAATAATATATAGTGTCCAACAGAATAACTCCTTATTACATACTTGTTCTTAATATTAAACCTACATAATATTTATACTCATCTAACCTAAATTTAATCATTCTTCTCAAATCTTAACTACTATCATTTAAATTGTTACTTAAATAATAAAAATTCAATATAATATTGTAAGAAGACTCAAATTATAGTCTTGCCTTTTCTTTTTTTTCCATATTTTGTAGGGGTTACAAATTTAAATTCAAATTAAATATTTGGCCTAACTTTTAAAATTGCACCGCGTTCCTTACTATTTCGGCTATTGCTCTGTTTAAAAACCACAATTGAACCCAAAGAGAATACACCTAAGTTTAATACACAAAATAAATTAATATGCGCCAATTGGTTGACTATTTGCACATACATTGAAAATATCCGTGGCCAACATTTTTTCCTCTCAATAATTGGTTGGTAAAAATAGCATGGGAAATTCATATAACCCTAGAAGAAAGGGAAGTGTCAAAAATACTTTCTGATTTTTCAGTTAATATATTTTTAAAAAAATTTGCAGGCAACTATCAAGAAGCTGCAACTGCAACTATCAAGGTTTTTGCTTCACAAAAGCGTGTCCCGGTGGGGTCCTTAGCTTGACATTTGAATATTTTGACCTTCACAGGCCTCGTCACCCTTCTTCTTATACGAGACGTCTTCACCTTGTTCCATCTAAGTTTCTCATTCTTTCTAATTCCGCCCTTATATATATGCATTCCACGATATGTAGAAGTGGACATAAACAATTCCACCTTTTATCTACTTAACTGCTGTGGCATCAGAAAGAGATTATTGGCGTCTGAGTTTGTTTCCTCGGGAATTCGAGCCATGCACCCCAGGTTGGTTGCTTACTACGCCGTCTCGATCATTTCTTTTCGTTTTCTTTCCCTCTTGATCTCTCAAGATATGTTTTGATCACTTGTTTTTGCTTTCATTAAAAGGGTAAAGTCGGGTTTGGATTCTGCTACTTCGCTACACTCCATTTACGCTTATTTAACTGCCTTGCTTCTTGCTTTGGTGGGAATAGAGTACCAAGCAATGAACACTAGTCCTTTCAAACAACAACCTGCTGTGATGATACTATTGATAGCAATAACTGTGTACGTCATGGCACTCATGGTTTTCACTTTCAGATCAAATCATCAATTGAATTTAATAATAATGGTGTGGGTGTGCCACATTTGTGGAACGGTTGCTTGTGAGCTCCTCTTGTTACTCCTCGTCTCTCCGTTATGGTGCTTCCTCATTAACCTATCTTCACTTGTGTTGGTCCTCACGCTGCTCTTCTCCTACGACTATCTGTTCCCACCACCACCCAATCCTGATGACGCTCCAACTGAGGAGGGGCAAGCTACTGAAACGACAGACCCATAAGAACCTCCAATAACCTCCTCCGCTGCTCCCAGGTCTCAATAAATGGATGTAATTTTCAAAAAGTCTCGACAGCATGAAATTAACGACAAGTTTGGGCAAAAAAGACGGCAATAGCCCATGTTGTTAGCTTATTATGAGATTTTTTTTTATTTTTTATTTTTTTTTGTTCAAAGCATGGTGATTTTCCCTTTTTAGTTTTGGTTTGAGTGTATTAGAGGAAATAAATTTTTTTACATGTTTGATTTTTTTCTTCTCCTTTAAAATAGAGATAAGGTGGAGGTTTTTTTTTTTTTAATAATCATCTCTCCAATTTCTAATTTTTTCTATATTAATTTTTTTTTTGTTTTTTTTCCAATCAGACTTATTTAAAATTATTTCATTCCAGCATTTCTCTCAAAACAAATAAATCATAAGTGAATTTGGGAATCAGACCTGAGATCTTATTTATATCGTGTATTGAAGTCAAAGCTGCTAAAAACCACACTCGCAACCATTTGATTTTCATTAATAAAATTATAGATATATACATATTGATAATAAGAAAATAAAGATAATATAAACTTGGTGCTAGGTTGCGTATCGGGCTGGCGTGCTGTAACCCGCCCATTTATATTAATTGGGTACGGGTCGCCCAAACCCGTGGATGAACTGCTTACCCTGTAGTAAAACGAGTACGGGTTAAACAGGTCTAGTGAATTCGTTCAAGAATCTGACATCCAGAAATTCTGAAATTCGCTTAGCACAGTACGATGTATTACTTTGCAGCAATATGCTAACAAATACCATGAGAACAAACTAAGTGCCCGTTTGGAAACCTTTCAAAACCTAAGTTTTGCGTAGTACGAGATAAGTATGTGAAAGGAGTTTTGTCTCGGCTTGCGTGAAACCTAGATTTTGATGGATTGTCAAACAGACACTAATTCTCACATAATAAAACAAACCAGAGGAAGTAATAATGAACCCTAAGAAATTAAATAACCAAATTAGCACTTTCCTTAAAAATACACTCTACGTTTAGGCTTTGTTTGGTTCGACGGAAGGGAGGGGGAGGGGGGATTTTAATGGAGGGGAGAGGGGGGGAGGGAATAGGAGGGATTTTAATATTACCTTGTTTGAATTGATCAGAAGGAAGGGGAGGGAAGATATTTTAATGTTACCTTGTTTGGTTTAGGAGGGTAAGGGAGGGAAATTTTTTTCACATTGACAACTTTACCCTTATGTTATAAGAGGGATTTTAATGTTAGCTTGTTTGGAGGAGAGGAGGGAAATTATTTTCACATGGACAAATTTACTTATGTTATAAGTTTTTTTTTTACAAACTTTATTAAATGTATAATGACGTATAATTCAATCATTTAATTATCAATTGATTTTAAATCAGCTCAACTTATGATGTTTAATTTGAGTAAAGTTTAGGGTCAAAATTTACTGTGTCAGCTCTCAAGTATATCCCATATATTTCAATTGCTTATGTTGCTCTACTTCTTTCCCTTATGTCGAACAGAGAGAACAAGGAAGAAATGTGAGATCATGATGTAGTGCCTGTCCAGAAATAATCATTGTTGTGTAGCTGAATGATTCCATGTTGATATTTGAAATGAATCTGGAGTAAAGCATGTGCCTTTGACATGCCACTAAGTCTTATTTTCTATTTCTTCCTACCCCATCATTGGTCGTGGCTGTTATGAATCATCCTTGGACTTCCCATTTGCCCTGTCTTGCAACATGAAATGTTATGTGGTATAAAGTACTTCTCATAGCATATGTCTTTAACAAGTGTTGAGAACCAAGACCAAAGTCTACAGTTCTTTATATGTTTTAGAGGAAATGGAAATGGGAGAAGTAAAATCTGTCCATTGCATTGGCTAATAGTGACACATGTGATTGGTTAGCCTATGTTTGCAGGCAGAGTTACTCCAAATTGAAGTGTGCGTTGTTGGAGCTCAAAATCAAAGGCATTAATTAACCTTGATGCATCTATATCATTTCTCATTCACAATGCAAAATTTCTCTGTAATTGATACTTCTACCAGCTGGTTTTCAGGGTGGAAAAGTTTGCCCAAATTGCAGCAAGAGATAATACAGTTGTCATTGTGGAATCCGTGCAAAGCCTGGTTCAACGAGAAGAAGCATACAGCTTACAAAACACATGAGAATTGACCTGTGTATCTATGAAGAAGAGCTAAATTAACATATCGTAGCAAGTGCCGCAGTGGATTTACTTAGAACCTGGAGAATCTTTGATGTGGACATAGTAAGATCTGATGCATCTCAATTTCAGTATTTAGGTCTGATAAGTGAAGAATAACCTCAAAGTTCTGATCGCCTAAGTACATCTATACTCACTCTCTTTTGTGCCTGGTAATTCATTTGAACAGATAAAGAATCTGTCGATGGGCTAAGACTGTGGCTTCTTTGAATTAGCTGGCTGCCGAATAAGCAATACGATCTTATTAGAGCTGTATCGTTAAAACCTAAAAGGATATTTTTGGAATAATGGAAAAAGAATAAGGGTATCTTAGTCCACCGTCACACTAATTTTTAAAATCCTTCCAAATCCGTCCGGGGGTGAAGTTTTTGAGGGGAGAGAGGGAAAAATTTTAAAAAATTTCCCTTCCCCTCCTAAAAAATATGATTAGCCGGGAGGGGGCTAAAATCCCTCCATTCCCTCCCCTCAAACTAAACAAACCCTTATTATTAGCCGCCAAGAAGAACAATGAAAGAGACGAGAGATGTCAAGTTGAGTCTGTGATGGCTCTGCGATGGGCTGCTGAGTCCAGATCACGGCGACGAGAACTGAGGTTGGGGTTTGCGACGAGACCTGAGGCTACCGAGTTGAGGTCTGTGTGATGGGCCACGAGAGTTGGGCTGCTGAGTTGAGGTCTTTGATGGGCCGACGGCGACGAGAGATCAGGTTGAGGTCTGCAATGGGCCAACGACGACGACGCATGATGATGAGGACTGAAGGAGAGGTCGCAACCTTGCGGCGAGGTTGAGGGTGAGAGTGGCGAGAGTCCGAGACCGGGACTCCAGCGAGACGAGCGCTCGAACGAGAGGCAGAGTTGGGGTTAGGTTAAGGAATTTGGGAAATGTGAATGAACGAATGGGAAGATATGCCTAATTCCCTGTCTCAAATGTCTGAAATCTGAATTTTTTTAAAAAAAAAGAAAAAATTGAATATATAGGTAATGGGTGGGTACCAGACACCTATGCCCCGACCGCATAGTCTATAAATGGGTACGGGCAGCCTAATCTAGTCGGAATTAAAATGGGTAAGGGGGTGTTTTGCTCACCTCAACGTTGTTGCCCGTTTCTCTAGTGAGTCGGTTTCAATTACATTACATACTGGTTTTTAAAGGTGATTGAGCACCATAAAATACTCTTCAAATACATTTAACACTTTAAAATTATTTTTTAGTTCATTTAATACTTTAAAATATTTTTATAGATGTGTCTAATAACATAAAAATATTAAGAATATATTTTAAGGTGTTGGATGTATATTTAATTAATAGACTTTTTGAGGAGTTAACATCCTAGTTAAATTTGCTCCTAAAAAATAATAGTTTAAGAGTAAAATCCACACACATATTTGCTTATTGTTTTTCTTTGGATAAAAGATTAAACTACATTTAAAAAATAATTACATCCTCCACTAAAAAAAGAATTACTAAGGAGTGTTTTCACTAACTTTTTTTTTACCATTGGATTATATTTTAATGGTTAAGATTTTATACTATACTAAAACTATTATTGTAAAAGTAAATTAAAGCCCACCAAACAACAAAAATTTATTTTATTGCGGAAAGGCATGGATTTAACCATGTTATTATGTCCGTATAACAACAAAGTTACACCGAACAACAACAAAGACAAAGACAAAGTAAACAAAGTTGCTACAGAGGCAAAATAGAAATAGAAAAACTCCAGAGAAAGAAAATAGATTAGTGGATTTTCTCAAGTTAATATGTAGGTGGATTTTTAATAATGGATGACACACACAAAAATGTTACTTGTTAAAACTTGATCACTTTATTGTCAATATCTGAGCACCCAATTATAAGTTATATAAAAACATCTTACATTTTCATCAGTGGTATTTTAAAATATTTTCATTGAAAAATTTTATTTTAAGCCTATGAACTTGCAGAAGAATTTCATAATTATATAGTTGAAATGCCAAGAGCCCGTTTGGGTTAGCGGTAAGAGAAGTGACTTTTTTTTTTTATCTGACTTTTGAAAAAGTAAAATATGAAAAAAATCATATTGTAAATGTGATTTGTTTTTGAATTGACAAAGACAGAAGTGGTTTTTCCCCCCCTAAATGAAGACGTGTTTGGATAATTATTTTAAAAGCATGTTGAGATGAAAAATGATTGAAAATGATGTGAATCTTATTGAATAATCCATTTGGTCCTAAATATAAGACAAAATTAACTTTTTTAAGAGATTATAGAAACTAATTAAATTACTTAAAAGCATTTTTTCCTTATTTTTTCAAACTAATTGGTTTGACTAATAAGCTAATATATAATCTCTTAAATATTTCTTATATTGGCCAAATTAACCCAATATGAAACAGACTAGGAAGAGAAAATGGTTCCAAGGTCATCTCTGGAACTAACAAATTCAGCTATTATCATCAATGCAATCATATGCCTAAAAATAAAATTAGGAAGGATCCACATCAAAAATTCATAAAATTAAACCAAAAAAAAAAAGAGCAAAGACAGCACCCAAATTGATAAAAACAAGATTTAGGGATTAGCAAACAAGGTGTTAGAACCAAAAGCACCAATGCTCACTTCAACACAAAACGGGTGGAGGAGAAGAGGAATGGAAGGAAGTCTTTCATGATTTGGGCAGAGGATGGAAGGGAGTGAGTTGCAAGAGCAAAGGCAGAGGAAGGAAGGGAGTGAGTTGCGAGAGGCGTGTTGTGGGTCCAGTTCTAGCTGAAACTTGTTTCCCCAACACTCGCCAACGCTAAGAAGCTTAGCTTCCGTTTCATCAAGCTTTAAGGGGAAGAAGCCAGTGACATAAACGCTTACCCAAACAACACTCTATTGCACTCAGATAAGAGATAAAAGAAAAAAATAACAATTTATAGACTATCTCTTTGTCACCTAGGTTATACGTTATACATTTTTTTTTTCATTTTTTCATATGTATGTAGATATTTTGTGTGTGTGCGTGTGTTATTTTATAGTGAGTTAGACAAAGAGAAGAAACTTGGACAAAAAGAAATAAAGTGACTATGAGAAATCTTTGTTGTTGATAACTTCAGACCAATAAATCAAATATTACATTTTATGTACAATGCGCTAGAACTAGAGGTCATTGATGCTTAAGCTGACAAAAAACAAGTGGAGGAGAAGAGGAAGGGAAGTATTCCATGATTTGGGCAAAGGAAGGAAGGGGGTGAGTTACGAGAGTTGAGTTGTGAGTCCAGGTTTGGCTAAAACTTGTCCCTCCAACTCTCCGAAGCTCAACTTCTGTTTCATCGAGCTTTAAACAAAGAAGCCAATGAAGTAAACACTTTACCCAAACGGCACTCCACTGCGGTTTTTCCACTGCCGAGCTTTTTTTGTCGCCACCGCTCGCCTACTGCTTCTCCAAACACATTGATTATCTTCCTTATAGGGTTATCATCTATCTCATTCTCCTTTACTATTTAGTCCTTGCCATGTCAAAGAGGTAAAACAAATAGCTGATATCATTCCCACCAGCATCTTTATTGCAGGTCGCTCTGTTGTTATTTGGGCTAAAAACTTTTGTGCCCAAGTTTTCAAATTGTAGCCCATATGGCAGACAAAATGTAGCAACTATGTTTCATTTTGTTTTAGTCAAAGTTTTTAGAGTTTTACTCGGCCCAAAAGATTTTGCAGAAGAATTTTATTTGGCAATTGCTTGTGATTTCAGGAATTGAGCCCACGTGGAAGATGAAAGAATTGATCGAAATCTAGTTTGATTTGATATGGTGTGTTTTTTTTTTACAAAAAAAGAGAATGCTCTCATTTCTCCTTTTTTTTTTTTTTTTTTTTCATTATCTTCTCATAATCTCATCTCTATCCTTAGATGATAAAATGAATTGAGAAAATCACTATAAGATTTTAAGAAATGAATGTAATTTTTAAAAAGTCTCACAGCCAATGAGAAGTAATATGCAATGATAAGTTTCAGCATAAAAAATGACAATAATCCATGTTGTTAACTTCTTCTAGGACTTTTTGTGGACCCATGTTATTTTGAGAAATCATAATGATTTTCCCTTTTTAATTTTGGTTTGACGGTATTAGAGGAAAGAAAATTTTTTAAATGATTTATTTTTTTAAGAAAAAAAATAGAGAGATAGGTAGAGTTTTTTTTTTTTTAATAATCATCTCTCCATTTTCTATTTTTTATATATTAAAATTTCTTACCCAACTTTTTTTTTTTCAATCAGACTTATTTAAAATTATTTCATTCCTGCATTTCTATCAAAATAAATAAATCATAAGTGAATTTGTGAATCAGACCTCATATCTTATATGGTGTATTGAAGTCAAGGCTTCTGGAAACCAATTAAACACTTCAGGTAAAGAGAATATAAACTTGTTGTCCACTTCTTTAGTGACCCGGTTTCAATCACATTATGTAAGGTATTGGTTTTTTAAGGTGATTCAGCACCTAAAATATTTTGAACATCTTAAAAATATTTTGTAATCCATCCAACACTTTAAAATATTTTTCTAAATGTGTGTAACAACATAAAAATAAAAATATATTTTAAGGGTGTTGGATGCACATCCACTCCATAGATTTTTTGAAGAGGTAACGTCCTGGTTAAAATTGTTTAGAAAATAATACTTTTAGAGCAAAATCACATGATAAAATACTTCAATGTGTTTGATACACGTAAAAAAAAAAAAAAAAAAAACTTTAAGATGTAGATCGGTATACACAAAATATTTTAGAGAGTTAGAAATACGTGTAAAAGTACTTCAGGAGTTCAAGTGCTGAACCTTAACTCTATGTTTTTTTGTTAGCCCTACCTTATTGGTCCCTTTTTTTTTTGTTAATACTCCATCCGATCCTAATTATAAGACATATTTAATCGATTTTAGAAAAATTAAGGAGATGAGTTAAATTAGTTAATTTTACTTATTTTCCTAAAATATCCTTATATACATTTAAAATGACACAAGTAAAAGTTAATTAACAACTCTACCACATATCTCTCCGACTAGTTTTCCTTTCCACGTGCTTTCTTATTGAAATAATGGACTTACTAGATATACATATATACGTATATATATGTATACATATAGATCTATCATGCACACACACACACACAACTATGTATCTACACACAGAGATATATATATTGACACACACACAGACATACATATATGTACACATACATATATACATACATACATACATATATACACAAACATATATATATAGACACACACATATATACATTCATATATATGTTTATGGACATACACATGTTTGTGCATGTGTGTGTATTACAACCCATATACATATATACTTACCAAAAACCAAACACACTTTGAGATAATAAAATAAGGGTAATTTAGGAAGAAATTGACAAAAACTAAAAGGTTATCCTATAATTAGGACTAAAACCAACCCCTAAATATTATCTTATAATTAGAACCGGAGGGAGTATTTGAGGTGACGAGGTGTTTGAATTTTGACAAATAACAAAATTAAGTGGTAAGTGAGAATCGAAAACCAACCTCGCACTCCCTCTCGATGATAACACCAGTCAAGTCCAAAGCGGTGACCAAAAGTCGGCCATCGTGAGTAAACGAAGCCAGCCACTTCCCATCACGTGACACCACCATCTTCTGCAAGGGCCACGCAATACCTCAGCTCCCAATTGCGGTACTGCATCTTCCTCCACAGACAAAACAACAGCATCATCCACTCCAAGTAGTACCCTCAACGTTTCCAGACATTGTGTATTGAGGCTCGATCACTGCCATACAATGCGGCAACTCCTGAATTGCAGGGTCTGCAAGCTTAGTAGATTTTGGGTTTTTGAAGTCTGCAATGCAGAACAATTGATTCGCCTCAGTAATGCACACCACCCCGTTGCCCCAAAACACACAGTCCACCACATTCTGCTCGAAACACTCTTTGCCCATCGAAATGTTCGGTTCCAAATGCTCAGCATGAATGTTTTACCGATAAATTGTGCCATCCTGCACGATGCAGCAAGGGTTTGATCGTCGGTCCAAGCCATTCCAATAAGGCGGCTGCCTGGGTTCTTCCACATGGTTTCCGATGAATGAACGCCAGCGGAGTTGAAAATTCGAAGCTTGCGAAGAGCGGACTCAGCATAGAGTTGGACGATCTTGGAGTCATCGCGGATGACGGCGATGGGACCACCGAAAGGGGCACAAGCAACTTTGTTGCGACCAAGGTCGAAGTGCTTCCATTTCATAGGGTAGATTTCAGGCTTCCGATAGTACCGGTTGTACAGGAGCTGCCACTCCGCGGCGACCGAGACGTTCGCCATCGGAGAAACGGTGTCTTCGGGAAGGATTGGATTCAGTCCTTCTTACTGAAACGTGGAAAAGAAGAATGGAAGCCTAAAAGGATCACGATTTCTGGCATAAAAAATGATGAATTGGATTAATCAGAAACCTAGATTCTGATCCCAGAAGAAGAGCAGAAGCAATGCATTGTCGTAAAGCTCGTTTAGAGCCTGGAGGTTTATAAAATTGAATTAAGAAACCATTAGTTTGTCATCTACAAAAGTACATATTGTCAAACTGCACTTAGCTATATTGGATCGAGTTAATTTTTTTTTTTAATCATCCCTCATTACCTTTAATTTATATCAGTTTAATTAATATAATATTATTTTAATTTTAGCTATAGTATACTTTTAATCTTTTAAATTTCACATGAGATATACTTTCAGTCTCTTAACTTTAAAAAAAATGCTTTTGATCCTATATTTTTAAGACGTTAATGTTACTAATGAAAAATGTTAATGAATTAAACTCAACGGATGAATATGCAGCTGACAAAATATATTTAAGTTTTAATTTATTTTAATATAATATATTTAGATTATTAAACTATAATAAATCATTACAAATGAAATTGAAATTTTAATATGTAGATTATTAAACTAATTTTTTTATATTTAGATCATTAAAATATTTTTTTAATATAATCGGGGTTTTGATATTAGGAAGTTAGATATTTTTAATTTATGCATATTTTAAATTTTAAAATAATAAATTTTAATTACATGGTTAACACTTAAGCTTACCTAGTCATCCATTGAATTTGCTACGCCAACATTTTCCGTTAGTCACATTAACAGTGTTAGAATTGTAGGACAAAAAATATAGATTATATAAATTTAAAGAACTAAAAGTGAATTTTAGCCTTTAATTTTTCTCCCATCTTCCCATTTAATTTTCTAAATGACTTGATGAGAGAAGAAGAGAAAAAAAACTAAAAAGAGAATATCCTTCTGTTGGGTTGTTCTTTGATGGGAAGAGGAAAAAAAGAATAGATCGAAATTGTTTGATGTGGCATATGGTTTTTCTCACTCTAGGAATTTTTTTGGGGCCAACTTTTACTCTAGGATTTAGAATGTTACTATAAGATATTACTAATATCATATTATATTTATTCTTTGACCAAAAATATCATATTATATTTATAAAATAAATATTAAATCTAAACATGAAGGGACGAATGCTTCCGTTTTGCTAGGGAAAAAATAATTTTATGCTTTGTATCAAAAAGAAAAAAATAAATAAATTTATGCCATTTTATTTTAAAATATATTATTCTAAAAATATATAAAATTAAGTTTACTTTTATTAAACATGGCTAAATTTACTTCTGGCCTCATGATTCATTGAATAACAATTGTTATTTTCTATACCAGTGTGTTTGAATTTTTTCTATTAGCTTGCTAATATTCAGAAAATGCTGAATTGTTTACTTTTTTATAGTTATTAAAGAAAAAGTGTAGTTTTTCCCCCCGAAAAAAGAAAAAGTAAAGTTAGATAGCTCATCATTCTAAAGAGTATACTTAATAATTAGTCGGGGTTGCGGGGAGTTAGGGTGGGCCCCCTACCTCCCTAATTGTGTAGATCATGATTTAACAGTTTAAATTTATTTATTCGTGTTTAAAACAATAGTTTCATAAAATGTTAAATCTAAATCATCTATTTTTTTAAATTTGAAAGTAGAGATCAGAAAAGAAAATGTAACAAAGGATTCTGAGAGAATCCAAACGCATACACGGTCACTAATTAATTATGACGAAATTCCTTCATCAAGTCAATTTAAGAGGGAATTCTGTAGCTAATTTATTGTCTTTTTTGGTAGCATCGAGCATGAGCTACCTGTTCCTTTAGTTCTTTTTTATTTTACTAGAGGTAGACCGTCTCAAGATTATAGCGCAAACACCAACCTGCAACTTCTCATATATAAATAAATCTCTATGGCACTAAGTTACAAAGCAGTAGATCCTAGTTTGAGGTTTTAACATTATTTAAAAACTGTTTGGTTACGTTGTGAGTTATTTTTTTTTGGAAATCTAATCCCAGAATTTTTTTGACTTTTGCGCAGGAAAGTGCAACACATCACCATCTTACTGGGATCCACATTCTATGTTTTTTTTTTATGTACTTCTTAGGTGTTTTTCTCCTTAAGAAGCATATAAAAAAATGTTGATAATATTTTTTTTTAATTTTACTTTATGTGCTTTTTAAGAAAAAAAGCACTTAAGAAATATATAAAGACAAACATAGAATATGAACTCCTGTTATTAGGGGTGCCAATTATTGTGTTGCTTGTCTTTGTGATCGTACTTAAAGCCAAGGGAACAAAGAATATGGAAAGTAAGTCAACATATGTATCATCATGTTCTGGTGACTTCTTCCCCTCCTTAGTCTTAAGTTAATATATCTAATTGTAAAATCTTAAATCTGATTTATTACTAATAATTAATAAAATAATGATAAGACTTTGCATTTTTTAATATAAGCGCTAAGACCTTAATTAATTACTAAAAGAAGGGAATCAAAGAGAGCTCATTTTGTATTACACTGTCTTTGGTTTGAAGGAAAAAGATGGTGTGAGGGGAGTGATCAAAGACTTTTACTAAATTGCTATTAATGAGAAAAACAAAGGCTTTTTGTTGAGAGTGTATTTTTAGAATATTGAAAAAAATTTCTCAAGCAATTTGGTCAAAATAAGGTAAAAAATTTCTATCTCTTCCCCTCCCTCAAACCAAACATACCCTAAGTAAATCTCATGATAGGATACATATATTATACAATATAGAATATATGATTTTTAATTTTAATTTAAAACACGTGTGTGTGTGTATATGTGTGTGTTTGTCTACACACACATACATATGTACACAAACACACACATACATATGTACATGCATATAAGTGTACATGTGTGTGTGTTTGTGTAGACATGTATATATATGTATATATGTATGTATATATATGCATGTATATATATACAATCATCAAATCAACTCATTGAAAAATTAAAAATAAACATTGAATTTCTGAAAAAAAGTTTTTGAATTAATATTTGAAAAACTTGAATGAACTACTCGTGCTGTGCATAAACAAATATGGAACTACGCGTATTCATAAACCTTTCAGATAATTTCTCAGAAAAGGCTCATATTCCCTTGAGTGGTTGAACAACTAAAATAAAATTTTCTGTGTGTTCGTCCATTTTAATTCTTGTTTTCGTTTTCTTCCTGCTCTTTCTTTCTGCTTTCATGTTTCATATTTGCTCGTGTAAAAAACCAAAGCACAGAAATTAAATTCAAGGACCCATTCAATCTGACCCATCCTATAAGATTGGCAAGGTCCATCTGTATCATGCTACCCTAAGTTTCAGATAACCTTTACTCTTTTCCTTTCAACAAATTATTATAAACATTAACTCATTTCTCTCATCTAAAGCCGTCCCTTCCCTTCCAATTAAAGAGCACTCTTCTGGGTTCCGTCTTCGCCGAAGGTAAGGCTTGTATGTTTCTTGCCCGCAAGTTTAAAAAATAGCGATGTTGCCCCATATACTAGTGTCGACGGTTAATACTTTGGGTAACATTGCACTCAAAGAAAACTTGTAGGATGTGTTAGGTTTGAGGGGAAGAGAGAGAAATTTTCTTGTTCATTTTAACCAAACTGCCTATCACTACTACAAAACAAGACTACAACGTCTTATTTTTTTTACACTTTTAACATTCTTTTTTGGCGAAACGCTTATTTAGAAAGCGTAGTATCTATGATTTACAATATTTAAACAAATATAGGACGTTATAAGTTAGAACTTAAGGCGTCTAAATATGTATTTAGACACTATAAGTTAGAATTAGGCGTACTATTTTTTACTTAATGCGTCTAAATATGAAATTTAGATGCCTTAAGTATTATTTTTTTAAATCAGTTTATTTACTTAATGCGTTTAAATATGATATTTACTTAACTGCTGTGGCATCAGAAACAGATTATTATTGGCGTTTCAAGTTGATTCCCCGGGAATTCCAGTCATGCACCTCCGGTTGGTTGCTTACTACGCCACCTCGATCGTTTCTTTTCGTTTTCTTTCCCTCTTATCTCACTATATGTTTTCCTTATTCTCTGGTCACTTGTTTTTGCTTTCATTAATAGGGTACTTTCGGATTTGGATGTTGCTACTTTGCTGCACACCATTTATGGTTATTCAACTGCCTTCCTTCTTGGTTTGGTGGCAATAGAATACCAAGCATTGAACACTAGTCCCTTCAAACAACACCCTGCTGTGATGATACTGCTTCTGATAGCAATAACTGTGTACGTCATGACCCTCCTAATTTTGAATTTCATCAGATCAAATCATCAAATGAATTAAATAATAATGGTTTGGGTGTCCCACATTTCTGGAGGTGTTGCTTGTGAGCTCCTCTTGTTGCTCCTCGTCACTCCTTTATGGTGCTTCCTCATCAACCTAGCTTCACTCGTGTTGGTCCTCACACTGCTCTTCTCCTACAACTCTATCTGTTCCCACCATCCCATCCTGATGACACTCCAACTGCAGAGGGGCAAGCTATTGAAACGACAGACACAGAAGCACCTCCAATATCCTCCACTACTTAATCAGGAAAATCATTTTGAGGTCTCAATAAATGGATGTGACTTTCAAAAAGTTTCACAATTAATCCATGTTGTTAGCTTCTTATGAGACTTTTTGTCAAAATCATAAGTGAATTTGTGAATCAGACCTCAGATCTGATCTTATATCGTGTATTGACATCCAGTGAACCCGTTCAAAAATCTGACATCCAGAAATTCTGACATTCGCTTAGCACACTACGATATATTACTTTGCAGCAATGTGCTAACAAATACCATGAGAACAAACTAATTCCCACATAATAAAACAGACCAGAGGAAGTAATAATGAACCCTAAGAAATTAAATAACAAAATCAGCACTATCCTTAAAAATACAACCTACGTTTATTATTAGCCACCAAGAAGAACAATAAAGGAGACGAGAGCTGCCGAGTTGAGTCTGTGCTGGCTCTGAGATGGGCTGCCAAGTCCAGATCACGGCGACGAGAGCTGCCAAGTTCATGGATTTCTAGCTCCTTGTCTAGATTCCAACCCTTCTTTATCATTGAAATAATCGTAGGCACATTCATGTTCTTGCCAGTCAAGATTTTGCCCACCAAGGTACCACCTAGCTTAGCTCCATTACTTTCTAAGTTCAGAGCCACACTCTTAGAACTCCGAATATCGCTACTTCCTCCTATCTCCATCACATAAGAACCCGAAACAATTGCATAGACCAAAGAAGAAGGGGAAAATAGGACCAATGTAACGGCAGGGGGGTCGACGTCCAGGAAAGAGACGATGACCTAGATGAGGTTCACGGAGGGAAGACCCACGGCAAACCTAGAAAAAAAAACTCCTACCGAGAGGAGAGACATATCAGTGATCCTACTTTGGTGATACAGGAAATCAAAGGGTTGCTCTCCCTTTCTTCATTGGCCTTCTACTTAATAGACTTTTTGAGGAGTTAACATCCTAGTTAATTTTGCTCCTAAAAAATGATACTTTAAGAGCAAAATCCACACACATATTCGCTTATTGTTTTTATTTGGACAAAAGATTAAACTACATTTAAAAAATAATTACATACTCCGCTAAAAAAAGAATTACAAAGGAGTGTTTTCACTAACTCCTTTTGACCATTTGATTGTATTTTAATGGCTAACATTTTATACTATATTAAAAATATTATTGTAACAGTAAATTAAAGCCCACCGAACAACAAATTTTTTTTTATAAAAAAATTGTGTAAAGGCATGGATGTAACCGTGTTAATTATATCCGTATAACAACAAAGTCACTGTAATTATTGTACACCGAACAACAACAAATACAAAGACAAAGTAAACAAAGTTGCTACAGGGGCAAAATAGAAATAGAAGAACTCCAGAGAGAGAAAATAAATTGGCGGATTTTCTCAAGTTAATATATAGGTGGATTTTTAATAAAGAATGACACACACAAAAATGTTACTTTGTTAAAACTTGATCACTTTATTGTCAATTTCTGAACACCCAATTATAAGTTATATAAAAACATCTTACATTTCCATCAGTGGTATTTTAAAATCTTTTCATTGAAAAATTTTATTTTAAGTCTATGAACTTGCAGAAGAATTTCATAATTATATGGTTAAAATGTCATGAGCCTGTTTGGGTTAACGGTGAGAGAAGTAACTTTTTTTCTGTATGACTTTTGCAGAAGTAAGAGAGGAAAAAAGTCAGATTATAAATGTGATTTGTGTTTAAATTAACGGTGGCAGAAGTGATTTTTTTTCTTAAATATAGACGTGTTTGGATTATTATTTGAAAATTCAATTGAGATAGAAAATGATTGAAAATGATGTGAATTTTATTGAATAATCCATTTGGTTCTAAATATAAGACAAAATTAACTTTTTGATGGAGAGATTATGAAAGTTAATTAAATTATTTAAGAGTATTTTTTTCAAACTAATTAATTTGACTAATAAACTAATATATAATCTTTTAAAAAAAGTCAATTATATTTTATATTAGACAAATTAACCCAATATGAAACAAAAAAGGAAGAGAAAATGGTTCCAAGTTCATCTCTGGAACTAACAAATTCAGCTATTATCATCAATGTAATCATATGGCCTAAAAATCAAATTAGGAAGGACCCAAATCAAAAATTCATAAAATTAAACCCAAAAAAAGTAAAGACCACACCCAAATTGACAGAAACAAGATTTAGGATTTTGCGAACAAGGCGCTAGAACCAAAAGGTACCAATACTTACATCAACAAAAAACGGGTGGAAAAGAGGAACAGAAGTCTTTGATGATTTGTGCAAAGGATGGAAGGGGGTGAGTTGCAAGAGCAGAGACAGAGGAAGGAAGGAAGTGAGTTGCGAGAGGCGTGTTGTGAGTCTAGATTTGGCTGAAACTTGTTTCCCCAACGCTCACCAACGCTAAGAAGCTCAGCTTCTGTTTCATTGAGCTTTTAGGCGAAGAAGCCAGTGACATAAATGCTTACCCAAATGGCACCCTACTAAACTCAGATAAGAGATTAAAAAAAAATAACAATTTATAGACCATCCCTTTATTGCCTATGTTATATGCTATACATTATTTTTTTCATTTTTTATTTAATTATTTATATTGAAGTTAGATTAGAATATTTTTATTATTATATATTTATATTTATATCTTCTATTATTATATATATGTATGTAGATATTTGTGTGTGTTATTTTATAGTGAGTTAGACAAAAAGAGAAGAAACTTGGACAAAAAGAAACAAAGTGACTTAGAAAAATCTTTTTTGTTGATAACCTCAGACCAATAAATCAAATATCACATTTTGCATATAATGCGCTAGAACTAGAAGTCACCGATGCTTAAGCGGACAAAAAATGGGTGGAGGAGAAGAGGAATGGAAGTCTTCCATGATTTGGGCAAAGGAAGGAAGGGAGTGAGCTGTGAGAGTTGAGTTGTGAGTCCAGATTTGGCTAGGACTTGTCCCCCCAACGCTCCAAAACTCAACTTCTGTTTCATCGAGCTTTAAATAGAAAAGCCAATGACGTAAATGCTTTACCCAAATGGCACTCCACTATGTTTTTTTTCTTGTCGAGCTTTTCCTGCCGCTTCTCAATTTCAAATTCCTCTCTCGATTTCAAATTTCTCACCCCTCATATTGTGTTTGGACGAATGGAAGCTATTCTCTCAACATGGACGATGAGACGCAAGCTCAGTGGTGAGTTTTCTTTTCTTGGTCAAATGGTGATGAATTATCTTATATGACAAATTAAGTAAAGCCATGTAAATAAAAAAAATCGCTGACATGGCAAAGTAAACATGATTTAAACGGACGGTTTTGCTCTGTTAAAGTTTATGTGACATTTGCTCCAAAATTATAACCACGTTGGTATTTTTGTACCTAAAAAAAAGCATATGGTGTTGGGTGCTCTTGAGGATAAAGCTCATGTGCATTTTTGCAATTTTACCCAAAAAATTTAAATATTTGATTTCAACATTTTTTTTCTTCTTATAATATAGATACTAATTATTTTTTCTCTAGAAATTTAAAGACTTCCCCCCCAACATTTTCAACATCTCTTCCATAATTATAACATTGCTTTCATGATCAAATAACATGTAGTGTACAACATAATACTACCTCCAGTCCTAATTATAAGACAAAGTTGACTTTTTTTTAGGGATTAAATAAGTTACTTAATCATTTCATATGTTGTGTATTCTTAGATTATATATTAGTTTATTAGTCAAACTAATTAGTTTGAAGACAAAAATAAAAATAAAAGTACTTTCATATGTCTTATAATTAGGATCGGAAGGAGTAACTCCTTATTACATACATATTCTTAATATTAAACCTACATAATATTTATACTTATCTAACTTAAATTTAATCATTCTTCTCAAATATTAACTACTATCATTTAAATTGTTACTGAAATAATAAAAATTCAACATAATATTGTAACAATGGACTGAAACTATAGTTTTGCTTCCTTTTTTTCCCCATATTTTGTAGTGGTTACAAATTTGAATTCAAATTAAATATTCAACACAACTTTTAAAATTTTATCCAATATGAGTAGCGGTTCCATAACTACCAAAAATATTTTGGCACCAATTTTCTCAAATTCCTAGATATAACGGTGACACGACATTGCTACCAATACACTAATTTAACCACTATAAAATGACAGTTTTTTTTTATAGTGCTTGTTATTCTATATATTTCCTTCAAAAATTCCAGAGCATGCTTTGTCAGGGAGTAGATCCAATGTAACATTAGGGAGATAGTGCCACGCAAGAAATCTCTAAAAGCTATGTTTGGTTTCAAGAATGGAAAGTGATGAGAAATGGTAGAATGAAAACAAGGCTTACTTGTAAATTTATTCAAGGGTTAAGTAGTAAATCTGCCTCGGAAGTATATATTGAGGAGTAATATTGCCCTGAAAGTTTTTTTAGGCTCAATTTCACCCTGAAAGTATAAAAAAATGTAGTAATGTTTCCATTTTCCAATAAACAATTAATATTAACCATTAAAAAAATGGATATTAACCATTAACTTTTAAACAAAAAATGACAATATTGCTATGTCTTTAGATGTCTGGGGCAACATTGAGCCCAAAAAATTTCCAAAACAACATTGGTCTTAAGCGTGTATTTTCAAGACAAATTTAATACTCAACCCTTTATTCAATGTCTATCAATTATCATACCATTATACCAATATTATTATCACTACTACCCAATATGTCCGTTTTTATTACTTGTTTGTTTTTTGCAGTAATTTTCTCATTTCATCATCGTCTCCTTCTCTCTTTCCATCTGGAAACAATTAAGGCACTAAATATAGCGTCCTGAAGTTGGTTAAGGTGTTGAGGGAGACATCTTAGAAAATGTAAATTTGTGGAAACGCAGGCTGAGGTGGGGGCATGTTACTATTAGTCCTGTATGCCCTGGGGAGTAAAACCATAACGCCTTGCCTTTATATTATGGGTGAACCCAACCCCTCTCCTAAGATTTTAGTATATATATATATATATATATATATAATTGGCACTAAACATATCCCAATTGATAAACAAAGTATCTGTTCTAGTATAGAACACAAGAGTGATTGGACTTGGCCTGGGGTTAAATCCCACAGACCTACGTACCACAGATGGGATCAAAGTCCACGTAGTTCGAAGGTAGACAAGAGGCTTGTGATAGCCAGAGGGAGTGGGGGTGTGTGCTCTGTGTGAATTGAAGAGCTAGGGTTAGAACCTGTGTACCTTGTGAGAGCTTACTCCTATTTATAGACGTACTTGGGGTCCTACCTTTGTGGGCTTCGTTATCTTATTATATAAAAAGATATTCAGATATCTTTCTAAATAATATCTCCTTATCATCTAGGTGGTTATGATCTTGACAAGTATTTTGGTAACTGCTCCTTAATCTAAGGGGGCGGTTAGACTAGTAACTGAAGCCTTACATTTGGGCCTTGCTAACCATTGGGTCAAGCCCATTTTAAACATATCCGTAACAGTTGCCCCTAGCCCGGTTGCTCAGGACTCTGAACTACCGGGATGTACTTGCTCGACCATGACTTGTGCGTTAGTCCGATCCTGCTCAATCCTGCAGTTTCGACTTTAGGCCGCGCTCTATCTACCCATGTTTGTTTCAAATTCTCTTTTGCCAAGGTCGTATAATTTCAGGATCGGATTGCCCCATCTGCATATGCTTTTATCCCGGTTTATCTGGGTAA
Source organism: Acacia confusa (assembly GCA_037074495.1). Lineage (NCBI taxonomy): Eukaryota > Viridiplantae > Streptophyta > Magnoliopsida > Fabales > Fabaceae > Acacia > Acacia confusa. The sequence goes on along the minus strand of CM073506.1, from coordinate 4,091,663 downwards.
GGGATTATTGCCCCCACTTGAAGAAGCATGGGGAGGCCGGCATCGGTCTTTATGGTTGGAGTTCGGCATAAGTTTGGCCGATCTCGCATTTTAACCAAGGTTCATGGTTAATTTACATGTTGGTCTGACATTTGTGAGTTCTCGAGATGTTAGAGGTTATCATTGCCTATGGCCAGCTGACGCCTGCAAACCGGCGTGACGGTGCGAATGCCTGCCCATTATTCTCGGTGCTCGTGCGCCTTAAATGCCTGCAATTAATGCGCACGTCTTTTCACGATGACGTCAGCGGTCGTAGTGAGGCCCTTTGGGCTTTTATCGTTTCGGATCCCTTGAATTGCAAGCGTTTTGCATTAAATGCAGTATATATATATATATATATATATATATATTCCTTGCCTTCTTCTTTCTCACACTTTCGCAACTCCAGAGTTTTCAGTGGAGAGAGTTTCCTGCTACTTGCTTCTTGTGCTTCGATTTACCCTTCCTGAGCCTCCATTTTCTTCGTGGCTCACGCATTTGCCCTCTCTGTAATTTATCTCAAACCAAGTATTCTCATCGCCCTTTTCTTGGTTGTTGTTGTCTGTTCATTCTTTCTTCTTGATTTCTTGGGTAGTTGGTTATAGTTTATCTGAGTTTCTTTCCATTTCCTGGGTTTTCTTCCATTTTCTGGTTATTTAGATCCTTCTTTATAGACCTTTTGCTTCAGTTATAGTTTGTTCCAAAGTTTGCCATTTCTTTCTTCTTTTGCTTAAATGAACGTCGAAGACTCCTCACCGTCCTTTAACCCAAGTAACCTTTCCCCATAGAAGGAAGAGCTTCTTCAACACATTCCTCCTAGGACGGCCTGGTGGCTATATGGGAAACCTTTAACCGAGGAGCAAAGACTTGAAAGTGTCCTCCGAGGTTATGGCGGAGCCGATAGGGGAAGGTCAAATTGGCCTACCCAGCCTGGAGGTAGTCATAGAGGTCGGTCTTACTTAGCGGAGTCTAGCGGTAGGGGTCGGTCTCAATCATTAGAGCCCGTAGGCCGTGGTCGGGGAATTCCCATTGCTAGAGCTTCCTCTTTAGATTCGCCCTTAGGAGGCCATGGTAGAGGAAATTCTTCCATGCCTGCCGTCTTTTTGGCTCGTTAGGTTGATCCCTTAACTACTTCTTTTCGACCTATCGGCCCATGTGAGGAGTGTTCCTGGCTATTATCTGAATCTATGATGGTCGATCGGTCGTGGGAAACTGATGAGATAGCTTCATCATGTCGGCATGTCTCATCACAAGCTGTTTCAGCTCAGCCTCCCCGGCCTGCTTTATTGCTTTCAAGTATTTGGTTCTTTCCTTTTTCTAATTTTTCTAATTTTTTACCTTTCTAAGTAGCATGTCTGTTTCTTCTGATCCTGTCGGAGAGTCCGGGTCCGTGGAGTCGGCCTTGGCTGTTGTTCCACGTCACTTGATGGAAAAGTATGACTGGGTGGCGAATTCTATATTGTCCCGATTATCATTCGTGACCGCCAAAGAAATTTCCGCGCTCCCATTAGGAAACCATGACAACTGTTTGATTTCTCCTCCTCATCCAGATGAGCCGGTGTGTGTCACCCGTGAGTGAAATGAGCGATCTTTCTTCTTCTTTTATAAAGACTTTGTCATTAAGCTCGGCTTACGTTTCCCTTTTACCGAATTTCAGATTACACTTTTAAACCTTCTTCACCTTGCTCCTACACAAACTCATCTGAATTCCTGGGGCTTTATTGTTGCTTTTGAGCATTTATGTAAATTTTTAGACCATGGCCCTTCTACTCGAGTTTTCTTTTATTTTTTTAACATCCAAAGGGCTCGCTAGCCCGGTGAGCCTTCGGAGAAAAAGGGATGGATTTCTTTCCGAGGGAAACCGGAGAGAAGACTATTTCTTGTGGCCATCGACACATGGAATGGTTTCAAATCTCCCTTTTTTAAAGTCATTGTCGAACCTGGTCATTAACTGTGGTTTTTACAAGATGTCGATTCTAAATCGGTGGAGTTGACGTTCCCCTTATACTGGTCAAAGACTCATTATGACCAAGATCCAAAAATTTTCCAACCTGTCGAGGAGGATCTAGACCCAGCCGACATAGTCGCCATCGTAGATCTGGTCTATCATGTAGCCGAGAAGGACGTCGTTGACGCTCGGATCTTTATCTACTAATCGGTGGAGGAGTTGTTTCCACAGAGTAGGGTCTTTTTGCTTACGCATTTTATTGTTTGCAAACTTCTTTTGTCATTATTTTGCCGCTTTTCCTGACCTTTCTTTGTTTCCCTTGTAGAGCTTAGAATGGGGAAAGTTTCTTACAAGGAGTTGGCCGATAGATTCCGGGCCAAGAAGAAAGGTGAGTCCTCAGCCCCAAAGAAGGCCGTTGTGCCAGAGAAGAGAGCTGCCTCCCCTCCGCCTTCAGAGGATCTTGCAGCTTGGAAGCGTTCAAAGAAAGCGGCGGCAACGTCTTCCTTTGGTGCTATCCCGGTCTCTTCTGCCGAGATTGCGCCTTCCCCCGAGACTTCTACTCCTTTAACCTTGCCTACTTACCATTCCGTGAAGAAGGGGGAAGTATGGAAGGATGGAGTGTCCAAGGAGCTGAAGTATGTTGTTAAGCCTCCAACAGTTTACTTCACCGGGTCTGAATTTCCTGAGGGATCTCGACACTGTTCTGGACCTCCAAGCTCGGTTAATGGAGGCTACCGGCGTAATGGATGCTTAAGTCTCTGTGAGGCATAAGTATTCAAAGGTTGTTGCCGATCTGAAGCAAGGTCGGGCTGATAAGGAGGCTGCAAAGAGAAGAAAACAACAGAGGATGCTCATCTAAGGGCCGTGGAGGCCATGAGTAATGCTGAGGCGACTGGGACGCGGCTTATGCTGACTTGGCCAAGTTGAAGGCCGACTTGCTCCCATCTCAGGCTTTGGAGAGCACGCTCAACCGTGCCCTTCATGCTGCTCGTGCAGAGCTAGATGCTGCCAAAGCCGAGATTGGAGGAAAAGATACCAAGATTTCTAATCTCGAGGTTACATTAGTGGAGATGGCAGCTAAAGTCTTTAAAGACTGCCTCGCCCAAGTCCGGGCCCTTATTCCTTCAGAGAACTTGGAGCTTAGCCAAGTGGATTTTAGGGCTTCGGTGGTTGATGGGCAATTCGTTCCAGCACCGCTATCCCCGGCCGACGAACCCGAGCATCAAGCAGAGGTTGATCAAGCTCAAATTGCCGAAGAGGAAGATGACCCATTGTCAACTTTACTTGATTCCTCCACGCCTGCCCAAGCCCAACCGTGATGCTGCCTTTCTAAGAAGCTTTTTTGTTTCGGTTCTTATTTTCCAGCTTTGTGTAAACCGGGTCTATGGCCCAAAATTTTTAATGACAATCTCATCCTGGTTTTTCCGTGGATTTTTAGCGTATTTGTCTTATTGACTTTTCAATTTTTGTCTTTCATCTTTTAAACCAAACCCGCGTTAATTTCTCTCGTTAATGAATAAAGGGAAACGTGCTCTGAGTACATAACCCAGTTCTTATTGCATGACTTGGCCGAAGTCAAGATATATTGCGCAGAATCCGCTAGATATTCCACCAACATTAATAAATAGACGTGTTTATTGCTAGTCGGGCATTTTTAAAAGAACAGGTGATTTTAAGTAATCACCTAAATACTTTATCTAGTAAAGTAATAATCCGAGATGGTAGCCAATTATCACATGTTTGGGACTTAGTAATTTAAACGTAAGAGCCTAAACATTTCGACCTGATTAGGATCAGCATGATAACGACAACACCATACCAAAATGTTGTTTCGATGCATCGTAACATTCATAAGATTTGTTAACAAACCCTTTGATAACCGGGCTCGTGAAACCCTGGTTTCATTGATTAAGTTGCCTCTTACTCAACTATTTTTGTATTGAACTTCATAAACAATCATCTGGTCGACCCATGAAGTATGCCGCCTTCTTTATTGATTGAAATAGTTGCAATTACAAAGAAATTTAAAATAAATGGAAAATAATGCGTGAAAGCAAAATAATCCTTAAAAAGAAAAACGGTTCTCAGCCACTGCTAACATCCGTTAAAACTGAAAAGCGATTCTTAGCCACAGTTGACATCCGCTATATCCGGGTTTCGAATAGATCTTGGTTTTCAGCTGTAGTAGATCCTTAATTTGTTCGCATTCCAAGTTCGTTTAATGGCTGTGCCATCTAATGCCTCGAGGACGTAGGTTCTTGGTCCTACTTTGTCCGAAATTCGGTAAGGATCTTCCCAATTTGCTACAAGTTTTCCATCTCGAGCGTTCTTATTTCCGATATGTGTGAAGTACCAAATCATCTTTGCTAAACTCTCGTGGCTTAACTTTGCAATTATACTTAGTTGCAATTAGCTACTTTGTTGCAAGATCTTGGCAATGTACCGTGATCCTGACTTCGTCAACCAGGTCTAATTCTACAGCTAATTGTTCACTATTATTGTGTTCTCCTTCCTGTATGACCTTTGCCTTCCTCCATGATGTTTGCCCAATTTCGACCGAGATCATGGCCTCACAGCCGTAAGTCAATCTAAAAGGTGTTTCCTGGGTCGAGGTTTGAATACTAGTTCGGTATCCCCAAAGTACGGGATACACCTGCTCGACCTAGTTATTCTCTGCATTTGTCATCCACTTCTTAAACCCGTCGACAATGATTTTGTTTGTTGCCTCGGCTTGCCCATTGGACTGTAGGTGTTCTATTGAGGCAAAATGGTGTTTGATTTTGAGTTTGGACATCAGCCTTTGGAAACCCCAGTCGATGAATTGAGTTCCGTTGTCGATGACGATTTCGGTTGGAATCCCGAATCTTGCAACAATGTTTCTTTCGAAAAACTTTTGTATGCAAGCCATGGTTAACACAAAAAATGACAAGAATCCATGGTTAACTTCTTCTGGGACTATTTTTGGACCCATGTTCATTTTGAGAAATCATAATGATTTTCCCTTTCTAATTTTGGTTTGACGGTATTAGAGGAAAGAAATTTTTTTAAATGTTTGATTTTTTTTTTTAAAAAAAAAAGCAAATAGAGAGATAGGGTAGAGGTTTTTTTTTTTTTTTTTTTACAAAAAAATAATAATAATCATCTCTCCATTTCATATTTTTTTATATTAAAATTTTTTACCCAACTTTTTTTTTTCAATCAGACTTATTTAAAATTATTTCATTCCTGCATTTCTATCAAAATAAATAAATCATAAGTGAATTTGTGAATCAGACCTCATATCTTATATGGTGTATTGAAGTCAAAGCTTCTGGAAACCACACACATCAGGCAACGACGTGATTTTCATTAATAAAATTATAGGTATATTCATATTGATAATAAGAAAATAAAGAGAATATAAACTTGTTGCTGACTTCTTTAGTGACCCAGTTTCAATTACATTATGTAAGGTACTGGCTTTTTAAGGTGTTTCAACTCCCTAAAATACTTTTAACATCTTAAAAATATTTTGTAATTCATCCCACACTTTAAAATATTTTTCTAAATGTGTCTAACAATATAACAATTAAAATATATTTTAGGGTGTTAGATACATATCCACTTGATAGATTTTTTGAAGAGTTAACGTCTTGATTAAAATTGCTCCTAAAAAATAATACTTTAAGAGCAAAATCAGGAGTTCTTTTAAGGTGTTTGATACACACAATTAAGTGGCACGACAGAATCTACTTCAACGTGTTTGATACAGATAAAAATAAAAATAAAAAACTTTAAGGTATAGCCATACCACAAAATATTTTAAAGAGTTTTTTTTATATATATATAAATATTTTAAAGAGTTGGATATACGAGTAAAAGTACTTTAGGAGTTCTTGTGCTGAACTTTAACTCTCTTTTTTTGGTCAGCCCTACCTTATTGGTCCCTTTTTTTTTGGTTAATATGTGAGATGACGAGGTGTTTGAATTTTGACAAATAACAAAATTAAGTGGCAGGAGAGAATCGAAAACCAACCTGGCACTCCCTCTCGATGATAACACCAGTCAAGTCAGTAGTGGGAGTTCACATTAGGTCCTTGTCTTTAGGTCTTTGTCACATCTTTTTTTTTAAAAATTCAGTAAGAAGCTTATGCTTTTTTTTTTTTTGGTTTGAAAGAGAAATTGATGTTTATCAAACAACAGAAAAGCATGTAACAAGAATCTAAAGAAAAGCATCTAATGTAGACTCCCAAAGTGACAAGTCGGTCATCATGAGTAAACGAAGCCAGCCACTTCTGCAAGGGGCCCTACAAAACCTCAGCTCCCAATTGCGGGAAATTTGCAATAATAGGCTCCAAAAAAAAATTGTCAAAATAGACACCAATGAAACATTTTGCCAAACTAACCTAGATGGTGATGGTGGCACCATATCAACTGGCGCTACACATGGCGCCACGTGGCGTGGCGCCACTGTGCAGGTGGCGCTGCCACATGGGACGCCACCTAGGTGGCGTCCAAGGTGGCAGCACCACCTATTTTTAAAAAAAAATAAAAAACTTTTTTTTAATAGCTACTGCAGGCAGCTTTGCTGCCTTGTGGCGACGCCCCCTATCAGATTTTTTTTAAAATTTTATTTTATAATATATAATATATATTATAAATAATATAATAATTATATATTAATAATTAATATATATTATTCATAATATAATAATTATTTATTAATATTTGTTTTTAATAATTATCATATTAATAATTATATATTAACATATATAATTATTAATTTCTGGGTTAATTCTTATGTTTATGACATTGTAATTCTTAGGAGGATTGGAGACATATATATAGAGGCTTAATACAAAGGATTATATGTTTATGAAAATGCTATGTGAATGAGAGTTCTCCACCACTCTTTATTTTTACAATTCTCTCTTATTTTTTTTCATCCCTTCATCTCAATCTCTAATATTTTCTTAATTTCATGATAGTTTTTTTTAAAAAAAAACCAGAAATTAAGTTTGATTTTCTTAAACATACCTATATTCACTTTTTTTTTTTCACTAGGCACTAACATAAAAAAGAAGGCTAAAGATGAAGCCCAAGTTTGCAAGCCTATACCTTCATTAATCAACAATTCCACCAATTTGCCAATGAGAGTTGCCATAGAGCCAATGAGAGTTGGCATAGATGGTAAGGGATTCAGGACTAGACCCTTGGGTCGTGGGTACGATCCCCTCTGCCGTCGTTGGGACTCCTTTGGTAAACGATCTAGTAAGTCCCCTCTAAGTACTCATAGAGCCCGGGGCCGTGCCCTGGCCTTGGTGGGGGACTGGTGTCGAACCCCTCCAAAACTTTTTCTTACAAAAAAACAATTCCACCAATTTTTTTTTTTAAATAAAAAAAAAAGTTGGACGATCCTATGCACCACGTCAATCATAAGACTTTCTTTGGATTCAGTCCTTCTTACTGAGACGTGGAAAAGAAGGCTCGAAGCCAAAAAGGATCACGATTTATTGCATAAAAAACGATGAATTGGATTATTCATAAACCTAAATTCTGATCCCAGAAGAAATTGAAAAACCTAGCTAAAAGGCAAAGGCAGAAGAGCAGAAGTAATGCATTGTTGTTAAGCTTGTCTAGAGTCTGGAGGTTCATAAAATTGAATTTAAGAAACCATTAGTTGGTTTTTCTTCTACAAAAGTACAAATTGTCAAACTGCACTCAACTGTATTGTGTTGTGAGTTCTTTGATGGGAAGAGGCAGAGGAAAGATGAAAAAAAGAATGGATCGAAATTGTTTGATGTGGCATATGTTTTTTCTTACTCTATGATTTTTTTTTTTTTTTGCCAACTTTTTACTCTAGGATTTAAAATGTTACTTTAAGATATTAGTAATATCATATTATATTTATAAAATAAATATTAATCTAAACATGAAGGGACGAATGCTTCCGTTTTGCTAGGGCAAAAATAATTTAGTGCTACTTTCTTTTAAAACATATTATTCTAAAAATATATAAAAGATAGAAATGTTTAAGTCGATTTATACTTCGTGGAATTGACTCAACATGTGTGTGTATACGACGACTATGATGATGTAAGGGTGAGCAATGCGTGAAGTAAGATGCCCACCCTTTTGGAACAGTACAACAGGCTGAATTGAATTCGCAACGTCCCACAAGTTGGGGAGTGTCCATACCATTAGGCCACTAAACCTTTGGTCCAATAATCAATGGCGGAGCCACGTTATTGATTGCCCCCCCCTTAAATTTTCAGACCTTCGTACAGAAATAGGGAAAGAAAAAAATTTTGGGGAGTGATTGTCCATAAAAATAAGATAAGCCCCCTCTATATTTATCTATTTCCATGTTGCTGTATATCTAAAACAGTGAAAGAAAAAAAAATGAAAGTTTGAAGTGTTCATTTTAGGTGTAAAAACCATGTTTTGTATACTTATTTGGTCTTCATTTATTCTGTACAGGAGAGGTAAGCTTAAATCTTTGTTTGTGGCTGCAATTAAATTGAGAAAATAATAGAACTATATATATATATATATATATATATATATATATATATATATTGGTTAGGAGTAATGAAGTTCCACTATTATTTAAGCTATGAGAGGGATTAAAGTTTAAGTTTCTTCTATTTTCTTATTATTATTGTAAATTGAAAATTATGTCAATTGTTACTATTGTACAAAGTCAAGTGATACTAGTACTAAATGTTTTCGATCCAAATCTTCCTTAAAAAAAAAAAAATTCGGGAGCGCTGCGCCCGAACCCCCGACCTCAACCGCCCATAGTGCCCCCCCTTGATAAAATTTCTAGCTCCGCCCCTACCAATAATCAATTTAAATAAGCTCCATCAATTAATAATGTGCTCGTTTAGGATATCGGTGATATAAGTTACTTTCTTCTACATGAACTTTTACAAACGAAAGATATAATAAAATTCACATAGTAGATGTGATTTGCGTTTAAGATAACGGTAATAGAAGTGACTTTTTACTAGATGCGCTTTTGTTTAGAATAGCGTTTGAAAAGCCATTTAAGATAGAGAATGACTAAAAATGATATGAATCTTATTAAATATTGTGAGAGACAAAGAGAGAGGGATCGGATTTTGCGGTTTTCTCTTCTATAGTACCTCGACGTGACCTGAGCATGAAAGGAGTTCAAGAATCCTTTTTTCTTTTTATAAGGGCTAAAATCATTTATTTTGGCTTTTTGACCTATATTATAGGGTGGATTTCGAATTGTATATATTATAATAATTGAAGATAAAAATTTAAATTAGAATTTAATAAAAAAATAAATTATTATTAAAAAAATTTATAAACTCTAAAATATTTAATTAAATATATTCTAATAAATAAATTAGAATACATAAAAATATATATTTAACAGTACATTACTTATTGAATCACCTTTGTTTTTGATACAATTCCTATTTCCCAACATTTTCTCATAAAACTAGAAAAAGTAACTTCTATCCAAATGGCTATTTTATAAGGATAGAACATTCTTACTATTATTTTTTGTTACAACCAATGTTACTATCACTTTTTCACCGTTAGATCAGAATCTCAATAGAAGAGAGAAATGATAAAAATAGATAAGATTTTAATCTAACGGTAAAAAAATGATAATAACATTGATAATAACAAAAAAATAATAGTAAAAATATTCTATCCCATTTTACAAAATCTCATAAACTTTTGAAACTATTACAAACAGTTTCGAGTAGATTTTTTCCCCCATCTTTCACTAGCTTTATTTTACGGCTTGATTTGATGGGCTACTGAGGCCACAGCTTTACCAAACAGACGCAATGTCTCTTACTAATTTCATATCTAATCCGGTGGTGCACACACACCCATATTTCCCCAATTCCACCAAGTATAAGTCGAATAATCATATCAAATTAGTAAGAGACATATTAATTGGTGAGCTTATTTAAATTGATCATTGGGTGTTCCAATAGGGTCGGCATCTTACTTCACGCATTGCTCACTCTTACCTCATCACCGTCCTATAGTCATAGTCATAGTCGTCGTATACACGCACACACATATTTCCTCAATTCCACGAAGTATAAGTCGAATTAAACATTTGTATCTTTTATCTACTTAACTGCTGCGGCATCAGAAACAGATTAATGGCGTTTCAATTTGTTTTCTGTGGGGTTCCAGGTCTAGTATTTTCTCATCCCACCATGCACCTCAGGTTGGTTGCTTTACTACGCCATCTCATCTCTTTTCTTTTCTTTTTCTTTCCCTCTTCTCTCACTATATGTTTTCCTTATTATTGTATGATCAATTCTTTTTGCTTTTTTTAAAAGGGTACTTTCGGATTTGGATTCTGGTACTTCGTTACACACCATTTATGCTTATTTAACTGGCTTGCTTCTTGGTTTGGTGGCAATTAAGTACCAAGCATTGAACACCAGTCCCTTCAAACAACACCCTGCTGTGATGAAACTGTTTCTGATAGCAATAACTGTGTACGTCATGGCCCTCCTGGTTTTGACTCTCAGATCAAATCGTCAAATGAATTTAATAATAATGGTTTGGGTGTGCCATATTTGTGGAGGTGTTGCTTGTGAGCTCCTCTTGTTGCTCCTTGTCTCTGCAATATGGTGCTTCCTCATCAACCTATGTTCACTTGTGTTGGTCCTCACGTTGCTCTTCTCCTACAACTATCTGTTCCAACCATCCCATCCTGACACCCATACTGCGGAGGGGCAAGCTACTGAAATGACGACAGACCTAGAAGGACCTCCAATAACCTCCACTGCTTAATTGCTTAATTGGGAAAATCACTCGGTGGTCTGTAATTTTCAAAAAGTCTCTCAACTAGTGAGATTCAGGCAATTACTGATGATATAACTAGTAAATATGTTCCTCTTCATCTCAACATATTTTATTGTTTAGGGGAATTACACTTGTTTTTTAGTTCAAGTGGTCATGGGGTTTGGTATGACTTTTTTGCTATTGTCTGCCCGTTACTGAGGCTTTTGCCTCTATTCAACATATAACGACTGGAGCTAACTTTAGCTCATGTAAGGACAAGTTCGGCACAAAAAATGACAATAATAAATGAAGTTAATTTCTTCTGGGGCTTTTTGTCAACCCACATTCATTTTGAGAAATCACAGTGATTTTCTCTTTTTAATTTGGTTTGAGGGTATTGAGGAAAAGAATTTTTTTAAAAAAAAATTTTGCTTTTGTTTTTTTTTTAAAAAAGAAATAGATAGATATAGGGTGGATTTTTTTTTTTTTTTGACAATCATATCTCCATTTTCTAATTTTTTCTATATTAATTTTTTACCCAATTTATTTTATTTATTTTTTTCAATCAGACTTATTTAAAATTATTTCATTCCTCCATTTCTCTCAAAACAAATAAATCATAAGCCAATCTGTGAATCAGATGATTATATGGTGTATCGAAGTCAAAGTCGCTGGAAACCACACTTCAGGCAACGATGTGATTTTCATTAATAAAATTATAGATATATACATATTGATAATAAGAAAATAAAGGGAATATAGACTTGTTGCCCACTTCTCTAGTGACTCAGTTTCATTTACATTATGTACAGTTCTGGTTTTTTAAGTTGATTCAGCACTCTAAAATACATTTCAAATACATTTAACATTTTGAAAATATTTTGTAGTTCATCCAACTTTTAAATATTTTTTTAGATCTATCTAACAAAATAAAAAATGCTAAAAAAATATTTTAGGGTATTGGATGCATATCTTCTTGATAGATTTTTTAAGGAGTTAACATTCTAGTTAAAATTACTCGTAAAAAATAATACTCTAAGAATAAAGTCACACGGACAAAATATTTTAACTTTTCTTTTCTCTTACTTTTGTTCTTTCATGTAAATAATTTTTTTTTTTCAAAAATATAGAGTAAAATAAATCTGAACCGTCCTTAAATTTATGGTTCCTATCCTTTTGACTTGCCTGTTTATGGTGCCTATTCTCTTGACTGGTTTTCCAATAATAACTGTGTACGTATGTCATGGGACTCATAGTTTTCAGGGAAGTGTCAATCCAAATCAGTCAAAGAAAAAAGGGAAAAAATCATTTCAGATCCCAAAACAAAATAAAAAACAGTTCTAAAAATACTCATTAATCAAAAAAGCCTTGTTAACATCTCATTCTGTGGGTTTAACAATTTCCGTGGAATTAACAACTTTATTTATTTATGGGATTAATAACTCTTTGAGACTTTTCTAACATTTGAATTTTTCTTAAAACTTTTATAACATTTTCTTAATCCTTTGAGATCTAAACAGAATTTTCTTAAAAAAAAACACAGTAATAATAGTATATTAAAAAAATAAAAGAAACTTAAATTGAAAACAAATCAAAGAAAAGCTACTGAACCTGTGAAACGCAAGAACCAAGTACTAAATAAACCTACTATTTTAGTTCATCCAAAGAGTAAAATAACACTATGATGCACTTAAAAGCTTTAAAAATTAGTTTTAATTAAGAAGCAGCTTCAAACCTAAAAATCTCGAAGCCATGTTAAACACAGAATTTTTATGTTTTCTTTTTCATTAGGCTTTTTTCACTGTCAATAAACTTTTTTTTTTTTCGGGTTCATGCAGCTATGCCAAGCAGGCCTTATAGCAGCATAAATTCCAGGAAGGAACATACGAGAGGAAGCCATGAGAATGTGACGCCGGAAAAAAACATTAAAAAAAAAAAAGATTGTTTTTTTCCAATCAAAGAGGAAGGGACTAGAGCTTCAGACAGATAGACAGCGAGCGATAGATAAATTGCCAGAAATATTCCTCTTATTAAAGTTATATAATTTTAACACTTTTTAAAAAATTAATATGTACATATGTTATATATTTTTCATTTTTATTATGTAATAACATCTACGTCTTTTTAAGTCATTTTTATATAAACTTATTTTTTAACATAATCATCTAAAAGTTAGATTAAAAAATACTTCTGTCATTTCTAATTTAAACATAAATCATATTATACAATCTGATTTTTATCTAATCTTTTTAAGTTTGTATAAATCAAATTATAAAAAAAAAAAATTACTTTTCTCACCGCTATTCTAAATATAGTAAGAGGAAATTTTGGGTTAGTAACACTATAGGATTTACGTTGTCTTTTTGAAAATCACGTTCAAATCTTAAGACCAGAAAAAAATAGCAAAAAAAATCTCACTATAAATTTCACTATTAAACCAATTAAGAAATTACCTTCTTACCCAAGAAGATAGTTTCCCCAATTTTTTTTTTTTTTTTTCCCAATTCAAAAGGTCAGACATTTGAAACCCTTTGAGTCCTAAACCGATTGTCTCTTCCAGTCTTCCCACCTTGCTCCAGGTAAGCATCGCCAAAGTCCGTTGAAGCTCTGAACCGGCGCCATCTTTGGAGAAGTCCGGTGAAGCTCTGCTCTGGACTATCGCCGTTTTCGTGGGAGAAGGAAAACTCAACGAGGCGGTAGAGTGACGGTCGGCGTCGAGCATCGAGCTCTGCGACCTATGGGGAATAAATTGCAGGTTTTATTTATTCTGTTTTGTATGGGCACTAAGTTTTCAACAAGTTCATTGGAATAACAAGAAGTTGAAGCATACAGGGAACTTGAAAGGTAAAAACATGCATAAGAATCTAAATGAATATCTTCGCCTCTATTCAAGAATAGGGTACTGTCTTTGACTTTCTTTCCATGTATATGCAATACGAATGTTGAAACTTATTTACTCTCCACATACAATATTCTTACGCAAAACCTGCTTAAATCAAAGTCATTTGAGTTTGATCAATATGAGTGTAAAATTTGAGTGTTATTGTGGAAGTTTTGGACTTTGCTATTGATTTACATTAGGAAGTGTTCATTGTCATTAACATGTATATAGCCTGCTTGACAAGTATTGTAAAGCATAATGACAAGTAGAAGGAAACTTGTAATGCGATGAAACTGGTTCTTTTTTGCAAGCTAGGAAGAAAGTCGCAAGGAATAGAACACGTAAAGATGGACAAAGGCAGCTAAATTTCTCATGGTCTAGGGATAGGTCAATATGTCCGATATTTTGAATTGGGAAAATTATATTGATTTATCAATTACTGAGGGGGTGAGAAAGTAATTTCACAATCAGAATATATATCATTGATGAAACTTTTTTATTTTTTCTTGTTTTTGGGATCTTAGTGCGAATTTTCGTTATCTTTTTCATTACAATAACTCACATCAGGCACTCAGCCTTTTGGGCCTTTAAATCTTGGGCTTGTTTCTTTCAATTATTCGGTTATCTTTTTTTTTTTTCTAGATATAAAAATTATTAGCAATATATCATTCCCAACACAACTCAGAGAGCAATGGCGGAGCTAGGAATTTCAATGACGGGGGGCGAAAATAAAAAACATTACATCATAAATAAAAGTACTGGAAATATCATATAGATCTAATATATAAAAAAAATTGAAAGAAATATATTACAAAAATTAAGATCAATTCATTTGACTCTTACTCTACATGTTTTCATCTATAATTGAATCAATGCTAAAACTTAAAACAATTTTTTTTCAAGGTATGTAATTAAAGAATCATTAAGAAATTTGTCTTTCATTCTATTTCGAAGCCTGTTCTTGATTATCTTTATAGTAGAGAAAGATCTTTCAATAATTGCTGTAGAAACTGGAAGAGTTAGTACAAGTCTAATCACTCTATCAATAAGGGTAAATGATGGACTTTTCAGTTCTTGCACGCCCTTGACATAATTCAGATGCAATTGATAAATTAATCAAATCTGAATGTTTAAGAATGTCAATCTTAAAATATTGTAACTCCATCTTCAAATGCAATTTTTCTTGTTATGTGAAATCTTTAGAATAAAATTTATTAGCAAGTTTGTAAATATCATCACTATTAAAGACTTGTACCTATTTTTTGGATCTAAAGTCATGCTTAAAGTAAGTAATTCAATAGTATTATCATTGAACCTGTTATTTAATTCTTCCAATTGATAATCAATTGTAGTACAAAAAATATTTATCCTATAAAATTTTTTAGTAGAAAAATCAACTTGTTCATTTTGAGCACAAAAATGTAAATTTAGACATATTTCCTAATTTTAATAGATTTGAGAGATATGTTGAACATATTTAGGAAGACATTAATACTAAATTAAAAAAAATTTCTTAAGATTTTAAATATATCAATCGGGTCCATCATGCGTAAGATTTCAACTTAAATAAGAATTGGAGGTTGTTAAAAGAAAAAAAAAAGGTTGTTATTATTATTATAATATAATACTTCTACCATTTTAACGTTCATCATTTTGCAAGCATCCACGACACCTTCAGATTAAACAAAAATGGGGCCCACAAATTGATACGGGAGCGCATCAATCTTCTGGCTATATTGTTTCTATTTGAAGCTTGTGTCAAAGCAAAAAATAAAAAAATTGAAGCTTATGTTTGAGTTTAAGTTTTTCTATAAAAAAAAAATAATAAAAAAAAATAGGGGGGCGGGGGCCCACCCTAGCCCCCCCTCCCTCCGCCGACAGAGAGCAGCGTCTTTATTGCGGCTCGCGCGATAGCATATCTCCAAATTGTAGCCCATGACAAAATGTAGGCCCAGTTAATTTTGGACTTCGGCCCAGAAGAAGTTAGTTTAAAATATGTGAGTTTTTTTGGCTGAAAATGCAAGTTTTAAGTCAACCAGAGTTGGATCTAATGGAATAGGATGATTTTTCACTACTTGGTGAACTAAGATTTGAATTCCTGTTAGAAAAACTGCCCGACAGTGCCTTAAGCCGGATTATTTTCAGTAGGACGATACCTCATAATTATGCTCAGTAGAAGAAAATAAAACACATAGCTAATTAATATAGAAATCCAGGACAATAATGTTTTATGATCACTTGTATCAACAAAAGCTTTCCTCATGTGCCCAAATCAACCTCCATCTACTAGTAGCATCACATGGCAGGAGATTCTGGCGCTTCTTAAAGATTTTATTTTACAACCTATTCATGTTATTCCATGTTCTGTCTAGATCTATGAGGAGTAAAAGAAGAATAAATTAGTGTACAATATCTTTAAGACGTGAGCAATATTTTCCTTTAGGCTTAATTTGCCTCCACTTATATCTATTTTATAACGTGCAAGTTGGGTTGACAAAGGAATTTCCTACAGGATACAATAAAGACTCTTAAGTATGGATTGCACTCTTAACACTCAAGTAAGACAACAATGACTTTTACAAAATGATAATTTGACTTTATTTTTATGTGCAATAAAGGACAAAGGCAATGAGTTTAACATCTTCTTGTGTGATTTCTGATGTGTTATATTGATTTGACTTGACAGTGCTAGGTATTTATTAGCCATGAAGTAGCACTTCTTGAAAGAACATCTCTTCAATTAAAAGTCATAACAATCCTGTTTTGTGTGTGTGTGTGTGTTATAATAAGATAAGCATTTTTTTAATCCATCTTCGTCATCATCACTACAAAAAAGGTGGGGAGAAAATGTCAGTTGTGAGTTTAATACATTTGAACACAAATGAAACTTAAATTAATTGATAATAAATCATAACTTAAAAAAAAATCACAGAATGATAGGTAAACTCTCATTGCCTTTGTAACATCCCAAATTTTGGATTTTGGAAAATAAGGACTATTAGGAAATAAACTTTGGCCCAAATATTTTAGAGACAATACTTTGTGGCCAAAAGAAATTAATTGGGATTTGGAAATTTGAAACATTATGATGGAAATTTATTAAGAAAAATTTTGGCCTAAATTAATTTGAGGCCTATTTTTTTCCTTAAATTTTTGGGAAAAGAATAAATTCGAGGGATATTTTTAAGTGATAAGTTTTAGGCCTAAATATTATGAAATAAATATTTTATGGCCTAGGAAAAATAATTTGGGGAAGGAAAAATCTCTATATTAATTAAGAATTTATTTCTATGATTATTCAATAATTGCAATTAAGTTTAGTTGCAAATAAAATAGTGTTGTAAAATATAAAAAGAAACAAAAGAATCATATGGGCCACGTGAAGCATTCAGCAATGGAGATTTCAAAACCCATTATGCCAAAGCCCAACACTTATCCAAGAATCAATTGATTTTGGCCCACATGCGAAGCATATCAGCCATGTAAGAAACAAGAAGCATCAGCCATTATCCATTATCCAGCCACGGTCCAAACTGAAGAAGCAGTCCATGCCATTTACGTAAGGGCAAGAGCAGATCAAGCTATTTTAGCAGCAGAAAATCATAACCATAACCATTTCAGATAAAGCAACACGCAAAATCACAGCAGCAAATCATCACAGGGAAATATCAGACATAGCCATACCTCTCGAGCTCCTCAAAGATTAACCAATGAATATGATCCTAGACTGTTGGTCTCGTCTGGATTTTGGATCTCTATTTAAATGGTCTCTCATCTCAATTTCACGCTTTTCATTCAGCATATGGCCAGAAAGAGAGAACACAGAGAAAGAGAGAAACCGAGAGTGAGGGAAAGAAGAATGCTGAGAATGAGAACGTGAGGATCTGAGAGGGAGCTGAAAACTTTCTGCTCTGTCCTTGAGTCACCGAAACAGGGGCGTTTGTTTAAGGTAGAGATCACGCCGTGCAAGCTTAAAGCTGAGAGTAAGTCTTCGGGTCTTTTTCCTTCTTATTTTTGTTACTCCCCAATGCAAACTTATGAACCTAAAAGTCATAGGAAATGAGCTAGTAGTTTCTGCGATATGAAAACTAAAACAGGGACTTATATATATATGTGTGTGTGTGTGTGTACGTGAACTTGCTGTCAAGTATAAAAAAAAAAAAAAAAGAAGGAAGGGAAAATCGCTACTTTACGATGCAAAGATATATATAAAAAACGTTAGTATTGCATCTGTTTATATATAGTATATGCCGTGAGTGTGTGTGTTACCATGTGTGCGTGAACAAGTGAACAAAGAAAAGAGAGTATGTGAGAGTTTATATATATATATATATATATATATATATATATATATATCTTTCACTGTGTGTCGGAAGCATATCTGGATTATGCATGTGTAAATATGGCGTTGAGAAGGAAAAAGAAAACACTGCAGAAGGAAGGATAGGGAGGTAGCTGTCATCGGCTTTCTTTGTATGAGTGAAACTATGCAGAAAATACTAAGGGACCGAGAAAGAAAAAAATGCCGCTGAGTTTATAATACATGAAGTAAACTTTTGAAGTATATTTGCATGTGAGACCCACGTGATTTTTGCTTGGTGTATGCGTGTTATTATATATAGGGTTAAGGTGCAATTTTACTAACGAACTATGAACTATTGGTTCAGGAGCAATTTCGTCAATAAACTCTCTAGTGGATCAAAATTATCAACAAACTGTTAAAACAAGAGCAATTTCGCCAATGCCGTTAATTGAGCCTAACGCCGTTAATGTGCCTTCATGCAAAAATTACAGAATAGGACCCAGATGTTTATGAAACTATATTTAAGCTCAAAAAAAATTAAATTTTTTTATTTTAGTCCCTCCACGTACTTTATATGGAGGGACTAAAGTGAAAATTATAAAAATTTTATGGGCCTAAATATAATTTTCTAAAATTTTGGGTTCTTTTATGAAATTTTTGTGGGGCCATTCTTACCTCCAAAATCTGCCCCTAGTTACAGGCTTTTTTTTTAACCTTAGTCTGACCTGGTGTGTGGTCTATTAAGGAGGCCTATAATTTTAAAAAATTTTATAACCACCCTAACAAACCACGGCCTCATTTCAAAACAAGCCTACCTCAAACAGGGCGAAAACATAATTACTTTAAACAGACCAAAAACATACTTACTTTAAATAGGCTGTTAGATGTAGGTCTGTTTTCGGCCTGTTTAAACAAGCCAAGCGGCGGATTTTGAGGCGTAGGGATGGCCTTGCAAAAATTACAGAAAAGAACCCAAAATTTTAGAAAATTATCTTTCCAGCCCAAAATTTTTTTATAATTTTCACTTTAATCCCTCCATATAAAGTACGTGGAGGGACTAAAATGAAAAAAAATTAAATTTTTTGGGGCTTAAATATAGTTTCATAAACATTTGGGTCCTATTCTGTAATTTTTGCATGAAGCACATTAACGGCGTCAGACTAGATTTAACGGCGTTGGCGAAATTGCTCTTGTTTTAACAATTTGTTGGTAATTTTGGTCCACTAGAGAGTTTATTGGCGAAATTGCTCTTAAGCCAATAGTTCGTTGGTAAAATTGCACCTTAACCCTATATGTGTAGTGTTGCATGGGTGAGAGTTATTTTCTTTCTTGCATCCTTATACATATATATTAAAAACGTGGTTTTCAAATGAAAAGAAAGAAAAATGATGCACATGAAACAAATCATGTGTAGGTGTATATTAGCTCCAAAGATTTTATTGTTGTGTGGTTGATTTATACATGTATCGTGGTGTGAGAAATTTTAAACATATAGGTTGCTATTTTTAACCCACTGTTATTTTTAAGTGTATGAGTGACTAAATATATGTATATGTTATGGAGTTATTATATTTAGATTTGTATTTATAAAATTTATATTAATGTGATTTTTGGGAATTAATTTGCAAAATGCATTTTTATAAATATGCTTAACTCAAAATTATTGTGAAGCATAAGTAAGTTTTATTAGTGTTTATCAAGGTTTTGAGAGAAACCATGAGAAACATTAAAATGTAAACTCCAAGTTAAAAATTAGTTCATGTGATGTTTGTGTATATTAAAGTCTGATTTAAAGTATATATTTATTAATAACTTGGAAACCATAATTAACATTATATTATGGAAAATTGGAGGAAACCATGAGAATCATTAAATAAATACATTTAATTATATTCGTAAATGATGGTTAGTATTTATAAACTCTAATTTATTTTCTATTAAATTACTAAGTTAAAGGAGAAAGATAACACTTGGGAGTTTAAATTAATGGTGGAGCAATAGTTAAATAAA
Organism: Acacia confusa; assembly: GCA_037074495.1. Lineage (NCBI taxonomy): Eukaryota > Viridiplantae > Streptophyta > Magnoliopsida > Fabales > Fabaceae > Acacia > Acacia confusa. The sequence goes on along the minus strand of CM073506.1, from coordinate 4,071,731 downwards.
TGTGGTTATTAAGAAAAGGGAGAGTATATTATTTACTAATAAATAAATTAAAGGGGGAATAAATAATAAATGAGGAATTATTATTATTATTATTATTAATCATTAGGATTAATAATAATAATAATAATAATAATAACAAAAATACTAATAATAAAAACTACTAAAGTAGTAATAATTAAATAAATAATTAATAACTAATATTATTATTAGAAAAAGAGAATAAATAATGTTATAAATAATAAATTGAAAAGGGAGTTATTAATTGATAACAAAATTGAAAAGGAAAATTTAGAGTTACAATGATATCCCTAAATTTTCAGTAATTTGCCCACCTCAAGCATCCCAAAGTTTATTATCAAAATTTGTATATTTTTAATATGTAGAGTTATTAACGGTTAGTAAATTGGTTGTGGTAGATTGATTTTTGGCGTGTGTTGAACTCTTGGATTAGGAGCAGTGTGATAATAATTAGTTTTGGCAAGAGCTAACTACTTTTCACTTATTATGTTATTGATATGTTGCCTATGAGTGTTTTTCTGAACTGAATATGAATATTTTAAATAGAAATTGCCTTGTGGAATTTTATGAGTTGAAATACATGCATTTATATGAATTGGGAATTGAGATATTATGACATGGCTATTGTGAATATTTTGAAAAATCTCCTATTGAGTTATTCTAATAATTTTGGGATGGGAAGAATTGGGAGAAAATGGAAAAGTTATCTCTACCACGTGGTGAGGCCTCCATTGGTGCACAATGGTTGGCTTATTATTGTCCCATCGGTTTAATGAGGGATTTGTCCACCAGAGTGATGGGCTTACGACATCCTACTAAATTAGTGAGGGAAAAGATCTATGGTCTGGGGCAGGTGCTCTGAGGATTTTGGCCGGTCCTCATCACTTGACCAGTGAGTTTGTGAGTAACCAGTAACATGGGTGTGACTTAGCCCATGGGTCTAGTCGGAGGAAATAAGGCGGTTTAGTTGGATTGATGAGAGGTATTTTGGGAATTGAGTTCAAAAAGATTTGTGACACCCAATTATGATACATAGTAATAATGTGATATTTTATGGAGAGGATGTTGATGAATTGTTTTATTTTGAATTGCATAGTTTTAATCCACTTGGCACCTCACTAGTACATATTAGTATTTGTAATAAGTTGGACTGATGGTTACAATATTTTTCCAGGTGGCCATGTCTATCCAAGTCCTTCCAAGAAGTAAACAGAAGCCTAGTCTACTTTGCTATAAGTAGTGCTTTTGTCTTTTTGGTGTATGTTTTGGATAACTGTATATTGCCACACTCTAGGGCTTATTATGCAGACCCTGGCATATTTTGGATATTTTATTTAATATTTAACTCTTATTAAGTGACTACTCTGATTAATATATGGTTATTTCGTTAATTAAACGGAGAACGTTTCAGCTTTCAAGGAAGAAGTCTTCGAAATTAGTGTGTTGGAACGGCTCACTCTCGCAGGCGATGTTATCACTATCGCCCATGTCATAAAGGTCCTGAACCTTTAAGTGAACCACCATATTTCGATCTTTGTGCCTCTCATCCTTGACCTAATAGACCTGGTGTGCCTCTAAGGCAAGAATAAATGGCTCATCATCTTCAGACAAATCAATATGAATAGACCGGGAGAAATTTAATGATGTGATGACTACGTCATCAATTATGAGTCTTTGGGAAGTTGTCATATTTGCCCACATACACTTGAAAAGTGTTACACAGAAATGTCCTTAGTAATTTATCTCAAATACATCAATAAGCTTTTCATAATACAAGACGTCCTCAAATTGCATGTTGCCGTCACTGCTGCTTGAATAACTCTGTCTCAAAGGTGTCATAAACACTTGAATTTTGGGTTAGCAATCTTTGATCTTGTGAAACTGTGAAAAACTTGAAACCATTGACATTATATGCTGTAAACTTCGTTGCACGGTCAAGAAGATCGAGTGTGATAGTTCTGAAATATGGTGAGTGCAGGTTGTAGTCATTTAGTATTCTATGCATAAACCATCTTAGAAACTCTTTGTGGATCTTTTTCTCAATTTTAGAGGATGTCTGTGTCTGAATTCCTTGCAATGGATGATGAGATGGCGATCATGAAATGTAAGTATAAAATATAAGGAAATATATAGCATAATATATGAGTGTACAGTGCTTATTGAACGAAGGGTTCAACTTTAATGCAATTAATCAAGCCATGTTTATGTGCTTGCAGCTTATCAGTTGTCATCAGTTTAAATCTCTCACTTCTTCCAATTGGTTTACCAACACGAGGGATTAACACCTCTCCTGATGATGGCTCAGGTTCGGGTTCAGGACAATTGTCTACACGAGACAGTCAGTTGAAAGATATATCAATATCATCAAAGTACCTTGAACAGAAATAAAGGAGCTCATCTCCTATATAGCCTTCAGCTATACAACTTTTTGGTCATGACTTATTCCTTACATGAGATTTCAATTCCCCAAGAAACCTATAAAGTAAATAAGGAAAAATGTTCATAAATGCTTAAATGTGCGACTAGCAAATTTAAAGTGTAATGTTGATGCACATATGTAAAATAAGTACCTCTCAATCGGATATATCCATCAGTATTGCATTAGGCTGGCTAGCTTTGTTTCATGAATAAGGTGTACTGTCAGATGAACCATCACCGAGAAAAAGGATGGAAGAAAGATCATCTCCAAATGTGAAGACTTTTTTGCAATTTATCTTGTTTCATGTGACACTTTGTAGCGGTAACAGAAACCATTATAGAAGTGAAAACTCTTGACAATTTGTACCAGCTTTTGCGAGTACTTGCTATGAATGTGAAAACTCTTTGCATTCTATAAAGGTTTCATTTATAATCGCTACAACGTTTGTTGTGAGTTTGAAAATAGCAGCAAGAAGCCAAACATTGGTTCGAAAGTAGTTGCCACCCTCAATAAAATGTAAATGTGGTGCTCGGTAACATGATATGTATATTATGATACCATAAACAACCCATTTGCAAATATTCAAGGGGGTAACTGCTTTTAAACCAATGTTTGGTTTCTTATGCTTATTCTTCACATAATATAATTTGTGTTAAGGGTTGCTTATATAGGCTTCAAATGTGTAGAGGTTTTTGTGGGAAACCATAAGTTGACAACTATTTACATTGTGTAGTGGTTTCAGCTATAAACCGCTACTAATGCGCAAGATTCTATGCATTTTATAATGGTTTCTAGTAATAACTCCCTCAAAGTTGAAGAGACATTTGAGTTTTGTAGTGGTTTTTACCATAACTGCTAGACGTTTCATTATTAGAATGAAGAATTTGCAGCATGAAGCTAAAATTTGGTGTGAAAGTAATTGTCACCAGATGAAGAAGTCCAAATGTAGTTCTAGGTAACATGATACCAAGCATAATTCATTTGCAAATTTTCATGGGTAAGCAACTACTTTCGAAACCAATGTTTGACTTCATGCTGCAAATTCTTCTCAAAATAATTTTGGTGGAGAACTTTTTATATAGGCTTCAACTATATAGCGGTTTTATAAGAAACCGCTACAAATTTGCAAACTATTTGCATTCAGTAGCAGTGTCTAGGCACGAACGCTACAAATATTCAAACTCTTTACATTCTGTCGCGGTTTCTTCCTTTGAACTGCCATAATTTTTGCGCCATATAGCATCATGCTGGCACCACTTTTGTGGTAGTTTCCTTTCAAGAAATCGTGACAAATGAACTGCTACAAATTTAATGTTGGCTTTGCACCAAATTTTGTAGTGTTTAATTTATTATAAACGTTACAAAGTTCATTACCTAACAAACACGCGTTTTGACGCAAGTGATCCTGTTATTAATATGTATAGCGGTTTCGTCCAAAACCGCTAAAAAATATTATATTTGTAGAGGTTTATTTTAACTATTACAAAATGACAATTTTTTTGTAGTGCGATTAATATTATCGTGTTTTTATTCTTGTATGAGATGGCTTCATGCTAGCGCTGCCCAAAAATGTGGGGCTATTATTTTGTTTCATTTTCTACTAAGAATTCGTCTTGAGACTAGGAATTCGGATGAGCAAGGAGTAGGGGAAAAGATCACATGATTAACTCATTTGAGGAGACAAAGCGTGAGAAGGGGATAAAATAGTATAAGGACATATTAATAAAATTAACAAATTCATAAATCCTTAACGAGACATCTTCGGTAGTAAACATAAAAATTTAATAAATGTGCAAGCCTTAATATAAATTTAGGCATTTCAAATATATTTAAATGGGATTTTCCCTACATTAAACCCTATCATTAAAATGAAAATTAAAAAAAAAGGACGATAACAACGGGTGGACATTAAGTCCCATATGCAAAGAGTACATCCTTCATCAAATGGGAAAAAAATGGGAAAATCGAGTTTCAAACAAAGTCCAAGGACATCCGTGTTTATGTTTCCCAAGAAGACTCAAACACTAATCTGATCCTTGAAAGATGCCGGTGTTATCAGTTTAATATTCCATAGATTTTTTATATTGCTTTAGCACCCAGGGTATCATTTGATAAAACCCATGGAATTGAGGTTTAGGGTTTACCAGATGTATAATGCATACATTGTGTAACCTTCTTGTCACTCAACATGTGTGTGTGTGCAAATATATGTATATACACATGTATGTGAGTGCACACACATGTACATATACACATACATACATATATATCTATCCATACACACACATATAGAGATGTATGTAGCTCTCTCTCTCTACACATACAAATATCTACACACACATATATATCATTTGTCTATCCTTCAAAAACTGCGCGCAAAGCATATTTTTATGCTATGCTTGATCAGCGACTGGATCAAACACACGTCAGGGAGACAAAGCAACGATGTATAAGTGTATCAATGTATAGAATATGTGTGTGTGTGTGAGATTGAACCATTCAATAGCTTTGTCACAAATTTCTCAATCAAACCTTAATTCTAGTTTCCTCAAATCAACCATTCAAACACCAATCTGAACCATATGACTCTTATTCTGACCTCAATAGCTTCATTAAAAGCAAAATAATAAAGACTCAAAATTTCAATATATCAAATCCTATATTTTTTTTCCCCATAACTAAGAGAAGAATAACTTAGTAATAAGAAGTAGAACTCTTACCAAATACCATTGAGAACGCAACAATCTTCCTATCTCTCTCACACATTCCGCATTTGCGAGGAAGAAAGAAGAAGAAGAGGCGCTTGTGTGTGTGTGGTTTGTGTGGGGGAAAGGGACCAGGCGAATCTTTTTGGGGCGGGGGGAAAAAGGATTTAATATGGGGAGTTAAATTTAGGGAAAATTCCGTTTAGATCTTAAGAGATAAAGAAAATTTCAAAAAAATCTTATGGTAAATTCAGACATCAGAAAAGGCTCATTTACAACTCTCGTTTATGGAATTAATAACTCTATCAGCCGGATTAATAGTTCTTTTGAATTTTTCTGATATCTAAATTTTTCTTGAAATTTTTTTAAGATTTTCTTACTCTCTTCGAATGTGAACATAATTTTCTTTTAAATTTTCAAACGAATAGTGGGGAGGCAGCACATAACCCACTATTCATTTGTTTAGTATTATATTTAATTTTTATTTTACTTTTTCAATTCTCTCATAAGATTCCAAAAACTGGGTCATATACACATATGTGTGCGTGACTTTTTTAATTCTCTCCTAAGATTCCAAAATCATGATATTAAAATAATGAGAGAGCATCCGCTCATATCATGAATTTTTTTTTTTCGGATCAAATATTACTATGTTAACTTCAAATCGAAAAAAATTGGGAAAATTGAGTTTCAAATAAAGTCCAAGGACATCCTTGTTTAGTTTAGTTCCATTTTATTAAAAAAATAAAGATTATATATATAAAAAAAAAAAATTAGACCATAGAGGCACAGATCTTGTATTGGTGTATTTGCGTCAAAGTTGGAAGTCAAGTGATACTTGTTTGAGTTAGTGGTAGGAGTAGTGGCTTAAAAGCTATCTGACTTTAAAATAAGCTCGGTAGGAAAAAAAATCAAGTTATAGGTAATGATTTGTGTTTGGATTGATGGTAGTAGAAGTGGCGGGACCCATGTAAAAAAGCTTAGAGCTTTTTGGAAAAAAAAACTCCGAAGTGAAGCTTTTTCCTTAACGGGTTTTTTCAGCTTTAAGTTAAGTGAATTTAAGCTCAACCCAAATGGACCCAAAATCAACTGGCAATATTAACTAACTTTTTTTTCAAAATTACCGCAGAAAAAGTTGCACTCCAAACAGACCCAATATATAAGAGATAGAAGTGAGTTTTGAGTCATCAACGGTTAGTTATTACTGTGTCATCTCTGTTGACCCAAAAAAAAAAATTACTGTGTCATCTCTTTTTTCTGTTTCCTATTTATCTTCTCTTCTCACTGTTATTTTCCTTATTCCGATCACTCATCTCTTTGCTTTTTGTGTGTTGTGTTATTAAAGGGTACTTTTGGATTACATGATGATGCTGTTTCTTTTCTTTTTTTTTTAATACGAAAGAGGATGCATTAAAAGCATAAAAGGACAAATTACAATGGGGAATTAAATCCCAACTCCTCCTGTATGACCAGAGGCCTCACAAATCCAGGACACGTATCCCAAAACATAGAATTAGAAATCCCTCTCTTGGCAAGATAGTCTGCCACTTGATTAGCCTTTCTAGGAATAAATTGCATGCTTACTTCCCACTGTCGGTTACACAGCTCATAAATTTTCCACGCTGTTAGAGTACTGCGAGTTTGAGGTTCCTTTGTCAAGAGATCAATAAGTTCCTTAGCATCAGACTTAACCGTTACCTGACGAAGCCTCAGGTCCCACGCCATAGTTAGGCCCTTGAAAATAGCCCATTCCTCAGCCTCCATTACTTGACACCGACCCAGAGCATGAGAGAAGCCAGCCAACCATTTGCCTGAATGATCTCTAAGCACACCTCCGCATCCAGCCCTTCCAGTGCGTCTATCCACTGCTCCATCAACATTCAGTTTTGTCTTCCCTGCTAAAGGAGGTTTCCATATAGTCATCCTGTCTGGGGTTCTCTGCGAGATAGATTGATCATCCTGGCTGATTGCAAAACCTTTCCAAGAATCTAAAATTGTCTCAGCAAGATTTACCGGCTTAACAAAATCCTCATAAAAAATCATCTCATTCCTCCACATCCATAGTTTCCATATTGTAACTCCCCAGATTTTCGCCCAATCCCCATGAAATTGTTTTCCCAGATTACCTTGCAAATTAAGCCTACCCCAGGGAATCAAAGGCAGGTTAAAAAATGCATTAAGATGCCTCGGATGTAGCAGGTCAGTCCAAAGCTTTCTGGCATAGTGACAATCCCTAATTATATGAAGAGTATCCTCACATTCAGACTTGCAAAAATCACACAACGGTGAGCAAGAAGACCAACTATTGCGCCAAACATTAGTAGGAAGACTGTCATTAAACACGATCCACATAAATATTTTAATTCTCTCAGCTCCTTGCCATTTCCACACGTTCTTAAACATAGAATCCTCCTTTGATAGATCAACCCCTTCTATCAGATTATACGCACTACCGACAGAAAAGAGCCCATTACTTGATTCCTTCCATGCCAAATCATGCCCAGCTTCAGGAAAAGGGGGTAGGATTGATCTCAAAAAAGATAAGATGTTATCCAGTAAAACCTGAGCCAATTTAGCATAATCCCACTCACCATCAGATACCTAATCAGCAACCATACTAACAGCTTCCTGATTCGTTAAAGCCCGAGTACACACCTCTTGGAGAGGTTTATCTTTCCTGAGCCATTTATCAGTAAAAAATTGAATCGTTTGCCCATTCCTGACATTCCATGCCAAGCCCAACTGAACAATCTCTTTCTGCCCTGCAATGAATTTCCAAAGAGGGGAATCTCCTTTCCTGATCTCAAACAGATCTAAATCAAAACGCAACAAATATTTATGTGTTAGAACATCCATACACAATCCTTTGTCCCCTGTAAGAAGTTTCCAAGTTGTTTTGGCTCCACAAGCTTTGTTAAATGAGGACAACCTCTTTAAACCAAGGCCCCCCTAATTTTGTGGAAGGAGGATTTGAGACCACCCAATCGGATGATACCCATAAGTGGACTCACTGTGCCCCCATATGAATTTTCTCTGGATCCTTTCCACTTCTTTGCATATAGAAATAGGGATGAGAGCTGCTTGCATAGGATAAAGAGGCAGTGCACTAATAACTGATTTTGCCAAGGTAATTCTCCTGGCTCTTGACAGGGATTTCTCTTTCCAAGTAGAGAGCTTCGATCTCACTCTATCCACAATATATTGAAAGGTCTCAGTAGGCTTCCTTGATCTAGCCAAGGGAAAACCCAGATATCTCCCTATCGCTGTTGAGACATGTAGCCCTGCCTTAGTAGCTAAACTCTGTCTCATTTGCGTTTGAACCTTGGGTGAGAAAAACACCGAAGATTTGGACGTGCTAACTTTTGCACTTGACATACTGCAAAAGCTCTCCAAACATCTCATCATACAGGCCATCTGCCTATCAGTAGCTTCCCCAAAAAAAAAAGAATGTCATCTGCAAACATAAGGTGGGAAATAGGTGGTCCCTGCTTGGATAACAGAATCGGTTTCCATTGACCCTTGTCCACCTCATCAAAAATAATATGAGTCAATTTATCCATACATAGAACAAATAATAACGGGGAAATAGGATCCCCTGTCTCAGCCCTCATTTTGCATGGAAATATCAGTTAGTTCTTCATGAAATGCATCACTTCTTGACCAACCATTATGTTGTCATGAATCTGCCTCCCCTTAATAAAAGCTGATTGGAAAGGAGATATGAGTGAATCCATTAAAGGTCTCAATCTTGCAGTGATCACCTTAGTAACAATCTTGTAATGAACTGAACATAGAGAGATTGGTCTAAGGTGGTTAACTTCCTCAGGTATCTCTCTTTTTGGGATTAACGAGATGAGTATCTTATTATGGTCTTGTAACTTATGTTGCCCAGAAAACACATTTTGCACAAAACTACATAGATTTTTCCTTACCACCTCCCATTGAGACTGGAAAAAGATGGGTGGGAAACCATTGAAACCTGGAGCTTTATAGGGGCCCATGGAAAAAAGTGCTCTCTTGATTTCTTCTTCGGATAGGGACTCATTTAAAGCCTCCAGAACATCATGCTCCAGAGATGGGAAGGAGTTGGAAGTATTTATACTGACCAAGGAATTATCATCGACCATAAACAGTTGTTTGAAGTAGTCGATTACTAAATTTTTTACCCTCACCTCATCTTCTATCCATTGACCCCTATAATCCTTCAATATGGAAATGTGATTCCTTCTTCTTCTCATTTTAGATTTAAGATTATAGTATTTGGTATTTCTATCACCTTTAGTAATCCACTCTGTTCTAGCTTTTTAGAACCACTTGACTTCTTCCACTTTTAGAATATGATCAATATCACTCTGTAATTCCTTCTCCACATCACACAAGAATCTAGAATGCGAGTACTGAGGAGATTTCTGGATACCTGCTAATCTAGCTAGAATTATTCTTTTCTTCTTTTCCACAAAGCGAAAGACCTCTTTGTTCCACTCAAACAGCGTCACTCTAACTTCTGATAAAGAATCCATGAGATGATCATTACTCTTCCAGCAATTATAAATGAAATCACCGAAAGACTCATAGCTCAACCACATTGCTTCAAATTTAAATCGACCAGGCCTGGGGTTTCCTTGATCCGCAAAAAGGATTAAAGCCAGTGGGTTATGATCCGAAAAGAGAGTGTGAGGGAGGACTTTCACCACAAAATTATTCATCTGGTCGAGAAACAGACTGTTGCCCAAAGCCCTGTCTAATCGCTGAAACAAACGTTTATGCCCGCTAAATAAAGGACCCTTCCAGGTAAAACAAGGACCCTGAAATCCCAAATCAGATAGTCCACAATCTCTAATATTATCATTAAACCAACGAATCCTGCGATGGGGACTTCCGATACCTCCAGACCACTCATGGGCTGATAGAATATCATTAAAATCTCCATATACTACCCAAGGCTTATTAATAGACGCTGAAAAATTATGCAGCTCAGACTAGAGAAGCTCTCGATTGTTGGAATGAGGAATGGCATATATAGCAGTCAGGATGAAGGTAGGCTTACCCGGAATTTCACACTGTATGTGAATAAACTGTCTATTGACGACAAGAATTGAAGCCGTGATTTCATTCTTCCGCCACATGACTACTAATCCACCTGAACGTCATTCACTGGGAACCAGACAAGAAGAATCGAATCCCCAAGAAAGGAGAGGATTGAAGGGAGCTTCTTTGTCTGTTTTTGTTTCAGCAAAAATAAACATACTGGGCTTAGGCCCAGAACAAATAGCCTTGATATTTCTGAGGAGATTTGATCCACTAACTCCCCGAATATTCCAATAAAAAATCCTAATCATAATAACTAACAAAGTATGGACCAAGATGCTCATTGGGACAGCTGGGTTTCAGGGACAAATGAGCCCTTACCACCATCTCCACTTAGCCCATCTTCTCCCACCAAACTGATGTCCTGCGACCCTTCTTCAATGTTGATAGTTAGGCCCAATTCTTGTCCAGGATCGCCTAGATCATCCCCCGCATCATCCATATGGGCCTCAGTAGAGTGGCCCATCCCCCTCACCGTGATGTCTTCTGAAATGAGATTTAAGGATGAAAAATCAGGGCCCTGCACTTGACTTAAAACTTCTTTGTCTCTTCCTCGTTGATTCTCGACAGGAAAGGTCAACATCAAGGCGCCATTTGAACTCGATTTGTCCCTAGATCTCTTTTCAACCTTTTTCCTTATCCTAATAAAGCTCAGATTATTTGTGCCAATCTTCCTCGTTCTATCAACCCCTTTTCCAAACTCACTTTTCCCTGACCGTTTCTGCATCCGTACATTATCAGTGTTCAGAAACTGATCAGCTTGTCCCGTGGCAGTGTCCTCTTTGGCTCCTAAGTCCTGCGCTATTTCTAAACCAAGAAGTCGTTGCTCCTCTTCCCCTGCCAATATACCATATCGAGAACCCTGTACGGAATTGAAATGAGGTCCCTTCATCCCTTCCTTTGGTTTGCATGGCCGGCGTACTTTGTTCACAGTTCTCCATTGCTCCCATTGATTAGCGGTGTCTTCTTCTGGGTACTAGGTCACTCGATCGTTGGCCCCTATAAACTGCTCATTTGGATTCTTCTCATTATCAATCGTTGTTCTTTTCCTACTTGGACATGATTCACCTGAGTGTCCATACATACCACAATGAAAACAGAGCAAGTGCAATCCTTCATACTCTAGGAAGTAGTCTTCCCCATCCAAATTAAAACCAGGCATTAGCCGCTTACCCAAATCCACCAAGACACATACACGAGCAAACTGCCCTCAGAGTTGACACGAAGTGTTTATGTCTACCTTAATGGTTTCTTCGATCCTGTTTCCTATGAAGGTAAGCGCCTCCCGGTCATAGTACTCCATCGAGAGGTTTGGCACTCTAACCCCAAACTGCAACCTTATCAATCTTAGCCCTTGCTGGAATGAAATTAGCCTCCCAAGGACGAACCGTAAGGTAATGATCATATATCATCCAAGGTCCTCCTGTAAGTGCATTCATGTAATTCTCACTATTTGATAGCTTCGCCACAAAGTAACCGCAACCAATGTTGATTAGAGAAACGACCCCTCGCTTAGCCCAGAGGCTTTGCGACCTAGAGAGTAAGGCTTTATATCCAATAGTCTTATCAAAGAGCTTCACTATCACTGCCTTCCTCCATGCTCTGTATAACCTCTTCTTCGCTTTGGCAGAGAAGTTGAAGGTCGGAAAGTTCCTGTAAGGATCTTCCTCTAACTGACAGATAGGTTCACTATCCTCCTTCTCAGCCTCTTCATCAGTAATGATCTCATCATTAAAATCCTTACCTCCAGAGTCATCCTCCTCATTAGAACTGTCACCAGACCCAGATTTTCCTTTGAGCTTTTCGGCAAAAGAAGGACCTCCCTCTAAAAAATTAGAAGTAGTTTGACCCAGCTTTGGCCATGGACCTGCAATGAGATTAACTTCCTTCGCCTTTACGTTATTTTTAATCTTTTTAGCATTTCGCCGGAGTTGATCATCTTCCTTTTTCGAGGGCGAAGGTTGTAAACGAGAAGGAGACTCAGACGCAGACATAATTTCTAAAGCGTTGGAGCAAATTGATGATTCTGTTTTCTGATATCAATAATTGTGTACGTCATGGCACTCATAGTTTTGAGATCAAATCGAATGAATTTAATAATAATGGTTGGGATGTGTTTTTAGAAATTGATCAACTCTTCAATACATCTAATACAATTCTTGTATAATTGTACTGTACATAAAACAAGAGAGTCACCTCGTGTGTCACACATCAATTCTTCAAAATATCATCACGCCTGTGTGGTCAAACTAATGTATTTTGATAGAAATAATTTTTTTTGGAAAAAAAAAATCAATTGAGCATATGTTTGGTATGCAATAGGCAAAAAAGATAATTTAATTTGAAATTTAAGTTTGGTGTGATGAGAAAATACTGAGATGAGGGAAAGATGAAATGACTACAATACCCCTACTTAAAATAAGAAAACAATTGTTTTTAACTAACTGAAATCTTTTTTTTGGGGGGGGGGACTGATATCTTATTAAATAATAAATTAATTATGTTTTTAATAAAAACATTACACTCTTGATCTTCTGGCCAAGAAAGTGTCAATAGATATTTTATTTGTTTAGGGTAATTTAGTCATTCTAAGGCGGCTCTTCCCTCCACCATTCTTATGTAAAAGCAAATGGCGGTTTCTTAATTTTAGCACCTTCAATTAGTATTACTTGTTATAAAACTGAAGGAATTTTAGAGAGAAGTCAGAGGAAATTCTAGAGAGATGAAATGGATTCTTATTCCAGTCACTTGAATAGTTACATGAGACCTCTATTTATAGAAAGATGCAAATAGTAAATTACTATGCGTATACCCCATGTCATCCTGTATTTGGAGATTATGGGTCAATGGACATCCACATAATAAGTATATTCATAACACTCCCCCTTGGATGTCCATTTATGAACGTGTCTCGTTAAAAACTTTAACTAGAAAAAACCCAGTGGAATAAAAAACTAGCCAAAGAAAAGAGTACATCATCCATTAATACACTATCCAGTGCTGCCTCATTAAAAACCTTTCTAGGAAAACCCAGTGGGACAAAACCTAGATAAGGGAAAAAATGTACAGCGTGTATCGTCTCCCCCTCTTGATTACATCAGTTTTGCTCCCCTTGATGATTACATTATTTTCAATGTCTTCTGAGCATAACTCTTTTTCTATCATCAAGTATTCTGTTGCTTACTTATAGAACAATTACAGAAACGCCCAATTTGATTATTCATTGTATACCTGCAAAATCTAACTCTTTTAAGTAAAATCATAATAAAATATATCTAAATCTTTTCATAAATCAAATAATGATATTGTATGCACTATAAATGTTTCAGGCAATATATGAACTTATTTAATTGATTATTCTCGAGAAATTGATGCTTCTAGCATCTTGAGTCCTTCTGGGATTTATTCTTTTGGCGCCTTATGTCCTTCAGGGACACGTGCTTCTGGCACACACTAATATATTATGGCTCATGATCTTCATTATCATATATTACATCATATGCTATCACATAAACATAGATATCATCAAAGTTGACATTATTTTCGGTCCCATCAGATTTCATTCATAATTTATTGAGATCTCATTATTATCACACATTTCATGTACCTGGGTCTCTTCTAGAGATATCTCTTCTGGAGATAACATCTCTTCAGAAGATAGCTCTTCTGGAGCTTTTCTTAATTATCCTCGACTTGATCATCTATATTCTGAGCTCCTTTTTTCACTTTCGAGGATTTTTTTTTTTTTAAAACTGATGGACCTGCAACGCTTCAGGCGTACTTTATAATAATTCATATAGAAGCATTTGCAGTTAGGACATGTGACTTTGTTACTTTCTTTAAGTTAGTAAATGCTTCTGGCATTCGATTAGCTAAACTCTACAAATGAATTATCTTTTGAACTTTGAGTGTACATTTCTTTGAACGAGGATTAAAATGAGCCAATGATAATTCATTCCACTTTATCACTTTACCCAATCTGCTTATTTTTCTCCCCCTCATCTATCATGCAGTGTATATCCATCTGTGTGCATTGTAGTGGATTAATAATCATTGCACATTTAAAACATTTCAAGATGAAATTAATCTGACTCTTGATCAAAAGTCAATTATACGGGGAGAATTTAGTTGGCTTATATTATTGCCGCAAATATACACATATAAAAACTATTCTCATGACCTCATATACTTTCTGCATCATACAATCTGAAGATTGCGCGCATAATCTATTACAAACTTCAGGTTTCAAAAATCACTGCAAACTTTACAGGCTTATAATATCACATGTAATCTTTTAATATATCTTTCAATTTGATATATTTCCAAAGATCCATTTTCAATCATAACCAATGAAAATTTCATAATCATTTCTTTTTTAGAACATGCAGCTATATGACTCGAATAATCAAACAAGTCATGCTAACTTCCATATGATTTATTATCAAATCTAATATCAATTTCAGGGGAATTAATACACAAATACTCACACTTGATATATATCATTCTCCCCCTCAAGTGTGAGTCCGTAAAAATTAATTCATGGAACTTCCCTACAATATTCTATATATGACATCTATTTCTACAGATATAATTAAAATTCTACAGATGCATTATTTAATTACTTTTGGTAACAAAATTTTTCATTTTTCTAGAAATGACAATCAAATATATAAAATACAAAATCATCGATCTCATAAAAATATTCACGAGCGCAATACTGTAGAATCACAGATGCATCACTATGGAATCACAGGCGTAACAACTCGGATTGTCGTATGCATATAAAGTCAAAAAAGACTCTTGAAAAGGTTCTACGCAAGAGCTTTATAGGGAGCAAATCTGCAGAGATTCAACAGGACTACGCAGATCTGCAGAGATTCAACAAGATTTAATTCGACTATAAATAGAGGAAGGCAAATGAACATGCCTCACAAACACTCAAGCATCTGATAATATCCAACTACCAGATACTCACACATATTTCTCTAAATTCTATTGTCATGGCAGGACCAAGCAATTTTATCCCGGTTTCTGATAATCCGACATAGCATTACTTGATGCTTTGTTGTATGATGATCAGCCCAACATGTCATTTACTTCTTTGTTATCTCCTAATACTTTTGAGATGTTTATTCCTCCTTCTACTATTCCTCCTTCTGCTTCAAATGTACCTACGTCTCCCCCAAGAACAAATGTTCTTCCTCAATCTACAAGGATTGAAGGTACAACTGAAGCAGGTTCTTCAAGGAGGCCTGTTAAGAGGTGTAGAACTATGGCAGAACTGATGGAGTCTACCAATCCAGTTCAGCCAATAGTGACGGCAATTAATTAGCCAACATTTACTAGCCAGTAAACAACCATCAACCTGCCGGCAACCTACAGCCAGCAAACAATGACTAGCCAGCCAGCAAAAACCTTCCAACCAACAATAACTAGCCAGTCAGCTAGTAACTACCAGCCAGTTAGCAACTACTTCCTTATTGGAATGTAGTTGTTGTGATGTTTTCCGGGAGATCATACATACCAACGGACTTCAGTGTCATAAACTTGAAGTTCATGGAAGGAGAACATGTATGATTTCCCACGCTGTTTTATTTGAAAATATACAGGATAAATCTTACAATACTGACAGGCTTCCAATGTTTGATTTTACTAATAAAAATTTAGGAGAAATCAAACATTTTCTCACGCAGTATTGTATAGATTTACAAGCATCAGGATATAACTTGGTGTGAGATCTTGTATTAGCCTATTATGAGGTCCTTTGTGTTGGTTCGGAATGGACAAATAAACCAAATGAACCCCGCGGGAGTTCATTTCAAACCAACATTGAAAATCCATTGGATAAAGGAAAATAACCCGCGGTTAATATTCCATATGATACTTCATCCCTTAAACAGGGTGAATTATATAAGTTAACTATGAAGCAACGAGAAAGAATAAAGAGAACAACGCTCCATGATTTAAGAAATTATTTTCACTTAACCCTCGATGATTCGAGTAAACAATTAAATATGAGTACTCACACCATCCAAAACATTTATCAAAAAGAAGGGTTAAAAGAGTGGCCATACAAAAAGCTTTAAAAACTTATGAGGCAGATCTCGATATTACGAAGAGCTTTGCCTCATTTTGATCTCAACTCAAGAGAAGAAAAAGAAGGTGACATTAAATATCTTCAGAATGAGATGATTGAGCTTTGTAATGGAGTTAAACCACTTGCTATTGATCTTTGTTGAAATAATATTGTCTTTTGTTTAATCATCTTGTTTATAAATATTCATCTCTTATATTCACAACTATTGTTATAATCATCTAAACACAAAATAATAGTAAAATAACCATAATCACAATTTATTTATTGCTTCATTCACTTCTGGGAATAAAGTTGGATAAAATTCATGATCCATAACTCAATGATCTATTTGATCATGGCAAGAAATTAATCCACAATATTTCTTAACTTAATCACAATATTGCTACTACAAGAGCAAATTGGATATATTTATTTACAATCAACCATGATCATACAATCCCTTGTCTCATAATTTGAGGGAATATTAAATGTCAAATATACAATTTTAAGGCCTTTATACAATTGATGGCATACAAAATTTATGGATCAAACATTGTTTCATAATTTGTCTCTTTGGCTTCAGGCCAACATGTCTCTTAGCTTCAGGCTAATTTATCACTTGGCTTCTAGCCAATTTATGTCTCCTCATAGTCATAGGCCAATTTATGTCTCATATCTCCATGACATTTTTTAACAATTTATCTTCAGGATAAATAAAATATAAGCATAATAAAATAAATAAATGGAACCTACTAATAGTGTGGTTGCCATAAATAATAAAAGGGAGGGGGATATATTTAAAGCAATAAATAAAATAAAATATAAAAGGGAAGGGGAACATAAAGCAGTAAATAAATTATAAATAAATGGAGTCCACTATACTAGTGTCACCACCATGAAAAATAAATAAAGCAGTAAAGAATTAAAATAAATGGAGCCCACTATACTAGTGTTGCTACCATGAAAAATAAATAAATTTAAAATAAAATAAATAAATGTAAATAAAATAAATAAACGGTACCCACTAATATTAGTGTTGCTACTATAAAAATAAATAACATAAAAGTAAATACGTAAAAATAAATGTTAGTTACATAAAAATAAATGTTAGTGACATAAAAGTAAATAAGTAAAAGAAAATGTTAGTAAAGTTAGTAAATTAAAACAATTAAAAAGAAATATCAAATCTAGACTTCCAATATGGAGTCAAATTAACAAATCAAATTAACAACAATAAAGATTATTTAAAATGTAAATAATAATGTTGAGAAACTCACTAAACTAACTATATTTTATTATATAATTAGTATGAGCTACGTGAAATATATGCATGAGTAGTATTGTTTATATATAATATAATGAACTATATGGCTGCAATAACAATGTAAAACATGTATATGATGTGTGTATAAAAGGACAAAGGGAGATGATAAATTATGATGGTAGCATCTTCTTTTTTAATACATTATAATATTATAATATATATTATATTAATCCTTACCTACTCAAAAGAATTGTCGGCAGAAGCATCTTTTTTTTTTTTTTTTGAGAAACTGTCTGCAGAAACAGTTTTTTTTTAATGCAAACTTCTTCTCGTCCCAATCAATCACCAAAGGCCGCTTCTGGGAAGTTGGAGGCTTGAGCAAAATCCTCCTTCGATTACAACTTCGAACAAACTTAGAAGAATAAAAGAAAAGGAAGCAAAGCAGGACAATAAAGAAAGTAGCAGTAAGAGAAAGAAAGACTACCATTTTCTCAGTCCCAAATCTCTCATCCTTCCCAAGGCAAAAAGATAATTAGCAGCTTTTTAGGCCAAATCACTCCTTTGATGGCTGCAAGTATAGGGGTTTGGAAGAAGAAGAACATGAGAGTCTCACGAAAAAGATAGGGGAGCAAATGAAAGAAGAGAAGAGAGTAGTACAATAATAATATTATATAAAGGAAGGAGTTTTCTCTTTCTGTGTTAACCAATGAACAAAACTACTAGTAGGATGATAAAAGTATGGGGTGTAACGAGAAAAAGGGAGAGAAGGGATAAGATTTGCAGAGAGCATATGCTATTTGAAGACTGATGAAAAGGAAGAGGAAGATCAGAAGAAAACATATCACAAACACAAATGGAAAAAATGAAGTGGGGTTCCAAGGTAGTGTGAAACAAGGATGAGAAAAAGAGAGGACGCACAAATGAAATATAGGAGATGTGAAAGAGAAATCGGCGAAGCAGGCAATAGATGCAGAGTTGACTGAGGAGAGAGGAAGAGAGAATAATATGAAGGAGCTAGGAGGAGCAGGAGGATGAAGAAATCAATAAAAGAGCTTCTAGTCACAATCAAAATTTTCTTCCTTCCCTGAGAGCTCCGAGGGCACGGGCGGGTGTTAACCATTTACGGATCACGAGAAGGATATCAGATCCATTGGAAATTTGTAAAGAAAAGGATTAGTAAACATAGAAAAGAAAAAGAAGCAGTGACGGCCGGGAAGGGTGAAAAGAAGAGAGAAAACACAGATGATGGACGCAGGCTCACTTAACACAGATGATATTAAGGATCATTTCATCTCAAATGATCTGATGATGAAACACACAGCTCAATTGGTTAGAATAACCATCATTCTGATAACATGTTATAAAACTGAAGGAATTCTAGAGAGAAGTCAGAGGAAATTCTAGAGAGATGAAATGGATTCTCATTCCAGTCACTTAAATAGTTACAAGAGACCTCTATTTATAGAAAGATGTAAATAGTAAATTACTATGTATATACTCCATGTCATCCTGTATTTGAAGATTATGGGTCAATAGACATCCACATAATAAGTATATTCATAACATTACTCATTTTTTTACGGTTTATTAATTATTGGATATGGGTAGTGGAACTTTCCTCGAAAGCTCGAGTGACCATCCATCCCATTCAGGTTTTTGAATTGTTATTATGTTGTTTATTTTTTTCTCTAGATTAATTAGTTTGACTAATAAACTAATATGTGATTTAAAAATACATAATATATGATATAATTAAGTAACTTATTTTATTTTTTAAATCTCTTTAAATAAAATGACTCTAATTTTATAATTAGAATCAGAGTGACTATTATATACTTAGCTTGCATGGTTTTAGTGTGTGTAGCGGGGAGCTTATTGATTTGCATATCCAACACCTTAAAATGATTTTTTCAATAATAACCAATATCCTAAACATTTTATGCATCCATTATTCTAAAATACTTTTTTAATAATATTTAGGGTTAAGGTGCAAAAGTACACATAAGCTTTTTCCCTATAAGCAAAAATACATATAAGCTTTTTTTGGAGCAAAAATACATACTTGGTTACCATTTTGAAGCAAAAGTCACATCCTACCGTTAAGTCACTGTTCACCGCCGTTATGTTACTGTTCACTTCATCTCTTTCTCTCTCATCATGATAAACAGTGACTTAACGGTGGGATGTGACTTTTGTTCTAAAATGGTAACCACGTGTGTATTGCTCCAAAAAAAGCTTATGTGTATTTTTGCTCCTGGAGAAAAAGCTTATATGTATTTTTGCACCTGAACCCTAATCTTAATATCCTGAGCTAATTTATTGTAATCCAGATCATAAAATATTTTTTCAAGACGGCGGACTATCTTTGGTTTATGATACTCATTGCTACTAAGAAAAATACTTTAGGTGAAAATTATTCAAGAAATCACTTATTGAAGATATTAGTTGCTACTCAAAAATAATTTTGGGTGCCCAATGTGTATGAGCATTAGTGAAAAAATACCTGAAGGCTCTAGATGAAAAAAAAAAAATTAGAGTATTGGAGGTACAAAAAATATAATTTTGAATAATAAAGGGTTAAGGTGTAAAAATGCACATGAACTTTTACCTAAAGTGCACCCAGCACCATATGTTTTTTTTTTTTTGCTAAAAAATACACATGAGCTTGTAAAACCAGAGCAAAAGTACCATCTCCGTTAGTCTCCGTTAAAGCCTGTTAGTTTTGTGGTGGGACCCACCATATTTTTTTAAAAAAAATGTTTAAGATTTGCTTATTCCCACACTGCCCCTGCGTCCACCCTTCACTTCCTCCTCCTCCTTAGATTATGAGTTTGGTCTTCGTCCACCCGTCACTTCTTCCTCCTCCTTAGATTCTGAGTTTGGTCTTTCTCCTTCTCATAAGCGGAAGGCAGCGGCCAAAATCTCTACAGAAAGCAGCTGCGGCAACCTCTACCGGAGGCGACAATGGCACATTGAAACATGGCTGAGAGGAGATTTGAAGTTTAGATTTGTTGTGAATAGAGAGGAGCAGAGCAGAGGCAGATTTGAAGTCGTGGGTAGATGATTGTTGCATTTAAGTTAGATAATTGTTGATTATGAATTTGTTTTGTATTTGCTTAATATGGAATGAGAAAGTCTGTAATCTGTATATGAATTGATGGGGATGGTTGTTGCATTTAAGTTAGATGGTTGATGATGATGAATTTGAGAGGGAAGAGGACGAACTGAGGTGGTTTAGCGGGAGAGACGGGTTTTTTTTTTCAGAGGGCATTTTGGTACTTTTAAGTTATAATAAACAGAAGTTGACATCATTTAACTGAGATGGTACTTTTGCTCTGATTTTACAAGCTTATGTGTATTTTTTAGCCCAAAAAAAATATGTGGTGCTGGGTGTATTTTAAGTAAAAACTCATGTATATTTTTACACGTTAACCCAATAATAAATGTTACGTAAAAAAAAACCAACCCCCGTAGATCACGAAACTGTGATGTTTTGAGGAAAATGACCGAGCCGACCTGCGTCATGATGCACGGCGAACTCGGACAGCTTCGGCATATATTTTATTTTGTGGATAAAATTTGGGCCGAATCTCTTAGTTCCTAGTGAGAGGTGGGGCCAGTGACAAGAGTATCTCACTTTTCATAAATGGAATTGAGAAAGAGTCCTCCGCCACGCACACCCATATATTTACAATAACATTATTCTTATCTTTTTAACTATTTTTATGTATTATCCGGCGAGGTGATTTTACTCTTAAAGCTAAGTATTATTTTTTAGGAGTAATTTTAACCAGGACATTAACTCCTCAAAAAATCTATCTAGTGGATATATCCAACACTTTAAAATAGTTTTTTTTTTAGTAATTTTATGTTGTTTGGCACATCTAAAATAATATTTTAAAATTTTGGATGAACTATAAAATGTTTTTAAGGTGTTAAATGTATTTGAAAAGTATTTTAGGGTGCTGAATCACCTTAAAAAACCAGTATAGTACGTAATGTAATCGAAACCGAGTCACTAGAGAACTGGGCAACAAGTTTATAATTTTCTTTATTTTCTTATTATCAATATGTATATATCTGCAATTTTATTAATGAAAATCATATCGTTGCGTGAGGTGTGTGGTTTTCGGCAGCTTTGACTTCCATACAACATATAAGATTGAGGTCTGATTCACAAATTCAATTATGATTTATCTGCTTTGAGAGAAATGGAGGAATGAAATAATTTTAGATAAGTCTGACTGAAAAAACAAAGAAGAAATTGGGTAAAAAAATTTAATATAGAAAAAAATTAGAAACCGGAGAGATGATTATTAAGAAAATTAAATCCACCTTATCTCTCTATTTAAAAAACAAAATCAAACATTTAAAAAAAATTTCTTTCCTCCAGCAATACCCTCAAACCAAAATTAAAAAGGGAAAATCACTGATTTGGACAAGAAGTCCCAGAAGAAGTTAAACAAAAAAGATTCTTATCATTTTTTACATCGAAACTTATCTCATTACATGCTGCTCGATCTTCTCACTAGTTGAAAGACTTTTGTGAAACTTACATTCTTTATTGAGATCTTCCGGATTAAGTAGCGGAGGTTATTGGAGGTGCTTCTATAGGTCTGTCATTTCAATATCTTGCCCATCCTCAGTTTGAGTGTTACGATGGGATGGTTGGAACTGTAGATAGTTGTAGGAGAAGAGCAGCGTGAGGACCAACACAAGTGAAGATAGGTTGATGAGGAAGCACCATAAAGGAGAGACGAGGAGTGACAAGAGGAGCTCACAAGCAACCGTTCCGCAGATATGACACACCCAAACCATTATTATTAAATTCATTCGATGATTTGATCTGAAAGTCAAAACTAGGAGGGCCATGACATACACAGTTATTGCTATCAGAAACAGAATCATCACAGCAGGGTGTTGTTTGAAGGGACCAGTATGCAATCCTTGGCACTTCATTCCCACCAAAGCAAGAAGCAAGCCAGTTAAATAAGCATAAATGGTGTGTAGCGAAGTAGCAGAATCCAAATCCAGAAGTACCCTTTTTTAATGAAAGCAAAAAGAAATGATCAGATCAGAATAAGGAAAATATATGGTGCATGAGAGAAGAGGGAAAGAAAAAAGAAAATAAATGATCGAGATGGCGTAGTAAGCAAGCAACCTGGGGTGCATGGCTGGAATTCCAAAGGAAACAAATTGAAACGCCAATAATCTGTTTCTGATGCCGCAGCAGTTAAGTGGATAAAAGGTACAAATGTTTAAGTCGACTTATACTTCGTGGAATGGAATCTATGTGTGTGTATAAATAGCCTCCCTCTCACAAAAGATGTTATGCATGCATCATATATATGTCATGCCGCACGATAATCCGACACCCTAAATTTTGAGTTTGCCTCTACGCACAAGGAAGGACGGCATATATAATTCATTAATTTATTTTGTGGATCTAATCTCTTTGGTTAATTTTTTTTTTATTTTCGTGGTCGGTCGGTCCTTTTCCTTGACACGTCAACGTTTTGGGGCCTACGCGGTTGGTTTTCTAAGTACTATCCTCTTCGGTCTTAATTATAAAACATAGTTGACTTTTTTAGAGAGATTAAGGAAGCTAATTAAATTATTTTAAAATATTTTTATTTTTATTTTTTCTTCAAATTAATTAGTTTAACTAATAAACTAATATATAATCTAAGAATACACAACATATGAAATGATTAAGTAACTTATTTAACTTCCTTAATCCCTCCAAAAAAAGTCAACTTTATCTTATAATTAAAATCAGAAGTAGTACCTTCCATCCTGACTAATAACTATATGACAAAATTTGTAGGGCTGCTACAAATTAAACTTTTGTCCCACCGGAGGGAGTAGCATTCAGTATTTAAAATAGTTTGAAATACTAAATGGTACCAGACAAATTAAACACCATTGCAAACAGATAAATTGGCGGTTTCAAGTAAGAGGACAGATGCCGAAATAAAAGCATAGGAAAGAAGCCACCACCATAAAATACTACCATCCATATTATTATTACTGACAGAAATTATGTATTCTAAAATTGAGTCGTTGAACTTGAATCACTCGACTCATGAACAAATCGGTCTGACTTTTTAAAAAAGGGTTTAGTTATGGAAGGTTTTAGACAATTTTATCTGGAAAATGTAAGAAAATGGAACAATTTTCACTCACTTACTGTTATCCCAATTAATTTTAATTGACCAAATATGTTAAGTTGGTCATCCACATGTTATCGATATCATTTTTGTTAATGTGCAGATTTGCTTTGAAAGTTTTAAATTTAACTTTAAAATTTTGACATAAATTTACAGCTTAATAAAAACGACGTGTTGACATAAGGATTGACAGTTCAACATATTTAATTAACTAATAGTCAAAATTAACTAGATGACAGCTAAGACAAAATTGTTTCATTTTTTACAATTATGGGTAAAATTGCCCCTTGACCAATTTAAAAAAAAAAGTGAACAAATATTTTAAAAAAAAAAAAACGTTTACGATCATGTCCCCTTGCCACCAAGCATGAACTCAAGGGGAAAACGCCTCATTCTTTAGCTTAATTATTGTCCATATCCGAAACTTCTCTCCTTCTCACATTAAATTACATGCCATCTCCTCTCTTTTTCACAAGAGCTCAATAACCAACTACACGGTTTAGAAAAATAGTTAAAATTAGTTAAAATAACATGTAGGAAATGTTGTTTCTAGCGTATTGAGTAGATAGAAATTGAATATATAGTAACCAAAACAGTATAGCAAGAATCGATATTAACTAAATATATATACAGAGAGCATACAACAAGTCTGTTTTATATGAAAAAAAGCTATAAACGAACTTACAAAACTGCCGAATATGGTTATAACTATGAAAAAATCCGGGCCCAACTTTCGTTGTGTCCTTAAGGTAATTTTGCTACCTCTACGGATGCCGAAGGTTTCTGAGCAATTGTCTCCTAGGATAAAGCGGATTATTCATCTCTAGAAAGATGGCTCTGTCTGTCTGAAGCCCAACTAAATTCAACGAGTCTACTTTCGAAACGCACAGAATGTATATGCAGAAAGAGTGTATATAGAAAAAACGTAATAAAATTCTGTGACTAGAGGCCCTTATTTATAGACTTTAAAAAAACACAATCAGATGGATTCATCTGTTGCTGCAAACCAATACGTTATGCGAAAAGACACACCAGAACGGAACAAACAAAGGCGACCTCATCTGTTGCCGGCGAACTGATGTGTCTGACGAACAGTTGCACCAAACAGAGCTGAACAGATCGTACGTAAGCACTGGTTGGAAGGAAAGTCGGAGAGGCACAACGGAAAAAAGAATTATTTAATTCAAAAAATTATTTTTTTATTTCACACGCGTGGACTAGACTGGACCAGGCGGGTGGCAGCGGCGCGCACGTGTGGGTAGACCTAAGGGCCCATTTAGTAGGAGCAAAGTTGGGGCTTATATACCCTTCAACTTCTCTCCAACTAACCAATGTAGGACTTATTACCACACATACAACCCTTCTTACTTTTCATCTTCTTTTCCATCCTTCTTCTTATTCATAACCTATGGGATTTTATCCTAAAATCTGACAGGAAATGCAATCTTTTTCAAGCACATAACCTTAGTTATAAGGCGGCAAGTACAGTAAGAACAAGAGAAATTATAAAACATGACGTAGCATGGGAGAAGAAGTGAGGGGAGCGAATAGAATTAAGTATGAGCAATGCAAAAACAGTAAAATAGAATAAGCCAATTTAAATTTCAGATAAAGACAGTATATCACGCTTGACATTTCAATTATAAGCTCCCCGCTGTAGGCAATCTAAGTATATAAAAATATATAAACAACATAATAACAATTCAAAATCCTGAACGGGATGGGTGGTCACTCGAGCTTTCGAGGAAAGTTCCACTACCCATATCCAATAATTAATAAACCAGTAAAAAATGAGTAATACTAATCCAAGGTGCTAGAATTAAGAATCCGTTCCCTTTTACATAACATTAGGTGGAAGGAAAGGAAAATGATCCATTTTCTCTTCAGATAAGATATTTGGTTGTTACAGTGTTCACATAGATGGGAGGCGAAAGCCGCCTTAGAATATCTAAATTACCCTAAAAAAATAAAACATCTATTGACACTTTCTCGGCCAGAAGATCAAGTGTGTAATGTTTTTATTAAAAAAATAATTAATTTTATTATTTTAATAAGATTTCAGTTAGTTAAAAATCACATTATCGCCTGAACAGTGGGGCTTCCAACTTTGATGCAAATACACCAATATAAGATATGTGCCACTGTGGTCTAATTTTTCTTTATTTTTTAATAAAAAAGACCTAAACTATACAAATTCATTCAAATACTAAATTTTACCGTGTAAAATTTATTTGAATGGTACAAAACATTCACTTATAGCTTGTTCAGATTGAGGGAAATATGGATGACTGAAATTATTTTAATAAATTTATCAGGGAAAAAGTTAGAAGGAAAGGACGAGAATATTATTAAACAGTATAAGATGATGTTTGGAATGAAAAATGTAAGCCTTTTAAAGCTTAAACCTTTCCAAATTTTCTCTGGTTTTTTTTTTAATTACTTTGATTATCAATTGGGATATGTTTAGTGCCCAAACTGTTGCCAGATGGAAAGAGAAAGGAGATGATGATGAAATGAGAAAATTGCTGCAAAAAACAAAAAAGTAATAAAAGGGACATATTGATAGTACTGATAGTAATATTGGTATGTGATAAATCCCAATTTTATATATTTTATCCCACCTTATTTCATTTATTTTGGGGATTATTTTAGGCTAATTTGGAATTATTAGATAATATTTAGATTGTTAGCCTATTTTATGAAATAATATAAATATAAATTAATTATAAGATATTGAGCTCAAATTATTAATATTCTGATTAAATATATCTCTTGATATATGATATATTGTGATTTTATAAGATCCTATGGTGCAGAATTTTTTAGGGAAGCTAAAAGAAAATCTGACGGTAAAATTTTATTGGGCTCCTTAAATCTTATTGGGCTCAAGTTGGTACCCAAAAAGTCCCCATTCCCTTTTAAAATAACCTAATTGCTGCTAGGTTGAAGGATCAGCCGCTACACGCTGAAGAAGGAGCAAAGACCGAGACGGACAGAAAACCTGAGAGCAGAGGCTACAGGATTGAAATCATCAATTTTTCAATTCTTTTCCACTCACGCACAGCACATACAATCTCCTTTATTCTCACATTCAATTCACGGCCCCACCAAAATATCCATTAATTCATCTCTTCACCTTGGATTCAATTCACGGACTGCACACAACTTTATTCATCAACCCATAACCACGTGCCATCTCATCAACTTTTCTCCATCAATTTGTTCTCATGGCCGTGGATTGCTTGAAGCTTTGTGAGGGAAATTCTATGGAAGCTTAAGTCTTTGGGAGGTAACTTGGGAGAAGCATGGAGGAGGCTAGAGCCTAGGGCTTACACTTGAAGACCACAAGGGAGTGTCTTTCTTTTTATCTTTTTAATTCAAGACTTGAAATAATTTAGTTTTAAATAATTCCGAGTTGTGTTAATTGAGAACAATCTAGTTTTAGATTGTAAACTTATTTCTTTTGGATTAGACTGGTAATTCGAAGTTTTATGCTTATTGTTGGACTCTTGTTTGCAACCTTTGGATTGTCAATTAAATTAGTAATTGAGTTTTCGTTGTTAATTTAATTGTTAATTTGGTTTATCATCTTAATTGTTTAATTGGGTTGATAAATTATCTGGTTGTTCAATTAGATAATTGTAAACAAGATTTTCAAGATTATTTTATGATTGGTTTTTAACGGGTTTAATTAGCCACCGCTTATTTCATTATGAGTTTTCTAGTGAAATATGTGTTATTGAACTAGAGGGTTTCCCTTGTTCAATTGGGTAATTAAATTTATTAATCTCCCTTGGGTCTAATTAATTAATTTGGGCTAAGAAAGTTTACTCCTTGCAATTCCTAAGTTGTCCCCTTCGTCATCATAACTGAACTAGACCTTTATTATTTTATTTGCATTTAATCAATCTTTTTATTAGATTTTAATTATTTTCTCATAAGAAAATCCCCCAAAAATTGCATTCAACTCATATAGATTAGTCTCATTCTTATATAGGTTTAAGAGTCAATTGCATTATTACATTTAGTTAGTTAATTGCATATAGGTAGTAGTATTTTGCATTCTAGTTTAGGTCCGTTTACATTCTACTGCATCTTTTATCACTTGAAAATTAGTCCTAAAGAAAACCCATAGCTTGCTCCTTCGGAGAATGACCTAGGTTGACCCTAAACTGCATAATTAATTAGGACCTAGTTTAATTGATCACTTTAACGACAAAAGTACCATCGATCAGTATGCTAGACAATGAATAAATTTATGAGTCCACATTAGGTGCAAAGCTTAGGTGCTTCTTATGTGTTAATCCTTGGGATTAGCATATTTTTTTTTAATTTTTTTTATATATTGCATTTATTTATATTTAAATTATATGTTGCTTTCTGAAATGTTTTTTCCATCCAGTATCTTAAATTAATTAGTTTTCATGATACTAGTATTACAGATAAATATTACTAAATACAGAACTGAAAACTAATTAATTTGAGATACTGGGTGGAAAAAACATTTCAGAAAACAACATATAATTTAAATATAAATAAATACAATATATAAAAAATTAAAAAAAAAATATGCTAATCCCTCTAATAGAGGGATTAGCACATAAGAAGCACCTAAGCTCTTAGCACCTAATGTGGACTCATAAATTTATACGCAAGCCTTTTTTTCATTCTCCCATTTCCAATCGCTTTCCATTCTTTAAACCAAACGTAGCTTGTAGAGATTTTTTGCGCTGTGTTTTGTCTCCGTGATGTGTGTTTGATCCAGTCCCTGACAAAGCATAGCATAAAAATATGCTTTGCAATTTTTCAAGGATAGACAAATGATATACACATATACATACACGTATATATACATATTTGTATAAATATGTGTGTGTGTGCGCGCATTCCACATCTGGTAAACCCTAAACCTCAATTCCATGGGATTTAACAAATGATACCCTGGGTAAAGCAATATAAAAAAATCTATGGAATATTAAACTGATAACAACAGCATCTTCCAAAATTAAAAAGCGAAAATCGGTATGATTTCAACAAAAAGTTCCAAAAGAAGTTAACAATATGGATTGTTATCATTTTTATGCGGAAACTTGTCAGTTACATGCTGCTTCTCACTGGTTGTGATGAGACTTTTTGAAAACTATATTCATTTATTAAGATCTTCCCTATTAAGTAGTGGAGGTTATTGGAGGTGCTTCTAGGTCTGTCATTTCAATTGCTTGTCCCACCGGAGTTTGAGTGTCAGGATGGGATGGTTGAAACAGATAGTTGTAGGAGAAGAGCAACGTGAGGAC
Source organism: Acacia confusa (assembly GCA_037074495.1). Classification (NCBI taxonomy): domain Eukaryota; kingdom Viridiplantae; phylum Streptophyta; class Magnoliopsida; order Fabales; family Fabaceae; genus Acacia; species Acacia confusa. Next base: position 4,042,697 of record CM073506.1, on the reverse strand, counting down.
CAACACAAGTGAAGATAGGTTGATGAGGAAGCACCATATGGGAGAGACGAGGAGCAACAAGAGGAGCTCACAAGCAACACTTCCACACATGGCCACCTAGACCTTTATTATTAAATTCATTCGATGATTTGATCTGAAAGTCAAAACTATGATGGTCATGACGTACAGAGTTATTGCTATCAGAAACAGTATCATCACAGCAGGGTGTTGTATGAAGGGACCAGGGTGCAATCCTTAGGTCTTCATTCCCACCAAACCAAGAAGCAAGGCAGTTAAATAAGCATAAATGGTGTGTAGCGAAGGGACAAGCTATCTGTTCCAACCATATCCCATCCTAAAACACAACTGCGGAGGGACAAGCTATTGAAATGACAGACCTAGAAGCACCTCGAATAACCTCCACTACTTAATTCTAAAAATTACTCTTGGGTCTCAATAAATTAATCTAATTTTCAAAATGTATCGCAACCGGTGAAAAGCAGCATGCGACTGACAAGTTTGAGTGTGGAGTTTTTCAATAATCATCTCTCCAATTTCTAATCTTAAATATATGATAAAGTATGTTGTACAATTTATATTATAAATTTTGCCATATACTGAGGACCGAAGGTAATATTAATTAAAAGTAAAATCACATCAAAATCATTATTATCATGTGCTGGGCCATAGAATAAAGAACATCATTATCTTTTGCTTTCTAATGTTACATGAGCCTATCACTTTCTCATTTCGCATACAGGTCAGGTTTCTTTTATTATCACTTTTTCATTATCTCTCATCATCTCTAAATGATATCTATCCAATCATTTTGAAATGTCACAACATTTTTCTCTCTCTTTCTCAATCAATGACCCGGATAGGCCTATGAGAAATAATGAGAAATAAGGATAGTGAGAGGATCTCATTCCCTATACATACCATCTTACGTACTCACATTCTCCCAGCTAATTACTGAGTCAATTACTTTGGCAAAATTAAATTTAAAGACAAAAACAAAAGTTGTGGGGTCATTAAATATATTCTTAAGCTTGTCAACTTTAAAAAACATTGACTAGCTAGAGTAAGCTAAGAGAATGATAAAGACATAAAGAATCAATGATTAATTAGCAAGAAAAACTCATTGTTAAAGGCTTCAAATAAATCACAGCTTTTCGATATCCCCAATTATTGTGTGGACTAAACAATTTCACAGTCGCTTGAGAAAAAAATTTTAAGTTGAATTAAAAAAAAATGAGAGAAGTGGAGTTAAAAAATTTTAATTATTTTTTCTAATTCCTTTATCTTATATATTATCTTTCTTAAAATTTTGCAACCACACTTCTTCAATTTTTATAAATCTAACTCATAAAAATTTCTGTGTCTCACTCTTCCCATTGTACCAAACAAACCCTTAATCCAATGCATTGATTTGAAAATTACAAAGCTTATGTTAAATGACGTAATCTTTGAAACATGTCATCATCTCATCATCGTGAGGGAAAAATTAGTTAATTTTTTGTTTGAGTAATTCTTTAGCAGAAATTCTAATGAATTAAAAGCATAACCCAACGATTTAAGTACCTTTCAAGTAACCAATTTTGGGGAGGCTAACATTTTGGTCATCTTTTTTACTAAATTTTTGGAATTGATTATAAAAACATGTTTACAGCTTTAATCAAATCACATCAACGTTATTTATTTGTAAATATTAATTTAAACCTTTTTTAAAACCCAGACAAACAAAAGGAAAATCGTCCAAATCCCTTGTATTTTTTACTAAATTAAAAAATGTTCTCTTCATCTTTAACAAAGGCACGAAACCCTCCTTCAAATATTAAAGGACAGATTATATGATCCTATTCCTAGCAACACTTAAGGACCCTTATATTTTATTTCAATTTGGGTAAGTTTTGAAAATAAAAGAAATATTTTATTAAGTTTACGAAATTCAGAAAAAAATTTATGTATTTTATTATTCTTTTTTAAGAATTTGCATACATCTTTAAAATATAGGATAAATCTTTTAATTTTAAGGGTTGAGATAGAAAAATGCACATGAGATTTTTTTAAAATTGCGCCCAACACTTTTTTTTTAAAGGGGAAAAGTGACTATAAACATCTAAAATATGTGTAAAAATACATATTGACCATTAGTTAGTTTGAATTTTTTTATTAAATATGGTGATATGGAGAATGATGTGGAAGATTAAGAAACAACCTGAAATAATAATTTGTTAACTGGGTAAAGGAAATTAATCTTCATCAAACCATTCATTTCTACCCAACCCTTCATCTCCTCTCCCTCTCTCTTCCGAAAGAAGTGATGAGGTGGAAATAAATGATTGGGTGGACATTAACTTTCCTTACCCAGTCAATCAATTATTATTTTAAGTGGGAGAAATACTTACATGCTTTAAGAGTACCACATTTTCTCAAATCTATCCGATGAAAACTTAACAACTCTTATAATTTTAATTCTTGTTCGTTGATTATTCATCTAGAAAAAATCAAATTTTTTCTTGTTTTTAAGAAAAATTATCTTAATTTTTTTAAAAAAAAAACTAAAACAAAATGTTCCGTCAATATTTTTCTTAAAAACAATATACAATTTGATATTTTTAAGATGAGTCATCAACCTATTAAGATTAAAATAATATGAGTTATTATGTTTTTTTTTTTACACAATTCAGATAGCATGGCTATTCTAGAATATCTAAGTATTCCTATCCAAGTTGTTTCTTAATCATTCATGTCATCCTCAATTACACAATTTTCAATCAAAAAATTCAAATGGTCAACTAATGTTCAATATGTATTTTTACACCTATTTAGAAAGTTCATAGTTACTTTTGTCCTAAGAAAACATGTGTATAGGGTGCACTATAGAAAAATCTCATTTGTATTTTTGTACTTTAATTTTCTTAAAAAATTTAGACTAACAGGCAATATGTATTTTTTCACTTATTTTGGAAGTTCATAGTCACTTTTTCCATTTAAAAAAGCACTTGGTATTTGGTATACTTTTGAAAAAATCTCACATGTATTTTTGTACCTCAATCTTTACAAAATTTCAACTAACGATCAATGTGTATTTTTACACCTATTTTTGGAAATTCATAGTTAATTTTTCCTTTAAAAAAAGCATTTGGTATTGGACGTACTTTTAAGAAAATCTCATGTGTATTTTTATATTTTAACCATAATTTTAATAATATTTAAAGAAGGTCAATATAAATTAGTCAAAAATGTAATGATAAATATTCTCTCAAAATTATTTTATAAATAAAAAAATGAAATTATTATTTTTTATTTGTAAAATAATATATATTATGTTTTTTAAAGTAGATATTTTAATTATTTTCATTGGAAATAGTTCATGAATAGAAAATCGTTCAATACTATGTAATCAAGAGGGAGAATTGGATGCATGGTGTAATAGAATAGGTAGAGCTACCTAAAGGGCTATAAAAAAGAGGAGGAGTTTAGGAAATAATTATAAATTTAAAATATAAAGTCAATTGAGGCATTATATTCATGATTAGAGCAAATTCCTTTACAACATCTTATTATATTTAGATTAAAAGGAGCATAATTGTTACCGAAACTCAATGTTGTGATTCAAACTTATAATTAATGCACATCCATTAGGTAAAAATCACAGCATTAATCTAAGAGTGGATTCCCAAGAAAAGTCTAAAGAAAAAAAGTTGAAGACCCTTTGGTTCAAAGCAATGATGGTAAGTGGACATCTTCTAGAACAATAATGATGGGCTCATGTGTTGGGTCTCGAGCCCATGGGCCCATCAAGTCCTACAATCATCTAATGGTGGTTGCGTCTCTAATTCATAAACGCCAAAGCTAACCTAAACAAGAAATGTTAAATCAACACATAAAGATGAGCTCAATCAATTAATTAATTAATATAATCATGGCTATAAATAGTAAGCTAAATCAGATAATTGGCTGTTTTAGTTAAATGTCATTATGAAAAAAAGGTTACTTTGGTGACTTGAAGTGTTTAAACTAATCATGCTTATTCCTTTACTTGGTTTTTCCTCACTTGAAGTCAAATTATGACTCACTATAATTAGTCTAATCAATAATAGAATGTGCTTTATGTACGAAAATAATAAATATAAGCATCAAATCGTGAATCACATTCAGAGATAATCATATTTAAATTGGATCCTACCCTATTACAAGGATATAATATATATGAAAATGATTGCTTTATGACACTCACATATCATAATTATTCTAACATACTTTTTATTTCATCAAAAGTTTAGGCTATGTAATTTTTATTTTTATTTTCTGCAAATCCATGGGACTGAATTGAAAATATGTTTTGATATGAAATGTCTAAAATGCCATTGATACAAATACAAGATATATTATGTAAGTTATAACAAGGTGTTCAGATATTGACAGCAAGATGCTTGAATTTTGACATTCATGTAACTTTCTTTCAGGACGTCATTTACTTAATTTTATGTTGACTTAAAAAGTTTAGTTATAAATATTGAAAGGTTGGTTGTAAATCAGTTGCAAATTGTGGATCCAATGCAAGTGCTTAAAAAGTTGTTTTGTAACTAATATTCCATGATTCACTACTAATTAAACTTCTAACTACGGCTAATCCATAATTTATAATTCACGTGATTTTTTCTGAGACAAGCGCCGACCACTCAAGGATATTTTGTCCTTTTTCTTTTTTCTTTTTTGAAAAATATTGGTCCTTTTATGCAATTTCATAAATAATTAATTGGGAAAATCCTCCCCAGAACCCAATTAAACAAAATATTTTTACAAAAAAAAAAACCCCAACAACTTTCACATGTCAGAAAAGACCTTTTCTGACATGTGAAAGTATGGTAAAATGACAAAAACGTCCACTACCAAATGAGAGAAGGGGTAGTGTGAAGGGTTTTTTTGTCTTTTCATCACACATTCACATGTCAAAAAAAGCCCTAGGGCCTAAGGTCTTTTTCTGACATGTGAAAGTTATTGAGGCATTTTTTGACATTATTTTGTTTAATTGGGCCCTGAAGAGGATTTTCCCTAATTAATTTTTCTACTATTCTCATGTAACCTTTTCCCTTCAATTTTTGTATACTATACCCTATATCAAAGTAGTAACATGACATGAGCATTATTGAATTCCAAATGGAAAATAGCTCTCCACTTTTTACTAGTTAGTACTATCTAATATTACCTCCCACCACCTTAATTAGAGTTGGATAATTAATGAGCGGATATTAAAAAAAAAATCCCTTATTTAGAAAATAAGCACGGTGCAAATATAGACTATACCCCTATCAAGGATTTATGGTCTAACTTATATAAAACCCAACCTAAGCCTATTTAGTAAATAGGTTAAGTTTAAGCTTATACCCATTTAGATAAATAAGTTAGGCTTATTCTCATAAGGCCTAATGTACAAGCCTAAAGACCTGACATATTTAACCTTTTTTTTAATTTATACTATTATATAAGTATATATAATATTATTTAAAATTTTCTAATTTAACCTTAATCACATGTTTCGCATCTTATCGTTATTACACTCAAGTGTTGCTTTTACATAAATTATTTACTCATACTTCTCTTCTCTTTAATCGCTCCAGATACCAACAATCAAGGTTCTCAAACTCGCAAGTTTAAGTAAACTCGTGATAGTGAGGTAAACCCGTATCATGAACTTGAATGTAAACTCGTAAAAGTTTATTTTTACCTTTAAATAGATATTAATAGTGTATGATTAAATAATTAAAATGTAAAAAATAAAAACAATTTGGTTTAAATATTCAAATAATTGAAATTAAATCCATCAACATTCATAATTTATTATATTTACAAATAAATTTCTACAAATTTATATTTAAAGCCGCTAAACATGATAAAATCGAAAAAGTTAACATAAGTTCAAATGTGAGTTAACACGGTTTAATAAGCTAGAAAAGTAAAAACGATAATCTTAGTATATTAACTCTTGAGTTTAATTGAGTTTATAACGATCATGAGTTTACCAATTATTTAACTCAATTTTATAAGTTAAAAACGCTAAACTCGGAGAGTCTATTGGTGAGTTTAACAACAATGGCAACAACAACTCACTCCCTCTCCCCTAATTTGTGTCATCCACCAAAACATAATAATTGTTGAGTTATTTTAGTTCCAATGAAATATTATGATTCTAATAGGAAGAGTTTGTTCCAATTTATGTAGAAAAGTAGAATAGGAAAAATTCAGTTTTACATGTTATCACTAAACATTCTTTTCTTTTTCTTAATAAACCGTTTATATTACGACATAAATGTTAGGCTTTTAAGACATAATGTAGGATTATAAATAAGCGTAAAAGATTATATATGAAATTTGGAGATATAGACTTTAAAGGTTATTTGAAAGCTTATATTTTAAGCAAACTTTTAAATAGTCTTCAAGTCTTGCCTAATCTTTTGAAAGCCCAAATTCATATCTTAAAAAAGTCTATGTACAAACTCAAGCTCATACTCATACTTTAAATATCTATTGTAAACCTAAGCTTATTTAGGTAAACCCCTAATTTAGATTCTATGTGGATAGATTATAGGCTTCTTTTTCTTTTACAACCAATTATAGATTTTTTTTGTCAATAAAGATTGGTTTAGACGGAAAAGAGGTTGGTGCATTATCATGAGGTTGAGTTTGAATAATATCAATGTAAAGACTTTGTTGATAGGAAATATGTAAGTATTTTTGTAAATGTTTTTAAGCTTAGAGCCATATCCTAACCCTAACTCAACTCACCAAAATCGTTTTGTACCAAAAAATATATAGACTTCTTTTTAGTTCTACTATTGTTATGCAATTCTTTTTTTTAAAAAAAAATACATATACTATTTTTTGTATTATAAATGGGTTTTGGTTTTCTCATGAGAAAAAAAAGTTGGGGCCCATTTTATGTATATGTAACATGAAAAAATGATTTTCCTAAAAAAAAATGTTTTCCCATTATAAAGATATTAAAAACAAAAAAGGACTACATAGAGGATCCTGCAAAAGCAGCATTGGCCATTCAAGCCTGGTCCACCGCCTGTACATCGTTCTGCATGGTCCTTTATTTTATTCTATTCCCTCACGCCAAACAAAAGCAAATCCATGTCACATTGTGCGTCTGCAATGAATATAAATAAGTTTTATCTGCTTATGAGATTTTATTTTGTCTAAATTAATGATAGATTAACAGCTACTCTGAAACACTAGCTATCTATCTATAAATTGACTTATTTAAATTGAAAAATTACCAACAGCAATCAAACAATTCGAGGGTACAAAATTTCTCTAATATAATTATTTCGTAAGTCTTAAAACTATTTTTGAAAACTGATCCCAACAGCATCTAAAACTCCTATAAAGAAAGTATTATCCTGTAAACGTGATTCTTGAGAAAATCAAAGTAATGGGTAGGGTCTAATAAAGCATTTGTCTTTTTATTTGTCTCATACGTAACAATCCAATGGACATAAAATATTGCAGAGGCACATATGATGTGAAAAAAAAAAAAATCATACTCCCTTCGTTTATTTTTTAATAAGAGTCTGCCAAGAATTGTCAGAATATTTAATAAGTTTTTGTTTTATTTTTGCCTCTGATGATTGTTTTACATTAATTAAAATATTGGTGATACTTATATTTACTCTATTTTTCTTTCATACTTTTCCCTTATAAATAAAAATATACTTGGAAAAAAAAAATTTAATTCAAACATGTTTATTATTTTTAACAAATATTAACCACTTTTTCAAATCACATAATTCAATTATTATTCCCTTATAAATAAGACCAAAGGATATAGTATATAGGGGAAGTTGGGGGAAAAGTCCCCCATTAAAATTTTTTAGCTAAGAAGGACCTAAGCTAGAACAACATTGCCTTCTTTTGTGTGTAAAAAATTTTAAGGTCCTTCTCAACAATAAAATTTCTAATGGAGGGTTTTCCCAATTTTTTCGATATATATTTTGGTTTTATAGTTAAGGTGTAAAAATATACATGAGCTTTTTCCCTAAGAGTGCCAATAACCACGTGCTTTTTTTTGGAACAAAAATACACATGTGGTTACAATTTTAGAGCAAAAATCACATCTCACCGTTAAATTATTGTTCACCGCCATTATGTTATTGTTCATTTTATTTCTTTCTCTTTCATCATGATGAATAGTAATTTAACGATGGGATGTGATTTTTGCTTCAAAATGGTAACCACGTATGTATTTTTGCTTCAAAAAAAAGCACGTGGTACTTGACGAAAAAATTCATGTGTATTTTTACACATTAACCCTTGGTTTTAGTGCAAGTGGGTTATTAATCTTGTGATGGACAATCATAATATAGATGACGACTGTCTGCTTTTTCTCAATAAACAATAATCATTTCTCTGATCTCCCATCCTCATACAACTAAGACCCAAAAGAAAAACAAAACATATTGATGAGCTTTGACATTATTAGCACAACATTATTTTCAAGTTAATGAAGTCAAATTCCAATGAGTAATAGTAAGTTCACTTGCTTGACTCTACTACTAAATGCCAACCCAAAAGGAAAAAAGGCATGAGTTGAAAATGAACAACGAACAAAAAAGTCACTGTTTCTGTCAAAAATCTGATCTTATTGACCACTTTCCAATGGAAAAAAAAGGGGTATTTCTCTGTATATGGATGGCTCTGGTGTAGTATGTCCAAGCATGTTATGACCTACCATGGTGTAGTTGGAAGAAGCACAACATAATGTTTATTTATTAGTAACCAAAAATCTACAGCCCAAGAAAGAGACCCACTTTATTTTCTTTCTTTCTCTACAAATGTTTCACCCTCCATTTAAAAATCTGACTCACTTTTGCTCTGAAATTCCACCTTCTACTCCATGATCTAAAAAAAAAAGCTATCAAAAGTTGAACCCCACAAGTTTCAAATATCATTCCATGCCATATCCCCGCATTACTTTTTCTTCATTAAGTACTTACCATCAAGTTTCATGCTCAAATATATATAGAAGGTTAAAATTTTCATAATGAAGTAATACATTTATGAGAATGCTTTAGGTTTAACAGAAGAAAGAAGAAATGGGGTTTCTGCAAAATTTCATTATTCTTTTTTTCTTCATTCTAAGTCTTGTTTCTGTGGTAAGCTCATCCCAAGAGAAGAACATGGAAGTTACAGCAAGTTATTCCAGTAGCAGCAAAGACAACAACAACGTTAAGGTATTCGATTTTTATTTTCCCCTCTGCATTTTCTTCTTGATTTTGAATCTGACGTTTTTAGCATTCTTGGTTGTATTTTGTTTTTTTTATGAAGATGAACCCTAGGCTTGTGTTTGAGATTACATCACATGGATTTCTTCTGTGGTTTTCAATGGGGTTCTTGATGCCTGTGGGTATTCTGGCAATCAGAATGTCTACTGGTGAGGCTAATCAAAGAAGGCTCAGAATTATTTTCTATGTTCATGCAATTTTTCAGGCAAGTCTTTCTGAATTCCTTCCCTGTTTTTCTACTTCTGATTTAAAAAAATTTCTGTTGTTCTATTAGCTTTAGTAAAAACTCAGTTTTTGCTAGACAGCTTATATTTATTTTACCCTGTAACTTATTATTAAGGAGGAAGGAAGAAAGATTACATATGACTTCAATTGACAGCGATTAAAGAGACATGAGGGCTGGTTGGCAAAGAAGAAGGGAAAATGAGTATTAATTAATAATATTGTTATAATTATAATTTCTTACCTTTGTCATTTTATTTCTTTGTTATTTTCCCTAACTTACCCTGTTAGTCATTTGTACTTGGAAATCACCCATTAATACCTTTAATATATGTAATCTATGGGGAGAGTTTGGAAAAAAGAATTAGTATAAATTTAAACCATAAAGTGGGTTGAACTATTATATTAAGGACTGAAACAAGCTCTCCTCTTAGTTCTTATATTTATGACTGCAGTGAGCACCAAATATGTCCTCAAGAGTGGTAAATTCCTTATTCTCAAGTGTTTTATTGAGCCTAATAAGTTTATTAATATAAAGCAAGGGATATTGTATACTATTTTGTTAACAGTGACTTTAATGAACGCTTAGGAGACAAGGAACATATTTTTTTAATAAAATATTTTTCTACATGATTGAATCTGAAAGCTTCTGGCTTTCTTGATTTGGTTTGGTAATAAGAGTGTTTGAAATGTAGGGAACACAAATATAGCTGTTCCTGTGGTCTTACCCAAAGTCTGAGCTCAAGAATAATCAAAACCACAAGTGAAAATATTCCTACTAATCATTATTAACAGAAATAACTAGCTATCTATAAACCTCTTTTTGCACTGATTATGGTTGGCTTTGACGTATAATAATGATACAAATTTTCTTTTGTATTAAACAGAAAGTTGCTGTACTTGTGGCCACAGTTGGAGCAATCATGTCCATAAAAAACTTCAACAATGCTTTCAACAATAATCATCAAAGAGTAGGAGTGGCACTCTATGGTTTTATCTGGCTTCAAGCCCTTCTTGGTATTTTTAGACCTCAAAGGTAAACTAATTAATGAATAACTGTCACTTGCTGTTTCAGTGGTCCCTTCTACTCAAGAAGTTAGATCATATATAATGTTGAAACTTCACCTTAATTTTCCCTCATTATTCAGTTAGAGGAGTTTGATAGCATGTTACTGACCACTTAAAAAGTTTCAAGAGAAGATTTAAGATTAATTCAACAAACAGTACGAACTTCTGCAGAGTGAAAGATTCTCCCCACAAAAAAGTTGGTTGTTTTGGAAGAGAATAATTTTACTTGAGTATCTCATAGAACAGCATATACTACAAAATGTGAAACCTAAACATCTTATGTCACCTTCATCCCTAACAATTGGCTTCCTTTAAAAGATCAATTTCTGAATTAGAAGAGCTACCTCTTAGTTTGGGCTTAATAACAGCTCAAACTCAAGTTACTCATAAATCATGAGACTGTTATGACTCTCACAACCTTACAAGTAAAGTGTGGTTTATAAGCTTAAAGAGCACTTCCACCCAACAGGTTAGTCTTTGGATGAGGGTGCTTGATGACCTCAAAAAGGGCAACCTATAGATGGTCTAATTGGCATAGGCTGAGTGAAGTAACGGGGACTCTCTCTTTGGATTGGTATTCATAACATAGGCCTAGTAATACATTTGTTCCCTGTGGACACTGGTTGGTCATACAAAAAAAAAATCATCTGTGTATACTTTTTGTGACACTTGACTCAATCCTCAACCTATTAATAAGTGATGATAAATCTTTTCAGGGGATCTAAAAGGAGGAGTGTATGGTTCTTTGTGCACTGGATTCTTGGAACTGTGATTTCCTTGCTGGGAATTCTGAATGTATATATAGGCTTACAAGCCTACCAAGAGAAGACCTCAAAAAGCATAAGAATATGGAACATACTCTTCACTGTTCAGCTTGTTATTATTGCCTTCTTCTACCTTCTTCAAGATAAATGGGCTTACTTACGAAAGCAAGGAGTGATTTTGGGAAATGAATGTCCCGAAATTTGTTCTGATATCAAGCTGAAGGAATTAATGAAGGCTGAGTCTAGTTGAGAGACACTTTCTTAACTACAGGTTTTCAACTATGTGGATATTCTTGAATAAGTTATTATTTTAGGTTCATATAGAGTTTGGTCCTTATAGTTTGCTCTCATTTTGGTTTGGCAAAACCCATTTGCAGGCTTTGGTTCATCAAGTTCATTTCCATCTAAAATATTAGCCTATGTAGTTTAATAAGGACCCAAATCATTTTGTCCCTTGAAGAATCTTACTTTGAAAGGTTAACTAAGGATTCCCTTCATGAACAAAAGAAACTTGACATTAGTATTGAGTCTAGTATCCAAAATGTTGGAGCTCATGTGAGTCAAATGTGAAAACTCTTGTAATTACATTTCTCATTAGAGCTTTGATGAAAATGATTATAAGGGAGTTAAAGAGAGGGAATTGCATGAGACTATAGATAATATGAAAATTGAATTTGAGTCTGAAATTAATTTGGGAGAAAATAGTGGGTGCTCAATAGAGATTTGGGTTGTGGAGCTTGATTCTTGTGATTGTGATATTGAAATTAATGAAGATATCCCAAGAGTCGTTGCACATGACTTTCCTATTGACTCTTTAACTCTTACTATGAGAATGGAGTGGATTTTGTTGTATGTTAAATTTTTTGAAGCTCCTAAATTTGTTTGTAAGGATCAGTACAAAAAAACACTCAATTTCCAAAGTAACTTGCAATAGAATTTTTCCTTGGACAATTCCGTCAGAAATTTTTTCAGAATTTTTCCATGGCTAAATTAGCCATAGAAAAATTCCATGACAAAATTTTTTGCCACAGAAAGTAATATGGCAATTAGCCATGGAATTTTTCGGTGGCTAATTTCATCGCAAAAATTAAAAATTTATTAATTAAAAATAATATTTATAGTGTTATGACATCAAGTATTAAATAATTTTAATTAAAAATAAAAACATTATTAGTAATGAATATTATATTATTATTTATAAATATTATATTCATAAATGTATAAAAAATAATATATTAGTTACTACATTTATATTATTATTATTATTATTATATTTAAAATATTAAAAAATAAATTTGTGATTCCTATCCCATATTACTCAATCTTATAGTCCAATTAAGATCCCTCTCCCAAGGCTAATATGATAGGAATATACCTATTGGACCCATATATTCATATTAGAGTGAAATCGAATTATTATTATCTCTTAGGTAACTATGTTAGAAATAACAATTTTTTTTTTGGTAATATGTTAGAAATAACAATTTTAACTTGAGAGAGATAAATTATTGCCTCGTTTGATAATTGTCGTAGTTAGTTTGTTTTATTTTGATTTTAATCTTCTTTTCACTCATTTTAATTCAATTTGATTTGTTCAAATTAAATTAAAGTGTAAAATCAATACTTAACCAAATTTAAATATCAAGTCCTCATAGAGTCATGGGAACAATTTTACTAACTCTTTATTATTTGATACCGCTTGTGTACTTGCAAAGTCTAAGATTAAAATTTTTTTCCTTATCAAATGTTATTCATGTCATGGATATTAGAAAATGCAGCTAATTTATGAGATATCACACTGTTATTTACTTAGATCTTGTTGATGAAGACTATAATCTGTTGCTGCGTATAACTCCCTGGCTGAAAGTAAATAATACCCAAAAGTTTATTTTGTGCATATAGAGAGAGCGAGGTGAGCTGAGACGAGGCTCATGCAAATTACCAAGAAACGCTCATTAAAATTATACGTTTGGGTAACTTTGAAACTATGGATAATTTTGAAGCCATAGTTCTAGAAGTTTTTTTTTTTTTTTTTAAGTCAAGACAAAATTCCTCTCACATAGTTACTTTATAAATTATAAAAACTATTCTTCAAAGGCTAGTCCAAACATACAATTAAGTTGTTACTTTTAAATTAAAAGAAAGTAATGGGAAGTAAATATTTATAGTAAATAAAACAGAAAAATAATTATAAATCTCAACAATAGAATGTAATCACTAAAAAAAACATATTTCATTTTAGAACATTACAATAAGTCGGTTGTTCACTTGTTCTAGGACTTTTTAGTAATTATATCATTTTTTTTATATCTCATTGTGATTTTCTCAATAACATACTTCATCATGTTCTAAATATGATGAACAGTTGATGGTTTATTTAATTTTAAATGTAAGATCTCAATTTCTAAATAATTTATATTGATTGTATATATTAAAGGAATTATTTATCAATGTGCTAGTAATGAAAAGAAATATTTTAAGAAAATCAATATAGATTTATTATAAATAGTTAGCTTAACTAATTTACTTTAAATGAGTTGTTCGGTACCCTTTCTATGCTTCTTGCTTCCATCTACCAGTCAATCTAATAGCACTGGATTACATACGGAAATGGAGACAAATATGAAAGCTAACTTTGTCAATATCAATCTTAATGAATAAGTTATGAATAACAAAAATATATTCCAGCAAAAAGAAAGGGATAAGATATTCTTACTATTATTTTTTTGTTACTACCAATATTACTACCACTTTTTTATCGTTAAATCAGAATCTTACCTATCTTTATCATTTCTCTCTCCTATTGAGATTCTGATCTAACGGTGAAAAAATGGTAGTAACATTGGTAGTAACAAAAAATGGTAGTAAGAATATCTTATCCAAAAAAAAAGAACAAAATATTGATACATCGATCTCTAATGAGTTAGGGCGTTGTGAGGTAAAAACAACCATGTTAACTTGTTGAGAAAAGTTTTTGTTTTGTTACTATTATACTGAGAAAAAGGTAGAAAAATATTTTAAATTTGTAAAATTTTAATCAAGTATTTTCTATAAAAAAAAAAAAAAGAGTTTTGAATTGCTTATCAAGTTTTGTTATTCCTTAATCAGTTCTTGATAATAAACCTAATTTGAGATTTAGTAATTTTAAAGTTCCTTTTCTATCTATTTTCCAATTAAATTTTGACATTTTTTTAAAGAAGAATTATTACATCTATAGTCTATACAATAAAATTCAGAGAAAATCCCTAAAAAGAACTTTAAAAATGTGAAATGACAAAAATATATTCCGAATACTCGTAATATTAAAAAAGGGGTTAAGGAGCAAAATGACCAACAAACTATTGGCTCAGGAGCGTCCTGACCAATAAACTCTTTAGTGGACCAAAACGACTAACAAACTTTTTAAAATGTAAAATTTGCACAATGCCGTTACATTAGAGCTAACGTCCGTTTTCTGCACTCTCATAAAAATTACACGATAGAACCCAAATGTTTATGAAACTATATTTAAGCCTTAAAAAATTTCAAAATTTTTATTTTAGTCCCTCCACGTACTTTATAAGGAGGGACTAAATTGAAAATTATAAAAAAAATTGGGGCTGAAAGATAATTTTGAAATTATCTTTCAAAATTACAGAAAAGAACCCAAAATTTTAAAAATTATCTTTCAGCCCAATTTTTTTTTTATAATATTCAATTTAGTCCCTCCTTATAAAGTAAGTGGATGGACTAAAATAAAAATTTTGAAATTTTTTAGGGCTTAAATATAGTTTCATAAACATCTGGGTTCTATTGTGTAATTTTTGTGAGAGTGCAAAAAACGGACGTTAGCTCTAATGTAACGACATTGTGCAAATTTTACATTTTTAAAAGTTTGTTGATCGTTTTGGTCCACTAAAGAGTTTATTGGTTAGGACGCTCCTGGACCAATAATTTATTGGTCATTTTGCTTCTTAATCCTTAAAAAAGTATAAGGTTACAAAAATGCAAGATTATTAAATTCGAACAGGCCACTAAACCTTTTGGGTAGTGGGTCAAGAGTCTGTGAGTAAGATTAGAGTTATACCGGAGCTAATTCAAAGCTAGATTAGTGAGGAAGTGAACTTGAAAGACACCAAAATAGGGTAATTCTTAATTGCAATACTCAAGTTCTCATTTGTACTGTCCCAAATTTTAATATTGAGGTTTAAAGCTAATTAAGATTTAATTATTGATTATATTGAGATATCAAGAGGTGGAATTTGCATGTTTGAGATTTGAAAATACTAAGGACAATGATTGAAAATTATATGTAAAATATGTAATTTTTGAAAATACTAAGGACAATGATTTAAAAACACTAAAGACTATGATTGAAAGGAGAAATCTCAAGCTTTCTATCAAATCTTAATTTATAATTTTTGAAAATATGTAAAATTAGATATAAATTTTTGAAGTTATAGAATTCTAAATAAACATTGAATTGATGAAATCAGCCAGATTGAATCAGTTAGGTGATTGGTTCGTAGTTTCTTGGATAAACCGGCTGGTCCAATCTGGTTTTAATAACCATGAGAAATGTCTTTAAGAAATGTACTCTCATTTTTTATAAAAGTTTCACAAGATTAAAGAAAAGTTTTGATAAAATTTTCACAAGTTCCAATTCAAAATTCACCATTTGCTACAATAACAAGTATTAATTCTCACTTTTGATAAAGGTTGCACAAGTTTAAATAAGGTTTTAATAAATTATGAAAAAAATTTAACAAATTCCAATTAAAAAATTGCCACTTGCAACAAATAATAATGTATTATTGATTTCCACTTCTAATAAGGGTTTAGACAAGTTCAAACAAGGTTTTAATAAATTTTGATGATCTTATCTAACAATAAGTGGAGATTTTTAAATTGGAAGTTGTAAAAATCGTATAAAAACTTGTTAAACCCTTATAAAGTTATAAGGATATTTTTGTCATTATTTCTATGTAATTTTAAAATTTTTTTCAGGAATTTTCCTTAAAAATTATAATAGATTATTGAATTTAATTTGTTTAAATGTCAACAAACAGTGATGGCTAGAGTGAGGTTTAAATTTTTATTGGCGGAATCGAACCCACACCCACTCAGATTGGACCTTCATACGACTAGGCTGAAAAAAAAAAAAGAGGTTTAAATTGAGTGAATTGAAAAAAAAAAACAAATTACTGTTCCTTAGAAGAGCTAATTAAATATTTTTTAGAGATTAAAAAAGTTAAGTAAATTATTTAATTATAGCATATATTATATGATATTTTTAAAGGGAATATCATTTCTGCCTTTAAGGTAGAAAAAGTTTTCTGCCTTAAGTCAAAACGACGTCGTTTTGGCTCTTTTTTAAATGAAGAGATAAAAGGAAAAAAAATGAAAGAAAAAAATAATAATAAAAAAAGAGTAAAGAAAAAAAACAAAAACAAAAAAAAATCCACAACGGTGTAGTTTTGACTTAAGGCAGAAATGATATTCTCATTTTTTAAATTCTTATATGTATCATTAAAGACAAATTAATTTAAAGAAAAATGAGAAATATAAATATTTTAAAATAATTTATTGAATTTTTTTTACTTTTTTTCAATTTAATTAACTAGTTGTTGTATTAAGAATACAAGAGAAGACAGTGCATTAAGATTTTTCTCTCCAGAGTAGTATATTAGGATTTAAAACTATAATTTTTTTAATACTCCAATCATTTTAAGGAAACAAAGATGCGATTTTTCTTAATAAACGAGCGGTGAGGATTTCAGAATCCGACACCGAAGCCAGAAAAAGACGGCATCCTCATTCTTCCATAATACGCACCTTCTCTTTCTCCACTTAGCTTCATCATGCACAGAGATCAAGACCAAGAAGAAGAATGCGAGGTTGGATCTCAGCTGCATTAATGGCGAAACGTGATAAACGCGGTGTGGAGGAGAGGCTGCAAGACGAAGCTCACCATCCTTACGCGTTTCACGTCTCTGGTCCTCGCAATTTCGCTTCTCTTACTTGGAAGGACCTTCTCAATTCTAGTTGGTCAGTAGAAACTCAAATTCCTTTTCTAATCTAACTGAAAATCATATTAATTTTACCTTCTTTCTCATGGGCTTCATTGTGCGTTCTTAAATCACGCTAAGTTAACAATGTTTTCTTCCTTGTCATAACAAAGTTTACTCCTGGTTATTAAAGAGTTCTAGAATGAAGTCGTACAAATTAGGTTTCGAAATATATTGGTTTTCAAGATTGAAGAAACTATGATGGAATTAAAAAAGCAGGCGGAAATGAATTCTTTGTTGCAGAAACCATATGAATTAGAAATGAATGCTATGTATTGCAGATCAATTTTCACTCTTGATCATGGGTTCCACATTTAAGTTATTAGAGTAGAAACAGCATTGTACTTCTTAGAAATTCCTGTGCACTTCTTATGGTATATGGTATTTGGAATTTCCCGTGTCAATTCTCAGAATTCAATTAATTTTTAATTTGTTAGCGAAATGGATTTAAGCGTGTGAAAGTAGTAAAGAAAAATGGTTTACCAAATGGGTTTCTAAAATGTTTACTTGTTGCTTATGATGGAAGGAACTATCACCAAATAGAGAAGACATGTGGGAATCAACTCTTTGTGATTGAAAATTTGAAATAGATGCTACACGTCACTGAATCAACAAGTATATTCTTATTGATCTTGATCTTTGCTTCTTAATTCTTGTTCCTTCCAACTCTTTATGGGTCTTTGTCTGGTGTGATTTTGAGACAAGAATCACGGAAAGTTATAGCTTCTTGGATAAAATCTTTGAGTTGGAAGTTGTCCTGAATTTTTTTTTTTTTTATATGGAGAAACGTTTCTTGTACTTCTGCAGAGACAAGAATTTTTGGGTATTACTTCCATTAAATTTTGGCAAATAATGTACTGTTATCTACATTTTAGTTTCTAATCCATCATAGCTAGCTTGACAAAATATAAAGAGTAAGAGTAAGCTACAGACTTATGTTTGTTATTATTTTCCAAATAGGCACAAGCTTCCTCTCAAAATAGAAAGGATGTTTGTGTAATTTCAGCAGAATTCAAAAGAAATCTGTCATTTACTCTTTATTTTCACTTTTCAGGATTAGTTTGCACAGGTTTTGAAAATGAAAGGGCAGTATGTGTAATTTTAACAAACAAGCGAAATTCATATAATTTACCTTTTTAAAGGGAGGTATGTATAGGTTTTGGACATAGAGATAAAGTTCGTGTAATTTAACAAAACTTAATCAAGTGCCATCTAACTCACTTAAACATAAATGATAGTACATATAAAACAAAATATGCTGATGTCTGTTCTAACTTTGGCTGGAAGATTGATATTTCTTTCATGTACCCACCATTAGGAAATGGATCTTGTTGAATCTGCCAACGAGAAAACAAATGTCATCACCTGAATAGCTCATGTAATTGTATAATATTCTGTCACCATCAAACAATTTCTTTCTTTCTTTCTTTGTTTTTTCCCCAAGTGCTTGTCCTGTTTACTTGTTTGATTTTATTTACTGTATGCATCTGAACATGACAAGTATTACGTTGCTACTAACCTTAGCAGGATCCATTTCCTCTTCATTCATCATCTTTAAAACTCATGTGAATTCTCCTGAGTTTCATTGACACCTTTTACATCTTTTGATAATTTAATTTATCTGCGGGCTGATTAGTATTTTATACACATACAGGAAGGATGAAAACTATAAGCGAATTGTCATTGCCTGCTTTATACAGGCAGTTTACTTGCTCGAGCTTGACAAACAAGAGAACCGAACAAAAGAAACTGCTCTAGCTCCAAATTGGTGGACCCCCTTTAAGTACAAGCTCACTCAAACACTGATTGATGAAAGAGATGGATCAATCTTTGGTGCCATATTCGAATGGGATCAACTTGCGGCAATGGCTGACTTAGTATTAGCTAAACCAAGTGGCGCACCTAGTGTAGTGTTAGCACTTAGAGGAACAATACTCAAAACCCCAACAATCCGAAGAGATATCGAAGATGACCTTCGCTTTCTTGCTTGGGAAAGCTTGAAGGGATCTTCCAGGTTTAAATTGGCTATGGAGGTACTCAAATCTGTCTCTCAGAAATACGGTAGCAGTAATGTCTGTATTGCAGGGCATTCTTTGGGAGCCGGGTTTGCGCTTCAAGTAGGAAAAGCACTAGCAAAAGAAAGGATATATGTGGAGACACATGTATTCAATCCGCCTTCTGTTTCACTAGCAATGAGTTTGACATACATGGGAAAAAAGGCAGAATTG
Source organism: Acacia confusa (assembly GCA_037074495.1). NCBI lineage: Eukaryota > Viridiplantae > Streptophyta > Magnoliopsida > Fabales > Fabaceae > Acacia > Acacia confusa. Next base: position 4,023,096 of record CM073506.1, on the reverse strand, counting down.
ATTTGGAAGAGGCTGAAATTAATGCTTCCTTCAAGTAGTGTTGTTGAAAAAACTCTGAGTGAAGGATCATCATCACCTCAATCAACTGGCTTGAATATGAATAATTCTGTCTCTGGCGTGGCAAAATGGATTCCATATTTGTATGTCAACAACAGTGACTATATCTGTTGTCATTACACTAGTCCTGATGGTGGCAAGGGCAGTATGGGTATTTCAGATGGCCAGGTTTTGGCAAAGATGTTTGTGGTTTCCAAGGAGAAACAGAGGTTCCTGGAGGCTCATGGCTTGGCACAATGGTGGTCAAGTGATGCAGAGCTTCAGCTTGCGGTTCAAAATAGTAAGCTCATAAGCAGGCAGCTTAGATCTTTATATGCAGTTGCAACTTCATAATTAACATTTGGGAATGCATAAGAAGAAATGTATTTTTTTTTAACTCTGATTGTTTCAGAAATGACTTGTTTCCAATCCTGGTAAGACTGTTTTCGGTTGCTTGTAAACAGATCTTCGATATTTCTTCTGCTTCCTTATATTTGTTGTGTCATATACCTGAGTTCATTGAAGTCTTATCCCTCTATCTAGTGCTATGAAGTGATAATATTAATACTTGAAAAAATAAAGATTCATACATATATCTGATATATATTTTATAAGAATATAGCATCTGCATAGGATCTTTGAAGATAAGCAAGTATGAATGGCTGGTTGATAGGTTAGAAGAGTGAGAAGGATTAGGAACTTAAAAGAAGGATAAATATGAAGTTGTAGCTTAAAAGTTTTCCACCTTATTTTCGTGCTTAATTTGAGAGATAAAAAGTTCAACAATTGAACAGAAAATCAAGGAAACTTCATCGCTTGGGTTGATAGAAGTAGTGAGAAGTGATTGAGATTTTTTCCTATCAGTTCAATGTCGGGAAGGTTTAGAAGTTTCCTGTTATGTACGTGACTTTACTGAAAATGGTAACAGTAGATGTGTTTTTTGGCACGACTTACTTCTATTGTGTTAACTGACTTCTAAGTACCTATTTGGATTAATGGTAAAAGGTGCTTTTCTATCGTGATATAAGGTATTGAGGTATATATATGAGATGAGTTTTATCTTAATTTGTGTGAACGTATTTCTGTAACGTAAATTCATACACGGCAGTATCTCGTATTTTCATATTTTTTTTAAGGATAAATGACATGAAACTTTCATGAAGTCAAAATCATGTACAAATTTTTTAAAAAAATTTATACAGATAACCCTAAACTATCAATATTATCTACTCCTTAAATTTTATTTTTTGTATACATATAACCCCTTCAAACTGAGTTATATACATATAAACCTTTATACTTTTAAGTCATTTCATGTAACACCCCTGATTTCCTAGGAGTTATAATGATATAAAATGTCGATAGTTTTTATAAATAATAATAAAAATCCAAAATAAACCATTTCGGGAGTGTCACCGCCGCACTTGTATGGGACAAGTGCAAGACTTCTTATTTTATGAAATAAATCTAAACTTAATCCGAATGTAAAAAAAAAAAAAATAAATAAATAAATAAAATAAAATAAAGTAAATAACTAGAGTTTATTGTCCGTCACCCTCACTTTTCACTGCTAGCCCTAATCTCTGAAACCTGTTCACTGAAATTCTGCTCCCCCGAAGGATCATCGCAGCCCAGAAACACAGACATCAGCAACAGCGATAATCCTAATTAAGAACAGATAATATAACATAAACTAAAATGATTAAGTAAATAAATATATAATTTTAAAATAAATTGAAATAAAACAAAATAATTATAAAATTAAAATAAAATATTTACAAAATAAAACAAGATAAAATATCGTATATTTGTATAATCATAAGGTGTCTGACACAAATTTATTAATCAAAGCAAATGTATATATATCATCTGATAATTGGATCAAACTTTAGTCATTATCATTTTAAATTTTATTTAGACCTGGAAATCCTGCCAGTCTATTTAGTGGGAAGAGAACCATGGTAGACCTGGATATCCTGCCAGTCTACCCTGTGACCCGGAAACCTGCCAGTCACAAATTATCATCAAATTGGCCATAGATCATTTTTTTCCTAATGTGCACACCTCTTCCCAAAGTTGCTACTAGTGCCCCGGATATCCTGTCAGACACCACTTTGGGAAGAACGGATATAATCGGTTCACATCAAATAATATATCGGAGACTTAAAGCCTAAAAGTTGTGTTCATCACTTTAGGAGGTATCATCCCAAAGCTATCCTCCCACTGTTAATTTATTTTAAATGCACTTAGAATAAAATTACTAAATGATTTCTATACACTATAGTGTCCAAATTGAATTTATTAATACTTTATACCTATTTAATTATCTTCCTACATTATTTATTTATTTAATTATTTATTTATTATTTAATTAACTATAAGATACAATATTTTAACATAAAATAGATTCATATTCTTAAATTTTCAACAATCATGGCACTTCAACCACTAAATATACAAGTGAGATAAAGTTAAAGTTATATGGCCAATACGTATGACACGCGAATGAAAAATCCATCTATTACTTTATCTAATGTAAATAGTCATAATGGGTCAGTTCCGATTCCCTGCAGAAGTTTAAAAATTGTTACTTATTGACTATCCTAATTCAATACCACAAAAGACCATCTGCGCCAGGTTTCACGCTGCAACACCAAGTCCAGCAAGAATATACATGGCCGATAGTATTACGTATCTCTTCCGAGGCACCAAAAATTTTGTGTAAAAATAAAAAGCTAAAATTTAAGTTTCAAACTCAAAAACGAAAACAATAGTGGAGTCATTTTTCCATAATATTCTCGACATCATCTTTAGACTATAATCAAAGATTCACAGGGAGGCCAAGAAAAATCCATGAGCGACATGCACAAAGAAAGGAAAAAAAAAACAAACTAAGAGATTGAGTTTCAAAACAAATTGATCATACAATGGATTTTCATTTATATATAAGATTTATGACGGCACATTTGAAAGCCTAAAGCAATGATCTATTGTTTTAATTAAGAATTAGGTAGTCACAAACATACAAATCTACTCATTAAAGTATATTAGTGGTTTTAGGATTACAATCAATCAATTCCAATTAACATTCTAAGCTACCAACCATTAATTCTTATTGCTCTAGGGATTAGGATTACAATCAATCAATACTAATCAACATTCTAACACTACCAACAATTAATTTTTTTATTGCTCTAGGGATTAGGATTACAATTAATTAATTCTAATCAACGTTCTAACGCTACCAATAATTAATTTTTATTGCTCAAGGGATTAAAATTACAATAACTTAATCAATGATATAGGTTGGCGAATCATAAATTCCACAATGTACTCATTAACATACAATTCTTAGGGATTAGGATTACAATCAATCAATACTAATCAACGTTCTAACGCTACCAACAATTAATTTTTATTGCTTAAGGGATTAGGATTATCTGGTCTCCGTGGTTGCTAAACTCCTAGAAGGGAAACTCTGCCGCAAAGGATTTTTTTCAAAGAGGGAGCTAATGAACGATGACTAAAGTTAGGCGGCTAAACCTAACTTATAATTAAGCTCTTAGGGTTTAGTTATGAGCTGGGTTTTGGGGTTGGGCCTTTTTGTTTTTTTTTTACTATTACTAATCTAATGAAGAAAAATAATAAGTCACTTATTAAATTCTAATTTAAATTTATTAATTTTTATTTATAAATTTATTTATAATTATTACTATAATAAACCAGGTGGGAACACTATATATAACAATAAGTGAATTATATAAAACTAACACCTAGGATTTTAAAGATATATATATAATAAATATTATACTCTTAATTATCGCTTTAATAGTAATTTAGATATAAAACTATGAAATAATTTTCAAATTTCAAAGGAATATAATTAATATCAAACAATTAATAATGACATTTATTTTCCTGCATTTTATCACCAAATGAAATAAGCTCTCTATACCGGATGATTTACGGTGGTAATACCATAATCTAGTGAAAGCAATCTTTTTATTTTTCCATTTTTTTTCCAAAAATGTTTTATAGTACATTCACACAAATATAAATTTAAAACCTTATGGTTAAATGATCAAAGTGCAACAACCTATTTAATTTTAATATCTTTATTATTATTATTATTCTTCTTCTTCTTCTTCTTCTTATTATTATTATTATTATTATTAACAATAATAATAATAATAATCTGGGGTATTACATTTTATTTGTCAGATAAATAAAGGAAAAAACTAATGTTATGGAAGTAATTTGTATGATATAATAATTATGAATAAAACTAATGTTTATCGTGAAGTTTCAGATATTAGGGAGGTTATTGACATAAAATTAAGAGTGGTTTTGTATAATTTATCTTTTTTTAATGTCAATTTTATCAGTTAATTTGAATTTAAGCGAGGTATGGTCATGATCAGAGATAAAAAATCTTCTAATGTGATTTTCTGTCTACAAAACTAAAACCTTTCTTGAAAAATGCTGAGTATTTTATCATTTTTTGCATCAAATACAGAAACATTAAACCCATTAATCTAACTACTATTGTTTCTTCCATACTAATTAAATTAATAATAAGATAATTCTCTTCAAAACTGTAAGGTTCTTATATAAGAGATTTTAAAGGTTAAATCGATCTTTTTAGTTTTACATAATTGCTAAATTATCTCTAGACAAATGAAAGATACCCATCAAAGGAAGCAATGGTAATAATGAAGGGAACAACTAGATCTATACAAAAGTATACACTTTAGGATTAATTTCATTTTCCTGTTATTTTTATACAATTTAAGCACATGCACTTACATAAACTTGTCAGCAGCAAGTTCAAACCTAAGACCTCATCCAGATGTGGCGGGCGGTGCTGCCATTGAAGCAACTTACCATTGACTCATTTTTCTCTGTAGAGCAACTATACAGACTATATACATACATTAAAAGGAAACCAGCAGCTAAAAAATCATCACTGAAGCATTTTGTTTGATCTGCCATAATAAAAACACACATGCACTTTCATTTCATATCAGTCCCCACAACTCACACTCATATGTGCAGACCTCTTGTTCTGGCTGTGCATAACAATCATACAAGAAGCTTTGTTCAAACTCTGCATCAAAAAGCAGTGTTTCCAGATTCTGATAAGCCAACTCACGATCCATCATACACCGGTTCACCTCTGAGCTTCCTAAGGTTGCGTCATCCAGATATGCCTGGTTGTTGTAGCAGCAGAACTCAGAAGATGATGATGTTGTTGTACTTGTAGTTGCCTCAGAAGAATAAGATGCTGAAACCTCAAAAGAATGAAAACTTGTGTCAAGGTTATCTGTAATCTGAACATCATTCTGTTTTGGTTCAGGAGAAGGTAACGTTGAAGATGAAGATGACATGGTTGTTGCAGAAATACTATTGCCAGTTAGCTCTTGAACAAGCTTCTTGAATCTGGTGCTGTGTGTTATATAGACCTTTGGCCTTAAAGCTTTGATCATGCTGCTGAATTGTTGTTGCTTTTGATGGTTCTTGGATATTTTCAGTGATGCTTCACTTAGTTTCTTTGCCATGAAGACGAAGATGATGATGATTCCAATGTTATGAAGCTAGCTGGCTTTTCTTTGATATCAGGTCCAACCTTAGAGAGAAGTCCAAGGAAGCTATGTGTATAAATAATCATTTTATAGGGAAGATGGGTTTAATGATCGTTAAAAGATTAGATTAGATAGGTGAAGTTGATGTTGATGTTGATCCATTCAAAAAATGAATGAATGAATATAATATAAAAAGGATTTGTTTTATTAGGAATTTCATATTCCATAACCACTTGCCAACCTATAATATTAATCTCTTATAAAAGATGAAAAATGATTAGTTTGGTATTTATGCGGAGATGCAGATGTTAGTCAATTCAATAGGATGGTTTTCATGGGAATATATATATATATATATATAACAAAAGCAAAAGGCACTTGGTCTAGTGGTGAACCAACTAGGTCACAAAGGGGTCAGGTTTCTCTCATTATCTATTTTCTCATCATCCCCATAATCTCTAAATCATGTTCGTCCAATCAATCTGAAAAATCACATCATCAAGTTATACTCATTGGATTTTTTTTATTCTCTTTCTAATCAATGGTCCAGATTGAATTATGAGAAATGAGATTATGAGAGAATCCTCTCCCATCACAAAGTGGGAGGACCTGTATTTAATTCCCACCTTGTTAAAAAAGACCTTAGGGAGAGACATTTTGGACACAAAGCTTCATTCAAAATTAGTAGATTACTCAAATACTTAACAATAATATAAAAAAATTTCAAATACAGAGTGACCCAAAGGTTATAATATATATATCTATCTATCTATATATATATATAATGCAGAGATGAAAGATATGGTGTGAGGTAGAATGGCATTGAGGGCACGCATCTTACTGTTTAATTAACATTAAAATAATGCAAATCTCAGCCCCAAGTAGCTTCTGCGAAGGGACCCTATTATATAAATTAAGGGAATGAATGGCATATAGTAAACTCTCTCTCTATATATATATATATAGAGAGAGAGAGAGAATATATATATATATATATATAGAGAGAGAGAGAGAGATAATAGAGTTTTTCACACAGGAATTCCCCTAGAATTTGTGGAGGTTTTTTATAGGCATGAGAATGTATAAAATGCTGAAGTTCTACGTCAAGTTATATGGACCTTATAGTTTCAATGCTCCATTTCAATGAAGCTGAAATTATTTAGTAGATGCTGATCTTTGCCCTCCTTAAAGTTAATGCTAGCATCTACAACATAAACATAAATCAAACCGTGGAGAACCCTTTGAAACAAGTAATATAATGATTTTTTTTTTTTTGTTGGTCAGAAAGTGATATAGTGATTCAAAGGGTTCTAACAAACACCAAATGTATCCAGTTATACTTCCAATTCATTTTTTTAAGTTAATCTTAAAAGATATTTTTTTATTGTACAATGAACCCTATTATTAAAAGATTTTGTTGCACTATTTAATTTTTTGGTTTTAGTCATTTGTTCAGGAAAACTATATTAATTGCTTTGGTTTGTGTAATTAAAACAAAATAAAAAAGGTGGTTAGAGTATTTTACTCCTTCTTTAAAAATAAAAACGATTGCTTGTGTTGCAAGCATGTGAGCTTGAAAAGGAAGCATTGTGTAATATCGTGATGTTAATACGTATGAACGCACACGCACACCATGTCACTCTCATTCTCATGTTCACACTTAAATCTGTAATTTTGTCATTGGCTGTACTGATCTCGATTGAAAGACGCCTTTTGATTCCCAACAAAATGGGCCTCCTGATTAACACCAACTAATTAATAATTAATTACTCATGATTAAACATGATATGAGGGGACAAAGTATGAATATTCTGTCTAATTTCAGGTCATTATCGAACGCTTCTGTTTTATATTTGTTGAAGACGAAAGATACTCTCTAAAAAGTACTTAACTTTACAATGGATCTTTCAGTGATTTTTAAATTCAACGCCATCATTAAAATATTACTCACTCAAAGTCCTAAATATATAATAGAGTTAATTTTTTTTTTTGAGAGATTAAGAAAACTAAATAAGTTACTTAATCATATTATATATTGTGTATCCTTATATTATATATCAATTTTATAAATTAAGAAGATAGTTTGGAGAAAAAACGATGAATATAAATATTTTAAAATAATTTAATAACTTTAATAATATCTCCCAAAAAAAAAATCGACTTTGCCTTGTATATAAGAGTGAGGAAAGACAGTACTCCAAAAGTTCCTTCTAAACTTTCAATCCTCGAGAGGATGTTCGATTAAACGATGTATCTCTGGTCTCATAAAACTCTCTGGTCTCATAAAACCCGTAATTTATTTAGACAGAACAGAACCAACTTGCCCCAGCATGCGTAGTTGAATGCACAGACACTTGCAAATAAAATAAACTCTGTTAAGAATACAAGGGAAACAACTAAATTCATGAAAGAATAATTAATAACCTGTGGGTAACATTGCTATAGACAAGAGTGATGATGAAATAATGGATTTCAAGAAAAGAGAATTATTATTAAATCTTGGGGGATATACTACATGACTAGTTTCTGACTTTCAGTAAGGATAATTTCTCTACCTTAAAATAACAAAAATCGATTGAACTCAATAAGCCAATAAAGTAATTCCACAATAAACCTATCAAATATTTGGGGGTAAAAAAATTGCATCTCAAGCTTATCAAGAGAACCAAGGCAATGTTTAAATTGCTAAAATGCAAATGATTACCAGGTCAAGACTTATGGGATTCCTTAAGATTTCCTGTCAAGGATGAACCCAATTGTTGCATAAGGGGATATATAGGGCTAAACTCTTTGTCACCCCTGGCCCTCACAGTTGCAGCGTAATCATCAAGTGTTGCTTTGATGCCTTTCCAGATCTGATCTTCCCCTTGAGAATCTAGCCACAAGGAATACTGCAAATGTGTTAGTTTGTTCCTTTGCAGAGGTGACTGCAATTCATCAGGAGCACGAGAGTATAGATGGTGTAGAATGACATTTGGGGGCAGATCTTGAAGAAGAGGAGACGATGGAAGCTGAGATGTTTCCAAGAAAATAACCGGCCGAAATGCTCTAAGTGCCCGATACGGTGCTCCAAGCTGCTCTACTGGGAATAAATTTTGGCCCACGGCTAACTCCAATTCAGCCATATCCCTAGCCATCCTTAACTTGCCTGATTCTGATAGAGGCCTGACAAGAGAAGCATGCCTGATGAAGAATACTAGAACACGGGAGGCCATACTCCGGACCAGCCTGGTGCATATGTTTTCTGTCCCTGAAGCTGTAACAGTCGTGGGCAACAACCTAGATAGGAACTCACCGCGAAAGTGGATAATACTCTTCTGCAGCTCCTCCATGTAAGGTGATGCATTGTTGTCCATAGCAGCATCCATTCCAAGAACTCCAAAGTTCTGATCATGTATTTGCAATATGCAAGATTCCAGCCGATCAAGCATTGCCTGGAATAAGGATGTCACTGAGTCACAAGCAACACCATATATTGCACCCAATGATGCCGACAACACTTCTGAAGCAATACTGGGCAATCCTGTAAGGATAGATGATATTCGAGCATGAATTTCTTGGAGATGCTGACACAAAGCAAAGTTCCTGAGCTGTGCAGTCGTTGCAGCACCACTTACTTGACGTGATTCAGGTCCAGTGGATATCTACCATCAATGAAAATGAATTGGATCATAAATTAGAAACAAACAGTTATCCTTGGGAATAGCAAACCAGAACCAGAAAACATTTATCTTTGCCAAGAGCAAGGTTTTTAATGACTGAACTATCCAAGCAAACCCCCCCCCCCCTTTTTTTTTTTATATTTTAGCAGCATAGATGGGGCAAATGTGTCTACCCCTTGTTTTTTTCGGAGGGGGTGGAAACAAGGCCAGCAATTATTAATCGGGGGCACCTCATCAATTGCAAAAGTTTTATGTTCACCAATAAATATAGCAGTTGAGACAAATCTGTTCACTGTAGCATCTAACAAACTTTTTATAGCACATTCAAGGAAAAATGCCTCCATTTCAGTTGGAAGGCCCAACTCTCATTTAAAACGCCTATTGCCTAAACCTGCCAAGCCACTTAGCCACTGAGATATAAGATTATTTGTTTCAGAACTTCCAAACACACCGTACAAACATCCAGAGAAATAAATGTATTAGGCCTTCAAGTTAGGAGTAAATAATCTGTTTTGATTCTATTAAGCACAAACCCTATACACTCAAACTCTAAATCCCCGTTGGCAATATATATATATATAACTAAATCCCCCACCAGAACAAAAGAGAAGCCCAGAGCTAGGCAAGGATTTCCAACAATAAAGTAAGATCATTAATATCTATATTATTAAGATTTCTAGAGATGAGAAAATTCCAAGTAGAATCATTACTTTGATAGTTCAGAAAATCAGAGATTGGAGCATTTTGTCAATGTATATAACCAGAAAAGATGGGGAACAATATATAAAAAGAATGGGTTTCGAATTATGTGGTCTTCCACAGACATGGGCTGCTGTATTGGGATCTTAATATTAATTCAGGTTTAACATTCAAGTGAAGATGTGTAGGTGGCGATTGGGTTCCTTGGAATACTGAAATGCAAATGGAATAATTTAGAAGAAGAATTTCAATGAAGATTCATATTCTAATCTTCCAAGAACTTAAATGCCCATATATCTGAGGAATAGTTTCTTCACCCTCTTTCTATGCAATAGAATCATCTCTCTGACTTCTCTCAAGTTACAGCCTGTTTGACATGAGAGGGGATTGCGAACTTTATTCTACTGATGCACTCTTTCAATTCTCTTTCTCTTTCCAATTTTGTGTAGAAGAATATTGTCCATGTTTGTACTCTTTCTTTCTCTCTCACTAATATAAGCTTATAAAGTAAAAGGGGGGAACATACCAAAACAGCTTAACTAAATATAAAGGAAATGCCCAATTAGGAGTAATACCTGGTATTCAGCTCGCTCAGCAAGAAGAAGTAAGACCTTGCCAATTTCACGTAAAACAAGGAGAGTCAAGCGTGCATCCACCTGAACAGCTTCTATCTCTTCCTGAATGCGTAGTATGATTCTTGAGATCTGTTCTTTAGAGGGAACACTTCCTCGACTGGAGACTGGAAACACAGAATTCACTATCTCTGAGAGGCGTCCCAAGCAGAGGCCCAAGAAAGCAGTCTGGAATATTTCAATAGCTGATACCATCTGATCTTTTCCTTCTGAAGTGATTGCTGTTAACACTCCTTTAACATCTGTGTCACGTGAAATTCTTTCAAGGAGACTCTCAATCAAGGAGTAAAGCTTGGGGTACCCCGTTGTAAAAATCTCTTTAACAAAACTTGAGGCAGTAAAAGTGGACTTCATTTGACTAGTAAAAGCCTTTACAATAGCTTCCCAGACTCGATCAGTTAACATGGGATCACCTTCCTACACATTAGCAGCTAGAGTTAGAAAAAGAAAACAAAGTGATCACAAGCTAACAACATATAAGAGGGCTAACAACTTAAAAATTAGCAAGCTACAGTCTTTGTTCCTCAGTAAGGACGTTATAAATGTCAAAATATGACAAAAGCTAAAAATTTCAAACTTCTTGGTAAACACACTCAGACTGTTTCAAAACCAAAACATCCAAAATATGGTAAAGTGTTGGTGAATCACTACTGATAAATAAACATACAGAGTGAAAGTGCTGAATGAGTCCAAAGATCAGGTCCCTGAGTTCAGATTACCAGGGTAATTTAAAAAAAAAAAAAAAAAAAAAAAAACACTGCAGCCTAGCCAAGCAAAGAAGTTATGAAAGCTTTTGACTATGGATTACACAGGCATAACAAACATTGCGAAAAAGAAAAGAAAGGGAATCCCTTCACTTTCTATACAAAAACAATTAAACAAGCCCTTATTCCAAAGACTAAAGTTTAGACTAAAAAACATGACAAAAAGGATGGCCGCTGGATTTCTACAAGCCACATGCGTCAGAAGTTCCATGCCAAGTTCTTGGCAGACTGGGTTATGTCCTGGGCCTACAAGTGGCTCAAATACACAATAAGCTAGCTAATCGGCATCCTACACATCAGTCTTGACCAAACACTGCATCTAATGAGCCCAAATAGCTCAAGGAGGCAGAAGCAGACAATCAGCAAGAAGATCCTTTCAGTTTTCATGTCTGGGCAGAACTGAAAGGGAAGGCATCTCAATAGAAGATACAACAGCAAAACGAAGGAGCACACTCTAAAAAGTACTTGCTTGATTCAAAAGAAAAAATATATTTTGCTGACTAGCAAACTGTTATAAAGATAATAACACCATACATATGGCTCTGATCTTCCTCACTTCATATATACTATAGTACTGCAATTCCCACACCATGTCATCTATTTAGAAGATCAAACAGAAAACTTGGGGAATAGAAGGGGAAAGACTTGGACAGCAGGGTAGCATATAATTTGTGTAACCTTGCTCTTAATAGTTGTGCATTACCATTTGGCAATCCTTGCATGTGTAGTTCCATTTGCACCAATGCAATGCCAAGATATATAGATCTATGATTTATAAGTCTCTCCAATAAAAATGAACCTTAATATAAAGCAAATTGTAGGTTCCTTACTACAAAATTTTCACGACGAACCGGTAAATTGTAATATTTGTAAGATGTCATCCAGCATTTCTTGCATTATAAAAGACATACGGAATAAAAACTTCCAAATGCTAAACCTCTTATATATTTTAATACATACTATCTATGAAATTTTAGACTGCATCCATGGTGAATAAAATTGATGCTGGCATCTGTGACTGCATCGTATTGGCAAAATCCATTCTAAGAGGGAGATTCACAGTTAATGGCCTTGTCAAGATAAAGTTGGTCGTTAATAAATGCATAGTTGAAGTACTTTAGACATTCATTTAAGAAATTGGATTGATTAATCCTCTGTATCTGTTATATGAAACAGACTAATTAGACCTAACAGTCTAACACTAACAATTTTATCAAGGCCTTCCCATAAAAGGGTAAAAATTATCATCTACTCATCACGAAACTAGTATAATCAGACGCCAACATGATTATTCATGAAAACTTAACTGTATTATGTAAATGCCTGAAATTTAAAAAATCATAAAGTTCTTATCACTGTTACCTGAATGACCTCATCAAGCAGCAAGGCATGGGTGAATGGATCGCGTTTCTTTGACAACACTCTCTGCAAATGCCATACCGCTACAACTATAGAATGTAACTGATCCATACAATTCCCCATTCTCTGCCATAGAGCTTCTTTAGCCTTAGCTCCTCCTCCAATTTGCGGCATCCCGCTGCCTCTAATGCCGCCTGGACCAAATCCGCCACCCGGAGTGCCCGAAATAGCTTTCATATCCAATGCTTCGCTAATGCGCTTTGCACCCATATTCTTGTACTTGTTGATCACTTGCTCCACCGTGACCTTCAACTCGCCAAGATTATAGAAAACTTGTAACCCAGTACCGACCTCAGTTTGATTCAACCCTTCCATTCCTCGTTCCAATACTTTCATCGCTTCATTTCTCAACCGATCCCCAGTTTCTCTCACCCAATTGAGTTCTTCATCAACCACATCGATACCCACAAGTTCATATTCATTGTAAAGACTCAAAATCTCAGAATGCAACTGCGCTGCCTTGGCAAGATCAAGCTTCTCGGGCTCAGCACTGGAAGCGGCCATCGCATCACGAAGCTTCTTCGACAACCGGAGAGCCCGGATCGAGTGCTGTAAGAGCTCAGAGGTGTGGTGAAGATTGGAAAGCTGGACAGTCTTAGTGGCGATGGTGCGGTGGGGCTCAGATAGCTCAGATCGAACACGACGGAGGGAAGATTGAAGTGAAGAGACGCCAGATCGAACAGTGGAGAGGGCATGCTCAGTATGCTTGAGGGAGGACAATTGGGAAAGGAGTTCGTTGTGGCGGGAAAGGACTTCCGATCGGAGCTGATTCTCGAGGAGACGGATAGCATGGTGGAGCTTCTCGGCGGTGGAAGCAGGGGAGCCGGAAGAGAGGGCGGCGGAGGAGAAGGAGGTGGAGGAGAAGGAAGGGGAAAGGAAGGCGGAGAAGATGGGATCGGAAGCGAAGGAATCGAGAGGGGAAGCGGTGGGGGCGGTGGCGGAGGAGGAAGCGGTTGGGGTGTTCTTGAAGGTGGAAAGACGTTGAAGAGGAGAAGAGGGACCTGCTGAAAGCGGTGTTCTTTGGAGTGGAGATCCCGCCGTGGACATTGTTGGTTGTTAATAGTTGCCGATTCCTCTGTTATGAGACGTCGTTTAGATGCTATAAAGCTCCTCCATGGCTGATCGGAATCGGCAATTGCTTCTGTTTATGCCCACCTCGAAGACTCGAACGCGCCATTTTACCGGCGTCTAAGAACGGTTTTTTGTTACTTGCTTCCATGGGACCAAACACAACATTCTTTAATTAATTTAAAAATAATAATCATTTTAGTGCTTACATGAATCTCAATAATTTTAATTCAATTAATTCAACCCAATTATTGAGCTTTTTGAAATTTTATTGTCTTTATTTTATAAAAACAATTGCTATTTCTTAAATATCAGGAATTAATATTTTAAATGAGTTTTAAGTAAATTAAAATTATAAAAACTAAATAATTAATTTTTTGATTTAAATTATCAAATTTAGGCAGTTGTGAAGTTTACACTAGTTTACCATTCCTCCTATCCTTTATATTGGAGTTAATTGGGGAATTATATTTTATCATATCTTAATCCATTTTGTCTATTATATTTATCATTCTTTAAATTAATTTATCTAATTTATAAACATAATATTATACTTCCTCTGATCTTAATTATAAGACAACATTAGGAAGTTGGTTTTGGTCCTAATTATAAGACAACTTTTTAGTTTTTGCTAATTTCTTCCTAAAATACCTTTATTTTATTATCTCAAAGTGTGTTTGGTTTTTGGTAAGTATATATGTATATGGGTTGTAACACACACATGTATATGTCTATAAACATACATGTGTGTGTGTCTATATATATGTGTTTGTGTGTGTGTGTGTGTGTGTGTATGTATGTATGTGTACATATGTGTGTGTGTGTCAATATATATATATATCTTTGTGTGTAAATACATGGTTGTGTGTGTATGTATGCATGATAGATCTATATGTATACATATATACACATATATGTATATCTACAAGACCCTTATTTCAATTAAAAAACATGTAGAAAGAAAAATTGGTCGGAGAGATATGTGGCAAAGTTGTTAATTAACTTTTACTTATATTATTTTAAATGTATATAAGGACATTTTAGGAAAATGAGTAAAATTAACTAATTTAATTATTCTCTTTAATTTTTCCAAAATCGGTTAAATATGTCTTATAATTAGGACCGGAAGGAATATAAGGGTATCTTACAAATATAATGTCCCGTTTATTATAGTTAATTGATTTATTTAGCTACATTGATTTACTCAAATAAGTTAAGCATCTCTTATATCTCCCTAATGTTATAAACCAAAAATTGAAATAAATACAACGTAGGAACTTAGGAAAAATAATTACACTGCAAGGGATTAACTGGAAAATATAAATGGTTGACCCAAAGTGAATGAGACCTATTAGGATAGTGAACTGGGTAATAGGAAGTAACGGAAAAAAAAAAAAAACCTAATTTTTGTCATAAGTTTGTCAAATACTCCTATTTTTTTAGAAGTTATTTTATATCAAAAGCTAAGTTTTGTCATAGGGACTAAAATGCAAGTTTAATTATTGGAACTCTGGACACCCATGTTCAAAGAGTTGTGTTGATGAGTATATAGTTTTTTTTGGTACATTCATGAGTATCTAGTTGGACCACGACGTTTCTGAATTGGGTGTATATTTTGTGTGCTAATACTACCCTATTACCAGTCTTGTTGAGCACGTCTTTTTCTTGAAGCTTGGGCCTCAACTTTCACTTTTAGTTAGATGGGCCACAGATAGTGGGCTCAGGCACCTCTTATTGCCATACAATAAAATAAAAAAAAAAATTGGACTGACCATCAAACAAGCTACGATGTTACCACTCGTAGGGTTCGATCCTGGAGTTGGTCAAGGCGCTGGAGGAAGCATCCTAACTCTTGGGTGCCTAGGTAAACGCCTGAGGGTAATAGACGGCTCGCTCTGCCCAACATTGGTATCACCTAGGAGAAAGGGAGATTTTGTCCTGCCCTTAGATTGTGGATGAATCCAACCCCTTTCCTAAAATTAATGTATCAAAAAAAAAAAACAAGCTATGATGTTAGTTGAGGGGTAAAAGACAAGTCTTCATGAAGAGAAGAACGTGTATTTGAATTCAGAAAATGTGAGAATTGTACTTATTATTGAGAGGGATGAGAACCATCAAAATATCAAAAGGGTACAGCTGGAAAAGTTTTACTCTAGGATACAAGTGATGAGTTTCAGACTCATATTTTGCACTTCCCGTGAAGTGGAAACCCCTTAATTTAGGATGGGTCAAGGTGAAGAAGTAACAAGAACTGGGGAGCCATGTTGAATGTGGGGGGGGGGGGGGGGGGAGTCATAAGGAACCACGAAAGGAAATGGGTTGCTGGTTTTACTCACTATTCAGATATATGTAGTGTGCTTGAGGTTGAAGAATGGGCAATAGTTATGGGACTTCATTTGACATGGGAGTTGGGTTTTCAAAAAGTTGTGTTGGAGTATGATGCAAAGGAATTGATTTTTATGCTGAAAGATGAACAACTGGTGATTAGAGGTAGTATGATATTCTGGAGAATCAAGGAAATTATGAGTAGGAACTGGGATTTGACAGTTCATTATACCCCAAGAGAAAAGAATAAGGTAACAGATGATCTTGTAAAAAGGAATTTCGACTTCAGCGCTCCTAAATGCATGTCCTGAGTATTTAAGGATTGTGGTCTCACAAGACAATGTAATTTCTTTTAGTTTAATTGTTATTTCTCATGCATAAAAGGAAAAAAAAAAAACTAATAAAATCAATACTATATTAATATAAGAGCTAGATCACTAGCAAAAGGGTTTTAGTTTTCCTAAAACACCTTTTTTAAACATGTTTATCGAAACTACCTTTTGATGGAAACCCTTGTTACACACAAAATCAATTGGTATATTCTAAGGCAAAAATTATGAATTTGACAAACAAAATAGGTGGAAATCTTATATTTAAGACCAATGCAAACACATTATCTATGTCCCATATTTAGAAATTGAGGTATCATATTTTTCTTAAAAAATAAATATATTGTGGAATAATTTTATTTAAATTAATATTCATTCATAATCTAAATAAAACATTGGCAATATGTTGATTTGTCTCCCCGGGGGATAACAAAGATAAATAACGTCATTCTCATTAAGAAATTAGCATAATCAACATCACCAAAAAAAAAAAGGGTAAATCTGAGAACTTAATAATAATTACCCGCGCATCTTTAAGAAAAAAAAAATAATTATCCTGTGAATTTTAATTACCGATTCTGATACAACTGGGAAGCGTAATTCACCATGAAATTTATAATGAATAATGAAAATGAAATTAATGGTAGAAAATGAGAGAATATGAGCAGAACACCAGAAACATTAGTAAGGTGTAACCATTTCATTGATAATTAATTGTGTATACACGAAAGGAAAATTCATCATAAATTAATTATTACAATTCTGAAGCTCTTATTCATAAACAGCCTCCAAGAGTCAGTCAAACAGAAGAAGCATTAATATTTGAAAAATAAATTAATGAAATTAACCAAAAAAGAAAACAAAAACAAAAAATGAAAGAGGCCAAACTGAGAAAACTAAGATGATCAGAAGTGGCAACCACAGCAGAGGAAGAAGAAACAGAGGGTAGAAACAAGCACGACGGATTCAACGACAGAGAGTATCCTGTAAACGACGGTGTCCATGATCGTCGTTTGGAGATCCATTCTCTTCCACCTAAACGAAGACAACCTCCACGGTCTCCATAGTTCCTTGCTCATGACCTTCTTCAGCCACATCGCCTTCGTCCCCGTCCCCGTCGCCGTCGCTGTCGTCTTCTTCCCCAACCCCATCAAATCTCTCTTTCTCTCTCTAGAGTGTGTGTGTGTGTGTTTGCGTCGTTTATGGGAGTTTGCATAGAAGGAAATGGAAGGTGAGGTGCGTTTTATATGGGGGAAGGGAATAGGATGCTTTGGACGCTTCAGAAAGAAGAGTGATTGCTGGCTTTTGCTGGCCGAAGACAATGGAGGGTACTTTTGTCACGTTGCGATGTTGTCAAGGGTAGTTTCGTCTTCACGTTACATGTGAGTAGGTTTTCCTCGTTTTTGTCGCGTAAAATGAGGATATTATAAAATCAAGGCTTCATAATGTTGGATTAGGACATGAGTGCCACTTACTTACATACACCATTGATACCACACAATATTCAACAAGTAAAGTTATGTACTTGTTTCTTCTTTTGTTACAGATTCCTCTTATCTCGCCATATTAATTCATCTGCTTTCGTCTCTTTTCATTATTGTATTTTTTTTTGGGAAAATTGATTATAGGGCCCAAGGAAGCAAAATAATTACAAAAAAAGCCCAAGAAACATTCACATGCCAGGCCTTTTCTGGCATTTTTTCGAAAAAAAGTGTACGGACATAGTTGTTAATTGCTACAGATGTAGTTGTTAATTGCTACAGATGTAGTTGTTAAAATGTAGTTGTTAATTAGACTGATTTAGTTGTTAACGGGGACTGATATAGTTGTTAACCGCTACTGATGTAGTTGCTAACGCTTTTTGAAAAAATGTCAGAAAAGTCCCTGGCATGTGAATGTTTCTTGGGCCTTTTTTGTAATTATTTTGTTTCCTTGGGCCCTGTAATCAATTTTCCCTTTTTTTTCTCACTAGCTTATTAGCTTATAGAAAAATCATTACAAAAACAAAGTTACAAACTTTACGGTTGAGTTGGGTAGAAGGAGTTTTGGTACTATGTTTTACTCGAGTTTGAGTGAAAGGAAAAATGAGAAAAATTGCCTTATTTAAATATAAGAGAGAATAATACCAGAAAATGTAGGATAATTTAGCCATCTTCCCACTCAAATTACATGTATTTTTAAAATTTACTTATGTGTCCAATATTATTCGAATATATGATTATGGATTTTAGTTTGGTTAATAAGGTAGCATTGAAGGTACCCCTTGGCTTTTGGGTTGAATGGACAATTAGGTCGGACACTCTCACCAAATGAACGGAGTTTGATCTTAGAGTTAATCAAGACGTTTAGGTTTTTAGGTAAACACCTAAGCGTAATAGATGACTTATTATGCCAAACATTGGTATCACTAAGGAGAAATGGACCTTTCGCCTTACCCTTGAATCATGAATGAATCCAACCCCTTTCTTCACAATTCTTTATATATATATATATAAAAAAAAAAGTAGCACTTAAGGTTACTAGAATTTTGTACAAAAAAAAATTAATGTTTTTAACGGTATATGTGAATTAATTAAAATAACTTATATTTGGAACCAGACAAAATATATATTTATTTTCATTATTGCTATTTTTTTATTTTCTCATTATTTTTCTTTTGTATAGTTTTACAAGATTAAATTACCGACATGTGGACGAATCAGAAATTTAGGGGGGGAATGACAAAACTAACCTTGCATCTTGATATCACTTTGACCGGGTCGCTCAAAAGCGGGTCAAGTGGTCCCTTTAGTGCATGACCTTTACTCCTTAGACGTTACCTAATCATCGTGTTGTTCCCCTCGCTTAACGTCATTTTCCACAACGGCTAGCTTATCACTATAAAATATTACTCTCACCGTTTTTAATTATAGGATACTATTTGAGAGTTGGTTTTGGTTCTAATTATAGGATAAAATTTAAATTTTTGTCAATTTTTTTTAAAACACCCCTATTTTATTCTCTCAAGTATGTTTAGTTTTTTATAAATATATACATTTAGATGTATAAAATTTTTCAATCAATAAAACTTTTAAATTGTTGGATTTTAATTTGTTTATGGATGAGTTGACGTTAATTTACCTATATATATGTGTGTGTGCATGTGTGTGTGTTTATATATATATGTGTGTGTCTATATGCGCGTGCACACATACATACATACATACATATATACATATACATATATATATATATATATATATATATATATATGTATATTTGTGTGTGTATTATGTATTTATATATTTATGTATGTGGGGGTTTTTATTTGTGTGTGTCTGTGGGGTGTGTGTGTGTGTGTTTTTTTTTTTTTTTTTTTTGAGGTGTAGATATGTGTGTGCATACACATATATAGAGTTATATATGTGTACATACACACACATATATCTATATATAGTAAGATTATCATTTCAATTAGAAAGTATGGAAAGGAAGATTCTAGGTTGGGGAAGTATGTTAATATCATTGAAAATTTATATAAGGGCATTTTAAGAAGATGAGTAAAATTAACTAATTTAACTTCTCTCTTTAATCTCCCCAAAAACGGTTAAATATGTCTTATAATTGGGATTGAAGGGAGTATTATAACTATCGTTTTAAAGCTAATAAACATCCTAAGCCTGATTTTTAATATATTAAGAAAAATAATTATTTTATTTATTTATAAGAAATATGAGTTGGTTTTCTTAAAATATTTTTCATTACAACTACTTTTACATGTATAATCAATAATAGGGATATTTAAAATATATTATTATAAACTTAGGAGACATGTGAATTGAGATTTTATATTTACACCTAAATCTAATCCGAATTAACTCTTATATTAAGTCTTATATTAAGGATAAAAGTAATACAATAAATGTACACATGTTTTAATTAAATACACACTATATATTAGACTTTTGTTGGAAGGTCGGACAACTCATAACACATAACTGTCAAGTTGTTGGAGTTCGAACATTTGGAACTTACTTGCAAGCACAATGAAGATAATCATGGAAGCATCGTTGGGTTATTATTTTTATATATATTCACAACTGTACAATTTTTTTAAAAATATCTAATGACTTGTTGGTGTAACATATATGTTACATATATATGTATATATGTCTTCCAATCCTAAATGTAGAAGTTGAATAAGTAATATATATATATATATATATATATATATATATATATATATATATATATATATATATATATAGTTGAATTAGTTATGTGTAATAAATATTTATTACTTAAAATATTACATTTAATCACATTTTCCTACTGAAAAATAATCTTATTGGTGGAAATCTCATTTAGTATGTACAAACAATTACATGACTGTTTGCAAAAAAATTATACATTTACAAGATTTAAAAAAAAAAATTGATATTTTACTATTTAAGATGAAAACAAAGCTCTTGATTTTCTCATATATGTTTAGAGAATAAAGAGATTATTGCGTGTGGTTCTTTCATTTCTTTATAAACATTAAAAAAGGAATAGAAATGTCCATAGATCTCTTTTTCAAGTGAGAATCTACTTTTTCATGCTAGGTCCTAAAATAAAGAAGTTAGCTGATGAGTTTATTTTAGTTTTAAATATAATATCAAACACAATTCATTTTCTTTTCCAAATTTATGATTTTTCCTTAAATTATTCTCAAGAGTTGTAGATTTTTTTCCATAAAAAACGATAGTAATTTCAATACAACTGATTTTTTTCTTTTCGAATTTCAATACAACTGATTGAAGATGACGTTTAAGGGGGGAAAACTTGTACTTTTTCATGAATAATTAATTGAAATATTTAAAATATATAGATGAACTTATATTTAACGTAGCACTGTAAATAAATTTAAATTCAAGTGGGATAGCTAGGGTGATGAAGTTGTTTCAAGAAGATAGTTTTTGTGTCACTGATAACGCATGAGCTTACATATCAGCCTGTTTGGATCAAGCTTTAAGGAGTTTAAAGTTAGAAAAAATTTCTAGTAAAAAAAAAAAAAAACCCTTAAATGAAGTGTTTGAGTTGAGTTTTAAATTCACTGATTTTTTTTTAAAAAAACAATTCTTAAATGAAGAAAATGTTTCATGGGATAGCTTTTTTACGTGGGCCCTAACACTTATACCAACATCAATCAAAACAAAAATCATATCTACAACCTGACTTTTTTTCAATCAAACTTTTAAAAAAATTAAATAAGAAATAAACCACCACTCCCAACACTAACCCAAACAAACTCACATTTACTGACCCAACAAACTCATTGATTGTTTGCCCAATGAACACGTTATCCCAATTGCTTTTTAATATACAGTTGAAGTTTACGTTAATAAACCAATCACTGGTCACACTTATTTAACTTTAAAAAGTTGGAAGATGAGTTGGAGATCATTCACTATATTCCTCGATCAAAGACAGAATGTAAAACAGAGATCAGATAGGTGTACACACTACACAGACATATATTCTCTTCAGTCTTCAGATTTAATTTCCACCTAGCTCAGATTCCTACTTTCTCTTTTGTTTTCAGAAGAAAATGGGTAAATATTAAATAATTTTGAATAAAATATAAGACCCATATTTTTTTTTCAATTTAAATAATCTGGTGATGGTATATACCACTTACAGTAAGATTTATCATCAACAAGTGTGTCAGCATCCGACAACATACAATAAACATGGCTAAACAGAGAGAAAAGTAAAAGTTAAAAGTATATACCTCACGCATGAAAGCGCACCCACTGAAAGAGACACCCAACTGCCAAATGTAACTTCAATAATGTTATTAAACTTTTATTAAACGTTTTTATAGTTAACTTTGCAGAGTAAAATGGATGTGATATTATATATATATATATATATATATATATATATATATATCCAGAGAGAGAATGAGAGAGAGAGAGACGATTGATTTGAGCTTGGTTTGTATGGCCGTTGGTATGGAGTTCTTGAGCTAAAATAAAAACATCAGAGTACAGTCGGTACGTAAACTGCATATATTGTGCTGCAATAATAATGAAACTGGAGTCTTCTGGGGCTGACTAGGCCTTTCTAGATAGATTTTCATAATTTCTTCATCCATTCCCGCGTGGTTTTCTCAGTAATCCTGATGTGATGATGCAGATTTTTTGTCATTATAGAAACCTTTTTTTTTTGGAATATTCTTTAAGTTCAATTATGCCTCGCATACCCCGAATAAAGCAAAATCTCCTCTTTCCTTCTCCTGAAACTCTTTTTTTGAGTATAGCGCACTTATTCTCTCCTCTGCGACACTCTCCTGCTTCTCTCTACACTCCGCCTTCAACCTTTCACTGGCGGCTTGTGGTTCCTCCACAAGCCGCCGACGAGCTCCTTTTTCATGCTAAAGATGAGTCAAAGTTGTAGTTTGGAGTCCAGATCTGAGATCTGCGGTCCTCTCACTTTGAATTCTATCAGGTATGGCCTTCTCTCGTCCTTTTGGCGAGTTCTCTCCTCTCTTTCTCCAGATCTGATCTGTGGAAGTGAGATCTATCAGTTTGTTTTTTGTTTATTTTTTTGTGTTTCTGGGTTTTGTGGTGGTGTTTTTGTATCAAAAAATAAACAGATCTTATAGATCTGCATTCAAATCCTCTTGGTTGGGTGGTTGGTTGAACGTTATTAGATCCGAATATCTCTGGGTAGCTCAGATTTTCGTTCTTGGGAGAAGTTTTGAAGAGGTTTTGTTTAGTGTATGGTCAAGGGTCCCAAATCTATCTCATCGGAGGAGCAGAAGTTTTCTTCAAGGCATCATGGGTCTTCTTCTTTCTGAACTTGGGTTTTATTATTTCTTTACCCCAAGATGAGGTGTTTGTAACGCTGCTCTTATTGCAGTAAATGCTTATAAGAAGGTGTGCCTTTTTGGGTGGGTTTTTCAACCAACACTTTCTTTCTCGTCACTTCTAAGTTTAGAGCCCGAGGAGATCGCTATTGTCCTTGATTCTTCTTCTACTCTTATACCTTTTATGTACTCTTGGCTTTTATTGTATTTGGTTTTCTTTGTTGTAGTTTGGCTTTGTTTTGTATTTGTGTTGAATTATTGTATCAATTAGTAATATATATATATATATATATATATATATATATATATGTATGTATGTATGTATGTATGTATGTATGTATGTATATGTATATGTATATATATATGTGTGTGTGTGTGTGTGTGTAAAAGCGGCTACGTTGTCGGATCTGGAAGTATGGAAGTTGAGTTTTGAAATGGGGAAGGAGATAGAGAGAGATTTGAGTTTTTGGGAGCTAATGGATGTATGGCGAGAAGCTCACTAGTAGCCACTGGCAAAAGCTATTTTCTCCGATCAGCTGAAGGTGAGAATTTCTGAAGGAAAGCGGTCAATGAAGGTGAGAGTTTGAAATGGTGAAGCAAGGAGAAAGAAGAAAGAGAAAAACAAGGAGGACATTTTTTCAGTTATGGATTTAGGTTAAGGGACAAAAATATATATGTGTTTTGGTCAGAGGAGCGCTGATGATAAGTGTTTTTTTAAGGTGCAAAAGTAACCACGTAGTTACCACATAGAAGCAGAAATGACATAAACCTTTAAAGCCCTGGACGTTGAGCATTAAGTTGGACGGTTTGACTTAAATTAGTGACATGTAGGCTAACTTGGACATTAAATTGCTGACTCACTGATGACTAGGATCTGTAAACAAAATATATGACTTTTTTTTTCCTTAGGACACGCAACTTAAAATATATCTCTCGACACAGATTTGAATATGCAAAACGCTTCTCGATTGCAACCCGCATTCTTATATGGTACCTCTTCAATTGTTATAGAGCACAACGTCGATCATGAGACGAGGTGTGAGAAACGAGGAATCGAGAGGGAGTCGTCTTCAACGGCGACAAGAGGGAGAAATGAGAGATGTGAAGGAAAGTAGTTTTGCTGAGACGACCTAGTCGTGAGTAACACTATGAAGGTTCGATTCGGTATTGCCATCACAATATGTTGACTCCTCGGTGGACATTACGGTCAAAAGGAAACCTAGGTAGAAGGTTTTACGGGTGTTGGAATTACTGCTAGGTACGATTTGGTAGATGTGGAATTAACTGAAATGGAATGGGTTTCATGAATGTTAACAGTGGGTGTATATGTGGAATCATATATGAAATGGGATGGGTTCATGAATGTTAACAATAGCCTTATATGTGATTAATTGAAATTGTACTAGTTATACACCTAAATTGAAATTTAAAATGGACTTCGAGAGTTGTAGTTAACAAAACCCATGAACCTTTGTTTCGTTTCATCCATTAATAACAAATGAATAGGGATAAGTCCAATTTTATGTTTGAATGGTAAAAAAGACAAATGAAACACTAGTATAAGTATATTATAGGGACAAGGACAAAATATTAAGCTTCATGTTTGAAATTGGTAATGGGATTGGTTCATGAATTTTAACGCTGGGTTTAAATGTGGAATCATAGGATGACGGGTGTGGATCTTTCTAATGGCATGATAGTGTGTTTGGGGAAAGAGAAAATGCAATTATCAAAGATTTACTTACAACATAGACAAGTTATATAAGGAGAACAAGCAACTTCGAAGAGGGAATGCATGCGCGAGGTTGTACAAAGAGCTTGTTGTAATTGAAGGTGAGGTGATGAAGCTAAAATTTGGCCATGAAGTCCAAGAAAGTGAAGCGAAGAAGGTGCAATTGAAGTTAAAAGTTGTATTAGCGACATTGTTAGTGACTTGGGTGGTGTTGGTGCTAATGAAATTGTAAGGGTTTATGTGCATTTTAGTTGGTAGTGTTAGAGATTAGACAAATGTGAAATTGTTGTGATGAATTGTTAATGTATTGTTTAGTTCAATCTTGCGCATTGTGTTGTAGTGAAAAACGTTCCTTGTGCTTTGCACAAGTGAGGTAAATGAAATGGTCAAACTCTAATTATCAAGAAATTACATTGTAATGTAGTAAAAAATGTGACTTGTTCTCTGCATAAGTGAGGTGAGTCTTCTTTGACCTTTTCTTCATGCTTTTACTCCACTTGCATATCTAAATGATGATGGATGGTCCTCTCAACACCCCAAAACAATGTACAGAGATAACAAGTGATTAATGATGTGTGTTGTTAGTTCTCATGTTTTTGATGTTTTGATGATAACAATTATAAAGTAATAAAAACTGAATTTTCAATGAAAATTTGAAGTCTCAATTTGCTTATATGTAATTTAATTATACCTTGAGTTATCTTGTTTGAATATTTGAAAATCCCTTTTCGCGCCTTAAGGATACCTCAAGTCACTTAATAAGTGTTTCATATTCACTCCAGGCATATGTTTTGAAAAATCCACTTTTAATGGCAAAATCGTAATTATGTTGAACATTACCTTTTGCCTCTAGTCAATTAGTGACTTGCCTCAAGGCATTGCTTTTTGCTTCAAGCGCATATGACTTTCGAAATAGCATCTAATGGCAAAATTGTAATTATGTTGAAATCCATCTTTTGCCTTTAGTCAATTAGTGAATTACCTCAAGGCAACTAGACTCAAGGTTATTCATGCCTCTAGTGAAGTCGACACTTAGCCATTTCCAATTATATCACATGCCTCTAGTCATTTATTATCTACCTCTAGTCATGTTAACTCAAGGCATCAATTAATTGACTCAAGGCAAATTATCCTACTTCTTTTCACGCTAATATTGTATTTGACTCTAGGCAAAAAAATATTGCCTCTAGTCATGATAACTCAAGGCATGCGAATAAGCTTTTCCATTGCCACCCTTTGTCGATTCCCAAGTTCTGCGAATAGGATTCTTTGCCTGAATCTCTCGATTTCCCTTCTTCCTTCTCGTTGCTGAGAACGTCGTTCTTCTGGTCACTATGAATGTTGTCCTTCTCGTCACTGTCAATGTCATCTATGGCAATTCCTCTACTCACTCCCTTACCCCCACACTTAAACCCTAGCTCAGCAAATTGGTTTAAATCCATCGGCTTTGAACCATCGAATCCTTTGCTCACTTCCTCACTCGCCGTGTAAACCCTAGGTCAATTTCTTTGGCTCTTCTTTTCTCTAATTTTTCTAACTAATTTCTATAGTTGTGTCAAGAGATATATTTAATTCACATGTCCTGGGGGAAAAAAAATCACTTATGTTGTTTACAGTTCCTAGTCATCAGTTAGTCAACAATTTAATGTCCAAGTCAGCTTACACGTTACTAATTTAAGTCAAACTGTCCAACTTAACGGTCAATGTCCAGGGCTTTAACGATTTATGTGACTTCTACTCCTATTTGGTAACCATGTGGTTACTTTTACACCTAAAAAAAACACTTGCCATTGGGCGCTCTTCTGACTAAAGGACATGTATATTTTTGTTCCTTAACTCTATGGATTTTATGACACCCATAATTTTGATTCAACTACCAAAAAGGCATCAATTTTTTGCTTTTTTCAAAACCAAGTTTTGAGCCTAAAACCATGTTTTGGATAAAATAGTGCCCCCCCCAATTTTATCAGCTATTTGGCTATTCTTTCTTTCTTTTTTTCATATTAAAATGTTAGGAAAAGAGTTAGGTTCATCCATGATCTAAAGGTATAGTGAAATCTCTCTTTCTTTTAGATGATACCATTGGCGGACACAGGGGGGCTAGAGGTGGCCCTCGCCCCCCCTAATTTTTTTTTTTAAAAAAATATAGAGATCAACTCAAAGTGTAATAAGTGTATTCATCTCACAGTAGGACTTTCTTTCGACCTTCGTTTCCTTTCATACATATTGTTTTTAAAAGTAAAGAATATAATAATAAAGGGGTGGAACATATTAACATTTAATATATCTCTAATCCCACTTGTTTGCACTTTTCCAAAATCACCTTCCTCTCTTCTTCCTCTCGCTCACGGCGCATCTTGTCGTCCACCATTTTTTTCAACAACTTATAACAAATTTTGAGAATCAATAAGGTACTTAAAATCATTTATTTTTATTAAACTTCCTTCATAAAATTTATTATATATGATTTTATCTTTCTAATGATATTACTTTTATAATGATTAGAGAATATTTTAGGGTTAAGATTTTGGACAAGTTTTGAGTTTTGTTAAAAAAATGACTATGAAGATATAGATTGTAATACCCCAGATTATTATTATTATTATTGTTAATAATAATAATAAAGATTTTAAAATTAAATAGGTTGTTGCACTTTGATCATTTAACCATAAGGTTTTAAATTTATATTTGTGTGAATGTACTATAAAACACTTTTGGAAAAAAAATGGAAAAATAAAAAGATTGCTTTCACTAAATTATGGTATTACCACCGTAAATCATCCGGTATAGAGAGCTTGTTTCATTTGGTGATAAAATGCAGGAAAATAAATGTCATTATTAATTGTTTGATATTAATTATATTCCTTTGAAATTTGAAAATTATTTCATAGTTTTATATCTAAATTACTATTAAAGCGATAATTAAGAGTATAATATTTATTATATATATATATATATATATATATATATATATATATATATATATCTTTAAAATACTAGGTGTTGGTTTTATATAATTCACTGATTGTTATATATAGTGTTCCCACTTGGTTTATTATAGTAATAATTATAAATAAATTTATAAATAAAAATTAATAAATTTAAATTAGAATTTAATAAGTGACTTATTATTTTTCTTCATTAGATTAGTAATAGTAAAAAAAAAAACAAAAAGGCCCAACCCCAAAGCCCAGCTCATAACTAAACCCTAAGAGCCTAATTATAAGTTAGGTTTTGCCGCCTAACTTTAGTCATCGTTCATTAGCTCCCTCTTTGAAAAATATCCTTTGCGGCAGAGCTTCCTTTCTAGGAGTTTAGCAACCACGGTGACTAGGTAATCTTAATCTCAGAAACTCCTTTTCCTTTTTGACTGAACCTTGCTATTAATTAATCCTCATCTGATGATCTCTTGTATTCATATCTATTTCCCTCGTTCTGCGTGAATCATTAATCCTTCCGTGTATGCTGCCTTTCACATGTAAATACCTTAGGGCCCCTTTTTGTTAAATAAATTTTCATATACACCGACACAAAACGTTGTTTTATTATCAACCGTATTATTAAACTGTTGTTCTGTTGCCGCAGAAATCCTATTCTCTCCTTACTTTTGATTTCCGTCCACATGTGTATTATTAATTTGTTGTTTTGTCTTATATGCGTCATTATATTTGATTCCGTCTGCACGTAATGAATCAGTATGAAAACATCTATCTAATTCTCAAATTGCCGCGGGGCCCACGTATGGATTATTCAATGCCACTCTTGATTCAAATACATATATGTTTTTCTTTTCTTCAATTTGTTCCTTCGGCTTGCTTTGATTGGGATTTTGTGTGGGGACCACACGTTTTTGGGTCCAACATCTTTGCTTTTTGAATTTTTGCGGGGACCACACACAAATTGCTCACCGAAATGCTTGTAGATTTTGATAGAAATATGCCTATTTATGTGGGGTCCACTTCTTTCTCTTCTTATTTTGATCTTTTGACCAAACTTTGAGATCTCATAATCTCTCCTACAAAATAAAAACAGGATATTGATAGATTTTGTGTTAAACTTTCCTTATATTCTATAATTAATCTAAATGATAGAAAAATATATAAAATATAATTAAATAAGTATAAGATATTAATAAGTTCAATCTAATATTTCTCGAGATCTGTAGTTATTTAAGTGTGGAAGTTAAGATCCACACTTCCTTGTAGGGTTAAGGGTTTTATTATTATTATTATTAATATAAATATCTGATTACACATAACAAAACAAAATAATTGAGGAATTTTATTATGAGTTTAAAATTTATTAGCTGTGGGAGGATAGCTTTGGGAAGGTATCTCCCAAAGTGATGAACACATCTTTAGGCTTTGAGCCTCCGATATGTTATTTGATATGAACCGATATATCCGTTCTTCCCAAAGTGGTGCCTGACAGGATATCCGGGGCACTAGTAGCAACTTTGGGAAGAGGTGTGCACACTAGGAAGAAAACGATCTATGGCCAATTTGATGATGATTTGTGATTGGCAGGTTTCCGGGTCACAGGGTAGACTGACAGGATATCTGGGTCTACCATGGTTCTTTTCCCACTAAATAGACTGGCAGGATTTCCGGGTCCAAACAAAATTTAAAATGATAATGATTAAAGTTTGATGCAAATATCAGATGATATATATATAAATTTGCTTTGATTAACAAATTTGTGTCAGACACCTTATGATTATACAAATATACGATATTTTATCTTGTAAATATTTTATTTTAATTTTATAATTGTTTTATTTTATTTCAATTTATTTTAAAATTATTTATTTTGTTTACTTAATTATTTTAGTTTATGTTATATTATTTGTTCTTAATTAGGATTACCAGCTGTTACTGATGTAACATCCCAAATTTTCAAAAGCGGAATATTATTTTTTCATCAAAAATCATTTAAAATCATCAGAGTAGATCATTTGAGCGGAAGAGTAACTGATACTTATATTTCAGAATGCCATAAGTCTGGCTGGATACAATAGCGGTATAGTAACCACGTGGCTCAAAAGTGAAGTAGACAACAAAAGGAAGGCTTCCGCCGGAACGTCAAAATGAAATCTCTAGCCGGGTCTCTAAGCGTGCTGCTTTCCCCTCTCCTCCGTCCTTGGTTCTCCTGACCCTGCTGCTATGTTAAGAGCTGAGGTCCCATGCATACGGACCCCAGGTAACGGTTAACCTCATGTTTACATACACAATATATAGACAACTCATACCACAACACCAAACCGCATACTCAAGCAAACTATCATAACCAATGCATATATATGGCTCCCAGCATGCGACCATATCGCTCCCAGCATACAGACATATCGCTCCCAGCATATAAACATATCGCTCCCAGCATTATAGATACTCTCTAACCTTTAAATGCACACATACCACATATATGCATAACATAAACATCAGAGTTAATGTTACAGTACGCGAACGTACCTTCGTTGACGAGCGTTTAGTATGTTGACGATAAACTGTACTTTTGACGGAAAACAGCGGAACGACAATGAAATAACAGCGGAACAAGATTACTGATATCCTATAATGATAATATCACATTTATCAATATTTGATATCATAACAGGCATTTTAGGTACAAATTACCATTTTGCCCCTGATCCCCTAATCGGCGGAATTTCGCTAGCACTTTGCTACCTTGACCCTAATCTTCCAGAATTTCAACATATCTCCAACTCCATAATGATTTTCGAAATTAATACCTTAATTACCCCTAGAACATGATTTCTAAACATACCTGGAAGATTAAAGATCAACCTAGCATTTCTACAACAACTACCGAAAGAAACACTAAAACTAAAGACTAGGGACCGAAGAACTTACCCGGCACTTTGCTATTTCCACAGACTCCTCCTTCTCTCTAAAATCTCTCTCTAGAAAGCTCTAGGATTTGTGAAGAATGAAGAGAAAGTGAAGGCTATTTATAGAAAAAGGCAATGACATTTTCGTAATTTCATTGAACTTTGTCTGATCAGTTTCTGGCCGTTAGATCGCACTTCTTGGAGGTGGCAAGATCTTGGCCTTACACCTCTCAAGGATGATGTCATCCCTGCTGCATCATTAAGCCTTATGTCATCTTGCTTTATCAGGTAAAATTCCTGGTTCGGTATCCTCATCGCGAAATTTCGTAAAATCTTAAAATTTCGGGAACAACACTCCGAAGGTCTTTTCTTCCTCTTTCAAATTATCTAATTTAACTCAGTTTCTGATCCTGCTGAGAACATTCTGTTATCAGCTGAAAATCCTCGGTATTCATGCCCGGCTACAGAAATAACGTTGTCCGGTACTAACTCCGAGACAAAAATCCACTGATTAACATTATACTCTGGTTTTTCCCCACTTATCCCCAGATTCCCACAACGGGATTATTTTCTATCGGTTCTCATTTCTACTATCTGCTTTAATCCCACAAAATATCTTCTTGGCCGAATCTCCAAATCACTTCGTTGGTTACAGAAATGACTTCGGAGACAGTCCACTCCGAGATAGAAATTCACTTGTTCCTAATATACTCTGACTCAAGAAACCTAGTTCACGGTTTTCTAGGTAGGATTTTATTTCTATCCGTAGTCATTTATCCTGTTCACATTTTTACTATTATAATATTACTTAATTACCACATGTCTTAACTTATAATGTTATTTTAATGCAAATATCTAGATATTAATTTCTTAATTTTCATTTCATTTTTCTTTATTTTTCTTCTAATTTTCGTTTTTATTTATATATGTATATTTATTTTAAGTAATTTCCACCTTTTTCTCTTTATCTTATGTCTAAACAATTAGCTATTAATTATCTAATTAATCACTTACTAATTGTTAACAATTTTCTTAATTAGTAATAATTATTATCTCACAACTATTTTATTGACATTAATAATTTATGCTCCATGCATAATATTAAAAATCATAGGGTCTAATATGGTCCCCAGAATACTTTTTAATTTTCTATTCTTCTATTTTCAAAAGAGACAATTTAATAAATTGTCTAAATTAGGGACAATATTCCTTCTAATTTTCAATAATTATTTCACAGCCCTTTAGGATTTATCATCGCATTTTTAGGATGTTTTATGGCCCTAAAATGCATTTTTCACATTTTTGGCAATAAATTCCATTTAATTTTCTTAGTATTTCCCTTTGAAAATAGACCAATTATACAACATTTTGAGACCATATCTATCATAAATGGACATAATATTCCAGATAATAATTATCCGGGTATTACAACTGATGTCTGTGTTTCTGGGCTACGATGATCCTTCGGGAGAGCAGAATTTCAGTGAACAGGTTTCAAAGATTGAGGCTAGCAGTGAGAAGTGAGGATGACGGACAATAAACTCTAGTTATTTACTTTCTTTTATTTATTTTTATTTTATTTTTGAACATTCAGATTAAGTTTAAACTTATTTCATAAAATAAGAAGCCTTGCACTTATCCCATACAAGTGCGGCGGTGACACTCCCCGAAGTAGTTTATTTCGGATTTTTATTATTATTTATGAAAACGATCGACATTTTATGTTATTTTAATTCTAGAAAATCGGGGGTGTTACATAGATAATGACTAATAGTTAATTTTAATCGGTTTATTTTTGTTATTAATAATATTCTTTAAATCATATTAGTCATGAAATAATTCATATTCTTTATAGGTGATTATTATGAATTCAATTATAGATGAGTTTAACAACATGAACACGTAAAGTAAGAGTCATGTGAAGTAATCTTAATTTCTGTGATAGATTTCTTTCAATTTTTTTTTTTTTTTTGTATATAAGACCTGTATTGTATTTCAAGTATTTTTATTTGCAATGTAGCATTTTTTATTTTCGCCCCCCCGTCAATCAAATTTCTAGGTCTGCCCCTGGATGATACCAATATTGGATAAGGTAAGTCATCTATTACTCAGACGTTTACTTAAGTATACAACAATTAGGATTCCTTCTTCAACACCTTAACCAACTCTAAGATCGAACTCCTCCCTTTAGTGAGAGCGTTCGACCCTCTCTCAATTAAACCAAATGACTAGGGGTGACTACTCTTTCAACAAACCATAGTTTTCAAGCTCAAAATGTTTTCTTACCCAAATAGGCACAAAAACATGAAAAAGCTATAGAACGACACCTTTTTTTTTGTTGTTTTAATTTTCATCTCTGGGTCCAATAGGAATAGAACAAGTTCATCTTATGAAAGCCCAACCAAGACGTTTTCCTTGGGCCCTATATTCTATTTCTCTTGAAAATGCAATGAACTCAAAAAGTCGTCATTGTTCTAGTTTTTTTTGGCGATAAGTAACATAAATGTGTATATAGAAAAGCTAGCTAATTTTGTCATGGATAATGTGTTCAAACTTAATTTCTAATCCATAACACTTCTAGCGAGTTATTTATAATACATCTATCCCACATTTTTGTATAAACATCTTTCACAAGTTTACATTTAGTGTTCGTTTGGATTAAAAGGCGATTCACAATTTTTTTTTTTAAGCTCACCACCTGCCACTTTGAAAAGGAGCTTAGATGCTATTCATTTGATCCTTAATATAAACAACAAAAACTCCGGTTTCAGAAGCTACTTTTCGCAAGTAAAAACAAAACTTCTCTCACATACTTACTTCGTAAATCGTAAAAACTATTATTTAAAAGTTAATCTAAACGTACACAAAGACATATTGATATGAATGAGATTTCTATAACTAATGTAATCATTGTAAACTCTTGAAGGCCTCAATGTTTACGGATTTGCCTTAGATGTTGGTGACTTTCACCCATGCAATTATACTTAATGTTCATTTAGATTAGCTTTTGAAAATAACTTTTGAAATTTATAAGGTAAGTATGTGAGAAAAGTTTTGTCTCGATTTACATAAATCAGAGTTTTCAAACACTACTTCAATTATTTAAAAAAAAAAAAACTCCTTCCTAACAAATTTTTTTAATAATAAAGAGTAAAAAACCTATTTGGAGTCACATGAAAGAAGTGGCGCCTGTATCAATGAAATTTGACAGTAACGGTCCCAAATGATTCATAAGTCATAAGTCATTTGCCTCTTTCTTAATGCAAAAGTCAATCTAACTGACTCCTGACTCCTCAAACCCCTGCCTCCACGTAATTATGTGCATGATATTTATTGTCTGGCAATAAGAAACCAGAACCAGTGAACTCATATTTTTTTAATATACAAAAAAGAAATCCATGGTCGGTGATGTGGGTCTCAAGTAATGTTATCATTAATTGTGTTTAATGTTATTGATAATGACAATAATTTAATTTCTATAGGAGTATCATAGTGCCAAGATGTGACTTGATCAACAAATATCTGAGCACTTTGACTAAATTGATTCTAAATTATTAAGCACATGTTCCTAGCAAAATTTATTTAAGAAAGTTTAAAAATCAAAACTAACCCCCACTTTTGAAATCTTATACTTTGAACCTTTGTCCATTTCCTTGTCCACACTCTTAATTCATTTAAAATCTTTAAAAGGAAAAAAATCATTTTTTTTTTGGTTAAAGCGTAAAAATACACATGAGTTTTTTTCTTTGGAGAAAAAATATATATATGCTTTTTTGAGGAGTAAAAATACACACGTGGTTACCATTTTGGAGCAAAAATCACATTCCACCATTAAGTCACTGTTCACCGTAATGAGAGAGAAAGAGATGAGATGAAAATTAATATAACGGCGGTGAACCATGACTAAATGGTAAGATGTGACTTTTACTCAAAAATGGTAACCACATGTGTATTTTTTATACTAAAAAAAACATATGTGTATTTTTGTTCGGAAAAAGCTTATGTATATTTTTGCACTTCAAATTTTTTTTTTCTTATATAAAAAAGTTTAGATGAGCTGACTTATGGATTTATTAGAATTCGAACATGTTTTCAAACTTTAAAAATATTTATATAAGTATTTATAGATTGTTTATGAACAAAGTCTTTAGGATTTGAGTTCAGCCTTGTGATCGTGATCTGAGCTAAACCATTTACCAGATAAACTAACTTTTATGTGAGAAAAAAAAAAATCATTTTAAACCAGGGACAGCTATGGCTTAAAAGCTCAGTAGGGTCAGTGCTGAAAAATCAACTCTTGGAAAAGAAAGTTGTCGTCATCGTTCTAAAAATTGGTAATTTGTGTGCTCTTAAGTTTTTGGACTAAACAATTATTATAATTATAAATTATTAAAATCTCAAAGACAAAGAAGAGAGGAAGATTCAATTGGCACAGTCAGTCTCGTCCGCCTAAATTTTAGATTTTGGTCTCTTCTCAGGGCATCGAGGAGCATAGATTCTCAAGTAACAAAATCAATGGAGGCAGGCTGATTTCCTTGTCTTGTCCGACCGTGTACTTCTTCATCCTCTGAGCTCATAAGTACAGAATCATCCTCGAACAAACAAAATCTGTCTGTCTCTTTTTCTGTTTCCTAGGAGGGGGGGAGAGAGGCACGGAGAGTGTGAGTGAGAGAGAGAGAGAGAGAGAGAGAGAGAGAGAGGTTTCTTCTCCTTCTGGCATTGTACCCTATGATTAAATTGGGGAATTGCTTGGCTCTGGACTTGATCATCCTCAATGTAGCTCCTGCCTCTATCAATGGACTTCTAGTCCTCATTGCTTTTACTCAGGTTTCAGTTTCTGATCTTCTTCCTGCATTCCTTTTTACAGTATCTTTCTAATTACATGTATTATGCTTTTTCTTGGTCAATGTATTAACACTGTTGAATTGATGACCGTTAAATTGTCGCTGGGTTGGTATTTGAGCAAAAAATGAAGGAGTATTTCATCATAATCCCATCTATTCTCAGTGATTCAGTTTCACCTTGCGGGTTATGGGGTAGAGTTTTAGGCTATGTGTGAAATTCTAATTTGATAATTTCTTTGATTTCAATTTAAATTTTGCATTTTTGCTGTGGATTGAGGAAAAGAGACGAGGAAAGGAGGAAAAATTCCTTATTTCAAAAGAGATGAAAGAACTTGTCAAAATTTAAATTTTACTTCCTATCATTCGTCTCCCTTCTCCTTGATTCCAACACCCACAGGGCAACTTTTAGACGGGGGCGCATGAAGTGGTAAGGCAAAACGGGTTTTGCTCTATTCTTCATTTTTGGCTCCTTGTTGAAATAACATGACTTACTGGCCGAAAAAAGGGAAAAAAAAAAAAAAGAAGAAGAAGAAAGAAATAACATGACAGTGTGAGTGCTTGAGTTTGGATTATCTAAAGTTAGTTATTTGTGGAAGTGTTGTGTGGTAAGAGGGAGATATGAAGCAAAGAAAGAATGGGTGAAATACACACCCTCACTTCTTGTGCCACTTCTTATCTCTCACTTCAGAGGTACTTTAACCTTAGAGGATTTGAATTAAGGAGTGTGTTATGGTATTAACCAAAAAATTGAGAGAAGTGGAAAGAGTGAAAAGCAGAGAAGCATAGAGGTTTCAAGAGAGAGAAGAGAAACAGGAAGAGACGAGAGGATGAGATCAGAGAGAAAAGAGCAATAGAGGAGGGAACTCAATCCATTAGGTTTATCACAATACAACAACACATCACCTGGAAATACACTAACTCTATTTATAGGATTGGCTAATAGTCACCTCCTCTAACTAATGCCAAACGGCTATTTCTCTTCAACTGACTCTAACTAATTCTAACGATAAACTCTACTAACTGAATCTAACTACCTTTTAACTTTTATCATAGTTATTAGTTACATATCAGAATGTTTAACAAACCAAAAAATGTGATGGTTTTGCCTATCTATTTAATGTCCTCATTTGCACGCCTTAAATAAAGCAAATGCGGAGGACTATTTCTTCCATTACCACTATATTTTGCAACGTGCATGCCAAATTAAATGTTACATGGCGTGATAACACTCCAAAACAATTAATCTTCTGAGGTAATCTTGGGACATAATTTAATGCTATGTTGTGGCAGCTAACGAGGATTCACATGAGAAATCAACAAGATGGGTGGACTCGTCAAAAAGTAAGTGCTATTAAATTGCTTATAAATTGCATGCTAATTTTCTAAACAGTAACTTCCTTGTCAAGATTAGTTAAATATCTTGGTCATGATTAAAAATTAAGTATCACTGACCATCTTAAGTTTACTCTTTGTTTTGCAGTCTATATGTGAAGTTTCCTGTTTTATTGCCTCTTTGGCTTTAAATATCTTATAAAACTTTGTGTAATAAGTTTGTGCAGTTATGCTTCTTCCCTCTTTTTAATCTCCACTCTGTAATCTGCAATAGAATTCGCTTTTAAATTGCCTGCTGTACAGTTATGTTTTGTTGCCTCTTTGGCTTTTACGTAGCTTATTGACATAGTTGACTTCAATTTTTTAGGTACTGCATCTCATGGTTGGGTTTTCCAACTTAGGTATGGCTGAAGTTCTTACTTTTATGCCATGAGAAATAAATTGATAATTTTGGAAGTAATTTGTTAATTATGAGAAATTATTTTTTTTCTTTTGAGACGCTTCTTCTCCTTCACATGTTATTGGCATTTGTCATCATACAAATTGAATTAGAACTAATAGCAGAAGATTCTACAAGTTAGCTTTCTCTGTTAATTCAAGTCATTTACATCTAGAGGTAGAGAATAAGATTAAACATATTTCTCTGATATTAACTCCCATTACATAATCTATCTCATCCCTTATCTATAAGCTACTATGAATGCAAGTCATCCTAGCAACTTCTACTAACAACCTTTTTAGTCCTAACTAATCCAACTAATCCCATGTAATATATCTAGTGAATTCACAATTTTTCCAACCTGATGTTATTGTGCTTGTTTACTGAGTTAAGTCAAGTTAATCTCACTGAAAGACGTAGAGGTTACCATGTCCTATCACCCAGTGATGTTGCTAAACTATTGAAGCATAAACACACTTTTTCTCATTTGGGGGTAATTTAAATCTGGGGTCAAGCTTCAATTGACTAGAGAATTTGTCATTTTCCTATATTTAGTTTCATATTGAAAACACATCTATTCTAGTAAGCCTAACCACAAGTTTAAGTTTTTTATGTCATCTCACACATTTTCTTTCTCTTATTTTCAGTTTGCATCTTTAGTTGTTACAAATTACTTAGACATTAGAAGCCTCTTACTCAGTCTGCAAGATCTTTTTACTTAGATGCCATAGACAAACTAGGTGATTTGATGTTAGATGTTACAAACACATGATTTAGTATAGGCTACCTGCATACTGGGTGATTTGATATTTGTATTGTAAAAGAGATCTACTATGTACAGATTGGCATGCATAGCTGACTAATGTTTTCTCTTTACAGGGTACTTTATATATTTTGTTTCTACTGTTGTTGCTACTTGTAATGGGTGGCACTGTTGGTCTCATGCCTGCGGATTTATCCTTTTGGGTACGTTTTATTTAACCATGTATACTGCCAAAATTTCTGTTTCTTGAGAGTTTAGTGCCAACCATTCATTACTGATGATGAAATATTACTGCAGGTTCCCCAAAAATTCTGTTTTTGGCAGTATATCTTCTACTGTTGTCATTCTGGTATGTCAATATTTAATTCTAGAAGCAGAATTGTTTGTAGTATATATTTCCCTCGTTGAAAATTGTCATAAACATGTTGTTATGAGTCTCCATGGGGTCCATGCAGGGCTTTTAATTTTCCCTTGTCACAAATATCAGTAAGATTTCGGATCAACAAAAATGTGTGACTACTAACTTAGGACAACTTGACAACATAGAATATGGGCATGAAAGCAATAAGAATCTGCAAATAATGAAGCTTCTATCAAAAGAATACAAAAAAATAGAATAAAATTTGGAATGCTAGCTCAGGGGCATATATTTGTTTGAGGCTGGAAGGAAGATTGCTTGAGAATCTATATAGGTATAATAACAAGATGGAACTCTGCATTCTTGGCTGGTGCTTTGCTTTGGAACCTGCTTTATAATATCATGTCTTTTTTAATACCCTGCTGACACTGCTTTTATGGCATAAGGATTTCAATAACACATTATACATTTTCTTTCATAGGTGTTAATTACTTTGGAATTTGTTTGGAACATTATCAATACTGGTGACTTCATATCATTAGAATTTTTACATTGTCTTATTGTGCCAAGAATCATGTTTAAATTTTCTACACAAGCAGTGTGCCTCTTCTTCACAACATTAATAAAGTGGTAAAATAAACAATAACTTGTATAAAAAAAAAAAAATTGTTGGCTTATACAGAATATTGCTATTTCTGGGACAAAACTGTACTGATGAGGTGTATGTATTCTTCTGTTGATGACAATTTCATAGGGTGGACCTTTGCCATCAGGCAGATGAAGAAGAAGATGAGGAGGAAGATGATGATGAAAATTGCATCAACCAGGCCTTGTTGGAAGTTCTGAAGAGAGAACCTGGTTCACCTCATGTGAAAGACCATAGGAGATGCTGCTTCCAAGGCATTCGTGTTGGTAGCCGGCAAAAATATGTCATGATGGTAATGAAAAAAATTACCACATCAGGCAGACGCCTTAATATTATTGTGTTTAATCAGTTGTAAATTCATTTTAGTTTGAATTTCTCCTTCCTTCAGATTGTTGTTATGATCTTTCTTTTGATGATGGCATTTACTGTGATGATCTGGATTGGCAGTGGTGAAAATCCGATAAACCCTTCCGTAGTTGCTGAGGTATGGAACACTTCTCCTTCTTTTTGTTGTTTTTCATTACTGAGGATTCTTTTAAATGTTATACTTAATATTCAAACCTTTATATATAGTCTTGCTTCTCACCACAACACACACATATTCATGACAGTCTTTATTGGGTTACTAATTCTGGTTTAAGACAAGCACATTTTCATTTTTCAGTCTGTAACCTGTTATCGTTCTTTGTTATTGGGTCATTCAAAAACCTATGGTGCTTAAAATACATAAAAGTTAAATCTTTGGGCTTACGAAGAATAAAGGGTTAAGATGCAAAAATGTATATGTGGTTTTCTCAAAAGTACATCTAACACCAAGTGCTTTTTTTGGCTGTAAAAGTGACTATGTGGTTACAAAAGTGGAGCAAAAATACTCATTGACCGTTAGTTTGACTTTTTTATATTTTTAAGGCTGATATGGACGATGACTTAATTAAATTTAATCCTAGCTGGCATTGGATAACTAGAGAAAATTACAGAAAAGTTCATAGATAGTTTTGAAAATTACAGAAAGGCAGCAACGGCGGCTAGGAGGCGGAGATGGGCGGTCTGATGGGTAAGATTGGTATTGGGAGAGAGAAGGGCAAAACTGTAATTTTCAAAATATCTGTGTGATTTTCTATAATTTTCTCTGGTTCTTTATGTTAGGAAATAATAGTATTAGGAAATAATCAATGTAATTAGTATCCCTAACAATCAGGGATTTAAGGATAATTAGAGATTTGAGGAAATCAGGAATTAGGGATCAATTATCATTAAGAGCCATTAATACTAAGACTCTCTCTTCTTGTATAAATACACACCTTATGTACA
The DNA here is from genome assembly GCA_037074495.1 of Acacia confusa. Taxonomy (NCBI): domain Eukaryota; kingdom Viridiplantae; phylum Streptophyta; class Magnoliopsida; order Fabales; family Fabaceae; genus Acacia; species Acacia confusa. The sequence goes on along the minus strand of CM073506.1, from coordinate 3,982,475 downwards.
TGAATCAATAAGGAATTCAGATTATTTGCTTAACATGGTATCAGAGCCAAGTTCCCGATTTGGCTCCTGAGTTCGCATCTGGTTTGATTTTCTGGTCTGTCTGAAGCCGAAACAGTGAGTGAGAGGAGAGATTTCATGTTTTGCCATAGTCCGATACTTGGTATACGCGCCCCACCACCAGATTACCCATCCTCCGATCGGCGTTCGCCTGAAATTTGGTGACCATCTGATGCTTCTATGATGGCGCGTGGATGACACGCGCTTCGTCGGCAGAAATTTCCGACGGCGCCTGAAGGCGCGTGAATGGGAGTTTATTCCGGTGACTTCTTGATTTTCCATCTTCTCCTAATTTCCGGCTATTTCCAGAAACTTGGTGTTTTCTGGCGATGTTTGGGATTTTTCAGCGATCTTTCCGGCGAGTATTTCCAGTTTTTGACGAGTTTTTTTCTAGATTTCGGTGAGACTTTAATCAGGTGGTGCTCTATAGCGAAGGTTGCAGATTCCAGCAAGTGTTCTGAATTTTCCGGCAAGTGTCTGTATTTCCGGTGAGATTTCCAGAATCCAGCGAGATTCTATGGTTCTGACTTTCCGGCGTCTAATCCAGATTTCGGTGAGATCTTTGCTGTGTTTTCCAGATTCAGTCGAGGAGATGATGGTGAAGGTGATTTGTGGAGATAATGGTCAAATCTCAAGCTTATGTTTGTGGCTTTGCTTGCTGGTTTGGTGGAAGGAGTTTAGTGAAAACTTGGTGGAAGGTTGCTGACTTGCTGGTGATGGAGGAGAAGAAAGTTTCTTCCTCTCTTGTGTTTGCAGTGCTCGATCTAATCTGTGAAGTTTGTTTTCTGGTCAATTTGTTTTTGGTTCAGTGGTTATTTGCTTCCTGGTTATGGAAGTGTGTTATTTGGCTGCTGGGATTGTGTTTTAATCGCCCAGGTGTTGTTTGGTTGCTATCCTTATTTTCTGGTTGTGCGATGTTCTCCGACGTCGAATCTTCATTCCCAGTTTGTATAGGCCGGTTCTTTGCTTCGAAGGTTGTGTTGTGAGACTTAGTTCAGTTGTGTCCACTATTTCAACATAGTCGCCGTTTTGTTTTGTGCATGTTCACAGGTTTCTAGTGGCTGGATGTTTTGTTTTCCAGCACGTTCGTGGAGTGCTCTTGTCTTTGGCGCCATACTTGTGGTTGGTTTCTGTGGTTTGCTTATTGGGTTTTAGGATCTGGGTTCTTTATTCCAGGTTGTGAGTTGGCATCTTCTGTCATTTGGCTATTTTGGGCAATTATTTGTTGTTTGTTGGTCCTTATGCGACTCGTTTGCTCTTTGCCTCTTGTGAGGTGTTTCGGTTGTTGGTCTAGTCTCTTGTGAGATCGTTTGCTGCAGCTTCAACTCTGGTTTGGTACTCTTTGTTGATCGGGCTCTTGGTGAAGTTGGTGAATTGTTCACTTTGGAAGTTGCTCACGTTCAAGCTGTGTTCAGCTTGAGGGGGAGTGTATGAAATAAGTTTTTTATCTTTGTAACAAGTTGGGCATGATATGCTCCAACTTGAAGGGGAGTGTTAGGAAATAATCAATGTAATTAGTATCCCTAACAATCAGGGATTTAAGGATAATTAGAGATTTGAGAAAATCAGGAATTAGAGATCAATTATCATTAAGAGCCATTAATACTAAGGCTCTCTCCTCTCCTCTTGTATAAATACACACCTTATGTACATGAATCAATAAGGAATTCAGATTATTTGCTTAACACTTTACAACCAGCTGGGATGAAATTTAGCTGAGTCATCATCTATGTTAGCCTTAAAAATACAAAAAAGTGAAACTAATGTTTAATGGATATTTTTGTTCCACTTTTGTAACTAAATAGTCACTTTTACATCTAAAAATAGCACTTGGTGTTGGGTGCACTTGTAGGAAAACCACATGTGTATTTTTATATCTTAACCCAAGAATAAACTTATATTAGTTTCATCTTTTCAAGTTAAATTGTTTGAGTATTCTTCTTTTATTTTATTTTATTCATTTTACTTAAAAGGTAGTTTGATATTGAAAACCATAGCATTATGAGGTCTTTGTTATTGGGTCATTCAAAACCTATTGTGCTTAAAATACATAAAAGTTTACTCTTTGGGCTTATAAAGAATAAACTTATATCAGTTTCATCTTTTCAAGGTAAATTGCTTGAGTATTCTTCTTTTATTTTATGGGAAGACATTTTCTCATGTCACACACACATGAAATGGTGGGACCCATATATACATATATTAATTCATATATGTATATGTGGGTCCACCATTTCATGTGTGTGTAGGAAACTTTTTTTTCTCATGTAACATGAGAAAACCAAAGCCCTTATTTTATTCTGTTCATTTTGCTTAAAAGGTAGTTTGATATTGAAAACCATAGCTTTATGAGGTCTTAGTATTTTTTTTCCAAAAAAGTTATGCTGGTTGTTATCTGTCAATAATTGCAACTTGTGCAGGTATATGAAAAACTTCTTGCTGTAATGACACTTGTATTGGCTGCTGGACTAGGCTGCTATGGTAAGAATCACCATCTGATAGCTTTTGATGCCAGCGATCTGGGTGATTTTTTTCAATGTTCATTTTTTCCCACTCTATAGGCTTTCTTCTATTCTTCAAATTGAGGAAAGTGCGATCTGATAAAGCTTCATCAGAAATGTGGAAGGTATATTGTAAAACTTAAATTTAATTTTTTCTTACTCCATATGTTTATAATACACTCCACTGCCTCTATACATGTTGTAGCATGGACTATAGTGATTGAACTCTACTGCTAGCAAATTTGGATTATCTGGATTTGATTTTTCTTTTTTCTTTTTTCCTGATTTTTTTATATTCAATCATCATTTTTTTGAAGTTCACGTTCAGAAGACTACTTTTTGCGTATTTTAAAAATATCTGACATTTGTGCTGTCCAAATCCAATTTAAATGGTCCAAATCTGCTGAAAAATAATGACTATTTTACTATTTTCTGACCGTATAGTATCCCTTCTCTGAACTCTTTTGGCATACATTATTGTTATGTTGGCTGCCACATGCAGGTTGCCAGTTTAGCTGTTGTTTCTGTGATATGTTTATTCTCAAGTGCATTAGTAGCTTTTCTCACAGATATTCCTGTAAGTAATTACTCACAATACTTTTAGTCTTTAGCGCTTGCAGTTAACCTTTTTATTCATTATACAACTTCCCTCCAAAATGTCTGTAGTTAATGCTGGCTTAATTTCACTTTGGACATGCTTACAGCTTTTCTACCATTGGCATCTGAGGCTCATGTATGGTGTCAAAGCCTTAGCTTTCTCGATCTTCTACTATTTTGTAGGTAAATTACTCAATCTTTCATGATCATGCTGAATGTGGTTGGGTGAAAACATTGTTGATAATCCATTGCTATGAACCTCATATTTCTGAAGTTGAGTTAGCCAGGGACCTTTGAATTGCATGGTTTGCTGGAATTTTTGAAATGTGCAAGTTTTCTTGTGAGTACATTATCAGGAAGGTCTATACGTTTTAGGTATATGGAAATCAAAGGTATCTCATTGACTCACATTAGATTATCATAGATCTTAAATATTATCAGGTTGAATCAAGGAACTCTGTAACCATGTCTTCAATGGATATTATTTTTAGTACTTTCTCTGACTAGGTAATTTCTGAAGAAAACCTCTCTCTGCGCAACCAATTATGTGGACTTCTCTTAATCACATTGTGCTTGATCACATTATACCATGGGAATTACAAATATGCTCGAGTTGTATTCCTTTTCATTGATCTTCCTCGATAGCTTTTATGTTCACTTACTATGATAGCTACACAGGGTACTTCCCAACCATAAAAGGATTTTCAGATTCTGGCAAATCATGATTATTGACTTTTCTGCTTCATTTGTTAGGTTCTTCTTTGCCATCAGCTTATATGCTCTGGATTATCAGAGAATTGCCACCTCCAAAGTCAGAACATAAACAAGAACAACCAAGTTCGTTTGCTTACATTAGCCAAGGGCTTCCCAGCACAAATCCACCTCAGTACTGGACTGCTGCAACAAGTTCAACTAATCAGGTTTGTGTATTGCTTTGCTTCCTCCTTTAAATTTGCCATTGTGAATTAAAGTTCCAAATGTGGATAGTCACCTTGAACTCCTGAATGGTGTTTTAATTCTCTTCATGCTCCAGTAATTCATATATCTGTTTTGTCAAAGCCACTTGCTTACTTAAACTTCCAATGATGCATTGCTCTCTCCCAAGCTTTTTTAGGCTTGAAGGATGAATGAAATACAAACTCATGGTTATCTATTAAAAAAAAAAAACTCACCATCAACCATATCTGGAGCCGAAATGTGGCAAGGGTTGGACTTGAATCTTGCTGACTTGGTCATAATGATACCTATAAGCTTGAGATTTTAAATGCAGGTTCTTAAGTAGTTCTATAAGAATCTGACAGGCCCAAAGGTTTTAAGAGTTCTTGGATTTTATGGAAGAGGGTGTGCTAGGGTTTCTAAATCAGGGTTGCAAATAATCATTAAACTCAATGATCATACTTCTTGTCATATTATTTTGTTATTTAAATTGTCGATGCAAATTGAATATAGCTTCTACATATCAGTGAAAGAGGAAAAAAAATGATTTCTTGGAAGTAAAGCACAGTGACATTGTGCAATCCATGCAATCAACCCTATGTGTTGGATAAGGCTTATTGGTGTTTGTGTTGAATGATTTGAAGTAGTTGCTCGTGATTTATGGTGAAGATAAATTCAACTTGCTACCCCAGCCTTTTTATCATTTTGAGTCTTGGTTTTGAAGTGGTTTTATCTTTATCCTTAGGCTTTTGTCAATTCAACACCTATGAATGCATGGCCTTATTCTAACTCAGAGATATCGCTTATTTTATTTTGCAGGCATCAAAAGCAAGTCCTATATGAGGATTTTGTGAACCCATGAAGAAAAATTTAAATGACATACAAGCCCTCCCTCAACATAGTACTCCTCTGGTCCTAAATATAGGATATAGTTTTACACTACAAACTATGCCCTATATTCAGGACAGGAGGTATTACATGATAATACCTGGTTCCATGTCACATATCATAAGGATGATCTTCAAATATCATAAATGCATCTGTCAATAGCGGCGCGTGGGACATCATCTGCATCTTTTTGGCAATGCAACGGCTCATAATTTTCACTCAGGCATACATTATACAACCCTTTCTACAAAGGTTCTTAATCTGAAGGGGGATTTAGGGGTTGTTTGATAGGAGGGATTTAGAAGGAAAGGGAGTGAGGGAAAATTTTTATGACTTGGATTTAAAAAAATTGAAGAAGTGGGGTTGGAAGTGTTTAGTGAAATTTCCTACTCTTTTATTTTACATCTTATCTTTATTAAAATTTTATAACGCCACTTTTCCAATTTCTTAAAATCTAACTCATAAAAATCTTTTCTCTCCTCCTTTTCCCTTGTGCCAACAGGCCGTTAGGGTTTACAAGTATCTGAAATGTGTTGATTTTTCTGTATTGCATTAATTTATGCTAATCTCTTTGTATAGAACAACTCCTTTTGTACATAGATGTTGAATCCGAAATCTCTTGTATAGAGATTGATGCATGAGTAAAGTGGGCTCACACATGTTAGGTGGGTGCCACCCTACCGTTGTGTATTGTATAGTTCTGATAAGAGTGGCATTCGCAAATGTAAATGTTTTGTAATTTCACAAGAACAGGACATGACTGAGAAGATCACTCTTGTTTATATGATCATAGAACTTCTGTGTAATGATAATTTATGTGCTTACTATATGCCTCGTTCCAATGTTATTAAACCTGCACCGGACTGGCCAGTTAATTTTGAAAACAGGCAAAGCAGTTGGTAACCGGTTTGATCCGAACATTAATCTGGTTTAGGTCCCCCCCAAAAAACCGATTATTATTATTATCATTTTATTTTAAAATCTTCACTTTCTCATTGGTTTGGTTCCAGGTTAGCTCTAATTTGAGTCTGGCCTAACTCACTGACCTTTGATCTAGTATTTCGACCAGTTTATTGACTGGTCCGGTTTAATGATCTTGCCTTATTCATTTTTTAGCAATTTAAAACTATTGAGTTTTGTTTAATTATTGAATTGTTTCACACACTAAAAATTTCTTAATCAATCTAGAGAGTAATTTTTCTACTTGTCCCATATTTCAATCAATCATGTTACGTGGGTTGAAAATAAATCGGGAAAAGTTGAAAATAAATCGGGAAAAGTTTCTCATACAAGGACTTACATCGTACATAAATTTTTTTTAGTTCTTTTTAGAAATAAAATTTTTAACGAGTGATTTTCTCCCCAATTTATCTTAAATCTATTGTATTTGTTATGTTTACATTTAAGCAACTAAGGATAAATGTTGTATTCAAAACATTGCCATTATTCATCATAGTGATGGAAGGTCTATTATTTGTTAACAATAGTAGGGATTGAAAATGTGGATTATAATATTTTTGAATGAAAATAGATCTAATTAACTTTAATATATATTTTTTGCAGCAATTCAATATTTAGTTTAAACTCTTCAAAATAATCATATTTAAATAAAGTTTCACCAATAAATAATATTTAAAGAAAATGCTAAGATAAGATTTAATTATATTTATTTGATTGAAGGATACACAATTTGTGTATGGTTAAATCATACAAAATCTCATGAATTTTGACTCACACTTCTTTAATACTCCTTCTGATCCTTATTATAAGGCACCAACTACCAACATTTTTTGGTCCTTATTATAAAGCACCAACTAACTTTAACTAACTCATTTATTGCTATTTTCCCATTATACCCTCATTTTTAACTAACTCATTTAAATCTACATTATTAAAATAGGGGTGAAGTTGGGAACATTTATTAATTTTGAACCTAATTAATGAGTTAACTTCCATTCCTTGGTTTGTGAGAAAAAGAAGTTGGTACCTTATAATAAGGACCAGAGGGAGTATTTGAAAGTTTAAATATCCTTCTTTAAATTTTTTTTTTAATCACAAACTTTTAACTGTTAACCTCACGTTATTTTTTTTAATAGAAATTGTCAGATCAACTTAATATAAGACATCCTTTGAGCAAAAAAAAAACATAATATAAGACATGTGGTATTTTATAAAATTTAATTAAATTTTAACAGTCCAGCTGAAGTTTTGAAATTTAAATTCTGCCTTTTAATAACACTTGTGAGAAAAAAAAAAAACTCATGATTGCTCACGTGGAATGATACGATTAAAAAAAAGGGGAAAATCTATATAAGGGTCCAAGTAACAAAAAAAATTTCAAAAAAGACCTCAAGATTTTGAAAATACTAGAGGGTCTTTTCTAATATAAATTCATTAAAACTTTAGTTGTTAACAGGACTGATATAGTTGTTAACGAGGCTGATATAGTTATTAATGAGACTGATATGGTTGTTAACGTTTTAAAGAATTTATATGAGAAAAAATTTTGAAGCCTTTTATGATATTTTCAAAATATTGAGATATTTTTTAAACTTTTTTCTGTTACTTGAATCTATACAGATTTCCAAAATAGTATTGTTAAAATATTTCAGTAACAGGTTGATCTGGGTATAATAAATTATGATAATAATGAATGAGTACAAAACAGGAGGACAGGCAGCCTTTCATGATTTAAGTAATAAATTATGATTATAAAATAATAGGGAAAACAAAAGTAAGAGAAAGCAACAAGCTGAAGGAAACGCTTTGCCGCCAATTCTGAGAAAAGCAGAGTGGCGATTCGTTTGTTTATGCAAAAGCAAAAGCGTTGAGCAGAGAACAGTCAGAACACACCCTCACAAGGCAAATGCTTCCTTCAGATTCTGCTTTCCAACATTTGCCTCAGTTGAAGCGTTCTTTTCTTGTTATCAGAGCAATTCCTCGGCTGAAAAAGCTTCGTTTCTTGCCCCGCTTCGCAATCAAAGCATCTCTTCATCCCCAATACAAAAGCATGTTCCCTTTCACCTTCTTCACTCTTTGCGATCCAATCCCAGCTTCGACTAATCCTGGACATTTCGCTAAATTTTCGAATATATTGGGTGGATTTCATCGAAACATCCCTGAGTTGGTGGCAGCGTCGGTGGAGCCATGGCCAGCACTAGCGGAGCCAAGGGCCCGCCCAATGTCCCGCGGATACAGTCGCGGCGGATGACTCGGAATCCGACGAGGAACTTGGAGTTGCAGAATGAGGAGGCTGCTATTGACAGTGAGATGGTGCCGTCCTCTCTTGCTGTCGTAGTCCCGATTCTCCGAGCAGCCAATGAGATTGAGCAGGAGAATCCCAGAGTTGCATATCTTTGTGAGTATACATCACTACTCCTTTGTAATTGAAACTATTAATTAGTTTAATCCTAGTAACAGGTTCTTGATAGTATGAAACATTTTAAGAAAAAAGTGAAACTTCTAGATGTAAAATTATTGGTGGTTTTAACATTCATGTGATTATTTGTTAAACTCTGGGTAATTAATATCACGTGGTGAATTAGTTATAGCCAAATAAACTAATGCATTTCAAATTACGTTGACAAACTAATTTGGTCCAAATCACTTGGAGGTGGGGTGCATACTGTAATTTTTCTGTTGTGAGGCCTTCAAAGATTGAAGATTAAAATGTTGATTTTTACTAGGATTTCGCTTTTATTGCCCAGAAAAGGTTCCCCCCCAAAGAAAGAAAGGTGACAATTTTTAGATAATTACAGAAAAGGAGACAAAATACTGGAACTCATGCATGAAAATTGTCGACTAATCCATATTTTAGATAATTAGACTCCCTTAAGAAAAGCCAAGAATGTAACATTAAAGGGAGGCAAGAGATACCACACTTTCTCATAGTTCATTTGGAGTCGATGAATCACCTTTGAAGTTAATGACTGCTGCTTATTATTCAAAGTGGCTAAAGACAAGCTTGTGCTAGAAGAACTGATCAAATTTGGTAAACTGTCATATGTCTAAAATAGGCTAATTTGTTTCCTTTAGAAGTGCTTATATACGTTCAAAAATAATTGAGGATAGTTTTCTTAAAACTATTGTAAAAACAGTATGCACCTCAGTGGATTTTGAGCTCTGGTAGGCACTTATTATCGCGAGCTTTGATTTCAAGCATATGCATTTGAGCTAAAATAAAATGATAAGGAATTTATAAGCACAAATCCTAAGTTAATCTGAACTCATTAAATGGTTGATATGTGCCTGCTTGGGCAGAGTATACAAGCTCCAATAAGCTGCTAATTAGCCCATTCAAACTGGGCCTATATATCCTGTGCTAAATTCAAAACGTCAGCTGTACCCTTTGCTTGAACTTATACAAGAATACATGATAACGATGATCTTGCATTGTTTATCTGATTAGGCCGCTTCCATGCATTTGAGAAGGCTCACACAAAGGATCCAAATTCAAGTGGGCGTGGTGTTCGCCAGTTTAAGACCTATCTTTTGCACAGACTTGAAAAGGTAGTTAATCTTGTATTAATACTGTTATTTTCATTCTCCAAGGTGACATTTCTTACTTCTCATTGGTGTCTATGAGATGGCAATGAAGATATATGTGGTGTGGATTCATTCCTTAAATATTTGTGTTATCCTTAAATCTATTTTCCTTTTGTTAGTGACTTTTCATTTTATCCGGGAAAAATAATTTTAGCTCCAGACGATAGTTATTTTGAGTGCGCAGTTGATCAAGATAAAGTTTAGTTGATGCAATGTGCTGCCCAAAAATATCTAATAGTTTACATCCTGAAACATTCTTTGTATTTATTGGTTGCAGGAAGGGGAATTGACTGACAATTGGAGTACAAGAAGTGATACGAGGGAGCTGCTGTCATACTACCAAAAATATTATGAAGAAAATGTCAGAGAAGGCGAATTTACCAAGAGACCGTGAGGCTTACTTTTTGTTGAGAAACTTATTAATCTCTTAAGAATGTGTATAACAAATTAAGTGCTAGTGTTATTGGTTAGAAGTTGATTATTCTCCAAGTGTCTTGTCAGTTGTCATTATCCTTGAGAGTTTTTCTTGTAGTAAGCTCTTCAGAATATTATTGTTTTTTATTGAAAAATAAAATGAATTAGAAAGGGGAGAAAGAATGAACAAAGGCCCCTAAGTTCTGCCACACATACCTTTGCGTTCCAATTTCTATGCTTACAAGTTTTATATAGCTTACATCATTTTCCTGGTCTTACCCTTTTTGATGTGGCATTTGAAGGGAGGAGATGGCTAAAATTATTCAGATTGCAACTGTACTGTATGATGTGCTGACTGCTATGGTGCCTGCAACCAACATTGATGGGAAGGTTTGATATGCATGTTTAGTTTTACTAACTCCATTATGTCGAATACCTTCTAGACATAGTAAGAACTGGTTCTGAGGATGTTCTTTTATCAACAGACAAAAATGTATGCAATCGATGTTGAGAATAAAAGGGGACAATACGAACATTATAACATCCTTCCATTGTATGCTGTCGGTGTTAAACCAGCAATCATGGAAGTTCCTGAGGTTTGTACGTCTGGAAATACATGCAATGGCCATTTTGCTTCTGCCAATGACATATTCTTCCTGAAATTTCACTTCTGATGTGCTTGTCTCTTCTATTTCAAAATTATAGATCAAAGCAGCACTCAAAGCACTACGTAGGGTGGAAAATCTTCCGATGCCCATAATTCATTCAAGAGTTGCTGTCTCCAATGATGGTTCTACAATGCCTATGGAGAGGGTTATAAAAGTAAATGACATACTTGATTGGCTCTCCTCTATTTTTGGATTTCAGGTAATACTCCTCCCCAATCCATAAAAAATGATATTACAAATTGTATTGATTACTTTGGTAGAAGAGATTTTGGACTTAGGTCTGTTAACCGTTAATGTTGGGCATGAAAGATGGTGCAGGTCAAACACGTGGAATTAAAAAATACTTTACAAGGAGGAATTACTAATTAAAGCTGTAATGAGTAAGGTTTTAGGATGTCTTAAGGCTTTGGTGGATAGAAGGTTCCCCATACGTATTTTCATATGAGAATTATTTGAAAATAACAGGATAGTGATTGAGGACTAATTTTAGGATTGTCTGGAAGTTGCTAACTGAACCTGCAAAATAGGTCTCAACTTTTCATGGGCTCTGGGGCAGCTTCAAGCAAAGAAGACCCGATTAAAATTTTGAACGAACAACATGATTTGAAGTTGCTGCAAGCTGAGTAATGTGCATGGGGTGTACTTGCTCACTCCAAATCACTACAACTAGTTAGATTCTAGGTTACCTAAGTGTCCAGAATTTTAATTATTGCAATTTTTTTTTATTTTTTATTTTTGCACGAGATAAAGAAAGCCGATAGGAAGGAATAGGATGAATAAAAGTTTCCTGAAGGCAGTTTGTCTTTATATTTTGAATATCATGCAGCGCAAGAAGGAATCAAGAAACAGAAGTCAATCGCACTGAAAATATTGCTCAAGTTCCAATAACAATTCTGGAATCCATAAAATCATAATAAACTCTATCATCATTCCAAAGGCCTTGGCAGTCAATACGACAACCAATATTATTGCTTCGCCCACTATTAAACTGCTTTTCTTCACTATAGTTATTATTGATATTTCTGGTATGTTTTGGGAAGTTTGTATTTGATTCCATCTGAATTAAAGTTAGTCTCTTTTGACCTTTGTATGTTCATATGTCAATTCCGAAAACTTCTAGATATTTTTGCCATATGAATTTCTTTTGAATGATCTGACTAAATCTCCCTGGTATATTTGTGGGCCAAAGAAAGGAAACGTGGCAAATCAGAGGGAGCATCTTATCCTTTTACTTGCCAATATTGATATTAGAAATAAGAATGCTGCATCTCTTGAGGTGAACTATTATTTCTTGCTTACTGCTGTTGTTTCAGCTACCTTGTGTTGCACTTTTAGATGATCATATTGATAATGATATGAAGCTTATTGCAGCTCAAACAAGACACCGTACAGCAGTTGTTTTTTAAAACTTTCAAGAATTATGATTCTTGGTGTCATTATGTGCGTTGTAAATCCAATCTTAGGTGAGTGTATTTTTTACTTTAAAGATCATAGCGTGAGGCCAAATGGGTTTTCCTTAATGAATTTTCATCCAATATTATCTTATCGGGAGCATTTTAACTAATTTTGGTGGGTAAAATTTTATTTTTAAAATACTTAACAGGTTTCTAGAAGGTTGTAACAAACAACAACTAGAGCTGATTTACATAGCACTTTACCTTCTTATATGGGGTGAAGCTTCAAATATTCGCTTCATGCCTGAATGTCTTTGCTACATTTTCCATAACGTAAGTTTATCTGATCTTAGTGACTTACAATTTATTCTTATATTGCAAGTCTATCCTCTTTTAAAATCTTTTTGCATTTAAGCTGAAGGATGAAATAGTTAATAGTCAATTAGACAGCTTTTATGATATGTTAAGTGTATATTTTTAATCATTGAATTTGTTCTGTTAATAACAAACTTATAATTAAGGAGGCTAGTTTGTTAGAATTCCTTACTGTAGAACTTTTGTTGTGTAATCAGAAAAGAGAGTTTTGACAGTTAGTGCAATTAGATCTTTGATTCTTTTTTTGATGTCCTACCTTCTCTACTTCTATTGTCTTTTTATTTATTATAATCTGAGAAAAAATTTCCCATCCATTATCCCTCAATTTAGAGGGAAGGGAAGGATGAGGGGAAATGGTTCCTCCTCATTCCCTCATTCCTTCTAAATATCTAATATGAGAAGGGTTAGTTTCCAAAATTGGTTTCTATATACATTGTGGAACTTCATTACTGGCAATAACCCTTTTCTACTTTCATTTCCAAAGATGTGCGATGATGTCTATGGGATTTTGTATAGCAATGTTCATCCTGTGAGTGGGGATACATACCAATCAGCAGCACGTGATGAAGAATTCTTTCTGAGAGAAGTTATCACTCCCATTTATGAAGTTTTACTCAAGGTAATTTTCATGTGGCAATAACACAAGTAATTTTACTATGTATTTTTTTTTTTAATACATATCTGTTCCTGAAACATTTTTCTGTTTTTGGTATGCAGGAGGCAAAGAGAAATAACAAAGGGAAGGCAAGCCATACTATGTGGAGAAATTATGATGATTTAAATGAATACTTTTGGTAGACATTTTTTCTTTTTGAACTACTGAATTTCAAATATTGGCATAATGGGAAGAATTTTAAAACCTATCATGGAGTTATCCATTTAATTGACAGAAAGCTTGGATTCATTTCTTTTGTAGGTCTGACAAATGTTTTAAGCTAGGGTGGCCAATGGACCCCAAGGCAAACTTTTTTAGGCATGATGAGAAGCATCAAGCAAAAGAGGTTTATTTATTGTTTCCTTCTATATTTATGTGTGATTTTTCATGTGCCAAATGCCTAATCTTACCAATTTGAAGAAGGAACATTGATATCTGGTGACCAATCAAGTGGGGTGGGGAACTCTTCCTGAAAGGCTAGCTATTGTTTTGGGAAACCTAATCCACTTAAGTATCCTTTGAAAACATTCCATAGCACTGAATGTGGGTTTTACGCATCTCTTACCCTCTTGGTCTCTATCAATATCACATCTTTCAAAATGGTTATTAGTTTTTTTTTTTAAGATCATTTATTTAAATATCACTAATTAATATTAGTAATTTGGATAAATCTGGAAAATAAACAAATAACAGAAATATAAAAACTGCCAAGGGGCCAAAGACCTGAAAACCAATGCCTCATTGATCTCCAACGGAATCTATATGCATAAGGAGTATGTATTTGTACATTCGATTGTCATTTCCTCATTTGTTTTCCTACTAGGGAAACTTGTCTTTCTTTGTAATTCTACAGTCCCTTCAAATTCATATATTCTATTTCTATAGTGGTATACAATACTCAATAAAGAATTAACACAAACGACACATTGCAGATACTTAAATCACATGCAACTTCATCTCCTGATATCTGGATTATGTGCTTGAGTAGTGCAGAAACTAGAATACATTTTCTTCCAATGCTGTGCAGTTCATCTATGAGGAATAAATGTTAAGATTTTATTTTTAGAAAAATGGGAGCTGTGTGCTACTTCTGATGAACTTAGAGTTGTTTCTCCTTATTTGGTTCAGAGGTTTTTGATGAACAAAGAGGGTAGAACTTTGTGGCAATTCAGAGTTTTCATTATGGTTTAGAATTTTGTATCGGGGCAGAATGCTCATATTTTCAAGTTTATCTCCATGTCATTAGATGCACTATGTTGCGAGATAATGATTGTGACTTCTTGTTCAGTTTAATGTTTTTTAAGAGAGTGTCTCTCTTTGGCAAGCTGAGGGATTGATCTGCTTTGCAGAAGGTTTAAATTTCCATTTTATCTTCTTTTTGTTTCTCCAGCATCTCTTTTCCTTCCTCTCTCTAAAACCCATTTAAAATCACTTCTTTATCAGATATAACAGGGATCAGAGAATTATTTTAAGCAATTGTATCTATGTCTTCTGTTTGGTTTTCTTGGGAAATAATGAAGTATAATTTCTTAATTCAAAAATTCGCATTTTCAATCACTTCTACTTCTTTTGTTCGTCCTTGACACATTTATTAGAAAGAAAACATTTCCTTTGTCTAGAGGCCCTCTAGATGTACTTATTTAGCCTACTTGAGCAGTTGTGCTTACCTATCATGAGCTTTTAATACAATTCTGTCATCAAACATAATTGTTCCTGATATATATTACATGACATGATACATTCACATCACCTCCAAGATCTCTATTGAAGTGAACTTTGCTATGACAGGGTCCTAACCAAGCTGGCTCCGGATCAGGAAAGAAGAAGCCCAAGACAAATTTTGTGGAAGTCCGTACATTTTTGCACCTGTATAGAAGTTTTGATCGAATGTGGATATTCTTTATATTGGCCTTACAGGTAAGCTTAATCTTTGGCTTATCATATAGTTTTACAACCTCGAGTTTTAGCACTTGTCATATTATTGAATTTCAGGTTATGATTATTGTTGCATGGAGTTCTGCGGGACCTCTTGGTTTGATTTTTGATGATGATGTGCAAAACAGTGCTATGAGCATTTTCATTACTTACGCTTTTCTCAATTTTATTCAAGGTAACTTCGGTTGTTTTTTTGATGACATTGTTGAATGTTGATCTGATGCAATGTTCAGTATTGAATACCATTCTTTTTCCTGGAAACTACGTACCGAGAGGGTTCATAAATTAAATGCCAAGAGAAATATTCAAAAAATGCTATTGGCCTTTCCTTTTGGAGGTTAGAGTTTCTTGGCCAGAGCATCATAAATGGGGCTAGGTTCCCGAGCCAAATGGTTTCCCGTAAAATTCTAACTGTTTGGGTTTAGGGATGTGTCTTGATGAATTGGTTTGGGTCAGAGCATTTTCTTAAACAATTTTTAGGTTGAAATCTAGGAGTCTAATATCCACCTTGCCCCTTACCTGTAGTGTTTTTGAGTGTGAATTATCTATATATATAATGCACCCATGTCAAATTTAAAAATTAATAGGTATAAAAAAAAACTGGCAGGTAACTAAATGAAGATTTGTAAGTTGTTCTCTTTTCTCATCGATAAGTTAGGTTTTCTTCAAAAATGAAAATATTACTGGTTTGGTTTTTTTTTTTTTTTTTTATATTGATAGTTGTAGGAGCTTCTTAATTTTGTTTGATTCTATACCTAGTGGGAGCCTTGTGCATTAGCCACCTTAGATGAGTTTATTTTGCGTAAACAGGTCTCAACATTTGAAAAAATTTACCATTTTTGTAATCTCTCTGGTTGAATTGGTTCAGGTCCATGGATTTTGAAATTTAATAGGGATGGGGATAGATCTTCAATTTTTTTACTAGCCTGAATCTGGGTCTAATGTATTTTTATGAGTATGGGCCTAGGTAGTAGGTGCTATTATACTGTGCCCATGGCCATCCATAATTTTCTTACAATTGCTTTAGTTTTTGTTAACTGGAGTATTAGTTTCAATTTAATAATTTCTTAAACTATTTTTCTCCTATCTTCTATATGCAGTCACCCTGGATATCATTCTTACTTGGAGTGCCTGGAGAAATATGAAATTTACCCAACTGCTACGGTATTTTCTGAAGTTTGTGGTAGCAGCTGTTTGGGTTGTAGTCTTGCCAGTCAGTTATTCTAATTCTGTTCAGAATCCATCGTGGCTCATACAATTCTTCACCAGTTGGGCTGGGGATTGGGGGAACCAGTCGCTTTACTTTTATCTCGTAGCAATATTTTTGTTGCCAAATGTAATGGCTGTAATACTATTTTTCCTTCCCCCTTTGAGAAGAAAGCTGGAGCGCTCTAACATGCGAATTATCACTCTTTTCATGTGGTGGGCTCAGGTGAACGGGCATATACTTGACAAATACCCGTTTCTTGATGTTTTCATGCTTTTTTTTTCAATCTCTTGTGCTGAAATTTAATCTGAATGTTGTTTGGCTTAAATTGATACTGCAGCCCAAATTGTATATTGGAAGGGGCATGCATGAGAACATGTTATCGCTACTGAAGTAAGTGAAAGTTCAATTTGCATTTTCCTATTTTTCCTTTCAGCCTTTTCGCCTTTAGTTCTTATATATATATATATATATATATATGGATTTGTGAGGTTGAAGTGGTTGACAAGGTAAAAATATTTTGTTTGCTGCCAATATGTGAAATTTTAATTGGCTCAAATATGGCAGGTATACCCTGTTTTGGATCATGCTGCTCATTAGTAAGATAGCGTTCAGCTACTATGTGGAGGTGATAATTCTATCATTGAATTTTTCTAGTATGGTACTTACCTGAGTTTTGAAGCTCTATCTGTGAGAGCAACAGCGTGACCACTGCTTGAATAGCTCTGCTCAGTGATTTAGTAAATGCTGTTGAAATGAGAGTCAGAATATCCACTCTGATGAGAGCACGTTTATGTGTCGTGCTCAGTTTAATTGACCTTCTTGATATGCTCATACGGGAGAAATTTTTACAAAATAAATAAATACCTGAGAAATGGATCATTCAGAACATGCCGTTTATGACCCCACGATTAATAAAGAATAACTGACAAATAAACAAAGCTGGATATTTGTCTATATTATTTATCACACAGCGTAAAGTGTGAGAGGAATATTGGGACTGGAATAGAATGGTGGTGAAAGGTAGTTTTTTGTGGATAATGAAAATGGTACTCCTCCGGTCTTTAATTTAAGACATATTTGAGAAGTTGATCTTAATCCTAAATGTAAAACATAGTTTTCATATTTGTCAGTGTTTTCCTGATTTACATCTATTGATACTCCTTCAAGGCTTTAGCCATAATCAAGGAAGAGAGAGAAGACATAGTTTTCATATTTGTCAGTGTTTTCCTGATTTACATCTATTGATACTCCTTCAAGGCTTTAGCCATAATCAAGGAGGAGAGAGAATGAGGGAATTAAGGAAGATGACTAGGGTGTTTTAGAAAATACATGTCATATTAATTAACTTAACCAACTTCTTTAATCTAATTTTCTAATAAAATTAGGTAAACATGTTTTATATTAAGGATTGGAGGGAGTATATTTAAGAGTAAGAATGTGTTGGTATCCCTTGTTTTTCTCCTTGTTTTCCCTCAATTTTCAGAACAGTTTCTTTTTAAATTGGCATCCAAAGACCTTTCTGCCCTAAGCTCCTCACTAAAACGCACCTTTCTAGATCTCCCCCACATCACCTGAAAGTTGCTACCATGTCCCTTGGAAACAGAATGACCTATCCTATCATACGTAGCTCCTTCGGCAACACTTTTTCTTCACCTTCACATGCTTGATGTTAAAATCAAGAGCTTCAATAAGAAAGCAAATATTAATGTCAAGAACGTATTTTCCATTGTATGTAGTGTCAAATTATTGCCATCAAAGTGTAACTGTAGTTGACTAGATGCTTTTTCCTTCATATGAAATTTCTGTAGATTTTACTTACTCAAAACTAACGAACTGTTTTCCCAGATATATCCCCTTGTCGAGCCAACAAAATTAATCATGGGGATGCCTATTGATAACTACCAGTGGCATGAATTCTTTCCAGACAACGGTAGCAATGTGTTCTCAAATGTTTATCTGACCTGTATATTCTGTGGATTTAGCTAGCATTAACTCAAATTTTCCTACTATTACAGAAACTCACAATTTGTTGATTGTCATTGCAATATGGGCTCCCATTATCCTGGTGAGTTAAGAAGTGAAATTACGGATTGATGAACTTCTCTTATTTAATTAATTTGTGTTATATTGATATGTAGGTATATTTTATGGACACTCAAATATGGTATGCCATTTATTCAACAATATTTGGTGGGATTATTGGAGCCTTCAGCCATTTGGGTGAGGTGAGTAGCATATTTCCTGTAGTATTTGACTTTGTAATACTCTTTCTAATTCTTTTTGTCAAGAAAGAAAAAAAATGTTGCAGTATTTGAGAAGTAGCCAGGTCATGAAACTCACCATTACAATTTTTTTCAACATTTAAAAATTGGTATTTTCTTCTAATAATAGGAATAAAGTTCCATTCTCTGATGATAAAATGGATTTTTGTCAACTAATCTCAGTCACATTTTGCATCTTTAGATAAGGACGCTTGGGATGCTGCGCTCCAGATTTGAAGCTGTACCATATGCTTTTAGTCTTTGCTTTTTACCTGGAAGAAACATTGAAACAGAGGACATGGTACTACATTTTATGTTTTCCATTTCAGAAATTCTTGCTGGTTTTGATTGAATACCTCTAATGTTGTATATATTGTTTCTGGCTAAAAAGAACGATTTGTTTGGCAGGACCAAACTGAACGCAGGAATATTGCTTACTTTTCTCAAGTTTGGAATGAGTTCATTAATACAATGAGAGAGGAAGACCTCGTCAGCAATAGGTACCAAATGCTGCTTGCTCAGTACGTCTTGCATAAAATGTGAGGATATCAAGCTTCTGATATATATTGACTTTTAATTGTCCAGAGATAGAGATCTTCTGCTTGTTCCTTATCGTTCAAGTGATGTTTCTGTCATTCAGTGGCCTCCATTCTTGCTTGCTAGTAAGGTATGTGGTTTAAACGAGACTTCTGTTAGAACTAAAATTTATCGGACTCTCTGTCTTATATTTCTGAACTTTCTTCCCTTTATGACAGATTCCTATAGCAATAGACATGGCAAAAGATTTTAAGGGGAAGGACGATGATGACTTGTTTAGGAAGATTAGGAATGACGAGTACATGTATTCAGCAGTGGTTGAATGCTATGAGACGCTCAGGGAAATCATACAAAACCTTCTGCTGGTTGAGGAAGACAAGATGTAAGGAAGAAATAGTTTGTTCATTTCTCTGCGTTGTAATCCTCATGACTGCCTGACCTCTTCCATGTATGAAACAGGGTGGTAAAGCATATTTGCGATGAAGTAGAAGTGAGCATACAACAGAACACGTTTGTTAAGGATTTCAAGATGAGTGGCTTGCCTTCGCTGAGTGAGAAGTTGGATAAATTTTTGACTCTATTAACATCTGACGAGGACATGATTGAGGGATTGAGGCCACAGATAGTCAATGTCCTGCAGGATATTGTAGAAATCATCATACAGGATGTTATGATTGATGGCCATGTGTAAGTTTGAGAAGAACATTTATTGGCATAAAATGTGTGATTTGCTTTTAACTGATAAGTTTGCTTCCAGTTTTATAACAAGGGTTTTATTCTGCTCTTCCCAGAATCCTGGAGACACCTCCTCAGCATATGGTAGATGATGAAACACCTCCTCAGCATATGGTAGATGATGAAAAGAAAGGACAGAGGGTAGATGATGAAAAGAAAGGACAGAGGTTTGCTAACATTGACACATATCTTACAAGGGACAAATCATGGAAGGAAAAGGTATTCCGTACAATCTCATCCTAACTAACGCATCACATGAATCATTCTTGTGTCTCCACATTTACTTGTCTTTTTTGTTTCTTGTAGGTTACCAGGCTGCATTTGCTTTTGACAGTCAAGGAATCTGCCATAAATATACCACAAAATATAGAAGCTCGGCGGCGTATTACATTCTTTGCAAACTCCTTATTTATGAATATGCCACGGGCTCCCATAGTACGGGACATGCTATCCTTCAGGTTAGTGATTGTGATGGGCTAATTTATGGAAATGGAAAAATAGTAGGTAATATTAATAAAAATCATTTGCGATCCTTTACTTCACATGATTCAAAAATTAGCTAACAGCTCTAACTCGGAACAGATGTTGGACTTGGTTTAAGAAAAGGAGATTATTGTTAATCTCCAGAGTGAACTTGCTCTTCTTCTATTTAAAAAAGAATTACATTCATTCATGGGAAGAAGTGTGAGGGAGACGTAGCTACAAGTCTGGTACTCAATCACAAAAATCAGCCAACAATAATTTAAATCATAAGACATTATCTCAGCAACAGAATAGAAATAGGATAAAATTGAAATAACAGCATAACTAGAGCAATAATAGCAGAGTGAATCATGTGATTTCTGTGAGCAAAAAAAAAAAAATCATGTGATTTCCAAAAATCCTCACAGATTACCAACACTCTCCCTCAAAGCTTGGATCTTAGTTCTTCAAATCTAATCCTGGACAGACATTTTGTCCAAACATCGGCATCTTGATTCTTGAACTCTAATAGGAGTATGAACCAACTCCGGAATACCTAACTCAGCAACAGAATAGAAAGGATACCATTGAGATGCCGGCACAACTAAAGCCCAAAACAAACAGCTCAGGGAGAATCATGTGATTTCCAAAATTCAACTCAGGTCAACAACAGTTTATATCATATTTAGTACCTATCTTCATATTATTATAAGTAAAGAAGAGAGGGGCTGACCCTGCGAGTGAGAGAGTGTGTATGCGTGCGTGTCAAAGTCCCACATTTCTTCCAGCCTCATCACTCACCACCCTATTTCTTTCCTTCCTTAAATTTTACACTCTATGTATTCTTTCATCCAAAATTTCAGTGCTTAACTTACTATATTTTGCTATAGTGTTCTGACTCCGTATTACAAAGAAGATGTTCTTTATTCTGATGAGGAGCTGCAAAAGGAAAATGAAGATGGGATATCAATTTTGTTCTACCTTAGGATGATATATCCTGGTAATTTTTTTGTTTCATTTGTTTTCCTTTTTTACTTTTTGTGTCTTACAACTGCTTAATATAAATAAAATGCAGATGAATGGACCAATTTCAAGGACCGCCTAAAAGAACTAAAAAGTAAATATGATGATATCGATGAGCAGGAGTGTCTTCGTCAGTGGGCATCATGCAGAGGGCAGACTCTCTATCGAACAGGTCCGAATTGTGGTGACTATTCTCTTAGAAGGATTCATGCATAAAGTTCGTTGTGATCATTTGTTTTTTCTCTTTTTGGTCCTTTTGTTAGTGAGAGGAATGTTGTACTACAGAAAAGCTCTGGACCTTCAATGCTTCCTGGAATATGCAGGAGACAAAGGTTAATTTTCTCTTCTCAATGCAGTGTTTCAAATCTAAATCCCAGGATTTGGTAGAGGCTATTCATTCATTATTGAACTACATATTGTTCAATTTGCAGCTATCTTTGATGGCTATCAAACCTTAAATTTCAGTGACAACGATAAGAAGGTCCATTTAGAACGTGCACAAGCTCTGGCAGATTTAAAGTTTACCTATGTTGTTTCTTGTCAAATCTATGGTTCTCAGAAAAAATCCCAGAATCCTCGAGACAGGAGCTGCTATACTAATATTCTCAATCTGATGTTAAGGTGAGTCAACATAATCATTTGCTGAACTACAGATATATTCCTTATATAATGTGAAAATCTTAGACATCTTCCTCTTAAATAATATAAAATGCCATGCAGGAACCCAGCTCTTCGTGTTGCTTACGTAGATGAAAAAGAGGAAACTGTTGGAGGAAAAAGTCAGAAAGTTTATTACTCTGTTCTTGTCAAGGGAGGTGACAAGTATGATGAGGTATAAACAAAATTCTAGTACGATGTTTTATTGGCATTTCTGCTTCATGCATATTTTCTACAAGACTAACAATAATTTGCTTAGCTGTGTAAGTGTATTTTTTGGAACACTTTTCAAACCTTCAACGATCCACTTACTTCTAATGAAAGTCAACTGTGAAATCTGATAATGATAAATATAAGTCATTACAAAAATTGGAAATGAAGTTGACGAAATAGTTTCCCTAGGATCTCAATTTGTTGACATGGGCATGTCCGTGTGGTTTAGTGGCTTTTGTCCAATTCATTATAGTTCCCAGGATATCCCGGTCCCCACTGATAATCTTTTGGTTTGTCTAAGTCATACCGTTCTTGGGTGAGGTAGTGGGTGTGTAGCCCTAATACATCGCAAAGGTCATGTTGCAAGTGGAAGTACTTGACCAAGGTGTTGTAAAACCTTGTCAAAGTAGCAGCTGTTAGGAAAGTGTACAGAGAGTCCAAATAAAACACAAGAAGACTCTGAAAGGGGTGGAAACTACACTTTCCTTCATGCAAGATTGGTCCTGTATAACGCTACGGGTGAAAACAAAATTATATTTAGGAGTTATTCAACACAGGAGAAAACACTCAACAAATAATAAATCCTTCTCCTCCTAGAATGAAGTTTTAGATAAAAAAAAAAAAAGGTAGGTTTTGCAGGCTCAAAACCAATTCTTGCAGTCATCAAGTTCTGAACCAATATGTCTTTTTATTAAAGTTAAATTGAAAAGTATGAAACCAATATCATGGAAAGTATATGACTCTAAAACAAAAGTCATCAATCAGTTTTCCACCAGTTCTCAGCAGCGTCTCTCTGTTTCAGATCCACCAACACACTTTTGATCTGGAACAAGGATGCAGAGTTCTCCACTTTAGAATATATTAGAGAGGATAAAGGAGAGTGGATTACGGGTTTTAAAAAGGAATTTGGCCTATACGCGGTCACGATGGCAGAAGTTTTGGCAATCAAAACAGGTTTTGAAGTCTGCCAGTCGCTAAACTTGAGGGATATACAACTGTTCTCTAGTTCACTTGAAGCTATCAATATTTTGCTCAGGGATAGTGGTGGTAGTCATCCATACAGGATCTTAATTGAAGAAACCAGAAAGCTTTTATATTTTTATATGCTGATTGTTCGGTGGAGGAATGCCATGCTCACAGGGAAATCTTAACGTGTGGGGATAAACTTGCTAGGGAGGCTTACTCAGATGATCCCAAGTAATTTTCCTCCCAGAAGCGCGAGAGTGTTGCCCATCAAAGTTTTAGACATTTTGTTGTGGAGGGGTTCTCCTTAAGTAGGTAGTCCTTTTTTTTTCCGCTCAAGAAGGTAGTCCTCTTTAATAGGATTGTTTCAAGCTATGATTGTCACATGTAGGGGGGAAAAAAAGAATAAGACTAGAGTCTTGTTCTGTATCCTAGTTTTCTTCTGCAGTCTCAAACATCACGAAGCTTTCCCCATGTCCATTGCCATGGAGTTTACCACCCATGGCATTGTTAATTTATTCTCTATACCCAAGTTCTGAACTTTGGGTCTGTTGTCATGGAGTTTACCACCCATGGCGTTATTAGTTATTCTCCACACCCAAGTTGTGAACTTTGGGTCTGATACCGTAGATTCAGCTGCTTCTTCAGTGAAATTCCTCCCTTCCTCAGCCTTGAATAAAATCAGTACCCTCTGATGCTAAAGATGACATAGTTTTTCTCAAACACAGGGGCCTGGTTGTCGGTTTTCATGGTGCGGAACAACAAATGGTTGTTTGGCTGACACAGAAGAGCCCTCATCGACCGAGCAAAAGCAATACACCGTCACAGAACTAAACGAGATCATAGGCTTTGCTCAGAACAATGTAAGATATTATCTTATAGGCTTTAAGCATGTGAAGGAAAGCAGCTTGCATGAGGAATGGGGAACGTGGGCCACAGAGAAGTTCGGCCAATCAGATTCAATCGACCCACTCCCCCAATACAAGGAATGAATAATTTAGTTTGATCAGATTAAAAAAATCAACCTCCTGAAACAGAGCAAACCTCACCTTACTGACACCTCGCAGAACAGTCAACAATCATAAAAAGAAATGAACATCAAACTTGAAGAAAATGTCACTAGGTTGTTTGAACTTGTTGTAGGAATTGATATCAGGATCAGCTTTCATTAAAAATAAATAAATAAATCTCTTCGGGGTATCCGACAATCGTATGTGCTTAAAATGTGCTATTTAAATGGACGTGCATTAAAAGGACCAAAAGCTGAAGCTACCAGAGGTACCAAAAATTAAATAATTTTTAATTCTAAGTTATTGACTTTCCAGTAAAATTTCTAGCCCACACATTGGAAATCCGGACTATAGTTTGTTGCTTGATGCATGCATGAAGTTTAGATCAAAATACACCAGTGGTTGATAAACAGCTTACAATGTCAATGTTCTTGTTTGGAAGGGTAACTTTCTAATGCATATGCTTCTCTGCTGCATTACTAGGAAATATATCGCATCAAGCTTCCAGGTTCTCCGACAGAAATTGGTGAAGGGAAGCCTGAAAACCAGAACCATGCCATTATATTTACTCGTGGAGAAGCTCTGCAGGCCATAGACATGAATCAGGTTTGTTTTTTTACCCCTAAAAATTTAATTGAGGATGAATATGCTCTTTTCTTTTCTTTTTCATTTTTTTGGCCTACAAGGATGAGTAGTGCTACTTAAGCAATTGTTGCTTTCAGTTTTTCACAACTTTGTGCAACTTCACATATTTTTTGAACTCAGGCCATATCTATGAGTTGTTCATAACTGTGACTACAATGGTTGTGGAAGAAGCATTATTCATTTGGATCCATTGAAATATATTACTATAATTCATTTGCTTGTTTCTTCTTTCTTTTTCTTTTTTTTTTTTTGTTTTTGTTTTTCTTGCCTCTAAGGATTATTACTATGAAGAAGCTTTCAAAATGAGAAATGTACTGGAGGAATTCCATAGAAATCACAGTGGGCATCGAAGACCCACCATTTTGGGTCTGAGGGAGCATATTTTTACTGGAAGGTAAGCCTGGTTACAGTATCAAAGTATTAAATTTGATTAATTAGATTGTATGATCATTTTTTTAAATCACGTATGGCAATGGACCTTATGTTAGAGCTTATAACTTTTGTTTTGCAGTGTTTCATCACTTGCTTGGTTCATGTCAAACCAGGAGACCAGTTTTGTGACCATTGGCCAACGAATTTTAGCAAATCCTCTAAGGTGAGTCCCAAGTTGTTTGTTCTTGAATTGATTTTAACATCTAATCAAAATGCTAGTAATTTATCATCACTGGACATTTTGGATTTTTCATCCTGTATTTTTTTTCTGCCTTTGCTGTATATTTTCTTTTTCTTTTTTTCCCGGGAGGGATTCTTCTGATTCATGTCGTTTGGGTAAGGTACCGGTACCTCTTCCTCCTTTGGTATGCCAAAATCAGTACCTATAATCTTGAAGATTTGAAATTAAACGTTAATATCTCAACAACTATAACCAAACTAGTATATACTTTGATTTCATATATAATCGTGATTGACTTTCATTAGATGCATATGAACTTCAAGGTCTTGATAAAAAAACTTACCATTATTTTGATTGTAACATATCATATGGGATTTGTTATCTGTTTTTATTGTTTCAGGAATCATTTTGTGCCTCCCAGGAATTTTTGTGTGTGTCATAAGACATTGTTTATTTAGTATATATTGTTATTTCCATACCCTGTATTTAGGGGGCAAAAGAAAGCTTCCATGTCTAATGCCTGTAACCATTCCAACACCTATATAATTACCATTCTTTTGTGGAAATTTGGAGTGTATTGTAAAAATGGAACGTCAAAATCAGTTTTGGCCACTTCGTTGTTAGTAAGAATGGGCAGTTTACCTTGTTTCCCTTTACTAGCTGAAACAGAGTTTCTAGTGTGCATATTGTTGTCTGGGAGTCAATGCTTGGAGAGTTATTAATTTAAGCTGTAACATTAATTTGAGCTGCTGTACTAAGCCCCACTATTGATTGAGTTGGGAGTCATACGAAAAACAACTAAGGTTATAGTTAATAATAGATCTAGAAATTATTTCGTCTTCAATTCAAAATTTTAGTCTTTTTTCCCTTGCATGCATGGTAGAATTTTATATACCGACTTCAGTTAAATGACTGATTCCTTTATGCTTACTGTTGCAGGGTGCGATTCCACTATGGTCATCCTGATATATTTGACCGAATCTTTCACATAACAAGAGGTGGCATAAGCAAAGCTTCAAAAGTGATAAACTTGAGCGAGGACATATTTGCGGGTACTTTACAGTTTTGCAGAAAATGACTGGCTAATTGATAGGACTTGTCGACTAACTTGGCTAATATCCATAGGATACAATTCAACTCTACGTAATGGATTTATCACACACCATGAGTACATCCAAGTTGGTAAAGGTCGTGATGTGGGCATGAATCAGATCTCACTTTTTGAGGCTAAGGTGGCCAATGGGAATGGAGAACAAACACTAAGCCGTGATGTATATAGACTTGGAAGACGGTTTGATTTCTTCAGGATGTTGTCATTCTACTTCACAACAGTTGGTTTCTATTTCAGTAGCATGGTAATGCTGATATTGTCTTGACGGTTGATAGCTATTTCTATTTTACTTTTAGACAATAAAAGCTGTTGTCAAACACCCCAACAAAACCACAAAAACCACAGCCACCCATAGATAGAGAATGAACTCTATATTGTCTTTTCTTCCTTGCACGATGGGAAAGCCTCTTTTCTTAGTAGACTCTAATTTCTCAGGACAAAAAGCTGAAATAAGAAAAAATTGTAGAAATAAACCAATTTATAACTTGTAATGGGTTCTTCTGTGATTAGAGCTATAATATTATTCCAATTTATAATGATTTTATGAGCGGGATATCTGGACAATGTCACTGTCACCTTAGAATGGGATTAAGGTTATTGCTGTATTGTAATGTGATATTTTTCCTTTCAGGTAACTGTGTTGACTGTATACGTGTTCTTATATGGACGTTTATATATGGTTTTGAGTGGGATTGAGAGAGAAATTCTTCAAAGTCCAAACATAGAACAGAGTAAGGCCCTTGAAGAGGCCTTGGCAACACAATCTTTAGCTCAGTTGGGCCTACTGATGGTGCTGCCCATGGTTATGGAAATTGGCTTGGAAAAGGGTTTTCGCACCGCCTTGGGTGATTTTGTCATCATGCAGCTGCAGCTGGCCTCTGTGTTCTTTACCTTCCAGCTTGGGACAAAAGCACATTACTATGGAAGAACACTTTTGCATGGAGGCTCAAAGTATAGACCAACAGGTCGTGGTTTTGTTGTATTTCATGCCAAGTTTGCTGATAACTACAGGATGTACTCCCGAAGTCACTTTGTGAAGGGCTTGGAAATTCTTATACTTTTGATTATTTATGAAGTTTATGGGGAGTCATATCGCAGTTCACGTCTTTATTTTTTCATTACAGTCTCAATGTGGTTCTTGGCTGTTTCCTGGCTGTTTGCTCCCTTCTTGTTTAATCCCTCAGGGTTTGATTGGCAAAAAACAGTAGATGATTGGACAGATTGGAAAAGGTGGATGGGAAATCGTGGTGGTATCGGTATCCCACCTGACAAAAGTTGGGAATCTTGGTGGGAGGAAGAAAATGAACACCTGAAATACTCAAATTGGAGGGGGAAACTGCTGGAGATAATACTCGTGTTTCGCTTCTTTTTGTACCAGTATGGAATTGTCTATCACTTGGATATAGCTCATCACAGCAAGAGTTTGCTGGTACTAATGCTTTAAATTCATTCATGTGTTATCCTTTCGTATTGATGATAGCTAGCCTTTTGGCCCCATCTTACTACCTTCTGTTTTCCTATTAGGTGTTTGGACTTTCTTGGGCAGTTTTGGTAACTGTTCTTATCGTGCTAAAGGTATGTGAATGCTACCCAAAGATCTTGACTGATGGCTTTGAAAACCACGCTTCTATGACTTATTAAGATAGTGAATTGTCTGATTACATGACTTAGTTAATCTAGATTAACTGATTTTCCTTGGTTTAATTTTATTTGTAAACTAGTCGTTTCCAATGAAATTGAAATGCCATGTATACTATTATTCAGCTGTCTTACAATAATTTAGATTATTTTCCTTCCCTACACATGCATTTTGTTTGCTGTTGTTTGTACTAATCAGTTGTATGTCATCAGATGGTATCGATGGGTAGACGAAGATTTGGCACCGACTTTCAGCTTATGTTTCGTATTCTGAAGGCACTCCTCTTTCTTGGCTTCTTGTCAGTCATGACTGTGTTATTTGTGGTCTGTGGACTCACCATATCAGATTTGTTTGCTGCAATTCTTGCCTTCATGCCCTCTGGATGGGCCATTATTCTGGTAAGTCAAAACTTCTGCATATTCTGAGAAATACTATCTCAGAATACCTTTTTGCTATTATTTATTATTTGACATCTCTCTTTCAAAAATCAGGGATCCTAAAGTTGTTAACTATGACAATAAGTTTCTTCTTCACCTTCAAAATTCATGCATTAAGACGTTTCGCTTATCAATTCAAACCCGTCGATACTTATCAATTCAAACCCGTCGATACGTCAGTTACAGGATTGAAATCCTATATGATTGCCACAATGCTCATGTAGCATTTAGTATATGGATATCTTAATTTCTAGTAATGTATTTGAACACACACATTTGTTCAGCTCAGACATCATATATTTGCATAGCATATACAAATAAAGCCTTATATGTAAGTACTTTATGGACTAAAAACCTCTGAGATTCTCTTTTGGTTCTTGCTGTGAAGATTGCTCAAGCATGCAAGGGATTCTTGAAAGGAGCAAAACTGTGGTTTTCGGTGAAAGAGCTATCAAGGGCATATGAATATGTGATGGGATTATTACTGTTCATGCCAGTAGCTATTCTTTCATGGTTCCCATTTGTTTCAGAGTTCCAAACACGTTTACTCTTCAACCAGGCATTCAGCAGAGGCTTGCAGATTTCTATGATTCTTGCCGGGAAGAAAGAGACTGATAAGTCAGAATGACATTGTTAACTTTGCTTGATTAAGTAGTTGCCTTTTGATTATTCAATAATTGTATACATTGATGATATTTTTTATTTATTTATTTTGTGATTTATACAAGTCATTGTATTTAAGAAACAGCTTATGGATTTTATTTTTTTAGAAGAAACAGCGTCCAAAATCAGGGAAACTTGAGTCTTCTGTTTTCCACTTACAGAATGTTGGGACATGATAGAAATGAGAAATCAATATGTACCGTCAATAGAATTTCATTTCATCTTTTTATTGAATGACATAGACCACAACAATAAGTTTTATCCAACCAGGTGAGGTTGCCTAATGAATCACATGTTGTTATTATGCGCTATTAACAACAAAATTTTTGGATAAATTGTTCTCTTCATTGAATGACAGCTTAGAAAAATATAACATGAATGTGTTTTGTATGATAAACTATATTTATTGGGTGTTTAACTTTATGTTGATAACCACTAAAACCATAGTTTTGGTGGAATCTACATTCACAAGTTTATATGCTTGTCTATTAAAATAATCACTCTTTTTACAAAATTTTTTCTTCAATGCTCTCAATTCAATTAATGAAATCCTACAACCTTCATACCATATTACTTTATGTTACCAAAAAGAAAATCCGGATGGGGGCCTATCACAGAAAGATATGAAAATTCATTTTCAGTTTTTTATTTTTGCCAGTTTTTTTCAGAAATACATTTTCAGTTTAAATGCTAAATTACTTCTAGTTTTTTTTTTTTTTTTGAAGTGTTTAAGCTTAATGAATAAAATGTATACTATCACCCAACTCAAGTTGATATGAGTGGCAAGAGTTCTCATCACTTAAGCATAAATGACTTTTTTTTTTTTTGGAGAGATTAAGGAAATTAAATAAGTTATTTAATCATATTATATGTTGTGTATTCTTAGATTATATATCAGTTTATTAGTTAAACGAATTAGTTTTGAGAAAAAAATAAAAATAAAAATACTGTAAAGTAATTTAATTAACTTTCTTAGTCTCTCCAGAATAATTAACTTTGTCTTATATTTAAGATCAAAGAAAATAACTTAGTTGAAAGATATCATTCCCTTTCCCCTCAACACTCTCCATTTGTTATCGGCAAAGTCTACTCATTACACTATAAAGTATCAATTTAATTATCCCTTAAATGATTCTTTAAGTTTCAAATTGTCATCATTTCTCTCATGTAGAAAGGGTTTTATTTCAGCATGGTTATTTCTCATTAGTGAGAAGCATTATTTAAATTTCACACATATCAATAATTGACCTTTCCCTAGAGGCTTCCAGAAATATTCCGCGCGACAACTTTTTTCATTAAAAATAATGGCTAAAAATATAAATATATATTGTGTCAATGATCCCTTCAATTTAAAAATATAATAGCCCTTTGAAAATTTTAATAATTTCTCACAACAAAATAAAAATAATATAAATTTTAGAATGTTTATGATTAAAATCACAGTCCTAACTTGCTGCGGCAAAAAAGAGACATAGAGAAAATTCTGGTCAAATTTTACAATATGATTTTCATTGATTGATTATATATATTACCTGAAAATGGATGATGATATGTGAGAGTCTAATTTAATGATGAAGTCAAAGAGTATGATTAAGTGGGCAAATTATATGGGTATGAGGACAAAGACATCTTGATTAATACTCAAAGCAGATTTGGGGGCGATCCATTTAATGGTTTCTTCACATTCAAGTAAAGGCCCTTCATTGCTTCATTAAAAGCAGAATCAACTCTCAAAACTAGATAAACAGTTTTTATCTAAATTATTTTTGTTTAATTTCCATGTCAACTCTCAAAACTAAATACTCTCTTCCACTCTTTTTTGTTTTTTTAATATGAACATCAATTTCCACTAACAAGTAAAATGAGTGTACATCATAAGTCTTCAACCATATTGTAACATGATAATAGATAATTGTAAACATTTTGGCTAATTTGTCTTACCCCACATATCTTACCAAAAATCAAAGAGTTAGAGTAAATTTTCTAAGGAGAATGACTTTTAGGTCATAACTAAAAGAAATAATACATTGACAAGTCCCATAAGTTGTTGATGGTAACTAATTTTACTTATTAAATCCCCTATTTTCACTTGTCAATAGAGATTTTTGTAATATTATTTCCCTTGGTTAGGACCTAAAAGTCATTCTCTCAATTTTCTATGTCCCTATACAAAAGATTAGCCAAGTGTTGCTTGGTCCTTGAGGTGGCAGAAAAAAGCTTTTTAATGCAGTATACCTGAAGTTTTCTGGCAGAGATGGGAGAGTAGGAAGGAGACTGTGAAATCCAATACAAAGATGCTTTGAAGCATTGCAGTGAAATGAATGATTTCTTAGAGACTCTACTCCAGATAAATGATTGAATAGCTTGGGCTTTGAAACATACCCAGGATTGGCAAAGAGATCTTGAGCCACACTTATATCTTTCTATGAAAATGGTCCAACCTATTTCTGGGGTTCGATCAACACACTTAATGAAGAGATGTTCCATTGACTCAATTTCTGAGCATCCAAAAACACATAGCCCTCCAATATGAAAACGATGGTTATTAAGAATATCAACTGCAGGTAGAGTTTCATTAAGTAATTTTGCAGACAAATAAAATATCTTTCATTGGTAGTGATAGAGACCACAAAAATTTCCAGAATGCATCTGTTGGTATAACAAAATGGTCTGAAGATATAAGACTCTAGCCAAGTCTTGTGAAGTATTCACATCTAGAGCTTAAACTCCAAGTAAATTTATCTTGAACATCATTAAAAGAGAGAGGGGTGTTGACAATAATATCAGCAACAACTTATCTCAGATACAAATATCTCACCAGTAGGACAACCCATCTAACAGGGTACCAACTAGATGGAAGATGCATTAATAGATCCCAACTCTTCTACTCATTTGGTTCTATTCACAGAGGAGAGAGAGAAAAAAAATTGGTCTTTTTTATCAGGCAGAGAAAGAAATTTTTCATAATCCCTCAGTTCCACAATATAGAATACTTTTAAAAAAAAAATAATTTGGTCCAAATATTAGTTGATCACTTATAAGATAATTAATATTCAATTTCTAATTTTGTCCTTGTAATTAATACTAATTTCCATTTTTCCCACTCATTAAATTGTCAAACACATTTTCCACTAAGGGTAAAAGTGAAAAAATTTAATTTATAACATATTTAATGATTAATTGTCACTTCTTGTTTCTCGTAAATTAGTTGAAATATCATATATTATAAACTGAAGAGAGTATGAATGTACAATTTTATCCTTTATTTATTATTATATTGACTTTATTCTCATAGAGTATAAGTATATAAAATAAGAGTAAAGTTGAAAAGTTGTTGAATTTTATGAAAGAATTAAGATTTTTCTTAGTATATGTGAAACATATTAAAAATACTTTTATAAATAAGACGGTAAAAACATAAGGGCTAAATAATATAGTGTGTGTCAGTTTCCCTAAATAATCTTTTTAATAATTTGCATTGGAACTGCTCATCAATAAATCCTCCTTATTATGTGATTATGAGGGATAGTTTAGGGGAAATATAGATTTAAGGGACAAAATATATTAAGGTCTCACATTTAAGACCAACATTTACATTAAAGTAAAATCAACTTATCCTGCTGTGATTACTATATGATATAAGAATCCAATTATAAGGTTAGTTTGAGAACAAAATTAATAAATATAAAAATAACAGAAATCAATATATTTGTCTATGGGGCCAAAATAAACCTCTCAGCTATATATCCTTTATATCTAATACATGAGAGGGAGTAGTTTAGCTATTTTATGACTTTTAAAATAAATTAGAGTAGATGCAAACATATACCCCTTTATCCAATGCATACACACACATGCATTTTAGAAAACAATAATGTGAACAGAATTATGGAACTGATAATTAAAAAAGGAGAAAAATATAATTATGGGAACATGATTAGAAACAATTTGAGGAAACATAACTATCTTTAATTTAAAGTTACAAATTAAAGTTTAAAAACTCATTAAAAGAAATGTTTATATTTAGTATCTGACAATACATTAAATATAATTGTATCCAATAAGAAAATACAAGTTGCAAATGTGCCTATAAAAAAAAAATAGAACTATCTCTTAATATTTTAGTGCTTTTAAATTATTTCAGTGAATAGCAAGCAACAAGAAAAGAAAAGAAAAAATTATCTTCCAAGACAGGGTTAGTGAATATTACTGGAAAAATATATAAATAAAGAGCGAGATCCTGTGAGGAAAATCCGGTAACGCTTTTGGTAATAAATTTTAAAATATATCTTGAAGAATGAAAATTAATATTAAAAAATAGGTTTGAAAAATTTTATATTATAATTAAGACTATTTTTTTTAAAAAAAAAAAAATAGCCGTTAACTTGGAATGACCAACGTGCGGCCACTACTCCTCAAGTGGAATATTTCAATATTCCTTTTGAATTCCCAGTCGATTTTTTTTTTTTGTCAAACACAGTCGGATTTAATCACGTTAGTTTAAATATTAAGATTTATATGTCAGGCATATCATAACTAATAATTATAAATT
This sequence comes from Acacia confusa, assembly GCA_037074495.1. NCBI lineage: Eukaryota > Viridiplantae > Streptophyta > Magnoliopsida > Fabales > Fabaceae > Acacia > Acacia confusa. Next base: position 3,948,779 of record CM073506.1, on the reverse strand, counting down.
AGTAACAAGTTGTTGGTTGCTTGTCGAGTATAAGTTTGATTCTTGAAAAAAAATGTATTTATTAGAAGAGATTAAAACTCCTTACACTTTAAATCTTTAAACAAATTAATCTCATAAGCTTGGGGATAACCTTGGATCAAATAAAAAAAAAAAACATAACTTTTTTATTAATCTCATACCAATTTATGAATTTACTCACGGACACTTGTAAATTTTTATATACACACATGAAAAATTTCATATGAATACTTATTATATTGCCTTTTTTTGCCAATATTATTTTTTATTTTATTATTGTTAAGTCTTCAAATATGAATGTGTACTTGTGTAAATTTAAAACTTAACCGGATGGATATCAGCAAGTTAACACATTTATAAGTCAAATGGGATTCACTACTCCCTCCAGCTCTAAAAGTAAGACAAAATAATTTTTTTTTCAGAGATTAAGGAAATTAATTAGAATATTTTTATTTTTATTTTGTCTGAAAAATAATTAGTTTGACTAATAAACTGATATATAATTCAAGAATATACAATATACAATATTTATTTTGTTTTTTTAATCTCTGAAAATAAAAAAAAATGAACTCTGTCTTATATTTAATACCTACCATCCAAATATTATGAGCTTATAAGTTGATAAATATATATATTGTTAAGGATCCTTTTAGTAATAAAGAAGTCGTTGATTTGGTCCCAGGAATAATTTTATCTAAATAATTTAAGGAATTAATTTGTTAGGCTGTTCAGTCACGTGATATGCACATGACGCATGTGAAAGGCCATGATTGAAGCTAGATTTCATTCGATACATTTTTAAGGTCAAAGATCAGTTTTCTTTTACCTTCTTCATCTACCTTAATTTAATTCAAAAATATATTATATTATTATATTATATCATTCCACCAATCATTTTTATTTTCTTAAGAATAACAGATTGCATCATTTGCAGATTATTGAAACTAATAATAGTTTGGTCCAGATATTTTAACAATTATTCTTTTTAAACAACATCTTGGTTTAAGTGTTATGAATAGAAATCAGATTATTCGAAGACATATATATATATATATAATGGAAAACAAGAAAAAATTAAACTAATTGTAATTAAATTAAATGAGTATTGTCTCCTAAATTATTATTACCATATAACATATATAATTAAAAAGAAAAATGAATCTCACCCCTATAAATGTAAATAACATGAGAACACAATACTATACTTTTTACTTATAAAGGAAAATACTAGCTAGTTTAAGTTATAGTATGCATGTTTCAATTTGTGACCTCATACTTAATGAGGAGCATTCATATTATTCCATCCATTATTTTTTATAAGATAGTAATAATTAAACGACGTAGATAAAAAAAAAAAACCAGTTAAAACTTATTAAAAGCAATAAATATGTAAAATATGCAACTCATTTTTTAAGAACCCCATTTTTTATAATAAAGGTAGGTAGGAGAGAGAGTTAAGTGAAAAAGTAATAAGAGATAATAAGTGAAAAAGGTGAGGCAAAAAGCATTGAGAGTAAAAATTAAAAAAAAAAACGTATTAAATGTTTAGACGCCTTTAAATAATATTTTATAAAAAAAACATACACATTTAAATAATGGTATGTTATTAAAAAAACAGAGGGAACGTTAAAATACAAGGTGATTAGCAGCTGAACTAAATTCTAATGATCTTGTCTCTTATATTTTAACCTTGAATTAGACAAGATAATCTTCTTTCCATGAGAAAAAAAAAACAAAGAAGAAAGAAAGAAAAGCTCATTCTATGAAAAGAAAAATAGATTTCAATAAAATTATCCATGACATTGTTTAGGCTTTTTGAAATAAAAATAATAAAATTTCAGACACAAAAATCTTGATGCATGCAACGTATGTCTGTAAGTAATTAGTGACATTAAATATTGTAAAATATGATAAATAAAATGAATAAAGAAGAAAAAAGTTGCAAAGGATTTGTCTAAGGGATCAAAATTGAAAATTGATGCTTCAAATCAAAGTATGTGTTTGTTCCTCCATTGGTGGCTTTTTGTGGGCCCTCAATACAAAGCTCATAATTATTATATATTCAGATAAAGACATTGCTCCTTTATTCTATAATTGTCATCATTAATTTAATTTTCGCTCTCTTTTGCTTTTAACACTTGATTTAGTCAAATTGCATTGACAAAATTACCCTCCTTTCTTTTCATCATGACATAATTACCCTTTCCAACATAATGTGTATTAAAACTTAAAGAGCACTGGCAAAAATATTTATCGAAATCGCCCCTCCTTGAACTTTTAAAAATAAGCTTGTCAATCATACATAAATATTTCTACTAATGAATTTTGATAAAATATATAAATAAATAATTGAGAAATAAGTAAATTATTCACTTACTTAATTTAAAATCGTATTTTTGAAATAACAATACATTAAAATTATTTTTAATTATAATTTATAGTTACCACCATTTAGATGGAAAAAAAGTATTATTTACTATTTATATAGTATGGTATTAATTATTTCTAATTATTGTTGGAATAAGAGATACTTTGATCAAATTATTTTGAAAGAAAATGACTCAATATGTGCCTATTTCTGAAATAAAAATAAAATATTTATATAAATGTATAACTTAAACAATTTACTTGGTGGTTGAACCAATGAACTCAAAAACTGGCAATGAATGCAATTTATTGTTTTATTAATATTAATTCTATTACCATATCAATTGGTTAAAATGTTAGCATCCAAAGAAGTGTGAGCTCAAGACAACATTTAAATGCAACGTTTAATTATTGGTAAAAAGGTAAATATATTATATATATGCACAAGACTCACTTATTTTCCATCAAACTCTGCTCTAACTTTAAAGCATGCAAAGAATGTGACATTTTTATTTTTCCTTATTAATTAGATATGCATTTTTACTTATTACCATGTAAAGACATGAGTTTAAATTAGTTATAATTAAAAAATAATGTAATTTATATAATTTTTTTATTTTTAATTAATAATATTTATCACCACAAGGCTGTGACCTGATATAGATGGTTTTAGGGAGAATCATTATGAATCATGATTAAAGAATGTTATTTCTCTTTTTATTGCATAATGCTGTATAATTTATAGGTTTTTTTAATTATATATTTTTTTTATTGAGAGCTCATAATAATTCTATTATAATTTTATTCAGCATAAAATAACTTTGTTATTCAGTATTTTTATAGAATAAATCTCAATCATTAAAAGTCAGTCTAATGATGAAAAAATTAAATGGAAATGAAATAGAAAGATGAGTTATTGCATAACACTGTACAATTTATAGGTTTTTGTAATTATATTTTTTTATTGAGAGCTCATAATAATTCTATTATAATTTTATTCAGCCTAAAATAACTTTGTTGTTCAGTATTTTTATAGAATAAATCTCAATCATTAAAAGTCAGTCTAATAATAAAAAAATTAAATGAAAATGAAGTAGAAAGATGAGTTATTGAAGACACTTCTTACCCCTATTATTAAATTGCTAACTTTTTTATTATTATTTTCATAAATGATTTTTTTGGGCCCAAAAAAATAATAAAGAAATTCAACATAGGATGGCGTCATATTAAAAAATTTGATAAATATTTTTCCATTTCAAATCAAAAGGACAGCTTGGGAAGTAAAAATCAGCAAGCTAGATTTAGAGCTCCTTGTTGGATTGACGTTGACCTCCCCCCCCCTACAAAAAAGTATTATGTCTGATCTAATTATAAAATAAAATTAACTTTTTTTAAAGAGATTAAGGAAATTAAATAAATTACTTAGTCATTTAATATATTATGTATTTTTAAATTATATATTAGTTTATTAGTTAAAATAATTAGTTTAAAGAAAAAATAAAAATATTCTAAAATAATTTAATTAACTTTCTTAATTTCTAAAAAAAAAAGTCAACTCTATTTTATAATTAAAAGTGGAAAGAATATTTATATATTTGCCCACAGCACACACAATATACACAATATATATGATGGCTCCACTGAAATATACTAATATCAGATTACGATTTTATCTTTTTTTTTAATGAAATAAAGACGTATTTGTCAATAATCACAAGAATTAATCATGTACAAAATAATTTTCAAAAAATCTATTTGACCAAAAAACAAACTGTGTGTGTGTTATCTCTCTAACTATATATCTTGTGTCTACCAAAAAAAAAACTATATATCTTGTGAATATTATTTACAAATAACTTCTCTGAAATTTAGGCACACACAAACAAATTTCGTAACACATCACATTATATCAATAAAATAATGGGCAAATTTACACCATAAACCTATTCTACGTAAATTTTAAAATCTACGTTAAGATAGTTTAAAAGGTAAGTAAAATTACTTACATAATAAGACATGATATTCAAATAATTACTTGCTTTAAAGTCATTTTTGTATAATTTCATCAAAAATTTCAATAAAAATATTGGTAATTTTTGAGAAAAAACATTTCACACAATGTTATAAAAAAAAAAAATCCATCATATTTCTAGAAGGAAAAAAATAGTTTTTACTAGTAACATTATGGGTGAATAATAGAAAAACAACTTTAAAATTGTAAAATCTTATGTCAATATTTTTTATAAAATAAATTGTGAATTACTTATAAGTCTTGATGGTATCTCTATCAATTCTTTACAACAAACCTAATTTAGGAATTTACAATTTTAAAATTATTTTTCTTATAATTTTTTTTTTCTAGTATTGATTGTCATCATATTTATTCATTATTAAAGATGAAATTGAGCAAAACTTTTGAACTCTGCATGCTTTGAGGCTCACTACGCTCTCTTTTTACTTTGGGTTGCTTATTCAATACATTACTGGTTTTGATCACAGCTATAAATGCCTCTTCTCTCTCTTTTATTTTTGCTTTCTCTTTACTGTTTCTCTCTCTCTGCTTTCCTCCATTACAAACCAAGCTTCCTTTCCAGCTCGCAAGAGGTCCCTCTCTCTCTCTCTCTCTCTCCCCCCCTCAAGCACCCATACTCACCAACCAATTTACCCACTTTTGCTTTTTCTGCTCTCCAAAACCTAGATTTCCCTACTCCTTCCCTCTCTTCTCTCTGCATTTTTCATAGGAAATAAGATTTTTGTCTCGCATTCCTGTCCATTTCCCTGAAATCACACCCACAGTTTCGTTTTTGGCCCACTAGCGGTTTCAACTTTCGATCCCCACTTATTTTACTACTCCTGTGCCATTTTAATATTTTTGCAGCATCTGGGTTTTGTAGGGTTTGTTTGTGTTCCCTGTCGTGTACCTGCGTCTATCTATGCTCATTGAGTCTTTGTCAATTCAAAAGGAAGGAACTCTCTTGCTTCTTTGGGTGTTAAAGGTAGTAGATCAAGGAGGCTGGCCTAGATCAATACAAAGGTAAATACTATATTGCTGTTGCTTTGTTTCACTGAACCACTTTTTTGAACAATTCATATCTCCCTTTGTCTTTTCTTTGCTTGGATCGTAAGTGATGCTTCCTGGGTTTTACTTTTCTGCCAGATTTCTATCTGTGATTAGAATTTTTAAATAATGTGTTAATGGGGCTGGTCTTTGCTTTACCAAGAGATTTAGAATTTAATGTACCTTTTCTTACTAGGGTGAATTCGACGCAAATGGGTTTCTGATTTGCTAAATGTTTAATTTATTACCTTTCCTGTTGTCTTGGAACAGCTGGATTCCTACAAGTTTCCTTAATTTTGTCGCATACACTGCTCCTTGCTATACTTCCTTATTGTTAAATTAAAAATTAAAAACTATTTCAAATAAGCTGAAATTAAAATTTATCACTCAAATAATCTTTAATCACAACAAAACTGCAATTGGCGATCGGCTGACTTGCTGTTGTTGGTTTGTGTTTATGTGGTATTGTGATTTCATTGCAGCAACTGAAGCTGTGAATTAGACTGCTCAGATGTGTTTTTCCAAGCCTTGTGTGAAAGGAATACATTGTTTCTCTACTTGGTTGGGAATACCTTGATTCTTGTTGCCAAAGAACTTGGAGAACGATTAGATCAACTTGTGGCATCCAACATGTCATCCAATGGCTCTTTAAAAGCGGAATTGTCAAAGAAGGTTTTGGGTGTGAAATTATGGATTTTAATTGGGATTTGCGTAGGTGCGTTTATAGTACTTATTCTTTGTATATTATCTATATGGGTGATGTTTCGGAGAAAGTCTAGAAGATCTCTTGACGGATATTCTTCATCCCAAATACCAAATATCTCAAAAGATATTAAGGTGGACAAAGTTGGGGTGCAGAGTTCTTATGATCACCCAGAAAGTGTATTTATTCATGTTAATGACAAATCAACTGATAAGAACTCAGATAAGCTGCTGACCCACTTGGGTATGAGCAAATCCAGTGATCCTGACAATATCAGTCAGTGCAGCTCAATTTATCATCATGAGAGAGGATTTAGTTCCCTGTCAGGAGAAGAAGGAAGCTCGGGGACTGCAAAGAAGCATTCCACATTGTCATATGGAGGGCTTGTGACTGCATCTCCTTTAGTTGGCTTGCCAGAAATTTCTCATCTTGGATGGGGTCATTGGTTTACACTAAGGGATCTGGAACTGGCAACAAATCGTTTCTCAGCTGAAAATGTGCTAGGTGAGGGAGGATATGGTATTGTTTACAAGGGCAGGCTGATCAATGGAACTGAGGTGGCAGTGAAGAAAATTCTTAATAACTTGTAAGGATACTTTAAAATATCACTGGGACCTGCTTTTGTCTTGTGATACTAGTTGATATTTTCTTTCACCTAAACAATGATATTGTTTAATCTTTCTCTGTAATTGTGTTCTAAATTGAGTTCATAGGGGACAGGCAGAGAAAGAATTCGGGGTAGAAGTGGAAGCCATAGGCCATGTACGACATAAAAATCTTGTACGACTGCTTGGATACTGCATTGAAGGAGTTCAAAGGTGTGATTTCATTTCACAAAATTGTACATTTCATTTTTTAATGCATGTGAATACCATCTTTTATGTGCTTTTGTTGAAGATTTGGGTTTTGGACCATCATACTACCTCTTTTGTACTCAACTATAGTTCATTATTTTTCTTTCTTCTTTTTAACTTTTCATCTATTTCATTACTGATGTGCAGGCTTTTGGTGTATGAATATGTAAATAACGGCAACTTAGAACAATGGTTACATGGGGCTTTGCGCCAACATGGAATTCTTACCTGGGAGGCCCGCATGAAAGTTGTAATTGGCACTGCCAAAGCGTAAGTTCAACTTGCAACTCAAACATATGAGCCATGGTAACATTTTCAATTGCCTATTACATGGTGTGGCTGTCCCTCATCTTTCAATGGTGATAATCATAAACAATTTGCTTTACCCCTTGTTTTCTGCTGACAATAATAATCATTATTATCATTACCATGTTTTGTGTGTCCAAATATATAATCCTGACATTCCATTCGATTTGTGTTTCTTGTTGATTTTAGGATATATCCTTTATATAATTGCATTTTTGGGATCCATTTTAGTATATCCTTCTTGCCTCTTCAACAGCATAATGACATCGTTCTCTTTCCCATCGGACTACCACATTACCCTCCCTACTCTTGTGAGATATAATCCCTAGTCTAGCTATGGAGTTTAAGATTTCATGCTGATTTTTTTTTTGGAGATATAATCCCTAGTCTACTCTTGTGAGATATAATCCCATCGGACAACTTTGTCACCAATATTCCCTGTCTGAGAGATTTCATTATTCCTGATGGACTTTGTTAATAGTGGAAGCTAATATATTTCAGTGATTGATGGCAGGCTTGCTTACTTGCATGAAGCAATTGAACCAAAAGTTGTTCACCGTGATATAAAGTCAAGCAACATATTAATTGATGATGAGTTTAATGCCAAGGTTTCTGACTTTGGATTGGCCAAACTTTTGGATTCAGGAGAAAGCCACATAACTACTAGAGTAATGGGAACATTTGGGTATCCAGAATATTTCATGCTTTTTCCTTGTACTTAACAAAAGGAGTTGCAAACTTGAAACTCACTTGTTACTTCTGTTCTGAATTTCAGTTATGTGGCACCAGAGTATGCTAATACTGGTTTATTAAATGAGAAGAGTGACATTTACAGCTTTGGTGTCCTCCTCTTGGAAGCAGTCACTGGCAGGGACCCTGTAGACTATGCGCGACCTGCTAACGAGGTACGAAATCCTCATGAACTCTTTCAACTAGCTTGCCAAGTCCAACTACTGAGACTAGGATAAAATTATTCACAGGACTCCACTTTCTAGTTTATTGTCCTGTTCTCTTAACTAAAATTAGTCAAGTACTTGAGTTTCAATACAAGATATGGTAAACTTGTGTGTTGTTCTCACTTCAGGCCCAAATGGCTTTTGTGTAGAGAGATGTATTGGAGAGTATGATCAATTATTCATGGGGTCTCTTTGCTTCAAAGCTTGAGCTTTATATATAGTTCATCATGGTCCTTGACCAATGTGATCATTGTCCATACCGTGGGTGATGAGCATTTCATTTTGTCATGACAGGTTAATCTTGTTGAATGGCTCAAGATGATGGTGGGGACAAAAAGAGCTGATGAAGTTGTTGATCCAAGCCTTGAAGTTAAACCACCAACCCGAGCTTTAAAGCGTTCTCTTCTGGTCGCACTTAGGTGTGTTGATCCTGATGCAGAGAAGAGACCCAAAATGAGTCAGGTTGTGAGGATGCTTGAAGCTGATGAATATCCCTTCCGAGAGGTTTCCACTACTAATCTTATTGCCCCATATATAACTTCTATTGTTTATTTGGCAACTCTGAATCTGTTTTCAGGAGTTCTACAACTTTTAAATGTTGTGCTTTTTTGTCATTATGTTCCCGTACATGTATGCTGTCTGACCTACCATCGTCTAGAGTTTTTCTAACAGTGGATAAAATCTTTTTGGGGTGAAATCATATTTTGGTAATTTGCATCATTTGACTCAAGATTGTGGTCAATATGCTCTTTAGAGAAGGAGACTTATCTTTTGCTTCTAAAGTCATACTATGTAGTTGGGAATGTGTCTCTATTGTAGCTTCTTGATGCATAATACTCAAGTTTGTATGTTATAATATGAAGAGCTGTGAGTATCGTTGTTCTCTATTGAAATGCCTTTAGAGTTCATATGTTTCCTTTCTATGTAGTACTCCCTCTAGTCTTAAATATAAGACATGGTTGACTTTTTTGGAGAAATTAAGGAAGCTAATTAAATTACTTTAAAATATTTATATTTGTCTTCTTTTCTTCCAACTATTTTGCCTAACTTATAAATTATATATAATCTAAGGATACACAATATATGATATGATTAAGTAACTTATTTTGCTTCCTTAATTTCTAAAAAAGAAGTCAACTTTGTCTTATATTTAGGACCAGAAAGAGTGGTTATGTTGGAGGTTAACAGAAAATGTTGTGTATTAGCCAGAATATTTCAGAACATGAATCTGAGTGTGCATTTTCTCAGTTTCTATCCATGTATATGTGGTAGGTTAACCTGCTCATCAAGGCATGTTAATTGATCAAATTCTAATCACTTTCAGGACCGAAGGAACCGGAAGAGCCGCACTACTAGCATGGAAATTGATTCCATCAAGGATATTTCTGGTTCATCTGAAGCAGAAAAAAAGCCGGGCGAGGCCGAAAACCAAGCACTGGATACAGCTGAGGGGTAGGAATACTGACAAACCATATATGACTTGCCTTTGCACCCAAACCAGTATTTATTAAAATATCATATATCTACCAAGTTTGCCCCTTCAATTTTTTTTTTTTTTTCCCCTTAATGAACCTGAGAGAAGAATCAGATTAGAGAAAGCCTCTATATAATCAAGAGTTTTTTCATTCAATGTGGCCCATTCAAGGATATGTGATATACCCATAACCAGAGAGTAGAATCAGGAGTGAGTGAGTGTTTATGTTGTACAGGTGTCTGCTGGGACTATCTTCTCCTTACATGATTGTTAATTTTTTCTCCTTTTACCCCTTTTGACTATACTTGAGTACTTCTGCAGAGTGGAGAATGAAGACTCATGTTTGCCTTAATCTTCCTTGCTATTTATTTTGCTTGCTTTCAGTTTGTGTTTATGACTGTGTCTCTAGCCTTCAAAGATATCAATCCAATGATTGACTTTTTTATAGAACTACAACATTTGAAAGATTTATTTATTTATTTTTAAATACTCATTAATTTGGTGATGAATTATAAGAAACAGTTACATATTATTCTTTTTTTAAAAAATTACTTTGTCCTATTCCTTGTTTATGATCTCTGGGCAACTAAATTTGGAGAAAAATACTAGGAAAAGTTGGGGAAAATCCCTCCATTAAAAAGTTCATTGGTGGGAAGAACCTAACTAGTAATTAGAGTACAGTTACTTAGTGTGTACAAAATTTGTAAACTATTGGTACTATATGTGCGCAAAATTTGTTTAGATCATTCTCACCAATAAAATTTCCTAACAGGGTCTTTTCCTCAATTTCCACAAAGTAATTTACCTTGTGACTCCATGTTAAATATTTTGAGGCTTTACACTGGGGAGTGGTTGCACTGTCTAGAGTTCTTCCTCTTTGGAAGGGTTGAGTCTAGTCATCGAATCTCTGACTAGCTGGAATGTATAGGCTCCAAACAAAATTCGTACAATAAGTGAGTAATAAGAAATAATACAGACTTGTACACTTCACTTGTTATTGAGACTCTAAAGTGATTATATCATTTTATTGTAACCTCATAATGAGTTTCCCCGTGTTTAGTTCCCCCCTTCTAGGAAAAAAATGTATACTATTCCTTTTTTTTAACAAAAAATTACTTTTCCACAGGCAATTTTTCTTTTACAATAAAAATAAATATACTTCCTTTTGTTTTTGGTAGAAAGATACATTTTTATTTAACATGAAAGGAAGTTAGAAAAACTTTTGGAGCAATCATCCTCTCAAAAGTAATTTAGACCATAAACATAACATGTCAATGAATCATTAGTGGGAATTTTCAGTGATTGTTTGGCTATGCTAATTGTAACTCAAACAAGCTCTTAAACTTTATGCCTTTTTTGCACTCTTGGCTAACCAAAAAGGGAAAAGCATCAAATAATAATGGACAAGAATTATTGGGTGAAGCAATGCGTTAGTGAAAGGGATGATTGAGAGCCTCTAATGGTGTGGAATGTACAATAATTCAAAATATTCTGATTCCCTTTATTCACGGACTCTTGCTTCTGCTTTTGCCCATTGCTTCTATGAATGGCACATAAATTATGTTATCTTTTTATTCTTGAAAAAAAAAATCCATAGATTCTAATTAGATTATAATATTACAGTCAATGGCCTTGTAGGATTTTTGTTATGGCCAAGGTTCTAACACTGGAACCAGCTATTAAATCGGTCGAAGTATTAGGCCAAGGGTTAGTGGGTTACACTAGAGTGAAACCGGAGCTAACCCAAGGTCAAACTGGTGAAAAATTGAAGATTTCATGGTAATTAATATGAAATTATAAAGATTTTTTTTTTTAAAAAAAATCAATTTTAATTTTTTTTAAAACCCAACCGGGTTGATGTTTGGATTAGACCGATTCACTGATCGACCGGGTTTGGCTGGTCTAATATGGGTTTCAGAACATGGTTATAGCTTGTTTGATATGAGGTGAGAGGAGGGGAAGTGAACAGATGAAAAAAAAAATGATTTGGATTTAAAGAAATTAGAGGAGTGGGGTTAAAATTTTTTAATTAATTTTTCATACTCCTTTATCTTACATCTTCTCTTTCTTAAAAATTGTGTAACCTCATCTTTCCAAATTTTTAAAATCCAACATAAAAATTTTCCTTCTTCTCCTCTTTCCTCTCCAAATCCCTCATATAGTGTTGGTTGGATTCTATTTGTAACCTCAAGCTATTAGCGTCAACTCCTCTAATTAAAAAAATTATAACATTAAAAATAAATCTGAGTGTACTATTTATTTTATATAGATATTATAAATTTAATATATTTTTAAACCTAAAAGTGACTATATTATCTCACTCACACACAAAGGGGCTGATATTGTGCTCGAGGCTCTTAAAATTGTTGCGCGCAATCCAAAAGAACCAATTCTAAGTCCAAAATGCATAATATGATAATATTTTTTTGGCCGCATAATATAATAAATTAATAGGATAATTTATTTTTTTAATTATTATATATAATATATGAAAATATTTAAAATAATAATAATAAAAGTTGGCGCAGCTTTTGACTTGCGCTTCCTTAGTTGCCTACTCACATAACGGTCACCTTTCACCTCTTTCACTATATCACACACACTAGACTATCCAAAATGTCGAGCGTATCCTAAATCTTTTGTTTGTAATATAAATAATTTAGAGAGTTGTTAATTATCAATTTTTTTAAAATTTTATCCTTATTTAATAATTACTCCCTCCGGTCCTAATTATAAGACATATTTAATCGATTTTGGAGAAATTAAGGAGATGGATTAAATTAGTTAATTTTACTCATTTTCCTAAAATGTACTTATATACATTTAAAATGACATAAGTAAAAGTTAATCAACAACTCTACCACATATCTCTCCGACCAATTTTCCTTTTCACATACTTTCTAATTGAAATGATGGTCTTGCTAGATTTACATATACGTGTATATATATGTGTACATATAGATCTATCATGCATTCACATACACACAACCATGTATCTATACATAAAGATATATATATTGACACACACACATACATTTATATATACACAAACACATAAATATAGACACACACACACATATATGTTTATAGACATACACATATGTGTGTGTCCATATACATATATACTTACAAAAAACTAAACACACTTTGAGATAATAAAATAAGGATATTTCATAAAGAAATTGGTAAAAACTAAAAAGTTGTCTTATAATTAGGACCAAAACAACCTCCAAATATTGTCTTATAATTAGGACCGGAGAGGGAGTATTTATATTGGATATAAAAAACTAGGAGAGATATAAGACATACTTGAATAGGGGCAAAGTTAAGAAAAATCAATTTAAGATTGACTCAATGAATTAATTACTGCTCCTTAATTCATGTGACATATATAGTTGAAAATAACTTATATTTTGGATTGAAGGAAATATATTTTTATGTATATATTTTGCTTGATCTTTTTTTTTTCCAACAAGTAATTTTATAAAAAAAAAAACAAGATTACCATATATTTACAAAAACATAAAAAGACTGAAGGCCAAACAACATGAAACCTAAGCCATGAAGTATACAAAGAAAAACAACACAATCAATATAAAAACCATAATCTAATGTGAGATATAAGAGAAAACTTATGGCAACTGTAATTTTACATGTTTCTTAAATTTTAATAAGTTATAATATAAAAAAAGAAGAAGGCAAACTCACCATATGTTGATATTGCAGACAGTATTGATGGCTAAAAAAATATTGCAGGCAATTTAATCAGTTAATTAATATTTTTTTTATTTTTTTAGCTATTTGGATAATCATGTTTCATATTATATCATAAAATGTAATATTTTTTTTTCAAATAAGCAATATAGCCATTGAAATACTTTTATGAAAAATAACATTAATAGGTGTCTTAATTATTTGTTTTAAGGGAAAAGTTCATGTTTTCCTATGAAAGGGGGCATGGTCCCACTTCAAATGCGTGAATGTTTCCATCAATACTCCAAAAAAAAAAAAAAAAAAAAAAATCCCATTATCATTTTTTTAAGAAAAAAGAATATGAATAGCTGATATATATTTTTTTTTAATTAGATGCATCACAATCACATCACATGCATTTCAACTATAAAATGAAGAGTGACTCCTAACTTTTTAAATTGACCCAAAAAAACCAGAGAAAGCTATATAGTCAACGAAAATTACTATTATTAAATTAAACCAAAAAAAAAATGTCCCACAACAAGTCAATATGGATAACCTTGCACATTGGCTCCCTTTCTTATGTTTGTTTTTTGTCCTTTTCCTTTTCTTGCTTGGAGTGTTATGAATATACTGATTATGTGGATGTCCATTGACTCCCGGTCTCCAAATATTACAAGATGACATGGGACCCACGCATAGTACCATGCATAGTAGTTTACTATTTGGTGGGACCCACACACAAAATAATACAACTCATGGGAATGCATTCCCGTGAGTGTACAGTTATGTAATTAGGGGAATATTACATCAAATGACCCAAAGTGGAAATTACACTAAAGGCCCATTTTCCTTCTATAAATAGAGGCCTTCTGTAAACATTCAGATTACACTGAAATGAGAACTTCTCTCTACTCTCTCTCTCTCTAAAATCTCTTGTTCTTGTATTTACTTTTCATCAGTTTTATATTACGTTATCAGCACGAAGACTCTACCAAGGTAAGATTTTATTACCATCTCCTTTACTATTTGTTTATTTTTTCTATCTGGGATAATCTTAACCATGATATGGAATTAAAGTTCTACTTTTACCGATTATTTTGAACATCAAGTTCCATGGTTAAGATTTGAGATTATTTACTATTTACTATTCACAGTAAATAGTAATTTTTACTATTCATGTTAATTTTACCTTTTTCAGTAATTTTATATTTCTATTTATTTTGACTCCTTTATGGAAGTCTAGATTTAATATTTCAGTAATTTATTTTTCACTATTCATTGTGAATAGTAACTTTACTATTCACGGTAAATTTATATTTTACTATTTACAGTAATTTATTTATGTTTATATATTCTTCCCACTCCCTATTTATTAATTTATGGTGGCAACATTAAGCTCCATTTGTAATTTAATTTTACTGTTTTATTTATTTAATTCATGGTGGCGATGCTAAGCTCCATTTGTTTAATTTAAATTCTTTACTTACTGCTTTATTTATTTCATGGTGGCGATATTAAGCTCCATACTGACTTTATTAATATTTACATTATGCCACTAACATTTAAATTTATGTTACTAACATTTATTTATGCATTTATTTACCTTTTATGGTGGCAACACTAATATTAGTGGGCTCCATTTATTTATACATTTATTTACCTTTTATGGTGGTGGCACTAATAGGGCTCCATTTGTTTATCTTAATTCTTTACTGTTGTTTATATATTATATAATATATGCATCATCTTTCTTACCTTCGGATGAGATAGGTCTCGCTGTGAGTTTACTCCCATTCCTATCTCATCTTATTTTTATTTTCTTAGCATGTTTATTTACCGTTCTTTAAATTATGTTTTAATTTATAATAAGATTTTATAATATGATTCTAATTATTTTTATTATTTTTAGTTTGAATCATGTCTTCCAACCTTTCAAATCTTGAATTTAATGCTCTTGACATCACCGGGAAGAATTATCTATCATGGGTTTTAGATGCTGAAATCCATCTTCAAGCAAAGGACTTTGGAAAGGCTATATTGCCAGGAAATGATGCGTCCCCTCAAGTAAAGGCTAAAGCTATGATTTTTCTCCGACACCACATTCATGAAAGTTTGAAAACTGAATATTTAACGGTGAAAGATCCATTTGAATTGTGGACTAGTTTGAAAGATAGGTATGATCATCAGAAAACGGTGATTTTGCCTAGAGCTCGTTATGAATGGATTCATCTCAGGTTACAAGATTTTAAAACTGTAAGTGAGTATAACTCAGCTGTTTTCAAAATAAGTTCTCAGTTAAAATTATGTGGTGAAAAAATAACTGATGAGGACTTATTAGAGAAAACTTTTTCTACCTTTCATGCTTCGAATTTGCTTTTACAACAGCAATATCGTGAGAAAGGTTTTAAAAAATATTCTGAGTTAATCTCATGTTTACTAGTAGCCGAGCAAAATAACGAGTTATTATTGAAAAATCATGAAAATCGTCCCACTGGATCTTCTCCATTTCCTGAAGCGAATGTGAGTGTACGGAATGATCATGGTCGTGGCCATGGTCGCGGTCGTGGTCGTGGCCGTGGTCGTGGACGAGGACGTGGAAATCGTGGAGGTAGAAATAATCATGGTCCTTATCATGGTGGAAGAGGTTATTATAGTCCTTATACCCACCAGAAAAAGATGAACAATGAAGGACAAAAGAATGATAAAGAAGGTCATTCAAAAGTTGTTGAACATAAATGTTATCGGTGTGGTATGAAGGGACACTGGGTACGTAATTGTCGTACACCAGAACATTTAGCGAAACTTTACCAAGCCTCTATAAAAAAGAGTGTTAATAATGTGGAATGTGATGATAAGGCTCATAAAGATAATGATGTCAATGAGCCAAATGATGATGTTATGTCTCACTTGGAGGTGGAAGATTTTTATGATTAAATAAGTTTTGCAAAAATTGTAATAATTATTTTGTTTCGTTCTAACTTGTTGCCAATTATGTATAATAAATATGTTTTTAATGCATCTTCTATATTGAATATGTTTTGATGCATTTCTTTTCTTTTAATGAAGCTCATGGACATTTCAAATATTGCACACAAGAATGAAGATATATGTCTCATTGATAGTGCAACGACACATACAATTCTTAAAGATAAGAAATATTTTTCACATCTAACAAATTGTAGTACAAGCATCAATACCATAGTGGGTAATACAAGATTGATTGAAGGCTCTGGAAGAGCAATAATAATATTATCCAATGGTACGAAATTTGTTATTAATGATGCTTTGTATTCCTCTAAGTCTCATAGAAATTTGTTGAGTTTTAAAGATATCCGTCGAAATGGATATCATATTGAGACTATAAATGAGGACAATAAAGAATATCTACAAATTGTTACTGTTAGATATGGTGAAAAATATGTTCTGGAGAAATTACCTATGTTATCTTCTGGTTTGTACTATTCAAGTATTAGTACAATTGAAATAAATGTTATGGAAAACCAGAAGCATGTTGATAAAGACATATTTATTGTTTGGCATGACCGGTTAGGCCATCCCGGGTCAATTATGATGCGACGTATAATAGAGAATTCATGTGGACATAACTTGAAACAGAAACAAATACCAAAATCCCATGATTTCTCATGTGATGCATGTTCCAAGGGAAAATTAATTATTCGGCCATCACCAACCAAAGTAGAAAGTGAGTCTCTCACATTTCTAGAACGGATACAGGGAGATATTTGTGGGCCAATACACCCACCATGCGGACCATTTAGGTATTATATGGTTTTAATTGATGCATCAACTAAATGGTCGCATGTGTGCTTATTATCTTCTCGAAACCTGGCGTTTGCGAGATTACTTGCTCAATTGACAAGATTAAGAGCACATTACCCGGATTATCCTATCAAGAAAATACGTCTTGATAATGCTGGTGAATTTACTTCACAGACTTTTAATGAATATTGTATGTCCCTTGGAATTGATGTTGAACATCCTGTAGCACATGTTCATACGCAAAATGGACTTGCAGAATCATTGGTAAAACGATTGCAACTTATTGCAAGACCTTTACTTTTGAAATCTAATTTACCAATTTCTGCTTGGGGCCATGCCATTTTGCATGCAGCAATGTTAATTCGCATCAGGCCAACTAGTTATTTAAAATTTTCCCCCTTACAAATGGTTTTTGGTGAAGAACCTAATATTTCTCATATACGGACCTTTGGATGTGCAGTATATGTGCCTATAGCACCTCCACAACGTACTAAAATGGGTCCTCAAAGAAGAATGGGAATTTATGTTGGGTATAAATCTCCTTCAATTATAAAATATTTAGAACCATCTACAGGAGATTTATTTACTGCACGATTTGAAGATTGTCATTTTAATGAATCAGTTTACCCAACATTAGGGGGAGAAAATAAGCAGTTGAATAAAGAGATTAGCTGGAATGAATTATCATTGGCTCATTTTGATCCTCGTACAAAACAATGTGAACTAGAAGTTCAAAAGATAATTCATTTACAGAATTCAGCTAATCGAATGCCAGAAGCATTCACTGACCCAAAGAAAGTGACAAAGTCACATATTCCAGCTGCTAATGCTCCTATTCGAATTGATGTCCCTGTAGGACAACCGATTACAAATGAATCAAAAGCACGCCTTAAGCGTGGTAGGCCTATCGGTTCCAAAGATAAAAATCCTCGAAAAAGAAAAGAAGCTAAAATTATAGATGGCCAAGTCGAGGATAATCAAGAAAAAAGCGTAGCTCTGGATGAGCCACTTCATAAAGAGAAATTATCTCCAGAGGAGAATATTGAGGCCCCAGAAGAGATCCAGGTATCTGAAATGTATGAAAATAATGAGATCTCAATAAATTATGTCACAAATAATATCAAATGGAACCGTAATGAAGTCAACATTGATGACATTTTTGCTAATCATATGGCATATGATGTGATGAATGAAGAAGAGGATCATGAGCCAAAATCCATGAGAGAGTGCCAACAACGAAAAGATTGGCTCCTGTGGAAAGATGCCATTAATGCAGAATTAAAATCATTGGCAAAACGAAAAGTATTTGGACCTATAGTCCATACACCTAAAGATGTAAAGCCAGTTGGATATAAATGGGTTTTTGTACGGAAAAGAAATGAAAAGGGTGAAATTACAAGGTATAAAGCACGCCTTGTAGCCCAAGGCTTTACACAAAGACCTGGCATAGATTTTGAAGAAACATATTCACCAGTAGTGGATGCAACTACTTTTCGTTATTTAATTAGCCTAGCAGCAAATGAAAGGCTTGATTTGCATCTAATGGATGTTGTGACTGCCTATTTATATGGTTCACTTGATAGTGATATCTATATGAAAGTTCCTGAAGGACTCAAGATGCCTGAAGCATTTAATTCAAATTCACGAGAACAATACTCGATCAAATTAAATAAGTCCCTGTATGGCTTGAAACAATCAGGGCGCATGTGGTATAATTGCCTTAAAGAATATTTGTTGAAAGAAGGGTATAAAAATGACCCGATATGCCCATGCAGTTTTATAAAAAGATCGAGAAATGAATTTGCTATAATTGTTGTTTATGTTGATGATATCAACATTATTGGAACTCCTGAAGAGATTACAAAAGCCATTCATTGTTTGAAGAAAGAATTTGAAATGAAAGATTTAGGTAGGACAAAATTTTGTCTTGGATTACAAATTGAGTACCTGAAGGACGGGATCTTTGTACATCAAGAAACTTATACAAAGAAGGTCTTGAAACGATTTTATATGGATAAGTCACATCCATTCTGTACTCCAATGGTTGTAAGATCTTTGATAAAAGAAAAAGATCCATTCCAACCCCAAGTAATTAACAAAAAAGGTGTAGAACAATTACTTGGTCCAGAAGTGCCATATCTTAATGCTATTGGGGCACTAATGTATCTTGCTAATCACACAAGACCTGATATAACATTTGCTGTTAATTTATTAGCAAGATATAGTTCTGCACCAACACAAAGGCATTGGAATGGTGTAAAGCGTATTTTTCGTTACCTCAGAGGTACTATGGATATGGGGTTATATTATTCAAATGTATCTAAACATGAACTGATTGGTTATTCAGATGCTGGATTTATGTCTGATCCACATGATGGAAAATCACAAACAGGTTATGTATTTACATGTGGAGGTACAGCAATTTCATGGCGATCTATGAAACAAACTATATCAGCCACTTCATCTAATAATGCAGAAATCCTAGCAATGCATGAAACAAGTCGAGAATGTGTGTGGTTGAGGTCAGTAATTCATCATATACGAACTACTTGTCATTTATCTTCTGGTAAAATGGTTCCAACAGTTCTATATGAGGATAATACTGCATGTATTGCTCAACTTAAAGAAGGATACATCAAGGGCGATAGAACGAAGCATATTTCACCAAAATTTTTCTTTACTCGTGATCTTCAACAGAATGGTGAAATAGATATCCAGCAAATCAGTTCAAGAGAAAATTTGGCAGATTTATTTACCAAGTCACTTCCAGAAGCAATCTTTGAGAAGCTTGTCTATGGTATTGGTCTTCGAAGACTTAAAGATCTCAACTGATGTTATCAGAGGGAGTAATACTGATGTTGTCAACAGGGGGAGTTGATACACGTTGTACTCTTTTTCCCTTTTCTAGGTTTTGTCCCACTGGGTTTTTCCTAGAAAGGTTTTTAATGAGGCAGCACTGGATAGTGTATCAATGAGTGATGTACTCTTTTCTTTGGCTAGGTTTTTATCCCACTGGGTTTTTCCTAGTTAAAGTTTTTAATGAGGCACATTCATAAATGGACATCCAAGGGGGAGTGTTATGAATATACTGATTATGTGGATGTCCATTGACTCCCGGTCTCCAAATATTACAAGATGACATGGGACCCACGCATAGTACCATGCATAGTAGTTTACTATTTGGTGGGACCCACACACAAAATAATACAACTCACGGGAATGCATTCCCGTGAGTGTACAGTTATGTAATTAGGGGAATATTACATCAAATGACCCAAAGTGGAAATTACACTAAAGGCCCATTTTCCTTCTATAAATAGAGGCCTTCTGTAAACATTCAGATTACACTGAAATGAGAACTTCTCTCTACTCTCTCTCTCTCTAAAATCTCTTGTTCTTGTATTTACTTTTCATCAGTTTTATATTATGGAGAAAGTTTTTGGAGAGAATTGTAGCCAAGGACCGAGTGAAACTGCAGCTTGGGTGGAGGTGAATACTAGACATTGCATGTGTCACTATCTCACAATTAAAGTTGTTATGAAACATGACCTTAAGCTAAAAAAGTTGCTTTTTTTTAACTCCACGGAAGAGTTACTTTTGGGATTAAGATCCTTCAGGATTGATTACTGTTCTCTTTTCATCCTCTTTCCCTCTACTACTTATCTCGGCGTTTGGATTGAAATCTGACCAGTTCAAATTTAATGTTTTATAAAAATATTCTTTTCAAATATTTTTTATTTCAATTTTAAATTATCACAACTAAAATGTAAGAGTTTTAAAATTTATTAATTTATTTTTTAATAATTTGATATTTTATTAATATTTTTATAAAACATTAAATCTAAATCGTTCAGTTTAAATTCAAAGACTGCGATGAGTAGTGAAAGGAAAGAGGATGAGAAGATGTAAAAGCAAAGGATGGTAGCCAATCCTTGATCCCCGCACACAGTAAATTTTGTCTATCCTTTTTTGCTCGAATGAATTTTGTCTATCTTAATAAGTATATTTTTTAGAATTGATAACTTGGTGAAATAATTAAGCTATTAATTATATTTCTCACATATATTGTGCATAAAAAATATTATATTTTTTAAAAAATATTATAAAGATTTTCTTTTAAAAAACTTATACTATACTACTTCTCATTTTAATTATAAGATTGGGTTGAATTTTTTTTTAAAGATATTAAGGAAGCTAAATAAATTACTTAATGATATCATATATTATGTATCATTACTAATATATTATTTTATCAGTCAAATTAATTAATTTGGAGAAAAAATATAAATATAAACCCTCTAAAATAATTTAATATGCTTCTTTAATTTCTAAAAAAAAAATCAATCTATTCTTATAATTAGGAAATTAGGATAGGAGGAGTAGCAATTTACAATATAACAAAAGTTGAAAAATTATATATATATAATCATTCTCATGATTACAAATTATTGGAATTGCAATTATTTATTTTTGTTGTTATTATTAAATTATTTGTGACGCTGTGTGGCAGAAAATCCTAAAATGAAACTGCTTTTCATATAATGCCAAGTGCGTGAGATAAAGAAAGGGATTGTGTGTCGTATAAGTGTGTGTGGGATTACTGTTTTGTTGATCGGGAAAATTTCGCAGCGGCACACACAGAGAAGGAAAGACCTTGGCTTTTCCAAAGAGTTCAGAGACTGAAACTGAAAGGAATTTTTTTTTTCTCTCTTCTCAAGAATCACCAATGGGCAGTGAGAGCAAGGATAAGATTGGCGCTAGTGGCGGACGGCAGGGGATGCCTCCAGCGACGAAGAAGATTGTGCAGAGTTTGAAGGAGATCGCTAACTGTACGGGGTGTACGGACCAAGAGATCTATGACGTTCTTGTAGAATGTGATATGGACCCGAACCGTGCCGTTGAGAGGCTTCTTACCCAAGGTCTTGCTCTGTACTGTATTTTCCTTTTGTGTTGGTTCTTTGAGTGGGAGTATCTTTGCAAATATTGCGTTTGTTGTGTAGAAGACTGATGGTGATGATTGGAAATGACTAGTCGTTTTTTCTTGTTCTTTCCGCGTCAGTAGCAGAATCGACTTTTGTTTTTCTCGGTTTTGGTGGTCTTGGATTTTTTTCTAGCCCTTTCTTTAAAGAATTAAAAATAACTGTTTTCTGTGTTCTGTTTTGTCTCTAATCCCCTGTTCAGCTCATCGTATGAGTACATACTTGGTAATTATTATAATTTTTCCGGTTCTTGACTTTCTGGTCGATTACGGAGAGGACCGCTAACTTCATTATGAATCCTCAAAGTGGACAAGCTATGGATGGACAAATGTGATTGTCATTGATGTAACCACTGATTGCTGCTATATTGTCACGAGGACATGTAATGAAAATTGAGTCATGACTCTGTATTTACAACCCAGTAAAGGGTAGCATAATTTATTGAGAAAACAAGGTCATCCATTTCATCAATATTTATGGACATGGAATCATTATGTGCTCGGGTGTGTTTTTCCTGATGATATTATGCATATTTCTTCCTTTTATCTTGCTTTCTTGTATTTGGTAAAACAAATTCTTGCTTTCTTGCTGTATTTTTGCCCTTAATTTTTCTTGGCATCTATATTAAAAGCTCATACCAATTTAATAAACACCTTGGTAATGTTTAAATGTAGATACATTTCACGAGGTAAAAAGCAAACGTGAAAGAAGAAAAGAGGTATTTTCTGTCATGTAATTATTGTTCTTAGACTCCTTGTTACAGAGGTTTCTTAACATTGCGGTAATGATGTACACAGTATGAGATATATGAACTTTTTATTTGGTCAGATGAAGGAGGCAGTAGACTCAAGGCCCAGACATTGTAGTGTTGATTTGAGTCGTGGAGGCAAAACTAGTAGTGAACATAATGTGCATGGTGGATCAACTCAGGGGACTTCTAGTGGTATCTTACTTTATTTCCAAATATCTTCCTCCATCTGATGCTTGCAGTTTCCTTACTTTGTCAAATATGTCTAATTTCTGTCAGAACTTGGTAAAGCCGCAGAGAAGGGAGAGGTTGGGTCAGTTTGTCCATCAGTTACGTCTTCCATGACTTGTGTTACAGGGAGCGATATGGCTAGGTTAGTTCTTCATGCAATCTGGTAGCTTAAGTGAATTTCTACTATCACCCATAGGTGGTGCTTGTCTTGATGCTTCACCTATATATTAGAATATCTACTTGTGTTAAAAGGGAAAGATACCAAGGTTTAGTTATTGCTTCACTTATATTTAGAAAATGAAAATTAAGCTTCTTTTCATTTTCCTTCTTCATAAAGATGTATTGTTATCACTGATATAGCAAAACTCTAATTTGATGTTTGTAAAATATTCAATTACTCACCCTAGGTCATTTGCAGTGATTCCTTCGGTGCAGATAACAGACGACAGTCATTAGGAGCAGCTGGAGTTTCTTCAAGACTTCAACCCACTTTGTTGGGAGTGAGCAAAGGACATCTTACAATGGCGGACATTGTCAAAATGGGTAAGCCTTCACAAGATGCTGTTTCACACCATTCTAAAGCGCCAGGACTTTCTGCATTGCCAAATCCAGAATCAAGCCTGAGTTCATACCATCACAATCAAATCCAACAAGAAGATTTTAATCATGAATGGCCTGTAATTGAGAAGCCAGCGGTTGGCAATGAGTCACATACTTCAAAGTTGTCAGCTTTATCAAATGCTAACATGCCATCTGACCATTTTAACCCACAAAGTAATAAAGATAGTTTGCTCAGTAATTGTGGATCAGATGAAGCCCAAGTTCCTCTTCAGGATATTGCCAGTGATAATGTTGATCCTAACAAAATTGATTCTGGTTTCCTGCCTAGCAGACATCCGACTGTGAACAATACTGGTCTTGCACCCGATTCAAACTCTAACTTAAGGAACACTGGTTCCACTAATTCTCATAGTTCTTCTGATTATCAAAAAGGTAACTATTTCTACTTAAGTTTGAGATGGAGAAAGTTTATTTTTCTTTTTTCGTTAATTTATGAAAAATGGTTTCAAGATAGTGTTCAATCTTCAATATATTTTATGCTCTGGGGCATAATTTTCTATGTAGATATGGGGGCATAATTTTTACTCTAGGGTTATAAAAAATGTTTTTTAGGTATAACACCATAGTTTATTACTCTATTCCTCCACTCTTTATCTTTCTAATGTCATATCGGGTTCCTTTTCCTTATTATTTCTTGCCCTCCTTTTGACGTCTAATTATATATGCCAAACCTTCTACATGGATCTGTGATAGAATACTTTCTGTCAAGGTTTCCACACGTTCGTTTTTTATTATTTCATGTGTTGAGCAATGTCTCAGGCAGTTAGCTATATCTATAGCCGGAAATCTGAAATTTTACTAGTTTGATTAATTCTGCTTAAATTTCTAATTGAAACTTACCTAATCTATAATTCAGAATTGGCAGAATGAACTATATTCTGCTTTTTGCAGGCTTGTACCTGGAAAGATATGGGTCTATGATATATTTTGCTGTCTCTGTCCCTCTTACTTTCTCAGTATCACTTGTGATGCTCTAAGTGTCGTGTCCTGTATCACTGTTATCTGTACTCAGGATAGGTAGCATCTAACAATTATTCTATTCTTATAAATTAGAGTTGAAGAATTTAGAAAATGCCTCCTGGAATGCAGTTGGCTGCAAATCTTCCATTTCAATTCTGAAATTGAGCCACCATTAAGTTAACAAGATCCTAGGATCCAAAAAGGGAAATAAAATAAACCGGTGATTGTTCACATTGAATGGCCTGATCAGACAACAAATTTATTAAATACAATAAAAATGTGCTAGTAATAAAACAAAAAGGCTTGAGTGATAAATGCTCACATTTGCATAATAAAAGACCTACTTGAGGTCTGATTACTATCACATAGGAATAAAACTAAAATGTGAAATAAATAAATTGACTCATGCTTAAGTCTCATGTGATAAACCAGGCTAATACAAATATAACTAAACCCATCATTATTGGGTTCCGACTATGAGTCATTGATTAGTGATATTTTTGCAGATGTTTCATTAGCTGCTTCAGATATCCAGCAATTAAGCTTGAGAGACCCCCAACCAGAAGTTCTGTCGACAACTGATAAATCTGCATTAGTTCTGCCAAGTCATATAAAAGGCTTGAGTGATAAATTCTCACATTTGAGCTTTGGAAGATTTAACAATGGTAATAATTCAACATCTTCTGCAACGCTTGCATCTCCTGCTTCAACTAGTGGCCTGGAAGTGAAAGCTGCAGGTGCAGATGGTGGTTCGTTGGGTCAGAACTTGGATGCCAGGCATTTTCTTTTTCAGATCCTATCTCTTTTATATTCTGCCTTGCCTTTATAACTTATTTTCTGTATTTTTTTCCCTGCAGCAATTCTGTATACCACAGTGATAAACTACCTGGGTATGATGTTTTTAAAGAAGCAGCAATTGATAAAAATTATGATCTCACTTCATCTTTTCAGCGAGAGCTTGTGAAGCGTACATCTCCTGAGGCAACCATTAGTCATGAATACGCCCCCATGTCATCCATCGCCGATCCCAGATTTCAAAATTCCCAGTGGATGTCTAATCCACTACCTTTTAAGAGGCCAGGCTATCAGACTGGAAACATGTCTACATTTTCTAGAGAAATGGTAAAGCTGTGGACCATCAAACTTTAAATTCTTCTACTAGATTTGCAGTTACATTGTTTGGTTTCCTTCATGTTAAAGTTGTTGCCTATTGCAAAAAAATCAGTGATTGTGTATGGGCAGTAGCAAAAATAGTAATATGGTCATTTTTTAGCATATGTATAAGGATGGTGGGTGATCTGGATCCATATATTGGTGTTGTTGACCTGGTGTTGCTTCTTTTAACAATATATGATATAGTCAAACTGTGACGTGACAGCACAACTTGTGGGAGCTTTAGATATCTTAAAACCATAAATTGTGGACAAAATGTTCAAAAATGAAAGAGAAAGGCCTTGTAAAACTATTTGCATGTTAGATACAGTGGGTCCCCTGAAAAAAAAAAAAAAAAGCCATGTGATGGGAACCAAAGGGAAGCAATTTATACAATTCTATTCCAAAACATATTTCCATGCAAAGATATGCCCTTGAAATGCAGGAGTTCCTCCTCTCTGGTCAAATAAACCACAATGTCCCATGAGTTACACATTGCTGCACATCACGGCCCTTCTTGAGTTTTGTTAGTCTTCTGATTATTCATCTACTTGTGACTGTTTCTTTGAAAAATCATTCTTCATTGAGACAAATGCTCATTCAAATTTTATACCTGGTGATTTGTTGGTATTTTTCACTGCACAATTGCAACCTTTCAAGATACATTGTATTATCCATAAGCTCACTCACTGTCATGCATTGAAAACTAAGGGGTGACCTGCACGGAATATGAGTGGATTCACATTCCTTAAGCCTTAAACTTATATATGGATATTAGGTAATACTCATAATACCTTTAACGAAATCATAACTTGAACAATAATCCTAAGCATGCTTAAACCACTTAAATTGAACATATAGGACTTATGAACTAACATATCTAGTAGATAGAAGAAAGACACAAGTGGACCGCCTATAAGGCCTTCAATGATACCTCAATTATGATCATGCTCGAGTTCATAATGATTAATTGTGACCTCAAAGAAAAGTCATTGCTTCAAGTAACTATAGGAAACCTAAACTCTAATATAAAAAATGTCACACCCCAAAAATTGAAGTGTGATAAGTTCGGAATATGAAAAAACCCACATCCCTAAAGCCTTGAATTTTCCCAAAACTAAATCCCTTTTGGCTGAATATGGTATGGGCTTTCCGATGGAGTGATTAGCTGACTAGGTCACGATCTAATTCATGATTATGCTTTGTTGCACTAACAGAATGGGCTCATTCCAACAGGAAAAGTTTTGTAGATTCAAGTAGATGTCAAGTCCTAACGTTGAGGAATAACAATGAAAATGAAGTGTGAATGTGTCTCTTCTTGATACCTAGTCTTATTTCTGATGTTGAATATATTTAATCAAATAACTCTCCTTTGGTGATTCTTTATTTCTACAATAAGACCCTGTATAACTTGCTCCATTGTGGTCATAGAGGGATGAAATTATGAATTTTAGTGTCAAATGCTTAACCTAAGTGCCTTGGTTCTACTTATTTGAGTTCAAAAAGTGGTCAAAGGAATCAGGTTCTCTGTGATCCTTATTATTAAATTTGATGAATTGGACCTGATGTTATGGGGCATTGATTATTTTTATGACAGCTGTTGAACCATGCAGGTGATGGAACCCCATTTTTCTATGCCTCAGAGGTCTTCACTTCCGGATGATCGTAGAGTGCAATCCTTCCAACAGCTGGAACCACATGATATAAGAGGTTATCATCCTCAATTCCAGAAACAACAATATGTGCCACCGGCTGTGCAGCAAGCATTTTCAGATGGTTCTGCATACGGTCATTCTCTGGCAGACATGAGTCATCCACAAAATAGAAAGGAATTTATTACGAGTAGATTGACTCCTGCTAGAGGCAGAGACTCATTTGGTTACGGAAATCCTGGCTCTTATACTGAGAGTTTTCCTCCCAAATCACCTGTTGGCCCCATGATGCCCTCAAGTAACTTTGATGATATTTTACCATCTCAATATACCAGCAGACGTAATGGAAGCTTTATTCAAGAGGTAATACTAGTCGAGGTAGGAAGCTGATGATAATATGTTGATGAGTTTGTTCGTTGATGTGGTTGACGACGCATGATTTGATTTAAATGCAATTGACCATTTCACCATGTTGCATGTTGAGAAAGGCGTTTCTGTGATTTTATTTGTCACGCCTTACACTTTGAAACGGGAACTTGTCTTGGTCAAATGCAGAATGACCACAATCTTTGTCGTCCACCGTCCATAATCCTTCTCGTACATTATCAAATTTTATGACTGAAACTGTACCAGTTTTCTTACTTGATATTTATTGTCATCTGATTGAGCAGCACGGTGGCTTTTCTACGTGGGGTTATGGGCAGGAATTGAGATCGATGCCTCTTCCGGGGAGCATGCACCATAGCTCCCTAGGACAACCACGTCAAGCTCTACCTCAGAATATGACCCCAGGATATTCTAATCTTCATCATTCCGGGGCAGGCCTTCCGGCACAACTTCAACTTCAGCAGCGTCAGGTTGGTTCTCAAGATTTCTCATCCAATCGATCACGTCAATTTGGCAATGCAGCCACCAGCAGCTCACATTCTAGTCATACTATGGGCCCTTTTTATCACTAGCGAGTACTCTAGCAGGTTTAGAAGGTGATTAGTGTTTTTGTTTACCCCCATTAAATGCTTGATTGTTGATTCAGTCGTACATACACTAACTAAAGGGAGTTTAGCATCTCTACTTTTATTTTGCCTCCTTTTTGTATCATGTCATGATTTTTTCCCCCTAGATCAGGTTTTTATAGTTGGAATTGGAAATATTTTTATTGAAGCAAGAGC
This sequence comes from Acacia confusa, assembly GCA_037074495.1. Classification (NCBI taxonomy): domain Eukaryota; kingdom Viridiplantae; phylum Streptophyta; class Magnoliopsida; order Fabales; family Fabaceae; genus Acacia; species Acacia confusa. The sequence continues at coordinate 3,920,055 of CM073506.1, read as the reverse complement.
AATATGATTTTTCTGCTAAACAGGGTTGTAGTTTTATGAAGTACAAGCACAATGTTACATTGTAAGGTCAGAGAGATAGGGTAATTGTCCATGACGAATTTTAATGTTATTCATAGGGGAAGGTCCATTTAATTTGAATTTAAATTTAAATTTTAATCTCAGACGCTGATTAAGCTCTCTTAATGGAAGAAAGGAGAAATTATGATAGTCCAGATGATGAAAAACAAAACCAGACATGACTATGAAAAAGCCAGAATAGGCTTAACATTGATGATAAACCAATTCTTAGACAAGTCAAACTAGAATTGTTTTTGTTGATGAAATTATTTATTTATTTAGAAGCCTAATTTATTCAGTCAATCACATAAACTAGTTAAAACAAGTGCAACCACTATTCGCGGAGCCAAACAGGAAGTAAGACAAGTTGGTATATACCACAAACACATATTCATTTTCTAATAGAAAGCAAGAGAGTTGTGATGATAGGTGGATTATAGGAAATCATGAGATGGAAGATAGCCTCCAATTATTTTACTTTCTTTCTCCAACTTCACTACACTCACATTACTGTTGTTAAAGTTATTTTTTCCCATTACAGAATATAGATAACTAATATACTGATATTAAAAAAATTAGTTTAATTAGTTATTCACTTATTTGTTAAAAGACAAAAGTGTATTGGTTTTCTTAACGTATACCCTTTTAATCATTTGCAATGCGAAATACTCCATTTAATATGTATAATCAATAAAGAGAGTTTAGAGGGGAAATCATAAATTTGAGAGACTGAGGTTTTACATTTAAAATTAAAGCAAAACTCTTTACCAGTTCTTACATTTAGGATTGAATGGAGTATTATTTATGATTTATTATAATAAGAATTCAATTAAATTGGAAGAAACTATCATTATGTTATGCCAAAACGTATCTTTCAAACTCCATTGCTCTAAAGTGCTTATTGGGATAAGGTTTTGGTCGGTTAACTTTGGAGATCAGCTTTCACTAGAGACTCATTTGATAAATTAAGCAGTGTTATGTTTGATATGAAAAATAAAAAATGCTTAAACGCATGATTCACATGATTTTAGGGTAAGAAAAAGTGTTACCAAAAAGTCAAATTCTCGATATCATTTGGTCATATTTGTTTACTGCACAGACGGTAATATCAAAAACCTATGTAAAATATAAAATCTATCATATTTGTATGTATAAATATAATACAAATACCACATACCCCTCATCGGTGGGTTCAACGGTTAAGGATTAGGAAACTCTTACAAACGGAGAGGATTTGACTTTTGACACTGTCACGGCGCTGAGGTAAGCATTCTAGAATTTGGGAAGCAGAGCTAACCCAAGCTAAGGTGAAGGTATATATACTCTCAGTTCTGAATCATCCTTTGGAATAAGCTCAGGCACCTTACCTTCAAACTGTGAGTGAGCCTAACTCCTCTTCTAAAATTTTTACATCAAAAAAGAAAATGAAAAAAAAAGGAAAATTCCACTCAAGGCCCAAATTATCAAGATATTGTCAAAAAAGGCCCTAAGAAAAGTCATATGTCTCTGGTATTATTTCAAAAAAAATTGTACGGATATTGTTGTTAATGGCTACTGATATAGTTATTAATGAGACTGATTTAGTTGTTAATATGTAGTTGTTAATTATACTGATTTCGTTGTTAACAGGGACTGATATAGTTGTTAACCGCTATTGATATAGTTGTTAACCGCTATTGATATAGTTGTTAACGCTTTCTGAAATAATGCCAGAAAACGCCCTAGGGCTTTTCTTGATATTTGACTTTTCTTAGGTTCTTTTTTGACAATATTTTCCTATCTTGAGCTCTGAATGAAATTTTCCCAAAAAAAAACCATTTACTCTTTAAATTTGGCACAAAAATCACAATTAAGTTAAGATATTTATATAGTAAACGTCTATAAAGTATAAACTCTCAAAAAGGTTTTTTTTTTGTATACTTAAAAATGAAATTGATTTGTAGGGGTAGGACAATGCTGACATGGTCTACCCACATGAGAAGCTATAATAAATGGCAATCAAAAGCTAAACAAAAGGGGCTTCTTAGAATAGTTTCAAGTGGTAGAAATTGTGCAAACAATTCTACCACCTCAATTTTTTAGAAAAAAAATCTCAATCACAAATGGATTTTTTTTTAAAAAAAGTTGCAAACAAATAGCGAAGTTATTATATTGACTATAAGCACAAGACATCTAATTAAACTGATATAGTTAAAGCGTCCAAATTTGAATTTAAATATGACCAAATTGATGAAAATTAGGAAAATTGTGTGAAATACTTATACTAAGTATTATAACATAAACCATGTCCTCTTACTACCCCTTCGATTTGCATCCTCTTAAAATCATTTTTCTCCTTTTCTTTTCAAAATTGTTTCTACACCCATAGATTAAAAAATTAATGGTATAGATGTAATATCTTATAAGATATTATTATAATATTACTAAAATATAAATAAATTTAAACTGTTAAATTTAATATGAATGCTTTACAATTGTATTATAAAAAAAAATGTAACTTATCAAATATTTTAACAATAGTCTCATAAATTTCGTATTATTATAATAAAGACGATATCTTTTATGTAACGTGAAGATTGATATATATGTTATTTATGTTTTTTAAGAAACAAATAATTGAATTATCAAATACAAGGAATATGGTTACAATTAGTATAGATCCAAAAACATGTTACATATTTAAAATTGGGAAAATTAGAACGAAGGACCTGGAGAAAAAGAATTTATGAAAAATAAGCATAAAAATTGTAATTATTTAGAAGGATCAAATGCAAAAATATAAAATTAAAAATACTAAAATGCCCCCTAACAAAATCTATAACATTCCCTCATATGTTCTCTCCCGCATTATATTTTTAAAAATAATAAAAAATTTCGAGTTTCATTAAATTAAATAATAGTTTTTTCAATTTTATTTTTCACAACTTGCATAAATATCTATGAAAAAAGTTGCACATTCTTCAATTTTGTTAAAATCATAATTTTTTGAATCAACAAAAAATTTAATGGATTTAATAAGTTCATCAATGGTATTCATAATACTTGTTATGAGATTTACAAGAGTGTTTCTCAATAGAAAAAATATTAAAAAGAATATATATTTGTTAACACATACATATAAAGCTAAGTGGCCCAATGGGTCATTTAATGCCCGTTTGGATTAACTTTTGAAAATGACTTTTGAGATTTATAGGTAAGTATGTGAAAGAAGTTTTATCTCGGTTTGTACAAACCTAAATTTGAAATCTAAATTTTGAGAGTTTCCAAATACTACCTTACCCCCTTTGAAGATAGGATGAGTTCAAACATTTAAAAAATAAGAGAAAATGGTAAATTCACCAACATTTTAAAATTTTAATTTGATTTCGGTCACCTTTTAAGTTCTTTATAAATTTCAACAAATATTTAAAGGTTTTGAAATTTTATCTTGATATTTAAATGGGATTTTTCTAAAATATTTTCCATCTCTAATTAAATTATTATATCTTTAAATTTTATTTTTATTATTATTATTTTGGTTTCTACTGATGATAGTGTCGTGTGTACTACAGTACAGAAGGACAGGGTTACTGAATCAGTCAGACTCAGTCCAACAAACTTTGAGCGTTTGACTCTCACTCTCACATGATTTATATTTACATTTAAATCCAATTTTAATGTGCCGAAAAATAATGACTCTTTTGATTTAGAGTTAAGGTGGAAAAATAGTTGAGTTTTTTTCTCAGGAGTAAAAATACATATATATTTTTTTGAGGAGCAAAAATATATATATGGTTATCATTTTGATGTAAAATTCACATCTCACCGTTAAATCATTATTCACCGTGATAAGAGAGAAAGAGATGAAGTGAACAGTAACTTAACGGTGGGATGTGACTTTTGCACCAAAATGGTCACCACATATGTATTTTTGCTTCTCAAAAAAGAATATGTATATTTTTATTCTTAGAAAAAAAACTTATGTGTATTTTTATACCTCAACCCTTTGATTTATTTTGTGATATATTTTATTTTCGGGTGCATTAGTAGCTTTTCTCATTTCTTGTACGTAAATTACTCCTGATACACTATATTTATATTATTAAGGTTTATTTAAAGCTCAAAGTATATCTGTGGCCTGTGGCTAATAAATCTTAATATACCTTGTCAAATATATTCTCCAATCTTAAATATAAGATAAAATTAATTTTTTTTATAGAGATTAAAGAAATTAATTAAATTATTTTAAAATATTGATATTTATCATTTTTGTCAATAATATTTTGCCTAACTTATTAATTGATATATAATCAAAGGATATACAACATCATATGATATGATTAAATAATTAATTTAACCTTTTTAATCTCTTAAAAAAAATCAATTATATCTTATAATCAAAATCGAATGTGGTATTTCTTAAAGGACGAAAAATATAAGAAAATACAAGATTCTCAAGATCGAATTTCACTGTCACCATGAGAATCAGCGTAGGCTAGAGAAATACTCGAGGATGAAGAAGATGATTTTTATACTCTTCAGTTTTGAAAGATAAATTTAGAAAGATGATGTTGTAGGCAAAAAGAGACAGACAAATTCAAATAGCTAGAAAGAGGAAATTGGGTCAACCTCATGAATATGATTTCTAACAAACTATGACCCTCCCATGATTTGGGCGAATAAAAGGCAAAACTCGTGTTTCTCAATAAACCACTGATCCAGAATCAAATTTCACAAGTATTTTAATCAATAAGTATTACTCCTTTCGATTTTAAATATAAGATATAATTAAATTTTTTGGATAAATTAAGAAAACTAATTAAATTACTGGAGTTTAAAAAAAATCTTTAAACTAATTAGTTTGAATAATAAATTGATATATAATTTAGGAATGAGTTAAAGTGCAAAAATACATATGAACTTTTTCTCCATGGGCGTCCAGCATCACGTGCTTTTTTTTGAGAGCAAAAATATACATGTGATTACCATTTTAGAGCAAAAGTCACATCTTACCGTTAAGTTGTTGTTCACCGTGATAAGAGAGAAAGAGATGAAGTGAACAATAACTTAACAGCGGTGAATAGTGACTTAATGGTGAGATATGACTTTTGCTCCAAAATGGTAATCACATGTGTATTTTTGCTCCAAAAAAAAGCACGTGGTGCTGGACGCTCTATGAGAAAAAACTCATGTGTATTTTTGCACCTTAACCTTTTAGGAATACACAACATATAATATGATTAAGTAACTTATTTAACTTCTTTAATCTAAAAAAAAAAAAGCAACTCTAACGGAGGGAGTACTTTTTTTATACCATAAAATAAACTACTACTACATAAAAGAGACACATAATGTCTAAGCCAAGTAAGGAACATCCAATCATATGTAATACATAAAGACGAAGATTTAAATTTTATACAGAATTAAAAGTTAAAAGATTACCTCCATAAAATTTGAATAATGAATCATAATTTTATAAGAATATAAATTTGAATATCACTATAAATATGAATGAAACTTACATTATTACTTGAATAATGAGGTCTTATTGAACTTAAGTAGCATTCATAGCCCAACTCACTTGTTAAAAAAACAAAAATGCACATATTTTGTGTGTCGTCATGGGATTTAATATCAGTTCATTCTCAAAATATGAGATTTCAAGATATTAGCATGGGTGTATATATGTATATTTGTTTTTAATAATGATAACATATCTTTAATTTTATCTTGATAAATTAAATTTATTTAACATTTTTTTTAAAAAAAAACTTCAACTATATATGCTGTTATTATATTGCATCACCTATAACATGATGTAGGATGAGAACATAATAAATAGGTAAATAGAAAAAGAATTAAACAAAAATCAAATTCCACTACTAACTTCTATGATTACCAACTGGTCTCTCTCTCTCTCCTCCCAATGATCATGAGATTATGCCTATATGTTCAGAAACCTACTAGGAATCTGATTTTTCAATTTTTGAAATAAACTTACCCTTACATTATTTTATTCAAAAACATAATTTTTATTAAAATCAATGGGGTTTTAAACACACAACAAAACCCTTTATACCCCATATTAAAATTTTGAGTTCACAGAATTTAAATTTAGTCTTATACTATTAGACTAAGTAGAAAAGATTGAGAGAAAAAAAAAAAGGGGAAGAAGAAAAAGGAAAAAAAGAAGAAGGAGAATAAGTTCTATAGAACAGTGAAAAGAAAGAGAGAGAAGAGAGAAGAGAGAGAATATAAAAAAGAGAAAGGCTAAAATAGGACACATCAGAAGGCATCATTACAATCATATCACTTACCAGCCAGCCAACAATTCTCAGTCCTAATATTCCAAAACACTTCCTTCCCCCTTCATCTTCTTCACTTTGTTATCATTTTCAACCTTCTTCTTCCATCCCCAACAGCTCAAGTCTTCACCTTTATGTATTTTTTTTTCCTAATTCTCATCATTACCCCATAACTCAATCTCATCCCTTTTCTTCCACAAACTCACCACCACTCTTCTACGTTCTCTGCTTCATTCTTTATATATATAAATGCCACCTTTCTTTTTCTTTCAACATAAGTGAAGCCCCACATTGAACAACAACTACAAGCTCTGAAGAAACAGAGGAAAGAAAAGAGAAAGTTTGAAGATGAGAGGCTGTGTGAGGTTTCTTCTTGCGTTTCTCTTACTGGGTCAATTCCTCTCTTCAGGTAAATTCTCTCTCTCTCTCTCTCTCTCTCTCTCTCTCTCTCTCGTTCGTTTTTTCTCGTTCATCTTGTTTCCTTTTCTGATTCCGGTTGCTACTGTTCTTTTTTTTTTTTCTTTTTACTTTCTTCTGATGCACTTCTTTCTTATTTTCTTCTCCACTAACTGATTCTTGTGAAACCCAGAACCATGTTCTGAACTTTGCCATTTTTTCTGTGCTATATTTTGGCATTCTAATCGCAGTGTTTGTTTTTATTGTTAGTGTTTATGTCTGGTTTTGTCCCTAAAAAAACAAAAGAACAAAGAAAATTTAAGTTTTGGTGGTTTTCCTTTTTTCAAACTGATATATTTACATTAGGTTCTTTTCTTGACATATAAGTTTATTAACAGAGCATCTACTTTTTTTTATTCCTGAATACTTTTTTTTATTCCTGAATATCTTCTTTTATAAAACAATCAACTTTCCTGGTTCTAAATGTTGTCTCTTCCACAGCTTGCTTAAATGTTTACCGAATTCCTTCAAGCAGTTACGTGTGCGTGTGTGCCTCAATTTTCTACCTATCTTTCTGGATTTCAACATCAGAAAACTGTATTGCAACAATTGAACTCTGTTTTCCAGTTTCACCGCTTCTTGAGCAGATCAAAGGGCCCAATTCCTTTGACTATTGGTAACCTCTGTGCATAGGATTCCCTACTTGTCTCAAATTTGTCCATTTAGGTGTCTCATACGTCAATAAACATTGATTATACAGTCACATGATACATTATATATTATTATATGCACCTAAATATATTTTTTTGTTTAAAAAGATTCAATTTTGACATGCTTAAAACAGTTGGGCTAATGAAGTATATGTGTGAGTGCTCAGAATTTATCAGTTCTGTCAGTTTTTTTTTCAAAAAAAATATTGACATTATTAACTTACACATTGATTATACAGTCACATATTATTATATGTACCTGAATATTTTTTGTTAAAGATCCAATTTTGACATGCTTAAACAGTTGGGATGATGAAGTATATATGTGTGTGTGCGCCACAAAATTTATCAGCTAAAAGGGATTTAGTTTTGAAATGATGTTTGAGAAACTATTGTGAAGAAGGGGAGGAAACAAAAGTTGTGGGGCTATAATTAATCCGTCATGATATGTGTCCAGCTAGCATGTCTCTTTCCCTTTTCAAAAAATTACAACAACAAAAAAAGATATATAACAGTTTCTTGATTTCACATCTGTTTTTTCTCTCACTTGAAACACCATTTCAATTTCAAACACACGACAGGTGCTTCAAGTAGGCCATGGAAGAACAAGAAGCAACAAGAACTTGAGCATGTGAACTATGTCCCAGAAGATCACAATCATCATCATCATGAAGAAGCTAACAGACAAATTTCAACTACCAAAAGGGACATTACCACTCCAATAACTACAGTTCCAAATTTAGTTCCCATAACACCAACATCTCAAACTCCAATCTTGAACCCTAATTCTAATCCAGATGTCACAGTCTCTCCAGCCAACACAATCCCAATTACTTCTTCAAATTCCCCACCATCTCCTTCTTCTTCTTTAGGTTCAAGTTGGTGTGTTGCTACACCATCTGCTTCACAGACTGCTTTGCAGGTAGCTCTGGACTATGCATGTGGATTTGGTGGAGCTGATTGTTCTGCAATTCAACAAGGAGGAAAATGTTATAACCCTAATTCTGTTAGAGACCATGCTTCTTTTGCATTCAATAACTATTACCAGAAGAATCCTGTGCCTAATAGCTGCAATTTTGGTGGAACTGCTGTTATCACTAACACCAACCCAAGTAAGTAAAATAAAAAGGCCTTTCCTTTTTACTCAATTTTTAATTCAGTACCTGTGTGTTTTTTCCTCCTTATTGAATGCTTTAACTTTGCTCGTTTAGTACCGTTAACTCCTTTGCAAGGGCTAATAATGCTAATAGAGCAAAATTACATGGAGTGAAATTAATGATTTAATTAACCTGCAAATGGGTTTTCCCTTTTTCCTAAATTGTTGGTACAGATTTTCCACTGTGGCATTTTCTCAGTAATGTTTACCGGCATTTTGACGTGAACCCCCAAAAAAGAAGATTTATCAACCAAAAAAAAAAAAAAACAAGAAGAAGAAACGCCCGGAGAATTTAATAGACACCTGACAGAAATAAAGAGGCACAGTGTTCTTGTCTTGTGTGTAAGTGTGTGTTGATTGAACTGGAGTCAAGTTCCATCATTTAAAAAAAAAAAAAAAAAAAGAATTGACTTTATTAACTTCGAAGAGAGGAACAGATGCGTGTGTGAGGGCAATGGTAAAGTTTATTAGAGCAACAGAATTTGCTGCAACTTGTGTGGGGTCTAGATAGCGCGCACACATTAATGGAGGATTCTTGAGTTTTATTCTCACTCTGACATGTTACAAAGAAGGCCTGAGAATTGAGAAACTAGAAAGGATTCTTGCGTTCATTCTCACTGAGAGTTTTTCTCATAAGGTTTATTATTTACTCTTTAAAGCAAACCCCCAAAAGGAGAGAAAATTAAGAAAACTAAGAGGCCTCGTGTGGGTATGCAACTACTAAAACACAAAAACCGATTTTGATCTGCTCCAATTATCAAGGAATACAGAGAAGAGAAAAAGGGTTCCAAAAAATTAAACTTGCTTTTGTTTTAATGGGACCTTATATTTATAAGAAAAAGAGAATTGTTGGTTTTGATAATTGCACACAAATCGATGGAGGATTCATGGGTTGCATTTTTCAAAGACAAGGAGAAAAAAATATATATATGAACTTTGGTTGCTTCCTTGAATTTCCTTCACAGTGGATTAGTATATAGCGAGCTTAGGGGAACCAAAAGCCAAACTCAGTTCTTTTCTTCTTTGCTAAAAGCTGCACCCTAAAAGCTTTATTCTGAAAAAGATTTTTTTTTTTGCTCAGAATTCTGAAAAAGATTTCACATATAAGAAATTTATTATCTTGTACAGTGCTATTCCACGGCTTGATCTCTATCTAGTTTTGTTTGATAAATAAATCTAATGGTATTCTCTGTTTTTTCCCCTCTGACATGCAGGTACAGGAACATGTGAATTTCCGTCCACAAGGTGACCTTTTTCTTCTTCCTTATCCAAATCTGATTTGGTTTTGTTGATATTCTTTGTTGCCAGAGATGAAATTCCATGACACTGTTATGAATTTTTTTGCAGCACAAGCTCATCAATCTTAAACACAACAAACTCAATTGGTGCTAATGTGTTTGGCTCTGTTCCAGTCCCCTCTACCTCTGAAGCTTTCAAAATCAACAATGGCTTCTCCAGAATTCATCTTCTTCTTCCATGGCTACTCGCTTCATTCTTGGCCACCAAGTTCCTCTAAAATGGATTATTTCATCACTTCAAGATTTTGCTCAACAAGTGTAAGTTTTGCCTCTTTTATAAGAAATACTATTATACATTAACAACACTAACCACAAGTCCTCTTCTTCATCTGGTGAGTCATGTAATCTGTTGGAGAGAGTTTGTGGTCAACAACACCATCAAGCAGACATATAGATTTGTAGAGATAACTTTTCTAGAGAAAGAGAAACAAGCAATATGATCATGAGCTTTTGTATAAATTTACACAAAGTTTGTAGTGTTAATGTTGCTGATTATAAATTACTAAGTGGAGTATTATATTACTATGATGATGCTATTTTCCCTTTTTTGTGATTATAGTATATCTACTATTTGTAGTTGATCCATTGGACTGATTTGCATATTAATCTGGAAGAGAAGGCAGTAACTTTGTATTAAAAAAAAAAAAAAAGCAGTACTTTAGAGTAAAAGTAAAATATGACATAATTCTTTATGGGGGTGTTTATGTATTTTTTCAGTAAACAAAAACATTATGTAATTCCAACGAAAGGTTTTTTTTTTTTTAAAAAAAATATATATATATAATTTGATCATTGTCTCTCAAAGAAGGTAGATGTGATATGGTAATTGAGTAGAGAAGCAAAGCTTTTAAAAGGGAAAATTGATTACAGGGCCCAAGGAAGCAAAATAATTACAAAAAAGGCTCAAGAAACATTTACATGCGGGCATTTTCTGACATTTTTTCAAAAAACGTTAGTAACTACATCAGTAGCGGTTAACAACTATATCAGTCCCCGTTAACAACTAAATCAGTCTAATTAACAACTACATTTTAATAATTACATCTGTAGCAATTAGCAACTATGTCCGTACACTTTTTTTTGAAAAAATGCTAGAAAAGGCCTTTAATGTTTCTTAGGTTTTTTTTGTAATTATTTTACTTACTTGGGTCCTGTAATCAATTTTCCCCTTTTAAAAAGCTGACACAAAACACAATAAGCAGAAAAGGTGGTGTTCTTTTCGAAAGAGTTCTGTTTTGCGAGAACTCAGTTATTATTAAATACTACTTACCCTCTCCCTCCCTCCCTCCCTCCCTCCCTCTCTCTCTCTCTCTCTCTCTCTCTCTCTCTCACACTCATTATAAGATAAAGTTAATTTTTATGAAAAGATTAAAGAAGTTGAATATATGATTTAATCACATTATATATTATATATCATTAGATTATATATTAATTTATTAGTCAAATTAATTAGTTTGACGGAAAAAATAAAAATAAAAATACTCTAAAATAATTTGATTAGCTTCCTTAATCTCTCCAAAAAAGTCAATTTGTCTTATTCTCCTTCTAGTCCTTATTATAAGGCACCAACTACTATTTCTCATAAACCAAGAAATGGAAATTAACTCATTAATTAGGTCTAAAATTAATAAATGTTTCCAACTTCACCCCTACTTTAATGATGTAGATTTAAATGAGTTAGTTAAAAATGAGGGTATAATAGGAAAATAGTAATAATTGAGTTAGTTAAAGTAAGTTGGTGCCTTATAATAAGAACAAAAAAATGTTGGTAGTTGATGCCTTATAATAAGGACTAGAGGGAGTAATTAGGACCGGAGGGAGTAACATATTTCTACATCTGGGAAAAAAAGACTGAAGTAATAATTTTGTGAAAGAGTTTAATAATAAATACTATAGCCCCGTTTTGATGAAGGGAGTTTTGGATTTTGTATTGTTATTTTTAATTGATAGTTATTCTTTTCTAATTTTTATAAGAGTATACCAAACCTGTTTAAAGATATTCATGATAATTAAAATTGCATTATATTACATTCCTACCCCAATATTATTAGAGATAAAACTGAAGTCAAATTGTTTATATCATTTAAATAAAGTTCTTAAATCAAATATTACCATATGAACTATTCTTAAAATAACGATTCATATTGATAAAAATTTTAAAATTTTGTTCGACCATTATTAATAATAAAAATCACACATGATAAGGGGTAATTGGAGAACAAGATTTAATAGATGTGAATAACTTGAATTAAGTTATCATTTTTTTTTTTTTAACCAAACGGACTGGGTATACTATAAATGTATGGGACTAGGTTACTTAAAAGCAATATTCATTTGTCAGGCCATAATCTTTTTTTTTTTTAAGAAAAAAAATGAGCAATATTTCTTTGGCATGGGTGGTTGATTGTTCAGGTATTTGAAGTGATGGATTAATGTATCACACCAACCAATCAACATCTGATATGAATCAATGTGTTTCTGGACAACCTTTCTATAATTATGACCTTAGATACTCCCTTACTAATTTAAGAAATATATAATTAATATGATAAGAAAAGTACATACAACTCTTAAAACATTATACCCCTTTCATCTCTTTTAAAAGAGTTCGATAACCAAATTATACAGTTAAAAGAATAAGTTAAAATTAGTTAAAAATAATAACTACATCTTAAATAAATTTTTATTTTCAAGTATGTGCTTATTTATAAGGGAGAGAAAAAAAAAATATAGGCATCACCAACATTGTAATGAATGCAATATATATAATTAATGAAGGGTAAAAAAGAAAAAAATCTCATAAAATGTTCTAACAACCCTTGTCAAACTCTTATAAAAAAGAGAAACACAATTCAAATTGTAGACTTTTATAAAAAGGATCAAAGGAGTATTATTTATACTTTATGATATAAAATTAAATTAAAAAATTATTTATATATTATTATAATGTTATAAAATGCGCTTTTTTTTTTTTTTTTTAGATAAAAGAGCCTAGGATGTTACCTATACAATACTCTATTTTCTAAGTAAGCCATTTGTCTTTTTAATTATATTGAATTTCTTTTTATTACAGAGACAACAAATTATGTTAATATTTAAGAATTTCTTAAATCAGTAAATACATAAAGATCATATCACTTCCCAATAAAAAAAAAATCTTTGTCATTTAATAATTCTAAGTTGATTCTCTACTTTTCATCTTTTCATTCTCTAGAGTTTTAGACTATTTAAATTCAATAACAAAAAAACATGTATAAAACTTTTTTTTTCAAAATCACTTCCCAATTTGGACTGACTTAGAGTTGGCATATTCCCAAGCATATTCATATTTCATGTAACACCGTTGATGAGTTCCATCTTATTTGGTTAATCAATCTGCTAACTTCTTCATTGTGAATGAGACAATACATTCACAATGAAGAAGTTCCCACTTCATCAAATAATTACAATGGCAAGAAAAACACTGTACTGTCATCAAATAATTACAGTTTCTTGGGCTACAAGACAATCCACAAAGACTAATTAAATGATACCATCTGTACAGACTTCTGATAGTGAGTTGGATGTTTTTTTCCATATACACATTACAGTTATATCAGCAGATAAACCATAAGAACCAGAGAAAAGGATGATGAGGCATAAAAAATTATAATGACAGATGTGCCAAACAGAATCATCCTTCTCACACGTTGGCATATGCATATATGACATAACAGTTCAAATTGTACCGAGACACTGTAGATCAAATCGTCATGTTGTGATTATGCCCATGTGTCACGACATGTAACTGTCCTCGTTTAGGCTCCTCCAACTTATTTTTCTGCTGGTTAGATAACAATTGTTTCTCCATGCATCAAGAAATTGCCCTCTGCTTCTTTTGGCTTTGATGATGATTATTATGAACTATTAACATAATTGAGGTCCATCACAGTGTTTCACTTTTCAACACTTTGTTTTTTCCGGTGAGTCAACTTTGTACAGCTAAAGATCCTGTGCAGAAGTTAGGACTCCTAGACCCATTTCTTGTTGACTAGGAAGAAGATATGCATTAAATAGTTAATTTGCCTACAGCCTGTCATCCAAATCACCCTTCGGGCTTTCCAACAAATCGCCTGAGTATGACCCATCTGGTTGCCGGATGCAAATATTCAAATTGCTCGATAAGAAAGGTTCCTAGATGTTGGAGATAGAAAAATGGTCAGCCATATCTGTGTCCATTAAACATCAGACACATACTTTTGGTTTTTGGGCCATAACAGAAGAAGATACAGAATTAGCTGATTAGACGAATGCAGCTATTACAATAAAGCAAGAAAGTATCGACAATGAAGCTAACAACTCAAAGTAATATCAAAACAATGACTAAATGATTTATTTTGTAGCTATCTCAGAATCATTCAATCTGTAAGGGTACATCAATTTTGGTTTATGCAGATGAAAGAACCTTATCCATCTTTGAAGCAGTACAGTCAGAAGTTTAATTAGGCTTTTCAAGATCTAAGCTAGCAGCAAGCAGCTTCGATCCAGGTCTAAATTAAGATTTTAGTCAATAGCCTGAATATAACATCGATCAAAACAAACCAACTTCCTTTGTTAGACTTGATATTCAGCAAAGAGAGGTTAAGAATAAGGGAACTATTTTCATCCACAATCTAGTGCTAAAGTATGCATCAAACCCCTTATTACTTCAACAATTAATCTAAGTAATTTTTTTTTTCTTTACAGATTTTAAACAAGTGCTTAAGAGACCATAAGAATGCCCATCCCAACCTATTGCTTTCAACAAAGAAACTTGACTCATGAAACAAAAATACCATTTATGTCCAAGGAAATGGGGAAGGCAAAAAGAGAATATAAAATCCTCTTAAAAGAAAGTGAAACAGACAATAGAAAACAGAAACCCAAAAAGAGCAATAATGTAACAAAGCTGCCCTCTCACTCTGTATATCCAACACCAACAGAAACAGAGCCACCTATTGAAAGCCATAAACACGATCCAAAAAGTGAAGGCAACCAGACACTTAAAAATGTGAGCTTTCCTCTTCAACTAAATGCCAAATTCACACAAATTGCATAAACTGTAAATTGTCAGTGTGTTGGAACACAAAAGCAGCTCCCTACTATTTTAGCCAGGTGACAAAACCAGCTTTCAACCATTATCACTAAAACAGAGTTTTTGTTTAATTAAAGCTGAACCTTTATAATCAACTTTGACCTAGATTAATATGGCTGGGTAACCCAGAACACTGAAACTAGTAGTTGAAGGGACAGAGCTACATCATCAAATGCCAATACATGTCGGTGAACATTGTGTCTGGCTCTTTAGTAAACATTCTGGACTTTAGTTAAAAAAGAGTACCTGATCAACAATCTCTTGGCCCTCTGAATGAAAGAGAATAGGCCTGCATCTCTTATCCTCGTTCATCAAGCTTGAATTTTGAAAGTGTGTAACAAGTGCTGCCTTTCCCTGGATCCGTGCATAAGCCAATGATGCAACTTTTTCACTATTAAATTTTTCCCATTTCTTCCCATTAAATTCCTGCATAAATTTCAATGGTAAGACTTCATTAAATTATGTACATGCTTATTGATACCAGTACAAAAATTAAGTTCAAGAACAAAGCCAAAAACTACCAATGAAATTCATGAAATTTTATTAAGAATTTTCCAAGCAATATCAGATAGATGTTTATTGTCATAATGTAATGGTAAGATGTCACACTAGGGAGTCCTTGCAGCACAAAGCCACAAACTAAGTTGAGATAACAGTAACAAAATATAAACAGAAACATGAGAAAGAATCAAGTTTAAACCTTATAGAAGGGAACAATATGTGAAGCAGACACCATATTGATGAAAGCATAACCCACATTACATTTGTTCTGCAAGGAAAAAGGAATTTTAAGCAAAAAGCAGTCTTAGGGAAAAAAAAAACAAAATTCAGCAAATAAAACAATTTTCAAAATGAGTATACCTTAAAGTCAATGGGCAAGTAGAGGAAGTCATAAGTGCCCCGGTGGTTCTCATCAATTGCAGACAGCAGCATCTTTGAGGTGTACCTAAAAGGCAACACATATCACAAAAATCATAAAAAAAAAATCAGTTGCAACCCAACTCAAATTGCTAATAAATCAATCACATCACTAGATTAAAATTCATACTTATTAGGGATGTTTTTAACCATTAAAGTAGTTCTTGTATCTTCCCCACTGATAATTTTGTCTAGATCAAGTTGATACTGCTTCTTGCTATCAATTTGGGTCACACTATTTTCAGGTCGCCGATTCCGACCACGCTCGATAAACCCCTCATTATTTGCAACCACTCCAGAATAAGAACCATTTCCAAGAAACAAGGAACTATGCCTGGGCAGTGACATCAACCTGAAATTAGGTGAACTCATTTCAGTTGTATTTCCTGAAAGACCAATAACCCCAGTAGCCGCATGAGCACCCATGTTCATAAAGCTCCCATCACTGTGATTTATACTCCCATATGAAACTGGACTCATGAAAGAAGTTTCTGGGGACTCTGGGAAATAGCTTGAATGCCTATCAAGAGGAAGGCCAGAAGGAGCAGATCCCACATGATGATGGGAGCGGGTACCAAGAAAGGAATTGTGTCTATTAGTATATGGGAAACCCTGCTTCTCACCACTAGATGTAAAAGGGAGCCCAGCAGAAGAAGACGACCAAGCAGAAGTGTTTGAATGCTCTGTGTAAGAAGTAGGTGGACTTCCCCAAAGAAATTGAGGACCAGATAGGGTTCCAATGCTTGATGAAGTTGAGCTTGATTCACCGAAAGTTGTAATGGGTCTAGAACTTGCCTTCGCTTTTAGCTCGGGAAAGGACAGTGAATTCTGAAAAGCTACTCCTTGAGTTGATACTGCATTTGTAAATATCTGATTTGAACTATTAACTCTTCCTGAGTCCTTGCCAATTGGAGCAATCTTTGTAGAGTTTGATGCATGAGGGGAAAGAATTGCGGCCAATCCAGATGAATGGTTGCTATTTACAGGAGACTTGCTAAAAGAACTTAAATAACTATGTTCAACTGGACTGCCAAATTGTGCCCAGTTACCTGCACAAATTAGCCACTTAATTCAGATTCCAACTGAAAATGCTTCTCAAAAACAACATATCTACAGTGTAGAACTGAGCATGAGAAAGAAGGATAAAATAAAAGAAACTTACCCGGAGGAGAATTGGCCATTGGTGAGCCTACTTGATGTCTAAAAGTCCGTGCTTCATCTAGGTCCAGCTCTTGACTCAGTTGTTGAATCAAACTAAAAAGAGAAAAGGTATGGAGATCAAGTATAACAATAATGGCCTCATAATCGTACTTCAAGTGATACTGACACCATTTCTGATGTTAATGGCATTTTAATTTAGTTAGCCATCATATATTCATGTGATTCTACATAAGCCACTTGGCATAAGTGATGTACGCAAGTAGTAAGCGGCTAATTTTTGTTTAATGCAAGATTACAGAAAACACCCAACCCATTGCATTTACAAAATGTGACCTTGATGGTAGCAACTGAATTGTGATTGAAGAATCTAGTTATTAAATGATATATGATGATTTAGAAACATGTCATTTCAACAAATAGTAATCAAATAGTGTTAGAAGAATATTGCTTTTATACACTATTAATTTTATAAAATCCATACCCTGACACTCTAAGAGTGCAGTATAAAGATAGATAAGTCATTGATCAGCCAGGTGAAATAAAATGCAATGACAAACTGTTAAGAATGCTAAAAACCAATATGAAACCTTACTTTCTTCTCGCCCCACCAGGGCGGCTAGGTTCAAGTTTGATGCGTTTCCCTGCAATATCACATCGATTTAATGCCTTAAGTGCTGCCTCAGCTGCTCTAACATCGTAAAATTCAATAAATTTATGATGTCTCTTATGTGGTGTTTCCCTTATCTGCAATTTTTAAAACCAAGTAAAAATATGACAACTAATACATGAAAGGCAAAAACTAAGAGATCCGAAGAAGAAATTCAGATCAACAGCTAGCACGCTTGCAGAAATTTTACCTCTTTGACCTCCCCACAAGCCCCAAATATTAGACGAAGATCGTCATTTGATACTGATGGATCCAAATTGAACACAACAAGAGTTCCTTGGTTGATGTCTTTCTCAGAAGGGTTGTCCTGAATAGTAGTATGAAAGGTTAAAAATCGCCAATAACGGAAATCATATTAATTATATCCTGTGTAGTTAAAAAGAAAAATCAAACCTTAGGAATTGAAAAATGAATGTCAAGTTTTCTTCGTCTCAAGGGCTTGTTCTGTAAAGCACGCATTGCAGTACGAGCATCTCGAATATCGTAGTAAGATATCATCACAAAACCCCTATGCTTGCATGCAGTGTACAAAGTTCTAATATCCCCATATTGCTATCCAATTAAAAAGATATCAGAAAATAAGAAGCACAGGATAGAAATTAAGACTGAAAAAATATAAACAAAAAACATTATAAAACCCATCCTCAAAGTAGAACCAAAAAAAGTATAATTAAAAATTAGATCATCCAAATTTCCCAAATTAAAAAGTAAATCATCCAACTGGAACTCACAGAAAAAGAAATTAGTAGATTAAAAAGATGTCGGTTGTAATACTAGTGACATAGTTTTAGGCTTAGCTACAAATTTCCCAACTTTTTGTGCAATTAAATTTACCTGGTTTTTTCAGGCTTAGGTGCATTTGTTATATTATGGGACAGATGCACTGCAGTCCATTAGACACAGAGGCATGTAGCATCTTTTGGTCAAAAAAACACGAAGAAAGAAAGAAAGAAAAATGACAATTCTAATTTCCTCTCTCTTCTATAAGATAAATATAGGCAAAGAGAGAGTATGAGCATTCAACTCTTCTTTGCTTACAATCAACACGTTGGCAGGACTAAATTTACTATAAAGGAGGAAACTAAGAAGAGCAAAGAAATGCAACTAAAAAAGTAGAAGCACAATTATCATCCACGTCAAAAGAGCATCAAAAGATAGACAAACTTCATTGAAGCACTAGCTATGATGTAGAATACCTCAAATAGTGATTTTAATTCAGAATCCTCAACATTACTATTAATGTTTCTCACAAATAATGTTCTCGATGGATGTTCTCCATAAGGATGCTCCCCAGCCACAGGTCCTACACCATTTGGAAGTACATAATGGCCAATACCGTTTGAAGTAACTCCATCAGTAATGCTCATCTTTGACATTCCAATCTTAAGACTCTCTTGGGGCTCAAAATCCATTTCTAACCCTCCTCCACTACCAAACAAATCATTTTCGTCCATATCCTCCAGTTGGCTGGGCAATCTACTCAGGTCAAAATCATCCATTATCCCAGCTAATAGCTCTTCTTCATCATCAGGAAGTATGTTTCCAATAGCATTGGTTTCCACATCTTCAAGTGGATCATACCCCTCAACTTCTTTGTGGTCTTGATTAAGCATTGGCATGTTATCATCAAAAGGTTGGCCATAACGCACTGAATCAGGGAAATTCACTGCATATTGATAATAAAAACGAAAAAGGAAAAAAAGTATCAGAAATCATATCAGGTGACTCCAGCATTGCCTGTGTAAGAGAACCCCAAGCTTACACTTTTCATGTGGAAGAACAGGCAGAGAACTAGAAAACAAGCTAGTGTCATTAGATGCATGATGTGCACCAGCCCCATGCGGTATCCCCCAAGCATTGGTTTCCACTTTTTTAGCAACATTAAGTGGAGAGATCCCAGAAGGACCTATAAAACAGTGTGCATAACTGATTAAAAAAACTCGAATTCTATGTTCATAACTGAATGCTTGAATCGCCTATAAAATAAGAAGCACCTGCTGACCCACAGGCTGGCTTAGAATCCAAAAAATGATTGTCCTCTGACTCCATAGAATCACTTTCTAAAAGCAGAATAAGAATAAAGAAAGTGTGAGTAAATCTTAGAGTAACAACATAGTGAGACAAATTTGTCATGGATCATTACAAAATATTGCCACGATTAAGTTAAGGAAGGAGCATCATGATTCAGTCTCTCTAAAGACAGGCAAAGGTTTCCTTATTATTCTATATTACTACGTTGGATATACTACCCGATGGGATATTTAGTACAAGAGTACGACCTCCAATGAGACGTGCCAAGTTTGATTAACCAACAATAGTACCCACAACAGCATGCTGATCGATAGCACTTCTATAAGATGGAGTTGAATAATAGAAATGGAAATGTAGTGTGCAATCAAATGATTCTATAATGATGCACTTTGGCAAAGAAACAACAAAAGGCCAGGAATGTTGGTTCTCTTTGGAATGCATTTTCTCTCCTTTTTATTGGTTCAGAAAAAGAAAGGCAAGAGGGGGGAGGTGGAATGGAAAATTAAATAAAGCAAGTGTCAAGTGGCCCGAGTTATAAAATAAAGATATGGTAGTAGGTTATTTCAAAGTTCAAGCATATTTTTTGTGTCCTTTAAGCTTCCAAACAAGAGCAATGCAATTTCCCTGTCTTTCCCTTGGAATAAATATGCCAAGAAAAGAAGCAACAATCAACACTTTGTCCATTCTGATCATTCTTTAATCATACTATGTTCACTCCGTTCCATTACGTTTAACCCTTTTATAAAGCAGTTAATAATGGCAGATGGGTAAAGCACTATTTCGACTCACCTAGAATTCAAAAAAGATAACGTGCTTTGTGGTTTGTAACCATAAAAGCATAAATATAAACAGTAAGATGACCAGATTGAAGGGATTAAAGAATAACGGTGAGGACAGAGAACATTTGACAGCCGAAGCTTTTCAAAACTGAAAACTAAGCCAACAAAGTCCCAAAGCAAAACAACCCAGTCGACAATAATCCACAGATTATATGCGCTGTAAGTAGAAATGCACAGTTCTATATGACTTGAAGAAACCACAACTGAAACTGATAGAGTCAACTAAAGTTCCAACACGAAATCACCAAGCAAATTCAATCAACAGTAGCAGTGGCCACAAGAAAAAGATACAGTTTCTCAGTTATCACCGACAGCTCAGGTTTAATTTTCAAAAAATTTCGAAAATCCTAGTCGCTAGGTATTGCGATCACATGCAGCAAAAGGGAAAACTAAGAAAGAATTGTTTCAAATTTGAAGAATCGGAAAGCGTGAAAGAAAGTGAAAGGAGAAGAAACATAACGTGGTACCTGGAGAAGATAAGATAAGAGAGTAGGGAGGGAGGCGCTAGAGGGCGACCATGGAGGACATAGAATTTCTAGCTGACGGTGTAAACAATTGTGTTGATCACGAAAATTGGGTATGGGGAGGGAGAGTTTCGTAGAAGCAGAGATATTTCTTCCTTTCACTCTTCTACTTCCTCCTCCATCGCCGGAAAACCAGAGTGAGAGAAGAGAGAGAAAATTCACGGGTTTAAATTAACAGAAAAAAGGAAAATCACAGAGAGAAAAGAGTAGCAATCGAGAGCGAAATTCAAAGGGAGGGAAGAGAAGAGAGAAAGCAAGAAATGATTGGAGGGAAGAAGAACAAGTAGTACGGGAAAATTTAAGTGGAAAAGTTACATGGAATTTCATAATAACGAAGGAGTATTTATTTATTTAGAGAGAAAATAAAAATAAAAATAAAAATAAAAAATAAAGATACGTGTTATGTTTTCTTTTCTCTCTCAGTTTCGCTGTCTTGTATTGTGCACTGAAATTATGCCATATTTGAATTTCTTTTGGCGTCCGTTGACACGAACGTATTCAAGAATCCATAACACAGAGAAGCCCTGTTCGTCTCTAAAATTTTAAGAATTTAAGAATATGCGTGCGCTTGTGTTGTGTATGCTTCTAATAGTATTACCCACACACGTAACTTAAATTTCATTTTATTACTACGTACCATTCCTATGTTAATATTTACTATAAGTTTTTTTATTAAAAAAATTGGGTTAAGGTGAAAAAATACACATAAGTTTTTTCCCATGAACAAAAATACACATATGTTTTTTTTAGCAGCAAAAATACACACATGATTATTATTTTGATGTAAAAGTCACATCTCATCGTTAAGTCACTGTTCATCGCCGTTATGTTACTGTTCATCTCATCTCTTTCTCTTTCATCACGGTGAACGGTGACTAAACGTGGGATGTGACTTTTGCACCAAAACAGTAACCACGTATGTATTTTTGCTCCTAGAAAAAAAGCATATGTGTACTTTTACTCTAGAGAAAAAGTTCATGTGTACTTTTACACCTTAACCCTAAAAAATTTGACTGTATTTATCAATCGCTTTTAAATAATAAATGAAATTGTAACAATTTTATTCATGTTAATTAGACCAATAAAAAAAAGAGAAGAAAGAATTGAAAGATATCCTATCATAAATGAAAGTAAAATAAAAAATTTACTTCATAATCATTGAAATATCAACATTTCCTTAATACGTGAAATTTGGTAAAAAAAAAAAAAAGGCTTATAGATAAAAACCAAAATAGTATATATTTTTGACAAAAATGTCATTCGAGATTTTCAAGTTATCCTGGCCTTGTTATAGATTAATTTTTATTTTAAAAATTTTAAAAAATAATAACAATCCAATCTTTAATATAAAAAATATTTTGACTAGATGTAAGAAGTTAGTTAAATTATTTAAAATGACGTATTTTTTCTGAAATAACCTGATCGTTTTCCTTTATTCTCTTCATATCTCACCTTTTTTTTTATGAAGCCTAAGTCATTTTGGACTTAATCTAATTTTTACCACATCAAGAGCTCTCTCTTATTTAATTATTATTGTGAAAACATTAATAAAAAAATTAAGAAAATATTAACAAATAAAAAAAAACTAATTTTACATTTAAAATTAAGATCATCTTTCTAATTAAGTCATATATTAAAGACAAGGAAGAGTAATAAAATACTTTAAACCAAGAAATATAAAACTTAAATTTATATTAGAACAATAAAATATAAGATTTATATTTAACCACGTAATTCCTAAACTATGAAATGTTCCTTAAACATTAATAAATTTAGGGTTAAGGTGTAAAAATACACATAAGTTTTTTCCTATGAGCAAAAATATACGTAAGCTTTTTTAGAGTAAAAATACACATGTGGTTACCATTTTTTAGCACAGTTAAGTCATTGTTCATTGCCGTTATATTACTGTTCATTTCATTTTTTTTCTCTTTCATCACGGTGAACAGTGACTTAACGGTGGGATGTGACTTTTGCTTGAAAATGGTAACCACGTGTATATTTTTACTCTAAAAAAAAGCTTATGTGTATTTTTGCTCATGGGGAAAAAACTTATGTATATTTTTTACATCTTAACCCATAAATTTATATGAAAGTCAAAAGATTTTTAAGTGAATAGCTTCCAAATATATTTTTTAAGGGGAAATTAATTTATAGGTTCCTATAATTTCACATAGTTTTTAATCAAATCCTATAATTTTTTTTTTTACCAATAATCTAAAATATAGGAATCTAATAAAAAATCAGGTGAAAACTATAAAAACTTAATCAAAATAACAAATTAAAGGGACTTGATTTAAAATAGGTAAAATGATTTTAGACTTGTTAAAAGTGAACAAAATATAGAGAGTTGATTAAAAATCATTTGAAATTACGACTTGCAAATTAATTATTCATTTCTTTAACCTATTACTCGCCCTCCCCGTGACGCTGACATCGGGAAGGGGAAAAAAAGTACTTGGTTCAAATTAAATATTAACGTTAAAGAGAGATTAACCTTAACAAGCACCAAATCTAAATTCATAAATTCATATTTATGCGTTCTTTTCTAAATAAATACTCCTATTCTTCTAATTATAGGATAATATTTTAGAGTTAATCTTAATCCATCATGAACTTGATACGAGAGTTAATGATAATTTAGATCAATCATTTTCTTAGATATTTTTATTGGGACAACAATCTTTTTTTTTTTTTTTTTTTTTTGCTCACAACAATCTTGGTGGAGAGCAGTTTTACAAAAAAAATAGAATCAATAGAATTTTCGGCGCTGCATGATTGAATGATTAACATATTAAAGGAAAGTGGTGGTACTGTGTGTCCGACACGTGGCCATGCTATCAAAAAAGTGAGAAGACTTTTTTTGAGTTTCGACCAATCAGGATGAGCCAAAGGAACTGTAACGTAAATGAGAGTGAGCGCAGTGGAATCTTACAACCACTACAGAACACAATAGTGACGTCATATTGCGTCGGCAAGGCACCTTGCGTTCATTTGCCTTTTTTGCTTGCCAAAATTTCAGGATCACCTTCAACCAATCGTGTCCCGCCACGTTGCTTTACGTTTTCGCTTTTGTTCTTCACCTCCCTTAGTGCACAAACTTTGTGTGCCTCATTTTAAAATTTTTGTGCCAAGGTATCTTCCATTTCATCTTTTTTTGTGTCCATAAAATATTTTCTTCGGTCTTTATTATAAGGTATCAACTACTATTTCTCACAAATTAAGGAATGAAAGTTGAGTCATTAAATAGGTTTAAAATTGGTAAATATTTCCAACTTTACCCCTACTTTAATAATGAAAATTTAAAGAGTTGGTTAAAAAGGAGGGTATAATGAGTTAGTTAAAAACAGTTAGTGTCTTATAATAAAGATTAAAAAATGATGGTAGTTGGTGCCTTATAATAAGGATTAGAGGGAGTAATTCATAAGAACTTTAATTTATGAAAAAAGGTTGAGCTCTAAAGAATTGACCCTTTTGGGTGATTTTATGTCCATGGAAAAATAACTGAATGATAAGATTAACCTGCCAAATAAAATTTCCCATGCTGTATATTTCTCTCATCAAGAGACCACCAATGACTAATAAGATCTTTTTTATTCTTTTCCCTTTTTGCTATATCTTTTATATTAATTAGATCTCCAAGACCACTTGTTTAAAAAATGAAAGTTATGACCAACTATATCAAATTGAGTTGATTCCTACTATTTCCAATCCTAAATGTACGACATATTTTATATTTTGTAGTGTAATTTATACTATAAACTTTATCTTATATTTAGAATGGGAGGAGTATAATGGAGGAAAGATCTATGTTAACTTACCCCTAGTTTGAATTCATAGCAAATTTTTTTTTCCTGAACTAGTTAATATATCTTTATAATTTAGCTCAATTTCAAATTCAATCCCTATAGTTTATTATCATTTTATTTTGTTTAATTGGGATATTTTTGTTTGGTATGATAATTTTAATTTATAGCCTTTATAAAAGTTAATCTATATAAATGCAAGGATTAAAACTGTGTTCAATGAAAAATAATAAAATTTCATAAAGCTGAAGAAATCATGTAAATTAAAATTAATTATTTTTATACCTAAGAATGAATGCCTATAATAAATCAAAATATGAGGTTAGATTCAAAATTAAGATAGGTTATAAAGACTTGTAGACTAATTTTTCTGATATTTTTTTATTGGAGACAATTTTATCCTGCTTTGGTAAGCTCTCTGCAGTCTTTAGAAAAACCTGCTGGGTCGGGTCCACAATTGCTTCTTGACCTTACGAGTGGGCTCAGACGCCAAACCGAAAATGGCGGCCTCGTTCAATGGGCTTTCTTAATACATTTGTTTTTTTGGCCCAAAATTCTTAATACATTTGTTGGACCTTTGTTTCTTTATAATATATCTTGGGTTTTAATTGGGCCTTTCTCTCATGGTCTGAGCCTCTTTTACTTTCCCCTAAAAGTACGTAGTATCATGGTAAATAATTTTCACCATATAAGGTTTAAATAATTTGTCTTACTGTTTGTAGCATGCTAAGTGAGGAAAAAAAAAAGCCATATATTAGAGTGCCTCAATTTGATTTTTCCATTTGGGGATTTTTTTTATTTTGATTTTTCCAACTTTAAATCCTGGCTTTATGAAAACTTTGCACCAAGATGGACACTACTCTCTTGTCGTCCTATTTTTTTTTTTTTATAATAAATTTTTTGGAGGGGTTCGATATCAGTCCTTCACCAAGGTTAGAGTACGGCCACGGGCTCTTTGAGCACTTAATGGGGATTTATAAAATTGCTTACTAAAGGAGTTCCAGTGACAGCGACAAGGATCGAACACACATCTTTTTAGGAATACCATGATAAAGTGTTTTTTGTTTTTTTAACCCAATAACGCCAAATAACTTCTTTTAGTTTTTCTTAGAAGTGAAGTTGTGAGTTTGACCTTTTGTAAATATGTTGCATGTGCGGTTCATTTCATTGGGTGAAGAATGACCTAAAGAAAATATTTCTTATCAGAATTAAAAGGATATCGATAACCTGTTGTACAACTAAGACCAAGTAGGCTTTAAAACCTTGCGCTAATTATAGGTCATTTTTTTAACATCATTCATTGAGTAATAAATAATTGTATACATCATGTGACTGTTTGAATTAGTGTTTAAAAAGCACATTCACGTAAATTGTGACAAAACTCCTTTTATATATTTAACACATATACTATGAGTTTCGTCAGCTTCCACCGCTAATCTAAACAGTCACATAATAATGAAGTGCATCACTTTAATCACGCTTTCCAAAAAGTATAGGGGGATTAAATTTAGGGAAAATTGATATGTAGGCCCAATTTACCAAATTAATTTCAAAAAAGGCCTACTAAACATTCACTTGTCAAAAAAGGCCCTAGGGCGTTTATGGGTATTAAGTTAAAACAGCTAATTACATTGTTACCCCCAAAGAATCAATGAATAAAGAAGGCTCAGATTTCATTATCTTTCCTCAGATTCTCACTCTCTCCTGATAACCCTGCATATTCCTAAGCAATCCTCCTCGTCTCTACCAAATTCGACGAAGTGGAGGTGGATCCCACGTCATCACCAACTTCTAAGTTTGAGGTGGAGTTGCTGCCTCTACTGTTGTCGAACCTCCCAGAGGCTTGTTGAGCGAGAGTCTTTCAACGTGGGGATGCTCGTAAAATGACCCTATTCCATTTCTTCACCTTAATCTAATGCAATTTCTTTATTTCCTAGGGTCTTGTCTAAGCTTTTAGAAGGAAAAAAAAAAAAGCAACAGAGGAGGAGAGAAGCATAAAGATGCAGCAGAGAAAGTCAAAAATCAGAATGGGATTCAGGTTTTTTTCAATCGTTAATGATTACAAGCTTGTGTTTATTATTTATCTTGGAGTCACTGACCTCATTGATCAAGTGGAAATTTATTCATTGAGCACATGTTCATGGAAGCAAGTAGAATTTGGGGAATTATTGGATGGTGTGGAGATTAAATTTGATAAGTTCAATGCTAATGGAGCTATCTTCTAGTTTGGGTATAAGAAGGGGTATGGCGATGACCTATTTCAGCCCCTGAATCATCTAATTCACTTTGCTATAGGCTTTATGTGTATGAGAATAAACTTGCTTTGCTATCTTTGCTTTGCTTTGATACTAAATCTTTATCATAATATTGCAGGTTTACTTAGATATATTTTGTTGCAAAGGAATCTGTGACAGTTAAGATGATTTTGTGGTTAAACTTGATACCCAACATAGATTTTATCTAAATTAGAATGGTCAATGCAAATACTCAATACATGATGTTTGTAGCTTTATTGGACATACCTATTGTACCATTCAAAACACCATTTTTTCTTCATACCTGAACACAATTTTTTTTTTCCAATTCCTCATTTGGTCTTTTTCTTGAGCCAAAGTTTCACTTCCTTATCTGAACGCCCTATTTCCATCAAGCACCATGAAATAGATTGCAATGAACCATGACAATGATCTTCTTCCCTTCAATATTGTTTTAGACGGTTCCGAAAGGCTGCTTTTTAGATCCCTCACCATATTTGATTCGATGTGCAAAATTTGGCTGCTATTTTATGAAATAGGACTTCCAAGGGAAAAACTACATGTTACCACCCCAACTAGGATTTTGAGGTGGTTTTGAAGAGACAACTTTGAAGAGGAATTGTAATACTTATGCATGACTGATTCGATTTTTCTATTTTTACCATGATAATCGAAACTAAAATCTCATGATGACAATATCAAGTCATTTCTATTTCATTAGAAGTCAGATGTAAACTAAGCATATTATATTATATTATATTATATTATAAGTTGTTTTTGGAGAAGTAGTTAATACTTCAATCCACTCATTCTTGTCTTAGAAAGGTGACACGATTTACCATATTATGTTTGCTGAAATCACTTGCATTGTATTGCACATGAAGTTAATTCTGGACTTCAAAACTATGAAATTTAGTTAATTATAATCAAGGGTAATCTTAAATGAACTTCATTTATAATTGTTGTAGGTACACAAGCAAGAAGGCTGTAATATAAGAAGCAACAATATGTCGAAATCTTCACAAAGGGATCCAAGGTTCCTGGATACAACCTATTCAATGAAGAATTCTTCAACCAATATGAGAACTGCATAAGAATGGCCTATTCACTTGTTATGACACATTGTAGTTTATGACAAATATGTATTTATCACAAAGTTGTATTCACGAGAATGACCTTCACCATTTGTTCTTTTGTAAATTGTCTACTAATGCTAACTTCATAATTTTTATTCAATGACAACAACAAATTTGTGCTTATGTTTTGATATTTGTTTATGGAATGCCAACTGCAAAAGAATAGATAGGTTGTTAAATTTTTTGTTATGTTTTGAAATTTTTCATCGAATGACAACAACAAAAGAATGGACAACTAAATCATACATTTGTATTAACAAATATCAGTACCCATTTGTATCAACAATATGATACAATTGTATAAGCCATATCAGTCATTTGTATCAGAAATATCAACACCCACTAACAACAATATCAGCCCAATTAACAACACTATCAGCCCCATTAACAACACAATCAGCCTCATTAACAACTAAATCAGACCCCTATTAACAACACAATCAGCCCCCATTAACAACACTATCAACCCAATTAACAACTACATCAGCCCCTTTTGACAACAATATTAGCAAAAAATATCAGGAACAAATGACAACAACATCAGCAAAATATGAAGCCACATAAGCAAAATATGACACCATAGTGTTGTTAATGGGGCTGATGGTGTTGTCAATGGGGGGTCGATGGTGTTGTCAATGGGGGACTGATGGTGTTGTTAATGGGGTTGATGGTGTTGTTAATGGGGGCTGATGGTGTTGCTAATATGGCTGATGGTGTTGCTAACCGGGCTGATTATGTTGTTAAAGGGGGCTGATGGTGTTGCTAATGGAGCTGATGGTGTTGCTAACTGGGCTGATGGTGTTGTTAATGGAGGTTGATGGGTTTGTTAAAGGGGTTGATGGTGTTGTTAAAGGGGGCTGATGGTGTTGCTTTCCGAGCTGATGGTATTGCTAATGGGGCTGATGGTGTTGCTAATCTGACTGATGGTGTTGTTAAAGGGGACTGATGGTGTTGCTAACTGGGCTTATGGTGTTGTTAAAGGGGGCTGATGGTGATGTTAAAGGGGGCTGATAGTGTTGCTAATGGGGCTGATGGTGTTGTTAATGATGCTGATTGTGTTGCTAATGGGGCTGAATGTGTTGTTAAAGAGGGGTTGATAGTGTTGCTAATGTGGCTGATGATATTGTTAAAGGGGTCTGATTTAATTGCTAATTGGGTTAATGGTGTTGCTACTTGCTAATAGGGCTGATGGTGTTGTTAAAGGGAGATGGTGGTTTTGACAAACGGGTACATGATCATATTCCATTTTACTGCTTCTACACACACAACCAACAAAGAGAAGAGATGCTGGAACCAATTGTTGTTGTCATTCATATTAAAATGTCAAGTCAATTACATCGGTAAATTTACAAAACTACCTCCTAAAAATGAACTCAAGTGTTTTGTACAATTTGTGTAATCTAATCTGACAAACAGCTAGCAAAATTCAAAAATTCAGATACAACAATAACCAAGCCAGCCTATGTCCATAAAACCAATTCATATACACATAAACTAGTGGCTCATCTTCTACTCTTAAGAGTCCTCGATCACCGACAACACCTTCGCTCGATGTGTGTTGTTTGGATGATTGACCAACCACCACAACATGCCAATCTTCAGTTCTCGGAGATCATTCATTTCATACGAGGGCCTTGTGTACCCATCCTCTTACTCCGCGCCATCCCATGTTTGCAGCCAAGAAAGGACATGAACACCACATGAGTCCTTGAAAACTAAAATCAGTGTTTCAGTGTTTCACATGTCACATTACTCCCAACTATCAGTACCCAAAAATATAAATAAAAATAAATGAGATGAACTTCTTTTCGAAAAGTGAGATGAACTATTAGTACCAAACACTTGAAGATTTTTATAATTGCATACTCTAAGAGAATGTGTTTGTTTAGGATGTCAACAAACAATAACATATGGAGTTCCAGGATGTCATACTCATACATATATTGAAAACAACAGCACAAAATAATAGCAAGGGAGATGACAAGGATAGAAAGAAAGATTAGCTCACAAGTGTTGCACCTACAATTCACATCAACTCAAATCATGTTAACGTAGTTCTCAACTCTACATACTTTGATAGCTACGCTTATGCCTTACAAGTCCTAATTAGACGAGATAGTTCAGGAATAAACTAAAAAAAAAAAAAAAAAGATTTGATTCCCAAACAAGTAAGTAAATCAAGTATATGAAGTTATGAGCCAAAAAGCAATGCGATTCCAACTAAGATTGGAAACCTAGAGAATTTGTAGATATCCTTCAATTTTAAACAAGGTCAAATTTTTCTAATACACTCATATATGCCGCAACTGCACTTGCAAAAATAGCAACTACTGAGACCATGACATGTTCTGAAATGTAAAATACGCCAAATTTCTATGTCAGTAATTTTCTCCTTTAACTTGAGCGTGAAGGCAAGGGAAGGAGGTACATATTCTCTGATTTTCCCCTTCCAGTAAATAAATTCAGACATACCACTTACAGAATGGAAAAAATACATTTATTACAATAGTGATGTCAAAATACGTGTTCATTGAGACACCACTAACCGTCATCATAGATTGTTGAAGCATATAATTCTAAAGCTTATGGGGTTTCCTTATAACAAGCTTGTACTTCAAAGGTACGTCAAATCAATTTAAGGATTAACACCCATTTCACAAAACTTCCCCTGC
Source organism: Acacia confusa (assembly GCA_037074495.1). Lineage (NCBI taxonomy): Eukaryota > Viridiplantae > Streptophyta > Magnoliopsida > Fabales > Fabaceae > Acacia > Acacia confusa. Next base: position 3,889,032 of record CM073506.1, on the reverse strand, counting down.
ATCTCAATAGCAACAGATATGACCAGCCAATTTGTCCAGTCAACCTTTTGCTGTTGGAATTGGTGCAAACTGAAAGTTTTTCCTCAATTTACTTCCACTAATTCACAAAATGGGAATAGAAACTCTGCACATTGGCACTGCATAGATATGGCTGAACACCATACATCCTCTAATGGTTCAACCCCATTCCAACAATGTTTTTTGGCCCAGAACCATTCCAAAACTTTAAACACAAACAAGTAAAAGATTTGCATTTTATATGGCAAGAAAGAAAGGATTAAGCTACAGAGGACAAGTTGGAATGTGGCATGTATAAGTATGCAAGCCCACATCTTTGACATGTGATTTTGACTTACCTGACAAGCACTTTTCCACTTACATATTCATCACTATAAATGGTTTGTACTTTAGTTTGGTGTATTCCATATATTTTCCCCAAGTACTAGAAGGAATCACACACTAATTTCTTGAGAGGCACCACATGAAAATAAGTTTTTGAATGTGATATTTTCAAGCAGATAATTTATGACTTAACTTAAATTTCCAACACTAGGCACTACAAGCATGTGAATGCATATGTTTATATAGAATCTAATCTGAGTGCTTAAAAAATAATTAGCCTAATGAAAACTGGCGTATGTATCTAGAGAAGCATTTAAGCATAGCTTATACTAAGTTCAATTTTACCAATTGTTGACCATAAAAAATTAATAAGAATAGCAGCTTTTTTACAATAATAGAAATAATAGTAAAACATTAAAGGATGGGAAACGAATAAATATCACATCATTTATCACAATAGATATAAAAATGAAATAGAAATCATAGTTATCTCAGTTCTTGTAATAACATGCATCCGAGCATAGATTCCACTTTTTTTTCCTCAAAAAAATTCCTCACAACGTCAAAAGCAGCAGCAAGCGTGAACCTTGTTCAAAGCAACAGGCACCACTATGGACCCAATTCTCATTGCCGGGTCAACACTTTTAACTTGCTCAAGAAGAGCCTTAGCATCGTCCAATCACTCAAAAATCTTAACTTTTTTAAACAAGTTTTATTAATCAAGGGAGGAAATGCAGCGGGGGGCAAATGCAAAATGACGAAGGCATAAGAAAGTAAAACATTTACCGAGAAGACGAAGGCACGAACTAGGGGAGACAACCTCAGCCGACGGTGGTTGCTTGGAACCTCAGATCTACAAATGCGAGGTCGAAGGTTGCGAGAAAGGAAGAAAGAGCAACGCAGGCGCACTGGGGCTCTTTGTTGGAGGTTGAGGAAGACGAATGCGGTCTTCTGGTATGGGCAGTGACGAGAGAGGCAGATCGAGCAAACCGAAGGAAAGAAGTGGGTGGTTTAGATTTTAGAGAATCCGAAAATGGCTCAGGGTGAAGGAAGTGGGTCTCGATGGTTCAAAGTGTGGGTGAGTCGGTGAAGGAAGTGGGTCTCGATGGAATCTGAGAATGGTTCAGATGAGTGTCAGTTTTTTGGTAATTTGCCTGGGAACTTAATACCAGAAAAGGCCCTAGGGCCTTTTCTGGTATGGGAAAGTTAATAGGGCATTTTTTACATTTACCTTGGTAATTTGGGTCTTCAGGTCAATTTTCCCTTAAATTTATGACAAAGTTATTTGGCGAAATAAATTACTTGGCCATGCATGCTGCTGTATTTATCTGTGCAGTGCATGTGTGTCTCATAACTCTCACAATTAATAATTATTCCTTTGCATATTATTGCCTCAAGGTTTTCCCGCCATCCTATGGGCTTCATTGGTTCTACATTTTCGGTGAATAATTATCATTTTTTTACGTTTCGTACTTGATTTATGAATAATCTTCTTGTTTATTTTTCTTAAAAGGATCTACACTTTTTGGGAGATTTTATAGCTTTTGAATCTATAGATACATACATGTATATAGGGTTTGTTTGGTGAGAGCACTGTCTTATTTTCTATCTGACATTTTTAGAAGTCTAGTATAAAAAAAAAATCAGGTTGTAAATATATTTTATATTTAAATTGACAGTGATAGGAGTGATGAGACTATGTCAAAAAGCTTTTGACATAGCTTTTGAATCTATAGATACATACATGTATATAGGGTTTATTTGGTGAGAGCAGTGTCTTATTTTCTATCTGACATTTTTAGAAGTCTGGTACAAAAAAAAATCAGGTTGTAAATATATTTTATATTTGAATTGATAGTGGTAGGAGTGATGGAACCTATGTCAAAAAGCTTCACCATGGAGTTTTTTCCTTAATTGGCTTTTAGGAATTTTTTTCAAAAAAATCCAGTGAATTTAAAATTTAACTCAAACACTCAACTTAACATTTTTTTTTCAGCAGAAGCTTTTTTATTACTTTAAATTACTTAAAGCTCTCCCCAAACAAACAAACCCATAATAATATGTGTGTATTCGGCACTTGACAGCTTTCCTGTGTATTGTACAGCTTTCCTGTGCATTGTAAAAAGCATAAGGAAATAATATTTTATGAATTACACACACACACACACATATACATATATTGAGTGTTACATAATCTGAATATATCAGGGAAAAAAATAGTTGGTTGATAACTCGTATGAAATAATTTTCATTTTATTTTGTTTTTAAGAAAAGTAAACCTCTTAATTATAGCTGGCTGAGTTTTGTTTTTTTAAAATTAATAGCTATATTTTTCTGAAAAACAAAATAAAGTAAAAATTGTTTTAAATGACTCATTAGCTAATTAAGATTGTTTTTTCAACCTCAACTAAGATTAAAATAATATAATTATTGAATAGAATTCAAATAATGCAGCAATGTTAGAATATGTAAATATTTTTCACTCTTTTTATTAATAGTGAAACGTACAGCTCACCCCAAAATCCGGGAATCTGTACAAAGGATTGAAGACTGGAGTGCCACCTCATAAAATGATGAAGAAATTGGAAGTCACATATTTTTTTGATTAAAAAAAAATATCTTAATTGTTTACGTGTACTGATTTAATTGTTAAGATATAATTATTAACATGTATTGATCTAGTTACACTTGTGTAGAAAAAGTTCCCTGTTCAATGGCTGATATTGTAATATAAAAACAGTTATTTTTTCGAATTTTTCTTAACAAGTTTTTTTTTCCTGCTGCTTATTTATATCATCAAATAAATTAAATTATTATCAAACTGGATTAAAAGAATTGGTAGAAGGTTGACCAAAAGTGGGTGCAAAAATGGTACTAGAAATGGGTACGGATCCCAAAAATATATTTAAAAATAAAAATAAAAATAAATAAATAAATAAATAAAAGAAAAGGTTGTGGTGAGAACAAGTGAGGCACATGGAATGGGATATGCCACATGACACAATCCTTCCACTAGTTCCCTTCTTGGAAACACAAACACCAGTACATCTCCTCTTTTCTCTCTCCTTCTTTTTTGTCTATTTCTTTAAATGTTTTATTTCTATTTTCTATTTTTAACCAAAATCCTATATTATTGCCTAAAATTCCCCACTAAAACAAGTATTTTTGTTTATTAAATTTTGTAACTCGGAAATTTATAGAAATTTTCCTTCTAACAATCCATTAATATTAATTTTTTTCTTAAAAATAATGCTAAACATGATTTTTTTTTTCATTTTTAATTCATTCTTTTTAATTGAAATTTCTTTTTTATTATCTCATTCATTTTACTTTATTTTGGTTTTTTGCATCTGGTTCTCTAACTTGAAATTTTTAGAGTAATTATAAGATATGAACACTTCTAAAACATGAGATTAAAACTTGATAAGAGTAAACGAGGACGTGAGATTAAAAAAAGGAACAACGAATGGTGATTATATTAAGTGAAAAATAATCCATTTTTTTTAAAAAAAATTCAAGAACATGAAAAAAATCACTCCCTCCTATGTTTGATACAATGGATGTTTAATTAATTTGGGTAAATTGAAGAAATAAAATAAATTATTTATTTATAATAAATATTATTTGATCTCTTTAAAATACTCACACATAGCATCAAATTATATTCAATTTATAAATTAGATAAATCACTTTGAGAAAAATGATACATGAAAGAAATAAAATAAATTGTGATGTTATATTTTAGATTTAATATAACCCTTCAATTAACTCTTATGTTATGGATTATATGTAGTATGTTAGAATAATCACTTCCAATTAAAATCCAACAATATTTATATATTACCTTTATTTCTTAATATAAAACTGAATTAATTTTTTTAAAGAGCTTAATAGAACTAAATAAATTACCTAATTAATGTTGTGTATCATTAGATTCTATACCAATTTATAAATAAGATAAATTAGTATGAAGAAAAAAGGAGTTCCTTCTTTAACCTAAAAAAAATTAATTGAGTCTTATATTAAAAATCAAAGGAAGTATAATATAATAATACTGGGTATCAAAAAATTGAAAGAAAATCGAAGACTAGACATAAAAATATGACAGTGCAGTTGAGTCTTGAGATCCCATCAAATAAAGAAGGGTTAAGTAGCAAATCTACTCCGGAAGAATACATTGAGGAGTAATGTTGCCCTGCAAGTTTTTTCAAGTTCAATTTCGCCCTGTAAGTCTAAAAGTGGAGCAATGTTGTCATTTTCCATTAAAATGTTAACAGTCAATGCCAATTTTTTTAACGAAAAAGGGCAACATTGCTCCACTTTTAGACTTCCATAACAAAATTGAATCTGAAAAACTTCCAAGGCAACATTGCTCTCAAATGTATACTTCCGAGCGGATTTACTATTTAACCCAATAATAAATGAAAAAACGTATGTGGTAGTGTACTCCCTATGGTCCTTATTATAAGGCATCAACTACCAAAATATTTTGGTCCTTATTATAAGGCATTAACTACCTTTAACCAATTCATTTATTACTATTTTCCAATTATACCCTCATTTTTAACTAACTCTTTAAATTCATATCATTAAAGTAGGAGCCAAGTTAGAAATATTTATTATTTTTAAACTAATTTAATGATTTAACTTCCATTTCTTGATTTATGAAAAATGGTGATTGGTGCCTTATTATAATAACTACTAGAGGGAGGGAGTATAATTTTTAATGGTAATGATACACGAGTGGCAAGAAGTTGATAAAATACAAGATAGGTTGAAGGGCTCAAGGTGGGGTAGGGGGAAAGGTGCCAGGTGGCAGAGAGAGAGAGAAATGATATTATGATATGATCCCGAGCAAAAGAGAGAGAGAGGGGGGAGGCACATGGGTTGGTGTTTCCTTCAAGGGATTCATGTGATCGGCACATGTGTTTTTGTGTCCACTGGGTCCCATTTCACTTTTCCCTTTTTACCCCTCCTCTCCCTCCACCTCTCCCCACTTTACTTTTCTCTCTCTTTTTTTTTTGCTCCGATTCTCTCTCTTAAGTATTTACCATTATAGTTTTGTACAATTTTTCTCAGCCACAAGCACCTTTTATGTGCACTCGTCTTATACAGAAGATAAAAATAATTGAATTATATCAATAACAAAATTGGTTAAAATTGGTTAGAGATATTAAATTCAAAATTATCATGATAAAATTTAATAATTTAAATAAAATTTTAGACATCCTTTAAGTATAACTTAATAATAGTATCATAATTTAAAAGTGATCTTTATTATAATTTCATTGCTAAATATAAGTATGCTTGGAGGATTATTAGCGATTGCTTTCCAATTTTTATATTTATTTTTATTTCATTTAAAATAGAAAGATGAGATACATGTTATAAGAATGATTTGTAAATGTAGAAAGAAGTGAGAGAATTTTAATAATAAACTTGAAAAATTTTATCAAACATATTTAATGACTTAACGAATGGACTCATAATTTTGGTTAAAAAAAACACAAAAAATTATGTTTGGGATTACATAGATATATTTACACCTCCCTTCATCCTATTTATAAGTTTATTTCAACTTATTATTACGTACAAGGAATAAAGTTAGATCATTAAATATAATTTAAATTGATAATTTTTTTAAAAAAATTTACCTTTATTAAAATTTGTTCTCTCTTAATATCTTCAAATTTTTCTCGTATAAGAATTATATAAGAGTAAAATTGAAAAACAATCATTAATAAATTCCCTTATTAGACATTAATTCAAAACCAAAAATTCCTTTCATAATGAATTTATGATAAAGACTTGAGTAGTATAAGGTAGAGAGAATTTATTTCCTCATATTTATAAGACATGTTATTAAATGTATAATCTTATTTTTTTATTTATTACCGCATAGAATTTATACTCCTAAGTGCAAAGTGTATATTAAATAGGAATAAAAAGAAAAATTTATTAACTTCAAAACACAGTTAATAATAAAATTTAAGTTCTTTTTTTCTGATAAAAATTTCGAAAGTGACTTTATAAACATAATCAGGAGTATAAATAACATAGGAGGAAGCATATCTATAAATTTTAATTTCAAGTTTCATAATTTTTCTATTTTATTTCATATGACCTAGTTGGATTTTTTCGATCGAAAATTAATGTATTAAAAAAGATAAAAAGAGTTACATAAAAGACCAAGATCTACTGGGATTTTAATGGATTAATCCAAGAATCATTAGATATATCATATGACCTAGTTGGATTTAGTTCACTTGTGTTTCAGATCCCATGAATTTACTAATAATCTAAATTCTTTTATAGTTGTATTTACCAAAAAACATAAATATAATTTAATAACTTGAGACATGAATAAAAAGACAATCCGCGGCTACAAAGGGAGGCAACAAGGCATGGGATGATGGGTCCCACTCTAAATGAGGGACGTGAATATCACCGGCAAAGCCGTGACTCGAACCCGCAACATGGTGGCTAAATTGTGAGGCCAAGACTATTTGTGGGCCCTCCTTCGTTATCATTAACATTTCTGGACCTCCCCAATAATTTAACCCTCCCCCTCTTTCCTCCTCCTCCTCTCATCTCCGCCTCTCTCTCTCTCTCTCTCCACCCTAATTCTCTCCGTCATGGAAGAATCACAGAATTCAGAACAAACCCACATTTCCATACCCGCATTCCCCTCCAAACCAGACATTTTCGCCTCTGTCCCCCACCGCATCCTCACAGCCGACGACTCTCTCCGACCACCCCACCATCGGCGCCGCCGCAGCAGAGAACAACCCACCACCACCACCAGCAGGAAGAAGACAAAGGCAATAAAGGAAGAAGATAGCTCTGATGAACAGAAAGTAGCAGAAGAAGAAGAAGATCGTGAGGAGGAAGACGAAGATAGAGAGGAGATAGAGAAGAAGATAGAGGCATTACAGAGGATAGTTCCAGGTGGTGAATCCTTAGAAATGGACAAACTGTTTGATGAAACTGCAGATTATATAATGGCGTTACAGTACCAAATCAAAGGCTTAAGAGCTCTCTCAAGCTTATTTGAGAGGTTAGAGAAAGACAAGTCCAAGCTTGGAGGTTGATCGATCATCTTCTTCAATATCATTACAGAACCAATCACTTAGATTTTTCTTTCTTTCTTCTTCTTCTTTTTAAGCTTTCAATTAATTTGTTTCCCTAGTTAGCTTTTACTTACTACTTTTCATCGGGATCAACGAATATCTCCCAATATGCCTTCAAATTATTTTCCCCCTTTCTAGATTTTGCAAAAGCTATATAGTTCTTAGTTCTTACTGTGTTTTTTATGACCCTTTTATTTTTCAGAGAAGAAATGAATCTTGCCCATGTTAAATAATGGGTTTATATATATATATATATATATTAATGGTTTCACATGGCTAGTATTTAGTGGTATGATTTGGGAATTATGAATTTTTATTTGAGGATGTTGTGTATATGTTTGTTTGCTGTTGGAATCTTACTTCAGCGAGTCTCTGCTGCTGTTTCATAATGAACTGTAGTGGAATAGTGGAAGTGGAAGTGAGTGTGTGTGTGTGTGATTAGGAACTTTTACGAATAATTTTATTTTATCTTAAAAAAAATAGTGAAAAAAAAGAAATTAAATAGAAGTTTGATTGCAGATGCATGAATGTGGGCTGTTGGGGGAGGTGGGGCCAAGGTGTTATGTTTGTAATCTGAATGTGCAGCATAAATTGTGCAAAAGTTGCATTTATAGACACTAGTGGTGCGTGTTTCAATATATATCTTTTTATAATGAAATGGTCTCATAATCGGAAGGGCCAAAGAATTATTCTAACTTTTAATATTTATTATAAAAAATATTTATATTTAATCTCTGATAATATTTTAAATAGAATTGTTTTCAATATGAGATAGCTACATTTACAAAGATATAGTCTCTCGATTCGTCGAGGCTGGAAAGAGAAGCTTGCAAATCAAGCATTTGCTCCAAATTCACATGCTTAGCTTCGTTGTTATTAAGTTAGATTATTGTGAAGCAGGGTTGTCCAAAAAATCTGACAATTTGGTTGATCTAGTCTGATCCAATTCGATCCGATTTCGTTTGGGTACAAAAAGATTTGGTCCAAGAGAATTTGCCCTGAACTAGACTGGATCGGACTACTCGGATTGGACTGGACTTCAGTCCAAGGGCTTTAAACCTCTTGGACTGGTTTGGTCTGACCTAATTCTTCTTCTTCTATTTTTTTTAAATCACCATTACACTCTCACTTAGTTATTTATTAGAGTTTGAGCATCTTAATATACTTTTTAACTTTTAGAAATCACTTTTCACTCAATCATTTTTTTTTTATTATTTTCAAAAGTCAAGTAAAATCAGAATTAAAATATTACCTCTCAAGAAGACAAAAAACAGGGGGGGGACAAAATTGGATTGCTTGGATTGGTCCAGATAATCCGTCGATCCAATCTGATCCAACCTAACCTTGGGAGACCTTGGACTGAATTATCCAACCCAAAGTCTATCAAACCAGATAGACCTTAGGTTGATCTCTAACCCAATTTAGGTTGGTCCTTAGACATCCCTATTGTGAGGCATAAGGATGTAAGGGTGAAATTTGAAATTAGTCGTTTGCTACTCACAAATAATGTAAGATTTTTTTCTTCACAAGTTTTATGTAATATTGATGATTGTGTTTGATTGGTAATGTTAAAAAGGAGCAATGAATTGAATTCACAATTGGATATGATTTTATTCAATGGTGAATTAGTCTATAAGGCTTGATATACATTTGTAATGACTACTACTAATATTTGATATATGTTTTAAGTATTATTGAGTTTAAAAAAGGATATTATTTCCCATAATTTTTTAGGAAAGTTGCTTTAAAAAAAACCCTCATTACAAAAATTATTTACTTAAAGGTACTAAAATTGGTTTAAGAACCCATATACAACTTATTTTCAACGGATATCTATTTTAAGAATCTTTAGGTACCTTTGCGTTATAAATTATAACGAGGGATTTTTCAGTATTTTTTTTCTTTTTTTCTTACTCACACTATTTAAATTGACGACATTAATTTATTGGGCAGGTATATCAAGTCGGCTTCCTAGGCAGTTATTAATACAATTTATATATAATTTTATATATCGTTAATTTAAATAAATATGTGTGTGTGATTGAAAATTTTAAAAAATTAAAAGAAGCCATTGAAATCTGATTTGATGAATCAAAAAGTAGTACTCCAGTATTGATCCATGCAAATCCTGTCTTTAAAGCCGCTAGAGTCAAAGTATCATTTTTAGGTTGCTAATGCATGCAGGTGCAATCTCTCTCTCTCTCTCTCTCTCTCTCTCTCTATATATATATATATATTTTTAATCTAGGTATATTGTAAGGCTTAGCCTCAGAAAGTCGTTTTTCGCACATGCTTCCCACCTGGCAAGTTAAAAAGTGGGAATTATTCAATAAATAATAATTTTTTTTTTTTCCGGCAAATATATCCTCACCTCATAAATGGAATCAATTAACCAATAGAAAAAGCAAACTAGGTTGTAAAACTTTCAATTTAATGAAGGAAAATAGTATCTTTCATTAATTAACTTGGTTATAATAAATCATCCGCAAAATTTGGAGGACCTTAGCTTTGAGGGATGAAGTGACGTTGATGAGAAAAAAGTAGTTCTAATATAATTGCATTCAATTCAATGCGTGAACAATTTATTATAGCATTATTCCTTCTTATCTTATCTTCTCTTACAGTGCTATCTATTAAGTATTTCTAACATGTTTCACTAAAGTTTTTAAAAAACAAATTTAACTCTTATAATTCTACCTTAAAATTTAGGAAAAATTTTATATAAAGACGGTTAAAATAGACAAATCATATGTAATGTTAGTAAACTCAACAAACCTTAAATTAAATTAATGACTCAATCTACATAGTACACATTATAACAAAATAACAATCTACATGATGATAATAATAGTAGCAAATAAATGGTAAAATAGTTCATTCATGATAAAAAATTTAATCATGTGACTTATAAATAGAACGAAAAAACTTCCTTTCTCCAATTTATAAATAAGACCAAAAGTGTATAAGATATAATTGTTTGGGGTAGCTATGGACCTATTTTTTTTTAATTTGATGAGGATTTGGTCTTATTTATAAGACACACTTAAATTATGTCCAAAATTTTAACTTTTTTCATTTTAGCTTCCAATAATTACATGTAATATTGATTGTTTTTACATTCCTCTTTCTCCTCCTCATTCCCTCTTATATTCACTCTCTTCCAATAAATAAAAGGGTTAATGGAGAACTTTGACTCACAAGTCTTTTGAGAAGTAATTTTGTCTTGGAGGTATTAAAAAAGAGAGCAATTTTACCCTGACCATTATCCCGGTTGATTTTGAACATTAGTTGACTAAATTTGTCAGTTGATAGTCAACATGTCATCCACGTCATTTTTCTTAAGATACAAAATTAACCTGAAAGTTTTAAATATAACTATGAAAAAAAAGAGATGAAACATGTGCGTCTAATCCAAATTTAAATCTTAACAAAAATGATGCAATAAACATAGACTGTTAACTTAGTAAATTTGATCCACTAATGATCAAAATTAATTGGGATAACAGTTAAGGCAAAATTGCTCATTTTTTACACTTCTGATAAGACAACCTTCTCATTTTTCATTCTTATTCATTTTTCAATATGAAAAAAGGAATAAGAAGGAGAGATGTTCATCTTTTTATCATCTTAGCGTCGAGCTATTTTTCCGCAAGTTCTCCCCTTTTGGGTCAAAATTACCTTTGAAAGGCTTTCAAGGCAACATTACCCCTCAATGAAAACTTCCAAAATAAAATTGTTTCTTAACCCTAAATAAAGGCATTCTTAGAAAAACTAAGATACATTGTATTCCAGAAAATCTACAAGATTTATATTCAATCTAAGTTGGAGTCTTATGAATGAAAATAATGATATTGAAAATATATTATCTTCATCAGTTGAGTCCAACAATATTAACCATATCTTGTCCAATAACACTTGATATGAGGTAGTTTTATTATGGGGTTGATGGCAAATTGCGCTAGTGATGCCAACTATCACACACTTAACTGAGGTCTTGGGTTTGAGTATGACATTGACATAGTATATGTCAGCGTCTGCTTAGAATACAACCAAATCATGATTTTAGAATCAATCTTTTACAAGTAAAAATAAATATTTCATAAATCATAAAAACAATTCTAAAAAACTAAAACAAATGATTATTTGAACTCAATAGGAGATAAGAGGTGCAAAAATTGAGACAAAGAACTGTAGAAATCCAGGTGTCAAGCGTTTAGGGTTGTCATGCATGTATATATATCAATGTTCGAGGTATCTGATCAGGTACATTTATGCTTGCAGGCTGTATTATTGATAGGTTACATATTCTATATAAATATGGAAGAAGAAGCCATGTCAGTTACATTCACTGTTCACACACAGCTCTTGCATGGGCACATTACACACATAAAGCTCAGACTTGCAGAAACATATATATACTGTTCACTTGCTTCGGTCCTCCACAGTGAGCTAGTGAATGGCTATCTGCATTATTGCCCCCTTACACTTCTGGCCTTCTTGTCGTGTGTAGAATAGAATTTATAAGGGGGGGGGGAAGTAAATCCATGAAATAACGAAGAAACTGAGATAATGAATGAATGATTATATGTATCAGTGTGGTTATATTAATTTTTGAGGAATAGTTTTAATTATTTTATTAGATAAGCATGTGAGAAGAGTTTTATTTTGATCGGCTTGCGGAAAAGGGCATATGAAACCATGGTTTTAGAGCTACCCAAAAACTTATTAATACTCTCACGTGTCTATCATTGATATAAAATATATTTACCTAAGTGAATAATTAAATTAAGGAAGTTAGTTAAATTAGTTAATAATGCATGCATTTTCTAAAATATACGGGTCATCTTTCTTAATTCTCTCTCTTTCTTGATTATTGTCGAGGGAGTATCGATACGGGTAAATTAGAAAAATGTTGACAAATATAAAAACTTTTTCTTATATTTAAGACAATGATCAACTTCCCAAATATACTTTATATTAAAGGCTAGAAGAGTAATTATTTTTCCCTTGTTTTCACTCATATGTGACCTCTCCCATTTTAAATATAAAAGCTAGATAATTAATTTATGAAGATTTTTTTCTTCTTCAATTTAGTTATTTATAAAAAAGTATGTGTAGATTTTTCTAAGATGCCCATTTTAATCATTTACAAAGGAAACCATTCCAAAAAGTCTTCTTTAATATGTTCAATCAATAGAATTAGTTTGAGAGAAAAATTACTTTTCTAGTTTTAAATATAAAAGCTTGATAATTAATTTGTAAAAATTAATTAAATCCCTCACAAATAACTCATCCATCATCAAAGAGATTTTGATTCTAAACTATTTATGTACTATGTATAGAGTGGAAAAATGAGACATGTTTGATATGCATTTTATTTTTCAACTACTCTCTGTTCCTTCAATCCCATCCCGTCGCAATTTGCATAACATGCCATTAATAGCCAGGAACCTATCTCCAAAATAGAAGTTGTGCAAAAATAGGAAAAAGCGATGGTCATCACATGCTTATGGGACCCATTTGGCACCCAAATCTGAAATAATTTCTTTTGCTATACGAGAAATAATAAAAAGAAATTAAATATCCTTGTTATGAATATACTTATTATGTGGATGTCCATTGACTCCCGGTTTCCAAATATTAAAAGATGATATGGGACCCACGCATAGTGATTTACTATTTGCATAGTACCACGTATAGTGATTTACTATTTGGTGGGACCCGCACACAATTATACAATCACTCACGGGAAGGAAATCCGTGAGTGAATAGTTTAGGTTTTTGGGGAAAACTACACCAAATGACCCAGAGGTAGAAATTACACTAAAGTCCCATTTTTCTTCTATAAATAGAGGTTTTCTGTAACTGTTCATTTATTGAATGAAATGAGAATCTATCTCTCTACTTTATCTCTCTAGAACCTCTGCTCTTCTTCTTATTATTTTTATCAGTTTTATAACACGTTATCAGCACGAAGACTCTACCAAGGTAAGATTTTCTCACCATCTATTTCATATTTCCATTTTATTTATCTGGGATGATCTTAACCATTATATGGAATTAAATATCTATTCTTACCGATTATTTTAACATCGGGTTCCATGGTTAAGATTTGAGATTATTTATTATTTTACTACGGTAAATAGTAATTTACTATTCACAGTAAATTTACCCCTTTTTCAGTAATTTTTACATTTTATTCATTTGACTCCTACATGGAAGTCTAGATTAATCTTTCTGTAATTTTACTTTATTCACTATTTATAGTGAATAGTAATTTTACTATTCACGGTAAATTTATATTTTATTATTTACAGTAATTTATTTATGTTTATATATTCTTCCCACTTCCTATTCATTTATTTCATGGTGGCGTCATTAAGCTCCATTTGTAATTCTTTACTTACTGCTTTATTTATTTATCTCATGGTGGCTATACTAAGCTCCATACTGACTTTACTAATATTTAGTTTTATGTCACTAACATTTATTTTATTGTTACTAACATTTATTTATCTTTTATGATAGCACATTAGTATATTTACTAGTGGGTTCTATTTATTTATTTTAACATTTATTTATTTTTTATGGCGGCAACATTATTTATTAGTGGGCTCCATTTATTTATTTTATTTTACATTTATTTATTCTTCATGGAGGCACACTAGTCTCTATTAGTAGGCTCTATTTATTTATTTTATTTAGAGTTTATTTATCTTTTATGGTGGTGACATTTTGTGGGCCCCATTTATTTTATTTTAATTCTTTACTGCTTTATTTATCTTTCATGGTAGCAACACTAGTATAGTGGGCACCATTTATTATTTACTGCTTTATTTTTCATGGTGGTAACACTTGTATAGTGGACTCCATTTATTTATTATTTATTTACTGCTTTAAATCCCCTTCCCTTTTTATTTTACCGTTTTCTATATATTATATATATATATATATATATATATATATATATATTTACATTTGCATATGCATCTTCTTTCTTATCTTTGGATGAGATAGGTCTCGCTGTGAGTTTACTACCATTCCTATCTCATCTTCTTTTTATTAATCTAGCATGTTTATTTCCAGTCATTTATTTTATTTTATTTATTTATTGCTATATATATATATATATCCCTCTCCCTTCTTATTATTTATGGCAACCACACTATTAGTGGGTTCCATCTATTTATTTTATTATGCTTATATTTTATTTATCTTGAAGATAAACTGTTAAAAGATCATATATATTATTATGAGATCAAAATGCCATAGAGATATGAGGCATAGATTGGCTTGAGAGATGAGGCATAAATTGGCTTGAGCCTAAGAGGCAAGATAGCCTTAATTTCAGAGGCAAGATTGCCTGAAGCCAAGAGGCAAGTTAGCCTGATAACAAGAGACAAATTATGAAACAATATTTGATCCATAAATTTTGTATGTTATCAGTTGTATAAAGGCCTCAAAATTGTATATTTGGCATTAAATATTCCCTTAAATTATGAGACAAGGGATTGTATGATCATGATTGATATTATAAATAAATATATTCAATTTGCTATTGTAGTAGCAATATTGTGGATTAATTTCTTGCCATGATCAAACAAATCAGTGAGTTATGGATCATGAATTTTTATCCAACTTCATTCCCAGAAGTGAATGAAGCAAATATATTATTATAGTTGTTATGTGATTTCTATGATTATAACAATTTTTATAAATACGAGAAAAGAATATTCATAAACAAAATAATTAAGCAAAAGGAAATATTATTTCAACAAAGTTTAATTGCGAGTGGCTCAACATCATTACAAACTTTAATCATCTCATTCTGAAGATATTTAATGTCTTCTTCTTTTGCTTCTCTTGAGATGGGATCCAGATGAGGCAAAGCTCTTCGTAATATCGAGATTTGCGTCATAAGTTTCTTGAGCTTCTTGTGTGGCCACTCAGTTAACCCTCCTTTTTGATAGATTTTTTGTATGGTGTGAGTAGACATATTTAATTGTTTACTCGCTTCATCAAGGGTTAAGTGAAAATAATTTCTTAAATCATGGAGCGTTGTTTTCTTTATTCTTTCTCTTTGCTCCATAGATAACCTATATAATTCACCCTGGTTAAGGGATGAAGTATCATAGGGTATACTTACTGCAGGTTGTTTTCCTTTGCCTAATGAGTGTTCAATATTGGTTTGAAATGAACTTCCATGGAGGTCATTTGGATTTATAGCCCATTCCGAACCAACACAGAGAACCTCATGATAGGCTAATACAGGATCACGCATCAAGATATATCCTGATGCTTGTAAATCTATACAATACTGTGTCAGAAATTGTTTGATTTCTTCAAAATTTTTCTTTGTGAAATCAAACATTGGAAGCCTGTCAGTATTATAAGATTTATCCTGTACTTTTTCAAATAAAACAGCATGGGTAATCATACCTGTTCTTCTTCCGTGAACTTCAAGTTTATGGTACTGAAGTCCGTTGGTATGAATAATTTCCCGTAAAACATGACAGCAACTACATTCCAATAAGCTAGTAGTTGCTAATTGGCTTGTAGCTATTGGCTGGCTAATTGTTGCTGGCTGGCTAGTGGTTGTTGGTTGGCTGATTGTTGTTGTCGGGCTGGTTGTTGCTGGCAAACTGATGATAGATTGCTGGCTAGTGAATGCTGGTTGGTTAACTGCCGACACTATTGGCTGAACTGGATTGGTAGACTCCATTAGTTCTGCCATAGTTCTACACCTCTTAACAGGCCTCCTTGATGAACCTGCTTCAGTTGTACCTTCAATCCTTGTAGATTGAGGAAGAACACTTGTTCTAGGGGGAGAAGTAGGTACATTTGAAGCAGAAGGAGGAATAGTAGAAGGAGGAATAAACATTTCAAAGGGATTAGGAGATAACAAAGAAGTAAATGACATGTTATGCTGATCATCATACAACAAAGCATCAAGTAATGCTGTTTCGGATGTATCAGAAACTGGGATAAAACTGCTTGGTCCTGCCATGGCAATAGAATTTAGAGAAATATGTGTGAGTATCTGGTAGTTGATATTATCAGATGCTTGAGTGTTTGTGAGGCATGTTCGTTTGCCTTCCTCTATTTATAGTTGAATTAAATCCTATTGAATCTCTGCAGATTTGCGTAGTCCTGTTAAATCTCTACAGATTTGCTCCCTATAAAGCACGAGCCTGGAATCTTTTTGACTTTATATGTATACGACAATCTGAGTTGTCGCGCCTGTGATTCCACAGTGATGCGCCTGTGATTACACAGTATTGCGCTCATGAATCTGCAATTATACACCTGATGATTTTGTATTTAATATATATTTGTTTGTTGATTCTGGAAAATGGAAATTTTGTTACCAGAAGTAACAAAATTATGCATTGATAATGCATTTAGAAATCTGTGGAATTTTAATGAAATAGATATCATATATGCTATTATCATGGAATATTGTATGGAAATTCCATAAATTAATTTTTAAGGTCTCACACTTGAGGGGGAGAATGATAATGATATATATCAAGTGTGAATATTTATGTGATAATTCTTTGTGAATGTTTCTATGTTGATTCCCCCAAAATGAATATTAGATTTGATGATAAATCATATGAAATGTTGGCATGACTTGTTTGATCATCCGAGTCATATATTATGTGCTGCATGTTCTCAGATAGAATTAATTATTGGAAATGGATCTCTGGAAATATATCAAATTGAAAGTTTACATATGAGATTATAAATTTGCAAAGTTAGCAGTGATGTTTGCAACCAGAAGTTTGCAATATATTATGCGCGCAATTTCCAGATTGAATGATCCAAAAATAATGTATTAAAGTATCCATGAATGGATAGATCAATGATTATGAGAACAAAATTTATATGTTGTGTATATTTGCAGCAATTATATAAGCCAACAGAATTCTCCCCGTATAATTGGCTTTTGGTCAGGAGCCAGATTAATTCCATCTTGAAATGTTTTAAATGTGTAATGATTATTAATCTATTACAATGCACATAGATGGATATACAAAGAAAATTGATGATTTGATGAGGGGGAGAAAAATAAGCAGATTGGGTAAAGATTTACTAGAATGAATTATCATTGGCTCATATTGATCATCGTACAAGGAATTGTGCACTAAAAGTTCAAAATGATAATTCAATTTCAGAGTTTAGTTAATCGAATGCCAGAAGCATTTACTGACCTAAAGAAAGTGACAAAGTCACATATCCCAACTGCAAATGCTCCTATATGAATTGTTATAAAGCACTCCTGAAGCGTTGCAGGTCCATCGGTTTTAAAAGATAAAAATCCTCAAAAGAGAAAAGGAGCTATAAAATATAGATGATTAAGTCGAGGATAATTAAGTAAAGCTCCAGAAGAGTTATCTTTTGATGAGATGTTATCTCCAGAAGAGATATTACAAGAAAAGTGTATTGTGGTCCAAGAGAGACCTAGGTACCTAATATATGTGAATATAATGAGATCTCAATAAATTATGAATGAAATCCGATGGAACTGAAAATGAAGTCGACGTTAATAATATCTATGATAACATATGCTGCAATGAATGATAATGAGGATCATGAGCCACAATATATTTGTATGTGCTAGAAGCACATAAGGCGCCAGAAACACATATGTCCCAAAAGGACTCAAGATGATAGTGCATATAGCATCATTATCTGAATAAACATTTATTGAATTTCTATATGCACATATATATTTATGAAAAGATTATTATGACTTTACTTGACAGATTTAGATCTTGCAGGTATATAATGAACAATCAAATTGGGCGTTTCTAACAGAATATTTGATGACAGAAAGTATAATATGCTCAGAAAGACATTGAAGCAATATAGTCATCAGGGGGAGCAACACTGATGTAATCAAGAGGGGGAGACGATACACGCTGTACTCTTTTTCCCTTATCTGGGTTTTATCCCACTGGGTTTTTCCTAGAAAGGTTTTTAATGAGGCAGCACTAGAAAGTGTATCAATGGATGATGTACTCTTTTCTTTGGCTAGGTTTTTATCCCACTGGGTTTTTCCTAGTTAAAGTTTTTAACGAGGCACATTCATAAATGGACATCCAAGGGGGAGTGTTATGAATATACTTATTATGTGGATGTCCATTGACTCCCGGTTTCCAAATATTAAAAGATGATATGGGACCCACGCATAGTGATTTACTATTTGCATAGTACCACGTATAGTGATTTACTATTTGGTGGGACCCGCACACAATTATACAATCACTCACGGGAAGGAAATCCGTGAGTGAATAGTTTAGGTTTTTGGGGAAAACTACACCAAATGACCCAGAGGTAGAAATTACACTAAAGTCCCATTTTTCTTCTATAAATAGAGGTTTTCTGTAACTGTTCATTTATTGAATGAAATGAGAATCTATCTCTCTACTTTATCTCTCTAGAACCTCTGCTCTTCTTCTTATTATTTTTATCAGTTTTATAACACTCCGTCCTTTTTTATTTTATTATACATACAAAATTTAGATAAGTTGAGTCACACTAACTCACAATCTTTAATTCTTTTTCATCCAACTACATAAAAATGTTTCACACACTCAATTTTTTCTTATCTTAATTTTTTATATTTTTGTTTTATTGCAAGAACACAAATGTCCAGCCACAAAGAACTAGTGAATGTCCATGTCGGATCTGTATAATCTTCAAGGAATTTATAAGGGATTAAACACCAAGGAGAATGAGATTACTCGATGATATCTATGGAGAAGATACCCCAGAGCTTTTGGAGATCACTATGCTACACAAGAATGGCGATAGCCAAAGGAGTGGAGTGTGCGCACAGTGAAACAGAATGTATAATAGATGAAAGACCTTGTGTACCTTGAGGGCAATCTCCTATTTATAGAGATTACCTAGGGTTTCTGCCCATTGCCCTGTCTGCTGGTAGTGCACCTCCACATTCAGATCATGCTGTATAGTTGCTCCAATTTCCACCAGGATCATGGCTTCATACCGTAGGTCAGCCTGAAGGGGGTTTCCCTTGTGGCGGTTTGGACACTGGTTCGATATCTCCATAGCATTAAGTATAGTTGCTCCACCTAGTCAGTTCTAGCCTCTTCCATCCTTCTCCTAAGTCCGCCAACAATGACTTTATTCGTCGCTTCTATTTGACCGTTAGATTGCGGATGTTCGACGGAGGTGAAGTGTTGGGTAATTTGGAAGTCGTACATTATTTTCTAGAAACCCTTGTCGACAAACTAGGTACCATTGTCTGTAACTATCTCGACCGGTATCTCAAATTGGGATATAATATTCCTTACAAAAAACTTCTGCACTCACATCGAGGTTATTGTGGCCAGTGGTTCCACTTCAATCCACTTCATAAAATAATCGAATGCCACTATGAGCCAATGCAATTGCCTTGGAGCCATCTTAAAATGACCTAAGAGATCCATGCCCCACTTATAAAATGACCAAGGTGTCAAGATAGATTGCAGCTCTGCTAATGGGATCTGGATAATTTTAGCGTGTTTCTGACAACTCTCGCACTTCCAAACATGGTCTTTGGAGTCTGTCGCCATAGTCGGCCAAAAATATCTGGCTCTTACTGCCTTCGGAGCTAACAACCTTGCTCCCATGTGCTGGCCATTAATGCCCTCGTGTATTTCCGCCAACACGTACTTTGCTTCTTCAGATCCGAGGCATTTTGACATTGGGGAGTGCAAGCCCTTTCGATACAACTAATCATCTACCATTGCATACGTCGTCGCCGTTCTCACGAGATTTTTTGCTTAAAACGAGTCACCAGGAAGAATGTCTCGCTCAAGTTAGTCGGCAATGGGTTTCCTCCAATCACCAGCGTTTGAGATTATCATGACACAAGTCGGTTCTTACAAACATTACTGAATCACTGTTCGATGATTCTCGACACTCTGGGTACTAGCCAACTTAGATAAGATGTCGGCCTTGGCATTATCTCCTCTTGGAATGTGTTTCACCACTACCTCGCCAAAATTGGTCGTGATTGACTTGAATTTTTCGAGATACTTGACAAGTAGTTGTCCTTAGCTTGGTAGAACATGTCTATTTGAGATGCCACCAACTATGAGTCTGTGGACACACGCACTCTCCTCGCCCCATTCTCCTTAGTTTGAAGCAATCTGGCAATGAGGGCCTCATATTCCACCTAGTTGTTGGAAGTTTTAAAACTAAGGCTCAACGAGTGTTCAATGGACACCCCCTTCCAGACTTTCCAAGATAATACCGGCTCCACTTCCCTTGGTGTTCGAGGATCCGTCAACAAACAACTTTCATGGGTTATTCTCTTGCACATCCCCTTCGCCTGATGGAGTGAGTTCCAAAATGAAATCGGCCAAAGCTTGAGATTTAATTGCATGTCGAGCTTCATAGCGTATGTCAAACTTGGACAGCTCAATTGCATTTAATATAATTTTATAATCTTCTCTGAAGTCTTAAACCTATGAGGCTATCACGTATGGCTAGCAGACATGCTCATATTTATTATTACTTACTCCCAAAAGCAATCCTTCACTTTTAATTAGTTAGAGAATAATTAATTAGTGTACCCTATAAATTAATTATTTGACTAATTGATAATTTACATTGCATCTTAGGGTACTCCATAAATTAATTACTTGACTAATTATTATTCTCTATTTAAGTTTATCCTATCTATCCTAGTGTACTCTATAACTAATAATATACAACCTATTTCACAAAATATTTTTACCAATTCACTAATTATTATTCTCACAAATTTTTTTAATTAAATTTATCTAATAATAATTTACAATTTATATATAAAATTATTAATGTAAAAAATATTAAATAATTAGTCATCTATCTTATGGTTTATAATAAATTCACTAATTAGTCTTATATCCCAAATTTAAAATAAATTTTAATTATTTGAATTATTATGTATTAATTTTATTATTTATAATTGTGTCAAATTGATATTTATAATTTTAATATAAATATAAAAATAAATTAAAAAAATAAAAAGAAAAGACGCCTTTAGGGGTCAAAATTGACGCCTAAAGGTGTTAATCATTGTTGACGCCAGTGGCGTCAGATTGGGAGACGCGACTTGTATTGTGGCGTCAGATGACATGGCGTCATTTGTGGCGCTATGTCAGATGGCGCCACCAACTGTATTAGTCCGGTAATATATTTGAATAGTATTTTATTTTGATAATTTTTTTATTTTTTTTAAATAGGTAAATTTCCCGCAGTTCAAGGAAAAAAAGAGAGGACTTGCAAGAATACCTACCTTAAATTATTGGGCCTCAACTTCGAGATGTATTGGGCTCAAGACGCAGAAACATGGGCCTCGGTGTTGTCTGATTCTTACATATCCTGTAAAGTGTCGATGCGGTGAGTCTGGTGTTGGTGATCGCCCTGGAACGGAAAGCTTGAAATCTGAGCCGTTGTAAGTTTTCGGTTCCATCTTTTGCTTTTCCAATCGGACGCCAGTGAAAATGGAAAGTTGAGATTATTTTTAGCCAAATATCAGAAACCCTAATCGAGCGATTCTTGTGCTCTCCAAAAAGAAAGGTGCTACTTTCTTCGTCGCTTTCCTGGAAAATCTTCTTCCTTCTTCCTTCTTGATTTTTCTCGTGAGACTCTGAACTAGTTACAGCCTCATTCTCTCCGTTTTGTTCGGACAGCGCTGTTTATTCTTCAGGGTTTTGTTTTGCCCCATCTTCAATTTTTATTTATTATACTTTTTTGAAACTGAAAATATTTTTCATTATTGGTTGATTCAGTTTTGTTGATCGAGGAGTTCGATTGTTTATCTTTGTAATTTTCGTGGGAAAATGAACGTAGAATGAGTTTTAACTTTGACTATTACTTCTCTCTTCGTAGGATTAACTATGGCGGATGACATGGTTGCCAATGGCGTTGATCGGTCTGTGGACTTTTTCTCCGATGCCGATCAAGGCGAGAATGAAGCTCGTGCTGCCGAATTGAAGAAGAAAATCGAGGCACTTGAGCGAGAGAGAGATGATTTGGTGACTGAAAATGCTGAGAGGAAGGATCTAATCCAGAATTTGACTCAGGAGATCAACGACCTGAAAAGCAGTAAAGCTGAGATGTTGAAGAAGATCCAAGAAATGGAGAAAGAGGTCGAGGAGTCGCAGGAGTCTAAGAGGGCGACAGATTCTATTGCGAAAAGAGCATTTGAACTTGAGACTGAGTTGATGAGGCTTCAACATGATTCAATTGCTGAGATGACCGCTGCTGAAGAAGCTAGGGCGGAGGCAGACCAATTGAGGAAGGATTTGGCAGAAAAAGAATCGAGGGTTGGACATCTTGAAAAAGAAGTAGAGGGGTTGAAACAAACAAAGGTGGAGAGTGAAGCGAAGGCGAGGGACTTGGAGAAGAGACTCGGGGTTCTGGAGAAGAAGGAAGTTGAGGAAAGGAAGAAAAGAATTAACATTGAAGAGGATTTGAGAGAAAAAGTCAATGTAAAAGAGAAGGAGGGCGAAAATTTGAAAACAAAGATTGCTGAGTTGGAGAAGGTTGCAGCTAGCAGTGGATCTGAAATGGAGAATTGGGTTCAAGAAAAGAAGAATTTAGAGGAAGCATTGAGGGAATCAGAGGATAAAGCCAAAAGAATGGAGTTAAATGTTCTCCAGTTACAGCTCGAGGCTAGTGAAGCTGAGGGTGTTATCGGTACCCTGAGAGAGAAGGCATTTGGGGCGACCAATGGACATGTAAATGGCGTAGATGTTGACGAAAAGGGGTTGAAGGGATTGAAACTACAGTCGCCGATGGTGGCGGCAGGTTCTACGGTAGCCATTGCTGCAGCAGTTGTTGGTGTCTATGTCTTTTATGGGAAACGTAGGTGATTTTTTTATGTTCACATGGGGGCTTAGGTCGGAGTGACGTTATGAATGGGAAGTCAAAGAATGGAAGTTAGGATTTACTTGTTTAATTGTCCCAAATATCGTTCAGTTTTGATAGAGTAATGCTTTTCTGGCTTTTTTTTTAGCCCATGAGATTTCTGATTTTCATTGAAGTTGGCAACTTGACATATTTAGCTGCTGCAGTTGATTCCAGCTTATGCGGTTTGAAATAATAAACAATACGCTTGTGTTTAAATATTTTAGTTTCTAAGTTGAGATGAGAAGTTTGTTGCTGTTCAGTTTAACATTTATTGGTGTGAATAATGATGGGAGGAGCCAGCAAAACTGAGGCTCTTTGGCTTTGTCTGATTCTGAGCTTAGCTGAAAGTTGTCCACAATCATATCAACCTTGATCAATTACTGAAGTTATGAAATTGTCCTCTTTCCCAGTAATAATTTTGGAGTGGTCGATCTGTTTGTAGATTACAGGTGGAGCGATGCTATTATTCATGTTTGAATTTGCATTAAATGGCTTGATGATCCCTGTTGTTGCAATCTTAGATTATTGTTTACGTTCTTCATACTTTTGATTCTTTTTTTTTGTTCATTCATACTTTTGATTCTCAGTTCAGTTTTAAATTCTTTTTCAGGAGTCCTTGCTTGTTTTTTCAAAATGGATTGAGAGAAGCCTTTCTTGTGTTTAGCATGCACATTTGCTTAGAGAGCAACAGTTACGTAGATTAGTTCTGTTGATTATGGATATTGACTTCATTTAATTGACTGCACATTTATTTGCGTTGAGAATAGGATGTCATGTTACATTTTAAGCTTTGAATGTCCTATTATGTTCTACATGAGGGAGCTTTTCATATATTTCAATACCCTCATTAGATTAGGGTATCATTTATTTGTTTATGGTGGGTTCCAAAAGTAATTACAAAGTTAAACCCTAGAATAAGATGGTGTAGAGGTTTTGATAGGTTCTCAAAATCCATTTACCGTTAATCTCAAGTCTAGTGTCCATACATAGGATTCTGCGTACTGGATGTTATTATTATGAATGGAGTATGGCTGGATTATTTGAATGGATTTTCTAGGCTAGTTTATAATTAGTCTGTGGTTAAATTACTTATCTGCTCATAATCTAGAGTTTAAGAGGGTTATGTGCACATAACTCTAAAAATTTTAGTTATATGTACATAAAAATACTATAAATTTGAGTTATATGTACATAAAAATAATAAAAATAAAAGGTAGAATATTCTTACTATCTCTTTATTTTACTACCATATTTATTTTACTATCATATGACTACCATTTTCTTGCCGTTAGATTATCCAACGGTTTTGATTTACCCTACTTAAAACCTTCTTCTTTCTCCACATTTCTCTCTTTTCCTTCCGTTCAGCGCTGGTGATTTGAGAGAACTGGTGATTTCTCTTCGTATCTCTTTTACAAAATAGAAACACGCATCTAATTTGCTATGATAATCATCTCTATTTTCTTTATGTAATTTCTTAATCTCCGTCCGAGGATGCCGTGCAATTGCGGAAAGCTTTTGTAGGTACTCAACAGATCAATCATCAATCAAAGATCCGATAACATAAATCAAAGAAATGTTAAATAAAAAAGTTAATAATTTCAGTCAAGTGAATAACTAGCGCAGCGCAGGGAAATGTTAAATAAAAAAGTATACCTACGGTTTGCTCAATTATTGTATCAAAGTGGGGTATTCTATAACCTAATGTTTCATTTGCCTAAACGATTTGCTGAATATATAAGAATGATAATGAACTATATGAATTTTTTCTTATAACAGATGAAGGCTAAATAGCCCAAAATACAAACAGAAAACAATTACATGAAGGGGGAATTAAATCCCAGACTCTCTTGGGCAAGCCAAGGCCTCAACCGGACAGGATAAACCTCCAAAATATCAGATTTAGCTAAACCCAACTTAGCTAAAGCATCCGCTAATCTATTAGCATCCCGATTCACTACAACTAAATTAACCTGCCAATCTCTAGAAAGCATATCCCTAATATTAGACAGAACCAAACTACCAGAATTAAAGTTAGCATCTAAAATAAGTTTAACAACTTCATCAGCATCAGATTCCAGAATTAAACATTTCAACCCAAGATCCCAGGCAGTCATTAATGCTTCAAGAATGGCCCATTCTTTAGCAGAAGCAGCATTACATCTTCCCAGAAACTTAGTAAAACCCACCATCCAAGCACCTGACGAGTCCCTGAACACCCCCCCCCCCCCCCAACAACTTGCCACATGAGAATTAAAACTCACAGCTCCATCAACACTAGCTTTTACCCATCCCATCGGAGGACTGATCCATCTATGACAATGAGAATATGCCGAAAATGGATCTGCACTTTCACCAACAGCAGTGACACAATATTTGGTCCAGATCATAGACAACGCAATAACAGGATCAGAAGGTTTAGAAAAACCATTATCAAATATGGAGCAATTTCTCCATTCCCACAACTTCCATACCGCCACCCCAAAGAAAGCCTTCCATTGTCCTCTAAATCTCATAAATAATTCTTTCCTTAAATTCATACTCAACCAAGATCTAATATCAGCTGCATAAAAGGCAGAAACGTACCTACTATCAATCAGCCCATTCCACACTCTCTGCGCATAGCAACAATCCCTAAGAATATGAAGAACATCTTCAACCCCTGCTTGACAACACTGGCAAACCAAGGACACACTAGACCAAGAGCTTTTCCATAAATTAGTAGGGAGCTTATCCAAAAGCACCCTCCAAAGGAAAAGCCTAACTCTTTCAACACCTCCCCATCTCCATATATCTTTAAAAAGATTATCCCTCCTCAAATTCCGATGGAGCTCCAAAACAGAATAGGCAGATTTAATTGAGAGGTACCCATCCGCCGATAGCCCCCAGCCTAAGAAATCATGCTCAGCAGTACTCCTAGGAGGTAAAATTGGAGCTACTCCACTAATACCATCAGCATTAATAATATTAGCAAGATTATCAAAATCCCATCTACCATCCTTTATCCAATCCCCAACACAAGAAATCTCCTCATTTCCTGATAAACTTCTAATACAAAAGTCCTTTAACACCGTACCCGCTTCTACCCAAGAGTCATGGAAAAAACTAATAGATTGCCCATTACGAATCTGCCATTTACCACCCTGATCCACTAGATCCCTCTGACTACAAATAAATCTCCACAATTTAGAATCACCTGCCTTAAAATTCAGCAAATAGTCATCCTCCCTCAACATATATTTATTTAGAAGGATGTCATACCACAAACCCTTACTGTCGATAGTAATCTTCCAGGCTAGTTTCGCTCCACATACCTTATTCACTGAAGCCAACCTCCTAAAGCCCAAACCCCCAAACTCCTTAGGTTTAATCATTTGCTCCCAGCTGATCGCATGATAGTGCTTACTGGACTCATCATGACCCCAAACAAAATTACGTTGCAACCTCTCCACTTCAGAACACACAGTTAAAGGGAGCTTAGCCACCTGCATAGGGTACAGCGGAATAGCACTAACTACAGCCTTAGCCAAAGTTATACGACCGGCCATAGATAGACAGTTAGCTTTCCAAGCACCTAACTTAGATCTCACTCTATCAACTATATATTGAAAGTCCTCCTTCCTCCTCCTACATCGAGAGATAGGGAACCCTAGATACTTCCCAATTTCACAAGATATTTGCATTTGAGACATTTCTTTAATTCTAAATTTAACATTAATGGGAACCTTAGGGGAAAAAAATAAAGAAGATTTGGAAACATTAATCTTGCCCCCAGAAGCAGTCATGAACCTATCCAAACAGCCTAGCATAGTCTCAGCTTGAGATTTAGTGGCCACCCCAAATAATAACAAGTCATTAGCGAACATGAGATGGGAAATTTTGGGCCCACCCCTAGATACAAAGATCGGTTTTCAGGCCCCACCCTCCACTGAATCACAGATAATATGAGATAATCTATCCATATACAACACAAATAATAAAGTAAAGAACTATATGAATTGATTATTGTTCACATGATAGATAGTTTGCATAAACGATTTGCCAATGAACCACTTGCTTGATTGACTGTTCGCAACTGCATATATTCCTGCATATATTGTCGGTTAACAAAAGCTTTCCACAATTGCGCGGCATCCTCGGACGGAGATTAAAAAATTACATAAAGAAAATAGAGATGATTATCATAGCAAATTGGATGCGTGTTTCTATTTTGTAAAAGAGATGCGAAGAGAAATCACTAGTTCTCTCAAATCACCGGTGCTGGACGGAAGGGAAAGAGAGAAATGTGGAGGAGGAAGAAGGTTTTAAGTAGGATAAATCAAGACTGTTGGATCAAATAATAGATTTAACGGTAAGAAAATGACAGTCAAATGGTTAAATTACTTATCTGCTCATAATCTAGAGTTTACGAGGGTTATGTGCACATAACTCTAAAAATTTTAGTTATATGTACATAAAAATACTATAAATTTGAGTTATATGTACATAAAAATAAAGTTTAAGGGGTATATATTTTATAGTTGGGGCTATTAGTACAAACTTAAAAGTTAAGGGTGATTTATTGTTAAGTTTTAAATATTAAGAGAGTTATTTGTATATGATTCTAGGCAGTTTTATGTAATTTAGTTTTACTTTATAATATGTGATGAAATTAAAACTAATCATGTTTTTAAACCTGTGGGTAAGAAAATCCATGTTGGGAGAATTAGGGTTTCGAGTTCGAATCCTAAAAGAGATATCTATATTAAGAGGGGTTTACGAATTGAATTGAATACTGAATGATAATATGAAAAAAATAATTATTTAGGCTAAATAACGCTTAAACGTGACGAGTGCCAACTTTTAAGGGCCTATTTGAATTGGTATTTAAAAAGCTTATTTAAATAAATTTAGATAAAAATTGTTTTTACATATTTATTTTGAACACCCAATATTAGAAAGGTCGATTTTATCATTTATATGCTTGCTCTTACTACTTTACTACAAGTGGCATTGTGGTTTAGAGGGCAAGGGCTTATGATGTCCCACTCTCTAATTTTTTTTATCATCCATTTTGATATGTTACAAGTGAAAATGGTGTATTTTTTTAAATGATTTTTTTTAAAAAAATATATTGAAATAGGCATTTTTAATTTTTTCAAAAATCATAAAAAATTGAATTGCACTATTTGTTTTGCCCATAAAATAAAACATTTGTAAAGTTGAGACATTATATATAAATAAGATTAGATGGTTGGGCATTAGCAAGCACATCATTGTCCATACCACTTCAAATTTAATTGAATTAGTAAGTTAGTTTTTTGGGAAAATTACAAATAAATACCATTTGAATTTGTGAAACTCGCATAAACCCACTGAATTTGTGAAAAGACTCAAAATAAGGAATTATCTTAGTTAATTTATTTTGAAGATAAAATATATGAGATAATATAGGGATTCAAATTCCAAATAAATTAACTAAGATAATTCCTTATTTTATATGAGATTGTTTTAGAGATAATATTTTATCTTCAAAATTTATTTTATAAAACAAAGAGCATATATATAAGATGCAGTTAGATATAATATATATGAGATTGTGTTAGAAATCATATTTTATGTTCAAAATTTATTTTATAAAACAACGAGCATATATATGAGATGTAGTTAGAGATAATATAGAGATTCAAATTCTAAATAAATTAACTAAGATAATTCCTTAATGAGTAAATTTTAATTTTAAGGGTTAATACCATCTTTTCTTGCTCAAGTTTCAAAACAAAACAAAATTTATTTTATAAATCAACGAGCATATATATATATGAGATGTAGTTAGAGATAAAATAGGGATTCAAATTCTAAATAAATTATAAAAACCCTTTGTTGACATTTACTCGACTAAGTCCTGTAACTTAGTCAACTAAATGTCGGGGGCAGTTTAAAAAAATTTAAGCCCCGAGATTTAGTCAACTAAGTCATAAGAGATTTAGTCGACTAAGTCCTGTGACTTAGTCGACTAAATGTCGTGGGAAGTTAAAAAAAATTGAAGCCCCGATTTTTAGTCGACTAAGCCTTAATTTAGTCGACTAAATGGGGCACAATGAGAAATAGTTTCAAAAAAGGGGCACAATGAGAAATAGTTTTAAAAGAAAGACATTTTGGTAAATAATTTTCTTAAAAGGGACAGTTTGAGAAAAAAGCCAAAAAATTTCTCCCCTCCCTGCGGGCTATCGTCCCTAACCTCAGTTCATTTCCTCTATGTCCGCCTTCTTCTTCTCCATCAAAGCTTCCCTGCAGCACACAACACCTACAAATATGAACCTCTCATCTCCTTCATTGCCATCGTCGTTATGCTTCTTCTCCTCCATCAAGCTTCTCTATAGCACACAACACCTCCAAATTTGAGCCTAATCTCCACCGTAATCGTCACTGTTCGAGCTCATCTCCTCGTCTCCTTTGCTATGTTATTGTCGTTTGAGTTAGAATTTTAACAACTTTCAGATCTGAAATCAGATCTCTTTGCTGCTTTGTGGACCAAGAGGAAAGAGGAAGAACTGATGAAAGGTTGAGAGGAAGAGGCCGATGTGATGACGGTGATACATTGTAGGCGTCGGCCATGGACGAGATGATGTCAACCTATGATGCACCGTGATACGGTGTTTTCGAAAGGTTGCCGAGCGAGACGTGACACGTGATTTTAAAAATACTAATATTTTATGATTTTTCGAAACATCTTAATATTTTATAATACTTCCTGTATAAGGCCAACTATCAATATTTTACTCATTTTAACTAAGTACTATTTTCTCATTATACCCTCATTTTTTAGAATTAGGGTATAATGGGAAAGTTTGAACTCAAATTATAAAAGTTTCAATTTAGTCCTTCAAACAATATTTTTTTTAATTTTGCAGTTTAGTCCCTGGGAAGCTATCAGGCCTAAAATTGAATGAGGGCGAGCTGAGGGGTACAGCTGTTGGCGCTGCAGAAATTAGAAGGGGAAAAAAAAAAGAATAGAGACGCGTGGAGGCGAAGAAAGAGAATTAAAAGATTGAATAAAAAGAAGAGGAAAAAAACACAGAGAGAGGGTCGGAAAATAGCACAGCGTTGCTGAAAAAATAAAAAACGCGAGACGCAGAGAGAGGGATATCCGTTTACCACGAGCAGCACCGCGAACGAGAAGGAGAGACCACTCCTTGGTCGCCGGCAATCTCCCTTCCCTTACCATCGCTGGCAACCCTTCCTCCACCACAATAGATAGTACAGCCGTGAGAGGAGGAGCTGAGAGACGCGATATCACGCTGTAAGAGGTCGTCGGATTTCCACCGGCGTTTTCCTGCCGCTGCTGCTAATGCTCGGTATCCTCCTGACAATTTAACTCATCGATTTGTAGATTTCACGTCTCCCAGCATGGCGTTTCGGGCAAATTCACGAATCCGAAATGTTCTCATCTGAGATTTTAGCGTTTCCGTGCTACATAGATGTCAACTGAGGTTAGGGATGATGGGAGGGAATTGTTGATCCTTGATAAGTGTTTTTATTTTCTTTAAAAAAATATTTGAATCACTTTAGAGATAGCTAGCTAAAATTAAAATCAAGACACTTATTGAATCTTGATCGGCTTTATAAAACAATTATTTTAATAAATAAATTTAAATTATTAAAATCTTATTCACATAATTTATAAATGGAATACCAATAAAATTTAGTTAAATTATAAAACATTATGATAATAGTTTCATAAAATACTAAATTTAAATAATTCATTTCTTAATTTAATGGTAAGGATGAGATTTTGATAAAAAAAATGAGAAAAATGAATATAAGAATATCTTTTTCCTTCTTTATTTTTTAATCATTAGATCAACATTTGAATGGTTGGGATTAAAATTTATACAAAATATTATTTTCATTTTCTTTATTGTGATATCTAATTATTTATATCAAAATTTAGAATTTTATATTTAATCAATTATTTATATTTTTATAATTTAATATTTTAATAACAATTTCATAACAGATCGAATATGGACAATTCACAAATGTTGATCTAATTGTCAAAAAATGTGAGAGAAGGGAAGAGAGGGGTTTTAAATCTTATTTTGATTGGTCAATACATATGACACCACTATGCAGCATGTAAATATTTATCTTTCGGTTCCAAATTATTCATGATAGAGGGGCGTTATACTTTTTTAATAACATTCACACATCTTTAATTGAACCTAATTAAATATTTGTTAAAAGTGCATACCTAAATTTGAATTTAGGTATAGGATTATCCTTTTTTTAATTGAATTAGTTAGTTAATTTATTCTAAATTTGCTTTCTTTGCTTTGAATATTTTTCATTATTTATTGTGAGAGTAAGTCTAAGGACTAGAAAAAATAACAAAAAAAAGTCTCATTATAGATTTTTCTAAAAAGAAGTCCTTAGAGGCCTCAGTGATATAAATTTTGAATCTGAAATTATTTTCTTGTCCTTAGTAATTATTATTTGAATATTATATGATATTAAATTATATGACTGGGTTCAAGTACAGTCAATCACCAATTTATAACTTGTTAATATAAACACATCAACTTGTCAACATGAGCTGTTTTATTTAACATAGATGGGCATATAAATAACCACTTAATGACTCATCAATCTAGTCACGTTTACTTATCAACGAGAGCTATTTTAAATTGTACTGGAAAAATGACAATAGTTATCATAGAGAGCTTGTCAATGACCACTTTTTTACTTGTCATTATAAGAATATAAACTTGAAAAATAAGCACATACATACTTGCCAATGTATAACTTGTCATTATAAGCATGTAAACTTGTCAAAATATGCGGTTAAACTTCATAAAATAGGCACATACACTTGTTAATGTATAACTAGAAAATAGACACATAACTCGTGAATGTATAGTTTGTTATTATAGGCACATAATCTTGTTAAAATAGGCGCTTAAACTTGTCAAAATAGGCATATACACTCATCAATGCATAACTTGTCATTATAGGCACATAAACTTGTCAAAATAGGTATATACACTAACTGCACATACACTCACCAATATATAATTTGTAGTTATAGTCATATAAACTTGTCAAATTAAACGCATAAACTTATCAAAATAAGTACATACATTTGTCAATGTATAACTTACCATTATATGCACATAAACTTGTCAAAATAGAAGCATAAACTTGTCAAAATATGCACATACACTCGCCAATGTATAACAAGGATGAACATGTCAATGTGTTTATTTTGACAAGTTTATGTGCATACAATGTTAAGTTATATTAGCGAGTATATGTGCATATTTTGACAAGTTCATACCTATTTTAACAAGTTTATGTGTATATTTTAACAAGTTATAAATTGGCAAGGGCATGTAAATATTTTGACAAGTTTATGTGTCTATAATGACAATTATACATTAGTAAGTGTATGTGTCTATTTTGACAAGTTTATGTTCCTATAATGATAAGTCAAAGAGTGACCATCAATAAGGCCAATCTATGTTAACTATTGTCATTTTTCAGTACAATTTAAAACATCTCCAATTGACAAGTGAATTTGACTATATGGACAAGTCATATAGTGACTATTGATAATCTCATCTATATTAATTAAAACAACTCTCGTTGACAAGTGGATTTTCCTATATTAATAACTCATAGAGTGACGATTGACAAGTACATGAACTTAGTCATATAACTTAATATCATATAATATCTAAATATCAATTACTGAGGGTGAGAAGGTAATTTCACATTTGGAACTTATATCACTAGGTCCCAAAGACTTTTTTAATAGGTGAATCTACAATGAAACTTTTTTATTATTTTCCTAATATTTAGGATCGAAGTGTGATTTTTATTCAATTCCCTATACTTTCAAGGCCCAAAAGTAATTAAAAAAAATCTGTAATTTTGTATTACTCTAATTTGCAATCAAAAGATTAATGAATTCATGAAATATATCCCTAATAAAATAAAGGGAAAATTCGTGTGAAGCAAGCATCTCAAACCCAAAAACTGGCATATAGACTCTAAATCTAACAATAAAAAACAATTATGTGGCTTAAGAACAAATCCCTTAGCACTCCGGAACCTTTCTTACTCCAAGGATCTTTCTCTCAACAATGATTCTCATGGCTAACGGACCACTTCAACACCTTGGATACTACAAACCCTTTGCCATCCATTGCAACGGAGCCATTTTATGATAAAAAAAATCTAAATCAAGTAGGATACATGGGTGGGTCGGTTTTTCCATTGATATAAGTTAAGCTCCAAATCCTTGATTTAATTTGGCAGGAAAAATTGCACTACTTTGAGCTACAAACATAAGGGAATGAAATTATCTTACTCTTTCCTATGGACTTTGTTATTATTTCCCTTGTGCTGCTGGGTTTGGATAAAATAAGCCATTGACAAATATAATTACAATTTTTAGTCAAGATGCAGTTAGGTGTGGACCCTTTATGCTAAGCTAGGTTTGTAACATGCTTGCTTAACCTAAAATCATAGAGAAGATAGGAGAGAATCTTGTATGATAACTTAGTACTTTTAATTTTATATTTTGATATTTGGTCTTTTTAAATAATTACGATTTTTGTCGTCATTTCTAATAAATATTATTTTCTCTAGGTCTTTCACTCTAAGAATAAAATACTAATAGAAGAATGTTAGCTTGAAAGGCTTGGTAGTGGGGAAAATTTAGTGTATGTTTGGGAAATATGTTTTATAATAAAGATTGGAGGAGTATTTATTTGAGTTAAATGAGGAGTTTTAAAAAAAGTGTTTATCCTAATCAATGTTATCAAAAACTAGTTTCTACGTAAACATGGAAGGGGATGATAGAAACGTAAATTGTAGAAACGACATGACACGTAAAGTTTCTACTTTCTACTACTTAAGGTTAGAGCTCAAAATCTCTCTCTCTCACACACACGGAAAAAAAAAATCATAAATCACTATTCAATGAAAAAAATTCACATTTAAAAGATATAATACAAGTCATATGAACATATAAAACATAAGTCCAAAACATTAAAATAATGATGTTTAACTACTCCTAAATTATAACAATTCATTCAAATTAAGTACATTATCTTGGATGTTATAAATGTTCTTTTTTCTTACTCTTACAAGTTTACGTTAGGGATGTCAAAATCATCACCATCCAAACTTTTTTCCTTATTTTTTTTTGTTTTAAGTAAAAACAGTAATAACGGTAAAAATATAAGTTTCTACGTTTCTACACTAGTTTCTATCAGTTTTTATCTGGGATAGTGTTTACCTGCGTTTTAGCATTGAACACCCCGATATGAACATTACATTAGTTTTTTACAACACTGATCCTAGTGGCAGCAAAAGAAGCATATGCTTTTTTTGGCCCATAAATTTGAACAAGTCTTTTTTTTAAAAGACAATGGTTCACAACTCATAAGCACTGCTAGACAGTGCACTGCAGTTAGGCTTTCTTGGCTGTTTTTCAATTTTACAAGCTTTGCTTGCCTTGATATTCCAAAAAAAAAAAAAAGAAAAGAAAGAAAAAAGAAAGAAAGAAAGAAAAAGCAAATAATTTAAATTTGTCTTCTTCTTCTTCTTCTTCTTTTTTTTTTTTTTTTCAGGAAGAAAGCTTTTTTTGTTTCAGGAAGAAAGCAACTGAAGCTCTCACCTTTTGACCATAAATTGAATCTTTTCCCCTTTTAAACATATTCCTATTTATTTATCAGACAAAGATATAATTTCAAGTTATTTGTCAAACGCAATTCTTATCATCTGACTGAGATTATACATAACTATGTATCAGCGCAATTATTTGTCAGCACAATTAAACTAGCAACAAGTCAAGGAACAGAGAGAAGATAAGAAACGACATGAGAACAAGATGATATTACAATAATCAACCCATTGTAAGTTGCAACCCAAACATAAAAAGAATGATACATAACATGAAAAGTGCAGCAGCAGATAAATATCAATGGTAAGAAATCTCAGTTGAACACACAACTCACACTATAACACAAATGAAATGTCAAATGAATAGCTGTATTTTTCCTCAAAGTAAAACACACTCACACTTCTGAAAGAATTTGCCTCCCAAATCTGGCTCTGAAATTATGCATCAGCAAACAATCTTGCCTCTGAAACAGTT
This sequence comes from Acacia confusa, assembly GCA_037074495.1. Lineage (NCBI taxonomy): Eukaryota > Viridiplantae > Streptophyta > Magnoliopsida > Fabales > Fabaceae > Acacia > Acacia confusa. Next base: position 3,853,500 of record CM073506.1, on the reverse strand, counting down.
TTATATCACGCCCAATGGATAACGCTCTGTGTCTTATGAATATGATCAGCTCACCTCTATCACCATGAAAAATAAAGTTAACAAAATATTTTCTTTCTTGGATGAATCTGGATTCTCTCAAGTACTTCATAGGGTAAAACAAAGAAACAAAATGGTAGATCCTATTTTGACACATATAAACCCATACAAGAAGAACCTGCTATATTGTTCCTATTTCTCTCTATCTCACCTTATGAAGTACTTCAGGGGATCCAAATTCAGGCAACAAAAGACAACAAAAAAGTAAATGTAACATAAACTCAAGGCCTTAAAACAATTTGTGTTGACACATTACAGAAGACGGTAAATCTTCAACTCTCTCCACTTGCCACAGATGTAACAAATCTTTGATCATATCTCAGGCTATTTATCCTGAATAAAAATCATTGCTCAAGACTCAGTGAATAGATCTCAATGAATACCATAGTTCTTTTGAAGTTGAGAAAGGAGGAATTGGAAGTTTGAGTTTAATCGATATGCTTCGATCATATTTCTGTCAAAGTGTTGATCATAGTGGTAGGTATAGATCTTCAGAAGTATTTAAAGACAAAAAGCACAATTGATCAATTATTCAGAAGCATGGTGTTCAAAATCTTACAATTCACCATTTGAATCTAGCAAGTCTTAACAATTGAGTCAATGATTCAAATTGATGGTTGAACTAAAACTAGTTTTAGATCTTTAAATTTATAATCCCAATCCTAGGATCAGTAACAACTAACATAATATTGTTCTCACCTTATCGGATCTATCATCGGCTTAGAAAGTCAAAAATTCCACAGCAACTACTCCAAGACGAGTGTTCTCGATTTACAGTGGTTTGCTGCACAGTAAAAATCATTGGAACATTATAGAAACAACAGGTGGAAAATATGAAATTATCAGATAAGCATAACACTGTCAATGATATCAAATACAACGGACAAAATGTGAAGTAACCAACTCTAATTTGAAGCATCTCAAATGTATCTTAAATATTTGTAATACCTGAGATTCAGTGCCTGTAGGAATTTCAGTCTTTTCCTGCTTTGTGGTACTAGGGATTTCAGCAGCAGCTACATCTGAAGGTGGCAATGATTCTTTGGCTTGTTCTTCTTCTTCTTTTGATGATTCTTTGACAACTGTTGATTCCTCTACTTTCTGTTCTTCAGCTGGTAACTTTGTTTCTCCAGATTCTTCTGGTTCCACAATGGGTATTTCAGCAGGTTCTTCTGGTTTCACAATTAGTATTGTCTCCACAATTGCCCTTGATGCCACATCAGTTTGAGGCACAGAAGACTCAGTAATCAACAATGCCTCATCAGTTTCAGTTGTTGTTACTTCATCAACTGCAGCTTCAGCTTCTCTTGAAGTTTCAGTCTCTAAAGCTAAAGAAGGCTCAGTCTCTTGAGAATCTCGTTCCTGATTCGCCTTCTGCTTCAATTCAGCTTCTAGTTCTTTAATTTCATCAACAAAAAGCTCAGAAGCTTCTCTAGTTTTCTCTGGTTCAACAAGTGAACTACTCTCCTCCTCTTTCTTTTCCCCAGTAATAATATCTTTTTCTTCTTCGACTTGTTGGGTTTCAGCTAAAACTTGAGCAGCATCAGATTCAAGAATTGTTTTGATCTTTCCTTCATCATGACCAACCACCTGCTTAACTTCACTCTCAGATTCTTCTAGGACTTTTCGGGTCTCTTCCACTGATCCTTCCATTTCGTTATGACCAGTAGAATCAGAAAGCCCTTTTATCTTCTTATCCTCAACTACCAAGAACCGACACTTACCACAATTGGGTTTTTTCACAGGACAATTCCCATTTTGGCCATTTTGTTCCTTGAGGATATTCGGATCAAGCTCATCTAACACAGCGTATTAAAAAGGAAAACAGCAAGGAAAAAGAAAGGAACAGGGGTGAGAAAGTGGTTTTCTCAAAAAACATAAATTGAACAAATATAACAATCAAAGACGTTAAATCGAAGTTATTTTGAACAGGAAAGAAAGATGGCGAGACATGGTAGATGAAGAGTTAATGAGTGAGAGAGAGAGAGAATGAAATGAATGATTACCTTGGGATTGAAGAGCAGGCGAAGAATGGCGGTTGGGTTGTGAAGTGAAGGGCTTATTAGTATTATTATGTTTTTTGAGGCGTCTGTTTGATTTCTTCCTGGAAGATGAACGTGAAGGCATGGCTGACTGGTTGGTGATGACAGAATTCAGAGATTGAAATAGAATGGTAGATGAACATGAGAGGTGCTTCTCGAATGGCCGATCATTCGTTAGCCTTTTTCGAGGGGTTTTGTTTTAACTGAGAGGCGTTGTGGATCCGAAATGATATTATATATCCAACTATATATAAAAGGAAGTGATTTGAAATTGAAACTGGGAAGGAGGGAACAAAAAAAGCGTTATTGCAACAAGGGCTTGGTTTGATAAAAAAAAAAAAAAACAAGGGCTTGGTACTGGCTTGCTTGGCCACTCCAATGACCCCCGCCGCCGGCAGACAGAGCAACATAATTTATTATTTCTCAATGAGAGTTGGCACAGATGGTAAGATGGTAAGGGGTCCAGGATTAGGCTCTTGGGTCGTGAGTTCGATCCCCTCTGTCATCGTTGAGACTCCTTTGGTAGGCGATCTCGTAAGTCCCCAGTAAGTGCTCATAGAGCCCGGGGCCGTGCCTTGACCTTGGTAGGGGACTTGTGTCGAACCCTTCCAAAATTTTTTTATATAAAAAAAAAACATAATTTATGACTCAGAATTTACTTTGAGGCTTTGCTTTATTCACCTCAATTTATTTGATTCTCAAATTCCATAAATATTTTAAGCTATTTTTGTTCACAGTAGGACAACCTTTGTCTTAATGTCATGTCATTTGAATCATGCATTTCTAGAGAACAATTAAAATTAGTTAAAAGTAATTAATATGTAAGAAATATAATTTATTTTGAATGATGCCCTTATTTATTAATGAGGTAGAGAGGAAGAGTAATCTATGGGTAGATTGCAAAGGAGCAAATGATATATGGTCATAAAAATCGATTTAAAAAAAACTTATGATATGATGTCTTGGAATTTCGTTGGCAAAGTTTTAGAAGAAATACGGGTGGATGAGCAATTGAGGAGAGTATTTTGGAATGTGTTAGATCAGTAAAGAACTAAAGACGTCCCTATTGTGGAATGAAGGAAAGAAGGAAGAGTTTGTTCCTTTGAGGAGATAAGACGGGAGGCCAAGACACAAGGATTCTTTGTCCCCATACTTACTTGTATTTGGCATGGAAAATTTATTACAACTTATTGTGAACCGTGTTAACAATAAAGAGTGGAGACTGATAAGATTGGGTAGACATGGGACTAAAATTTCACATTTAATGTCCGTGGATGACCTTTTGCTGACATGTGAAGCAAATATAGACCAAATATGCATGGTAATGAATGTGTTAGAGAAATTTGGCGAATTGTCTGGGCAGAAAATAAATGTTCAGAAAACCAGCATTTTCTTTTCCAATAATGTTGAAAGAAGTGTGCAAAAAGTTGTATGTGATTACTCAGGATTTAAAAGATGGAAAATCTGGGAAGGCATTTGGGTGTCTACATGAAAGGTGAAGAGATAATAAGGGCAGATTTCAGCATATTATTGACAAGATGCAAGGGAAACTAAGCACTCGCATATACCACGTGTGAGGCAGCATATGGAAAAGATACAACGTTACTTCATATGGAATAATGATGTAGGTAGAAGGATAATACATGCAGTGGGCTGAGAAACACTGTGTAAACATAAAAAGAATGGAGGCTATGGTTTAAGAGGACTTTGAAACCATGAATGACGCTATGTTAGGGAGAGTAGCATGGAATACTATCACCAAACCGGATAACCTATGTTCCTCGGTGTTGACTGGAAAATATGGAAGGAATATGGGACTCCTTAAGGAGTGTAGATTGGTTAAATCAAATTCTGAAATGTAGAAAAACATGTGTAGGATATGGCCGAAAGTCTTGTAGAATGTGTGTTGGGATGTTGGAGATGGGGAAAGGGTTAGTTTTTGGCTTGATAAATGGTTGGATGATGTAAAAGTATTAGCTGATAAATGTAAGGTAACCTTGGGAAGGGATGGGGAACATAAGAGTTAAGGATTTGGTGAATGAGTTTGGAGAATGGGATATAGAGGAAATTAGGGATGGGTTAATGATGAAGGGAGAAAACTCATTATGGCAGTTCCACCCTCGAAAATGTCTAATGGTGGGGGATATTATTAGGTGGGGTGTAAAGTTACAGAATAAGTATTCTGTGGCTGATATGTCTCATGTATTGAGAGAGGAACAAGATATAAGGGAAGAGGTCTGGAACAAAGTGTGGAAATGGAAGGGCCTAGGAAGAGTGTAAGTATTCTCATGGATTGCTGTGCAGGACAGGCTGTTGACTGGTCTGAGGAGGAGTAGACTAATGGGTGGCAGTTCCAACTATTTTAAATGTATTGATATGGAAAAAAATATAATGTATGTGTGTAAGAGTCTGTTCTGTTGCATGGAAGCTGTGGGAGGAGTTGAATGGGGACTACTTTGAACCTGAATTTTTGTCTTTACAAGGAAAGAGCTAGTTCAATTGGAATCTATCTAAATCAAAGAATGAATGGGATTTAACGTTTGGCGTCGTGTGTTGGATGTTGTGGACCTGGTGTAACAAATGCCTTTTTGAAGATGGACATGTGATTCCAGCAAACCATGGGCAAGTTGTTCGGTTGTATGTACAATAAGTGAAGCGTGCCAGACTTGAATTCATGAGATTTAAAGGAGCAAGGGAGGAGGTGAATATAATATGGGAGGCCCCAAGTTTGGGATGGTTTAAAATGAATGTTGATGGTGCATCCAAAGGGAAGGGGAAGTTAGTGGGCTATGGTGGTTTAATAACGGGTAACAAGGGAGAATGGATAATTGGTTTTACAAGGAAGTTAGGAATTTGTTCAACTATAAAAGCTAAATTATGGGGGTACTGGCAAGTTTATAATTAGCAAAGAGGTGAAAGCTGGATTGCTTAATATTGGAATCTGATTCTATCATTGTGACTCATTTACTATCTAAGCTGTATGTAGAGATGTTTGATGCTGTAGGTCTGAAGGTATTGGCTGAGATATTCCGAATAACGCATGAGTTTTCTAACATAGCCTGTGTGCATGCATATAGAGAGGGAAATATGTGTCCTGACTCCCTAGTCAATTTCAGTTTTGTACAGGAGAATGTATTCGTTAGTTTTGATAGTCCTCCAGCTGCTGTATCTGATATTTTGCATAGATATGAAAGGGGTTTATCATACCCATGATTCATAATGATAAAAAAATAAGAATGGGCTGAGGCCCCGTTACTCATCAAAAAAAGAAAGAAAGAGTAAATGATGTAAAATAATGCTTGTACAACGAGTAAAAGTGCATTTATTATTTAAATAAAATCAAATGAGAACTTATATAAAAAAAATAAATCCATTAAAAAAAAATGGACCTTATATATAGGGAAAGGGGGAGTACATACTCCCTCCCTATATGTATTGTTTTTGTTTTTAAATGCGTTTGTCTATATTTTTTTTAAAATTTGTCTCAATAATAAGTTCACTTTTACCCATTTTATTTTCAATTAATCTCATACTACATTAATTACCCTCAACTAATCTAACCTATATGTACAATCTCTTGCATCATTTTTTCATTATTATTCTTTTTTGCTCATTCAAATAGGGGCATTTTTAGAAAAAAAATATTTCTTACATAATCCATCATCTTGTCCTTTTTATAAGGAACATTATCTCTCATGAGGGTGGTGGTTTTAATACAGTATAAGGAATAAATCCCACTTGTATGAAATTTTAAAGTAGTCTTCTTAATTTTGTCGACATTAAATATATGCAACTTATTATCTCTTTACAATAAGCTTTTACTCGTTATCACTCATGTTCCCCTTTAAAAATAAGCATATAATTAGAAATAAAAATACATATCTTATACATTTATTGCCTTTAATTAACGTTTCGAAACACATAATTTGATATTTATTCCTTATAAAAAAGACTAAAGGAAATATTTATTATTTTTAACTAATTTTAAATATTTTTTAAATTCTTACAATTCAATTGAAAAAATCTTATGTATACCAACAGAGGGAGTATATATTAAAGGGTTGAGTTAATTGACTTATAAATAAGAGGTTATGAATTCAACTCTTCGTGATTATGACATATACAAAGTTTCTTCCTTTGGTGAAAGATGATAACTTTTTTTTTTTTAAAGAAATTGCATGGGCAATTCTATTAGAGACATTGGTAATGTGGGCACCTCTAGGTAAAATTCAAATATTTGTACTGGATATAGTAGTTAAAATCTTGTTTTCTCATTGCGATTTTACATTTTTATGTCTTTTTTTTTTTTTAATTAAATCAATTTTACTAATTTTTTAAACGTTTTTAAGTTTTTATAATTTTTTTACGATTTTGCTACATTACAATTTTACGTTTTACGATTTTTTATATTTCTTTTAATTTTACGTAAAATTTCGATTTTAACAATCTTTGTAAGGTACTAACCACTTCAACTAAATCACTATTTTGAAAAGTTTATCGGAAGAATATGGGATGTATTGATTTTTTATTGGGCCTTTTGGACTCTAGCCCAACAGTACAGAGACGGAAGGCCGATGACCCAAAATTATCTTAATGCTACAACTTTGTCGTCTTCTCGAAGCTGTTATAACCTCAAAACCTCAGTTTCAAACCCTCGCGGGCTCACTCTGACGGAGAAAAACCCTTGTGGCCGATGGCTGCGGCGAACCAAGCGCGGCGACCTTATACATCTTCCGAGTGGATTAGCCGTAAAACGGTGGAACAAGCCGTGAGATCGCTCCTGAAGTGGAGAAAATCCAAGTCCCACAGCGAGAAGCTCAAGTCATCGGATCAAGAAGACGAGTTCTTCTACCTCGTTCTCTCCCTCAATAAAATCCCCCACCGTGATCGCGCAAATACTTACAAGATTCTTCTTCCGCATTCTCTTCTCTCCGAATCTTCCGAGCTCTGTTTAATCATCGATGACAGACACAAGAAAGGACTCACTAAGGACGATGCGCAGAAGAAGATCAAATCGGAGAATATCCCTGTTTCGAATGTATTGAAGCTCTCGAAGCTCAAGTCCAATTACCGTTCGTCCGAGACGAAGCGAGAGCTATGTGATTCTTACGAAATGTTTTTCGCGGACAAGAGTGTGATTCCGCTGTTGCAGGGCCTATTGGGGAAGAAGAAGGCTCCTGTGCCGTTGGATTTGAAGGATAGGAATTGGAAAGAGCAGATTGAAAAGGCTTGTTCTTCTACATTGTTGTGTTTGAGGACAGGTACGTGTTATGTGGTGAGAGTGGCCAAAGTATCGATGGAGAAGGATGGGATTGTTGAGAATGTGATTGCTGCTTGTAATGGTATCGCCGAGGTTGTGCCCAGTAAGTGGGGGAATATAAGGTCGCTTCACTTGAAATTGTTGGAGTCTCTTTCATTACCTATTTATCAAACAGTTCCAGATAAGGATTCTGATTAATTGCGCTGTATGTACATGAGCTATGCCCAAAAATTAAAATTTTGTTTAAGTTCTGATTGCTGTTCTACACATACTTACATTTTGTTCTAAATTGAAAGTTATCGGCGAATGTTGGTTTCCACCCTTCGGCTGCTTCCATTGGCTGGTGGACACCAAAATGCTTCCCAAGGAGTTTATAAGAAACTGTTTCTGTGACTACTGTTTCATTTCCGTTATAAGAATGAAAACTTCATGCTCTGCCAAAAAAAAAATCATATTTGTTGTAGAGTATTCATCTGTGATATGCTCTGTATTCAGTCTTTAGCAGGAGTTCAATCATTAAGGGGCTTGTGGATTCAAAATATAACCTGGATACAAAGATCGTGATCTCATTTTGCTCTGATGTTCGGATATTTATTCTCTATATTTTTTGAAGAGTCTCTTACTTTTCATGCGTCCTAAATTTAGGTCTTGAATATCATGGGGACTTAGGGTGTGTTTAGTTTGAGGGTAGGGGAGGGAGGGAGACTAATGTTTGGGGCTAATATCTAAACATTAGTCTCCCTCCCCTCCCCCTCCTCAAACGAAACACACCATTAATGAGTTTAAATTTACACGTAATTTTTTTGGTCAAGAAGCTAAATATGATTGGCAGAATGAAGATTCTACATTTGTCTGAGCCATTTTGTGAGCTCTTAATGATTGATATGGATATGTATGTATCACAACACAATGCAAACTGTTAATACTTGTCTGGGAGTGTTGGCTAAATCACTGCCATGCAAATTACCTGAGAATTTAGAGGAAGCCACGTCAGCTCCATGGAAAGGCTCTCAAAATGTTAGAAATCACGACCTCCTGAGCATGCGTGATAATCTGGAAACTCAGACCACCTGGGCTCTTATCGCCATTGAAGTCCGAAGGTGTCCAGGTTTTGTCTTACTTTGAAGACCAGCTACTTTGTGCTGTTGAATAGCCGACTCTCGGGATTAAGATGTAAGTGCTTAATGGCTTTTTAGATGAGACGGTGTGTAGATCATTAAGCTGGACAGAAGCACTTTTGTTTTTTGGCGTGGGGCCTGAACTGAAACACTAGGATAGCTTTGTTTTATTGGAGAACTACATACAGGTCCGGAATAAGAAAATGAATTACCCACATGTCCTAATTACTTGTGGATATAGAAGTTTGACATGTAATGCAAAAGATTCACCTGTAAATGGGATGGGGGAGGTAATTAATTTCCTTTTTTAGATCTGTTTGCAATTCTCCCTTTTTGTTTTTTTTTTAAATCTCTTGTCGTGGTTTCATATGCAAGACAGAAACTCGATAGCTTTGTTTTGTTCAAAATGGGCGAGAAATGTTCCATGCTTGTTTCGTTCATGGAGATATGTACATCTGGTGATTTGGATTTGGCTTGCATCCTATGCAAGCTGCGGTCTGCTGCAGTATCACTGCGTCGTTTTGACACAAAAAAATCTGAAGCTTTACTTTTTTTTTTTAAAAAAAATTATTTCAGGTAGTGACAGATGAAAAAAATACTTTAAAATACTGACTAGTGCTGGAAAAGTGCTGGAAAAGTACTTCACGATCTTAAAAAATTTTTTTAGGATTTTGAAAAAATATCCTAAAGTGTATTAGTCAGTATTCTAAAATATTTTTTTAAGATTCTAAAATATTATGAAATATTTTTTCAGTATCAGTTAGTATCTTGAAGTATCATTTTAGTACTAGTTACTATTCTGAAATATTTTTCCAATGTTCTAAAATAATTTATCAAGGGTTAAGGTATAAAAATACACATGAACTTTTTCCTCAGGAGCAAAAATACATATATGATTTTTTGAGAAGCAAAAATATACATGTCGTTATTATTTTGGTGTAAAAATCACATCCCACCGTTAGTTACTGTTCAGCGTGATTTATACTTGAAAGTTGTACATTCAAGGTCTTTTTTCTGTTGAACTGACAATAGCATTTCCTTATGGTTATGTTATGATCTTCGGAGTCACATAAGTTCTATTCTTGCTTCAATTGTATAGTTACAAAACAGTAGTAAAGTTTCATTTAAATAATGCTAATATTGTATTATTCTTTTATATGTGGGATTCATTTTATTGCTTAATGGTTTCCCTTATTTAAAATAATATGACCTCAAAATAAAATTCTTTTAGACTGCCGACTGCATATATATGTATATATAGAAATTTTTTTGACGTAATTTGTATTATAAATAAAAAGATTTCACCACGTCGAACCACAGGAGCATTGTGACACCTTTGACAGAGAAAGAGTACTGCCGATGTAATAATCCCAGTGTTTTACCGTAGAAATATGTTAAATTAAAACCTGCACAGCCACCCAGTCCATGCTTTAACCAGCCATTTCTTTTGCCGCAATGTGGTTCGCATCTAGTTCATGGCCCAACAGGCTGGTTCTCTGGCACCAAGGCTTTTAAAGATCATGAAGTATTTTTCCACTACCAGTCAGTATTTTAAAATATTTTTTTTCATCTGTCAGTACTCTGAAATATTTTAAAAGAAAAAAAAAAGCAAAGCTTCAGATGTTTTTTTGTGCCAAAACGATGCAGTATCACTGTAGAGGATGCAGCGGACGGCCCTTTCAAGTCATTGGCACGTATCTTTTGAAGGGCTGGAAGTAATAACTATTAAGTTATTTTCAGTCTCAGATTATGGTTCTCATGCTATTTGCTTGGATGTTGCGCAGAAATTTGTTAGTTCAGAATGAGAAGTTAAGACGACCTGGTCGCATGGTGGACTTAATAGCTTTCTTATTGTGTGTTTGGAATTATGATGGAAAAACAACTTATTTGCATTTGGCTCATGTAAAAATAAGATTAGGTGAAAGCTAGATTGTATAATATGATTTATGTTTGAATTGACGGTAACATAAATAGTTTTTGTGAAATTAAAACTAAAATGATGGTAGGATAAATGATTTTTGAGATAATTATAAGATAAAAATTAAAATTAAAATTAAAACAATGAAAAATGTTTACTAAAAAAATTTGACAATGTTAAAATACATAATATGATAAAATAATATTAGATAACTAACACGATCACATGTCCCATACAAATTGGTCTTTGATTGTGTCACGAATATGATTTATTTGGTTAAAGATGATGTAGCATAATCTGTAGAAAAAGACTTCTTATCTACACTAATATTATTTACATGACTTATATTCTCATTTTCAACTTCCATGAAATTAACATCAGTTTAGTTTGAGAATTTTTCCTATTAAAATTATGTATGGCCATTGTTGGACAAATCATGCGAATAGAATTTGATAGCAATATCTAAGTGTGGTGGTGTGTTGCTTTTTGTTTATGAATTTCATAAACAATGTTCTTTTGAGATATATTTCATTCAAGTTATTAATATTTTATATTTATTCAATTATCTTTTACATATTTTCTATCCTTTAGTCAAATTTGACATAAAAAGATATTTTGATATAAAATCTACCGTGAAGGAGTTTGTCAGTTTATGCTTTTGATAACTACTTCAAAATTAAACTAGGGATTACATTATCGAGTGCAATCCTAGATTGTCTCATAAATTGCGTGGAACTCAATTCAAAATCTCAATCCAATATTTAATTAAAGTCTAAACCTAGAAATCAACTAATACAAAGGATTAAAGCTAAAAATTAAATGATAAAGCACTCACTTGTGGAGCTCCGAGCTCAAGAATCAACTATTTGCTCTAGGAGAAGATATAATCACCGAGGAGTTTAATAGTAACCACAACTTCATCACCAAATCCATTGAATAAGAGTGAAGAGTCGAATTTGATGAGAAGAGTAGGAAGGTGTTGTCGGTTAAGAAGAATAAGGGAACGCAGGATGTTGAAGAAGCTCGAATGATATGGTGGAAGGAGATAATTGATTGATGGTGAAGAGGGAGAAGAAGGATGATGAAGTTGAAGGAGGAGAGAGAATGACATGATTTTCGGCGGTGAGGGTGGTGGAGTGAAAGAGTTAAGGTTGCCGAAAACAATGGAGGAAGTATGGCAGAGAGGAAGGATGTTGGAGATGGTGATGGTGAGATATCGAAGTTAGGTCGTCTCAAGTTTCGCCGCTGCTCGCTCTCGACTATCGAGTCTCGACCCTCCTTCGCAACTCTTTATTTTTGCAGTCAAATCCCGATCTGAAACTCCCTCCTCTCTTCACTTTCGTGGTGCCTTTTGCGGTGGTGATGGCGGAGTGGTCGTCGTCGGTGACGATGGAGATGAAGGTGACTGTTGCCTCGTCGCTAGTGACAATGAAGAAGAGGAAGGTGGAGGTGATAAGAGAGGGAAGGGTCAAGTTCTGTGGTCTTGTTAACAGCGCTCTCTGGTTCGGACAAGGCGCGCAGATGCTTCTAGCCTCGAGATGCTTGCTGAAAAGGTGTTTTTTTTTTTTTTTATAAGCTACTTTTCAAAAGCTTTGATAATCTGGTTTTCAGATAAGTTTTTTTTTTTTGGGGACTTAAAGCACTTTTATGGAAATTTTATTTATTTTTATTTTTTTATTATTGCACCCGGTTCACTAGAACTTTACCCTAACTAGTCCATTTTTATGGAAATTTTATGCTAAACATGAGAAAAAATCAAAAAGTCTCAAGCCCAATTGGGTTACCAAACCCGAAAATTTGGCTTGTTTGAAGGAAGTTGACATAGATGGTAAGAGATTTGATTAAGTCCCAAAATGATGTGTGTTTGATCCCCGCTACTGTCGCTGGGACTCCTTTGGTAGGCAATCTTGTAAGTCCCTATTAAGTGCTCAAAGAGCTTGGGGTCGTGCCTTGGCCTTGGTGGGGGACTGATGTCAAACCTCTCCAAAACTTTTTTGTATATAAAAAAAAAGTGATACCAAACATGTAGATGCAAGAGGAGGGTAACCTAATAGTGAGTTGCGGCCAACGAGGAATAAAATAGTTGGCTAAGACGTCAGTTTTCATCTTAAAAGGAAGGAGATTTGATATTTGCTGGTTGATGTGAGGACGTCATAGGTACGTGATCTATAAGTACCTTTGTAAGCGTTTTCTGAACTTGGAGGTGTACCTGACTTTAGTGAGTCACCGATGCCTAAATTTTTATTATAAAAAAAAAAAATAGTGAGCTTAGGTTACTTTACTTCATATTGGGTATCAATCTGACAACATTGAAGAGCTCCTAGGCATTTTAGAAGGGTCTTAATCTTTGTTAGGACGAGGGACACATAAAAGATTTTTCACTTTTATTTTTTTGAATTGGAAAGGAGACCAAAGTGACTCTGTGGGTGGTCGAACCCACGACTTTACTTATATAAGGGGATCACTTTACAACTAGGGTAATGCTCTGTGTGCCCGATGCAGACAAGTTTAATGTCTGCTGCCACTCTCGGGACACTCCTTTCTATTCTTATTAAAAAATATCAAAGCCTTAGTCATGCACAGTGTCGCTTTTAAAACTTAATGTAATTTGGATCTTGTCAAGTCCTCCTTCCATAAATTACGAATAATTAATTAATGAGTTTTATTTCAGATACATGCCTAAACTTTAGTTAGCGTCAATATAATATTTGGTCTCTCCAGTTTAAAAATTGTTATTATAGTCAGAACTTTTCAAAATTAAACCAAGCATGAAAGTAACAACATATTTTCTTCTTGGTAAGAAACATATTTTGATATTTCCTTATCACATTTGAAGGTGGCCCTTTCCTCTTAAATGAGGAAAGCATCAATTTGTTGATGACTTAAAATGATATACTCTGATATTAATTTTATATTTATTAGATAAGACTTAAAATAGCTTTAAAAAATAAAGGAAAAGTTCTTATTTAAATTTTTTTTTGGCAATTGAAGTATCAGTGTATAAAAATGAGCCATATCCTTTTAATCAATAAAACTTCGCTTTTTTTCCCAGTAATTTATTGGCTGGAAGCTAGATAATAATTCATCCCTCGTTTGGACAAAGAGATAGATTCCAAGTGGTCCACTAACGATAAAAAAGCTGTAGTTCTTGTCCATTAGTTGACGATGACACATTAAACATAAATATCTTTTAAGGATTATTCTGTATTTCCCTCACAATTATTACTCCTTCATAAACACTTGGTATCTAATTAAATAGGTGGGGCAATTGTTAAAGAATAGTCACAATAAGAACTCGAGGAGTCCTTTAATTAGGCTCTAATTAAATGATCCTAGGCAAGCTATCTTGACATCTAGTTAATAGAGTGGAAGAGGAAATTAAATAGGGAAAAAGAGGGGGAACCAGATTCCTGCTCGTCGAGCGCTGGGCGGTCCAGATCTCCCCATGAAATCTGGACTGTCTATTTTTTTTTTTATAATATTTTTGTAAATTTTTTTTAAATACCCGTCAGTATTCTAAAATAATTTTTTAAGTACTAGTTAGTATCATAAAATATTTTTTTGGGTCTGCTCTGACCATTGTTTATTATCCTCCACCGGCAACCCTTCCTCCTCGCAGCACCAACCAAGCTTCATCGATCTCTCTCGTTGATCTTCTCACAAATTTACTTCTCCAGAATGGAGAAACGAGGAAGCAAAAAAAACACTTGGTGTGTAAGGGCATTTTTGTCCTTCCATTTTTTTTTAAAAAATATTTAATCGCACCATTTTGTAAATTATAACGTTGGCTGCCAAACAACTTTATTATAATCATAGTAGCATTACATTCCCCAACAAATGACCATAAGGGCGTTTCTTTGTACTCACTGATAACTAAGCAAATATAATGCTTTCATTATTAGAGGTAGGAGAAATAGGGTTGCGATGACAATGAGATCAGTCACGGCAATCGACGAAGTCATAGTTTACGAAGAGATGGCCCTGAGCGTAGCCGTTGCCGTCGGTGTCTAATTTCTGGAACACTCCGACGTCCAAGTCCAAGCCGCCGTTGCTGCACTGATCCACAATCCTCACCGTCTGCTGGGCGTGAGTGCGGGTGTTGGTGACTCGGAGGCAGCGGCCGCAGGCGGCCTGACCCCGGGGACCCACGGGGCCGCAGAAGGCGGTCCAGCCATATTTACTGCGCCAGGAGAGAGGCTTGTTGGCGTCCCAGGTGGAGCAAAAGGCTCTAACGGCCATTAAATCCCAGTTATGCTTCTCTGGTTGGTACAAATGATATGTGGCTCTCACATTGGTGGCGCTCTGTGCCCACGCTATTCCCACTAAGCTCACCACACACAAAGCCCACAATACACTAACTTTCCCCATTGATCTTGATCTTCTTTTTCTGTCTCTTCATCTTCATTCATGGACGATATATATAGGGCTCCTCGCTCTGTAAAATTATCATATTACCCTCGCTGTATATTATTGACTTCACTCCCCTATGTTAGTTTCTTCTTCCTCCACTATTATACTCCCTCCCTTCTTTTTATAAGCACCACATGCATGAGGATTAAAATGGTAGTTAAAAAGTCATAAATGTGTAACTTATTCTTTTCTTTTCAATTATGCCCTTGTTTAAAAAGAGTTTCCGTGAGAGATAGGGAGAGGAAATTTATTACAAAGATAATGAGTGGCATAAATTAAAAAAAGGATAAAAATAGAAAGACCAATTTAAAATTTCATTTGTCCTTATTAAAAAAGAGCTCCCCAAAGAAAGAGAATATTCCTTATAAAAAGAACATAAGGAAGTAACTTTATATTCCCTCCCGTTCTTAATATAGGACATATTTAATAATTTGATCTTGGTTCTATAAATATAAGATATATTTTTATATTTTGTCAATTTTTTCTTGATTTACCCTTATTCATTATACCTCAACAATAATCAAGGAGGAAGGGGAATGAGAGGATTAAGGAAGATGACCATGATATTTTAAAAAGTATATGTCATATTAATTAATTTAACTAATTTTCTTGATCTAATCAAATTAACCACATGTACGTACTTTTCAAAATATTAAAGTCATCTTTCTTAATTCCCGTATTCTCTCTCTTCCTTGATCATTGTTAAGGGAACATTGATAGAAGTAAATTGGGGAAAGATTGATAAATATGAAAAATATGTCTCATGAAATATGAAAAATATGTCTCATGTAAGGTGTAACATCTTGAAATTTTCAATATTTTAGGAGAAATTAATTTATAGTAAATAAAATTTCCAATGAAATTATTATGAGTAATCTTTCTTAAAAAAAAACAAATAATAAACAAAAATTTTCTTTACACACACACACACATATTAACTTGAATGGTAGATAGTTATGTAGTAGATAAGAATGTGATATTTGATTGGTAGTTAAATATAGGGTAGTTAGATGGTAGATATGCATGTTTTTGGCAGTTAGATGATAGATGAACTTATGTGTGGTAGATGGATAAGTAGATAGACACGTTTGTGGTAGATGAGTACGTAGTAGATAGATATGTTCATGGTAGATGGGTAGATGAGTGGTAGATTGACATGTGATATTTGAAAGGTAGTCGAGACCCGGAAAAATTCTATAAATATCTCATTATTTCTCTTCTACCACACAAACACACATACTTCCATTGTTCAGCCTTATGAGAGTGTAAGAGAAAGAGAGAGAGAAAAATAGTGTTGTGAAGATTATCTGTGGTGCTAGAAGAATCTCATCAAGAGATTTGAAGTAATTTAAGGATTATCTGTAAGTTAGGAGAAAACATGTAACTCTGAATATTTTTCCATATACATGTGAATTGTGTATGATTATCAATTATTTATTTTTGTAGACTGAGTTTCATGTATATGAATTAAAATATTTTTATAATAAAAATATTGAAATTAATATAAATATATGCACTTTAATAGTGGTAGAAAATGAAAAGTATTTTAAATTTTCTTAAGTAGTTTAAATTTTGAGACTAAAAAAAATTACTTATATTAATGACTAGCCCAAAGAGAAATTTCCTTGTAAATATAAGTATATAACTATTTTTGGACCCGAAAAAGAAAAATCCAAGTGGTCCACTAGAGATATTTTTAGTCAGGAAAGTCAGGTGCCGGGCCGCCAAAGCGATGGCTTTTACTTTGGAGGCTGTGGGAGAGAAGATAGTTTTTTTCCAGAGTTATTCCTTAGGTTATGTGATAGGAGTTTGATGGAATTGGGTTCAACATGGAATCCATTTCCACGACTCTTCAGTTGTACCAAATACACTTCACTCATGGAATTCAATTCCATCTCCATTTCCAACAACCCATTCCAGTACAGTGTACCAAACAGGGCATTGTTCTCTGCCCACTAGTCGACAACCGGAAAAAAATCAGCCACTTCCTCCCCTCACAATTATTGCTCCTTCGTATATAAACACTTGAACCCGGTCAACATGTAATGCTCTAAAATTTGAGAACGGAGAGACTTAGAAGAACTTTTATTAGGAAAATATAATTTTGTTTTTTTTTTTAATAAAAAAGAATGCTTAGTACTACCTTCGGTCCTAATAATAAGACAAAGTTGACTTTTTTTTGGAGGGATTAAAGAAGCTAACTAAGTTACTTAATCATTTCATATGTTATGTATTCTTAGGTTATATATTAGTTCATTACTCAAACTAATTAGTTTGAAGAAAAAAATAAAAATAAAAATAAAAATACTCTAAAGTAATTTAATTAACTTCTTTAATTTTTTTCAAAAAAGTCAACTATGTCTTATAATTAGGATCGGAGGGAGTATTATCAATTTCTCTATTAAGGGAGGAATCCACTGGTCATATGCTCAAATTTATATTTGAATGCACTCGGAAGATAATGACAGAAGAATTAATAAGTTGATATGTTTTCCCTCTCGAGCTTCTTATAAAGTACTCCCTCCGATTTTTAATAAGGAAGCAAATTGATTTTTTAGAGAGAATAACTAAGCTAAATAAACTATTTAATCATAGTAAATATTGTGTTTTATTATATCATATATCAATTTATATGTCAGACAAAAAATAATAAATGTAAATACTTTAATGTAATTTAATTAACTTTTAATCTCTAAAAAATAAATTTAACCTCATATTTAGAATCGGAAGTAGTGTTGGAATTTTATGAAGAAATCCCATAGTTTATGAATAAGAAGAAGGATGGAAAAGAAGAGGAAAAATAAGAAGGATTGTGTGTGTGGTACTAAGTTCCACATTGGTTAGGTGAAGGAAAGTTGGAGGGTATATAAGCCCCAACTTGGCTCCTACTAGTTGGGCCCTTGGGCCTACCCACTTTTGTGGAGAGGTGAGGACTTAGGCAACCCTTGGTTCACCACACGCGCCGCCCGCCCGGTCCGGTCCGCGCGTTATTAAATTATTTTTTGAATAAAATAATCCTTTTATTTTTATTTCCGTTGTGCATCTCCGATTTTTTCCAGGCGCTACGTACGACTCGTTCAGCCCCGTCTGTTCGCGTCTGTTCGTACAACCCGACCCGTTTAGCTCCGTCTGGCGTGTCTGTTCGTGAGACGCACCAGTTCGCCGGCAACAAACGCAGGTCGCCTCTGTTCGTTCCGTTCTGGTGTGTCTTTTCGCACAACGTACCAGTTCGCACAACAGACGAGTCCATCTGATTGTGTTTTTCTAGAGTCTATAAATAGGGGCCCCTAGTCACAGAATTTTTAACGTTTTTTTTCTCTCTGCATACACTCTTCCTGCATACACATTTTGTGCGTTCCGAAAGCAGACTCGTTGGATTCGCTTGGGCTTCAGATAGACAGAGCCACCTTTCTGGAGACGAACAATCCGCTCTATCCTGGGAGGCAATTGCTCAGAAACCTGTGGCATCCGTAGAGGGAGCAAAATTGTCTTAAGGAGACAACGAAAGTTGAGCCCAGATTTCTACATAGTTCATAACCATATTCGACAGTCTTGTGAGTTCGTTTATAACTTTTTCATATGATACAGACTTGTTGTATGCTCTCTGTATGTTATACTTTGTTAAACACAGATTGTTGTTATACTGTTTTGTTTACTGCATATTCAATTTCTACCTACTCCATACGTTAGAAACAACAAGTAGTACTGTGTTTTAGTTGTTTTATGGAAATAAAAAAGTGACTGTGTTATGGGTCCACCATTAGAAGCTTTACAAAAAAGAAGAGAAGTCCATGTTTAAGGGGCTCTCCTTCATATTAAGCCAACTTTTGAGGATTTATACTTGTAACGACTGTTAAGTCATTAAATCTATGTTCGAAAATGAAAATAGTAACGGCTTCTACAACTTCTCCTGAATGATCAATGCATCACTTCAGAATTAATATTAATTAAACTCCTAACAGTATGAAATGCAGACGCTAGCTTCCTAGTATAACACATGTTCTACATATATATACATTTTTTTAAATTTTTGGGTTAGTGCAATACGCTGTCATAAGTATTTTTTTAAAATTTTTGGGTTAGTGCAATACGCTTTTTTTTAAATTTTTGGGTCAACAACTAAACAAATTCTTGCAGGGCTCGGAGAAAGTTGGGGAAAAAGAATATTGTCAAATATTATTGTAGCTGATGATCCAACATTGATCCATGTCCTTAAGATTTGACTGAGTTTTATACAAGTTGCTGCTACAAGATCAGTAATAATGCTATATGGCAGTTTATATATATATATATATATGTTGGGTTTTAAATGAACAACATGAGCATATATGATGAAGTGGGTTAGCTGAGACGAGGATATTAAAATAAATGTGATATCATACAAGAAGAAGAAAGTATTCATAATATAATAAACATATAGGTGTGGAAGAGTTGAAATAGCATTTATTGAAGAGAAAATGACAGATGGTTTGAACACCTTCCTTTTATAATTGGAAAAAGCATGCCAAGTATTGTATTATTCCATCATCATCATCATCATCTGGAGATCAATAATCTGTTGAATAACAATCATCATCACTTTTACAGAGCAATGTCCTCGCTAGATCAATTTTCATCAAATATCCATTTTCAGGTTTATATAGGGGCTGAGATTAAGAAAATGAGTTATATTATTCATTTATTCATAAATATATTTTACTTTTTTCAGAGAAAGTTTATATAAAAGCCTTGTAGCACATATATATGGATCTCAATTTAAAAAATGAGTGAAAAAAATATGTATTTTCATGATGTGTTTGGGCAATGTACAAAATTAATGAAGATTTGAACATTTACTCGTTTGCAAGAAGCTGCAGTCTATTCAGATATTAAATTTCCTTTGCGGCATTCAAAGGGAAGGCCATGAGCATAACGCCTCAAGTCATGGCAATAGTCATAAACAACCCATTTTTCCTGAATTTCTTGCATCTTAATCTTGCTCTCTGGATCGATGTCTTTGGTCTTTTTGGCCGCACTGAAGCCCCGGCACGACGGCTCAGGGCTCACCGCGCAGGCACGAGCGGTGAAGTTCTTAAAGGAGGCGATGAACGGGGCGTTGGACAAGTCAAGTTTGACCTGCCCCCACCTGGTAGCCCATGAGTCTCCATTCCAAAGAGTTGTATAAACCCTCATGGGTTGCCTTGTTGGGAAATGCACACCAATCTCATGCCTGTTTCGCATCACTCTTATTGGAATGTTGTCCACTAATATTCTGCGTCCAAATTCAATAATTCAACAATTATGTTTACACTTGCACACAAAAGACCAAGAAAAAAAAACCTTCATTATATACTAAGAATAGAAGAAAAGAATATAATGCTTTATTCTCCATTTAGTCTTTAATGTAAGAGTTAATAGAACGTTTGTTTTGGTTTTAAATATAATATGTCAATCAACTCTATCTCCCAGATTTATATATTTTTTCCCCCCAGATTGATCTCCCTATTGATGATTGTATGTATTAAGAGGGTTTTCCATGCAAATAATTAAAAGGCCTACTTTATGGCAGTCAACACATAGTATTTTATACATAATTAACTTAACTAATTATTTTAATTCTTATAAATTAGTTGTCTAATTCCTACATTTAAGACTAGAAGCAACACTATTTATGAATGTGCCATACTATTCACAAAGTCATGATCCATAAGCTTCTTTCCTCAAATTCCCTATAATATAGAGGCACATATATATAGTAATTAGAAAATAACGTCTTTTAATAAAAGTTATGAGTTATAGGAGTTTAGTTAATTAGTTATAAAGTTATATAATTACTCTTGCACACAAAAATAAAAACACACCCTTCATTACAAATAATACAAGAATGAGTTATATATCCTCCTTTAGGTCTTAATTGTAAGAGTACTTGTAAAGTTATTTGGTTTGATTTTAAACATAAACGCCCGATACTTTGTTTCATAAATTTATAATTTTTTTTTCTCTAAACACTCCCTATTGATTAGATATATTAAGAAGGTTTTTTATGCAAATGATTAAATTGAGTACTTTAAGAAAATCGAATTTTACAAATAAATAACTAAATTAATTTTCTTAATCTTGAAAAATTAAAGTATTATTTACTAATAAGCCATGCTATTCACAAAGTCATGATGATCAATAAGTGTCTTTCCTCAAATTCTTACATATCATATAGTACATATAGTTATTAGAAAATCGTTTACTTTGCATTTTGTGGTGGACCATATGGTTAGAGACTAACAATGTTAGGTTAAAGGACTGAAAAATACTCTATAAAATAAAAGAACCAAACTGAAACTTTATATAAAATTAAATAGAGAAATGTTTACTTTTGATGCTTTATTATTAACATATAACTCAAATTGCCTGTTCACTTAATTATACGTAGTAGAGAGAATTGGCTCAAGCCTATGCAATTCATCACGAAACTCTTGACAGTTGGAAAATTATCAACTATGTGTATATATTTTGACGGAGGGGAATAGTAATTAAGGTAACTTACATGATACGTTGAGAGTTCCAATCAATAGAGTAAGTGTGAAAGTCATCAGTGGGATCAAACCAAAGATAAAATTGCATTTCTCGACCACCTTCGCCATAAGCAAAAATATTGGTCGACATCAAATAAGGATCTCCCGACAAGTTTCCTAGGAATTCTATGTCTATCTCGTCATGGTGTGGTCCCTCCGAGCTTAACTTCGTTATTCATTCATTACATGCAACATTAAAATCAACAAAATTAATTAACCTCCAAATCCAATCCTAATAAGAAAACAATTAATAAAAAATCCATCCCAATTTAAAAATGTTATTGGTCAGAAGGGCCTAAACCTGATGAGTACGGTTACTTTCCTAATGACAAATAAAATTCTCGAGTAGAGACTTTTCTCCCTCCTAATTAATAATCTATATGGAGTATTTACCAAGGTTATGAAACCTGGACCATCAGACTGGTCGGGGTACTAGGTCAAGGGTTAGTGAGTCAGACCGGAGTCAAACCGGAGCTAAATAGGTGAAGAATGGAAGATTTTAGGGTTATTAGTATGTAATTCTAAGAAAAATAAAAAAAATGATTTTCTTTAAAAAAAAAAAGTGAACCGGTTTGACCCCTGGACTGATTCACTGGTTTCCAGTCCGGTTCGACCGGTCCGGTCCAGGTCTGATAACCCTGGTATTTACACATATATACAGACTAACATATTTATGGTATAAATTGGAAACTCACTCCCACAGCTCATTAATATAACACATACTATTTGCAAATTAAAGTTGATCTTATCCCTAAATATAAAACATAGTTTTTACATTGGGTTAAAGAGAAAATTTACCAATAAACTATTGGCTCAGGAGCACCTAGCACAATAAACTCTCTATTGGACCTTAAATACCAACAAAGTTTAAAAAATGTTAATGTAGCACAAAACTGTCGACTTGTGAGAAACGTCCGTTAGCAACAACGGTGGTTGCTTGAGCATGCCTAAACAATGCTTGAGCAACAACGGGTTCCTATAGAATGATGGAAACAGATGACACATATGTGGTATGTTTTTATAATATCTTTAAAACTTCCGTTAGTCTGGCAGAAATGAGTAGAATCATCTGCTTCCATAAGTAATACTCTAAGGCCCTGTTAGGTTCACTAAAAATCAGAGGAAAAGAATGAAAAATCAAATTTTCTAGCTGATAACAGCGTTTGGTTTGCCATTTTCCTAAGAAATTTTTTTCTGGCGGCGGTAGATTTTCCTTTAAACTCGGGTAAATTACTTCCCACCAATTTTGGTGAGAACCATTTTCCAACAAGCTTAGAAAATATTGAAGACAAATTTACCCCCTCACCTTTCAGCTGATGAAGACAGCCCCTCACCTTTCACATTTTTGATTCTGGAACTTTGCTTGAGCATGCCTCCAGTCATGCTCGAGCATAGTTCCAGTCATGCTCGAGCATGACTGGAGGCATGCCTCCAGCATACCTCTAGCTAGTCATGCTGGAGGCATGATCGAGCAAAGTTCCAGACTAACGGATGTTGCTGCCAGATTTATGTTTTTGTGCAAAATTAACATTTCAAAAAGTTTATCAGTATTTAAAGTTCAATTAAGAGTTTATTGTGCTAGGCACTCCTGAACCAATAGTTTATTATTGGCCAAATTGCTCCTTAACCCTTTTATATTTGTCAATTTTTTCATATCCTCAATAATAATTCAAGAGGAGAGGGAATTGAAGAATTAATGAAGATGACTATGGTGTTTTAGAAAATATATGTCATATTAACTAACTTAACTAATTTCATTAATCTAATCAAATCCTATAAATATATTTTGTAAAAATAGGAGGGAGTATATAATATCATACATACATAAAAAGCAGTGACGGTTCCAGCTGAGTTTCCTGGGACGAGTTTGATTTGCATGTCAAATCTTCCGAACAAATACTCACTCTTGGAAACGATGCCGGAGCCAGAATATTGATCCAACGTCAGGAATAAACTTTTGCCTTCATCTTCAATTCTGGCTCTATTATCTCCAAAAAGAATGTCAAAATATTCTCTGAAATCGCCATCTACAGCGATACTCGTCCCTAAAAACGCTACAAATAACACACAAACAAAA
Organism: Acacia confusa; assembly: GCA_037074495.1. NCBI lineage: Eukaryota > Viridiplantae > Streptophyta > Magnoliopsida > Fabales > Fabaceae > Acacia > Acacia confusa. The sequence goes on along the minus strand of CM073506.1, from coordinate 3,830,049 downwards.
AGAAGAATGGATCTACAAGACATGGAATAAGAGAAAATCTTTTTTTCCTTTATGCTGTTATAATTACGCAGCCATGCACGTATGGTACTTTAGATGGAATCAAAGATTCAAATTGCTTCGCAGTAACCTAACAACAGAAATAATCTGAACCTTTGAATTTTATTTTTCTGGGAAAAAATTAATTGGAGGTAGAACTAAGAAAAGAAGAATCGGTTTTGATGGATGATGCTAAGAATAATGGTTTAGGAAGTTAGGTCATTGATCGTTACAGATGAGTCCAGGAATTTGAGGTTGAAACAATAGTGAAATAGCTGAATTTAGGATTGTTTTTCTAATAATAGGAAATGCTAAATATGAAGGTTTGGAGTTAAAATACGCAAAACTAAAAAATATTCTAAGGATATCTTTTTTTTTTTTTGGTCTTTTGTTAAATAAAGATAAATTTTTTGGCTGAGTTGGATATTGGACTTGTTTGGGCAAGGCAAACTCGCAACTCATAGTGTTTAAAGAAGTACTTATTAGCTTGTAGATTTTGGGATGTTAATGGTCATTTTCCCCAAAATTTTTCACTGGGAGCAGTGGTATGTGAAAGTGTTTTTAGGAGAAAGATAGAACCTAATAATAGGTAGTATAAAAATAATGTTAGTATTAATATTAACATATTCTTATAAAATTTGACCAAATTATTTATAAAATTTTAGGTATTAATATTATGAATTGTAAAACTCTTAAGTATGTTTTATCCTTACATTTTTATTCTGGTCTTTTTTTTTTTTGCCAGAATTATTTTTGTCTTGTCTGTTATGTGAGTTCATTATATTAACTATGTGAGCTAACTGTTTCCACGGCTTGCTCTCCCTCACACTATAAACAATATATTTTTCCGTTATTTAAAAGGGAAAACATTTTGCACTGATGCTGAAGCCCTAATATTTTTCGGTGTTTCAGATGTTATGCAAAAGAATAATCTGTGATTCATGGGTATAGTATAACTTTGTTATAAACTAAAATAAAGTATAAAATTAATATTAAAAGTAATCTTACTAACATAACTCAGTTATTCCCTATACAATATGCGAAATTAAGGGGGGAAAACCTAATCTTCAACTATTGCTAATTAACCTGGTCCAAAAAACTATTGACAATTAATTAACCTTCGTGTTTATATATGTGTGTGTATCACACACACACACACATAATGAAGGAACACTAGAGGGGGAGATTTTGGGAGAGGTTTGATGGCCAAGCTGCCAAGAGAAGGGATGGGCAAGGGATCGGATTAAAAGTGATAGGCTCATGAGGATGGAGCAAGGACCAATCAAAGTGAGTGACAACATAACGAAAGAAGATGAGAATGTTGAGCTTAGCTAGTTGATAACCAGCACTACAAAAAAAAAAAAAAAAAAGAGTTTCAGTGGCAACTTTTGGCGGCGACTTTCAATGTCGCTGCTGAAAGTATGACTTTCGGTGGCGACAATTTATGTCGCCGCGGAAAGTCATACTTTCGGCAGCGACTCTTATATGTCGCCACCAAAAGTATACTGTCGACGGCGACATGAGGTCGCCGCTGAAAGTATTGACTTTCGGCGGAGAAAATTTTTGTCGTTGTAGAAAGTCAATACTTTCAACGGCAACTCTCATATGTTGCCGCCAAAAGTATGTTTCAGCAGCGACTTAATGTCACCACTGAAAGTTTTTTTTTTATTTAATAACTTCTACCAATATACATGATGAAATAATGGCAAAAAATACTTTCAGTGGTGACATATGAGAGTCGTCGCTGAAAATAGTATCAGTGGTGACAATTGTCACCATTGAAAATAGTATCTGTGGCGACAAATTGTCGTCGCTAAAAGTACACTTTCAGCGACGACATAATAATGTCGTCGCCAAAAGTATTGCCAACAGCAGTATCAGCGGCGACATATTGTCGCCGCTGAAAACCTTTTAGCAGCGACATTTATGCTTTTGGCGACGACTTTTGCTGCCGTCGAAAGTCTTGTTTTTTGTAGTACAGCATAAAGTCTTGGTCCTCCTCCAAAGGGAACATACACATATGGTCCCATTCTTGTTGCCTCCTCGTCCTCAAGCCTACTTGGCATGAACCTCATTGCTTCCTTAATATACGTACCCTTCATTGTAATGTGTCCCATATGCTGTCCATAGCACCTGTCATTTGCAAAATCACCGGTTATTTAATGAATCACACGGTTTAACAAATGTGCATGGTTAAAATTAGTCAAGAGTCTTAATTTCTTCACAAAATTATTTATAACATTCCTAAATTACCCTTGATTCATGGGTTCATAGAATAAGCCACCCAGAGAGTTACTCTCTCTTGTCCTTATTACAGGGAACTTTGAATTAATTCACATGAATCCATAAATTATAGTTAACTTATTAAATGTGGTTTTAATTAATAAAATATTCCAACTTTACCCTTTGTTAATGAGGTTTTGAATGACAGAGAGAAAAATACAAGGAGCTGCATTAATTACATGAGCAAAAATTGACCGACTAAGTATTAATGACCCTTTAAGCAACTTATATTAAAGACTAAATAAACTTATTTATAAGGGACAAGTAAGAGAGATAAATAGAGTAAATATAAGCATCACAACCTTTTAATTAATGCAATATATATATAATTAATGAGGGGAAAAAAAGAAAAGAAAAACTCATTAATTGCTCTCCAGCGACCCAAACTCCGTCCTTCATTCTTTCCGTCGTCAGCGAGTTACCAATCCACCACCACAGACCCAGAGTCGACACGAGAACAGAGGGGGCAATATAGAGACGGAGAGCTGATTCTTCCTTCCTCCTTCCATTCATTCATCGTTGCCAGCGACCTTAGCTTCCTTCACTGTCGCTGGTGACATCAACTTCACCGTTAGCCTTCTTCTCCATCCATCGCCATTGACCACCATTGGAGCAGACCCGACAGATCTGAGAATTTGGAACTTTGAGCAGCACCGTAAACCTTCTTCTCTCTAATTCCAGACTGAATATGCTGCTCATGTAAGGGTCTTTAATGAATATGAGTAGCTGATCTCATTTGCTTCTTTGGCAATGGAGATTTGTAGCTGAGTTCAGAGCTTCAACTAGGGGAGTTTATTTTTGTTCAATTTATTTTCTCTGATTGTATGTGGATTTCCTAGTTTTAGGAATTTTGTCTTGTATTGTTGAGACTTAGTTTACTCGTGTGGATGACTTTGTGGATTGAACTTATGTGATTGGATTGGATTATAGTAGCTTGTGGGATTTATATATATGTATTTTCCTTATTAATTCAATGATATTGTGCTTTCTACGTGTTATTGTTAGATAGTACAATTGAATTGGATTAATTGAGTGTTGTGTTATTGCATTCATTTTGAGAGGAAACAAGTTGCATTAATCTAATCCTAATTGCACACTAATTGTACTTCAATAGTGCCTTAAGAGGTGATTGCTAGCTATGGTAATAGGAGTAATCACTAATTAAGAACACTAGACTCAAGCGGTTGCTTGGGGTTTTTCATCAAAACTTAATGAAAATTTACTCCTATATCTGATTGAACTATGATAGCTATTACTCCATTTCTAAGGGCATTCATCATTCATATTTTCACTTCCATATCATACCATTCCATACTCCATTCCATTTTATAAAGAAAATACCAAAAATAGTAGTTTATCATTTTAATTTAATTGCATTCATATTTTAGTTTATTAATTTGAAAATTCAAAACCAAATTTACCTTTGCTTTCATTGCATTTGCATGTCATTTAGATTACCTAGGATTCAATAAAAGGCTTCTCGAGAAGAGAGAATGATCCCAGGTTTGCCTATACGCAATCTTTGATTTATTTTTGATTGTGGGCCTCAAGGTTAAAGATAAAAAGGCCCTTATCAGATCACCCTTAGCTCAATACTACCACTACAAAACAAAAGGCATTTAGTTGCCGTTGAAGGGTTTTCAACGATGAAAATATGTTGCCATAGATATGACTATCACTGATACTTTTGGTGGCAACATTTCTATGTCGTTGCTAAAAGTACATTGGAAGGCGCATAAACGATTGTCACTGTTGAAAGTGGGGTATCGGTGGCAACAAATGTCACTACAGAAACATGTATTAACGGTGACCACTTAGTCGTAGCAGAAACATGAATGCTGCCGCTGAATCTTATTTTGGCGGCAACTAAATGATCACTACTGATACATGTTTCTGTAGCGACATTTGTTGTCTTTTAAAGTCACAATTTTTTTTTAATTTTTTAAATGTAAATTGCTAAAAAAATTTAAACTTGAGCCGTATTGATAATGATCAAAAGTAATTTTAAAATAATATTATATTAATTAGGGTTAAGGTGCAAAAATACACATGGGCTTTTTCCTCAGGAGCACCCAGCACCATGTGCTTTTTTTTTTTTGAGCAAAAATACACACGTGGTTACCATTTTGGAGAAAAGTCATATCCCATCATTATGTTACTATTCACCGTGATTACAGTGAGAAAGAAAGAGATGAAGTGAACAGTAACATAACGGCGGTGAACAGTAACATAACGGTGGGATGTGATTTTTGCTCCAAAATAGTAACCACATGTGTATTTTTGCTATAAAAAAAAAAGCACGTGGTGCTGGGCACTCATGGGGAAAAAGCTCATGTGTATTTTTGCACCATAACCCTATTAATTAGTAATGATACTAATACAATTATTCAAAACATCATGTATATTTAAATTTTCTAAACAAGGTCTCGTTGGAAAGATCAAACATGAAAACAATAAAGAAGGATTAGCTGGTGGGATAGCAAGACTGGGAGTAGATGAAGTAGGAGTTGCTAATTGTCATTGTTGCATTTTCGAGCAAAAAAATTGTCATTGTTGCATTAAGACAATTAATTAGCTGAGCATGTATTCTCTGCTCTATTTGTTCCATTAGCTTCACCCAAGTTAGATGAGTTTGCATAGAGATCAGCATATCAACAATGGAAGATACGCTTACAACTGGATGGTGATCAATGAAGGCCATTCATTATTCTGTGAGACGCGCTCTGGCTTAGAGTAAAGCCTTGATCACTATTTGTCTCCGGAAGCTTTGGAGCATGCCTTTGCAACGGTTGCAAATTGTGATGTGATGCTACTGGAGGAGACAAAACATTTTGATTATTACCGCTATGGATAGAAGAGTTAAGCATGGAAGCCTTGACCTGTGGCCTGCCCATTTTAACAAAATCAACCATTGACATTAATTTGGCCAGAGGACCCCATCCAAGAAGAATGCAATCCACCATGATGTGATGCAGAAGATAGCCCATCAGCCATGCCTATGCCACGTGTTTTATCATTTTCAATAGGCACAGAGTCACTACAACAACGTAGAACAAAGACACATGAGAACAATATCTTGCCTGATAATTAATACTAAGGATAGATCAGTGCCTAATTGCTTGCAATCATATTTAAATAGACAAGTCATTGTATGTGCCACCAAAGATATCTAAAAAAAGAACAACGGCCATATCTGGAAAATAATAAATAAAATGCATATTAAAATTCTGAAAAGCCAATTTTCAACTAATATCTTCCCGACATCTTTATTTTTCCTTCCCCAAATTCAATTTGCATTCAGATTGAAAGCATAGCACAGTAATCTGGAACCAGCTGTTTGAGAACAGAATGACAGTCAATTTTATCAAATTGAAAGGGGTTACCTGCAAGAGTTGGATAAACCTATTACTACTTAACAAATTTGAGATAAAGACAAATTTGAACACTCGAACTTCATTATCATAAACATGACCAATAAACAGCAAGAAGCAGAAAGAAATTTATATAGCACAGGAAGATTATGCCAAGATATATTTACTTAAAAGACTAGAAATAAAATAGATCATTCATCATTTATAAAATTCAATGCGCATGCATAGTGAACATTTAGGACGGAAAACTGAAAAGGAGCCAAGACTGACTATGCATTTTGGGCGATAAAAACCAGTAGTACTAGTAATCCTCCTGATGCACAAAGAAAGGTGTAATAAACAAAATTAAGCACCCTCTCCTCCCACCCTTTCTTTCTTCTTCACTCCTCACTGATGTTAAACAATAATTCATCTATACCAGTGCTCTTCATCCTTTATGAATTCTAGTCATGCTCCATATATGTAACCAACAGAACAAACTCCAGTACTTTAATTCAAAATTAATCATCCAAGGATGGTCAAAAACCCATTTACACGCTCATATTTTTTTTTGATACATTTGAGTAACCAGCCATAAACTACATATTATCTTCAGCAATAATCCTTTCCAATTCCATGTTAGTGTGCAGCAACACCTGAACACCGGGCATGGTGGAAAGGCTCGCTTTAGCTAGATGGCCTGCCACTCTATTAGCCCAACGACTTATCAATTGCACAACAACATTCCAGCTCTTGTTTATCATACATTTGATCTCTGTGACCAGTCCTCTATCCTCATGCGTCAAATTCACCGGACTCTGTATCAGATCAACTATATCCACAGCATCAACTTCTAGCATAATATTTTTATAGCCCATGTCCCACGCAGTTTTCAATCCATAAAGGCAACCCCGTAACTTAGCTGTCAAAGAGTCTCTCTCACACCCTTGAAACAGGAAGGCTGAGAGAAACTTTCCATTTTCATCTCGCACAATTCCTCCACTAGCTACACCTGGAGACACTTAAGTGTAAGCTCCATCGGTATTCAACTTGGCCCAGCCTACAGGTGGAGGCTACCAATTATAGCCTTAATGCTAATCTGCAGGGAAGGGTTCGCAATCCTCCTATCTTAAAAAATGGCCATGTTTCGACGTCTCTAAATCCACCAATATGCAATAACAAAAGTATTTTTCCACTCATCAGCCTGTTTACTTCCCCCTCGTTGACCAATATTCTAGCGTATCCAATGGTCAAAAGACAAAGTGCTGAATTTTTTCCATATATGCCGTGGAACTAGCTGCTGCCAAAGTTGCAAAGTATCTGGGCAATCATGGAGAACATGACTTATCGTTTCCAGTTCATTATGACAAATCGAACAGTAAGCACCAGTACCTAAACCACCTTTGCACCGAGAAACATTGGTGAGAAGCCGTTGATGAGTGGCCAACCACAGGAACATCTTGCAGCGTTCTGGCACTTAGAGCTTCCATATTCGACCCCAAACTGGATCCGGATGGGGTGCAACACCAGTAATCAAATCATATGCTGACTTCACAGAAAAGTCTCCATTCTTTGTTCCTTTCCATCGCACCAGGCCATTTGACAGGTTTTCAACGCCATCTTGCACCTTATGTCACATGTGTTTGATTCCATTCCATAGATTTGATCTAGGTCTGCCTAACTCAATTTTTGGAATAGTGTCAGGTCCACATCTATACTTGTTTCTCAATACCTTCACCTAAAACTCATCTTTCTTGGCAACTAGGTTCCACCCAACTTTCATTAGGTAGGCCTAGTTATAATGATTAACATGTCAGATCCCTAGCCCCCCATGAGTTTTTGGCTTGCAAATAGTGTCCCAGGCAACCAGGGGTATTTTCCTTTGCTCTTCAGTGGAGCCTCCAGGGTCTCACTCGTACTAGCTGGGAGTAAGGAGGTTTGCATGACATAACCAAGTATTGTTGTGGTTACCGATGCTATAAGGGTGGACTGCCCCATAGAGGAGAGTGATTTAGTTTTCCATTTTGATAGCTGTAATTTAACTTTATCCACCACAAACTTATAAGACTCTTTGGTCACCCGATTATGATGTAAGGGAACCCCTAAGTATTTGCCTAAGTCACTTGTGAAGGAAAACCCCATGGAGTTGCACAACTCGCTTCGTTTAATATGGTTGACATTCTTGGAGAAAAACACCCGGGTTTTCTGGTGGTTAATTTTCAAGCCAGAACACTCACAAAACGTTTTAAGGCATAAATTAATAATTTCCACTTGAGCCATGTTTGCCTCGGCAAAGGAACAATGTCGTCTGCAAAGAACAAATGTGAGATAAGAGGACCTGTCCTTGTAAGTCGGATTGGTTTCCATTGACTGTCAAAGATAGCCGATTGGATAAGATGAGCCAACTTCTCCATACATATGACAAATAGATAAGGCGATAGAAGATCACCTTGCCAAACTCCCCTAGAAGGTTTAAAAACTTCAGCTTTATCTCTATTCCATAACAATTGCTTGCTGGAGGAAGAAATGCCATGATCAATTACTTTAGTAAGGTGGCTTGGAATATTAATCTCCTGGAGGCATCTTAACAAGAATTTCCAGTTGACATGGTCATAAGCCTTCTCCAGATTGATCTTAATGACCAAATATCCCTGTTTTTTCTTCATATTCCGCATAGAATGGATCACTTCCTGAGCGACAATTATGTTGTCACTGCTATGCCTCTCTAGAACAACATTACATTGATTCGAGGCAATCACCTTAGAAAGAATAGGCTTCAGCCGGTTCACAATGATTTTTGAGACAACTTTATATATGACATTGCATAGACTTATTGGTCTCATATCTCCCAGGGTCTCAGGATGATCTTTTTTGGGAATAAGCACTAACAGAGTGCCATTTACTTCCTGAATATCCTACGGGTTAGCAAACAGAGACTTAATTTAATTAGTCATAGAAGTGCATACCATACTCCACTGATTTTGGTAGAACAGTGCATTAAATCCATCTGGCCCCGGGGACTTCAGGGGTCTCATACTAAACATTGCTGCTTTAATTTCTTGATCCGACATCTTTCTATGGCACCCCTGAAGAAGATCCTCATCAACACATGGATAAGAGATAGAGCATTGGAGAGGTGGTCGGTCCCAAACATCTTCTAATAAAAGGCCAGAAAAAAAGGATGTAGCTATATTTTTAATTTGCATAGCGTCTAGGACCCAAGAGCCCTTATCATTCTTAATAGCCTCAATTCTTTTTGCTTTCCTTCTTTGGTTGGCCCGATTATGGAAATACTTTGTATTGTGATCACCATAAACTGACCATTCTACTCTAGCTTTTTGCACCCAGAGAAGGGATTCTTGAAGCAAGATATTCTCTAGTTCCTTCCAAATAGAGAGCTGTAGTTCCTCAAGTCTAGGTGTCAACCCATATCTAGCTGTTGTTTGATTAATCCCCTCAAGTCGGCACAATAGAGGTTTCTTCCTTCCCTCAGTGCGTCTAAACAACTCGTTATTCCACTTTGAGCATGCGGTAGTGAATTGGTCAATATTATGATGCTAAGTGGTTTCCTGAATCCAGGATTTCTTGACAAACTCATCAACATTCTCATGTAGCACCCACGCTGCAAGAAATCGGAAGGGGCTGTTTGGTTTAGGAGAACCCACATCTGTGTCTAGTTGCAAGAGCAAGGGCCTATGATCTGATTTAAAAAACGAAGATGAGTAACCGATGCATTTGGGAACACATTGTACCAGTTTCATTAGCTAACATTCTATCCAGTCTTGCCTCAGAGGTACCCGGTTTCCACGTGAACTTTGGACCGATGAATCTGACATCCCTCATGTCATGCCGGTCTACCTAACCTAGGAGATCACGATCATTAGAGGTCCGAGACATGGCAAAAGAACGCCGTTCACAATGAAACATCGTACCGTTGAGATCCCCGCCAACAAGCCAAGCCCCCTGGACTATTAGTGCAATGCGAGAAAGATTCTCCCACAAGACCCTTCTATTAGCACATGACGGCAACGCATACACCACGGTGAGAGTCCAAGTATGTCCTGCTGAACCAGTAATCTGTAGTTGCATGTATTGGTGGTGCCGTTCTAAAATAGATACATGAGAAATACTAGACTCTCATAGACACCAGATTCCCCTACTGTATCCCTCACACTCAATAATCTCCATATTAGGGAACCCCAATTGGTTTGCTCGGCCCATTGAGATTGTCTTCGCACATCTTGTTTCTAAGACTGCAATAAAATCCAGATGATATCGACACTTAAGGTCATGAATAAGAACTGGAAAATTTCTTGCTCCAGTGCCCCTAGAGTTCCAAATCATGTAATTCATTGGGAAACAATAGATAGATGGTGGGGTATGGCAAACTCCCCCTCAGCTTTATCTTGGTCACTTATAAGTTCATCCAATGGGTGTTGTATCATTTCCCCATTATTCTGAAAATGATGAACAATTACTACATCTGCTGTGCCTGATCCTGTTGCTTCCACCGAAACCACATGCATACCCATACCCATGGTTGCATTGTCATCGTGGATGCTCAATACTCCTTTAGCACTAGGGTCTGTGTAGGGCCCACACATTAATTTATCTGGACTGGCCTCCTCTTCCTGAAGAGAGATAAATGGGTTAGTTTGAAAATTATTCAAAGCGTGGCCTTCCTATGAGGAATGAGCAATCCGATCATGCACTGGAGGTTTATTCTCCTTGCCCTTGGTTCTATTTTTTGCATTGATTTTCCTCTTGGATCCAACCTGGACCCACTCCGATTTGATTATACCCTTTGATCTAGCAACTTCCCCATTTTTGGCATTATTCCTTCATTGTTGTTCCTGTGTTTCCTTATCCTTTGCAAAACCACTATTATTGGCATTATTTCCTGATTTCATTTCCTGGCCCATCTTTAGTCGCTGAGATTCCCTCTGATTTGCAGATACACTCTGGTCAACCACCTACTTTAACTTGTCATTAACCTCCTTCTTTATACCCATTAAATGACTACCCCCACGAAAATCACGCCTTAGGATCTTAAGTTTCCCAAATGGACTCTCATCGTCTCTATCGTGATCGGAAAGAATGGTGATGCTGCCTGAAAGCCTATCGTTCTTCATCTAGTTATGACTGTCGACACCCCCATCACCTGACTGCACGTTCTGTTGTTCATTATCCTGGGCACTTTTGTCATTCTGTAGCGTCGGACATTCATGCTTTTGGTGTCTATATTTACCGCATTGAAAACACACATGGTGTAGGCCTTCATAAACAATTGCTTTCTCTTCTCCAAAACCACGTATGTTGGCAGCAGTGGCTTCTTTAAATCAATCTCCACACATATGCGAGCAAATCCACCTTTATCATAGATGGAGGTGGACTGATCGATTTTAATTATTCTGCCAATCATATTGCCTATCCGATGCAAGGACTCCACATTGTAGAACTCTAAAGGAACATCTGGCAAACAAATCCAAGCCGCAATACGACACTTGAGGTCGGCCTTCCAAGGATTAAAATTAGGACGCTATTGCTGAACAATCAAGTAGTGATCTTCAATCATCCATGGCCCCTCTTGAAAAGCATACTCTTTATCTTCTTTGCTAGAGAAAGAAACTATATAATATCCATTGTTCAGAGGGATGAGTTTTAGTGGATCTTTGGGACGCCACATACGATTAATTCAGTCACAAATAATGTATGTTGGAAAAGTTGCACCTAAAACCTTAATAATTAAGGAGTTCATCAATGGTAGGCACCATGCAGCATACTCATTGGGAGTGAATTTCAGGGCTCCAGGTTTTCCGTCCATACGTCCTGCCTTCTGGTCATCATCTTCCTCTGACTCTGCATCTTCATTCTGAGCGTCCTTCTCGTTCATTTTATTGAAGTAATCCTTCCATCCTTGAACTATATCATCTTCCTCCAAGTGCTTTACAAGAAAACCACCACACCCTGGCGAGAGGAGCTTGTCCCTGTAAGACAGTTTAGCATCACCACTGCCTATTCTCATTCATGTACCCAAAGGAAAAGGTTTCGCCCATATCAGCCTGAACACCCTTTCCTGCAATATTTTCACTGTTTCCTTCCCCATCGCCGCCACCCGATCCCTCCTTACCGCCGCTCTCCATCCATCGCTTGCGCCCTCAAACTCTTTTCTCTCTCAGACATTCTCTCTGGTTATCACGTATTTATATTACACGCTCATATTATTCTTTACCTCTTATTAAATATTCAAATATCTAATTATAGTATATGAATAATTTCGTATATTTTAAAATTTATGATTTGAATTTTAAGGTGTTGGGTGTAAAGGAACGAGACATTAATACAGCACTGTGCCTCATTTATGGGGATCGAACTTTTATTTATCAACAAGAATGACACCATATTCACCAGTTTTGGAATATTCCCAAGAATAATATGGCCAGAAAGAGAATCTCCAAAAACGTGGTGGGTTGATGAATATATTTGGAGATGAGTTGAAATTGGCACGAGGGAGTTAATTCATAGGAGAATTATGGGTTGTATCCATAATCAAATTGAAAACAGACTTCGCAATTGGCAACAAATTAAACAAGGTTTGCTGTCTCCCCCAACAAAAAATAATACTTCATAGATAGTTGACTTTGTTTTTTGGAAAGATTAAGAAACTTAAATAAGTTATTTAATTATATTATATGTTGTGTATCTTTAGATTATATATCAGTTTATTAGTCAAATTAATTAAATTAAAGAAAAAATATAAATATATGTGATATCCTAAATTTTGGGACTAGAAAATTAAAGACATGATGTGGAAAAAATTATGAAAAATTTAACTTGAATAAGTTTTTAAATGAATATTTAGAATTAAGGCATATTTTTTTCGAAAATTAAAGACAAATAGTTGAAAATAATTTTTAGACTAAATATGTTGGATATAAGATTTTGACTTAGATAATTAATTGGGATTAATATGGTGTGGAACCCACAAACTATCCTCTCAAATTTCACTTCTCATTTGGCCTAATATTTACACGCGATATACTCCCTTATTCTCATTTCGGTCAAACACTTGCAGGGGGTGGGGCAACTTTGCATGCAAGACAGCTAGTCACTTCACACTTCTTTATTTCTCCCAAAGTTTGCGACGTACTCACTTCCCCCATATGCGGCAATTAATCATTCAAATTTCCCTTTAGCCCATATGCAATATCTGACTTATTTGGGCCCAATACACACAAGCCCTTAATATTTACTCCCTCCTTCCATTTATTCGTACTTGACATTTCACATTTCAGCAAACATCAAACACTCCCTCCTTATTTCAGCAAACACACACACTCTTAGGGCCTGTTTGGGGAAGCATCAAAAGCCAAAATAAGTCCCAAAAAAGCTCATCAGATGTGATTCCATGCATGGGCAGAGCCAGAAATTACACTTAGGAGGGGCGAAAATTATAGAATAGTACCCAAATTTTCATAGAACTATATTTTAGCCCTATAAAAATTTCAATACTTTCATTTTAGTCCCTTCACACAACTTTACATAGAGGGACTAAACTAAAAATCATGAAATTTTTATAAGCTCAAGTAAAATTTCCTAAAAATGTGGTTCATGTTCTGTAATTTTTTTTGGGGGTGGGGGGCGGGGGCCACCCCTAGCCCCTCCCTAATTCTACCTCTGATTCCATGGTTTTTGGGTGTTTGGGGAACATCAATATCTGATGGACTTCAAGAGTTGAAGTTGCCTCTCCTCCTTATTTCTAATCCCATCACAAAAATTGACCGTGGGGCCCACCCCAAAAACACAATTCCTTCCATCTGTCTCCTCGCCCTTCTATCCTCTGAAATCACTCTCCTCTCTCTTTTGCATGTTTCTCTTCTTTCTTGCAATGAATCTCCATACCAACCAACTCTGCTCCGCTTCAATTTCAAATTAATGACTGAGCTTGCCCTTCAATTCTGAATTAATGCTCCGCGTTCAAAATCAACTTCAGCAAGCTCGGATCAGAGGCAAACAAAAATCTCTGCTCTCCATCTCGCCATAAAATCATATCTGTTCTTCTTTTCCAGTTGCCTTCGATCTCACTAAATCTCCTCATCCTCGTCATATTTATTCTTCTTTTCATTTGCCTCTGGTGATTTCTTCATTCCATCTGTTATATTTTTTCCAATCGCCTTTGATTTCTTCATTCGATCTGTAAAGTTTTGTAAGAAATGATTCTGATATGCGTTTTGTTGTTGGATTTATTCCTTTCGGTCTGTACAGTTCCTTTCTTCAAATCTGGCTTTCATTTGTTGTATTGCCGACTTTATAGGAAGCTAACAATAATATTCGATCAACCAGCTCTATTGGATTCTGATATACCTGTTATGAATTCTTTTTGTATTGTTCAATTCTTTTTGTATTTGTTGAAATCAAAATCGAATATTGTTATAAATTAGCTTCTTGTTATGAATTAGCTTCCTGTTTAGAGCTCAGCTTCCTGTTGACTTAGTGTGCTTGTGAATCTAGGCCTTCTCATCAAGAATTTAACTCGTGTCTTCTTTGTAGTTTGAGGCAATAATATATATGAAGTAATAAATTTTTATTTCTCACAAATAGAACTTTAGGATTTGTACCCCAACGTATGCATCCAAACAAGTTAAACAGAGGAAGTCCATCCAAATAATTAAGGATTTATTTCTTTTTTGGCTTTAATAATTAAGGCTAAGCTTTATGACAAATTGTGGCCAACAGTGATAGAGACAGATATTGTTGGATTTTTTTTGTGAACTCAACCATTCCTTTTAATATGTTCAAAATTGACCGACTCCCTCACATGCCATTACTCATGAACTGCATACAACTTGGCTCAATAAATAAAATAGGTAACAAAGCACGATATCACCCATATTTCAAGGATTGCATAGGAGCGATTGATGGAACTCACATTAAGTGTGTGGTCAACCAATCAAAACAAGACAAATATATTAGAAGAAAGAGATATCCAACACAGAATATTACGGCCATCGGTGATTGGGATTTGTGCTTTACTTTTGTGTTGGTAGGATGAGAGAGTAATGTGCATGATGCTCGTGTCTTCCAAACTGCGATCTCCACTCCAACTATGAACTTCCCTCATCCACCTGAAGGTATATCTCTAACATCCTCACTTCAATTACATTAATTTCAGTTTCTATTTCACATTTCCTATAATTTAACAATGTCAAATATATGTCGACATTTATCAGGGAAATATTACTTGGTCGACGCTGGCTATCCAACACCAATTGGATACATTGGTCCATATAGATGTGAGCGCTATCACCTTCCATAATTCAGGCGACAATCGGGATTTCGAAATCCCAACAAGTACTTCAATTTTTATCATTCAAGTTTGAGGTGCACAATAGAAAGGACATTTGAAGTATGAAAGAATAGGTTTCACATCTTGCAAAATATGCCCTCATATAGCTCTTAAACACAAGTTCACATAGTTTGTGCAACAATGGTGATACATAATTTTATATGAAGATGTTCTCAAAATGATGTGGAATTTGGTCAAGCTGAAGAAGGAAATATGGGTGATGAAGATACTGATGATCCACTTGATGAAGCATCCTCATCATTATCTTCAACACAAATGAATCGTGTTTGTAATCAAATCAGAAACCAACTAGTAGGAGATAGGTTTATTTAAGTATATCATTGTGTTGCACTTTTTTTAATGGTAATTTTACTATTTTATTTAGCAAATTTATATTTAATTTTAATTTTTTATCCTAAATTATCACATTTTAGACTATGTATGTATGTATGTATGTATCCCTTTTCAGTCATTTTCCATCTCATCTATCTTTTCAAAAGTTATGCCAAACAAGTGCCCATCAAGAAAAAAGCCACTTTTGCCACTATTATAAAAAACGCAAATCACATCAAAAAAAGTTCATTAGGAGAAGTCCATTAAAACCAAAAGCCACTTCTACTGCCGCTATCCCAAACAGACCCTTACTCTCAATATTTCTCCCACCGGGAAACACACACACATATGCAACACCTACACACAAACTCCTTTCCTTCCTTCTTGTAAACACACATCCTCCATTCCTTTATATTATTTTCCATTCTCATCCACTCCGGTCAGAAACACTGAGAACAAAGAATGAGAGAGAGAGAGAGTTGATTGGAAAAGAAGAAGAGATCACATAATCTCACATGGAAGGTTGGATATTGGTATAGGTGAGTCCTTTAAATCCATTCCTATCTGTTTTTGTTTTTCTAGGATTTACTGAAGATTAAAGAGTTTTTGGAAGAATAAAATCATGGTTTTTAGAGAGAGAGAGCTCATGGTGGTGAATGTAGCTGCATGATATCGAATCTGAGAAGGTATTTGATTTTCTCTAGATCTGTAAACAAGTATTTGAGTCTTGCATGTCTATTATATGTACCTAGGGTCTGAGTTCCAAGAGGTTTGAACCATATAATGAGAATGCAAGTTGTTTTTTTTTTACCACCAGTTTTAGTCCGAAAATAGTGTCATTTTCGGGTTTTTTGTAGGGGTTAAGGGTTGAGTTTTTCTTTGAAAATTTTATAGGATTACTCTCTTTAAGCTTTAAAATGAGCTTTAGATCACCTAAAATGGAGGTCTATAACTCCAGTTATGAATTTTGGAAGTTGAGATATGAATATGAAAACTTGTTGGTATTATTCTCGAGTTAGTCAAATGACGTTGACTTTTTAACTTAGTAAACAAACTACAACAATTGTGAAATTTTTCAGATATGTAGTAGACATATTAAGCTTTAATTTGATAGGTAATTGGTGACATTTTGATAAGTATATAAAAATTTATGAATTTTGGAAAATGAGTTACAATTCTGGAACTTTTTATGAACAGTGGTTACCTTTTCAAAATTTGGGAATCAATGGCATGTGATTTAATTCTTAAACCAATTTTCCCAAAACCTAGACTTAATGAGGAGTCCATAGGTTTTTGAACCAATTAATTTGAATGCCTAGAACTTCATATATGAATTTTTGAAGTTGGACTATGAAAATTGGTAAGTTTATATTTCTAGATTGGGCAGTCATGTTTCGTGTGAAATTTTGACTGGGTATTTGATATCCATTTTCCCTAGTATTTTCCAGAAATAAATTTCACATGCTAAGATTTAATTTGATAAGTCACCCACCTAATTTGGATAAGTATTTAAGTAGTCATCAATTTTTGAAAATAAGTCACAATTCTGGAATGAAATCTGGTGAGTGCTTATGTTTTTTAAAATTGGGAATTTTCTTAGCTATAAATCAACTTGGTGACTTTAATTTATGAAAATAGACTTATTAAGCTTTATGTATAAGTTCAAATCACCCCATTCAAAATTGTATAGATCAAGTTATGAATTTTCCAAATTCCCAGAGAAGTTGAAGGCTGAATTTTTGATAAGTCTTAGAATAAGCACATAAGTTGTTAATTGTACTCAACCTTCAAAATAAAGGTTTCTTTGGATAAATTGAAAATTTAATTGGATGAGATGATGTTTATTCTATAGGATATAGTATCTAATTAAATAAGTCTCAATAAGTATACATCCATAAGTTATAAGGATATTAAAAGACAAGTTTTTGGGGTGGGTCTAGAATATGCATAATCTTAATTATGATACTAAGATTAGAATGATTAATGACCCATTCTCTATATAAATTCTAATTATAGGAAGTGATAATTGCTTAAGCTTGAAGGACAAACATATTGAAAAGAATCTTATGGAAGGTACTTTGTCAGTAAGACCAACATGTACTTACTTTAATCTCACATTCTTTGTATAACTATATATATTTGTGTATATCATATTTGTATATCTCACCTGTATGAGGCCAACACCACTTGTGGCTTGATTGAGTGGAAGGGCCGACCATGGGGCTAGCTTCCTGGTGGCCATGCAGGGCTTAATGCATTCAATTATTTTGGTATTAATTTACCCAAAATATATTTTCTAGCGCTAAGGTATTTGAAATCATTTAATGATTACTTGTATTACAAGCTGTATATGCAATGTAATACTTGTTGTATGAAACCTATTTGCTTTATATGCTATGTGGACTACTTTGTTTTGGTTGATTTATATATATTGATTATGCTAGAATTTGAGATTAACTTGTTACTCTAGGATTCATTCACTTAAATCGCAGAAGCTTTCGATAATCTAGGACATGGGCAATCTATAGTAAGCAAGGAGGAAGAGGAAAGGGCGTAGTGATCGCTTGAGGCCTAAAAGGTGGTGGAGTTGATGTAGCAACTTACTTTTTTGTTTTGTTTCACCTTTTGTATATTCCTTTTTGACTTAGTTAATATTTGGACTTAGATAATATTTTGAGATAGTCGTATATAGCTATTGGAATATATATTTAATTAGATACATATGATCACATAGAAGTAGACACGGTGTGTGTGTGTATTGCTTACTATTGTTGCAGGGATGAACATGTATATAACAAGCTCCAAAATGTGGTGAATGATTTAGTAGAGCATTAGGTTAATTGGAGAAATAAGGAAATACTCAGAAAAAACCTAACAAAGTTTCAAGTATGACACATTTTTAAAGATAAGTTTGAATCACTGATAAAATGATTTCAAATGTTTTAAATATTTTAGAAAAATCCATTTGAACTATAATATTATTTTGAACTCTTATTAAAAAGAGTTTTCATTTCCAGCATCAGACCTGACCTAGTTGTTTAAATTCTTTATTAAATAATGCATTAACTGAGTTTTGGAAGACGCTACTATGTTTTAGATACAGAACAGTGGGGTGTTGCAATATAAATATTTTAAAGTAATTTAATTAACTCCTTTAATCTCTTAAAAAAACCAATTTTATTTTCTATTTAACACGGGGGAAGTATGTACATGATGGTCAAATAAAGTTGGAGGAGGCGTTAAAAAGGGAAATGAATAAGAAATTTAGAATGATGGGGAAGGTGTGAGTGATAGATGATAAGGAATGAAGTTGGGTGTCTGTGTTAGTGTGTATATAAAAGAACAAGAAAGTGAGTGAGAGAGGAGGTGACAAGACAAGCCAGTGTTCTTTAAACAAGAATTTCTTTATAGACAACCATCCCAACAAGAGGAAAAAGCGAAACATATTAAACCATCATTTGGAACAATGGAAACACCCGATAAAATCAATCAACACGCCAGAAGGGCACCTAAAAAAAGGTAAATATCTATCACCATTCAGAACCTTCAGGAAAAGGCTTTAGAGCATCTTGCTTCCTATTTATATAGTATTCAACAATTGCATCATCCCTCACAGTCTTGAACAGAACCTTGTTGTTCATGAACATATATATATCCGTTGTTCTTTTAGCCACATGAAGCCCAATATAGCCAGGATATGAAGGTTGAAACAATTCCTCATTGAAGAAATTGTTGGTTAGTTATAGAAGAAACCAGAAAGGTTAACCCAGATCGTCATAGTATGAGTATACCTTGCCTAACCCATTGCAGGTTCATCAAACACATGGTTATATACATAAGCAGTGATATTATCATGACCATCATGATGGATTCTATATCGGAATCTCAAATTAGATGATCAAAAGGGTTCTATAAATATAAAACGTCAACATTTGACAAAAGAACACTGTACCATAACTGTAGAAATTCTCTTAGGATATGAAATTTAAGCCCAGAAACAACATGGTTACCTTGATAGTAAATGCCAGTTCTAGTAAATGCCCATTTCTTACCAGGATGAGAGATACTCATTGGAAGGTCATTCTAGACGAAGCTTTACTTTGATCTTTCTTTGCATCAATATTGTCTTCGCCTTCAATCGTCATCAGTTTTCGAACTCTCTCACCTCACCAAACCAGATCAGCGGCCGAATAGGGTTCTCAGTGAAGTACCAAGTGAAAAGGGGCTCAGGGTATTGTTGGATTAAAAAAAATTAAGGGTAATTTAGTCCATTGAAAACACTTTTAGTAGCGATAATCAATTGTTTCCACTAAAATTCATATCTTCAGCGGTGACAACATAATGTCGCCACCAATTACATCATTTCACCGATGACAAAATGTATAGCCACTAAAAGTTAATACTTTAAACAATGACACTATTGTCTTCTCTAAAAGTCTAACTTTCAGCAGCGATATTAAATGTTACCGCCATATGTGGTATCTGAAAGTTTTTTTTTTTGCGTACTAAGACAACATTTTTGCTTTATGAGAAACTTGTTGGGCCTACACGCTGTCATTCCTGTTTCCTTCAAGATATCCAAGGCATATTGCATTAGCTAAGTACCATGCCCTCAGGGGATCAATCAGTCACTTCAACGCCCAAAAAAAACTTTAAGGGTCTGAGATCCTCGATGGTGAATTGATATTGAAGAAACTACTTTATATGGCTTATGTGGTCATTTCTTGTGCTGGCAAGAATGACATCATCAACTTAGATCAAGGCCATAATGTATATGTCATCATGTCAATAAGTGAATAAAGAATAATTTACTTGGGATTGCTTGAAACCCAAACTTGTCAACTAGCTAGTAAACTTTTCATTCCAATCTCATGAGGTTTGACAAAACCCATATAGATACTTCTTTAGTCTTCAAACCCATGTCTATTGTTTTTTAGCAAAGCCTTTAGGTATTTTTATGTAAACCTCCTCATAGAGATCACCTTGGAGGAACACATTATTGACATACAATTGGTGAATTGTAAGTCCTTTTTTTACTACCACAACTAGCAAGGTTCGAATCGTAACAAGTTTTGCAACTGAAGCAAAATTTTCATGAAAATTTATACCTTTCTATGAGTAAAACCTCATACTACTAATCATGCTTTATGAGAATGCATCTCTCCAGTTGGTTTGAATTTGTTTTTATAAACCCATTTTCAGTCAATTGGATGTTTCCCTTATGGAAGATGTTCAAGTGTCCAAGTCTCATTAGCTTTAAGTGCTTGTATTTCCTTTTGCATAGCCTCACGCCAATGAGCGTATTACTTGCTTGTTGAAAGGTCTTGGGCTCATCATATGGCTCGATGGCCAAAAGAAAGCTTTATGTAAGGTAGAAAATCTTTTATTCGAATCATAGTTTGATAAAGGATACATGATTGAGTTGCATGATGGAGGAGGTGGATCAACATGGGCTAATGACTATGGTAAATTGACATCACAACTATCCAAGTGCTGAGGTACATGCCTCTCGTGTGTACTTTGTTGAGGTTGTTGTGGATCCTCTGCAATAGGCACTTGTGTTTCTTTTTGCCTGATCACATTATCATATGACTGAAACATTATCGGTGTTGCACTTACACTATAAAAAAAAGAGCGGATTAGTCATGGAATTTACCCACGAAAAAAATTTCATAGGAAATCACCCACGGAAAATTCCCATTGCAAAGAAATATGTGGGAAAATAAACCACGTATTTTTTTGAGACGGAAATTTTTCATGGGTAATTTTAATTACCCATGGAATTTTGATTTCGTGGGTAATTTCCTACGGAATTTTTTCCATGGCTAATTCACTCTTTTTTTTGTAGTGTTAGGATAGACCAAATAGCTTAATTTGTGAACACCCTATTTTGTCTGGGTCCCGCTCCCAAAAAAAATAATAAAAGAAAATCCCCTCATTCATGATGATTGGAATCCAAATTGGCAATCAACATTAAAGAAGAAGAAAATAAGAGAAAATAAGAAAATCCTCCATGATTGTGGTCCAAACTAGCCATCATCATTTATTGAAGAGGAAATTAAAATAAATAAAAAAATCCTTTCATTAATGATGATTGAAGTCCAAATTGACAGTCATCATTAAAGGGGAAAATAAGAAAAAACAAAAACAAACAAAAATCCTTTTATTGATGGTGATTGTAGTCCAGGCATTATCATCCGATCCATTAAAGGAAAATAAAAAAGATACAAAAAATATATCTCATTTTGATAGGTTTAAATTACGAATTTACTTGTGCGGAAAATGTAAAAAAATTGGCATTATCCTTTTATTGATTATGCCTTTGCTTTTTTATTTTTGTTCTCATCACGATATGCTCACCCATTCCACCTTACATCTTGCAATTGTCTTATCATTGCTTACTAATGCTTGATCCTTTCCTCGACATTGGACATGGCACGTGCACCGCCATTAGCTTTTCAATTGGTACATGACTTTTGTTCTTGGCTATATTTGTTCGATGATTTGCTCATTGGTAATTAAAAAATTGCTCCATACCTTCCCTCTCTTTTGATTTGAATAAATGGCATTGATGGTATATATAAGCAAGTGATTCAGGTATATGCTCTATATGCTTTTGGATCTTTTTTTTTTTTTTTTTTTTATAAATAATATCCTGATCACATGATTAATGCTTGTCTTTGCTTGCTTAATACCTGTGAATCTAATTTTCTTATAAACCTAAAGAAAATATTTCTTTTCTCAAAATAAGTGAATTTGATTTCAAAAATGGATGTTTAATCCAAAATATTTTTTTTAGAAAAAAAAATAAAGAAAATTCCTTTTTTTTTTTAAGAAATAAAAAAAAACTTACCAAACAAGGAAAATATCTTCTCCAATAAATTAAGTAAAATTCTCCTAAAAGACACCTACAAAATGCCACACCTTTCTACTCTAACGAACTATGTGGTCATTGATCCCTCTAAAGTGTACGTAGGCCCAAGGTTTTCATCCTAGGTCAAGTCCAACAATATATATAATTATTTTATGGGTAATTGTGATGATATTTAAAAAAGCCATATTTATTTTTAAATAATTAACTAAGGGTAACCATTTTTATGAATGGGTGTTGTGGGGTGCCTAACACCCCATGTGCAATTTGTTAGTATAAAGGTGTCTCAGATACAATCTGTTTCATTAGATGAACACCTAGTATTGCATGACTTACATATTTGAGCATATTTTATCTTTATCTTATTTATTTCACACCATTATTTTAAGGTTAATATATATGCATTCAAAGATAAAGGCCCTAGGAATAGAACATGTGTTCACTTGAGGATCTATAATAGGGATCATGATCATGAGGACTTGAGGATACTACATATCTATTGCCTGAAACTTGTTTCTAGTTTTGAATCACTAAGAAAGGGTATTGGTGATCTCAATAAGACTAATACAACATCATTTACTTGTATAGAGTTACATGGTAAAGACCTCTTGGAATACATGCATGGTGATGCTTTTGCTGATGTTGTGGGTGGATCTGTTAGACAACAAACAACACTAAACTGACATGTCGAGAGATTCTATAAGGATTTATTGTAGAGAGTATCATTGGATTTCTAAAGTCTCTTATTGTTTGGTAATGCGGATTGTCCTAGATTTAAGGATGTCATCTAACACTTTGTCCTAGGATTATTCTTTGACTGTACAACTATATCCACTGAGAATGGGGAGAATAGTGTACTCTTGAGTATAGTTCGAATATATGAGTGTAGAAAGACATATCAAAAGGACTCATAATCTCTTATAAGGGATTAGTCATTCACAAGACGAGTAGAGCTTGGATGACTTCTAGTGGACTCAAGAGTTTGTGCACAACAAGTGATCATGAAAAGTCATGATCCGTCTTAGAGTCAATAGAAGAAGATTCCTTGTTCTGTAAAAAGCTACATTTAGTCAATCAAGATATATGATACTCTATCCTTGCTGTCGACTAAATGCAAATAACGATATGAGAAATGATGCCAACATGATATCCAAATTAGAAAGGTAGATCACTTGATTAACTCAATTAGTTTTGAGGCTACAGAGCATTGCTAGTTCCTTATGTGGTCATTAAATAAATTGGACCCGTTAAAGGAGTTTAATTGGTCCAAGTTTACAAATGTCAGTAACTAATTGGGTTTAATGGGTCACATACTAAGGTTGTTCTTGATTGCATAATTTAACAAGTTCACGCCAATAATTTTTATTGGGCTTTGTCAAGACTATAGCTAGATGTAATTTGGTTAGAGTATGACTCCAAACCTAATAACATGGATGGTGCCACATTTAATTAGTTAGTGAGAAATTAGTTTTTTTCACTAATGGCTTAAATGTGTTAGATGGCCCATTGGGGTCTTAAGCCAATTTGATATTGGAAGTTAAATTCGAATTTTAAATTCAAAAGGTTAGGTGATAAAGGATAATGTTGAATTATCCAAAGGAATATCCAGGAAAGATTGGATGAGATCTAATAAAGATTGAATATATATCAAATAAATATTGAATAAGATCTAATTATGATAGGATATAATCCAAAGATCATGATTGGATCTAATCCAAAGAGCATGATAAGATCATGATAGGATAGAATCCAAAATAATGATAGGACTAATCCTTATGTATTAGGCCTTGTATTGGGCTTTTCTTGTAAGCACTTTGATAGGGCAAAACTTTAACGCCTATAACTCCGCAAGTATACGGGCCATATCAAATAATAAAGAGTGAGTAAAGTATTGTTCTCACGAAGACTTAGTATCCACAACTTTGATCAGACATTGATTTTACACTTTCGTTTAAGTTGAACAAACCAAAGTGAGTTTAATTAAAAGAAAAGAAATTAAAATAAATCAACTAATAAGAGTCTAGGATTCTTTTTTCCCTTTTTGCATTTCATAATATTGAATTAATTTCCTCTCTCTTAGTATTTCCATACATATATGTGTTAGTCTAAGGTTCAGAAATACTTGACAAGCTCTCTCAAGTCAATATCAAGTTTCTCTTCTTATTAAAATGCATAATCTCTTGCTACAATTAATGAGAATCAATATTAAGCAACAACCTTAATGTGACAATGTAAGGTTAGTAAATATATCTCTATTTTACCAACAAACTATCTATTTATCAAGTAAACTTCAAGACAAGCATGATTTTAATTAAGTTCTATACTTAGATTAGCTTTCTCAAGTCAAACCTAAGTGAATAAATCATCTAAATGGAGGCCAAACACTTAGAAGCATTAAGCCTAGATTAAAATCAACACATATAAATATTTATCTACCAAAAGAGAGGATTATCTAAATATTAATCCATACAAAAGAGTTCAAAGAATCCTAGAATAAAAAGTTTAGCTACTCAATAAATCTAGATCAGAGTAATTAAATCCAGATTCAGAAACAAAAGCATGGAGAATGAAAAGAAATTGGAACTAGACCAACAAAGAATGAGAACAATACACCAGCCCAGCACTGTGCTCTGCTTCTGCGTATTCTGTTCTGTCTCGGCCGTTTCCTCTGTTTTCGTCTCCGTTTCTCGCGTCTCTGGATTTATTTCAATTCATTTCCGCGTGAGCCTCTTTTGCTTTTAGGTTTCAGAATTCATTAATTGAATGAATTGGTTCCTTCGTGGGCCCAGACCATTCAACCATTCAATATCCATTCATTTGCCCAAAGCCCAATCCGAAATGATGCTCCCTCCTGATCCTTCAATTCCCCTTTAATTCATTCATGGGCCCACTTCAATTCAATGAAAAGTCCAAGTCCAATTCCAATTCAATCCATGCGTCCTATATTCAAAATGAGTGATCTGATTGTGAAAAGCACTACTAATATAATAATAAATAATAATAGACATATTTATTTATTTCTTTTTTTTTCTTTTCTCAAAACTACTAATTATTACTATTTATTTTCTAAATTCAAACATTCATTTTAAATTGAAATCCCACAAATAATGCACCACTTTGATTTGATCTTATAATAACGTAATCTCATAGAAATCTCCTAAAATTGTTTAGATAACTCTCTAAATATCTCCAAAATGCACTTTAAATATATAAAATATAGAGAGTTATCACACTTGAATTAGGATTAAACCCTCATTTTGGTGGTTGAACCTTTTTGGATTTTTCTTTGGGAGTGTATGTGTCGATTGCATATGCCTTTTTTAAGGCAAGAAGGTGCCATCTTGAAGGGTTCAAGAAGGCGCCATCTTGATGGGTACAAGTAAGCGCCATTCTTGAAGGGTTCAAGAAGGCACCATTCTTGAAGAATCAAGAAAGTGTCAATTTGGTGTGTGCCATAGAACAAGATTGTCTTGGGTGCTCTACTCTTGCATCAAAAACCATAGCCTTAGTTTTCTAAATCTTTTTATCCTATCCTCCAATCTTGCAATTCACCTAATTTTAAGACACCATCATAGTTTTGAGAAAAGAAAAGACCAAAGACTTGAAGCCTCTGCTTTTCCATCGCCTAGCAAGCATCCCAGGAGAAGGACGAGTCAAGGAGAAGGAGTTTTCATTGCAATTAAGAGATAGCTATGTGGATTAACGTTAAAGGACATCATATACTTTGAAGTCTTCAAGTGATCCAAGGAAATCCTAGAACTATATAAATGTTTTAACGAGTAGATCCTCAAATAATGATAACTCCTTAGTCTTAACATGAAAGAGTTCTAGAGCTTAAAGCTTAACTAACGAGGAATGTGAAGAGTTATGGGTTCTCATGAGTACCATAAAGAGTTACAGGTTCCTCAATATCATGAGAATCATCCTAGGCATAACTTATAAGCATCGTAATGAGTTACAAGTTCTCCTAAGTCACTTAAAGAGTTATTAATTATAACTTATGAGTATCTTAAAGAATTACGGAGCCTCATGAGTCATTAACCATAACTCCTTAGACCAATGAGTTATTATAATTTTTTCTTTAGTTTGTAACTCTTTATGGTATTATAGTTTCCACAATGACTATTTTTTTTTCAACCTCATGAGTGTGTCATTTGAACGTTAGGCAATACCCCGAAGTTTAACCAACACAACCGACTCTTTAACCCTAAATGGTTTTTTTATAGACCAATTTACGTTTTATTTTAAAAAGGTTTCCAAAATTACCCTATTTTCAAAATTTTGTTGGCAGCTCCATGTTTTCAAATTGTAGGCGCTACAAACTTCATCGTTATTATTGACTGGGCAAAATGAGGTTTGCTTGGTAATGATTCACTATAGTGCTCTTGTGTGGCATACAAAAAGTTATCCTCAAGAAACAAAACATCAAGTGTAACATGCATCCGTTTGTCATGGATGTCATATAAATAATATTCTTTATGACGAGTGAGATATCCCAAGAAAACACAAGGCCTGCCTCTCTCATTAAATTTATCTTGTTTTTATTACAAGCATAGACCACACAATCAAAGACCTTCAAGTGATGATACTCAAGTCCTTTTCTAAATAATATTTCATATGGTGTCTTGCGTCCCAAAATGCAGGATTGATTAGATTCGCTACGATGAGTACGCATTCACCCCAAAACTTAATCTATAAGCTTCTTGAAAACATAGTGCTCTAGCAACTTCGAGTATGTGACTATGTTTTCATTCCATGGTCCCATTTTTTGGGGCGGTAGGGGCAACTATTCTGTACCATAATTGCTTTATCAAAAAAGGAAAAAGAAAAATTGTGTCATGCGCTCACAAGGCCATTATTTGCTCTAATCCATTGGACTCGTTTTGTGGAATTGTATTTCCACCATGTTTGAAAAATCGATCAAATACTTTGTTGTATCTGATTTGTGTTTCAACAAATAAACCCACGATCCCTAATACAATCATCCACAATGGTAAAAAATAGTGTGGACTACTCAGAGTTTGTATGAAAACTACCCTAAATGTCACAATATATCAGTTCAAAAGTTGAAGAAGTTTTTATTGAGCTAATAGGAAAACTATTCTAGTCTATTTGGCTCTCATGCAGAAATCACAATGAATTGATTTAAAAGAATTGTAAGGCAAGTTAATGCTTTTAAACTGCTCCTTAGGGGGTGCCCAAGTCTCTGGTGTCAAATTTTTGTTGGCTAGCTTTGCCGCACATAAAAGGTCTTATTCAGTTGACCCTCTTCCTATAGATAGAGTCCATCACGTATTCTACTGCTGCAAACATGTTCTTTGAATGCAAGTTTTATAACACAAACATGTCTCTAACAAATGTTACCGAGCATAAATAATCTCTGGTGAGCTTGCTAACATAAATCAAATTGCACTTAAATTATGATATATGAAGAACATTTATAAGTATCATCTCATTTGAAAAGTAAACATCTTCTATGTTTTTAATTGATAAGTTTGCTCATTTGGCATTTTAATAGGAAGTTGATGCCTTGTTGGAGTCACATTCCATAAGAGGCTCTCATCAAATATTATATGTCTCGTTGCTCCTATATCAATAATCCAGGGTTCATTAAGAATAAATTACTTGCCATATTTACCACAGGTGTGTTGTCTTTTTAACTTTCAAGGGATCATCTTCGTTATTGAAATTGTAATACCCTAAAAATCCTATTTAGCATAGCTACTATATTTTGATAAAAAAAATACCTATTAAAAATAGGTGAATATGTGGTCTCAAATTTTGGTATTGTATTTACTTTATTCCTAGGCAATTTTCCCTAGAATTAGAAAGCCTAAAAAACTAATTTTTCTAAACCTTACTAAGGGTCATAAAATATCCTAAGATTATCCTAATTTAGTATGATTGTGATTATACCATTTTAGCAATTAAAATCATCGGAGGATGGTGAAATCAATTAAAGGAAATTAGCAACAACTATGGGGCACTTGGAATTGCAATAATTAAGATACTTTAGTAATTTTTGAAATTAGTTAATAATTAATTTATAAAGGTCATAATTAAGGAAATATCAATTAAAATAAGGACCAAATGATATTTAGAAGCTAAGATTAGCATACAAGGAAATATTAATCATCAAAAAATTAAATTAGAACCCTTGTCAAATTTTTGGTAATTAAACCTAGTAACCTCTAAAGCACTATATTAGCAATAGTAACCAAGGATTAATTAATTCTCTCTTTAACTAATAAAAGTGGCGAAAATTACTAATTAAAAAGTGAAGAAATTATATTAACCCTTAGTCCTAAGTCCTTGTGAAATTAATTGGACCAATAAGAGGCTTTCTTCTTGAATTTTTAAGAACATTAAAACATAAATTAATAATCAAAAGGGATAAGGGGAGGACGGTTTTCTTGGGCAACAAAGAAGGAGAAATGATTTTAAATAGACATACAATCACATGGGAGAATTAGAGGGTAAATAGCCATTAAAGTTTGGAAGACTTTTGAGGCTTGGATTTAATGAATTGGAAGAGGATAAAGGAAAGAGAAAAGTGTGTGTGTGTAGGCGTGTAGTGTGTGTGTGAGTTGAGAGTGTGTGTGTGTCTAAGAGTTGTGTACACTACTAGAAAAAATGGAATTTGCGACGGAATATTTTCCGTGGCAAAAATTTGAATATTTGCGACGGAAAATATTTTCCGTCGCAAAAATCTGAAATTTTGTGACAGAATACACAGTCCGTCGCAAAAAAACGCAGAAATTTTAAAAACGCAGAAATTATTTTCTCAAAATTAATCCCCTCAAAAGAGCTTTCAACAATGGCCAGCGACTCAAAACATTTTAAAAATATCTGGCAAGATCCAGCCAACTGAGTACATCTACTACAGTTTCTGACCTCTTCCAGTTTTGTACTGCTTTACCACCACATATTTCAAAATTCAGTTTCAAATCTTGGGTTCTACAAAACCCCTATATGAGACAACACCATTTCAACATGACCATTATCTCGGTCTCAAATTTTTGTTGAAATCATTTCATTTGAAAACTCTATTTCCAAAATTCATCAATTCGAAATTTAATTCCGAAAATTTTTCACAAAATTAGCAGTGCATTGGCAAGTTTAAAACTCAATTTTTAAACGTTTTCAGGAACCAAACAACTAATCCTAGAAGGTCATCACTCTCATCACAATTCATACTTGTACTAATCAAAGTGCAACATATCTGGCTTCTCCAGAAATGCCAAGTACCATTCCCTTAGGAAGGCATAGTCAACAAGTTACCCTTCACTAGGAAACTTAATCAGTATTGACTTTTTAGTACAGCTTCTGTTTCAGATTCATAGGGATTTAATTCAGACCCTAATTCTCATATTAGGAGTCATTGAGTTTAGCAACAAAACCCACATTTTGTGCTATCTCCTTTATCTCTAGGATATTAACTTATTCAAGCGTAACCTTTTCCTTAGGGTGGATGTTCTTTTTGTATCACTTAACCAGAGTTAAATCAGTACACATAAAAAAAAAAGTCCAAACGCTCCCCTCTGATACCATAACTGTAACACCCCTATTTTCTAAGTGTATTATGAGGTCACATTATGATCCTAGATTTCTTTATTAGACTAATTCTTGTGTATTTATCAAAGTAAAGGCGTTAACATATCAGAGTAAAATACAACAGAAAGCGTACTTAATGGTTTGGACGATTGAGTAATTGATTTCATATGCGCAGACATATGCTGGTTTATTAAATTTCCCAAAGGAGTAAAAGCGTGATACAACTTACACTCATTGCGGTGATCTCGGTTGACGTGTTAGGCTACAGTAATCCGAAAGGTTTAACATTTCATACTTTTCCTACCGAGTCTTTACGCGTGTTGCTTACCCTTTTTCTCCTGCTGCCGATCCTCCTGTTCCTGAAGCTAAGGTAAAATTCTGAGATTCAATGCCCATTGAATCTTAGGTAAAAGTTAACCTTATGTTCAAGTATAACAGTATGCATGATAGATATTCATTTACATTTCAGCATAAAACCATACATAGCACACAATACATGTAATAGTTTATATCTCAACAATACATAGCACATAGCTCATGTAATGTTCACCTTTACATAGTACACAGCCCATGTAAGGTTCACCTCTACATAGCACATAGCCCATGTAAGGTCCACATAGTTTGCACATAAACCAGTGTCACGCCCCCGGCATGTCCTCAGCGCTAGGAAAACATCCATACGGCATTACCAAGACTGTAACCCATTTTCAAATCAAAGCTGAATCTATTTCAAATGGTGACCTAAAACCCAGTCTTAGCCACAGTCCATGACCCAAGACTCAGTCTTGTCCATGACTATATGAATCAGTCCATGACCCAAGGCCTAGCCTTGTCCATGACCCAAGACCTAATCTTGTCCATGACTATATGAATCATCACATCACATATAAAGCATATAGGTAACATAAGAGTTAGAGTTACAATACGCGTCCGTACCTTAGTCCTCGGCGATAGTGGTACGTTCACCTTTCGGTACTGGTTCCAAACCTTCTTGGATATCCTATAATATCATCACCATATTATTTCTCGTATAAGTAACATCCTAAAAGGTGGCATTGCCACTACTGACCCTTATACCCTTTTTAATTATTACTATCACTTTCTATTGATAATTCTCTTTATTATTTCTTATTAATTCCTTTTTTTTAATTAGTAGCACAAAAATCATTTTAATGTGCCGTCAACTCTCACGCGTTCCTAGAGTCATCCACTTTCATAGAAAAATACTTTAAAAGATTAGGACAGGTCAAATAAATTTGCAGATTTTACATTTCCATTGACTGTCCCGTTAATCTTCCAGAATTCATAGCTGATCTTTAAAAATTCATATATGGAGTTATAGGTATCAAATTTAGGTGATTCAAAAATATATGAACTCCTCGTTAAGTCTAGTTTTTGGGAAAATTGATTCCAACATTTTATCACACGTAATTATTTCCCAGATTTCGAAAACATCCAGACTGTTCAGTTTTAGCTTCCAAAACTTAGGGTCATCTTGTAAAAGTCACATCCCTTTACTCAGAGCTTAGAAAATTACAAAATACCCACCAAACGAAAGCTATGTCTCTATTTTCTTTCTGAAAAATTTTATAATTTTATCACATACCAGTTAATCCCAGTTTATAAAACAATGATCATTGCCCAGAAAATGTCACATAAATGTTCCTAGATTTTGACCCATTTTTCAAAAATCATAACTTGAGCTATAGACCTCGGTTTGAGGTGAACCAATACTCATTTTAAAGTTTAATATGTCTACTAAATACTCATAAAATTTCAGAAACAAATAAGGTCGTTTACTATTTTTTTTGACATTTTTAAAAATCGCTGCCCAGTTGAAAAGTTAACACGTGAACAGTAACGTAGTTGCTACAGTGATACAGAGCACTGTTGCATTTCGGATTCACTGTAGCAACCGCTGTAAATTCTGTTTCTGCCCAGAAAAACAGAGGCAAATGTGCAGAAACTCCATCACAGAGAACCAACGAAAAGCATAAGTATTTAATCTATATATTCAGACTCAACACTCATGCAACACCTATACACACACATGCATATTCTCACTAATCTTTAGCAAAGTTTTGACAGCAAAACGCAAGGGTTCAGCCATGGTTTCAATATACATGTAGGGATGCAGTAAAAGAAAGGAACACTCACATATTCATATTTATAATTTTACTAGTTTCTTTCCTTTCCTTTATAACAGCAAGGCATGCACGGTATCATTACCAAAATTCATAACAGCAATGAGTTTCGGTATACACATACTCCAAACGCAGAAGAAAAGAATACAAGCAGTAAGCTCATGCACACAATATATACACCCTTCTTCTTCCTTTCAAATTCTCATGCAGCATAATAACTCTTTCTCTTTCTTCTTTTTCCTTTTGTTTTTTTTTTAATACTTGACAGCAAAACAACATGACAGCGTTTTTCATATATAACAAGCAGAAACCATGTTTTTTTTTTTATATGATATATATATAACTGTACTTACACACACACACACACACACACACACTGATACATTAGCGTTTTCTTCTTTCTTCTTTCTTTTACCTCACGACATGCTTCTCCTCTTATATATGAACACACAAACAGCAAACATACATATCTATATAAGTCTCTGTTTTTCATTTCCTCTTTCAGTTTCGGTTTTGTATCTTCATTTCCGATTCGTTTTGGTTTTACTCTACGCTAGGATATGACAGAAAACGAAGGAGAAGGGAGAACGATGGTCACCTTCAGATTCCAAGCTCCAAGGGTACTGAATGTTTGCTGATCCGTTGCTCTGTTCTTATCGGTCAGAAACAGGGGAATAAGAAACTTCAGTATACTCTCCCTTTCCTTCTCTGATCTCCCTTTAACTCTCTCTCGGTTTCCTCTCTTTTTCCTCTGTTAGCTCTCTTTCTCTCTGGCCGAAAGCTAAATGAAGGAACGTGGAACTGCCTCACGTTCAAATGCAAGCTCAATGTCCAGACAATGAGCAACGGCCAGCCACAAAAATCCTTCGGTTAAAGGACACAAGGCTCAATGTCCAGACAAGTCCATCGGTCCAGACGAGCTAAGGACCAGTGGGCAACAACACAGAGCTCAAGACGTGTGGGGTTCTGGTTTGCTTCAGCGTTTCCGGTCTTTAGTTTGCTGATGGATGCATGGGTGAAGAAAAAAAAAACTGGACCTCTTATGTTTCGGATGGGCTGAAATTCCTAGCTGATGGTCTTGTTTCTTATGTGGCTAATGTTAGATAATAGGTATGTTGTATTTTGGACATTTTGTGGCATGATTTGGGCCTGCTACTTATCCTACGTTTTGGGCCAAGATGTTGGATTCTTGTTTTGTGTTGCTGGTTCATTCATTCAATCAGCATTAAAGAAATCAGCATTTTTTTTAAACAATATTATATTTGCAAATTAGCTTTACTTGCAATAAATTCCAAAATTCCAAGGAAATTAAAATCTTAATTTCCTAAGCCATAAAACATTAATCCTATAATCATTTAGGCCCAATAATTATTCCCAACTAAATTGCCTTTAATTTATGGAAAATATGCTTTTAAATTCTAATTCTCAAATTTTAAAACTCCTTAAGGTCAAATTTTCCATCATAATTTTCCTTACAATAATTCCAATTTATAAATTCCAAAAATCAATCTCCATATAATATATTAAATTCCAAATCCTAAAATTTGGGATGTTATAGCAAGTGTTGAAGAGGGGGTTGCATCCAATGAACATGAGGGATATGGGGTTGATCATCATTGGATGAAACGGAGCATATTTTGGGAACTGACATATTGGAAAGATTACTTATTGAGACATAACCTCGATGTCATGCATATTGAGAGGAATGTGTTCTGCAATATTTTGTACACCGTAATGGACACCATAGGCTTGACGAAGGACATAGTCTACGCAAGACAGGACATAGAAGCAATTTGCAGAAGGCCTGACTTGCATTTGGTGGTGGATGCTAGGGGACGGACTTCTAAACCTTGAGCGCCATACACACTCAACAAAGAGCAAAATTTGGAAATGTTAAAATGGGTTTCAAATCTGAAACTCCCGGATGGTTATGCAACAAATATGGCTAGATGTGTCAAAATAGATGAGGTGAAGATATCTGATATGAAGACTCATGATTGTCACGTTTTTTTCCAGAGATTGTTGCCGTGGGCCTTTAAAGCACTACCGAAACATATATGGAGTGTGCTGACAGAAGTTTCCCTTTTCTTTAGAGAAATTTGTGCTTCTGAACTTAACGTTGACAAGTTACGACAGCTGGAGGAGAGCATGCCATTAACGCTATGCAAGTTAGAGATGGTGTTTCCTCCGACCTTATTCAACTCAATGGAGCATTTGCCTGTTCACTTGGCCTATGAGGCAAGGGTTGGAGGTCCTTGTAATACCCGGATAATTACTATCTGGACTAATATGTTACCATAATAAAAATGTCCATTTATGACGATTATGGTCTCAAAATAGAGTATAATTAGTCTATTTTCAAAGGAAAGTACTAAGAAAAAATTATGGAAAATTTAAGAAGGCATGGAATCATTATTAAAAATTTAGGAAATATATTATTCTTAATTTAGACAATTTAATAAAATATTTCCTGTGAAAATAAAAAGAAGGAAAATTAAAAAGTATTCTAGAATCAAAATTGATTCTATGACTTTTAATATTTTGCATAGGGCTTAAATCATTAATGTTAATGAAATTGTTGTGAGAAAATAATTAATTCTAATTAAGAAAATTATTAGGAATTATTAAAGGATTAATTAAGTAATTTTTGGGAATTTTATAAGCCTAAATCCATGAAATTGCTTATGAACCAATAGGAAAATTTTGTGGAAAATGAATATAGGATAAATATAATATATGTGGTTAAGGAAAAAAAAAATATATATGTATATATATGGTGTGGGCTGAAATTTTAGGGGAGATAAGGATGAAGAAGATATTTGAATATAATAGTAATATAGTTTTAAGTATGAGTTAAATAAGTAATAATATATTAATAATTAAAAGTGAACAGGATAAATGAGAACCAATAGAAAATAATTCCATTGCGAGAATCTGGGGATGAGTTAAGCAAAACCAGAACATATTATTGGTCAGTGGATTTTTATCCAGAAGTTGGTGCCGGCCGAAGTTATTTCTGTAACCAGTCGCAAATACCGAGGATTTTCGGCAGATAACGGAATGTCCTTAATAAGGGTATAAGGTGAGGAGAACCCAGTAACCTCGAAGAGGATGACAAGACCTTCAAGGTATTGCTTCCGGAATTTTAAGTTTTTACGGAATTTCGCGATCAGGACACCGAACCAGGAACTTATCAGATAAAGCAAGAGGATAAGGTTTGATGATGCAGCTAGGATGAGGTCAGCAATTTGGTCTTTTAGGGGGGGGGGAAGAAGTCGGCCTAAATAGGTGGAGGGCCAAGATGAAGCCACCTCAGAAAAGTGCGATCCGACGGTTCAGAATTCGTCTGACAAAGCATGAATAGTAACCAGATTTTCCCTATAAATACCCCTTGCTCCATTTCATAATCCTCACACCATTTCCCTTCAAGAAGGCCGAAATTTGAGAGAGGGAGAAGAAGGAGCAGTCTGGAGAGAAATCCTAGCGAAGCTCTGAGTAAGTTTTCGGTCCCTAGTTTTAGTTAAGTAGTTTCTTCAGTAGTTATAGTAGAAACGCTAGAGTAGTCTTAATTTTTCAAGTTAGTTTAGATATCATGTTTTAAGAATAAATATGATATTTATTTTAGGAGTATACTAGACAAAGGGTTATAGCAAAAATTTTGAAAGTTTAAAGTCAAAATAGCGAAGCTTTGGCGAAATTCCGCCAAATAATCACATTAGGGGCAAAATGGTAATTTGTACCTAAATTGTCTGTTTTGGTTTTAAATGTTCATACAAGTAATATTATCCTTATAGGATATCTGAAACCACGAATCGTTGTTTCCGCTGTCATCGCTGTCAAATCACCGTCATACCGCCGTCAAACGCACCACCACGCCACTGGAGTACTCGAAATCGTCAACGGAGGTACGGACGCGTATTGTAACCTTAACACTTATGCTGCTTATAGACATATATGTGGTAGACATATTGCTATACTGAGACTCTGTCTAGGGTTGTCAGTCATACATACAGCTTATTACGGGTTATAGTCTTGATAACGCCGTTGGGTTTTCCTAGCGCTGAGGACACGATGGGAGATCGTGGCACTGGTTTATGTGCAGACATAGTGTGGGGCTTTACATATTGTTGTGTGCTTATGTTCTGTCCATTGTTGATCATGCATCTGCTGTGTGCTTATGTATTGATGTGCTGTTATGTTGTTATGAATATTTGTTGCCTATATATGATTTATTTGAGCATAAGGTTAACCGTTACCTGAGATCTAATTGGGAATTGGATCTCAGCTGTAGCTTTAGGTACAGGAGGATCCAGGGTGGAGGAGAGCGACAAGTAGCTGATGTAGGCGGATTGGAAGATCTTATATGTTTTAGTTTTTGAACTATTTAGATATTGTCTTTTTGGAATCAACAGATGACTGTATAAGGATGATTACACTATGGTTATGTACTTCTAAATATTCAGTTACTCGATTAATCGAAATGCTCGACTCTGATCACGGTTTGTTTAAAAAAAAAATCGGTATTTTAAATTGGGATGTTACAGTTCGCAACAATATAGGTGGATGTATCCATTTGAGAGGTAATATATATATATATATATATATATATATATATATATATATATATATATTTATCTTTCTTGTTGTTATTATTTCACTCTCATGGTGGTAAAGTTTTAAATACCCTATGATTGTCCATTATAGGTTTTTACGTACTCTCAAGCACAAGATCAAAAATCAAAGGTACGTTGAAGGATCTATTGCTGAAGCGTATCTAGTGGAAGAGGCCACTAAATTTGCATCATACTATTATCCCTTTGGAAATATATCAAGATGGAGAGGGGTAGCTCGCAAC
Source organism: Acacia confusa (assembly GCA_037074495.1). Lineage (NCBI taxonomy): Eukaryota > Viridiplantae > Streptophyta > Magnoliopsida > Fabales > Fabaceae > Acacia > Acacia confusa. Next base: position 3,793,277 of record CM073506.1, on the reverse strand, counting down.
GACAATGGAGGCAGTACAAGCGATCAGATATCTATATTTAATTTTCCAGGTTGGGTCGTGGGAAAACGTGAGAGGTCAACTCTGGAAGCAAGAGACAAGCGAGTGGCGGAGTGGTACATTATAAACAACTGTGAAGAGGCCACCCCGTACTTTACGTAAGCTTCCTGTATTTTTACTGTTACGGTTAGTATTAGAGTATATTAATGAAATTTTTTTGTTACAGCTTTTTCTCCGATTGGGTTCAATCCAGAAATCCATTAATATCGGATGCCTAACTTGAACAATTCAAGATTGCTGAGTTTCCTCAATGGTTCGAACACTTCTTCGTGGAAAATCCAACAGCTCCCCATGATGTTGCATGGAGTTTATCTTGTAGAGCTGTAATAGTTGTTACCCGGTGTTTGAAATATATAATCAATAGGTATCGTTTTGCAATTGTAAAAGCGGACAACAATACCTAAGTTGCAATTACGGCGTATGTTGCCGAGGTGGCCTGGTTGATGGAGTTGAGGCCGACTACTACGAGAAGTTAACTGATATAATTCAGCTGGATTATAAGTGGGACAAGTTTGTGACTATCTTTAAATGTGAGTGGTTTGATAACTCTCCTCTTGGGACAAAAGTTGATAAATATGGAAATGTTGAGGTCCAGTGGTTGAGGAGGTACACGGTTGGTTATGACCCATTCATACTTGCTCAACAGGCGAAACAAGTTTATTATACATCCTATCCAACATCCCGTCAAGGGTGGATGGGAGTTATCAGAACCAAAGCACGCAATATCATACCCAACTCGAAAGAGTCAAAATCAAATGACTCTATGAATGAATCGTTTCAAGCTGATGTGGAACAGGTACAGCCCGTACTAGTTGTCGATGACGAAGTACCAAGCAATCTTTTTGATGAGGGGCATGGGGAGTTAGAACTGATTCCTATCCATATTGTCGATGAGGAATCAGACAATGAGGAGGAATATAATTACTTTGATAGTGAGTCTGAATTTGATGACTATGAGACTGACGAGGAAGGGGAGCAAGGAGATGTTGATAAATATGGAAATGTTGAGGTCCAGTGGTTGAGGAGGTACACGGTTGGTTATGACCCATTCATACTTGCTCAACAGGCGAAACAAGTTTATTATACATCCTATCCAACATCCCGTCAAGGGTGGATGGGAGTTATCAGAACCAAAGCACGCAATATCATACCCAACTCGAAAGAGTCAAAATCAAATGACTCTATGAATGAATCGTTTTAAGCTGATGTGGAACAGGTACAGCCCGTACTGGTTGTCGATGACGAAGTACCAAGCAATCTTTTTGATGAGGGGCATGGGGAGTTAGAACTGATTCCTATCCATATTGTCGATGAGGAATCAGACAATGAGGAGGAATATAATTACTTTGATAGTGAGTCTGAATTTGATGACTATGAGACTGACGAGGAAGGGGAGCAAGGAGAGGTGGAGGAAACAGAATCTTCCGGTTGACTTATGTTAGTCCGCTATTTATAACCGTCCGTTCTAGTGGATATAATCCGTTACTTTAATAGTGACATTAAGTGTTTCTTTTTAACATTTTGACATAATGTTTGCGGGTGTTCATAGATGGATTGTTCAGGAGGGCGATCTGGTAGTGGTCGGAGTAGTGGTAGAGGACGGGCCCGTCCTATTAGAGGTGGTAGGGCGACCACATCGGACCCGTCTTACGGCAGAGGGTACGGCTCTTCTTTAGAGCTTCCACCATTTCATTTGTCGTCTTCACCGACCACTATCGACTCTATTATGGGAGGTGCAGGTATGCCTTTCAATCCCCCTGATCTATAGCAAGAGGCAGGGCAGGTATAGTTTATGAAATCTAATTGATTTACATCTTTTGTTTTATTTAAGCAACTGTGTAGTAAAATGTTGCAATATCATTTCGTCCTTCATCACACCGCGCCTCCTCACAGCCAGTTTGGGGAAGCTAGTTCCTCCTCGGCCGCATTGGTGTGGGGAACTGTTGATCCTGAGACAGGACGGTTGTGGATTTGTCCTCGCGACGATCTAGAGTAAGTCATGTAAAGTTACTGATAATGGTACGAGGTTTTTACTTTTATTTTGTATGCTAACATTTATGTCTTTTCCTCTATATCAAGATTTGAGCCTTACAATCAGGTCACGGATTTCGTGTCGACCCAAATATTCCGCAATTTCAATCAGCCGTGGGCCAATTGGAAAGACATTCCTAAGAATCATCGGGAAACTTGGTTCGAGGAGTTTTTGGTAAGTTTTGTAAATTTTGTTATGCAAATGCAAATTGATAAGGTACATTATAATTTGGAGCACTAATTGTCCGTAATTGATTTTCAGGGTCATTTTAGGTGGTTGCCTGAGCATCGAGATACGTTGAAAAAAGCTTACAATCACAAGGCAGCGAGATGGTTGTCTGATAGGTTTTATAAAGTGCGACAAGGTCTAGGCAAGACTGATTGGATTCATCCTGATGCTTTAGATCAATTACTTCATAAATGGAACACTGATCCCAAATTTCAAGAGAAGAGTGAGAAAAATAGATCAAATAGGGCCCATATGGATGGACCATCTTATACTGGGGGCTCCATCCCATACAGCGAGCATCGACGAAAAATTGTGAGCACAGTCATTTTCTATTTTAATATTTGATATTTTGTACTTTGAATTAATTAAGTGGCGGTCAAAATTTGTGATTGCAGGCAGCGTCTAGGGAAGTTCCTGCAGAAGATGTTGAGTGGGCTACCTTTGAGCGGACCCAAACACAGGAGTCTACCAATGGCAGTGGGCGCCGCTGGATCAACGTCAGGTCGCAGCAATTTGCGGTGAGATATTCATTACTTTTGTTTTTCGTGTCAGGAAGTTACATATTTAATTCATTTCACATGCGTCATCTGTGATCTTTTTTTTTCCTGCAGGAAACCTATCAGAAGCTGACGCAGGAGAGAGACACCTAGAGTCAGGGCGAGCGCGCATTCTCTCAGTCCGATAACGATAGTTTATTCATTCAAGCTGCAGGAGGATTTAACAAGAAAGGGAGACTCTTCGGGATGTGTGCCTCTGTGAGCCGGCTGAAGCCTACGTAGCAGTCCTTACCGCGCAGTGAAGGTGCTGATCCAGGTAAACATGATAACATTCTTCTACATTGTTACGTTTCCATTCCCTTTTCCTTTTAAATGAAGTAAGAGAAAAAGAACTCACTCTGCAATCTTGTTTTTTAGATGAGGTTAGGAGGCTGAGGGTGTTGGTGGAGGCACAAGACGAGATGATACGGCAGCAACGAGAAGAGCAGCTGCGGTACCAAGAAGAGCAGCGGCAGTACCGAGAAGAGCAGCAGAGGACAAATGATGTGGTGAGGTAGTTGCAGCTTGCACTTCAGTCTAAGGTATTTTGCGGGCGCTTGGTGATGACGACCATCCTGGCGACGACAATGATGATCATGCTGCTTCTTTATAGATTATGTTTCAATATTTGTTGTTCGCAACTTTAGAACATATATATTTTGATTTTGTTACTGTAAAACATTCTATATGATTTTTATTTTAAATTTTTATTATATGCAAAATTTATCATGAAATTTATTTACTTTTTAAGGTTTTTAAAAATTTTTATGCAATTTTCTACAAATTTTTAATAATTTTATTTTTTTAAAAAATATGTTTTATGTTTTTTTTAAATATATATTTTTATTTTTTTTATTAAAATTATTTTTTAAAATTTAATTATTTTTTATTTATTTTATTATTTGTGACGGAATCTGTTCTATCGCAAGTGGGACGGACAATATTCCGTCGCAATTTGCGACGGAAGATGTTCCGTCGCAAAACCCAACATAGATTCCGTCGCAGTTGCGACGGAAATTCAAATTTCCGTCACAATTGCAACGCGATTTTTGCGACGGATACATTCTGTCGAAAAGCCATTTTGCGACGGAAAATTTCAATTTTGTGACAGAATTTTTCTATCGCAAAAACTGATTTTTTTGTAGTGGTATGTGTGTGTGTGTAGTAAAGAAAGTCAAAATTAACCAAGGTGAATAATAGTTTGAAATCCAAAGTGAAAACTTAAGAAGCAAGTTAATCCTTTAATCAAATACAAGTAAATGAGAATCCATAGAAACTAAATCATATCTTGAAATATTGAAACTAAGTATTAAATATAAGTAGATATTTGAAACCAGTAAATTATGAGCTTGAACTTGGCTATTCCCAAAGTCATTTTCGTATACTTTTGTGATCCATACCTAAGTGTTTTAGGAAGTTTAAAATAACCATAAATGTAGCCATAAAATTATGATTATGAAAGTGAAATTAGATTTTAAATAAAAACACCAACTTACACCTAACTAAATTAGCATTTGGAGTAGCTAAAGAGATGAAGCAAAATATCCAAGGAATAGGGGGGAAGGTGGCGGTTTTGAAGAGGTGTAAGGGTGAGATTAAAACTTCTTTGCTAAGTTAAATCCAATGGTTAAAATCAAGGGGAAGTTGTTAGGAAGTTAACTAAGGTTTTGCTATAAATAGAGGCTTCATGCTTCATAATTTCTCACCAATTTACCAAGGCATATGCCGAAATTTAGAGAGTGAGGAAGTGAGTGGAGGAGCTTCAAGAGCAAGAAGCAAGGTTCAAGGTTCTACAAGAGGTAAGGAAGCTTTTAGTTTTAGTCATTAGCTTTTATAGTTTTAGTAGAAATGTTAGGAAATGTTATTTTGATATTTAATCTTCCAATTATAGTTTTATTCTCATGTTTTTATGATTTCCATTGCCTTTATTTCGAAAAAAATGATGAAGAAGGAGTATGGCAAAATTTTTGGAAGATTATGATCAAAATAGCGAAGCTCTGGCGAAATTTTATTGATTAATGATTTCAGAAGCCAGCAGCAAAAACGTTAATATTTTATGAAGGAAATGAGGTTCTAAAATTCTGAGTAAATTCATAGTGAAAGTAGACATATAGGGCTTTCCAAATATGTATAGAGTGTGTCATTTGAAGTTCTGTGCAAAGAGATAAAAATTTCAGAAGTTAAGCTACGTTTTTTGGGGAAAATTCTGGGCATAGGTTTGAAACGTTGAAACTGGGAATTATTCTTGAATTCTGGGAGAGTTCCAGTATTTTTCCTCGAAAATAGAGATCTCAAGGAGTCTGGGGAATTTTATGGATCCTCGTTTCAATTTTTCTGGAATTAGTTATGATTTTTCAAAGTTAGACAAAATTCTGCCCAGAAATGCTGGACTAGCGTTTTTCCGAAATTTTGTGGGAATAATTAAAGAAATAAATCCACCAAGGGTAAAATTGTCATTTGTGGCCAAGTTATCTCTTGGAATAATATTTGTGAATTAATAGAGGCGATATTACCCTTATAGGATAACTGTGAACGCATTCTGACCGACAGAACGTACCAAAACTCATCAACGAAGGTACGGACGCGTATTGTAACCTTAACTCTTATGCTTATGGCATGCTTATATATGATAGTTGTACTCATATGTAAGACTTTGTTTTGAAATTACTCTTTAAACACTGAATTGAATACGGGTTATGGTCTTGATAACGCCGTTAAGTTTTCCTAGCGCTGAGGACACGATAGGCCATCGTGGCACTGGTGAATAGTGCAGACTGGGATAACATACATATTGTAGTGGCTGTATTTTGTTATTGCCTTACATGTTATGAATTTGAAATGTGTAATTGTATACTTATTATGTGATACCTGTCATATACTGTTTACATAAGCATGGGGTTAACCGTTACCTGAGGTTCAATAGGTATTGAACCTCAGCTCTTGCATTAACTTCAGGGTCCCAGGGAGCCAGAACCAAGGACAAGGGTAAGGAGCCGGCATAGGAACCAAACAAAGACGCTATTATTTTATTTTGTACTTAGGTGTATTAAGAACTCGGATGAATGTACTGATGAATGTTCAGCTTGATACACTACATACAATGTTATTCAATTACTCTTTATTTCAAAAGAAAAAATATTTCTCACGCTCAACTCTGATCAGAAACACCTTGAAAACGTTTATAAAAATGGGGTGTTACAGAGATATTGCACCAGATGATCGTATTGTTTAGGCCTAAGACTAGGAATTGGTCTTTCATTGGAGCTCACATGTGTCGCTCCCAAACCTCTTCCCTTTGTTCTCTTTTGTCATCCCCCTTTCTTAAAGCCTTTTGGATAACCTATGATCTCATAACATCAATCTTTGGTGTGCCCAAGCTTCTCACAATGATTGGAATTTTGGATTTTAGGGAGACAATTCTCTGATACCATAAGAAATATGTAAATGACAATGAATTGCATGTCTATCGTTGATTGATTAGAGGGGAGCGCACGCGCATACACACACTTTTAGTACATGCACACACTAATGGAGAATATCATAACAACCATATCTCCATATTAATATTTACAATATTAGTTAATAATAAAATCATAATATTATTACAATACTATAATATGCAATCCAGTAATATTCTTTGAGATATATTGCCTTCACATTTATTTTCGATCTTGACTCCTATAATTGAAAATTTATTTAGCGAGGATATTGCTCTGTAAAAGTAAGTTCATTTCTTGATTCTTCTTTGGCAGATTGCTCTCTAGATGCAGATGATGGAATAATAATAATACTAGGCAAGCTTGTCCAATAATTATTGAGGCGTGGTTCTGAAGGAACTGGTATGGTACATGAAGAGCTACTCAGCAACGTCACAATGAAAGCCATTGATGGTCTTTGACCTGCATTTTCTTGGAGACACAATAAACCTATTTGGATGCATCTCATCATTTGAGTTCTTGAAGATCCTCCTTCTTCAATAATCAATGTTGGATCCACAATATTTGACAATTTTCCTTTTCTCCAACTTCTCCAAGCCTGCAAAAGTTTTCTTTAAAAAAAAATCAAGAATATGTATTATACTAATAAGAAGCTAGCATCAACAATCCATATGTTAGTTATTAATGTTTTCTAACAGTACCAAACCAAAATCTGTTTCATACTGTTTTGAATTTGATAATAGGGTTAAATACCATTTTTGCCATGAAAGTTTACTTTAAGGAGCACTGGTTACTCAGAATTTTTTGGTCTCATTTTTGTCCCGGAAGTTTAAAAACGTAGCAATCTTGCCTATCCATTGATCTTGACCGTTGAATTGTTGCTCTTCTTTATAAACTTCTCAAGGCAAAATTGCTCCTAAAAGCTTCCAGGGTGAATTTGCTCCTAAAAAAAAAAAAAAAAAATCCTTCCAAGGCATATTTGCTTTGTTTTAAAACTTCTGGAGCAAAAATAAGACAAAAAAACTTCCGGGTGATCAATGCTTCTTAGGTTAAACTTTCATGGCAAAAATAATATTTAATACTTAATAATATTAAGACTGAATTGATGCAATAATATTCTTAAAAAAAATGCATGAAAAGTATTGATAGAGAGCACACTCACAGCTGTTCCTATATGCTCTATGTTCTCCGCATTGTGGAATTCACCATTCTTTTGGCCACTTATAATTTCTAAAACCAATACTCCAAAACTAAAGACATCTGACTTCATTGAAAAAATTCCATGTTTCATGTATTCTGGTGCCATATATCCACTGCAAGCACATGTCAATGGATTATTAGTATTTAAACTTAATTAATCTAATAATAGCTCTAGTAATTGACATAATCTAGAATATATACTCTTCAAGTCTTTAATATAAGAAATATTTTCCTAATTAATTTCATTAGATTAAAAAAATTAATTGAGTTAGTTGTAATCATATGTATTTCCTAAAACACTCTAACTATCTTCCTTCATTTCCTCTTCTCGTTGATTATTATTGATGGGTAAATTAGAAAAAGATTAATAAATATAAAAATTGTCTTATATTTAAGACCAAAATCAACTTTCTAAATATGTCTTATTTTAAGAACTGAAAGGAGTGTGTGTGTGAACTTACAAAGTCCCAACAATTGTACTTGTATTGCCTTGGGTTTGATCTACTCCAAACAACCTTGCCATGCCAAAATCTGAGATCTTAGCATTCATGTCTTCATCTAAAAGTACATTGTTTGGCTTCAAATCTCGATGAATAATCCGTACTCGAGAATCTTGATGGAGATAAAGAAGACCTCGAGAAATGCCTTCTATGATTTTGAAGCGCTCTTGCCAATTTAAATGTGCTCTCTGGATTGGATCTACATTAAGTCATGGACACACATTCTATAATTTAAACTAACAATCTTTTGAACTGAATTTTATTTAGAGGAGAACTCCTACTAATATTCTAGAAATGTAATATATCCAAATATACCTGTTTATTATGATATAGAAAACAAATTAATGAAGACATCCAACGTCAACATTAGCTAATGCATACCAAATATGAAGTAATCAAGGCTTTTGTTAGGAAGGAACTCATAAACAAGAAGCCTCTCTTCTCTCTTGAGACAAAAACCAAGTAGCTTGACCAAATTCCGATGTTGTAGCTTGGCCATTAACAACACTTCATTCTTAAACTCTATATCTCCTTGCCCAGAATTCTTACTCAACCTTTTTACAGCAATCTCCTGTCCATTATACATCCTACCCTGAAATTATTATATTAAAAGAAAACACTTATGTATAAGGTTTGATAATTGACATAATCCTAAATGCACAAAACTAGACCATTGATGAGTTTGAGTCATGCAACTAGCTCTTTGAATTTCATGCAAATGCCAGGAATGATGAATCCAACTTTATTGTTATTTCTTATAAAAAAAATTCATCAAATATGTTCAACTTAATACTCACACACACAATTTAGTATCTTACCAAGTAAACAGCTCCAAATCCACCTTGTCCAAGCTTATTTGCATCAGAAAAATCATTTGTTGCTACTTTGACGGTTTCAAAGTCCATTTGCAATGAGTCAGCGCAATCCTTAGCTTCAGCTGGGAGTACGGTACAGATCATCACTCAATCTTATAGTTCAACACACAACATTTAAATTATAGATTTTGTATTATTTTTTTGTTGAAACTAACCATACATGCATTTTATTTATTTTCAAAAGTATATTTTAATCTAAATTTTTATTTTTTTTGAATTATCACTAATTAAAATCTTGGGAATTTGAGTTTTAAGTGAATTAGCTCATCCTTCTAATAAAATGGAATTCATATCATTTAATGAAATCGTTAGCAGCTACACTACACACGCATCATATAAACATTTTCATTTATTTCATGTTATATTATTATTCTTGATGATGATTATGATGTCATGTTCTGCTTCAAAAGCAAACGAAGTAGTGTCTGCTCACTTAGCTTCATGCTAAAAAAATCACCAAAATATGATATGTTGACTTACATTTAATTTTCTTGGGTCTCCTGCCGGACTTTAAATATAATACAATGATAATAAAGATGAGTAAGATGAGTCCTGCGTTGGTGGCAACAACTACGCCAACTACAATACTTGGTGATGTTTTTCTCTGTCCTGTAAAAAATGAAACATCTACTTAAAATTAAGAGTAAGGTTTGGCAAAATCATAGTTTGAATTTGCAAATGCGTTAAAGCAGTTTATCTATTAAATGTAGGTATGGTAAATATTTAATTTTAAATAACAGAAGTATTGTGTTTTTTTTTTTTGTAAATATATAACTAAATAACTTACATTTCATAAAAACAAAACACTTCAACAAATGAAATGAATGAATCAATACTGTATGTACATAAATGGTTAAGATATCTTTTTTAATCAAATTAAGATACGTAAATTTCTTTTAAACATCAATATTTGGGGTCATCATCTCCATGATGAGTATATAGTGCTCTTCACTATGATGAGATCACTAGACCATTCAAATTTAAGCTAAATGGTTTAAATTTAAAAATTTTAATATGTAACTTTTCAAATGATAAATTTATTTTTATGAGAAGTGATAGTTATAAAATTGTCTTCATTTCAAATTTTCCATATATCAAAATAAAAATTTATTTAAAATACAAGAAATTAAATCTGGCCATCCATAATCAATTTGGACAGTCCAGTGATGAGCACAGTACAGAAAGTGCTACCCAATATTGGATACTTTTAAGTAATTTTCACCTTAAAATTCTATTTTTCAAGTGTAATTTAATTTTTTTTTTCAAAGAGAGAACACCTTTATCATATAAATTTACCCTTTTTTGGCTAATAAATCTTCCTTATGATCCTAAATGTTGGAACTAATAGAGAGATTTGCTTTATCCCTAACTGTTAGACTTTATTTTCTAAATTTATAATTTTTTTCCTAAACTTTTTTCTATTAATTGCACATATTAAGAGAATTTTTTTTTATAGGTAAGTAGTTTTCAATATAAATGATTAAAATGTGTTCTTTAGAAAACCAACAAACATATTTTACGAAATAACAAACATAATTAATTAGTTTGTTTTAAATTTACCTTGTTTGGACTTGGAGCTGGAGCTGGGACGACTAGGCAACGGGGACGGCACAAAGGGTTGTGTCTTATTGTAAGCAGAAGCGTCAAAGAAGCTATCGGGTTCAAATCTAACGCTACAACTGGGTCTTAACACCCTACCACCTTTCTTTCCATCGCAACATTTAGAAATATCAGAGATAGCCCCACCCAAGCACATGTCACAATCCTTGTTCGACAAGTCCGGCGTACACTGCGTCACGCCGTATATCATTTGATTGCTCGGACCACTTGCATTCGCCACCGCAAACTTATGAAGCGAGTCGCCGGAAGCAGCCCTTTCTCTCAGATAATTCATCATCTGCATCAACACATTCTTGAACTCTTTTTTCTCCAAAGCGTCCGAGCTGTGCGATAAATTGTAACCGGGCGATGTTTCCATTACACCAAAAATCGATCGGTTCGAGTATCGGAGAAAGCAGGTATCGTACCACCCGATTGCTTCCCTCGCGTTAGGTGCACATACTTGGAGAATAATCACCCTCGAATCTTGGATGCAACTGCGGCAATCTTGTGCAGCAATATCTCCTCGGCATAGTCCAATAACGTTGACTTTGTCGGAGTTTTTGCCGGAAGAGAAGTTGTAGAAGCCGTAGTCAATTTTTGTGTCGAAAGACATATTTTGTAAAAGATCTTTGAGGTTGGTTCGGAACGAACTATTGCTATCAGCCGGGGATTCACTACAGAAATATTTCAAGAAGTTTTGCTGGGAAATAGTGACATGATGAGATATTAGGGTTAGGTTGAGGATAAAGAAGAGAAAGGAAACCCTAACCATGGTGAGTAGTGTCTGTGTTTTGTCTCAGTAGTAAATGTGGTGGGGTGTTACAGAATTGTCTGACTGGAGTCTGTATTCTTTTCTTTGCATTTAGATCTATGGTGTTTTTGTGTGAGAGGAATGTCTTCATTATTCATATCTCTTGTAATTTCTTCTCTTTTGAAACTCTATTGTTAAATAAACTTTCAATGATTGAAGTTATTATGTAAAAAATATTATTATAACATTAAATAAAATAAAAATCTACCAAGACAAAATAAATTTAATTTATATCAATTTTAAAGCATAAATTTATTTATTATTTAATTTTTAATATTATAATAATTATGTTACAGAATAAATCTCAACAATTGAAGTTTAATCTAATGGTGGAGATACCACTGATGTCTCTTCTCCCTCATTCATTATTTACTGTTTATAATGCATTAGCTAATAAAAGAGTAGGTGTGTGGCACTCCATCCGTTCTTTTTTATAAGAAACAACCGCCACATATATTTGTTTCTATTTAAAAGAAACATTCAAAGAATATCCTAGTTTTTGTCTATTATTTTCACACTTTGCCCCTATTTAATTATCCATATTTCTCAAAATCTCTCTTCACCACACATTTTCTCTCTTATATAATCATCTTTATTACTCCATAGTATTAATTTTTTTTATTATCTCTTCTACAATCCTCTTTATTATAATAAGTTCCTTATTCTCGGTCTTGTTCCATGCCCTCATAAAAAAAGGGTATTTTTTGTCAACACTGTTAACATTTTTATATATTTATTGTGCTTAACCAATGGTTTGATCTACATTATTTACTTAAGTATTCCTTTTAAAAACGAACCGATGAAGTATTTTTCAACATTTCATTGGGTTGATTTGTGTGGGGGAAAATGGTACCAAGTGCAATTCGGAGTAGAGACTGACAAGTAGTGCCCAAACTTACAGCTTTTTGTTGGGGGTGTAATACCCGGATAACTATTATCTGAAATATTATGTTACAATAATAAAAATGTCTATTTACGAAGACTTTGACCTTAACATGTTATATGATTTGTCTAAGTTCAAAGGGAAACACTAAGAAAATTAGAGGAAATTTATTGTCAAAAAGGTGAAAAATGCATCTTAGGGCTATAAAATATTCTAAGAAAAATTATGAAAAAATTCTAGAAGGCATGGAATAACTATTAAAAATTTAGAAAGCATATTATCCTTAATTTAGACAATTTAATAAATTATTTTCTATGAAAATAAAAAGAAGGAAAATTAAAAAGTATTCTAAGACTAAAATTGACTCTATGATTTTTGATAATTTGCATGGAGTTTGAATTATTAATGTCAATAAAATTGTTGTGAGAAAATGATTAGTTTTAGTTAAGAAAATTATTAGAAATTATTAAAGGATTAATTAAGTAATTTTCAGGAATTTTATAAGATTAGAGAAATTTAGGAAACATGAAAAATAAAATAAATATAAATAATTATTATTAAGGGCCGTTTTGGCCCAATTAAATAATTAATAAGGGTTAAGATGTAATCTTAGAAAGTAAGGATTCAATGGCTTAAGATTTTTCAAGAAATTATAGAAGCCTAAATCCATGTAATTACTTATGGACCAATAGGAAAATTTTGGGAAAAATAAATGCAAGATAAATAGAGTATTAGGGTAAATGAAAAAAAAAATTATTATATATATATATATATATATATTTATGTGTGGGCCGAAAATTAGGGGGAGGGATAAGAATAAAATTAGATATTTGTAAAATAATAATATTATAAGATTAAGACATGTGGTAATTAAATAATATTATATTAATAAAAAGTGAACAGGATAAATGACCACGGATAGAAATAAAATCATACCTAGAAAACTGTGAACTAGGCTTCAGAGTCAGAGTATATTATGAACAAGTGAATTTTTATCTCGGAGTAGGCTATTTGTGAAGTCATTTCTGTAACCGGTAGCGACTACCGAGGATTTTCGACAGGTAATGGAATGTCCTTAATAAGAGTATAAGGTTAGGAAAACCCAGTATTCTCGAAGAGAAAGAAAAGACCTTTAGCGTGTTGTTCCCGAAATTTTAAGATTTTACAAAATTTCACAATCAGGACACCGAACCAGGAATTTCATCTAATAAAGTAAGATGACACAAGCATGATGAGGTCATCAATTTTGTCTTCTTGTGGGAGGGGGGGAGGTCGGCCAACTCATGAATGGCCAAGATCAAACCACCTCAACAAAATGCGATCCAATGGTCAGAATTCGATCAGACAAAGTTCAATAAAATTACGAAAATGCCATTGAGTTTTTCTATAAATAGCCCTCAACTCTTTTCATAATCTTCACAACAAGTTCTCTTGAGAATTTAGAAAATTTGGGAGAAAAGGAAGAAGGAGGAATCCGGAGAAATTCATAGCGAAACTCTGAGTAAGTTTTCCAGTCCTTAGTCTTTAGTTTAAGTAGTTTTTTCGGTAGTTATAGTAGAATTGCTAGAGTAGTCTTTAATTTTTCAAGTTAGCTTAGATATCATGTTTTAGGAATAAATATGATATTATCTTAGGAATATGTTAGAGGAAAGGTTACAGCAAAATTTTGAGAGTTTAAAGTCAAAATAGCGAAGCTCTGGCAAAATCCCACCAAATAATCAAACTAGGGGCAAAATGGTAATTTGTACCTAAAATGCCTATTGTGATCTTAAATATTCATATCGGTGATATCATCATTATAGGATATCCGAAATCACGAACCGCTGTTTCCGCTGTCACCGTCGTCGTACCGTCACCATACCGCTGTTAAACGTACCATAAGTAGGCGAAAGTGCCAGATATCATCAACAGAGGTACGGACGCATATTGTAACCTTAACCCTTATGCTGCTCATATACATATATGTGATAGACATGTTCATATACTGAAGCTCTGTTTAAGGTTGTCAGTTGTACATACAGCTATATACGAGTTATAGTCTTGATAACGCTGTTGGGTTTTCCTAGCGCTGAGGACACGATGAGCCATCGTGGTACTGGTTATGTGCAAACATGTTGTGAGACTTTACATACTGTTTTGTGCTTATGTTCTGTCAATGTTGTGATCATGCATCTGCTATGTGCTTATGTAGTGATTTATTGCTGTTATGTGTTATGATTAGCTGCTGTCCATATACTGTTTTATTTGAGCATAAGGTTAACCGTTACATAAGATCCAAATGGAAATTGGATCTCAGCTGTAGCTTCAGGTTCGGGCGAACCAAGGAGTGGAAATAGGGGCAGGCAGACGATGTAGGATACTAGACGGAATTTTTATGTTTCTAATTTATGTAATTGTCTTCTTTTGGGTATTGGATGACTGTATTAGAATAATTATACTGTGGTTATATATCTTTAAGGTTCAGCTACTCACTTGCTAGAATGCTCGACTCTGATCACTGGTTCTAAAAAAAAAAATTCCGTTGTTTTCAAATGGGATGTTAAGGAGGGGAGGTTGACTTTTATAGTCATTTTGAGTTTATATTTTTCAGGATGAATAATTTATCACATCAAGTGTTTCAGGAAAGAGATGGGAAAATACAGATGCCTCACGATATTATAAATAGTTCATAATGATTATTTTGGACTATTAAAGTCTTTTGGGTTAGTATCATGTATGATCTTTATAGTTTGCTTCATTTTGATTTTGATTCCCATAGTTTAAAACATAGGTTTTAGTTCCTCAAATTTCTTTCTACATAAACAGTTAGTCCCTATAGTTTAAAAAGAACTTGATCCATTTTGCTCATTGAAAAATTAAAACCTATTATTTGAAAGTATTAAGTACTAAAGACAAAGTAAAACAAACTATAAAGATCAAACAATATATTCACTCAATTCTTTTTCTTTAGCGTTGAAACAGTGGAAATAAAGATAGCACGCATTTGTTAAAAACTTGAGTCACAATCATAAATATATAGCCCCATGATCTTCTCCCTACTACGCCAGCTACCAAAAGACGGAGCTTTTTGCTAGCCATCTAACCAGATATTTACTCCTTTCATATCGTATTTAGTATGCATGTCACTTCTAATATATTTATAGTAATGATGAAAATTTTTACACATTATTAATTCTATTTTAAAATTTAATGAATTTTCAACTTTGTTTCAATTAAACTTACACGATACCTCAGGAAAATAAAATTAATATAATATAAAAAATGAAAGATAAAATTGTACATTCATATAAATTTTAATAATGTAGCTTATAATTCTGAGCAAAAAATAAAAAATAATGTAGCTTAAAAATAGGACAAATGAAAATATTCTCTCTTAGGACTAAAAGAATACTCCTTCCAATCCATATTTTACTTTCTCTTCTCTGATCTACAATATAAATTACTTCTAAAATAATTGCTTCATGCGTGGTTAGGTTTAGAGATGATGTCTTGACTCTTGATGAGTCTTCAATACCTAATTTTAATTGGCCATGGGAAGACTGATGACTTTTTTTTTTGGTCGAAGGAAGACTGATGACCAAGGCCATATTACTTACTTGTCACGTTTCGGTAATAAGCTTTAATTTATTGCAAAGGCTCTTGGTTTCCCCGTAGAGCTAGGGACATTTTCCCTGTGCATTTCATAGAGAAACGGTAGTGATTTACTGGAGATTCATTTTTCCAAAGTTTGTGTAATTTTTGTTTTAGAATTTAGATTAGTCATTAGATGATGACGTCTTGACTCTTCCACAATTATTCATTTTAAATTAAATGCGCCTTCTAAAATTTAAAAGAGGAGCCTGTTTCCATCCTAAGTGTTTTGCTTAGTAGATAGAGCAAAGCATATCTGTATTGTCTATATCTCATCTAATTCTTTATATTTGATTTTTTAAGACTTTATATTTTTTTAAACAAATAATTTTTAGAGTAAAATACTCTGACATCTCTCTTATTTTGCCTTATTTGTATGAACCTCCCATCTTTTTTGAAAATATAGACTTAAGTCTAAACAATTAACTCCATTAAGAATATTCCTAAAAGATTCCAAAAATATATTTTTTTAATGAAAATTTATATAAAAATAAAATTTATTTACTATTTTACCCTTAATACTAAATCCCTAGTTTTACTTTTATCTTACATATATTTATTTTGTCTTTCACATTTTAACTAAAATTGTTTTAAAGAATTTAATATTTTTTTTATCTGTTCCTTATTTTCTATTTTTATCTTTACAAATAGTTGTTTGTTTAATAATTTTAGCACCGGTTAATGTAAATATCACAAATTTAAATATTCAAGTAAGTTTTTAAATAAACATGTACTAGATCAAATATTTTTATAAATATTTATGGAAAAAATATTAAATTATAAATTTAAATGACACATACAATCTCAAACTTATATACTTTATTGTATTTGATAAAAATATATGTGTTTAATATATATTTGAAGTCAAAATTAATTTATAACATCAAAACTAATAAATTTTTTTAAAATTAGAAAGGTAAAAAAAAAAATCTATCAGAATAAATGTTTGGCGGTATAAACTTGGTTTCACAGATTTTTATTAGCCTATATATATTGAATACTAATTAAAGAGGAACATTTTGATAAAAAAAAAAAAAAATTAAAAGTCTAACTTAACTGCCAACTAACAGTTTAGGTAAATGAAAATAGAATATTAAAATATAAGAGAGATTGGTGTAACATATATTTTTATTTTGAGGGATGTTTTATGGGTTTCTAAAATAGATGAGACGTCTGTGTAATTAAGGCAAAACATGAGAGTGATTAAAGTATTTTACTCTAATTTTTATGGGCACAAAATCTAAAATAAAGATTATTTTTGTAAAAAATATTTTTATTTAAAAATAACTATTTAAAAAAATCAGATTTGGACTCTCAAGAACAGATTTGGACAATCTATATGTGCTTAGCTCCTTAGCGGGGAAACCAATTTAAATGAGAATTTTTAACACGCCAGTATTATTTGTAGTGCTGAGCTCTTCGTGCTCATCAACGTAATGCGATCCCTAATTAAGGGTAATTTGGCTATTGCACTGTTGCTTTCATTGATATTTTAAAAATTACGCTACCTTTCTTGTATTGATTCTTTACTCAGGCAAGGAAAAAGCATGTTTGGGGGACCCATGTTTCCCTGTTCGAGGTAAGACGATTCAATTGGGACTTTTCATGTCAATTTTCTTCCATTGGAGAAATCACTGTATATGATATGCCGTGCGTCTGTCTGCTGTCTCCTCAACATGTCTATTTCTATTTGGTTTCACAATATGGTTTGCAAATTGAAATTACAGGAGAGAGATCAAAAGATAATTACTAGATTATTATGTCCTCCTTGACTTTTCATGCATCCTGTATTGTCAAGTTTACTGTTAATGGGATGGTGAAATACTCAAAACCATAAACTTCAATTTAAACCATGCTCATCACTCTCTTGGTCCAAAATATAAGATGTTGTTGACTAATTCTCATAAATCAACAAAGGATAGTTAAGTTATTTAATGTGTTTTAAATTGATGGTAATATTTACCTATTTTACCTTTTATTAAAGAACATGATTTTCAAATATACATTTATTATTTGTCATATCTCTCTCCTACATAGAGCTGGGAATTAGGGCCGGCTCGTGAAAGGCCGGGGTCTAACAGGGCCGGCCCTCTAAGCCCAGAGTAAGAAAAACACATGTTTTTCAAAGTCCAGCCCGAGAGCACCAGGGCCAGGGCCGGCCCGTAGGGCCTGAAAATTACTATTCCAAATTTTAACTATTTTTCATCCACTTTTTTTTTAAAAAATATAATTAATAAATTACAACACTAATCATTCAATAAATAAGCACAACCACTAATTCATAATCAAAAGCAAACTATGTTCATAAATAACTCATATAAAACATAAAAAGCATATCACTAAGTGGCATTAGTACAATGACTATTATTATCGTCATCTTCGTCACTATCATCGATTTTAACGACATTTAATAGTTCTTCACTTTGAGTAGTAACCTCTAACTCATGAGAAAGAATATCATGAAATTCTTCTCCCGTATCATGAACACATCCATAATCTTTATTTGCAACAAATAATAAATCAAATTATAGAATTAGAGTATAGTTATTATGTATTTGTAGTTAAATAGATAAATAACTCTATAACAAATACAATATATATATAAATTAATAAATTTAAAAAGAAAAAAAAAGCTACAGTGAAAAGGGCTGGCTCAAGGCTTTTCAGGGCCGGCCCGTTTAAGCCCGAGGCCCGTCAGGGCCGGCCCTCCAAGGCTAATTTCAAATAACTCGTCCACTTTTCAAGCTTGGTCCTTAAAGGGCCAAGGCTTAAACGGGTCTGGCCCGTTTTCCCGGCTCTACTCCTACAATGGGTAAGAGTGGAAAATAATTCTTAATTATCCTATCAATTTCTTATATTTTGGACTAAAATTTCTCCTAATTTTTTTTAATATCATAAAATCAGACGGAGTAACAATATAATAAAAACACATCACAAACTAACTCAAGTTGACACGAGTGGTTGCAAGTTGGAACTAGTAGCGTGGTGACCAAATGGTCCATAATTGTATTAGATATATCTAAACCATATTATTTAATTACATTTTTGAAAAATAATTTTATATTTTCAGAAAATTATTTTAAAATAACAAATGATTTACAATTAAAAAAAAAAAACAGAACGTATAATGACACAAGTGCAAAACTAATTACATTATAACAATTTAGAAGCAAATTAACAAGAGTAATTTATGGTTTATATGAGAACTCTATCTTTTAAATGACATAATGACAGGGAGGGGAAAAACTAATTAAATTAGAGAAGGAACGAACAACAAATAAATTAGAGAATCGATTTTCATTTCTTGTATATGAAGCAAATACTCACACTCCCACATATATATGATTGAGGGGGGCTGACAACAAATATACTAGGCTATATATCAGAAACAAAAAATAAAGAAAGAAATTGAAGTTTTAGACTTAATTATATTGTGAAAAGTGCATTGAGAGGTAAAATGTGGATACAATTTTTCTCTAACATTATAAGAAGAGTTAAGGTTCACCGTGGATTATTTCTCTCTCTCTCTCTCTCCACGCCACACATTCTCTCTCTTATACAATCATCTTTGTTACTCCTATAATATTATTTTTTTTATTCTCTCTTCTACGATCTTTTTTATTATAATAATTTCATTATTCTTAGTTTTATTCCCTATGTCCTTATAAAAAATGAAATTTTTATCAAAACTGTTGCAATGTTTATATATTTATTATATTTAACCAACAGTTTGATCTTTAGTTAAGTATTCCTTATAAAAACGAACTGATGAAGTATTTTTAAAAATTTCATTTGGTTGATCTGGGTGGGGAAAAATGGTACCAGGTCCGGGGTCGAGACCGACAATTATAGTCAAGTGTTGCAAGAAAGAGATGGGAAAATACAGATGCCTTGCGATATTAGAAATAGTTCATAATGATTATTTTGGACTGCTAAATTCTTTTTGGGTCAATATAATGTTTGATCCCTATAGTTTGTTTCATTTTAATATTGATTCCCATAGTTTAACTATGTAAACTCTTAGTCCCTTTAGTTTAAAAAGAACTTGGATCATTTTGTCCATTGAGGAACCAAAATCTATTATTTGAAACTATAGGTACTAAAGGCAAAGTAAGACAAACTATAAAGATCTAACATTATATTAACTCAATCCTTTTTCTTTAGTGTTGAAACAGAGGGGAAATAGAGATAGCATGCATTTGTTAAAACTTGAGTCACAATCATAAATAGCACTACCCAAAGATAGTGCTTTTTGCTAGCCATCTAACTAGATATGTACTCCTTTGATCGTATTTAGTATGCATATCACTTCTAATATATTTTATGGGAATCATAAAAATTTAACAAATTCTCAGATTTACTTCAATTTAACATACAAGATAGCACATGAAAATAAAATTAATACAACATAATAAATGAAAGATAAAGTTGTACATTCATATAAATTTTAATTTTATAGATGTGATTTATAAGTAGGACAAATAAAAATATTCTCTCTCTGTCTTATAATAGTACGAGAAGAATAATCTTTCTCGTCTATATTATACATTCATATAATATAAATGAAAGATAAAGTTGTACATTCATATAAATTTTAATTTTATAGATGTGATTTATAAGTAGGACAAATAAAAATATTCTCTCTCTGTCTTATAATAGTACGAGAAGAATAATCTTTCTCGTCTATATTATACATTCTTTATTTTACCATATAAATCACTTTTATAAGAATTGTTAATTAGGTCTACGGTATAAGTTACTTGAAGAGTACAGTTGACATTTATTCATCAATTTTGCCACCGAAATTAATGTTTCAATGTGCATGTTTCCTTGTATCCTTATCTCTCCTTCAAGGGTAAAATTGAATTAACCACTACAAGATCAAAACTTAAACAATTCGTGGTTAGATTTAGATGATGTCTCGACTCTTGTGTCTTCCAACCATAAGTTGATGCTTTCTGTCAAAGAGTACATACATTTTTCCAGCACTTGATTGGGTGGAAGAAAAAACAAGAAGCCAATTAGATGGGGAGACTGACCAAGTCCAAAATTTTTAGGATGGACTTGTCACCTTTCAGTGAGTTGTATTGCAAGTCAATGATTTTATCTTTTAGTGACACAAAAGTTATCCCAGAAATGAAATATGGCGAATTCGATCCCATTTATAATTTTATGTGGTTATTAGTATCTGTCCAATTTATAATAAAGGACAATCTTTCACAATGGAGTATTTCATTGGCAACGTGATATGATTGACTCTTGATGAGTCTTCAATACCTAATTAATTGGCCATGGGAAGACTGATGACTAAGACCATATTACTTACTTGTCACTTTTCGGTAAGCTTTAATTTATTGCAAAGGTGGTACGTTCTTGTTTTCGCCGTAGAGCTAGGGACATTGTCCCGGTGCATTTAACAGAGAAACGTTGATTTACTGGAAATTCATTTTTCCAAGTTTGTGTAATTTTTGTTTTAGAATTTAGATTAATCATTAGATGATGACGTCTTGACTCTTCCACAATTATCCATTTCAAAATAAATGTGCCCTCTAAAAATTAAAAGAGGAATTAGTTTCTTACTAAGTATTTTGCTTAGTAGAGAGAGCAAAACATATCTAGACTATGTAGATCTCATCTGATTGTCTACATTTGATATTTTAAGACTATAATTTTTTAAAAAAATATTTTTAATGGGCATAGAATCTAAAATAAAAATGATATCCTAACTATTATTTTTTTTACAATATTTTTAAATAACAATTTTAAAGAATCAAATTTAGACCATTCAGAACATATTTGGACAATCCATATATACTTGGCTCCTTGGGAGGGAAACCAGTTTAGATGAGAATTTTCAACACGCCAGTATTTTTAGTGCTGAGCTCTCCGTGCTCATCAATGTAATGCGATACCTAATTAAGGGCAATTTGGCTATTGCACTGTTGCTTTCATTGACATTTTAAGAATTACGCTACCTTTCTTGTATTGATTCATTACTCAGGCCATTGCGTGTGCGAGTGTAAGACGACGATTCAATTGGGACTTCTCATGTCAATTTTCTTCCATTTGAAAAACCATTATATGATGATGCCCTGCGTCCTACGTCGAAGGGAGCTGTGCGCTGTCTCCTCAACATGTCTATTTCTATTTGGTTTGACAATATCGTTTGTAAATTGACAGTCCAGGAGAGAAATTAAAAGAGTCACATTTACGGACCTCTTCTCTCCAACATAATTTCTAAATTAGCGAAGGAATAAACACAAATATATTAGAGAATCGATTTTCAATTCTTAAATATGAAGCCAATACACACACATATAATTGAGGGGGACTGACAAAAAATATACTACGCTATATATCAGAAACAAAAAACAAAGAAAGAAATTGTAGTTTTAGACTTAATTGTGAAATGTGCATTGCGAGGTTAATTGAGGATACAATTTTTCTAAAACATTATAAGAAGAGTTAGGTTCACCGTGGACTAATTTTTTTTCTTTAACAAATGCATCATTTTTTACAGTATTAACCTATGTTTGGTTCGGAGTTGCCTCTTCCAACACAAGTGCCTCATCTACTATTTAAATTTGAGACCCAAAGGGATTTTATGGAGTCTTACACCACTAGAGTAACTAGTTTTATAAGTGCATCTTACCTAAGTATTTTGTGATAAAATTTTACTTTTGAAAATTTATCATGTTGAATACACCTAAAAAATTCTTAAAGTATTTGATGAACTATAAAATACTTTAAAATATTAGAAAGAAGTGGAAAATACTTTAGAGTCAATGATGACTGAATCTTCTTAACCCTTTTAAGAAATTACTCAATATATACAATTTTATTTTAAAAATACTTATATACTAAATCATTTATATATACAGTACTCTTAATTAATCAAATCCAGAGTGTTTTATGCATTTTGTTTTCTCATTTTATTTGTTATTTTTATCTCACAATTTAATTCATCCTTTAGTTTTTGTTTGATTTAAGCTAAGGTTTACTTTAATTTTATTATTTAACAATTATTTGAATATAAAAGTTTTCATGAGAACAATAAAATAATCTATATTTTATTATATTTATCATGCGACATATCCATACAAAAATCAGACCATAATTCACAAAAAGATAATTATGAGATTACTAATCATAAAACGTAGAGCTCTCCCATATATGTTTTTACATATTACAAGTGTTACAAAAGCAATCAAAATAACGCACCACCACCAACTTAAACACAACAAATTGTCTCTCTTGCACACATATCACATCATAACATAACATATATAATATAGTATTTTACTCTCTCTCTCTCTCTC
The DNA here is from genome assembly GCA_037074495.1 of Acacia confusa. Lineage (NCBI taxonomy): Eukaryota > Viridiplantae > Streptophyta > Magnoliopsida > Fabales > Fabaceae > Acacia > Acacia confusa. Next base: position 3,770,167 of record CM073506.1, on the reverse strand, counting down.
TCTCTCTCTATATATATATATATATATATATATATTCTAGCGAGGATATTGCTCCGAAATTGAAAGATGATTTATGGATCCATCGGCAGATTGATCTCCAGAAGAGATTGATTTGATTCCTGGTAAGCTTCTCCAAATATAAAACGAAGGTTCTGAAGGGACAGGTAGGGTTATGGAATGAGTACTTAGCATTGGAACAATGGAAGCCATTGTTGGCCTGTGATCTGCATTTTCTTGAACACACAGTAACCCTATGTGGATGCATCTAAGTATTTCATTTCTTGACCCAGCATCCTGCTCCATCAACGCTGGATCCACAATATTTGACACCGTTCCTTTTGTCCAGTTTTTCCAAACCTGAAACCAATTTGTTTTTAATAATTAATACTCCTCCCGTCTTTAATGTAATATATATTTGAGAACTTAATTTGGTAATAAATATAAGACACAATTCGTATTTGTCAAATTTTTTTCCTAGTTTACCCCTATTAATGCTCCCTCAACCATAATCAAGGAGGAGAGGAAATGAATGAATTAAAGAAGATTATTAGATTTTTTTAGAAAAACACATGCCATATTAATTTAATCAAATTAGATAGATATGTCTTATATTAAGGACTAGACCGAGTATCTAGTTTGACTTTAATACTAAGATTAAATTTGGATACATAGAATAGAGCGTCTATATACTCACCGCGCTTACTATATGCTCTGCATTTTCCCCATCCTGGAATTGACCGTTCTTCTGGCCACTTATAATTTCCAAAACCAATATTCCAAAACTGAATACATCTGATTTGGTTGAAAATGTTCCATTTATTACATATTCGGGTGCCATGTATCCACTGCATGTCATGTAATTTTAGAGAGGTTATTATAAGTATATATTTAAATTTAATCAAATGATATATCCAATGATATAATTAGTATTGATGATCTAATGTATGAATTAACTTACTAAGTTCCAACCACTGTACTTGTTTTGGCTTGAGTTTGATCTACCATAAATAATCTTGCCATGCCAAAATCTGATATCTTAGCATTCATCTCTCCATCTAAAAGCACATTGCTTGCTTTGAGATCACGGTGAACGATTCTTACTCGAGAATCATGATGAAGGTATACAAGACCTCTAGCAATGCCTTCTATGATTTTGTAACGCTTTTCCCAATTCAATTTCACTCTTTTGACGGAATCTACATAAATAAAAATATTAATATATCGCAGACTTGTATATTTAGTGATTGAAGCCAAAAGAAGTCAAAGAAACTTGGAAATAGCTTAATTAATTTTAACATTAGAAGAAAAGCCTATACACGTAGATGAAATAACCAGAAAAATAATACTAACTTACCAAAAATGAAGCAATCAAGGCTTTTATTTGGAACATATTCGTAAATAAGGAGCTTTTCTTTATTTTCGAGACAAAAACCAAGTAACCTGACTAAATTCCTGTGTTGTAACTTGGCCACCAACAACACTTCATTCTTAAACTCCATTTCACCTTGCCCAGAATCTCTGCTCAACCTTTTTACTGCAATCTCTTCTCCATCACCTAACCTACCCTGAAATTATATATTCAGAAAAATCATATATAAGTTTTGATGTATATAATCCAAAATACAGGAAATAGGAATGATATTCCACTTGAATTATATTTAATTTAATATTTTTTTTCTTACCAAGTAAACAGGTCCAAATCCACCTTGTCCAAGCTTATTCGCATCAGAAAAATCATTTGTTGCCACTTTGATGGTTTCAAAGTCCATTTGCAATGACTCAACGGTCATGATTTCATCTTGATCTTCTACAGCTGCATATGCACGCATGGGAGCACAAGTATGTAACGTACGTAAGAGAGCTATAGTCACATATTTTTAGACAAAAAAAGTTGAAGATAGTTTTGCACGACGCCTTTTTTTTTTTTTTTTGTATGTATTTAATACTAAATATTGAATTTATGCTAGAGTGTCGGTGCACATTTGCGCAAAGCTTGAAATGATTTATACATACTTATATACTATAAAATAAATCCCTGTACTTTTATTATACATTTTAATCTATAATACGTTGACTTACTTTGGATAGTCTTCTTTAGCGTCCTGGCTTTAATTATAATGACAAAGATGACTAATGCAATGACGGCAACAGTTGGCACAACTATGGCAACAACAATTCTTGTGTTCCTCTTTCCTGCACAAGAACAAGATTTCGTGCTCATAAGTATTAACATGTTGGAATCACCTTTTTATAAAGACCAAGCTCCAAAATCATGTGGTTCAAAATGTAAGTTGAAAACAATAAATGTAGAAGACATATTTTTCTTTCCAATTACACCTCCTATAAAGAGACTAAGCGATAATGAGTGAAAATTTATTGCATGGAGATTATGAGTGAGCAAGTGACATTTATTTAATGATTGTATAAAATGGAAAGTCCAGTTTAAAATTTTAAACAAAAAACAATTTTTTACTTAGATTAAAGGACCACCTCTTGAAAGATTGTTGACTATAAATAGGACAGGAGTAAATAATGATCTGAAATACATATAGAGTGATAAATTAAATCTTGCTAGTTATATGAACTACGCGTGTGTATACCTTTGTTGGACATCGGAGGAGCCAACGGAGGAAGAGGAGACGACGACGGTGGAGATAGTGACAATGATGTGAATGGTTGTGCAGCAGCAACGTCAAAGAAAACGTAACTCTCATATCTAAGGTTGCAACTGGGTCCTAACACTCTACCCCCTTTCATTCCCTTGCAACATTTTGGAATTTCAGAGATTGCCGCATTCAAGCAAGCTCTGCAATCGTTTTCCGACAAGTCCGGCGTGCACTGTACCAGACCATGTATGTTCTGATTGCTAGGAGCCGTCGTATTCGCCGCCGCAAACTTCCGAACAGAGTTTCCGGATGCAGCCCTATCTCTTAAAAAGTTCATCATCTTCGTCACCACGCTCTGAAACTGTTCTTGCTCCAACGCAGCCTCAGTGTTCCACAGATATTGAAATGGCGATGTTTCCATGACGTGGAATATGGTTCGGTTGGAATATCGCAGCAAGCAGTTATCGTAATACCCGATCGCCTCCTTCATGTTAGGGCACACTTGGAGAAGAACAACCCTTGAATCTGAGATACAAGTGCGACAATCTTCTACCTTAACATCTCCTCGGCAAAGTACGATGGCGTTAACTCTGTCGGAGTTATTGCCACCGGAGGAGAAGTTGTAGAAGCCATAGTCGATTTGTGTGTTGGACATGTTCAGCAAAAGGTTTTTGAGATTGGTCTGAAAGGTGCTATTGCTATTATCTGACGTACCGTTGCCACAGTAGAATTTCAAGAAGTTTGACTGGGCATTAGTGCCATGATGATGAGAAATTAGGGTTAGCGCGAGGGGAAAGAAGAGAAAGGAGAACAGCCTTACAGAAACCATAATGACAAGAAGAAAGAATAGTGGAGAGTTTTTGAGATTTGGCTGATGAAGTTTGTATTGTGTTCTTGCTATTTATAAAATATCTTGGGTGCTCTATGTATTGTATCTATGCAGTTCAAACACTACATTTTTCATCACTAAATTGGGGGGATAAAAAAATTGCCGGGGTTGGGGAGATAAGATTGACTAAATCCAACCTTACTAGAATGTACGTACTTTAATTTGCTTTTAAATGTTATATTGTGTGCCTTTATTTTTTTTAAAAAAAAAAGGTTATATTTGTGTATATACTTCCCCCGTTCTCAATATTAAAAAAAAATAGAGAGAATGACAAATAAATACCAAATGAAATTCTAAAAGCTCAAAATGTTGTTAAAATTTATAAAGGACATAAAGGTGACATGAATCAAATTGTGGTATTAAAACTTGATGAATTTACCATTATGACATCTCTTCCTCTTTCTCTCTCATCTCCCTCTCTTCCTCCTCCTCTTCTGCCATAGCAACGCGCACTTGCTCTCTCTCTCTCTCTCTCTCTCTCTCTCTCTCTCTCTCTCTCTCTCTCTCTCTCTCTCTCTCTCTCTCTCTCACACACACACACACACACACACACTTGTTCATTTAGCTTAATAGTGTGCAAAAAGCTAAGATATTTTTTAAGGGATACCTGTCGATAAGTCCTTGGAATCTCCTTCTCTATTTTCATAACCCCTTTTTTTTTAAAAAAAAATGAGTGTTTTATTTGGAGTGAGAGGTTATAAGTGACTGACAAGAGATTGTTGACCTCTCACAAAATAACTAAGTTAACAAAAGATTTGCAATATAGTGTAACCTGGATCATTTCCCAACGAATTCACAGTAAGTTTAATTCGTAACAGTAAAACAATGAAACAGTAAAAATTGAGGGGTTTTGGTTTAAACAAATTAAAAACGAAATAAACAGAGATAGGTTAAAATCGATCAACCCAACATTTCGAATTCCAGAGACTTCCATCATTGAGCAAAATATGAACGAACTCGTGTTTGGTTCTAGACGAACTGAAATCTTTGCATCCGTCCAGAGAATCCCTCAACTAGACGATCGCCTAGGATTTGTCTGAACAGTGGCATCTCACTATGCTATCGCATAGCAACACTCAAACCTAGTTCGAACTCAGTCCTTGGGATGAACCAAACTGAAAATTAAATCTAACATTTGAACTATTTCCAGAAATTGAATCCGATAAGATGAAAACAAAAACGAGTAAAGTTACCGATTAAGCACAAGCTCTCTGGACGAACCATGGAATCCTCAACGTTGGGTTAATTGGAGAAATTTAGCCTAACATAACTAGAAAAAACAAAGAACAAACGAAGAACATTGCAGAGAAAATGAAACTTCTGTCTTCAATCCAAAAACGTAATGACATAAGGTGTTTGCGCTACTGCCTAACTTAAACTTAACCTAAAATGGAAATGGGCTAGGGCTGCACAATGGCCCAAAACGAAATAAATGGCAAATGAGTTTTTAATTACAATATTCGGGCCCAAAAATCCAGAAAAACGTTTCTAACTTCGGCTCCAAGTTTGACCATCCTCTTGTCCAAATTTGCCTTCCGAGTCTTCATAACATTTGTAGCCCTTTGAATCATCTGAAATATGAGACAAAAATAAGGCTAATCTGATGTCTAGTTCAAAAGTTATGGTTAAAACAATGAAGCATTATAAATTTAGAATTTTATCATGAAAATGAATTAAATCCAAATAAAAGCTCAAAGCCCAAATAAGCATTAAAGCCTATTATTTATTAGCCAACAATCCTAAATTTATCACCCAATAAATACAAATAAGTGTGTAAAATATTCAATTATCAGTGACAAGCTTATAGCTTAGTTATGAATCACATAAAAGCACTCAAAAATTGTTTTTTGATTGTAAAAAATAAGTTATCAGATAAAAGCACTCAAAAAATGTTTTTACAATGTGAGGCAAGGTACAACACCTATGTTTTGAAGAAGAAGAAGGTGAACAGTAAAAATGTGGGATGTAACATCCCATTTGAAACAGCGGAACTTTTTTTTAAAAAAAACCAGTGATCAGAGTCGAGCATTCTAGCAAGTGAGTAACTGAACCTTAAAGATATATAACCATAGTGTAATTGTTCTAATACAGTCATCTAATACCCAAAAGAAGGCAAATACATAAACTAGAAACATAAAAACTTCGTCTTGCATCATACATCGTTTGCTTACCTCTATCTTCACTCCTTGGTTCGCTCAAACCTGAAGCTACAGCTGAGATCCAATTTCCATTTGGATCTCAGGTAATGGTTAACCTTATGCTCAAATAAAACAGTATATGGACAATAGATATTCATATCAACATAACAGCATATCAGTACAAAAGCTTACAGCAAATGCATGTTCACAACATTGACAGAACATAAGCACAAAGCAGTATGTAAAGTCCCACAACATGTCTGCACATAACCAGTGCCACGACGGCCCATCGTATCCTCAGTGCTAGGAAAACTCAACGGCGTTATCAAGACTATAACCCGTATAAAGCTGTATATATAACTGACGACCCTAGGCAGAGCCTCAGTTTATGAACGTGTCTATCACATATATGTATATGAGCAGCATAAGAGTTAAGGTTACTATACGCGTCCGTACCTTCGTTGACGATATTTGGTACTTTCGTCGAAAAATGTTACGTTTGACAGCGGTACGACTGCGGTACAACAGCGAAAACAGCGGTTCGTGATTTCAAATATCCTATAAGGATAATATCACAGTTATGAATATTTAATATCATAACAGGCATTTTAGGTGCAAATTACCATTTTGCCCCTAGTTTGATTAATTGGTGGAATTTCGCCAGAGCTTCGCTATTTTGACTCTAATTTTTCAAAATTTTTAACATAATTCTTCCTCCAACATATTCTTGAAATAAATATCATATTTATTCCTTAAACATGATATCTAAGCTAACTTGAAAGATTAGAGATTATTCTAGCATTCCTACTATAACTACTGAAAGAACTATTTAAACTAAAGACTAAAGACCGAAGAACTTACCCAAAGCTTTGCTATGAACTTCTTACTCCTCCTCCAGAGCTTCTCTCTCTAACTTCTCCCTAGGATTGTGTGTGAATTGGTGAAGAATGAAGAGAAATGAAGGGGCTATTTATAGAAAAAACGAATGGCACTTTCGTAATTTCTTTGAACTTTGTCTGGTCAGATTCTGACCGTTGGATCGCACTTTTTGAAATGGGCTGATCTAGGCCTTACACCTCTCTATGGTGACATCGTCATGAGTCATCAAAGTGATGTTATGCCTGCATCATCTCTTGATTTATGTGCCTTTATCTGATAAAGTTACCTGTTTGGTGTCCTAATCACGTAATCTTGGGAAATCTCAAAATTCCGGAAGCAAAGCCCTAAAGGTCTTTTCTTCCTCTTTCAAGTTACTTGGATCAACTAAATTTTTGATCCCATTTAGGGCATTCCGTTGTCTGCTGAATATTTCGGCCAAACGCCATCGGCTACGGAAATTGCGTCTGCCGACGTCAACTTCTGGATTATAAATGACCGGTTCATAATATGTCTAGATGTTTACCAACTTATCCTCGGATTCCATTTTATGAATTATTTTCTATAGGTTTTCACTTCCACTATCTGTCTTAATTCCACAAAATATCTTCTTGGCTCTATCTCATGATCACTCTGTCAGTTATGAAAATGACTTCGGAGATAGGCCACTCCGAGGTAAAAATTCACTTGTCTATAATATACTCCGACTCTAGAAACTTAGTTCATGGTTTTCTAGGTAGTATTTTATTTCTATCCGTGGTCATTTATCCTACTTGTTTTTCACCATTATAATATTATTTAATTGCAAAATATTTTTTCTTAATTTCTATTTTAATTTTTCTTTATTTTTCTTCATAATTTCGTTTTTTATTTTTATATATATATTTATTTTAATTAATTTCCACCTTTTTCTCTTTATCTTATGTCTAAACAATTAGCCATTAATTATCTAATTAATCACTTACTAATTGTTGACAATTTTCTTAATTAGTAATAATTATTATCTCACAACTATTTTACTGACATTGGTATTTTATGCACCATGCATAATATTAAAAATCATGGGGTCTAATAAAGTCCCGAGAATACTTTTTGATTTCCCATTCTTCTATTTTCAAAGGAGATAATTTAATAAATTGTCTAAATTAGGGACAATATTCCTCCTAATTTTTATAATTATTTCACTGCCCTTTAGGATTTATCATCATATTCTTAGGATGTTTTATGGCCCTAAAATGCATTTTTCACATTTTTGGCAATAAATTCCATTTAATTTTCTAAGTATTTTCCTTCAAAAATAGACTAATTATCTGATACTTTGAGACCATATTTATCATAAATAGTCATTCTATTAATATACTATAATATTCCGAACAACAATTGTCCAGGTATTACATGGGATTTAGCAAAAATCATAATGAGAATAACAAGTTCTTTAATTGGATTAACAAGTTCAATAATGGATATTTAACATGTTCATTCATTAGGTTGAACTTATGTCACTCTGAATAAACCAAAATCTAAGCACCATTGACAAAATTAGAAATAGGATCAACAAGTTCAATAATGGGTTTAATAAGTCCAAAGTGATATAAGGGTCACCTAATGAATGAACTTGTTAAACTCATTACTAAACTTGTTAATCGCATTAAAAAACTTGTTATTCCCATTACTAATTTTTTTAATGGTGTTTTAGATTTTGATTTTTCCAGAATGACATAAGTCCTACCTAACAAAAGAACTTTTTAAACCCATTACTGAACTTGTTATTCCTATAACGAATTTTGTCAAATCCAACATTTACTGTTTACCTTCTTTAAAACCAAGATATTGTACCTCGATCTTATACCTCGCCTCCCACTATAAAAACAAGTTCTCAGACTGAGAATTTGTTTTTTCATCAGAAAACATTTTTTTTAGTGCTTTTATCAAATCTTTAACCAAGTTATGAGCTTCTCACCCAAAACCTCTCACTACAAATCAAACACCCTTTTTTTTTTTTGAAAAAAGGGTTTTGAAAACAAAGAAGGAGATTCTGAGGACTTATCGACAAGTATCCCTTAAGAAAAATATTACCTTTTCGCACACTATTAAACTATATGAACAAATTTTAGAGAGAGAGTGTGTTTTGTCATGGCAGAAGAGGAGGAGGAAGAGAGGGAGAGGAGAGAGGGAGAGGAAGAGAGGGCATAATGGTAAATTCATCAACATTTTAAAATCTCAATTTGATCCATGTCACATTTATGTCCTTTACAAATTTTAACAGACATTTTGAGGTTTTGAAATTTTATTTGGTATTTATTCGTTATTCTCCCTATAAAATACAAAGAATTGAATTAGATTGATTAAAATGTTGGTTAAAATTAATTAGAGGTAATACAAATGTGTAAGAAAATGTACTTTATTTTTCAAAAACTAAAGTTTACATTTACATCAAGTTTGCTATTTAGTCCCTTAAGTTTATCAAATGTATGTATTTTTAACCCTTCTTAACATTGTTAGTTTTATTTAACAGAAAATGCTAACTTCGCAAATTTGAATGAGACTATACAATTAATTATTATTTTAACCTTTAGTATGATATTCTTCCATTTTAAAACTAAAATAAATCTACTGTTCTACGTGTTTATTTTAATTTTGTGTTATAAAAATTATTAGAAGTATGTTTTCTCAACATTTAATCACAGGGTCACAATTTTAATTTATTGAATTATCATTCTGTAAAATGAAGTTAATATTTAATAGTGTCAAGAACATGGGACTAAAAATATACTTTATAAAATAAAGTGACTAAACTAAAATTTGATATAAATTTAAAAGACCAAATCATACTTCAGCCTTTTTTTAAACCCTTACTTATTGGGAGAGAGTATTTGAAAGAGAGATAAGTAGTTTAAAAAAAATTATAATTAATGTAGAGATATCACATGTAATTAATGGGTTAAAAATAAAATAAAAATGTTGCTTACAATTTTAGACATCTATCTTATAAATAGAATCATCCCTACCTAAAAAATGTATTTTATATATACGATCGAATGGAGTATTAAATAGTATTTAGCTCGGACATACATTCTCTCTGGTATATGGATCTAGGCATCTCTGTAGTATTCCTGTAGTTTAGTTATTTTAATTACTAATTTTAACAGAAAATATTTTTAATTTCTTTCAATAATACATTAAATTGTTTTAAATATAAATAAAATGATTTTATGACTTTTTTAGTGAATAAAATGATGTTGTGACTTGTAAAATATAAATCAGGGATTAAAATAAAAATGATCTCATCAAATATTGATGGTCATAAAAGAAATAGGACGAATGGGCATATTTTAAAAATATTATAATGAGTAATCGTTGACATTATATTGATAACATGCAGACAAAAATGTCCCCAAGATAAATAATTAAGGAAAAAAAATACTTGTACTTGATTTGGTGAAATTTGATATGTTACAAATTCACATGAATTAACCTAATAGTTGGAAAGTAAGAAGATAACATATATTTATAATTGAAAGAAAAATTATAAAATTAACATATAATTATTAAACAAACTCAAGTGGTATTAATTAATGATTTCGTATGAATAAATGAGATTAATTTTAATTTGCTCTTCTACTAAAAATGAGATCCAAGTCCAACTATCCAAGGCTGCTCCCAGATAATTTTGAAAGTGATCTCTTCTAATAAATATTTATCCATTCAAGAAATATATAAATGTTTCTAAAATTCAATTACAAATAAAAACATAGAGAGAAAACATGATAATAAAAAAAATTAATATTGTAGTCGTATTTATAAGGCAGAGAGTAAAAACTTTTGTTTTGTACTATTTATAAGTTGTCATTAAAATTTTCATATGAAATATATAATTTTACCATTCAGTTATTGTTTGGTAGACATGGGGTATATTGTAATATTAAATAAGGGTTAAGTTGAAAAGTATCATTAAATTTTTAAACATAGTAGTTAGTAAGGCTTAAGATTTTTCTTGATGCTGGTAAAACAAGGTTAAAAAGCAATTCACAATATATTGTAGTTATACTTATATTTCGGAGGTGAGGTTGTGGAAATATGTAAAATGTTGGGGATTATATAAGATTTTGTATTAGCATTATAATTGCAATTTTTTATTTTTTATTTGTTTTGTATATAATTAGTTAGCAGGTGTGAACGGCTGTCACCGTCAATATGTGGTATATAAATAGCTCATGCCTTTAGGTTTAGTGTGTGGCATTTATTGTACATATTTTTTTCATTATCAATTGCAAAAGATATTCAGTCATGACATATCGGGTTTGAACCAGCTGGATTTCTTAACATGGCATCTGAGCCCATAGCCCTTTGTCACCGGATCTAGTTTGTGGATCAAGAATTCGGGTAGTAGTACCAAGAACCCAAGATCCAAAGACATCCTAATTCCCTAGAGTCCAACTGAGTGTCTGTTTAGTCTTTAGCAGTGGAAGATTCTTTTCTAACACGATTTACAATATACGGGATAAGTATGTGAAAAGAGTTTTGTCTCGACTTACGTCAACATATTTTTGCATTGCTAATTCAAACATGGCTACGTTCCCTTGAGTTGCAAAGTGCTTCAATGACTCAATGGTGTATAAAACATCGAGTGATGATGTTCCTGCACATTGGGCTTCGATCTCATTGATTCCAAAAGGGTTCCATGATCTCTGGTAGTGTTTGAAGTATTTTTTAGTCATGGTTTTAAACTTTTAACGACTGTTTTTAAAATAGTAGGGTGATGATGGTAGCTAAAGCAATGCATTTTTCTAATTAGAAAGAGCATCCATGGCCTATTATGGAGTTATTGAAAATATATGGGAGATAAGCTACACCAAGTTGAGAGTTCATATATTCAAATGTAAGTGGGTTAATAATAATGTTATTGAAATTGATCAATTTGGATTTTCCTCAGTTGATCTTCATAGAGTTGGTTATAAATTGAGCTCTTTATTCTAGCAAGCCAGACAAAACAAGTGTTTTATGTTACTGAACCTGCAAATAAAATAGTATTCACGGTACTCCAAAGTAAAAAAAAAAACAGAAGAACGGTGATCTAATTTTGAATCTTGATGACACACCACCTTTCATTACCAATTCACCTATACCAAATGAAGTATGATCATTGTGAATGAATATGGGAAAACACATAAAGATTTTAAGGGATAAAATGGGACAGTGTGATTTTCTTACATTTTAGTTTGTTTATTTTATTCATTTAATTACAATATATTTATCCTATCTCAATTTCATTTCTTATCAGGAACATAGCTACCTTAGATGAGGGGAATTCAAGTGGCTCACCTGTTAAGAAGAAGGTTAGAGGAAGAACAAAGCTGCGACCATCAATTGCACATCATGAGGAACAAAGGGAGAAAGTACACACGGAATTTGATGAAGATTTGAATCCAATCAACAAAGAGGAAGACAGGTTCATTAGCTATATTGGCTATTTGAGTTAAAGCAAAGTTGGCATTCTATGGCCTAATTGGAAGGCAGTTCTAAAAGACATAGAGACTATGATTGGGGAACAACTTTTGGTATAAAAATTTATATCTTCATTTATATTTTTATTTCTATTGGTTCATATATAACTATGATGTGTTTTACCGTATAGCAAACCTATGATGTCCCAAACACCAAGTAGATGTACAAGCATTTTATGGGGGAAGTTCGTGAGCAATTGAAAGACTCCAAGTCCAAGCTCACAACCTAGTACATTCAAATGCCAAAGAAAAATAAGGATCCATGTCAAGATTATTTTTATATTCCTCCATAAGACTAGAGATTATTTATGGCATCACGGGAGAATCCTAAATTCCTAAATTTCTAGTATATTTTGTTCACCATACTATGAAACATTTTATTTGAATTTATTTACCTCACTAACTCAATTTTCTTTATTCTCTGTTTATAGTAATTAAGTGAAGCAAATAAAGATAGGCAAGCTAAAAATAAATATCCGCATTACATGTTTCGTGGGGGTTATTGGAAGCTTGAAAACAAGATCATGCAATATGATTTGCAAAAAATGGTGGAAGCAACCAAATCAGATCCTAACATTGTTGTGCAAGCCCTACCTACTTATAATCTTTATTTTATGTGTTGCTAGGATCAAGAAGAAGCAACAGTTTCCCTTATTGGCACAGTTGTAAAACATCTGCAAAAAAATTAACAAAGTCGACTTGCAAATGCCTTGTAGGATTGTGGGTAATAGAATCTCATATCCCTATGCAATTAATAATAAAGATATTTGAGAGTTCCTATCTCTTGAGGATATAGGATAGGTTATATCTGCAATCATATGAGTTTATTTTTTAGTTTTAACTTTAATTAATGCACTGATTTTTAGGATTCTACAACATTCATTAAGTCATTTCTCATTTTAATTCTATGGTAGCTACTTCCACAAAATATATATCAAAATGGAGAGAAACACTTTGTATGAATTCTTATGTCTTGTGCATCTGGCAAGGTGTAATAAGTTGGAAGAGATAATGTAACCCCCCAAATTCCATACTTGAAAACCGTGTCGGTCGACACTTAGTTTTAGGAAAATCAACAAAGTTTGAGGTGTTACAGCTTAGAGTAATGCGGAAACAGATAACGTGCGCTAATATTCGGATAATGAGTATCATTTATTCCTTCATTCTTCATCATGAATTTCATTAAATTACTTGGCACTAGTTGAAGTATTCTCTCATACCATTTGATCACTTTCACTTCATTATCCTACCTTGATCACTAGAATCTATAGAAAGTCTTTTTGATTTGAGTGTGCAATGGGATAATATATTTAGTGGAGATTGAGATGATAAACAAGCATATGGTAGATGAGGTGCAATAGGTGGAATTGAGTGAAACACAAGCCCTTGAGTATCTTGAGAAAAGAGTGTAAACACTAACTTGTGAGGGATATTCTATTGTGATTTATTTTTGCCAAATTGATTGCCTTGCTACTTACATTTTTGGAAGGTGGAAAAGATTTTTAAGAAAGTTTGTTTCTTGAAAATTTGAATTGACTTCAATGTTTATTGCTTGTTTTAAAAATCTTGCTTCCTTGATTTCTTTGAATTTGATTGTTTTAGAATTTAAAATCTTGAGGACAAGATTTGGTTCAAGTGTGGGGGTGTGATGACTTCCTAATTTTAATAGATTTGAGGTATATTTTGAGATATTTAGGAAGTCATCAATATTAAATTAAAGAAATTTTCTTAAGATTTTAAGAGAAACCAAAATGGTGCATTATTTGTGGGATTTCAATTTAAAATAAAATTTTTTGAGAGTAGGAAATAAATAATAGTAATTAGAATTTTTAAAAAGAAAAAAAATATTTAGTTTTATTATTATTATTATTATTATATAATTTCTTCTTGTTCAGACCACAGGAGCATTTTCGGATTGGATTTCGAATTGAATTGGACTTCAATCAAATAGAATTGGGCCGAATGAATGGATGGAGGAATGATTGGAAGATGCAAAAAGGATGCTGGGCCCACGCATTGAATTGTTTAATAGAAGGGAACATTACGGGCTGAATGAGATTGGGCTTAAAGCAATGGATGCAATTGATTGCAAATGAATTGGACCCACCGAATGCATTCAATGACCTAAGGCTAATTGGAAAAAGGTGAGAAGGAGAGGAGGCTGGCGGAATTATTAAAAGGAAAATAACAGAACACGCAGTGGAGACAGAAGAAGAGACGGAGCAGAGGCACACGGAAAGGAACAGAGAGGAGGAGTCGGCTGGGCAAAAATCAGAGGGGAGCCGAGAACTTTGAGAGTTTGTTGCTGGCTTATTTGCTCTTGTTCTTAGTTTTGTCCAGTTTCAATTTCTTTTCATTCTCCATATGTCTTTGAATCTGAACCTGGAATTTGTTGCGGTGATTTGGATTTACTGAGTAGCTAAAACTTTTTATTCTAGGATTCTTTTGACCTTTTTGTATGGATTAATATTTGGATAATCCTTTCTTTCTCTTTTAGTAGATAAATATTTATATGTGTTGATTCTAATCTATGCTTAATGCTTCTAATTGATTGGCTACCATTTAGATGATTTATTCACTTAGGTTTGATTTGAGAAAACTAATATAGGTGTAGAATTTGATTGAAATCATGCTTATCTTGAAGTTTACTTGATAAATGGATGGTTTGTTGGTAAAATAGAGATATATTTACCAATCTTGCATTGTCACATTAAGGTTGTTGTTTAAATATTGATTCTTATTAATTGTAGCAAGAGATTGTGCATTTTAATGAGAAGAGAAACTTGATATTGACTTGAGAGAGCTTGTCAAGTAATTGAGAACCTTAGACTAACATATATATGTATGGAAATACTAAGAGGGAGGAAATTAATTCAATATTATGAAATGCAATAAGGGGAAAAAAAATTCTAAGCTTTTATTAAATGTTTGAAAATCTAAAAATCATTTGCTTTTATTAATTTTTTATTTTTAGGAACAGTCTTTAAACATTTTCATTTCTCATCAAAGCTTTGTTTTAGCTCAACTTAAACGAAAGTGTAAAATCAATGCCTCACTAAAGTTGTGGATACTAAGTTCTCGTGAGAACGATACTTTACTTATCACTTTATTACTTGCATGACTCGTACACTAGCGAGGCGAACAGATATAAAATGCCCAAACATGTGCTGATGCCCTGACATAAACTGGTATATTAAAAATTTCCCGAAGGAATATTTATGTGATACAATTACAAAGCTTTATATAATTACAATACTTACATAGTAATAATACAATCTTCAACCAAGTCGTAACTAGACTTGAGGCATTGAACCTAACTCAGTTAATCAAACAATTTGGCCAGGTAAGTGTCTATTATAGGAGTCTCACCGAGTTCACAGTGACTTATTGACTGACCCACATAGACTAGCCCTGCCTTCGACACCAAACCGTTTAAAATGACCTCGTTAAATCATGCTAGAATGAATACTCTGAGAACACTCTTCCGGCATTGGCTTTGACTGGTGTCTCTTCCCAGCTCCATCCATTAGTACCTTCTCACGGCTCCATCTACCGGTACCTTCTCTATCCTGGTTTCTTTCCTGAACTATTCATTAAGCCTGAGGTCTAATGCCCATTAGACTTCAGGTAACGGTTAACCTTATACTCAAGTATAACAGTATGCATGATAAATATTTAGTTACATTTCAGCATATAACTATACATAGCACACAGCACATGTATCAGTTTATATCTCAATAATACCTCTACATAGCACACAACCCATGTAAGGTCCACATAGTTTGCACATAAACCAGTGCCACACCCCGGAGCGTGTTCTCAGCTCTAGGAAAACATCCATACAGCATTACCAAGACTGTAACCCGTTTTCAAATAAAAGTTGAATGTATTTAGCATGGTGACCTAAGACCCAGTCTTAGCCACAGTCCATGATTCAAGACACAGTCTTGTCCATGACTACATGAATCATCACATCACATATAAAGCATACAGGCAACATAAGAGTTAGAGTTACAGTACGCGTCCGTACCTTTGTTGACGATATTTGGTACGTTTGACGGCTGGTACCTTTCACTGTGTAATGGCCAACCGTCCGGCCTTTTTAACCCAACTCCGGACCTCCCAGATATTCCAAGAGGGTAATACGAGATCTATTAACTCATAAACATCATAACGGAAATGACTTCTGGTAACACTAACTTCTGGATAAAAATTCACTCGTCCGCAATATGTCCTGGTCTTAAAAACTTAGTTCATGGTTTTTGAGTTATGATTTAATTTCCATTGGTTCTCATTTATATTATCTGTCCCTTTTTCTAAAAATATCTTTTCATCTTATCCCATGATTATTCCACCGGTTACAGAAATAACTTCTGAGATAGCCCACTATGGGACAAAAATATATTTGTTTATAATAAGTCTTTATGTTAGATACTTAGTTCACATATTTTGAGATATGATTTATTTTCTATCGATTCTCGTTTATCCTATTCGCTTTTTCTCAAAATATCTCACTTTATATTATTATTATAATATAAATATCATTATTCCATTTTTCATCTCTCCTCTTGATTTTTTTTACTACACACACCCACATGCACAACACTTAGGCACACACACACTCACAACTCACCACACACATACTCACAACCCCCACACACACCTTTTTACATATCTTTTCCCCTTCTATTTCTTTCTTATTTTCGAAATTCATGGAGGATTTTTTTGACCAAGGAATATGCTTGCTACTAGCACAAATATCCTATGCTCTTGTGCTCCTATTGACTCTTAAGTATTATCATGGATTTAGACATTTTAAATTGCTAGAATTATTGCAGGCCTTTGATCTTACTTTATGAAATTCAAATCCTAGCCATTACTTAATGTTTAATTTGCCCAAGTTGATTAACAAGTTTAATTAGAGCTTTAATCACAAGATTAGTAATCTTGTAAGCTTTAGGGATTAATTGTAATTCATTTTATATGCTTCTTAATTATGCTAAATTAATTAGCAACACTCTTTATGCTAATCTTGACCCTCCATTGGTCATTAATATCAACTTAGGGGTTTCATATAATTAACTTTAGATATCCCCCTGTATTCATGTTTAAACAATCAACAATTAATTACTTATTTAATCACTTACTAATTGTTGACAATTTTCTTAATTAGGATTAATTATTTTCTCACAACTATTTTACTGACATTGAAAATTTATGCAGCATACATAATATTAAAAATCATGAGGCAATTTATGTTCCCCAAAATGATATTTAATTTTACCTCATTATTTTCCAAGGAAAATAATCTCATAAATTATCTAAATTAGAGACAACATACTTTTTAATTTTTAATAAATATTTAATTCTCTCTAAGGATTTATCATCATATTCTTAGGGTGGCCATAACTTCACTTAGGATTTTTAGCTCTTTATTCCTTCTAATTTCATGAGAAATCAACTTAGGAAATAAAGTAATTATTACACTAGTTTTGAGACCACAAATTCACCTATTTCCAATAGGTATTATTTGTCAATATAATATTCCAGATAAATAATTATCTGGGTATTACAGAGGATGAGCTATGTGGACTATACAATCGGAGAGACTTAGTTGCTGTATTATTTAAGATTAATTTTTCAAAGGCAAGTAACTTAATTTTATCTATTTAAAGCATATTCAGTTTATTAAGTTAAGAAATATCATGTTATCTAACCTCATTTTAATTGGTATAAAGTTCTTTAATTGTGCATTTAAATATCTCAACACATGTCATTAAGAGAACTAAATATTCTCTCTTCACCAAACTTCTATCATAACTTCGATCAATACATATAGATAAGTCATGGATCAAATTGTTGTGAAGTTCTCCAATATATTTGACTAGATTGAACACTTTCTTGGATTTTGTATTCTCTCATGCTAGCTATAATGGGAAGAATGTGTGTCCATGTTATTGATGCAAATTTAGGAAGTGGCAAACTTGAGAAATTGCTAAGAAACATTTGCTTGTGAAGTGATTGAAGCTTCTGCAATATTCGCTTGAGCCTTTAAATCCACTTTACTTATTGGATAAAACCCTTACTATACCTTTTCTTGGAATTCCTTTCATTATAGGACACCCTATTCCCTTGTCCTTCACAACACAACCCCCATCAGTAAATATTACTGCAACATGATTGTCTGAAACAAATTTATTCATAACAAATTTTTAACAACATGAGGAGCAACCAAAACATCTTTAAGTTGAATTTTAGCATCAAAATAAGATATAGATGTAGACCTAAAACCATGACTTGATTTGAGCTTTAGAACTAGTGCAAGTAAGTAAATGGGAATTAGTCTTACCTACTGTGTTTACTTAATCAAGTTGAGAGGAGTTGGCAATAATATGATGAGTAGCTCCACTATCAATATACTAATCAGGATCAACAATAGCTTGAGAATCAACATAATAAGCCTAAGGAATTGAAAGGAAGGAGGAAGAAATGTTCAGTTAAAGCATTTTAAGCAGTTGGAAACATGATGTCCGGTCGTTCACACAGATCGCATAACGGTCGATCGAAGTTGTTCTCATTTGAATGGCCTCAAGAACACAGATGTCCTTCTCTTCCTCCTCGCTACCGGCCACAAATAGATGGTCGATCAAAGAGACGATCAGGCTCAGGAATTTCGGTAACAAAATTCGTAGTCAGCTAAATAGAAAGAGGAAAATTGGTTCAACTGGTCAAGACAAGTCTCAAATGCTAGTACGGCCGATTCAGCTTCAACTCAGGTAAGACTCACTTGATCTATAAGTTTAACAACAATGGCATTATAATTCATTGTCCGGACAAAGTATGAAGGATGAGTTCTTCGGTCGAAATTGGAGCTCCAGCTGGGTAAGATGATCAACTGTACTCTTCATTCGCATTAGGTACTCGGTCATGGTAAGACCGTTCTTTCTAGTATCATGAAGCTCAAATATATAAACCATTATTCTGGATTTGGATATTGTTGATGTGAGAGCACGAGCCTTAGCCAACAATTCCAAAGCGATGCGGAAGTGTAAGAGCTAAGTGCCAATGTCTTATGTCATCATGTTTTGGAGCCACCCCATAAGCATTAAATCCATTGAATACCACTCTTGAAAATCAGGATTGGAGATAACTTCCTTAGTGATCGACCGCATGGTTGTTATCTAAGGAACAAGGGAAGTTGGATCGAGATAGGATTGAAGACGGCTACCCTCTATCGGGGGTAATAAAACAAAAGTGCTAGACAAGAGAATTCATTCGATCCAACTTGATCAATGAAGTTTGACTCGAGGATTGAAAGAGCATAAGATTTGTGAATGATGGAAGGCAAAAAACGCATCAAAACTAGATGGAGAAGAAGACGCAATCGCAATAAAAGTGGGGGGAAAATCCCTAGCAATGGTACCAAGAAAGAGAACATGAGAAATAGAAATGATGAGCTAAGAGATAATATTCTCCTCTATTTGTCCTTTATATAGAATATAATAATATATGGTTACAAAAGAATCCTGACCATCTAAGTGGCATATAGACAGATATAGAAAGATATGACAGCTAGCATAATTATTTACAAATAACTAATTAATTGTTAATCCTAACACTCTCACTCTGTCCTAAGATGCTAAGAGTGATGCGGTTATATTTCCCTTCCATTAATTACCACTAACATTTAATTAACGTTAGTATAAATTTGTTTCATATTTTCTTTCTTTTGTGTTATTTGTGTAGATTAAATTAGGTTATTGATACTTCATTGGATTATACAACCAAATCCTTGTGTGAACAACAAGAACCGTAATTAAACATTGGAGGCTTTTAGCATCGGTTTGAATAACCTGTATATATAGTCAAAGTTCAAGCAGTGTGTGTCTATATATATATATATATATTCTGCAATATTTCTAGTAATAAAATTAAAATATATACACATATATATTCGATTACAACAGCTAAAATTATGGTCTTACTATTATTCTTACAACTTAAGCCAAATTTATTTTACACACACATATATATCTGCACACACACACACACACAAACACACATATTACCATTACAGTTCAACTTCGTGCACTGCACAATCCACATAATAAGCTAATTATACATATTTCCTGCTTCTGCTTAATTAATGGTGCCAGAATTTGAACTCAATCTGCCCATTAAGCTAATCATCTTTATTAAGAGAGTGGCGACTGAGTTTTAGCCCCTGGATTTTGAACCTGAAAATAAAAATATATTAAATACTAGATATGAGTAACAAATTATGTATAAATAATCGTAAGAGAATTTGAAGTTGCGCAATTCATTATCATAATGTCACATTTTACCGTGGTAATAAACTCAGATGGCACCTGACCCTCAAAGTTTTGGAGTAGGAACGCCAAAGCCGCATTCATCTGTTGTTGCTGTAATTTACTCTGTTCTTGTTGCAATTTCAGTTTCTGCACTTCATTCTGTAATTCTGCATAAACCACTCAAAAATAATTATAATTTTATAGTTTGGTTTTTTTAAAAAAATCGCTACTTTTGTATTTTATGAGATAAAACTCCTTTCAACTATTTATCTTAAACAACACAAAATCACTTAAAATAGTCAATAAATTTGGGCATACCCAACCAATACAAGAGGATTAAATAATAATAATAAAAAAAAGAAGTAAGGGCTGCTTTGCAATTTTAACCAAAGATTTATTAACATATTTTGTGTCACAAACAACTAGAGAATATTCTTACTAAATTCTGATTAATTGTTCAAAAGTAAAAATTACTTTTGATCTTAAATGTATGATCTAACTCACATTATAAATTTTATTTCAATCTAAATCCTACGTCGACCATATGTTTAGCCTTTCAAGTCATAAATAATATAGCCTTAGAGTCCGTTTGGATATAGCTTCTGGAAAATGATTTTGGGTAAAAATAACTTTTTAGATTTTGGGATTTACGAGGTAAAAATGATTTTTGGAAAATAGCTTTTGGAGAATAGATTTTGGAAAAAAATGATAGTGTTTGGATAATTTCAAAACCTAGATATTGACAAAAGTTTGCCAAACACCCCAAAATTATCCAAAAACTATTATGCTTCAAAACCTAGGTTTAAGCAAATGTTTGTCAAACACCTCTATTTTTTCCAAAAGCTATTCTTCATCAAAACCTAAGTTTTCTTATAAACTTACCAACACCTCTACTTTTTCCAAAATCTATTCTCATAAACTTACCAAACACCTCTATTTTTTTCAAAAGTTATTCTACATCAAAATCTAGGTTTTGAACCCCAAAACCTAGGTTTTGTCAAAAGCTACTTTTTTTTTTCATTTCCAAAACTTAGGTTTTGTCAAAAACTATTTTTTTAACTTTTTCTTTCTCTCGTTTGCCATCATCAATATTTTTTCAGTATTAGTTAGTATCCTTAAGATATTTTTTTAGTCCTTTTCAGTATTATGAAATATTTTTGTAAGAATAATTATCCTGAAATATCTTTTTAATACCATAGAATAATTTTTTAAGATCATGAAATATTTCAAGGTACTGACTTGTACTGAAAAAATACTAATGATCTTGAAAATTTATTTTACGATATTGAAAAAATATTTTAGGGTAATGACTGATCTTGAAAAAATATTTAGAGTACTGAAAGATACTAAAAAATATCTTAAGAATACTGACTAGTACTGAAAAAATACTGATGATGATAGAGGAGAGAGAAAAAACTTAAAGAAATAGCTTTTGACAAAACCTAGGTTTTGGGTTTCAAAATCTAAATTTTGATGCAGAATAAATTCTAGAAAAAATAAAGGTGTTTGGTAAGCTTATGACAAAACCTAAATTTTGATGCAGAATAGCTTTTTTTTTTTTTAAAAAAAAAGATGTGTTTGACAGACCTAGTACAAAACCTAGATTTTGTCTCCAAAACCTAGATTTTGTATTTTGCCAAACAGGCTCTTAGTCTACTCTAATTTGTCATAGAAAGGGAGCGCAATTGACACGTCAACTCAATTGTGGCAAAGCTGGGCCACATAAAGATATTTATAGCTCAAACTTATAACTACAAAAGTGAAGACACTTCTTAAATCCCTCTTAGTTCAGGTCCATAATAACATAAGACATTTTTAACTAATTCATGGTAAATAAAAAGTGCAATTAACTCATTAAATATACCATAAGTTAAAAAGAAATCACTTTTACCCTTAATGAAAATGTTATTGAAAATTTAATGAGGGAACAAAATTGTAAATGAATATTAATTATTTAATAAGTGACTTATACTATAGACCAAATTATCTTCTAGAAGCGTCTTATATTATGAACTGGAAGGAGTATATACTAAAACATAAGACCCACATGCATGGGCACATTTACATTTTTTTTAGGCGCATATATCCTTTTATTAGGGATAATCATGTTTGAAATGTTATAAGGCATTAAATATAGATACTTCTTTGGCGAAAATTAAAATCTTGATTTTTCCCGTTGTAAACATTTAACATGACCTACGCCCAAGCTTATTAAAAGATGTGTATGCATTATTGACATGGCCAGGCCCAGGGTAACCCAAGCTGGGCCGCATAAAAATTTTAGCCCAAATATATAACTGGGCAAGGTATCCATAGTTCCTTTGTAAAGAGAATTAAATACAGAGAGATCCTAAGGAAATTAATACTGGATAAGTTTTATAAATTTAATTTAGGATTAAGTAGTAAAAATACACATGTGCTTTACATCTGGAAGCGCTCAGCACCACGTGTTTTTTTTCTGAACCAAAACTACACACATGGTTACATTATAGGAGCAAAAATACCATAGCCGTTAGTTGACCGTTAATTGACGGTTAACTGACTGTTAGTTAACCGTTAACCAGGATGAAATTACCCTTTTGCCCTTAGTTTAAAATAATTTAAAAAAACCCCACCCCACCCTACCCTTCCCTTGGCCCCACCATCGACGGCCACCCGCTGCTGGCGTCCAGCCTCAGGCGACTACCTCCGGCAACTGGCCGCCATTGACTTTTTTTTTAAACTAATTTTTTTTAAAAAAAAAACTAAGGGGAGGCCGATCACCCCACGTAGGCGACCTACCGTCGACAACCACCTCTGACGACTTTTTTGAAAAAAAAAATTTTTTAAACTAATTTTTTTTTAAAAAAACAAAAAACTAAGGGGAGCCCGGCCTCCCTACCGCCGACCTCCCCACCACCGACCTCCCTTCCGTCGCTGCTCCACTGCCGCCAACCACCTCTGGCGACTTTTTTTTAAAAAAAAAACTAAGGGGAGGTCAGCCACCCCACGTCGACAACCACCTTCCCTTAGTTTTAAAAAAATAAAAAATTCGCTGGAGGTGGAGTAATTGGCCTCCCCTTAGTTTTTGTTTTTTTTTAAAAAAAGTCACCAGCAGTGGGGCAGCGGCGGTAGGTCGCCGGCGTGGGGTTGCTGGCGGTAGGGAGGCCGGCCTCCCCTTAGTTTTTTTTTTAAAAAAATTAGTTTAAAAAAAAAAAAAGTTGCCAGCGGTGGCGGTAGGTCACCTACGTGGGGTGGCTGACGGTAGGGAGGCCGGCCTCCCCTTAGTTTTTTTTTTTATAAAAAAATTAGTTAAATTTTTTTTTTTAAAAAAAAAAAGTCGCCAGCGGCCGTTGGCGGCGGGCGGTCGCCGACGTGAGGGGTCGGCGGTGGGGCCCACCGAAGTGGGGTATTTTAGTTTTTTTAAAAAATTATTTTAAAATAAGGGCAAAATGGTAATTTCACTATGATTAATGGTCAACCAACGTCCGTGGTATTTTTGCTCCAAAAACATAACCACGTGTGTGTTTTTTGTCCAGAAAAAAGTACGTGATGCTGGGCGCTCCCAAGGATAAAGCACATGTGTATTTTTGCTAATTAACCCTTTAATTTAACTTAGACATATGAAAGTTTGATTTGTATAAATAAATTATTTAATTTTACTTGTAAATTAGCAAGTTTGACCCCTCTATATATAATTTTCTTACCTGCATATATGGCTAATTTCCCCTAGAAACAAGGTAGAATGGCATTAAAAAATAAAAAAAGAATTTTGAAATTGTAAAATCCCAAATCAAGTATTTATTGTAAAATAAGTTGTAAATTGCTTATGAAGTCTTATTATTATTTTATCAATTATTGATAATAAAACTGATTTAAAATTTTACAATTTAAAATTTCTTTTTTTTTTTTTTAAAAAAAAAAGGCTTTGGATATATTAACTTAAGACCAAGGAGGGGAAGAACTCACCCGAAGATGATATATATGTTGACTTACTTTCCATGTTCTTTGTTCCCCTGGATTTAAGTACGACCACAAAGATGAGCACGGCGAGCAACACAATAATTGGTACACCTACGGCAATAATAGCTGGTGATGTGTTGGACTTTCCTGCGCAAAAGGGGAAAAAAAATTCTGGGATTAGATTTCCAAGAAAAACATAACTCAAAACCAAACAGTTTTTAATTAATGTTAAAAGCTCAAACTTGGAACTGCTTCCTTTTAACTTAGTGGCATGGAGATTTATCTGTATATACGAAGTTGAGGGTTGGTTTGCGCTTATAATCTTGAGACTATTTGACGCCGGAATTATCCAATTTCGTTGTTAATCTTTTTATTTTCGTAATATACGAATATCTACAGAGTACACACACCTTGTTTGGGTTGGGGCTGAACAACTGTAGGAGGAGACGGTGGCAACGGCGGAGATGTGAAAGGTTGAGAAGCAGCAGCATCAAAGAAGCTATAAGTCTCATATCTAATATTGCAACTGGGTCTTACGACTCTTCCACCTTTCATTCCGTCGCAACATTTAGGAATCTCAGAGATTGCTCCATCTAAGCAAATGTCACAATCCTTGTTCGACAAGTCCGGCGTGCACTGTGCCAGACCGAATATGGTTTGATCGCTCGGTCCCGTCGCGTTGGCCGCCGCAAACTTATGAAGAGAGTTGCCGGAAGCGGCTTTCTCTCTCAAGAACTTCATCAACTGTGTCACAACAAACTTGAACTGGTCTTTCTGCGACGCGTCCTGAGTGTTCCATAGATAGAAATATGGCTGTGTTTGCATGACGCCAAATATGGTTCTGTTGGAGTACCGGAGAAAGCAGTCGTCGTACCACCCGATTGCTTCCCTAACATTAGGGGCACACACTTGGGGAAGAACAACCCTTGAATCAGCGAGGCAACTTTGGCAATCTTGTACCTTAACATCTCCTCGGCATAGACCGATGACGTTGACTTTGTCGGAGTTTTCGCCGGAGGAGAAGTTGTAGAAGCCATAGTTGATATTTGTGTTGGTAGAGATGTTCAATAAGAGGGATTTTAGGTTGGTTTTAAAGGTACTATTGTTATCATCGCTGGTGCTGTTACCACAGAAGAATTTCAAGAAGTTTTGCTGGGCATTAATAGTGGCATGATGAGATATCAGAAAGAAGAAGAGAAAGGAAATCAGCCTCGGAGAAACCATAGCTAATTGTAAATAATAATGTACGTATATTCTCTGTATGGGAAGCGTAATGGTGTGTGTTTTGGGATTTTGACTCTTCCAATTAGTTTGAGATTTTGTGTGTTGCTTCGTTCTATTTATATCATGTCTTCACTTCCCTGTTCCAAATTCCTATTAAGCAGTTTATGTGCGTTGTTGGGAGGGATAGGCTTAAGTCTGCTGCTTTTTCATCCGTTGCCGGTCCTTTTCTTCAAAACGTGGTCGTTTGGCAAGAAAAATGGTAAGAGAAACGAAGGACTGGTAATACGTGAGTGGGGCCATTGCTAATTGTCAATTGATTTACAGAGACAGAATATAGTTAACTGTGCAAGAATAAATAGATAATGGATGTAGCTCTAAAAATTATTAATGAGTTTAGTTATTTTTATAAGCTCCAGGTTTATTTATTTTGTCTCTAATTAATTATATGTCTTTTCATCTCTTTTTTCTACTCATTTTCTCTCTCACTAACCCTCTCCATAAAATAAGGTATTTTAGAGAGAAAAAATAAGTTCTAGTTTTTACAAATCTATAATCTTTTACCAATTTTAACCAAATTTATAAGTTATATATTAGGAAAGCACAATTCTATAATTTAGTTTTTCCAAAAAGTCGCCATGAACACTACTAGAAAACATGAAATTTGCGACGGAATTTGCGATGGAATTGTATTTCGTCGCAAAATTGCGACAGAAAAGTTCAACTGTCGCAAGATAGCAATTTTTGCGGCGGAATTGGATATTCCGCCACAATTTGCGGCAGAACCTATTCGGCCGCCGCAAAATGCGGCGGAAACTTCATAACCGCCGCAAACTACGGCTGAGCCGCAATTTTTTGCGACGGAAAAGTAGGTTCTGCCGCAAATTTGCGGCGGAACCTCACGTTCCGCCGCAAACTTACGGCGGACCACTCCGGGTCCGCCGCAAATTTTTGCGGCGGAACTCACAGGTTCCGCCGCACTTTGCGGCAGAACCTACAGTTTCCACCGCAAAGTGCGGCGGAACCTGTGGGTTCCGCCGCAAAAAATTGTTAAAAGCAACCTCCCCCCCATTTTCATTTCACCAATCTCTTACTTCGTCTTGCTCTTCCTTCTTCCTCTCTGCGTTTCCATCGTGCGTCGTTCAGTCTAACCTCCAATTCAAGCACCCCGGTGAGCCGTCCTTGCTCTTCTTTCTCCACTTTAAGATACCCTTCAAGAGGTATGCATTCTTTCTCTTCTCCTCCTTGACAAACTGCTCTTATTTCTTGAATTTTTTGAAGCCGACAGTACATATGCGTTTTTTTGTCTGTGTGGATCTGGATGATATAGCTTTATGGACTACTTTATATGCTGATTCCTTGTTTTAATATTGAAAATATATTCTTTTATTGTTAAATGAAAAATGCGAATATGTGTTAAAATTTGGTATATAAAATTTAAATTGTTATAGTGATATGGGGAATATTTAAGGTAATTGTTGATTTAAGTGGACTTTGTTTGTGGGTTATTCTTTTTTTTTTTTTATTGTTATATGTGTAACCATTGTGAGTGAAGCTAATAGAGACACTCAATAAGATTGATAGAAATATGTAATTTAGCCTATATTATTACTCAATACTAGTTAAGTGATTAACATTATTTTAATATAAATTATAAATACTAAATATTGTAAATACAACTATGTAAAATTAAATATAAATTAATGAGTAATATTAGATGTAATATAAGAAATTCATATATTTATAATTTTTTGAAAACTAAATAAATAACTTATACAATAAATTTATTTTATGTCGTATATATAAGTTAATTTAGATAATATAAACTAAATATACGTTAGAATATATTTAAGAAATTTAAGAATTACGTTAGAATAAATAATATATATATATATATATATATATATATATATATATTTAATTTTTTAATTTATGTATAATATATTTAAGAATTACATTTTGTGTTAATTGTTACAAGATATTATTAAAAGATATATACATAAAATATATACATAATATATATTTACATTAAATTAATTGTTACTAGATATATAATTATAACAACAATAAAAAAAATTATTGGAGTTTGTATATATTTACATGTTGTGTCTTTAATTTACTAATGAAATAATTTTACCATAAAATATATTTAACAATATTTACATATTAGTAAAATTATTCCATGAGTAAACAAAAAGTTGTAGAGTTACAAAGTCCCAGGTCACAACTTTACGTCTTTTATATCTTTATTTATTGCCTCTAAAAAGATAATTATAAGATTGCGTACATATTAAGAATGGGCCTGCAGTCAACAAGTAGTTTTAAAGTATAAAAAAAATAAATATGTTATCTATCACTTAGTTTTAATATGCAGGTATTCAGTGTCAAATTTTCAACTTAGTTTTAATATATAAAAAAATAATTCATTTAGTTCATAAAAATTTAATGCTTATGTTATCTATTACTTTATATTATAATTATTTGTAGATATAATTTGTAAGTTTGACACAAATAAGAGTAAAAAAATTATGGAGAGAATTAGTTAAATGGCCAGTTGTATTTGTCACTTAGGTTAGTAGTTGAATTAATTAGTTAGTATTATTGTAAAGTATCCGTGCAGGGTTGGGTTGGGGAAGTATGGAAGGCAATCGTGATAGGAGTTGGATGTACAATCGTCTAACTCAGAAAAAATGACTTAATCGAGTATTCTTAGACAGTTTGGAAGAGTTCATCCAATTTGCTTTGGCGCACATAACTAATTCAAGTACCTTGATCAGTTGTCCGTGTGCGAGATGTAGGTGTTTGGAATTTCATGACACAGGAACGGTCAGAATCCATTTGTGTAGAAAAGGATTCATGAGGGATTATGAATGTTGGGTGCATCACGGGGAAGTCCCACAGACACGAAGCGGTTATTACGGAGACAGTACTCATCGAGTCAACCTTAATCAATATCAACAGTTGGTGATGGATGCGGCGGGACCGTCAATTGGCCAATATTTTGATCCCGTGACTCATGCTGGACCTTCATGCATGGAAGAGGAGACCGGTATGCATAATCAACCATCACACATGGAAGAGGATCCTAATCCGGAGGCCCGTAGGTTCTATCAAATGCTTCAAGATGCCCAACGTCCTTTATGGGAAGGTTGCGAACACATTGAAAATAGTGAATATTCTTCGCTATCGGCTACCCTAGCAACATTAAGCTTGAAGACTGATCACCATATGAGCGAGAAAAATTACAATGAAATGATGCAGATCATGAGTAAGGTTGCTCCCAATGACAATAATTTGCCGAAAGATTTTTACCAACCAAAGAAAAAGGTGAAAGAGCTCGGGCTTAGTTGTGAAAAAATCCATTGCTGCCCCAACGGATGTATGCTCTATTACAAGGATGATGCTGAGCGGAGTACTTGTAAATTCTGTTCACATGATAGGTACAAGAAGATTAAAGGGAAAACAACCACTCAACCATTAAGCAAGATGTGGTACTTCCCCCTCGTGCCCAGACTTCAGAGATTGTATTCGTCAGAACAAACAGCTGCTCACATGAGATGGCACCGAGAGCATCATAGGGATGAAAAATTTGTCACGCATCCATCTGATGCCGAAGCTTGGCTGAAATTTGACGAGGCGAATCCATCATTTGCAGCCGATCCCCGTAATGTCCGTCTTGGTTTATGCTCAGATGGGTTTGCTCCTTTCAACCAAACTGGCAGGGTTTATTCCAGTTGGCCTGTGATTGTGACTCCGTACAACCTCCCACCATCCATGTGTATGAGAAGAGAGTTTTTTTTCCTCAACGTATTAATCCCTGGGCCATCCAACCCAAAAAAGAAAATAGATGTGTACCTCAGGTCTTTGATAGACGAGTTGAAGATGTTGTGGAGTGAGGGGGTTCTTACGTACGATGTATCATTGAGTCAGAATTTCATCCTGCGTGTTGCCTTAATGTGGACGATAAATGATTTCCCTGCATATGGGATGTTGAGCGGATGGCAAACGTCAGGGAAGCTTGCATGTCCGATATGTCTTGAACAGAACATGGGGTTTAGCCTGCCATACAGTCGCAAGGTATCTTGGTTTGACAGGCACCGGCGATTCCTACCCCTTGATCATCCGTTTAGAAGAAACAAAAAAGACTTCAGCAGGAATGTGGTTGAACGATCAGCTAAACCTCGTCGTTTAAGTGGGCAAAAAATATGGGAGAGGGTGAAGCACATTCAAAGTGTTGAAGAAGGAGCTGCTTACAGTGAGCCTGAGGGATATGGAGTTCAACATCATTGGAACAAACGCAGCATCTTTTGGGAGCTATCATATTAGAAAGATCAATTGTTAAGACACAACCTCGATATCATGCATATTGAGAGGAATGTGTTTTGTAATATTCTGTACACCGTCATGGACACCAAGGGTAAGACAAAGGATACAGTCAATGCAAGACTTGACATACAACAGATTTGCAGAAGGCCTTCTTTGCATTTGGTAGAGACTGCCACGGGTCGGATTTCCAAACCTAGGGCGCCGTACACCTTGAACAAAGAGCAGAATTTAGAATTGTTGCAATGGGTTAATAGTGTTCAACTACCGGACGGTTATGCATCACACTTCTCAAAATGTGTGGACTTGAACGAGGCGAAGTTACGCGATATGAAGAGTCATGATTATCACGTTTTCTTTCAGAGATTATTGCCGTGGGCCTTCAAGGCACTACCGAAGCATGTATTAGATACTTTGACAGAGTTTTCCTTCTTCTTTACAACAATTTGTGCTTCTGAACTTAATGTCGACAAGTTACGGCAGTTGGAGGAGAGTGTGCCAAAAATGCTATGCAAGTTAGAGATGGTGTTTCCTTCTAGCTTCTTTGACTCAATGGAACATTTGCCCGTTCACCTGGCGTACGAAGCAAGGGTATGAGGTCCGCAACAATATAGGTGGATGCATTCATTTGAAAGGTAATATATATTTGTTTTCGCTGTGATTAATTCAAACACACTATGACATAGGTTATAAATACTCTCTAATTTTCCGTTGTAGGTTTTTACACACACTGAAATATAAGATAAAAAATACAAGATACGTTGAAGGATCTATTGCAGAAGCGTATCTGGTGGAAGAGGCCACCAAATTTGCCTCATACTATTATCCCCCTGAAGTTATATCAAGATGGAGGGGGGTACCTCGCAACGATGATGGCAGTGAAACGAGTGGTCAAATATCAATATTTAATTATCCTGGCTGGGTCATTCGAACAAATTGTAGGTCAACTCTGGAAGGAAGCGATAAGAAAGTAGCGGAGTGGTACATTCTAAACAACTGTGAAGAGGCCGCCCCGTACTTAAAGTAAGATTTCATCTTTTCAGTAACTGCTACGGTTTAAAGTATTAATTTCTTTCTTTTTGTTACAGATACTTCTCACAATGGGTCTGATCAATAAATCTTTTGATCTTGGATTCCGACCTCGATGAATTCATGAAGGATAAATTTCCTCATTGGTTACGAGACAACTTCGCGCAAAAAACATGGAGTTCAGCTTATGTGTCAGCTCCCCATGATGTTGTATGGAGTTTAGCTTATGGGTCTGCAACAGCTGTTACCAGGATCAAAAAATATGTAATCAATGGGTATCGGTTTGTAACTGTTGATGCTAACAGAAATACGGAAACTTGCAATTACGGTGTATGTTGTCGAGGTGGCCAAGTTGACGGGGTGGAGTGCGACTACTACGGCAAGTTAATTGATATAATTCAGCTGGATTACAAGTGGGACAAGTCAGTGATTCTATTTAAATGTGAGTGGTTTGATAACAGTCCATGTGGTACAAAGGTGGACAAATATGGAAATGTTGAGATCGAGTGGTCACAGAGATATGCAGTTAGTTATGACCCATTCATTCTTGCTCAACAGGCGGAACAAGTGTATTTTACATTATACCCTACATCTCGTCAAGAGTGGGTGGGAGTTATCAAAACCAAAGCACGAAATATTATACCTACTTCAAAAGAGTCAGAAACAAATGACGACATGACTGAACCCTTCCAAGCGGATGTGGAACATGTACTTGCCGTAAGTAATGTCGAGGATGAT
Organism: Acacia confusa; assembly: GCA_037074495.1. Classification (NCBI taxonomy): domain Eukaryota; kingdom Viridiplantae; phylum Streptophyta; class Magnoliopsida; order Fabales; family Fabaceae; genus Acacia; species Acacia confusa. Next base: position 3,738,589 of record CM073506.1, on the reverse strand, counting down.
GTACCTTGCAATGTCTTTGATTCCACTGGAGACTTAAAGCTGATTCCTATCCAAATTGAGAATGCGGAATCAGACGATGAGGAACAAGTGGGTTACTCTACTACTGAATTTGAATTCAACGATTATAAGACGTTAGAGGAAGAACAGGAATCGTCCGATTGATTTAAGTTAGTTATTTATGACAATCTATTATATTTGATACTCCGTTGCTTAGTCATTATTGTGTTAAGTAAATTTCTTATAATTATATATATTTTGACATCATGTTTATAAGTGTTCAGAAATGGAGCATCCAGGAGGCCATTCAGGTAGTGGATATAGTAGAGGTAGCGGCCGAGCCCGTCCTATCAGAGGGGGTAGGCCGACATCATCTACCCCCCATGTAGTCAGAGGGCTTAGCTCTTCCCTGGAGCTTCCGCCTCTTTATTTTTCATCTTCACCGCCTACTACTGACTCTGTTATGGGCGATATAGGTGAACCTTTCACTTATACATATCCACCACACCATCAGGCAGAGCAGGTTCAGTTTATGATTTCTGACTGATTTACATATATTTTGTTAAAACATCTATGTTCTACATTTTCAATATACTTATTCTTTTAGTACACTGCATCGCCTCATAGCCAGGGCGGGCAAGCTAGTTCCTCCAACGACCCAGTCTGGGGATCCATTGATCCTGCGATAGGGAACATGTGGATCCGTCTTGTAGGGAGCACCGAGTAAGTCATGTAATGTTATGATTTTTTAGCTTTAGTTTGTATGCTACTATTTGCAACATTCTCTTTTTTTTTTCAGGTTTGATCCTTATAAGCCGGTGGCGGATTTCATGGCCGAGCAAATATTTCGTAATTTTGATCAACCTTGGGCCACATGGAAAGCGATTCCTCAGAGCCAGCGAGATGTTTGGTTCACTGAGTTATTGGTAAGTTATGTGATTTATGGTTATTAATTTTTTATTCTCATCAAAATGCAAACTGATTAACTACTTGTATAATTTAGAGCACTAATTGTTTAGTATTGTTTTTCAGGGAAAGTTTAGCTGCTTGCCCGAGCATCTCCCAAATTTAAAGAAGGCTTATAACTTCAAGGGAGGCAAGTGGTTGTCTGATAAATTATATAAATTGAGACATGAAAAGGGAAAAAAAACTTGGATTCAGCCTGAGGTCGCAGGCCAGTTATTTGACAAGTGGGCCACCGACGAAAGATTTTTGAAGCAAAGTGAGCAAAATAAATTAAATAGGTCCCACATGGATGGACCGTCATATGCTGGCGGCAACATTCCAGTTAGTGAGCATCGACGAAAGATTGTAAGTATACGTTATTTTCTACTTCAGCTTTCAATATTTTGTACTTAATCAATAATTAATGAATGATTATCATTTGTGTTTGCAGGCAGCGTCTGGGGAAGTTCCTGCAGATTTGATTCCTTAGACCACCTTTGAGCGGACCCATACCCAGCCGGTTGAGGGTCAAGGCAAGCGTTGGATTAACGCCAAGTCCCAGCAATTCGCGGTGAGATATTAATTACATTTATTATTTGTTTCAAACAGTAACATCTTTCTTTCATTTTATATGCATTATTTGTGTTGTATGTTTGTGCTTGTAGGAGACCTATCAGCAGCTGACGCAGGAGAGAGACTCACAGATTCAGAGCGACCCGTCGTCCTCGTATTCCGATAACGAGAGTATCTTCCTTCAGGCTGCAAGCGGAATGGACAAGAAGGGGAGAGTCTTCGGGATGGGTGCTTCTGCCAGCCAACTGAAGTCGACTTCGAGGTGCTCAATCGGCAGTAGTAGAGGTGGTCCTGAAGGTAAACTTATACTTTTGCTATCAATCGCAAACCATTACTCTCTCATTCATTTAAATGAAGTAGGACAAATAAATTGACTTCATAATGTTGGTTTTGCAAAAAGTAATAGGGTAAAGGCGTTAGAACAGATGATGAGGGAGCAAGGGTAGATGATTAGTGAGATGCGAGCACTTCTCCAGTCCCTATTGAAGGACAAAGGCATGGGGCAGCCTCCTGGTGGTGACGATGACCAGACTGCTGCTGTTTAGAGTTTTTTTAAGATTTATTTTGGAACATTATATTTATAATATTTTGTTTTTGTAATGTAAACTCGTATGATGATTGTACAATTTATTTTTATGATATACAATTTATTTTTTTTATAATTTTTTTATAATTTTTTATGAATTTTTTTTATTTTTTGGGATTTTTTTTATTTTTTAAAATAATTTTTAATTTTGCGAGGGAAAAATTTTCCCTTGCAAAATCCTTCGTTTGCGAGGGAAAAGTTTTTTCCCTCGCAAAATATGATATTTTGCGAAAGAAATTTTGTTGCCGCAATTTTTGAATTTTGCGAGGGAAAACACATTTCCGCCGCAAATTGCGATGGAAAAATTTTTCTGCCGCAAAATTAGAATTTGCGATGGAAATTTTTTCCGCCGCAAAATTGGAATTTGCGAGGGAAAATTTTGTCCCTCGCAAAATGAGAGATTTTGCGAGGGCAAATTTTTCCGCCGCAAAATTTCAATTTGCGAGGGAAATGAAATTTTTCCGTCGTAAAACTGATTTGCGAGGGCTTTTTTTGTGACGAACACTTTTCCGCCAAAAAATCCGCCGCAAACTATTTTTGCGATGGAAAATGCTTGTTTTGTGACGGAAAAATTCCATCGTAAAAAATCAATTTTCTAGTAGTGGAACTTCCAAAAAGTATTCTAAATAAAGGTGCTTCAAACACCTAAAGTTTAAAGTATTTTTCTAATATTTGTGATGAATAAACTAAATTATAGAATTGTGTTTTCATAACATATAACTTAAAAATTTGGTTAAAATTGGTAAAACACTATAGATTTGTAAAAACTACCGCTTATTATTTCCTCTCTCTAAATATCCTAATTTATGGAGAGGGGTAATGAGAGAGAAAATGAGTGGAAAAAAGAGATGAAAAAAAAATATAATTAATTAGGGACAAAATAAAAAAATACATTAAATCTGAAACTTATAAAACCAACTAGACTCTTTAATAATTTTTAGCAGCTACATCCATTATCTATTTATTCTTGCACAGTTAACTGTATTCTTATTTAAACCTCTGTAAATCAATTGACAATTAGCAATGGCCCCACTCACGCATTAACAGTCCTTCGTTTCTCTTACCATTTTCCTTGCCAAACGACCATGTTTTGAAGAAAAGGATAGGCAGCGGATGAAAAAGCAATGGACATAAGCCTATCCCTGGTTGGGATACCGACCAAGATAATGATTTATAGCTAATTTAACTTATAAAAAAGTCAAATTAGATCAAATTTAGATTGTGAAATGTGATTTATATTAGAATTGATAATAGTATAAGTAACTTTTGTGATATAAACTTATAATCAATCTGAAATATTTTTTAGGGTACTGACAAGTAGTTTTTGTGATTTAAACTCATAATCAATCTGAAATATTTTTTTAGGTACTGACTAGTATTAAAAATATACTTTAGTATAATGAACAGTACTAAAAAAATACTTCATAATCTTGAAAAATTATTTTAGAATTTTGAAAAAAAATATTTTTAGTATCAGTCAGTACCCTAAAATATTTTTTAGGATACCTAATAGTACTCAAAATATACTTCGAGATATTGAATGGTATTTAAAAAAATACTTCATGATCTTAAAAAATTATTTTACGATCTTGAAAAAATTATTTTTAGTACCCGCTAGTACCCTGAAATATACTTCAGGATACTGAACAATACTAAAAAAAAAAAAACACCTCTTGATCTTGAAAATTATTTTAGGATCTTGAAAAGAAGCTTAAAAGCTCCCCAAAATAAATTTTTAAATAAGTAACTTGTGATCCAGAAGTTTAATTAGAACAACTTAACCAAACACTAAAAAAAATAAAAATAAAAATCCCAAGAGTCTCGTGCGCACAATGCATAAGGCCGATTTGGACCCCAAATCCGTATACCAAACAAGCCGTTATGTCTTTGTCAAGAATTTTATTATGCCTTCATTTTGTGATTGTATATAGTATACTCCATCATTTTAATTAACCAACTGAAAAAAAATGCTCGGCCGGTCATTATTATAAGAGTTCAAAATTTAAATTGATTTGGTTCTTTTAATAAAAGCCTGACAAGAGTTTTTCAAACATTTAATGAGTTTCTTTTTTATTTTTCCCCTCATTAATTAACTTGATAATAATTATATTTACTCTATTTCTCTTTCTTATTTGTCCAATTATAAATAACGCCATACCTAGAAAAAAAAAGACACTTATTATGTTATACTAATTTTAACCACTTTTTTTTAAATTACATAATTCAATTAATGAGCTCTTATAAATAAAACCAGATATATATAGTTGTTAAACTAGTTACTAATAATGATTGGGGGAATTATTTTGTGACTATTCTTTAACCCCTACAAGTTCTCCGAGTATATTAAGTTTGATAACTAATTAAGGTTATTTCATGGAAAAAAAATTATGTAATAGACAAACTGTACAATGTTTTTATTCAGAGAACCAAAACAAATTAAAGTGTTCTCTTCTTCTTCTTCTTCTTCTTTTTCCCAATGAAATTGAAGTATTCAGAGAGTTATATAGGTTTTGAATCCTTAATTTTTATATGTGTCGTATTATATTTTTAGGATTACTTTTGGGGTTTCAAAATTATTAATTTATATAAATCGATACAAAACTCATCTAAATACTTAATTCAAATACCGTAAATTACGATTGAAAAACTACTTTTCCACACTATAATCACTGTTAAAAACGAACAACTAATTAGCCTATGGGAACCAGTCAAACTTTTCGGTAGACTTATGGGAACTTATTAGGTAGGCTTTATCAGCACCTATGAGGTATTTAATTTTTTCTTTGACATTTAAGTGGCCGAAGAAGTCCTAATTTCCATAGAAGTACGTGCATGATGTAGAAAAGTATTAAGAAATAGGATTAAGAAGTAAATCCGTCTCAAAGTATAGGCTCAAGAGTAAGATTATTCTGGAATATTTTTTGTCTCAATGTTATCTCAGAAGTTTTAAAATGTAGCAATATTACCTTATTCCGTTAAAAAACTAATATTTAGTATTAAGAAATTGATGTTGATTGTTAATATTTTAACGGAAATGGTAATATTGCTACGTTTTAAAACTTTCGGGGTAACATTAATATAATAAAAACTTCCAAAGCAACTCTTCGGCGAAAACTTCCGAAGAAAATTTTCTACTTAAGCCTAAAAAATATTATATATGTAATTAAGAGTAAAATACTCTAACATCCCCTTTGTTTTGTCTTTATTATACAAACATCCCTTCTATTTTAAAAGTCCATATAGATCCCTTAAAATTATAATATACATAACACAAACCTCCTTTATATTTTGAAATTATATTTCTATCAACTCAAACCATTAGTTAAATTTTGTCTTTTGAACCTTTTTTTTTTTTTTTTTTACAAAAATGCTCCTTTTTAATATTAGAACTATTTAAACACACACATATATGGACAAAAAAATTTACACCACCAAAATAAAGGGATAAATATCATTTTTTATATGAAAGTTTATCGTATGGAGCACTAGTCACCCAGAAGTTTTTTTTGTCTCATTTTTGCCAAGAAAATTTAAAAACGTAGCAATCTTAGCCTTCCATTGATCTTCACTATTAAATTGTTGCTATAATTTGTAAACTTCCAAGGGAAAAATTGCTCCTAAAAAAAACTTTCGAGTGACCAGTGCTTTTTAAGCTAAACTTCTATATCAAAAATGGTATTTATCCCAAAAAAAAAAAATTCCAATAGATTTTGTAACTTTCTAATATGTTAAGATTTTATTAGTTTTGCGATTATAAAATTTTTAAGTTTAGTTTTTCATCATATTCATTGAGATTTCACATTAATGGTAAATTAGTAAGAAAATTTTATTTTTATAGATATTTTAATGGGTTAAAGTGTAAAAATACACATGAGCTTTTTCCTCAAGAGCACCCAGCACCACATGCTTTTTTTTAGCAAAAATACACACGTGGTTACCATTTTTTAGCAAAAGTCACATCCTACTGTTAAGCTGTTGTTCACCGCCGTTATGTTACTGGTCACTTCATCTCTTTCTCTCTCATCACGATGAACAATAACTTAACAATGAGATGTGACTTTTGCTCCAAAATGGTAACCACATGTGTGTTTTTGCTCCAAAAAAAAGCAAGTGGTGCTGAGTGCTCCTAGGGAAAAAGCTCATGTGTATTTTTGCACCTTAACCCTATTTTAATTAAGAAATATATATTTAGAATCTTCTTAGAATATTTTTAAAGACCTTAATAGTTTGAACTCAAGTGTATATTTTCAAAGTAGAGAGGAGGTCTATGTAATTAACACAAAACAAGAGGATGGTTAAAGTATTTTGCTCTACTATTAATGATAAAACATAACACTTTGTTTCTTTTTATAAGTCACTTGTACCACACTCTTTCAAAATAAGAAAATCATTAAATAGATATTTTTTTTTGCATATTTTCCCTTATTTATGAAGGATGCACCTCTTCTCTTACTTCCCTTTATCTCTCAACATTTACATCTCTCTCTCTATTATTGTTAACTAAGGGTAAAATTATCAAAATTTCATTCATTACCCTACAAGTGACTTATATTTCGAAACAAATTTTTCAAGCACAAGTGACTTATAAAAAGAATAAAAGTGGTGGGTGTCCCTTCTCTCTCTCTCTTTTTTTTTTTTTATAAAGTGCTTCTAGGAGTTTCTCCGTCCAATCTTGAATATAAGGCAAAATTAACTTTGTTTTAGAGATTAAAGAAATTAAAGAAATTACTAAATTATTTCATATGTCATATATCATTAGATTATATATCAATTTATATGTTAAGAAAAATAGTTTGAAAAAAAATAAATATAAATATTTTAAAGTAATTTAATTAGCTTCCTTAATATATCCAAAAAAAGTCAATTTCATCTATATTTAGGAATAGAAGAGTAATACATAGTTTCCAAGGAAAATTCTTTAAAAACAACTTTAAAATGTTAAAAGATCAAAAAGTGTTCTGAATATTTATAATATTAAATAGGTGTTAAGGCTTGATTCGTCCTTTTTAAAATTGAAAATAAATGACATAATTGTCCCTTTAAATTTAAAATTAAGAATAGAAAGGAATGTGTGTTTCACAAGTTCTGTTAAAATTTTTTATAAATTTAGATAAGGTTTTCACAAAATTCTCATAAGAATTTCACAAGTTGCAAGTTAAAATTGGCAAGATGTGATAAGGGTATCATAAATTTAGATAAAGTTTTCACAAGTTCTCAAAAGAATTCACAACTTCCTTAAAACATTTCACAAGTTACAAATTTAAATTCAAAAAATCTGATAAAAGCTTTCACACATTTGGATAAGGTTTTCACAAGTCTCAAAATAATTTCACAACTTTCTTAAAGAATCTCACATGTTGCAAATTTTGATTCAGAAGATCTAATAAGAGTTTCATAAGTTTTGATAAAGTTTTCACAAGTTCAGGCAAGGTTTTTTCAAATTTTCAAAAGAATTTCACAAGTTGCAAATCAAAATGCACCAAATTTGATTAGAGTTTTCATAATTAATTTTGTTAAAGTGAAAATTAAACTCCGAGGGACAACTATATTGTTTCCTTTTAAATTTAAAAATGACAAAGCAGATCTTAACACCTCTCTGGTATTATCAATATTTGAAACACATTTTTATCTTTTGACATTTTTAAAGTTCTTTTTAAGATATTTTCCCTAGTTCTTATTATAATACACCAAAAAAGGTATTTATTACAGTTTTTCAATATAACCTTTTTTAACGTTGTTATTTTTCTCATTTAGCCCATTTTTTAAAGTTTGGAAAAATTTAAAACATTATGTTTAAACAAACTTAATGACTTAATAATTTTTTTGTTTTGATAAAAAAATTTAACAATGCTTTATAATAAAAATTACAGGCAGGAATAAATCCACTTTAAATTCTTGAGGGAATTATGATAAGGTCTGAAGTAAGAAATTTAGTAACTGAAAAGTCCTAATGACAAGTGAAGTGTTTGTCATCTCTTCTCTAGAACTTGACATTGACTGCTCTTTCATTTTTATTGAGACTTAAGGGTAATTGAGTCCCTTCCTTAGAACCTTATTTTAATTCCTCTTAATTCGTCAGTCATTGTGTCCAAGTATATTCAAACATAAATTTTGGTATATGGCCAATAGATTCCTCGCCGTTGTGTGTTTGGATTAGCTTTTGAAGAATAGTTTTTACAATTTATAAGGCAAATATGTGAGAAGAGTTTTCATACAGCTTACAAAAAAGGGCTTCTAAAATCATTGTTTTAGAGTTACACAAATGCATTAATAGAAGAAATTGGTGATGAGCATTCTTAGCCAAAAGGCCAAAAAGGTATGATGATCATTCTTTTTTAAATGCAAAACCGAAATTAAATTTTCTAATTAACTTGATCTAAAGGTGTGTTTGGTTTCCTATTTCTAAAACATTTTTTATTTTGATTTTTTTTTTAGAAAAAAACATATCTGAAAATTTATTTTCGGTTATGTATTCAGAAAAGACAGAAAAAAGTGTGAACATTTTATTGATGTTTTTGCTAGTCCCAACATTTCACCCAAGAAGGGGACAAATTAGGCGAGCTACAAAAAATTTAATCTAAAGATGACAATCAATTAAACTATAGAGAAAGAGTTAAATAAGATATCACCGATATGTGCACCGTGGTTTATACTAGTTCGACCTTAATTTCATGACTTACATCTAGTCTCCAGAGCATCTATGAGATTTTTATTATCATTCCAAGATTGCACAACTTCTTGGCACCACTATAAAGAGTAATCATCACCAGGACTCATTTCCCCTTACAAGTTATAATCTAAAACCACACTCAAGGTCCCACTACCTTGAGATTTTATAGAAATCAAATTGATTATAAAACTTTCTCAATGATTAGATAAATAAATACTAGTGAACAAAGAATATCAAAGGATAATTCACAAAGAATTTATACACATTGAATGAGCAATAATTGATCATGCGCTTAGTTAGGTGCTTTGAATTGAATGCTCGACTATTTATAATTGAACTCCATTAATTACCGTCGGGAAGCTTCAAGCTTTCCATTACGAGTTCAAACTTTTCATTAAACCAATCAAGCTTTCCATTAGAGATAGATTGGAGTTGGTAGAAGAATTTGAGGTTTGGTCATTTTCTCTTCACTACATCATATCTTCACATGACATCCCATTGGTTTACTATGGGATTGTTGAGGTTAGGTCACTTTCGCTTTCACTACAATGGGCACTTCAGAAGACATTCATCTGGCATGCTCTAAGATCACTTGCAAGTGTTTACCTAGTGCTCGAGTGTCAACATCCACATTCGAGTATCAACCTTCATACTTCCAAAAGGAGTGTGAGTGTCAAGCAAAAGCTTTACAAGTGTTGAACCAATACTTGAGTGTTCACTTATATACTTAAGTTTCCAACACCACACTTCCTAAAATGAAGCTAGTGTCAGGTAAGAATTGTTGTGAGTGTTTATGCACAAAGCTTGGCACGCGAGTGTTCATTTAAACACTAGAGTATTTAAAGCTTAGTACTCAAGTGTTCATCTCAAATCACTTTATAAAACTGATTCAAGTTTTAATTCAAATAATGATCGTTCACTCGAGTGTCATGAAACACAAACTCAAGCGACTTGAATCATCAAGTCCTCTTTCTTTTCCAAAGTTTGTTATCATCAAAACATAAACTGATAACTAACATCCTCCTCATTTTTTACGATGACAATACTTGGAATTTGTTTGAAAATATGTTTGAAAACCCTTTTAAGATCACAAAGAAAGAATATAAAAATCATGTGAACTATTGCATAATGTTATTCTTGATAAGCACTAAATTGCAGAAAAGGTTAATCTTATTGACAATCATAAAGTGAATACAAGGCAAGTTAATTTGAGAAGACATAACATAAGAACATCAAAACATCATATACATAACATAAAGATATAATATCAAACAATGCAAAATATTAGATATCAAATACATAAGACAATTAGTCACTCTCCCTCTTTGTCATCAAGCAAAAAGGTAAGGAATGTGAGGTCTAAAGGTGGAGGAGGAAGTAATGGAGGTGAGTAAAAGATCATGGCCGTAGTAGGGTCAATGGGAGGTGTAGTGGTGGCTGTGGAAGAAGAAGTGGAGGAAAAGGTAGGTTTAAGAGTGGGATTTGGGTTAACAAAGTCAGCAAGGGGAGGATGAGTAGGTGTATTGGTGGATGGTGGAATAGGGGAAGAGAGAGGGTCCTTAAGGAAAGGAGATGTGATAGTATCGAGGATGGTGGTAGTAGTCTCAGGTATAAGAGCGAACTCAGGTGTGATGGTGGTCTCAGGTGGTTCAAAAACCGAAGGGGGTTTATATGAAAATACAGGATTGGAACCAAAAGACCAACTAGAGCAAAGAAAGATGGCTAAAAAAGAGAGAACCCTAAAGTGTACAAGACCTCCTCAATCTTCTTGATCTTCTTGGTATGTTCATCTTAAAGGTGAAAGATCATCTAGAAGTTAGTGTTTATCATATCAACCAAAACTTTTGTTTTTGCTTCTAGGGTGGATATCAGGGACTTATCATAGGCGTGCATAGAAGCAGTGGTCTCCCTCAAAGCATTATTAGACATTTGAACTGAAGGACCTCTATGATATAAGTCTCAATAGAGGCTCTAAAGAAAGAAGGAGATGGAGCAGAGGTAGTAGGAGAGTTGAATTGAGATGATTGAGTATAATCTTGTCTGGGTAAGGATACCATCTTTTTCTCTTACTTCTTATTTGGCTTTGTCTTCGATTGTCCCGAAGCCTCCTTAAAGGAAATTTGCATTCTCTTCAAATGATCTTTTCCAAACCTCTTAGCCTTCATGCTTTCTCTTCCGGAATAAGATGCCAAATATTGTTCAAAAACAAGATATAAGAAACCAAATGGGGAAAAGGGATTATGAATGTGATATTAGATTGAAATCTAAAATTGTGCATCTCTTCCATAAGCCATTCGTCCACGTTCCTAGGCTCCTTAGAGATAATAAAGGCACACATTAGATAATCTCTGGAAGTGAAATGAGAAAAGTTCTTACCCTTCTGTACTAAGTTCATCGAGTAGATATACCATATATAACTCAGAAAGTATCACTTATGGAGGTAAGTTTGAAAGTTAGAGGTCCCATAGGTTCTCTTAGCTTTAATAGACTAAATATCTCAGCATCAGATAAGAACTTCTTATACTTAGCAAGGACATTTGTAATCCCCAAATAAGTGTTGCTTAAGTCAATAATGAGCTTAATCGTCTTTTCTCTAACTGTAGTCTCAAGTGCCTAATCTATAATGTTTTTGCTTTCATCAGTAAGATCACTAATCCTTATGTGAAAATAAAAGACCTTTACCACTTTAGAATAGCAAACTGTCTTAATGCTCAATATACGTGCATATTGATTTAACCATGGCAACAAATCCACATTACACTCGGATTTGAGATGGTCCAAATAAACATTTACAATGAGGCAGAAGGATCATTCACCATAGTAAAATTGAAACTTAGTCTCGTTAAAGATATCTAAAGGATCAGTGAATAATACAAAGAAGAGGAGACAATGGTTGAAGCTCTTCTAGTAATTAGGTCGGAGCATGACTCGATAAAAAAGAGGCAGCCGGAGTTCTGTGGCTACCAATAGGATCAGGAAAAGATTTTCTGTAAAACTCAAACTAGGTTTTAAAGATTTTTTAGAGCAACTCCTACTTTGATTTCCTATTGTTGAGCATGTTTATCGGCTTCCGTCATTTTTCCTTTGCTTCTCCTAGTAAGCACAAATGTTTTTGAATGAGTCTGGTGTAGAGAAGCAATGTTTTGGAACCCGGATCGAAAAAACTACCAAATCGGCTAAAAAAACTATTCTAAGTTAAGGAGAAACCCCAAATTCCAAGTTGAAACAAGTCAACTCAACTTGACATGACCGAGTTGACCGAATCATAGAGTCTTAGGTGTTTTTTTTTTTAAAAAAAACGTCGTCTGAAAGTTGAAACTTGTTGTAGGATCGATGATGAGAAAAGAGAATGGAGGAGAAGAGAGAGAGAGATATGTTTATGGTGCCTATTGTGTGAACAAATCAAGTTCATGGTGATGAGATATGGGTTTTAAGACACTATAGATTTTCACCTTTGATCTTCAATCTATGACGACTACACCCACCACAGCAACCAAATTTGATTTCAAGCAACAATTGATCAAGAAATCGAAGTTTCCTTTTCAAATCAAAGGTTCCTTCTCAAAAAGCTTCAAGCAATCACGTGGTGCATTTTTCTTCTCTTCTACTACTCCCTTCTTTTTCCGAGTAAGCATTCTTCTTTCAAGTTCTGAGAGAGGTTTGATTGTTATTCTGATAGGGGTTAGCTTAGTGTGTGACAGAGACAAAACACCAAGCAACCATATTTTTATTATTGCGTGAACACCCTGAAAAATGAGTTATATGAGAAACACCGGTATGCAAGTTACTTATGTCTAATAAAACTTTTTTGGGCACTTTTTTTTTAAAAAAATTGAATGGATAGCTCTGAACCTTTGAGAGCATAGGTTTGATAGCGTGTGTCATCAATATTGTGTGATACTTGGCTTACTATCATTTTTTAATTAAAAAATTAATAGGTGCCTTGGAAGTTGGAATTCAAAGCTGGAGAGAGATGAGGGAGAGTGTGTGTGGAGTCACAGTAGGAGTAGGAAGAGATGAGAGAAGAGCTTATGAGTAAAAGAATTGGTTTAAGTTCAGTGTGTTGTCCCGGTTTAGCTCCGGTTTGACTCTGGTTTGACCCACTACCCTTGACTTAGTACACTAACTGATTTAGTGATCAATTTAGGTTTTAAAACCTTATAGAAAAGGTCTTGAATAATGATATCCTTAACTATTGGCTTGGGTTCTGATGATTTCGCATTAGGATGATATTTTGGGTTCTTCTCAATTTTGGCCTTCTTTGTTGGAGGAGGAGGAGGAGGCGAATCATCTTTCTCGACAATTGGGTGCTTTTTTCTCGCCATTGAGCCTCAAAGATTGGAGATTATCTTAGAAATCGAAAAAGGGTAAGGAAGTTGATTTGAATTTGGGATGAAGAATGAATAAGGAAATGAGAGCAAGAGAGGTGATTTATGGTGAAGGTAATGGATGGAAAAGGTCAGAAGTGGAGAAGAGAGGAATTTGTAAGAGGGAATTGAGCCAAAACGACATAACAATAATGGATTTAAAGAGAGAGAAATGAGAGGGTTTATAGGTTTTGAGAGATATGGATGCGAATGTTTAAAATGGAAATGATAATATGTGTGAAAGACAGAATACAACCAAGAAGGGGATGAATTGGGTGATTAAAAAATATTTTCAATTTCCCCTGAACTCACTATCTAAAACAGAGCTTAACAAAGAAAGGGGGAAATTGACACAGATGATTTATGCTAGTTCGGTCTCAACTCTTGACCTATGTTCGGTCCCCAAACACTTTGAGATTCTATCACTTGAATCGATTATAGTCTTCGTACTCAAAAGTAATCCTCTCACTAGAATTCACTCCCCCTTACAAGTTGTAATCAAATATCTCAATCTCAAAGTCTCGATACTTTGAGATTCTTATAATGATTTTTAATCAGAAATGAAACTCTCTAAAAGAGAAGATTGATAAACACTGAAAATTATAACTATCCGAAGATATTAATCAAATGAATGAAACAATGAATGAGTATTAATCGTTTGAGCATTTGCATTTCCGGTGGTTGGAACTAATTGAATGCTTCAGGTTACATTTGGTGAAGACAATTAATGACCATTGGAAGCCTTCAATGCACCATTGAGAGTAATCAATATAGCCGTTAGACTTGAAAATTGTTCTTTACTCACAATGCTTGATTCGTTCAATGATCGCCATCATTCTTTGTTGACATTCCTTGTGTTCTTCTCGTTAGATGATCTAGCATTTAAATAAGGAAAGAAAACATAAATACCTTCATAATATACAAAAAATGATTAACCAAATTCATGCTTCGTTTTCTAGAAACGTGTTTAATGCAGGTGACATAATCAATGCTTTTTGATTATTTGCATTCAATCATTCATCTAATCATCTGAAGCTTATTAACAAACTGATTAAACATAGTTAGGAACAATAATAAGTAATGATATAAAGTAAGCAAATCATACTTTTAGATTTAAGATTTACGAACATGGTGATTGCAAAACAGAGATACATTTACCTCGAGTTAGATACAACCAAACTTAAGCAGATAACTCGAGTTAAGCATTCTAACCTCGAGTCACTAGTTCATCTTATTTGAAAATAAGTTTGAAGTTTAAATGAAGATGTCTATGAATGACTTTTACTCGAGTTTAAAAAACGTGTACTTAAGTACATGACTCGAGGTAATCATAATATGCTCGAGTCAAGTTCATGTTTCATAAATGGACTTTGAGATATCATTTAAAAATGGTTTGAAGTCACATAAGCTCGAGTCATTAAGTGATGGCTCGAGTTAACTCTATTCATTTGGAAAATCAGTTTCCAATCTATGCTCGAGTTAACTAAGCATTGACTCAAGTCAACAACCTTTGTTCTTTGAAAATAAGTTGAAGTTCACAAAGGAAGACTAGAGTCAAATAGCATAGGCTTGAGACAACAATACTTTACAAAATATTTCAGAAGAGCCTATGGCTCGAGTTAATGTAGGTTCAAAACATTTTGATGACTCTCTGTCTTAAGGTGACTCAAGTTTTACAACCTGAAACTTGAGTCAATTTGATAGTTAGTTACTTGTTTAAATTTGAACAAGTTAAAACATTATTTACTTAAACCATTAACTTCATTTTGTTTACAATTGTCAGTTATCATCAAAACACATAGAGAACTAACAATATGGAGTGTGACTAACTGATATAATCTGTCAAAATTACTGTGTTATACTCGAGTGTAATTGCAATAAATAAAAGCAATAAAGGTATCTCACTTCAAGTGTGTTATGTGAACACTTGATCTTATTTGGAAGTGGCTTTGAATAACACCCGAGTGTCAGCTACTTCACTCAAGTGTGACTCCTTACTTGACATTCTGACTTCCTCCTCTTATCTATATGAGTTTGTTTAGATTCAACACTTTGAGTGTTAAAATCCCACACTTGAGTGTCCATGTTATGCACTTTGAGTGTCCTTGTTCTTTACTCTCTCTATCATAACCTATTGCTATTACAATTCAGTGTCAAATTTCTATACTCGATGTGATTGTTTTGCACTTCGAGTGTATAAGTTGTTGTGTGAAGATCCTTCAGGTTTTCTTCAAAACTTCAAGTGTTAGCCTTCCACACTCGAGTGTGTTTTTCCTTTACTTCGAGTACATGATGATCTTAAAGCATTTCTCATGTTATGGTGATTATGTACTTCAAGTGTTGTAGTCTACACTCGAGCGTCACTTTCTTCACTTTGAGTACCTGCTTAGAGTACATAAATATCACAACACTCAAGTACCTGAACCCCTCACTCGAGTGCTTAGTAGTTCATTTTGAGTGTGAGTTTGATTTAAGACAGCTTTATGGACAAGTTCTTCAATAACACTTGAGTATAAGATTGTCACTTTCACTGACACTTGAGTGTTAATGCACAAGAACCCTTCTCTATTTAGCTCTATTTTTCACTTAATGAGTAAGGGATCCTATAAAACAAGATACTAGGAACTACGATGCTTAAATTAGTGATTAAATCATCAAAACATATTTAAATGAATAATATATGAAGAATAGTACTTACAGTTCATTGGGATTTATCATTCTCAATTCTCATCTTATATAAAGGAATTGTTCTTTTGCTAACGGCCTTATGAAGATATCAACATGTTAAAGATAAGTATGAATGAATATCACTTTAACATCTCTCTTTTGAACATGATCTTTGATAAAATAATGTCTCACGTTTATATTCTGAGTTTTTGAATGTTGAACATGATTTTTTGTCAAGCTTATTATATTCATATTGTCACAAAGAATTGGAATTTCTTTAAGATGAATACCCAAGTCTTGAAGTTGTTTATTTAGTCATATCACTTGAGCACAACAACTTGAAGCAGTTACATACCCAACTTCAATAGACGATAATGAAACGTGTTTTTTTTTTAACTAAACCAAGACACAATAGAGCCACCGAGGAACTGACATTGCCCACTGGTGCTCTTTATATTTGTTTTGTAAGCATCATGATCTGAATCTGAGTAAGGAATGAGATATTCATTGCCTCCTTTTGGATACCATATTCCAAGCTCTGCTGTGTCTACAAGATATTTGAATATCCTTTTTACTATCTCGTCATGAGACTCCTTTAGTACATATCGATATCTTGCACACATTCCTATGCTAAATTGTATATATGGCTTGCTTGCAGTTAGATATAGCAAAGAGCTTACTATTCTTTTATATTTGGTTATGTTGAAGTCGAGAACCTTTATATCAACGTATAGTAACGTGGTTTAGCTTATTAGAGTATCAGCTCCATTGCAATCATACATACCATATTTTTTGAGAAGTTTTTTGAGATATTTGGTTTGTAAGATGAATATCTCATTCTTTTTCTGCTTAATATGAAGTCTGAGGAAGAAATTTAATTCTCTCATCATAGACACTTCAAATTCTCCCTGCATAATCTTAAAGAACTCTAGACGGAGAGAGTCATTAGTAGAACTGAATATAATTTCATCAACATAAATTTGTACAATTAATAAATCATCTTTCTTGTGCTTGATGAAGAGTATTGTATCAACCTTCCCTATAAAAAAATCCTTATTTAATGAGGAATTTGCTTAGTCTTCCATACCAAGCTCTAAGAACTTGTTTAAGACTGTAAAGAGCCTTTTTAAGTCCGCAAACATCATTAGGTTTGGACACAACTTGAAAACCATGAGCTTGTTCAACATAGACTTTTTTCATAATGTACCCATTTAAGAAGGCACTCTTAACATCCATTTAATAGAATTTGAATCTTGTGATGCATGTAAAGGCTAGGAATCCTCGTATGGCTTCCAATTTGGCAATTGGAGCATAAATTTCCTCATAAGTAATTCATTATTTTTTATTATAGCCCTTGGCCACCAATTTTGCCTTGTTCTTGACATTGATTGCAACTTTATCTTGTTTATTCTTAAATACCCATTTATTGCTAATGTTTGGATGGTCTTCAGACCTAGATACCAAGTAAAACTTGATTCTCTCAAATTAATTCAATTTCTCTTGCATTACTACCATTCAATCATTGTATGAGAGGACTTCATCAATATTAGAGGGTTCTATTTTAGATAAAAAGGCAGAGAAACTCACTTCACTTAGAACTATGTTTGTGGTTTTCACTCCCTCATTTCATCACCTATTACTTGGTCTATGGATGACTCTTGTTATATCTCGAAGTTCTAGGTTGGTTTTGATCGAATGGTTCAAAATCTTTTACAAGATCTTTTTTCTAAAGAAGTGGATGTTTTCAAATTAATTTGGTTTTCCTTTTAATGAATCATTTCATGTTCATGATCTAAAGGTTTGACAGGGGGTCATTCCTAGAAAACACAACATGAATAGACTCTTCAATGACACAAGTGTTGGATCTGGCTATCACCCAAGGGGGGTGAATTGAGTGTTTGATAAAACTTTAAAAACTTTAAATTCTTTTCGCAACTAATTTGAAATCAGTTCTACGACAGTAATCAGTTATCCAAATATGTATACTGGAAATAAAAGAGTTTAGGGAAGAGAGTAGCAAATTGTGATTTATCCTGGTTCGGTCCAATCCTTGACCTACATCTAGTCCCCAAGCTTCACTTGAGATTTTCAATCCACTATCTGCTTTGAGCTTGATTACACGTTCTGTACTTGAAGTAATCCTCTCCCTAAGATTAACTCCCCTTTACAAACTGTAATCAATACACTTGCTTGATTACACACTCTGTACTCGAAGTAATCCTCTCACTAGGATTCACTCCCCTTACAAGCTGTAATCACAACAAAGTGTTTCCCACTCAAGATCACCCAATCTTGAGTAATTCTCAAATAGAATAATTAACAATCAATCTTCTCTCATAGAAGTAAGTGAATAAACACTAAAGCACAATATAAGCAATCTCACTCTCTAAGCTAAATATATGATCATTGAGATATTCAGAGAGTAGATGAAGAAGACGTTAGGATATTGGCATTTTCACTGTGTAGGCTCACGTCTCTGTACTTGCTCTGTTCCTCTCTTGTGTCTTCGTTTCTAGTCTTTTTATAGTTTAAGAGGACCATTTGAATCTTCTATCCAGAATGTGAACGTTGGAAATCCACTGAGAGAATTTGCTGTTGGAAATTCGCTAAGAAATCTTCTGTTGCAAGTCCACCAAGAAAATTTACGTTGGAAGCCCACTGAGTGTATGATTTATTTGAGCATCCTTGATTGCTGCTTTTTGGTCCCAATAATGGCTGACGGTCTTTTGATCTAGAGGATAATCAATTTGAGGATAATATTGATCTTGCTTATCAAAATCTGACTGTTGGAGCTCCACTGGAAATATTCATGTTGGACAGCACTATGAACTTGACCGTTTGAGCATTTATGGATTCCAGCTTGTTGATTCCATTGCTGTCTGTTGCTTTCTTAATTTTGTAGTATATTTATTTGAAGATAATATTAATCTTCCTTTATCAGAGTGGGCAGCAGAGGAGTGTCCAAAATTGTTTAATCCAAGTTGTATATATTCCCGACACATGTGCAACTATCCCATACTGAAAAGTCACTTTACAGCTCAGCAAAACAGAGCCTACTGATCTCAGCTCCAAACTTCATTTGATCATCTGAAACTTACTAGAAAACTGTTTAAACAATGTTAGGAATAATAGTAAATGATGATATGAAGTAATGAAATCATAATCAATGATTTCCATTTTACAAGCACGGTGATTTTCAAAGCTTCCTTGAATTCTCTCTTCGCATTACTGGAGTAGCATCTTAGTTACTGGAGTAACTACGGATCATTTCGTCTCTGTGTCAAATTTGACTGGAGTAGCCTAGTGATAACTGGAGTAGCTCTATTGAAAATGTTCTGTTATGACTGGAGTAACTCTTCTGTTATTGGAGTTGAAATAGAGTCAGTTCCTCTCGGTCTTTGACTTACTGGAGTATCCTCAGAGTGACTGCAGTAATTAAGAGATGATTTGCTCTCTGTCTTGGATCTTACTGGAGTAATTATTGAGTGACTGGAGTAGCTTGAGTATTGCCCACTTTCTGTCTCGACGTTACTGGAGTAACATATGAGTTACTGGAGTAATTAAGGATCATTTTGCTTTTGTCTCTGACATTACTGGAGTAATGTTTTGATTACTGGAGTAACTCTAGTGTAAAAGTTCAAGATGACTGGAGTAACCAACATTGTTACTGGAGTAAGGTGACTGATTATCGGGTTTGATTCTGAGGTTGCTGAAAAACATCGACTTACTGGAGTAAATAAGTGACTACTGGAGTAAGCCTTACTGAAGTAGTCATTTTGTTACTTGAGTAATGTGCAAATAGAGGCGAACAAACCACATATTACTGGAGTAATGAGATGTTGACTGGAGCAATCATCAACTCTTCACTTGTTTGAGAATCAGTTCCAGAATTCTGAACAGAACCTGAATTTCCAAAAATCATATCTCTCTCATTTGATCTTTGTTTTAAGTAATCTTGATGTTTTTGGAAAGTTATATGAGTCTAGTTTCATATTCCATTGATTTCAACACATTTCGATGTGTAGTTTGTGAGATATCCTCAAATTACTGAACCTTGGTCAGCTGCAGGACGTTAACAGGTGGGTCAAATTCAAAAATTCATATCTCTCTCATCTGATCTTCTTTGGACCTGAATTTTTGATAGAATGACGCCTTGGATGTCTAGTTTTATTCAAAATTGGTTTCACCTCAATACGATATCTGGTTTAGGAGATATCATTGAATTACTGAACGTCGCCCAAGTGAAACACTGAACAGAGTTGTTGGAATACTCGTATTACTGGAGTAATGCGAGGCTTACTACAGTAATTTCGAACCAAAAGCTTTCTGTCTGAACTATTATTGCAGTACGTTAATGATTACTGCAGTAATCATCTAACAGAAGCGAATTCAACAGTTGAAACATGCGTATTACTGCAGTACCTAAGTGACGACTGGAGTAATGAGCGCAAGAACACATATATGACTGGAGTAATATGTGTATGATTGGAGTAAGTCATTAGACAGACGCGAATTAAGCTTCTGAAACACATATATTACTGGAGTAACACATGGATGACTGGAGTAACTCGCTCATTATTCATCCGGAAGCTTTAACTTTCTCATTTTAACTCCGAATTGTGTCATTCCAACTTCCATTTGATCGTGGAGACTTCTAGAATCATTATAAAAACTTGTATAATGATTTTCTCATTCCATTTAGCAAGTTTTTATTTCTTTCTTCTCTCTTCTTGATTATTCTCCATGAATCAACTCATTCTTTCTTTTCTTCTCTTGTTCTTTCTCCACATGGACAAATCTACATTAAATTGTAGCAATTAGTCAATGTATATTATATGAACTTTTTGCTCTTACTAATGGCATAAGACATCATCAAAACTAATTATAACCAACAACAAGTACATTTGTTATAAATTGTACATGCTTTATTTCTACTAGAATAACCCAGAAATATACCTTCTTCTAATTTAGGATTGCACTTTCCTAAATTTTCCTTATCATTATTATGATCAAGGTACTTACAAACAAATATACGCAGATGAGCAAGATTTGGTTTTCTTTCTTTATACAGCTCATAAGGAGTCTTATCAAGTTTTTTCCGGATATAGGCTTTGTTTGAGATATAGCAAGTTGTGCTCATTGCATCTACCCAAAATATGTGCAAGACATTCTTTTCATTCAACATTAATCTTGTCATCTCTATGAGAACTCTATTCTTTCTTTATACAACTCCATTTTGTTAAGGAGTTCTTAGAGCTAAGAAGTTGTGATCAATACCATTTGCATCGCAATATTCTCCAGAAGCTTGATCTTCAAACTCTTCTCCATGATATATTCTTATTCCTTAAAGACATATAACTTTCTCATTTTTCACTTTCTTGGAAAAAATAATAAATTGTTCAAAAGGTTTCATCTTTTGAAGAAAAAAAGATTGTCCAAGAAAATCTAGAAAAATCATCAACAATGACCAGAGTATAAAGATTGTCACTAGGGGTGTAAATAGGCCAGGCCTGCCCCTTAACAGGCCAGACCTGTTCGGTAGGGAAGCGGCCTAAGCCTGGCTTGTGGCCTGTAATAGGCTTATTTTTAGGCCTGAGCCTGGCTTGTTACAGGCCTGAACCTGGCCTGTGGCCTGTTAAGAGGCCTATATTTTCAAAAATCTTTCTTGGTACGTTCTCACCATTAACGACAATGATTTATGGGTTTTTAGCTCCAGATTTGTCCTTGACTCTCGATCTTCTTCCTCTTTATGATCTCTCTTAAGGAACCCATGAGAAGAAGAATGTTTCGAAAGTCCCACCAACAATAAAAGCCAAGAAAATAAAAACAAGCTTCAAGAAGAGAAACCCATTTATCATGAGCCCAGATTTCAAATCAATGGAAGCAAAATCAGATGAAGCCCAAAAAGGATGAACATGTTTAATTCAAAAATGGGGTTGTATCTTTGAATTAAAAAATTGATATGGTAAGTTTAAGGAGGTGAAAAACGTGGATGCAAAGAGGGATGAAGATGCAGAGAGGGGAATCAAAGAATGAATGAAAACATAAAAAAATGAGCAATGCAAGCTATTTATCTGTGAAAAGGGAAGGAAACGTAACCACCAAAAGCATAATGAATAATACTTCGACAAGCAAGAGAGGACTTTGTTTTTTCTGGACATGAACAATGAAGATTTCCTTGCTTTATAGTCTTTCAATAATTTTGAGAGACATATTTATCAGATTGATTGTTCGATTAATTTTTCTTGTAGGATTTGATTTTACTTGTTACAAATCTGAAGGATGAATTTTTGCCTGATATTTTGCTATTCAAAATCCATGGACGAAGCTTTAACCTGTGGGAACAATTAATTATTTAAAAAAGAACTGCAAATTCCAGAATCACAGAGATGAAAATGAAATCTTATGACTTCCATCAAGCATCTGCGAATAAGGACAGAATGGGATAGAAACCATAAGAACACTGCCAGAACAAAGGTCGAGCAAACAACTTCCGCAAAATTATTAAATAAATCCATAAGATCCATCATTTGAAAGCTGGAAACTTGGACTAACTGCTTCTTCTACTTTACTCTATCTCCTTTACAGAAGCAGACGTCGGCATCAAAGTCCAGCAATCAAAGGGAACAAATTGTAACAACTAAAAAATGGACAATCACATCAGAACAAACAAAACAAGCAGAAATGAAGCCGTAGAGGACAGATCCGAGACTATAGCAGAGTATAGGTCCTTTCATTCTAACAAATCAAAATATTAGACGAAGCAGACATACAATATTCAGGGGTTCGGCCTCCTTGCCCTTCACTTCAGCTACGTTAGAACTGAGCGAGTTGAGTTGATTGAGTGTTGAAGATTTGAGGTTTGGCCTCCTTGTCCAAAGACAGAGCGATTGAGTGTTGAAGATTTGAAGCACCAGCTGAGTTGAGCGAGCGGCAACAAGCCGTGAGCACGAAAGGAATTGAGAATTTTGGAGTTTGATATAATTTTAGGGTTTTTTTCAAAATTAGGAGGAGATACAAGGTACAAGTGTCACACCCTAATTAGATGGTTGATGGAGAAAATTACATTATTGCCCTACTAACAGGCCAGCCTGTCAGGCCTTTTAGGCCTCTTATAAGGCCTGGGCCTGGCCTATTAGGCAAAACAGGCCTTATAAAAGGCCTTGGCCTGGCCTTTTAGCCTGACAGGCCAGGCCTGAGCAGACTTTTCACAGGCCCCTGGCCTATTTACACCCGTAATTGTCACCAAGGCTTTTAACTCTTACTGGTCTAAGTAAATCCATATGAAGAAGTTGAAACAGTTTTTTTGTTGTGACTTCACTTTTTGATTCAAAAAACGACTTAATTTGTTTTCCCTTTTGACAAGCATCACAGACTGAATCATTTTTTAATTGAAAGATTGGGTAAATAAAGAACTAGTTCATTTTTTAGCAACTTGCCTAATTGGTGCATATTGACAGGTTCCAATCTTTTATGCCATAACCAACTTTCATCAGTGTTGCTAAGAAAAAAAAATTCAAAATTAGTATTACTGTTAAGCATATTGATAATATAGCAGTTACCTTCTTTAAAGCTTTAATTAGAAACTTCAGTTGATCTTTGTTTATCTAGAAATCATTTTTGTTTACAATAAGGTATTCTTCTTAATCAAAGATGATCTAGTTGTCTTGTCTGCACTCTGGTTGACACTAAGGAGATTATGACAAAGATCTTCTACATAGTAGATGTCTTTGATTTGAACTCCATCTTTCTCTCTAATTTCATCAATTCCGCCTATTTGGCCAAACTAGTTTCCTCCAAAAGTTACTTTGGCACCAGTTTTTAATCTTATTGTGACAAATTTAGCTTGATCTTCAGTCATGTGTCTAAAGCATCCATTATCAATGTACCATTTACTAGTCATTAATGCTCATAGACATACCTGCAATCAATACCAATTAAGTCTTAGGTACCTATATTTTCTTGGGTCCTTTTTCATTAGTTTGGATCATTGGAAATATATATGATCCTTTAGGTACCCATTTATAAGTACCTATTGGTTTTTCTTTCATTTCCTTCCTATGAAAACAAGAAGACGTGTTATGCCTCTTTCTGTTGCAATAGTTGCAATAAGCAAAGGGGATACACGAATGTACAGATTTTTGAAAATAATTTAAATATGATCTTCCTCCCCTTTTATTTTTACCCTTTTTCTTGTCTAGTTCAGGACTATAACCTATTCCAAATCTATCATTTGTAAATCTTCAAGCTTTCAAGATAACCTTGAGCATTTCACTTTCTCTGGTGAATTTTTCAAGGGTTTTATTGAGATAAGAATTTGTTTTCTTTAACTTAGGACAATTTTCCCAAGAAACCGAAGGAGTATCTTGAACTTGTTGTCTAAGAACTTTAATTCTTTTCTTTGAGCTTAAAAGTTCTTTAGCTAATTTTCTAAACTCTATATGTAAAGCATTGTATTTAGATAGAAGTTCATTGTAACTAGGTTTAGAATCGTGTACCTCCTCACTTTCAAATTCTTCATGAGCAACAAGGCATATGTTTGCCATTTCTTCTTCTTTGCTTTCCTCATCAGAAGAGCTATCTCCCCAAATGGTAAACACATAGGCTTTTTTTTTTGAAGTTGTTGCACTTCTTCTAATTCTCCTTGTTCTTCAGAAGTGGACATTCATATTTGATATGTCAAGGCTTTTTGCATTCCTAACAAATACTTTGATCTTTTGATTCTTGTCTGTTGCTTGGGCCGCCATTATGAAATTTTCAAAATCCTTGATCTTTTCTTTAAAACTTCTTGAACCTTCGGACGATCATCTCGAGCTCGTCCTCTTCTTCAGGTTCATCCACTTCCTTCAGCTCTTTGTCTTTGATCGCATTGAAGGCTATTCCTTTATTTTTGTTGTTGTCGCTGGTTTCATCTAAGCCATTTTTTAACTTCATCTTCCCTTTGTATTCAAAAAGACTTCAAAATAATGCCGCTATAGATGCCATGATTGTTCTCTAGCTTCTTCAATGGTTGTGACCTTTGCTTCACATTCCTTTGTGAGAATAATTAAATTTTTTCTCACTTGGGAATTTTGATCGTAGCTTGTCCCTAAGGCTGCTAATTGGTTTATCATATGAGTGAACTTGAGTTCAAATACAACTATGGATTAACCATACTTCAAACAAAATAAATCGTATGCAGTCATCAGCGTGTTGACTATGTTTTCCTTTATACTAGAAGTTCCTTGTGAGCAATTTCTAGAGCTTCCCACATTTCCTTGGTTGTTGAGAGATTACATATATGAAAGTACTCCTTTTGACTAAGGGTACTTTGAATCATCAGTATGGCTTTGCTATTTAGAGTCACTAGCCTTTTGTCAACGTCATCGTATTCTAAAAGAGGTTTTCGCACTGCTCGGTTATCTTAAAATTTCATGGGCAAGTAGTCTCTTTCTTCAGTGACTTATCATAGCCCATATTCCAAAGCCAACACGAACACTTTGAATTATACTTTTCACAGTGAGTAGTGTTCTCTAGTAAAGCCAAGAGGTTTAGAGATAGATGTACCATCGGTAAGATTCCTTCCATTGATCGTTCTCGAGACGTTAATCCTACAAAGAGAAAACTTGGCTTTGATACTAAATGTTAGTACCAATGTTTCACCCAAGAAGGGTGAATTGGATGATTTAAAAAATTTAATATGAAGATAACAATCAATTAAACTAAAGAGAAAGAGTCAGAAAGATGTCATTGAAGTGTGCACAGTGGTTTATACTAGTTCAACCTTAATTTCATAACCTACGTCCAGTCCCCAAAGCGTCTATGAGATTTTTACTATCGTTCCAAGATTACACAGAATCTTAGCACCACTGTACAGAGTAATCCTCGCCAAAACTCACTCCCCCTTACAAGTTGTAATCTAATAACTACACTCAAGGTCCCACTACCTTGAGATTTTACAGAAATCAAATATATTGTAAAACTCTCTCAAAGAATAGATAAATAAACACTCATGGACAAAGAATAGTAGAGGATAATTCACATAGAATTTATGAGCAATGAATAAGCAATAATTGATCGTGTACTTGGTTAGCTGCTTCGAATTGAATGCTCAACTATTTATAATTCAACTCTATTAATGACCATTGTGAAGCTTCAAGCTTTCCTTTGTGAGTTCAAACTTTCTGTTAGACTGATCAAGCTTTCCATTAGAGACAGATTGAAGTTGTTAGAAGAATTCGAGGTTTGATCGTTTTCGCTTCACTGCATCATATCTTAACACGACATCTCTTTGGTCAACTTTGTGATTGCTTATCACTTTCAATTTCATTGCAATGGGTGCTTCAGACAACATTCATTTGACCTGCTCTAAGATCGTTGTCGTGTGCTCTGTTTTCTGTCAACGTAATTAATGTTTTAACATAGAATTTGCTTTTGACATTTTGCACATAATCCTTCAAATTAAGCATTTGAAACTTATTAGCAAATATGTTTAGTAGCATTGGAAAGTAGTATGAGTATAAATCAAACATAATCATATGTTAAATAGAAATTTGAAATTTTGAAGACGATGGTTCAGTGCTGCAAGAACAGACACTCGGGTCCTGATGAATTCTGCCTCTAATAGAAGATTGTTGATGAACATAGTACTCGAGTGTTGGAAAGATACACTTTGAGCATTAGTTAAAAAAGATTCAATTTCTACCAGATACTTAAGTGCCATACTCATGTGTCATAGAGTGGCACTTCGAGTGCACCTCATAAAAGAGACAGCATTCTTGATTCATTAGCGAGTGTCACATACTTTACCCGCAAGTGTTTACCTTGCATTCAAGTGTCAAGATCCACACTTGAGTGTCAACCTTCATACTTCCAAAAAGAGTGCAAGTGTCAGGCAAAAGCTTTGCAAGTGTTGAACCAATACTCAAGTATTCACTTATACACTCAAATGTCAAACACCACGCTTCTAGAAATGAAGCAAGTGTTAGGGCAAGAATTGTTGCGAGTGTTTATACACAAAGCTTGCAGCACTCAAATGTTCATTTAAACACTCAAGTACTAATTAATACACTCGAGTGTTCATCTCAAATCACTTTATAAAAATGATTTAAGTTTTAGTTCAAATAGCGGACGTTCATTCTAGTGTCATGAAATATACAATCCAATGACTTGAATCATAAAGTCTGCTTTCACCTTTCATCCTACCATTTTAAATATTTTTTCAAAATAATGATTAAACATATTTTTTTTATTTTTTATAAAAAATTTTCTAAAAAATATTCTACATAATTATTCTGATAATATAAAAAATACGTAATAAAATCAAACAAACCATAAATCTCCCCTGTGGTCTAATTTTACTACCAAAATTTTGACCAGGTCCAAGTGTACATGAAAGAGCAATAATTGCGATGGAAATAAGTGGATGAGAATAATCCTTAAAAGATATCTCTGTTTTATGTTTCCCTGTCAACTAATGGACAAGGACCAAATTTTTGTGACTAAAAATATCTTTAGTGGACCAGTTGGAATCTTTTTTTAATTGTTCTTGTCCAAACTAGGGATTTAAATTATGGAAAATCTCTTTAATATCTAAAAGATTAAAAAACTGTTAAAAAATTCTAGAAAAAATTATGATGTAAAAAATGTTTCATTAACAACTCTTTCAATAGGAGATTAACAACTCTATTTATGGGTTTTGAAAGACCTTTTTAATAACATAATTTTCTCTAAGAGTTTTTTGAAATTTTCTTAATACCTTGGTACCCTAAAGGAATTTTCTTTTTAAATTATTTAGGTACCAGCCAATCAACAATTTTACGTCTTATCTGATAAAAAATATAAAATTACTATGGGATCAGATCGTTTAAATTAGCAACAAATTGATCCTTTCCTCACGAGGGGAAAAAAACTATTCATTTGTTTTAACAAGTTAAAAAATTGAAAAAAGTGGTTATCGATTGCAAAATTGTTGTGGTGAATATTGAATGAGATACAGTGAATTACTATACAAAAGTAGTAAATAACTTCTTTTTTCCGTTGAATGTAGTAATTAAATAACTTGAAGGAAGGCCTGATTCATTTTTTTTAACAATTTAAAATTTTTTTAAAAAAATGGTTGTCAATTGTTAACTGTTATGACAATGAGATGCAGTGAATTATTAAACAACAGTTGTAAATCACATCGTGAAGACTTCATAATTAATTTTAATACACATATATATTGCACAATTTTGTCAAGATACATTAGTGGTTGAATAGTCATTAAATTTTTTTATGTATAAGGGGTAGTGATCTAGTGGGATGAAACTCAACTAATTATTCTCAACAAGGAAAAAATATCCAAGCCGCCGCTGCTGGAACTTCAATGGCCAGTGGCCGGAAGAGATTCGCAGCCGGCGATGGGGTACCCTAAATGATTTTTTCTTATCTTTTTTTTCTGATACAAATTATCTTTTGTTTTGTAACAGTAATGAATATTATAAAATCATTAAAATTAGTACAAAATACGAGTATAAAGTTGACTTTTTCACCATGAGTATAAGGTTGATTAAAAGTTTCATTATTCATGAATGGTAAATGATGAGAATTGTCTTGTATTTTAAGCATTGCTCCAAGACCCTCACGCATGTCTAGAAGTTGTTCGGAACATCTTTGAAAAAAAGATCATATATTTAGAAGTTGTTTGGTACATGCTAAAAAAAATCTTATACATCAAATGTCCATTGACAAACCGATATTTTTGGAGACTGGACAGGCCAAGTCATCCTGAAAACCGACGACCTGGCCATGAAACCAGTCTAGGTTGGCGCCAAACCCCGATTTTTGAATAAACTGAGGTGAACTGATTTCGACTTGAGCAACATGGGCTAAACCCGGACGGATTGATAGGTTGACTTAGTTGCCTTTCTTAAAAAAAAATAATAATAATCAATTTTTTATGAGATATATGACAATATTATTTAAAGTGAATGATAATTTCTATGCTAATGACTTTGAGTTTAATGATTAAAAGATTGTAGGCATGAATATATGAATATTTTGTTATCATCTATCTGTTTTAATAACTTGTTAGGAACAAATTATTGATTATAGTGTCAAATATTGATTGATACTAGATGTTAATATGTTAAAGAAATTGTAAAGTTTAATATGTGATTATTTTATTAATGATTTAAGATATTGAATTGATGTTAGATAGTATGATACTATCGATGAGAATTCAAATTTAAATTTAATTTTAATTTAAAATAACTGCAAACTCATACCCTCCAATCATTAGCTCATTAGCTTAATGAATTCAGAAGCCGGTCCACGCAAACAGTTATTGGTACCGTCAAATAATGAACCAAGGCGACATGTTTCTTTTGCTAAAGTCAAAGTTGGACCCTCTGGGTTGGAATATTATCCAATGTCCATTGACAAGACGAGATGTTACTCAAGCGTGCATAATTGTATTTAAATTAGAAAAATGGAGTTATTTCAACGCCCTTTAATAACAAATACTAAAAAACATAATTATTATTTAGTAATAATGATAACGTAGTGTGTGTGTGTGTGTATTTCTTTTACATGTGGATGAATATTGTCCTCCAACAACATAATATGAAATTTATCCAATGGATTTATGCTCCAAAACTTGTTAACTACTCCTACAATTCTTTTGTTTTTTGATGTCTCCTCTTCCGAATCTAAACGCATAAGCTAGTAGAGGAGATTGATTTGGACGTATATTTAACACCTTAATTTTATATGCCAAATTTATAATTTATTTTCTAAATTATCTTTATTAATTATACCTAATAATGGAGTTTCCAATACAGATCATTAAAAGAGAATTTTGGAAAACCAACAATTGAATATATATTTCTTATAAATAACCAACTTAATTAATTTTTTAAAAATATCTATAAATCAATTATATAGCTTCTACATTTCGTACAATATGAGTATATACTTATAAAACGGTTAACCAGTCAAAAGTTTCAAACTACACTATTGTGATGTATTCCGCCTATCCTATTTCTAAATATTTTTATCATGTTTCATGTACATAGAAGACAATTTAAATTTCATTAATTCTATCTTAAAATTTAAAAAAATAAATAAATTTATCTCTCTTTAACATACAATATATCCAATAAAAATAATGTTAACATAATAATAAGTGAATGATATAATTATACATTTATATGAACAATTTAATAATATGACTTATAAATATAATTAAAATAAGCATTCTCTTTAGTATCCTTTAAATAAGACTAAAAAAATTATATATATATATATATATATATATATATATATATATATATATATATATATCAAGCCCTTAATCTTTATCATTTGTTCCGGTAAAAAAAAAAAAAAAATCCTAATCATTTGTCAATTGGACTAATTTTCAATTATAATTTTAAAATTGTCCTTTTTTTTTTGTTTTATACCGTGGAAAATGAAAGAAGACAAAATGGTAGGCCCAAGATGTGAGAAAAGGCCGTGGAAAATTCTTCGCTGCTTTGTCTTGTCATGTAAATAGTGAGGAAGGACCACAGCTTTTTTAATTACCAAAAATGCCCACAATGGACCGATTGTTATTGACTGAAGACTTATCGGCCAGAGCAGCAAATCTGACGTCACCTGGTGCGTGGCATGAAAATGATAATACTTATATAAGATAAAATTGATTTTTTAAGGAGATTAAAAAAATTAAATTAATTTAGAATATTTTTATTTTTATCCAAACTAATTAGTTTGATTAATAAACTGATATATAATTTTAATATACATAATATATGACATGATTAAATAACTTATTTCCTAAGTTTTCCAAAAAAAAAAAATCAGTTGTGTTATTTTTAAGAAGGGAGAAAGTAATACTTCACCATCCAATTTTAAATATAAGATCTACTTACAAGGCTTAGTTTAATCCTAGTGGTAAGACTTTAATGTACTACGTCTTTTAAATTTATAATTTTTGGCTAAATCATCCCTTAAACGGTAGATATCAATACCACTACAAAATACACACACACACAAATTGCTGGTATTTTATAGCATTTATTTAATTAAATGCTGCAAATAAATTTTATTTTATTTCATTAAAAATACGAAGTTTTGTATAGGTTATCTAACAAAGCA
Organism: Acacia confusa; assembly: GCA_037074495.1. Lineage (NCBI taxonomy): Eukaryota > Viridiplantae > Streptophyta > Magnoliopsida > Fabales > Fabaceae > Acacia > Acacia confusa. Next base: position 3,707,667 of record CM073506.1, on the reverse strand, counting down.
CTACAGCTATTTTATTTTATTAAAGTAAATATGTAAATTGGCCAATCAAATGTTACGTCAAGAACATCCAACATAAAAAAATTTTAAATGGACTATAACTACCAAAAACACAACTAAAGATAGAAAATATCATAATATCGTTTGAACTAAAATAACGGTCGTTATATTCACCCCATTGTTTTTTAAAATGTTAGTTACTTTCATTCTAACAGCATCTTGATATTTTCTATTTTTTAATTGTTTTTTAGTAGCTATGGTACACTTTTTTAAAAAAAAGAAATTGTACCTAATAATACCCATGAGATAACACTTGATTGATCAATTTACACCTTAGCTCTTTTTATGATTTAAAATTAAGGAAAAAAATATTTTATTAAGTGTATAATTTAGAATAAAAATAATTCCTTAACTATAATATTTTCAAAAGGTGTTTTATTAAATAAAAAATAAAAAAAAAATTCTGTAGGGATGTGCAGTAGGCACTGACCTCGACCGTTCGTATCTGATAAGCTTACAGTACCCACTGGTTCCCCTTAATATTTGTTAGATCTATAGTACAATAATATGTTTTTTTTACCACTTAGGGCTGCTCATGGGCATAGCAGATTAGCAGGGCATGACCTTACTTGAGGCCAAGATGAAGGGTAGTATTTTACAGTCTGATTTTCAACCCTATATAGGGAAAGCCGGGGTAATTTCAAGCTAGGCAGAGGAGGGCAGGTTTCAATGCAGAAAAATCATCCTAAAATTTAAAAATAAAGGAGCTTCCAAAAAAATGTAGTTTGATATTTCTTAAAAATATTTTATACAATTGTCCTTTTTAGATGCTATTGTTTATAGGGAAAATTGATTTCAGGGCCCAAGCTAGTAAAATAATTACAAAAAAGGCCCAAGAAACATTCACATGCCAGAAAAGGCCCTAGGACATTTTCTGGCATTTTTTCAAAAAGCGTTAGCAATTATATCAGTAGCATTTAACAACTATATTAGTCCCCGTTAACAACTAAATCAGTCTAATTAACAACTAAATTTTAACAACTACATCTGTAGCAATTAGCAACTACATCAGTACATTTTTTTTTTGAAAAAATGCCAGAAAAGGCCCTAGGGCCTTTTTCTGGCATGTGAATGTTTCTTGGGCCTTTTTTGTAATTATTTTACTAGCTTGGGCCCTGAAATCAATTTTCCCTTGTTTATATTCAATTCATGGGCTAATAAAATAAATTAATTCAATAGATATTATTTGTTTATTATTTAATGATAATTTATTTCTCAAGAACTCAATTTACCAATTTCTTGATTAAATATGTTTATGACAAAATAGGCATATTTTCTAGGTAAATAGAAAATATATTTATTCATTATATTCTAATTGAATAATAAGTACATACTTGTTAAATTTTATCAAATAATTAATATATTTGCATAGTATATATCTTTATATTAAATATAATTATACACTTAGGGCAGGGCAACATATTATACTTGATACCCAACCGAAAAATGCTCAAATGATTTATGGGTTGATTTTTTTAAAGTGAAGCTGTTTTTTTACCAGCTTGGGTGGGTATTACGAGCATTCAGGTTTCATGAACACCCCAAGTCTATGACATAATCTATACATCTTATGTCTTTGGAAAAAAATGGTAGGAGTATTTTTATTTTTATTTTTGGGCGATAGGTGTGGCTAAATGCATATAATTATAATATTAAAAGTCAAATATCATCTATTGTAAGAGAATGTAATAAAATTGTTGATGCATTGACTAGGCATGTCTAAATCCACAATTTTAGATGTTTGTCCTCTTTATTTGATTTCTTACTTAGATCAAAAGAGTTTGGGATTCATTTCCATAATTGTGTAAGTTTATTTGCAAAACTCTCAAGAATATATATGTGTGTATTAAAATCCAAAACTCTTAAGAACAACTGGCCAAAAAAACTCTCAATAATAAAAATTACAATAAAATTCATAGAAATTAAATAATGTAAGCCAACATTTATCCTCTTTTAAGTTTCAAATGTTATTAGCTAAGAGTGTACAGGTTTGTTCTGTTCCCTCCAATACAAGGCAAACAGAATTCATTGAAAAATTGACTTTGATGAGTGCGAGGGTTCGGAGATGGAATGGAATGAATCGTAGGATCCCTTTGTCTTCGATGAGACAGACTGACAGACATATGAGCTCATTTGGAATAGTCATGGAAACTTTTTAAAAAGAGTTTTTTTAATCGTAATTTAAAATTTTTCAAAATTTTATTGAAAAAATCTCTCAAAATTCTAAGATTTTAAATGGGGTTGGTTGGCCTGATTTAAAATTTCTTACATTTAAGAACCTGACTCAGGATATGATTATTTCAAAAGATTTTTTTTATGATATTTTCTTAAGAACATATTAGTATTAATATTAATATATTCTTATAGTATTTTAGGCTATGATTTTAGTGCTTTAAGTTTTTTATTAGGTATAGTAGTTTTGATCTCTTAAGTTTATAAAGTATAATTAATTTAAGTTCTACATTTCTTTTCTTTTTTAAAAAAAAAATTAGATTAAGGGTTTCCCCCTTAATATTTAAAAGGTAAAGGATTCTCACATCTTCCAACAAATACTGTTCGTGGGATTTAAATTTATGTTTTCCTCTTACCTCAACCCACAACTTATAGGAGTTTTATATTTCTAACATCGTTAATGTTACTAATAGAAAATGTTGACTCATCAAACACAAGTGATGATTATACAACTGACAAAACACATTTAAGTTTTAATTTTTTTTAATCTAATTTATTTATGTTATTAAACTAAAAAATGAAAAATTGCTGCAAATGAAATCCAAGTTTCCATATTTAAATTATTAAACTCAATTTTTTTAATATAATCATGGTTTTAATATTATCTGTTTTATTAAATTTTTAGATATTTTCAATTTACACATATTTTAAATTTAATATTAATAACATAATTTACAATTATCATCCTTATAAGACTAAGCAGATCATGAAATCAAAATCATATAAGCATAACACCTATCACCATTAAAATACAAGGAAGATCAAGATCAGGTGTTGATAATGGCAAAAGCACATGCCTCTTGATCCCAAATGTGATACGTCCAGCAACAATATGGAGGATAATTCAACAAGATAATGAAAAGCAAGCACACATACCTCGTCACTCTCTATGCATCATCCTTTTATGCTGTGCATGTGCTATAGTAGGGAAGCAAAATATAAATGAAAGAAGCATGGAAGATATGCGGAAGTATATCCTCTTGTAATCTATTTTTCTCATTATCTTTCATGAGTCTATCTAGACTGTTGATTAAGAATATGAGAAAAAAAATAAAGCAAAATTATGACTTTTCAGATTGATTTAACAGATATAATTTAGAAATTATAAGAAAATGATAATGAGAGAAACATTACCCAAAGATATGCATGTTATATCACTCAAGCCAATAGATGAATGATCATGTAAATGGGACATACCTCTAAGTCTTGGATGTGGTACAAGAAGTGAAACGAGAAAACAAAATAAAAAAATAGAAAAAAAGAGTGAAGAAGACCCATCAACACAAGCACTGTACTAAGGTAAAGCAATGATAATTATTTCTTAACATTTTGTAAGCAAAATGACAAAAAGAGAACAAGCTTATTAATATGTCACCACATGCCACCTATGTTTATGCTTCTATTAATTAATAAATAATCAAATGCTCCCTAGCCTTGTGTGCTGCATGAAATATGAGGAGAGAGAAAGCAAAACAACATTATGAAAAGAGGAAAAAAAACATGAAGGATGAGTATACCACCCACCACATGCAATATTAAGGCAAAGCAAGTAACCTTCTTACTATTCCATGAGTGATAGTACCAAAAGGATCAAAGCTCCACCATTTGACCATCGGAATAGGAGAAGTGAAAGGGATTGGATATATATATTAATGCCTCCATCTCATGTGAGATTTTCCTTGGCACAAAAAAGTTCACCTGCACAATAAATCAAGCATGAGAAAGTGACCTAGAGTAGTGATCCCTTCCCCTTTTAAGCCATAAGAGAACATGTGATGAATAAGTGTACTAGATTCTCTCTACCTTTTCTCGCTAGCCTTTTTCACCAAAACTTCTTATATGTTTTACTTTGCTCCTCTTTAAATAGGCATCACTTAGGATTTTTCCTCATTAATGCATTTTTTTATTTGTTATTTTAATAGTGATTACCAATTTGGACCACAATCATTATCAGTAAAATAATTTTTTTATTATTTTTTATTTTCCTTTAATGAATGATAATGCCAATTTAGATCCCAATCATCATTAATGAGAGGATTTTCATTTTTTTTTATTTTTTATTTTCCTCTTAAATGATGATTGTTAATTTGAACCCCAATCATCATCAATGATATTATTTTCTTTTATTTTTTGAGTGGGAAATATGTTTTCACACTACTATTATTATATTTATCCGTCATGTGAGTTTATTAACTATGAAAACTAAGCTTGTTTAGATCCTCCCTCTTTTTAAGTTAAAGCTAAAAAAAACAAAGAGCTTTTAAAAGAAGCTAAAAGTTATTTGATGATTATGTAAATTTTTTAGTTTAAAAGTTACTTAAAAGCTCAAATTAAAAATTGTTGTTAAAAATGATTTGGAGAAAAGAAAATCAGAAGAAAACTCACAAACGAAATGTCTTCTACTATTGCAACATGCATAGCTTATAAGGCCAATTTTGCACTATATATCAGTGAAAAATATAAAATGAGCCTGCTATGACCATTGAAGAAGAATACTAATACGAGACATCAATACATATTATTTTACAAGAACATGTTTAGAATAGTCAAATTAGATTTTGACCAACAAACTGAACTAAATTAGAGAGAATAAAAAATTAATAACTACCTATCCAAGCAATCAACATTAAAGAAAATAAAAACTAAAAAAATTTACAAGTTGGTAGAGCTATACTTCACACATGAAAACCAAAAACCATAGTGAAGGGAAGAAGAGAAATTGAATATGGAAAATTGATTACTAGAAGTTAAAATTCTAACTAAAAAGAAGGCTGGAAAGCTTCCGATTAAATAACAATGTTTGGGAGGCCTGTGAGGAAGAGTGAGGGAGGCGAGTAGTGAGAATGAGAACTAAGGGGAGAGATGCAAAAAAATCAACTAAAGGGAGTGAGAAAATGGTGGCAACAATGATCTTCTTAAATCTTAGACGGCCACTGTAACACCCGCCTTGATTTCACTTTTAAATACGTAAATACATACTCAAAAGCATACCTCAATTTTACAAAATCACTATTCATGTATACGGTACTATTCACGTATACTATACTATTCATCTATACGGTACTATTCATGTTTACATACACATATCAAAGTATACGCAACAATGAGCATGTATAAGCGTATGGACAATGAGTAACTGATAACATAATTCCAATATATGGTGGTTTAAAACATGTACACATAATTCACACTAACAATCCAGAAATACTGTAGAGAGTGTTAATTAATACAGTCATCCCAAAAGTAGTTAAAAAAAACTAATAAACAAACCACACTTATATATAAAACCCATTTATTCAAATCCCTATCCTTAGGGTCTTCTTCATCTACTATATCCGTATTGCCTTACTTCCTGATCCAGAACATTTTCCTAGCTCCTTAGGTGTTTCTGGGATCCATTGATCAGATATATCCCAGGGTAACAGTTAATCTCATATTCAAAGTGTAAAATTATACATGGCAAATACTTCATATATTACAGAAAATTATAAACATTTAATAAAACGCACCGCAATCAGAATACATAGGATAAAGCAAATACAACATCACGGCGAAAGTACATAAAAGTACTGGATAAACAGGCATGCAGCATTATTATATAAAAACAATAATACTCAGCCAAATAAATAAAACGCATGACACGGACATACAAATCCGGCCACGAGTCCACAAATACATGAACATATAAGACATATATAAGAACACAAGGAATCAGAGATTAAGTTACCAACCTCAACTTTTGCAAATATTTATAAAATTTCCAACGTAAGAACTCGAACTTCTTTCAATATCCTAATGTAGAATCATCATAGGTATCAATTTCCTTTTGTTTAATAAGGTATTGCAATAAATACTATTTCTTCATTATTTTAACACAATACTTATGATTTAACAGAATTTCCACAGAATTTCCACTGACTTTGAAAATTCATAATTAATTGCTCAAAACTCAATATTGTGCTTCCAAGACCTAAATATCCTTTAATATATCTATTTTCATATTAACATCAAAAAATCCTTAAAATCACTAAAATTCCTTTTGATTCCACCACTTCTTAATTAACCAAAATGATATATAGAAAATGATAAATATCATCTTCAAAATAGTATAAGACAAGTTAAATCCTTTACTTACTTGTCTTGATCCTTTGGACTTAGCAACTTCTTCTTGCTTCTGCCTCTTAAAACTCTTAGCCTTCACTCTCAAAATACCATAAGAACACGTCTCTCTCTCACACGAAAAACTCTCTCTCTCACTCTCTGCATTCTTTCTTTACATAGATGAAAATGAGTGAGCGAAGAGCCATATGCTTGCATATATTTAACATTAGAAAAGGGAGTGTTTCATGATCATTACATTTTTGTTGCATTCGGAAAAATAGAAAACATAAGTGGGGAGTGGTTGGGAGTAGGTGGAAGTGATTGGGTAAAGGAAGAAAAAGAAGAAAGTGGATAAGGGAGAAGGAAAAAAAACAAACGCATGTTAACCTCTTTTAAATGAAAGGGTAGCACAACCTCAACAAGACAGACCGGAGGAAACATCACATCATTGGATCGCTCAATTCAGTAATCTCAAGCCACCAGCTTTTCGTGGCAAGAGTGACTCAGCAGAAGATTGGTTGTTGAGGTTAGATAAAATTTTTGAAGCGATGGGGTGTCCGGAAGAAAGAAAAGCTCAGTTAGCAATTTATAAACTAGAAGGTGATGCTGACCGATGGTGGAGAAACATAGCTTCAACTCTACGGATACGACATGTTCCTGTGACTTGGGAAGTGTTCCTTAAAAAGTTCAATGAACAGTACTTTTCCCCATCAACTCAGGTGCTAAAGGAAACAAAATTCCTTAAAATAGAACAGGGCCAAGATGAGTCATTCGATGAGTACTATGCAAGATTCACTAGTTTGTCAAGATACTCCTCATATTTACAGCGTTATGATGACGAGGAGTGGAGTGCCGCTCGAATGATTGAAGGATTAAAAGATGAAATGAGGGAAAAGTTGGTAGCTCACAAATTTAAAAACTTATACCAAGCCGCAGATGTCTGTCAGACAGTTGAGCGCAACTTGAAAAGGCTACGTACTCCTTGAACTAAAATGAAGAGGGCAAACGACCATAGTAAAAAACACGATGACTAGCAATGACGAACAAAGAAGAAGAAGACGAGCATGGTGAGTGAGATCGATGGGTGAGTCCGAGAGAAATTGATGTAAATGCGAGAGATTACCTCAACGTTTCATTTCAACAAATAAGAGTTTTTTTTTTAAAAAAAAAAAAAAAAAGCTCTTCTCAAAAGCTTTTGGCTTTTTGGCATTTTTCTTTATTGTAAAATTTTTTTAAAAAAAATCTTTATTTTAAGAACTTTTGTAAAACCTATTTGGCATGACTTTTGCTTATAAGGAGAAAAGAAGTAAAAAACAATTTTAAAAAAAGATACAAACAGGCAACTACCATGGCTTGCTCTTGTTTACACTATAAACAATACATTTTTCTGTTTCCATTGCTTCTACTTTTCTGATTTAGCGGTGATCAATTTCCTGAGTCATTTCTTATTGCAGTTTCTTCTGTTCCCTTTCCTATTCACTAGTTTATCATTTGATCAGACTGAAATGGCGTCTGCATTTGGGGTTCTCCATAGCGTTCACTACTACAAAAAGTAGATATTATTTTCCTAAAAAGCGTCCTTATTTTAAAAAAAGGAGTTAAAAATATAGGCAAAGACTTAGGCTTCCTAAATATCAGTTTAGGGCGCCTAAAGTAGGCGCCCTAAATTTTTTTTAGAGCGCCTAAAATACACTTTAGGCGCCCTAAATTTTATTTAGAGCGTCTAAAATAATTAATTTTAAGACTTATGCGCCAAATTTTTTTCAAAAAATTATCTATGCGGCAAAAAAGTAACACAAAAAACTTATTTTAAGAGCCCTAAAAGAGTTTAGGGCGCCTAAAATATACTTTAGGCGCCCTAAATTTTACTCAGGGCACCTAAAGTACCAAATTTTTTTCAAAAAATTATCTACGCGGCAAAAAATTAGCATCAAAAAATATATTTTAAGCGCCCTAAAAAAGTTTAAGGAGCCTAAAATATACTTTAGGCACCCTAAAATTTTTTAGGGCATCTTAGGGCGCCTAAAGTACCAAATTTTTTTCAAAAAATTATCTACGCGGCAAAAAATTAGTGCCAAAACCTATATTTTAGGCGCTCAAAAAAAGTTTAGGGCGCCTAAAATATACTTTAGGCGCCCTAAATTTTTTAGGGCTCCTAAAGTACCGAATTTTTTTCAAAAAATTATCTACGCGGCAAAAAATTTGCACCAAAAACTATATTTTAGACGCCCTAAAAAAGTTTAGGGCGCTTAAAATATACTTTAGGCACTCTAAAATTTTTTAGGGCGCCTAAAATATACTTTAGGCGCCCTAAATTTTATTTAGTGCGCCTAAAGTAATTAATTTTAGCAGCTCCGCGCCTTAACATCCACAAATACCTCTTATTATTCATCATATATATCTCTTTCTTTCTCTATCCATCATATCTTCCTTCACAAGCCCAGACCCAAGGACGGCTGCTCCTTCCCTAACCCACTCTGTTCCAACACACAAGGAGGAGACTCCAGTTGCAGAGCTTTAGCTTCCTCTTCCGCTTCAGGTCATCCTCTGATCTCTCATCTCTTATTTTTCTTTTCTCATATCACATTTTTTGCTTTCTCTTTCCTCCTTCAGTGCTCAATCTGTGCTAGATCCAGTTTTATTTTCCTATTTTGGTTATTAATTTTTCGTGCGGATATTAGATCTCCTTCAGTGCTCTTGATTCAGCCTCCTTTAGTTTGATTACTGAGTAAAACTTTCTGGGATTAGGGGATGTTCGCCGTTCTCAAATTGTTTGGGAGTTCCACTGTGAGCAAAAAGGTATTAAAGTGTATATCTGGAATTAAGGCATTTAGGTTTCGGATCTGACGAGGAAAACCCTCCATAGCTAGGTTGATTGTCGGATATCTAGGATTGGAATGGTTGCTTCGGGTCTTTTTTTTAAGGCGCCCTGAATTTTATTTAGGACGCCTTAGTTAAGGCGCCCTGAATTTTATTCAAGATGCCAGGCGTCCTGAATAAAATTCAGGGCGCCTTAAATCAAAATTTTTTAATATCCCCACATAGACGTCCTTTTAAAAAATGACGTTAATTGAGTCTTATTTAAGACGTTTTTTAGGTTTTTTATAGTAGTGGTTGCTATTTTGGGCGTTGATGAACCATATTGATTCTTCTATCTTTTCTTCATGGTTATTCCTTGTAAAAGCTTCCAACCTGCAGAATATAGGCTATATTTGGAGCTCCTCAGAAGACATGCTTTTGAGCTTAAATCTTAGATAAATGGGCCAAATTATCCAAAGTAACATTCGAGTTTATCTACCGGAAATTAGATGGATTTCCTCACCTTATACCTTTGATGTCCTCAAAATCTATGTGTGTGTGTGTAGTATAAAAGTCCTATAAACCTCATTCTTAAGTCATGAATATTGTGACTTATTTCTTGAAGTGCAATGCATGGGACTCACTCTTGTTATATATCAAGTCTTCGGAGCTGCGATCATGTTGGTCTTTGACATTCTATTCAATATGTTCTGCACCATTAAAGCTTGATTGTTCAAATGTGTTTTGTACTTGTGAATTCTGTATCACATCAAATCATGCTTTCATTATGACTGAAGTGATTACCAACTTGTCGGTTCAGTTTGTGTCACCAGCTAACGTTTTTGCTGTCAAATTGAAGGCTTAGTAATCCAAAACTTTATTTTTGTCCCGCATGGTTCTTGCGGGTTTGTTATAAGATAAGCTTAAGCGTATATCAAATAACTGAATGACTATGAACTTAAATAAGAGGAGTTGAAGAGATCATTTGGGTTATTCCTTTGTGGGGAAAGAGAACTCCTTTATCTATGATGAAGCTGGAAGCAACAGTTCCTTTCACTTTGTTTAACCACAAAATATATTTAGCTCCATTTTATGTCAAGATTGTGTGATAAGGTTTTGATTGTTTGAGAATATATTGCAAATGGGTAAAGTATGAGGTGGTGTCATTCATTCTTGATGCAACTTATGGAAGCTAATTCCTAGGCCTTGAGGAAATCGAGAACCGTAAGTCCTGAGGCAATTCTCCAATTTGACTGAGATACTGATGTAGTCTTTGTTGTAGAAAAATACTTTCAATGTAGAAATTTCACTAAGATAACAATCTGTATAACTAAGATGGTATAATCTGTAAACATACAACAATTTTATATACTATGAAAAACATAAAAGAACTCACAAGACTGACAAAATATGATAATGATATTTTGATGAAATCCAAGCCGCTCTCTTTATAAGACAATTTGCTCCCTCTATATGGATGTCCAAGACTCACGAACAATTGTTTCCCAGGATATAACAGATTGCATCTGCAGAATTATGGCACTATCAATCAGAAGCACAAACAAACACAATAAGATCACTTTCAGAATCACACTAAGTATGAGGTGATTGCAGAATGCAGTATGCAAAATATGAGAGAGGAGTGTTTGAGATTTATATGGTTTTTGTCACTAGCACCCCTATTTACAGATGACAGAAATTGATCAAATAAACTTGACTCTTGCAGGCGAACTGGTGCATCGTGCAAACAAACACACTAGAACAGAGGAGAATGCAGACTCTTGTTGGCGAATTAGTGAGTTGTGCAAACAGACACACCAAAACAGAGTGAACAAGTGCACCAGATCGAATCAGTCACATCATTTTTATTTCAAAAATTACGATCCAATATTACGGTATGCTTACAACAGCTGGTTGGGAAAATTAAGGAGTGGCAAAAAAAGAATTAATAAAAGTTCATAGATTTTTTGGACAAACATAAAAAAATAATTTAATAAAAAATTTATTTTTATTACACCCGTGAGAACCAGGGCGGGCCGGCAACGGCGACACACATGTGGTAAACCAAGGCCCACCTACGTCCTCACTGCTCCACAAAAGTGAATTGACCCAAGGGCCCAATTTAAAAGTTTGAAGTTGAAGCTCATATATCATTTCACTTCTCTTCATTTGTCTAATGTAAGACTTCTATCCACGCTTCCATTTCACCTTTCTTTTTTCCTCTTCTTCTCTAACCTACTTCTTATTCATAACCTATGAGATTTGGTCTGACTTCTATCCACACTCTCATTTCACTTTCCATTTTTCCTCTTCTTCTCCAACCTACTTCTTATTCATAACATATGGGATTTGGTCCTCATGTTGTGTCCATTTTGGCCCTAGATACTTGCCTAGTTTTGTGAGTATTCTAGAGAATCGGCCGTTTCAAATTCTTATAGAAGTGATCCCCACCCCACACTCACATAAGTGATTCCTTGTTATGTAAGTTAATAGATATCATCTGAATACATCAGATTAAGAAACCACTAAAAGCTTAAATGCTTACCCTTATATATATGCAATGTCTTGTCATAGGAATAAATATGAGTTTAAAACTCCACAATCTTTACAATCGATTATCACTTTGTTGTCTCACGGTGGGGTAAAAAAAGAATTAATAAAGGTTGAAGGATTGTTTGGATAAAACTAAAAAATAATTTTTAATTTCACACGCCCGCGAAGCGAACCAGCGGCAGCACACGTATGGTGAACCAAGGTCCACCTACATCATCACTCCTCCACTAAAGGTGAGTTGGCCCAAGGGCCTAATTTAGAAGTTTGAAGTTGAGGTTTGTATGCCTTTCACTTCTTTTCATTTGTCCAATATGAGACTTCTATCTATATTCTCATTTCACTTTCCTTTTTTCCTCTTCTTCTCCAACCTACTTCTTATTCATAACCTATGGGATTTAGTCCAAAATTCCAACAGTCTTGTCTGAAGAACAAAAAATGAGCTCACAGTAAAAGTTCCAAGCAGTTTTGGCTTTTGAGTTTCTTTCCTCTTCTGCATCGCTCTGCCATGGTGCTAGGCATTCTGCTCTCTGGATTCCTCTTGATCTGGTATTGGAACATGCCATGGATAGATATCAAGTTAGTACAACAAGTGCTATTGAAATAATTAGTGGTAAGACTTAAATTAGCTTTTAAAACCTGAAGTAAATGGTTTATAATATCTCTTTAACTATATTTTCATGTTTTTTCCTAGGCTTAATAAAGAGAGCAATAAAGACCCAAGTGAAAAATGATGTTGTGTGGGGTGCTTGTATAACAATCCGACAATGGTACCACCATTTACTTATTTTATTTGAATAATTTTTTTGCATTCTTTGCATGTACTGGCGCCCATTTATGCATCAGGAAGATCGCAGAAACAAATGATTACTCATTTAGTTCTGAATGTTTGAATTTTGTCCTTTTTGATTGTAAGTGTTGGAGGAGAATTTTGGATTGAGAAGATCTTAAAGGACAGAGACTTGTGTTTCTGCTGCCGGACAATTAACCAAATTATGAAAATTTGTTACTGCAGTTTAATGACCAATAAATTTATGTAGAACCTTGATGACCATTATGTATTTTTGTTCATTTATAACGTGGTGCTGATTATGGCATTGGACTATAGTTTTGTAATGGTGATCTTGAAAATGACAACAACAAAAAGTTAACTTTGTTCTTGTATGTGTTTACTGGTTTTTCTTTCTTTGTGCTGCTTTGGTTTATTTTGTATCTTGCTCTCCTGAGTTCATGTAATAATATTTACTAGTGGCACAAAAATAAAACTGCAAATAGGAAAATTATGGTACCAATGACCAAATGTGAAGAACATTGAAACGGGTTCTAATGTCCATTCGAATAGTTTGCAATTATATGTAAAACAAAATTAAATTAACTTGGGAATAGCACATTTCCATTTCTTCAATAACAATAATCACAAATGATATTGGCCAAAAAAATGACAATTCGTAATTTCAGGAATAACAGATTAAATGTTAATCCGACAAGTATGTTATTTAAATCTAAAAGAATATAAATAAGTAACCAAAAAAAATATCCCATAGTATGTTATTTAAATTTAAAAGAATATAAATAAGTAACAAAAAATATCTCATCTGTATGATCCTAATAAAATAGTTCCGGTCCTGTCTTATTTTGAATGTTGCTTCTTGCTCTATGAATTTTTTCTGACATATCAACCTCAGTCAAATTGAAAGGGTTAAAGGGTAATTTTGTTATGGCCGTTAATTTAATTAATTTTGACTGTTACTTAACCAAATATACTAAGTTAATAGTCTACATCATCTTTGTTAAAATACAAATTTGCCTCCAAAATTTTTAAATGTAACTTTTTCGCTAATTTGAATCATTTCAAAATTAACTAACTAGTAAATTATATTGTATTTAATTTAATATTACATTTTTTACTGAGGCAGTTTTTTTTTTATTAACTTGGTACATTTTCTGATAAATTCCATGGAAACAAGACCTATCTTTATATTTTATAGAAAAAGGTATAAATATTAGTTATTGAATTAACAGTTCGTATTCAGTGATAAAAATATTTAAATTAAACTTTATATTTGAAAACTAAAAATTATACACCCTCCCGTCCTTAATATAGGATATATTGACATATTTTTTTATATTTGTTAATCTTTTCATAAATCATCCTACAACAATAATCAAAGAAGAGAGGGAATGTGGGAATGAAGGAAAATTACTACAATGTTTTAGAAAATACATATCATAATAATTAACTTCCTAAAGGATTATAATTTAAGGCCTGTCCCCTGTAAGGGGGGCTACAACAATCACCTAGCTGTGAAGTCTCTCCTAGTCGTCTTACGTGCTGCTATAGCCAAAGGTGGTATCAGTTTCCCTGTCATACGTATGAGACTATATGATGAGATCGGTCGAATTGCATTGTGGTGAGTTCAATCCCAATTCTCTACATTTAAAAAAACCCAATGCATATATAATACATTCAAAGAGATGAAAAAAGAAAATTATAAATATAGATATGAGATCTGTCTCTCAAATCCAGTGGTAGTCACTTTCTTTTTAGTCACTCTCTCCAAACATATATATAAAAGCGGAGGATCTAATCTAGTGATGAGTTGGAGTTGACCTTACTCAAGTCACACGATCTGAGTTATTGACCTCTAATAATGAAGCATCAGAAGGACCGGTGTTCTTGATCTCATGACTCACATCATCAGCTTCCTTAGAGATGTCAGAAGGTTGTGCATCATCATGAGCCTTGCTAGCTACATCCATTTCCTCAGCATTTTGGTTCAGTTCTTCCTTTATAACTGCATCAGCTGCGTGTCTCGGTTCTTCATTGTGCACCTCGGTGGCGAGATGGCTCGCTTCTTCCTCGTTATCCTCAGAAGCTAAATGATTTAGTTCTTTGTTAAACTCACCAGCTGCATGCTTTGGTTCTTCATTGTTGACCTCAGGAGCTATATCCTTTGGCTCCTCATTTTTTTCTTCATCAGCTGCGGAGCCTAGCGCTGATTGATCCAGTTCAAAGTTTGCATCACATAGCTGCAGATTCTCACCACCATGGTCACCATCAGCATGCATTAACAGGACAGAATTGACCTCATTATCTAAAGCATAGATTTGTGCTTGATCCGCCTCTTGATCGACATGACTTAGCTGTAATTCCTCGATCTTCATAGCAGCACCATAGAACTGAGGTTGCTCATCCTCACTAGCTGCATTATAATGAACTGCATCATCATCATCCCTCCGCGATCGTTTACTGGTACCTTTTCTTCTAACCCGCTCCTTTCCTCTCACCCTCTTTCCAAGCTCAACTTGTGGGGTGGCTGGCACCATGGCTGGACCACCAAATTGGTCTCTCAAACATTCATGCGCAATTAATCTTATCCTAGAAATTGATTCAATTTGATCTGCATCCAGCCCATCAGTTACGAAAGTGTCTGCTATATGAGCGATATCCCTCAAACCAGCATTCTGAAAACATTTGGGTTTGTTCTTTAAAAAGCATTTCAAACTTAATCTATAATTTCTATAAGATGTAAATGCTAATTCACGAAAAATATATACTCACTGTTCTTTGAAACTCAGATGAGAGAGAAATAGGCCTTCCCACAAATCTGCGGGTAATTTTGAGATACCACTGTAAGTACTCATTTTCATCTACCTCCTCATAACCATCGACATTATGGAGATGCCGGTCCATCCATTCACTAAGCTCTGATTCCATTTTCCCTGACAAATTGACACCGCCATCAACTCCTCGACTTTTCCTCTCCCAGTGATCCACGTGCTCAGGAATGGATTGAAGCATGCCATATTGCCTTAGGCATCGATTCGGAAGATGCCTCTCAGCCTTGTCAAAGCATATCAACATTGTCTTTGACCTCCCAAGAATTAAAGTACTTTTGATATCTTCTGGAATTACCGTACTGTCCATGCTTCTATATGGCAGCCACTCCACCTGCACATCAATTACACCTAACAATATTCGCTTTTGATAATATATGAGAATCTGAACAGATCACAAAATAAAGATAAACCTCTATTTGGGCCCATTGAAAATGGTATGATATCAATTTGATACTCCAAAGGTTTTTTGCATCACAATACCCCATAAAGTACATATTTAGTTTCTATTTCATCCTTAAAATGATGCTATAACATCTTTCCTGAATCAAATTTTCTATAATTTTAAACATAACCATATCATCAGATAAATTTTTTTTTTAAAAAAAAAAAAACCATCTATGTAGCATTAAAGTGGTAATAACATCACCTTTTAAGGACAGGCATAGAATTTTTGTCTAATCCTATTAAAAGAAAAAATATAGAATTTTTTTAAAACAAATAATTACATATAAGACTTACATCACTTGGTTTTAGGGAATCCAAAGCCTTCCTATAGAAAATGACATCACGATTTGCTGTTGGACCACTTTGTTTCCCTTTCCATCTTAGAACAAATGGAAACTGATCACGCATAGGATCATGGTTAAGCTTTGGCCGGCCAATATTCAGGTAAAAGTAACTCCAGCACTGCAGAAGAACAATGACCGATTAGACAAACATTTTGAATAACATAAAAAGATACACTAAAAAATCAGTAGTTGAAAATAAGAGAAGCAAATCTAACTGACCTGCAGTAGTGTTAAACAGCCACTAATAGTACTTTGAGTTTTCAGGGAGGCATTTCCCAGAGCTCTATATAAAAATGCTAATGCTGCTGCACCCCAGGCATATCGTCCACATTGCTCAAAATTCTCAAACAATGGCAAGTACATTACAGGGACTTTGTTCCCGGTGGTGGTGGAAAATATGGTGCTACCTACTAGATAAAGAAGATAGGCACGAGTATGTTGCTCTATCACTTCCATTGAAGCATTCTCAGGACAGTGAGAAAAGAATTCTTTCAACCAACTCAGCTTCACCATTCCACCACTTGTATAGCCAGGTTCTGGTGCTTTGCCAAGGTACCTTTCACAGACTAAACTGCATGCAGTGTATGTTATCCCTATTACAGGGTCCCCATCTATGGCCAAACCTATTAAGAGCGCTACATCTTTGAGGGTTACCGTCATTTCTCCAACATTTAGGTGGAAAGTATTTGTTTCTCTTCTCCACCTTTCAACCAGGGCAGAGATAAGAGGGTTGTCGAGACTAATGGCTGGAATTGATCTTAAGTACCCAAAACCAGCCTTCTGTACCAATTCAATCTGTTTAGGAGTAAGTGCCCATTGATCAAGCTTTGAAGTGTGTTCATGGCATCTGAGAGCACCACGCTCCTGTCAATGCATTAACAAGAAAACAAATAGTATAAGACATCAAGACAGTGATGGGATTTTTCCAAGATAAACAAAGATGAAGAAAAAAGGGACTGTCAGAAGGAAAAACTGCACCTGTCCTTCCCAAACTGCCGTAGATACATGCTTATCTTGATCATATAAAACTGAACCATCAATTGGTCCAGGATTAGTCGCATAAAGGTCCACCACTTCAACTTCCATCAGTATAACTAGTGACAGATACCCAAAACGATCATAAAATAAGAAGCAGCACCCCACAAGTATTTACTTCATTTTACTATACACACACACACACACACTCCCTCTAGTTCTAAATATAAAACAGGGTTGACTTTTGTTTTGGAGAGATTAAGAAAGCTAAATGATTTAATTAGCTTTCTTAATATCTCTAAATAAAGTCAACTTTATCTTATATTTAAGATCAGAGGGAGTGTGTGTAAGAAGGAGCTTGATAGGAAAGAGGAGTACAATAACAGAGGATAAAGCATCCTATTAAAAGGAACAACGAATATATAAGGAAATTCACATAACAATCAAATCCTACAAGAAGCCATTGACAGATAAGCAGCATATTCGAATAAATGAATAAACACATCTCAATTTGGTGTAAGCTAAAAAAAGTTCCACTTGAAAAGGGGTGGTCTAAAGAATGTTTGAATGTAAAACTCAAGAAATATGTGCCTTTAATCAACTTCAAAATGACATTATGCGTGAATATAAGGAAAAAAATAATTTTCATTCCTATGAAAAGGAGAAGTCATTATTAAGAATAGGAGAATCCTCTATTTTAATTGCCATCTAAATACTTGTGGCCAGTAGTGATTGGACGATTATGAAGACAGAAGGCTTGAACAGAAGTCCAGAAATGGACTCTGCCTGTGCCACTTGTAAGAAAGCAAACAGATTCAGTCATATAGCAGCCACCCACCTCCAAAATAATTCTTTTGATAACAAGAATAGACATTAAAATTGGTTGCTTTAAGAACATCTCAAATTAAAAGGCTCGAACAGTTAGCTTTCATATGAACGACTAACGAGCAAACACATCGATCAATGAGAAAAGAAACAGTTAAAAATTACTTTCTATGGTTCACTTTACAGTTTTCATTCGACAGGAATACGAGAACTCTTCAGAAAACAAATTCTTATGCCATTCCATCGAACCCCATGTCATTCTCAGACTACCTCACCATTAACGTACTTCAATAATCACCACATACCCAGAAGGATTCCTCAATCAGCTCTAAGGAAAAAAGAACACGATAGCATTTACAATGCACTGCACAATCATCTATTAAACCAATCCAAAACCCTAAAACTAATCCAATTTGATAACCTTGAAGCTAGGCCATGGCTGGGAATTGCCAACAATTTCATGGGGACACACCCCGAAGAAAGTAAGCAGGGGAAACCGCTGTTCCTCACTAGTATTTGGGATCAAGAAGAGAATCGAAGCATCAGAAGAGAGAGAAAAGAGAGAAGAAATGTGCATGGCCATGGCAAGGGCTAGGAGGAAGGAAATTGAAATGTGTTGTAACTTTGAAAATTTGAAACTACACAAAACAAAACAACAGATAAAAGAAAAGTGAATTGCGTGGGAGAAGAAAGGAGGCGTGATGGGTCCTTACAGTGAATGGAGACGAACACGATACGACCTCCTCCGGCGTCGTTGCTTAGCTTAGCAGAGTGAGGGCAACAAACTAAAGAGTATAATTATTATTATATTTTCTTATTATTATATTAGATGCCCGGAAATACCGATTTTTTTACAAATGGGCCCAAATATTACGTTGATCCACTACGATGGGCCCAAATTTGACAAACTTTTTAACAAAAATAAGGATTACAAAACAATTACTATAAAAAATTTATTGATAATGGGGTTAAAGTACAAAAACACAAATGAGCTTTTTCCCCATGAGCGTCCATCACCACGTGCTTTTTTTTAGAGCAAAAATACATACGTGGTCACCATTTTGAGGTCACCATTTTGAAGTAAAAGTCATATCTCACCATTAAATCACTGTCTAACCGTAATGAGAGAGAAAGAAATGAAGTGAATAGTAACATAATGGTGGTGAACAGTGACTTAATGGTGGGATGTGACTTTTGCTTCAAAATGATAATCACATGTGTATTTTTGCTCAAAAAAAAACACGCAGTGCTGGGCGCTCTTGAAGAAAAAACTCATGTGTATTTTTACACCTCAACCCTTGATAAAAAGAATCTCAGTATTAATACTTTGTGTGTATAAAAATATATCAAGCTACGAGTGGGGATTAGGTTTAGTTGAGAAGCTAGTCCTTCATAACATGATGATCTAAGGTTTAAATCTAGTTGGGAGAGATGTCCATATTTAGCATTCGACAATACTTTAAACAAGATTGTCTCCAATAAAAATATATCTATACCTTATCAGAAAAATCAAGTTTCTTCTAATTAATAAAACTTTCAAATAAAGACTTTTCACAGATTTTTATAAAAAAAATTATAACAAATCTATTTTAGGTGCCTTGATATATATGGCTTAGCATTTAGCAACATGTTGAAGCTTGAGCACTCATGCATTAAGGGAAAAGAGTCAATAACAATATTTTAATCAAATGCTTAAAAAATTCAATGTCAATATAACCATTTACAAAGGAAAAAATTATCTAACTTAATAGAGTACATTGACAAATTAGATGTTTCAAATAACCCTTGGTCTAGTGGAAGGGACTTTGCCACTTTGAAACAATTACCCCCAATTAGGATTTATACTGTTAATGAATTTTCAAGTAAAAAAATCATGCTCTTCCTAGATAGCTTGAAATAATCTAAACATATGGAGTCAGTATTTTCCATCAAATAAAACTAACTGTCAAAAATATGAAACAACAATATATTCTTCCAGGCATAAATGCAATATCTAGTTTGTAGTGCAAGTTACCTTACAAGCCAAGTTCTACATTTTTTCAAACACACTCTAGTCAACATGTTTTCAACCATAAACTTCTTATGTGTAAACCAATCATGGTCTTCCAAACTGCTCCGTTCAATTAAATTCACTTTTATTTCTTAGATATTAATACTATAATCCTTCATTGCTGGTCCCAAAAAAACCCCTTTATTTCTTAGGTATTATTACTATAATCCTTGACAGCCCATACAGAAGTGTTGCAAGGATTAATAAGATTGCTATTAGATTGATCACACCTCAAAGGCCTGTATTCACATGATAATTTACATAGAAGTTGAACCGTGACAAATTCTCAAATAAAGTCAACAGTTTCATTCTTGCTTTAATAAATAATACAAGTAAATACACAAGCAGCTTGTGCCTGTTCATCAAAATTCCCTAAAAAATCAATAGTTGTTTTGCCAAGTTTAGCTGTCTCTTGGATTGAGGGAGGGAAGGGAGAATGATTTTGTTTTCTGAGAAGTCAGGTCAAACAATGGCGGTTACTCCAACCGCACAGCACAACCATATCTTTTTTTTTTTTATACTGAGCACAACCATATCTATGACTCAAGGATCTTCCATATTAAGGCCCATGTAGGGATCATATCTCTGAGACACGTAATCATCATCAAGATTCTCCATAGTTTTACCAAAGACAAATGCCTTTGTCCCCATTGTTGTGAAGGGCATCAACCCGAAAGCTCGTGCAGTTTTGATCTCCCTCGCGATCTTCCTTTGAGCCTTGGCACTAATGCGAGTCTACTCAATTTAAAAGAAAAGAGCAATCAGTAAGACCAGTAGGATGGGAAAAGGACAAAAGGAGAAGAAGGGTTCATGGTGCTGATCAATGGTTGAAAATCCATTGTCCACAACCTTTTTATCACCCTTAAGACAGCCTCATGCCAAACAGAGGTCTAAAGTTTACCTGGCTCCTCTTGATAATGATTCCAGCTGGTGTTAAGAAGTTCGCAAGGAATCTTACGTTCTGCACAAAACATTGACAGTAAGCACCAAACCAGACATAGCTTAGACAGGACAATTTTGTTCATGATAGAAAAAAAATGTGAATCATGGCTTCACTTGAGAGTGAAACAGGCAAAAATCAACTTTGACCAGGATAGTCAAAATCTAAATTGAAAGTTTAAATGCCAGAGTCCAAATATGCCTCAATAACGCTCCACAAGTTTTACCTCACCAGTCACCTTCATCTTCCCTTACATAGTATACTAACAGAATTTCCTTATCAGTGAATGAAAATAAGAATTCAAGGACAACTCACAAAGGAGTTACAATATAAAGCACATATTTTAGAGTGAATTTAATGAGCCAAAGTAACTGAAAGGGCAATTCTGCATCTTGATCAGTGTACCGTATATCTAAATCAAAGATCTATGGAAAAAGCTGAGTTAGTTATAACTTACTGATATTATTAATGTGTAGACATGCACAGTAATTATGCTAATAACTAGTGAGCAATACTGTAATATACACAGACTAGTTATTATAGAAATTAAATAAAAGACCACTACGAATTAACCCATAAGTGCAGACCCTAAAATCTGCTTTTTTGAGAACTTCTTCAGTGGTTACTGTGAACTCATCATCTCTGGCCATTTTTGGCGCAGCTGGTTTTGTAAGATCAAGATCCTGCGCGAAGAAATATAACACATAGATCAGAAAACTTATATCTTACATTCAATACATAGTAGAAAATGGAAGATTTATTAAAAAATGGAAATAGAAATTGTTAGCCATTAGCTACAGTCTCGGGCCTGATCTTTGCTAGCTTTAAATAATGTGTTCTTCCATACATACATATGACTCAGTGATTTCTACCATTTGGTAAAAGCTGTCCAATTCCCATTGTTTAGAAGATATCACACGTCCCATTTGATGTATTTAAACAATTTTTCATACTATAATGAAGAAAGAAAAGTTTTCAGTCCTCCAGTCCAAAACAGAATTTAGTGTATTGATAACGATTAACAAAAGATCAAATTTAAGATTGTAATTTCCCATTTACTATTAGGAGTTGATGTTGCTATAGTATATAATCTTGAGTCTCGACCAATGTTTTGAAAATCACACGAATCACTGAATGAGGTAGAAAGCATTTCATAATTCAATGGTCCTTCACAGTTGAACTGGAGTTTAACATTATTTTTCAATATATATCAAAAGTATAAATATATAAATTCATTCCATATATTGTAAAATAACATTTACATTATAAAAACTTGTTAGAGACTTTAAATATTTAACATATGCGAACAAATTTATATGAAATTGATCTACTACATTAAACATTATAAATCTCTATTAGAAACTGCCAAAATTAAGTTTGAGAGAGAGAGAGAGATTTAAGAGTGATTCAGTGCAAAACCAACGTATTGTTACAACTTTTTACCAGTCTGATATGTTTTTTCTAACATATTTTCAGGGTCAACAGTACCAGATCCATTATTCAATTCCCCATTTTTTGGTCCAACCAACTAGGTTTATCCCATGTTCTAAACTATGCTCTTAAAAAACATAATTCTCCATCAAGATTACATAGTTTCTCTACAATATTTATTAAAAAAGAAAAAACAAGTTTTTTTCTGAATTGTTCCTTTCTGTTTAATGATCCAACACATAAAATTTCTTCAGAAAAAAATTTTCAAAATATTACAGTGGCCACAAATATCTCCTTTCAATATATCACTATATCAAAAATAAATTCCAAGACAAACTTACTGTATGTTTGTCATTATTGAAACTAGACTAGGCAAAATATAAGCAATAAGTTGCCACATGGACGTACGGTGAACAATATACATTGCGTCAGGCCAAAAATAAACTACATACCGCACAGAACAAATACAAACTACAAAGGCTCAAAAAGAAATATTAAGCTTGAATGGATGTAAATTAAGGCAGCAATACATACCTTAGTATCAATTTCCACAGCACGCCCCAAATCCACATCATACCGAAAAGAATAACCATCTTCGTCTACTTCCTCAGAGTCATAATCAAAGTACCTGGCTGCCTCCTTCAGTTCTTCATCCATTCCATCAGTTAATGTGTCAAAACCTTCATCGTCATCATCCGACGTCTCAGTTCTAGAACTTGACTTATCACGAGTTCCCCACCCCATTCGATCAAGTTTTTGAAAAAAGGCATCAGTTTTGGAATTGCTGCTAGGAATATTGCCAAACAACCGCTGCTCAAATTCCTCATTAGACTCAGAAGAATTATTAGTTTTCTGGTCATTACGTCCATTGCCTGCTTAAACATTCAACAAATTTGAAAGAATTCAGGAACAAATATTAGAAAGATAAAGGAAAAACAAGCATTGAAAAATCTTAGTTCCATCGAGTTTAAGGAGTATGATCATGATTCCTTGTTGAAGTAAAGGAAGGCTTGCTCCTGATCAGAATATAAGGAGTCAAGATAGAAGGATTCCTTTATTGCAGTGAAAACCATATTTTATGGTGTATATCGACATGAGATAATCAAATTAAGTCAGAAGGATAATGAACAAAAGCTGAGAGACAAAGCACCGCAGAAAGTAAAGAATGTGAAGTAATTTTAGGTACCTATATTCGACCATATTGAGAGACTTCTAGCAAAACAAGTCTGATGAAATTGTTGCGACAAACAGCCATTTAAGGACCTAACTGCAACTCTAAAAATCGTCATTTCTTTCCGCTGTAATCAAACACTGCTCCTTGCAGCTGCTACTGATAGCAAATCAAGATACCCCAATCATAAGCCTGTTCAACATTTTTAGTTAAGTTACAAATGCATAAAATATTGGAACCAATTCAGAAGACACAACCTCTAATACAAGGGTCTGCCAATATAACTTTGATCTCCATCATTTTCCTGGGTATCCATCATTTTTATTACTACTTCAAATTCAAATCTGAAAATCAATAATCTCAAAGTACTTCTCCTTTTGTTCCTCAAAAACGGGGCCATTCACCAAAATGATTGCATTTCCAATTTTTTTTCCTTCAGGTAAATTGCACTACACACAATATTAGAATATATGGACCAACAAATTGACTCAACACCAAGAGATAACGAAATATCATGTGACTTCGTATTCAGTAATCCCAGAAAAGAAAATATTGATTATTTATTTAAGCTTTGAAAGATGATAATCATTGGGGGGAGTAAACAGGCAGTTGTGGTAGTACTGACAAAGATCTGAGCACAGATCGATTACACGTGTGAAGAGAGAGGTGGAGGAGAGGGTGAAGAAGAAGAGAGAGAGAGGCGGAGACTTACGGGAAGGAACAAGGCGAAGCTCTCTGTAGGACCTTCGCCGGCGTCGTCGCTGGAGGGTTCAGGCCGTGAGCGTTAAAAGGAATACGAGTTTTGGAAATTTTTACCATATCACCGGGTTTACACGGACCCGAGTTATTTTTTTGGGCCCGAAACTTCTTGTTTTCTTTTTTTGGCAGGCCTGCTAATAAAGGGTAAGGGCACTCGTCTTAATTAAATGAGCCGGGCTTTTTACCAAAAAAATTAAATGGGCCGGGCTCCTTTTATGTTTTTTTCCTGTGAATAGTAGGTCTCCTTTTAATAGTTCAGATTTTTTTTAAAGCACCATGTCCTATTTTAAGAAATAAATATGCAGCGCCAGGGGTTAGGAACTTAGGACCGAAGTATAAATTCTCGGGTTCAAATCAATGTAAATGCAAAGAAACATATTTGAGATTGAGAGAGTATTGCTGATTGAGCTCAACAATAATCGAATCTGATTCAGATATTGTATAGAAAAATATAAGATTTTTGTTTGAGTATATGATATACATACATTTTTAAGTTTTTAAATGTTTTAAAAAAAATATAAAATGTTGAATTATTTATTAACTGTTAAAATAAGTTTTACTCGTATTTATGCCTTATTTATTACCAGTACTATATATTTTCTTAGTAAGATTATCTACAAGCTTTATTTGAAAGTTAGATAGGGTTAGGTTCTGTTTTTTTATTTTTTTTTTAAAAAAAAAAATCCCCAAGATCGTGTGAAGTCAAACAACGTCTATCCGACTATCCAAGTCACATACACATGCATATGAAAAAGAAAAACTGCCGATTTTATTCATAAATTCTTATTTTATACCTGATCCAGTGTAGATCACAAGTTGGGTTGGACTTGGCCCGGGGTGAAATCCCGGGGTCCTACGTACCACAGTGTGGATCAAAGTCCACGTAGTTCGAGGGTATACGACAGGCTAATGATAGCCAGAGGGGGTGGTGTGTGTGCTCTGTGTGAATAAAAAAGCTAGGATTTCAGAAGTGCGTACCTTGTAAGGGGTTTACTCTATTTATAGGCGTACCTGTGCCTTATCTTAATCAGTTGGATTCATCCTTTATTTTAGGGATATCAAGATATGTGTTTTTGATAGATATTCTTGATACATAGGCGGTTATCATAACGATAGATATTTTGATAAAACCACTCCTATTTTCAAGGAAGCGGTTATAAGCATAACTGAAGTCATTTTGACTAGGCTCTTTAGTTATTGGGCTGGGCCCATTTATGAGATATCCGTAACAGTTGCCCCCCAGCCCGGTTGTTCAGGGCTCCGAGCAGCCGGGATGTACTTGTCAAGTTACGTCTTTTGCTCTAGTTCATTTCGCTGTCCTGAGGTTTTTGATTTCTAGTTCTTTTTCTGAGGTCGGACATTTTTGGTCCCCGGGTTACCCCCTCTGTCATCAATTTGCATTCCGGTTTATTTGAGTGGGACACGGGTGCCCCCCCCATCCCGGTTAACGCGGGTTGCATTCGTTTGCTATCCCGAGAGAACATTAATGTTTGGTCTTAATGTTCTATAATTTTGATTCTAGGCCGAACTCCTCCCATGCTTTCTCGAACTTCCCCTCTTTATTCGTGTCGGGTAGTGTTGATATTTCTATATCGTCTTACTCCCCGTTTACAGGTACCTTGTCCAGTTTTTCGTGGATCGGGACTTGTTGCCCCCAAGTTTGAGATTGCACGGGGAGTTAGGTCGGGCAACTGGGGTGTATTCATGTGGTCGGCCACGTGAGCATTTCGATCCGGGATCATTGTCCGCCTCATCTGTTGATCCAACACTCATCTTATCTCGAGGCCACGAGTGTCATCATTGCCTTCTGCTGATTTGATGTTTACTAGCCGGCCTCTGAGTAGAGCAACTGCCCCATTATCTTGGTTTTCGTGTTTGCCTACCATCAGCATTAAATGTGCACGCCTTTTAACGTCCACGTCATTATTTGTGTATGGGCCCTTTGGGCTTTTGACGGTTGAGTTTCTTGACTCTCACCCGCCTGCTTGTTTTGCTTATAAAAGCCTTCGACTTTCTGCTTCTTGCATTTTGAAAACTGCCAAACCTTGAATTTTCCTTCTTGAGAGAAACTTGCAACCAGTCACCCGTTCATCTTCCTCAGATTCCCATTTCTGCTCTTCGTGGCTCGCGCATTTCCTCTTCCCTTAACTTATTTCAAACCAGGTACTTTCCTTGTTTCCTTCTCTGGTTATTTGGCTATGTTTTCTTCTTTCTTTCTCTATCTCTTGGTCTTTCTTTTTTCTGGGTAGGTTATTGTGAGTTCTTTCAAGTTTCTTCCCCTTTGGGTTCTGGCTTCTGCTTTGTTCTTGAACTTCTCTGAACTTCTGGTCTATTCAATCCTTTTTCTCCATCTTTGGTTTTCGGTTTCCTGTTTAAATTCTATCTTCTCGGGATGAGCCATCAAGGTTCTCCTCCGCCTTTTAATCCAAATGCTTTTTCCCCGGAAGAGGCCAAGCTTATTCAGCGTATGCCTCCCCGGACAGCTTGGTGGCTGTACGGGAAACCTCTGACCGAAGAACAAAAGAGGGAAAACGTTCTCCGTGGTTATGGCGGAGAAGGTGGTAGTCAACCAGGTCGGTCTAGTCGGGTTAGGGGAAGGGCTCGAGGTCGGTCTGAGTCTGTAGAGCCCGAAAGTATAGGCCGGGGGATTGCTGCCACTAGGGTTTTTTCTTCAGAGCCGCCCTTAGGAAAGGGTAGGGGAAAGTCCTCCTCTACCCGCCTCTTCCTTTCCTTCACGCGCGGAGCCCCTCATCTCCCTTACCCGGCCTATCGGCCCGTGCGAGGAGTGTTCCTGGCTGATATCTGAGGCCACGATGGTTGGCCGGTCATGGGAAGCTGACGAAATAGCTTCGCGATGCCGGCATATCCAACCGCGGGTTGTTGGAGCCGTTTCTACCCGTCCCGCTTTACTATCTTCAGGTATCATTTTCGTTTCTAATTTATTTTTGTTTTGCCTTTTCTAGGTAGTATGTCAACTTCTCCGCGTCCTATCGAGGATTCCAGATCTGTGGAGTCAGCGGCCGTCAGTATTCCACGTCATATTGCTGAGAAGTATGACTGGGTCGCGACCGGGGTGCTGTCCAGGCTATCAAAAGCCACGACCAGTCAGATCGCCGAGCTCCCATTAGGGGACCGGGATCATTGTTCTTTATCTCTTCCCGGCCCTTCTGAACCGGTGTGCGTTGCCCGGGAAGGGAATGAGCGCTCCTTTTTCTTCTTCTACCTAGACTTCGTCAAAAAACTCGGCCTTCGTTTTCCATTTTCTAGGTTTCAAGTAGATCTCTTAAACATTCTTCAGCTGGCCCCTACTCAGCTTCATCCTAACTCTTGGGGCTTTATTATTGCATTCGAGCGGCTTTGCCGATTTTTGAATCGTGCTCCCACCACCGGGACATTCTTTTCTTTTTTTAACATCCAACGGGCTCGTCAACCCAGGGAGCCCGAAGAAAAGAGGGGTTGGGTTTCTTTCTGGGGGAAACCGGACAAGAAGCTTTTCCATGTGGCAACTGACACCTGGAAAGGCTTCAAGGCTTCTTTTTTCAAAATCAACGCTGAACCCGGTCATAAACCGTGGTTTCTTAAGGACGTCGATTCCAGCTCGGTGGAGCTGCTGTTTCCTCTGTATTGGTCGAAAGCTCACTATGACCAAGACCAAAACATATTTGCATCCTCCGATGATAGCCTAGAGCCAGCCGAGGTTGAAACCGTGATAGCTCTGGTTGACCATGTGGCCGAGAAGGATGTTATTGATTCCCGGATTTTTATCCGACAGTCGGTGGAGGAATTGTATTCACCGAGTATGGTTTCTGCTGGATGTTCTTTGGATATATACATATATATATATATATATATATATATATATATATATTTTTTTTTTTTATGTATGCCCCTTGTCCTTTCTGATGTATGTTATGCTTTTTGTAGTGCCCGACATGGGGAAGGCCTCTTTCCAAGAACTAGCCGAGAAGCTCCGGGCTAAGGCCAAAAAGAAAGGGGAGTCCTCTTCCCAAAAGAAAGCTGTGGCTGCTCCTTCGCCTGCCAGGACTACTGCTGAAAAGAGGGCTGCGCCCTCTCCGGCCTCTACGGATCTCATTCCGCGCAAGCGATCGAAGTCCATGGCGTCGTCGATCTCGGTCGCAGAAGAGAATCCGGCCTCTGTCCCGGACGCCGGTGCTGCCATAAGCGTCCCTCCTCCCCCACTTCCTGGTAAGTCTCGCCTTCACTCGCGGGGTGAGGTATGGACTGATGGGGTCTCGGAGGAGCTCAAATACGCGGTGAAGCCTCCCAGCAAATATTTTAGTGGTGAGGTCTTTGCCGACTCCGACCTCGATCACCTGCAGGTCCTGCAGGACCACTTAATGGAGACAACCGGCGTGTTGGACGCTTATACTTCTGTTAAGCATAAGTACGCCAGGGCTGCAGCCGAGATTGCCAAAGCTCGGGTTGAAAAGAAAGAGGCCGAGATCAGGCAGCGGGAGGCTGAGGAGGCGCGCCTGAAAGCGGAAGAGGCGCAGATAAAGGCGGTGGAGGAGCTATCAAAGGCCCTTGCTGAGAGGGATCATTTCTCCACCGAGCTTGACGCCAGTCATGCCCGGGAAGACACCCTCAATGCCTCACTGCACGCCCTGCAGGGTCAATATGCGGGGCTGGTGAAGGACATCCATCTCGCCCAATCCAACCTCCACGCTTCCAAGGCCGAGCTCGTGGCGTCTGCTGCCGAGGTGGATAAGCTGGAAGTCCTGGTCGTGGAGACGGCTGCTAAAGCTTTCAACGTATGCCTGGCCCAAGTCCGAGCTCTGAATCCGGATATTACGATGAATTTAGACGCTGTGGATTTCAGAGCTTCGGTAGAGGACGGGCAATTTGTACCAGCGCCGCTTTCTCCGGTCGAAGAGTCCGAGCATCTCGCGGAGGATGACCGTGTTCAATTAGCTGAGGAAGATGCTCTGACGACCGACGCCCCTGGCTCTCCTGTGCCCGGCCAAGCCCAATCTTGATGCCGTCCTTCTAGGATCTTTTTTATTTTTTCCCTTATGTAGTATTTTTGTTTTTCTGTAATCTGGGGCCTTTGCCCTCAAAATTAATAATATGACAAGCCGGTGTTCCCGGATTTTTCTAGCATCCTCAGCTCGTCCATCTTACATGTATTTATTTTCATCCTTTAAACCAAACTCGTGTTTTAATTCACTAGTTGATGAGTAAAGGGGAACGTAATCCGTGCACGAAGCTCGGTTCTTTATTTTTTGACTTGGCCAAAGTCAAGATATATTGCGCAGAATCTGCTGGTTATTCAACCAACGTTTTAACAAACGGGCCACGTTTATTAATGGTCGGGCATTCTAAACAACAGACGATTTTCAAAAATCATCTAAGCACTTTATCTTGTAAAGTACCTTACCGAGATGGTAGCCAACTGCTACATGTTCGGGCCCTAATATCCTTTTTGAATAAGAGCCTAAACATTTCGACCTGATCAGGATCTTTTATGGCAATCTCACACCACCCCAGGGGACAGTTCCAATGCATCGTAACGTTTTACAAGATTTGTTGACAAATCTTATCATGACCGGGATCGCGAAACCTAAGTCTTTGTTTAATTATCTTGCCTTTGTCACGGCCTATCTTTGCATTGATTTCACAAGTAATAACTTGGTTGGCCCATAAATTGAACCACCTTTTTTTATTGATTGAAATAATTGGGATTACACAATTAAAAATCAATGGAAAATACTGCCAAAAGCAAAACAATGCTTAATAAAAAACGGTTCTCGGTTACCACTGACATCCGTTGAAAGTAAAAAGCGGTTCTCGGTCACCACTGACATCTGCTGTGCGTTTATTCCGAGTGCATCCCGGTCTTTAGCTGTAGTAAGTCCTTAGTTTGTCCGCGTTCCATGTTCATTTAATGGGCGTGCCATCTAACGTCTCAAGGACATAGGTCCCGGGCCCCATTTTGTCTGAAACACGGTAAGGATCCTCCCAGTTTGCTGCAAGTTTTCCGTCCCGGGCATTCTTATTCCCGATATCCGCTCTGAGTAATACCAAGTCACCTTTATCGAATGCTCGTGGTCTAACTTTGCAGTTATACTTAGCCGCCACCAGCTGCTTCGTTGCCAGATCTCGGCAGTGTGCCGTCGTTCTCACTTCATCGATGAGGTCTAGCTCGGCTGCTAACTGCTTGTTGTTAGCGTGTTCTCCCTCTTCCATGACTTTAGCTTTCCTCCATGATGTTTGCCCAATTTCGACCGGGATCATGGCCTCGCATCCATATGTCATTCGGAAGGGTGTTTCCTGGGTCGAGGTTTGGACACTAGTTCAGTATCCCCAGAGTACCGGGTATAGTTCCTCGACCCAGTTACTTTCTGCACTGCTCATCCGTTTCTTGAGCCCGTCAACAATGATTTTGTTGGCTGCCTCGGCTTGCCCATTAGATTGCGGATGCTCTACCGAGGCGAAATGGTGCTTGATTTCGAGCTCGGACATTAACCTCTGGAAACCTTGATCAACGAATTGAGTACCGTTGTCAGTTACGATCTCGGCAGGAATCCCGAACCTTGCAACAATATTTCTTTCGAAGAATTTTTGTATTCGAGCAGCCGAGATGGTCGACAGTGGTTCGGCCTCGATCCACTTAGTGAAATAATCCACCGCCACCACAAGCCATTTCAGTTGCCCTGCGGCCGGTTTGAACGGTCCAAGGAGGTCCATACCCCACTTAAAGAATGGCCAAGGAGCCGTGATGGTTTTCAACTCGGTCGGAGGTGGCCAGAGGATCCGAGCATGTTTTTGGCAGCTTTCGCACGTCCGTACGTGCTCTCTGGAGTCCGCGACCATTGTCGGCCAGTAGTATCCAGCCCTTAGGGCCTTCCGGGCTAACGCCTTTGCCCCCATGTGTTGTCCGTTTATCCTTTCGTGTATCTCTGATAGCACGTACTCGGCCTCTGCCTGGTTTAAACATCTCATCATTGGGGATTGGAGGCCTTTTCGGTAGAGCTGGTCATCGACCACCGTGTACATTAACGCGATCCGTGCTATCTGCCTTGCTTCCCCGGGATCGTCTGGGCTAACTCCCTTTTCCAGGTAATTTAAGATTAGCTTTCGCCAGTCTTCTGCTGCCGCGATGACCATGATACACGTGGGCTCCTTGAGACTTTGTTGTATTACAGTTCGATTATTTCCCGGGTTCCTGGTGCTTGCTAATTTGGAGAGGATATCTGCCCTCGCATTTTCTCCCCTGGGAATGTGGGTGACTAGGACCTCATCGAAGTCGGCCATTGCCTCTCTGACTTTCCCCAGATACTTAATTAGCAAGGGTCCCTTAGCCGTGTATGAACCGTTGATTTGGGCCGTGACTAGTTAAGAGTCGGTAGAGAGATGAACCCTCCTGGCCCCATTATCTTTTGCCTGCGATAGCCCGGCTAATACAGCCTCATACTTGGCTTGATTATTGGAGGTTCTGAAATGTAATTGCAGGGAGTGTTCCATGGCGACTCTTTCCGGGCTTTCGACTATGATCCCGGCTCCACTTCCTTTGGCGTTTGAAGAGCCGTCTACAAATACTTTCCAAACGTCAAGGGCTGCTTTCGGGACTACCTCTGTTGGCACCAGTTCTGCAATGAAGTCGGCTAAAGCCTGGGACTTAATAGCACGCCGAGCTTCATATACTATGTCGAATTCGGATAGTTCGATTGCCCAACTTGTCATTCTTCCTGCTAAGTCAGGTTTGTGGAGTATTTGACGTATTGGCTGACTGGTTCAGACAATTATTTTATGCCCCTGGAAGTAAGGGCGTAATCTCCTCGCGGCAGTTAGGAGCGCAAAGGCCACCTTTTCCAACCTTTGATATCTTAGCTTCGAACTTTGCAAAGCCCGGCTTGTAAAGTAAATCGGTTTCTGTTCCGTCGAATCTTCTCTCACCAGGGCGGCACTTACTGCTTCTGGGGCCACGGATAGATATAATATCAAATCTTCCCCAGTCTCGGGTTTGGTCAGCACGGGTGGTGATGACAGGCATTTTTTGATCTTGTCAAACGCGGCTTCACACTCTGAGTTCCATTCTCCATGCCGTGCTTCCTTCTTCAATAACTTGAACAAAGGAAGAGCATTTTCTGCCGATTTCGGTAAGAACCTTGTCAGCGCGGCCAGTCTGCCAGTCAACTGTTGTACCTCTTTTTTGTTTTTTGGGGCAGCCATATTGAGGACGGCCTGACATTTGTCCGGATTGGCCTCAATCCCCTGTTTGTCAACAAGAATCCTAGAAATTTACCCGCTGGTACCCCGAATGCACATTTAGCTGGGTTAAGTCGGATTCTGTGAGCCCGGAGCTTATCAAACGTTTCTTGCAAATCTTGGATGTGGTCGGATCGCTTAACTGACTTTACGATCATATCGTCGATGTAAACTTCGACGTTCCTGCCGAGTTGTGCCTCAAACACTTGATTCATCATCCTCTGGTAAGTAGCTCCTGCGTTTTTCAGCCCGAAAGGCATGACATTATAGCAGTAATTAGCTTTTTCCGTGATAAAAGCTGTTTTCTCCTGGTCTTCAGGATGCATAGCTATTTGGTTATAGCCGGAATATGCATCCATGAATGAGAGCAGCTGGAAACCCGAAGAATTGTCCACCAATTGGTCAATATTTGGCATGGGGTAAGCATCCTTGGGGCATGCTTTGTTGAGATCGGTGTAGTCGGTGCACACCCTCCATTTGCCATTTGGTTTCTAGACCATTACCACATTTGACAACCACGTGGTATACTGGATTTCCCTGATGAATCCCGCATCCAGCAGTTCTCTTACATGCTCGGTTAGTGCTTCCTGACGGTCCGGTGCAATCTTTCTTTTCTTCTGCGAGACCGGCGTATATCGTGGATTTATGGTCAATTTGTGACAGCAGAACGCCGGGTCAACTCCTGGTAACTCCGAAGGTTTCCATGCGAATACGTCCTTGTTTCTCCATAACAGCTTTTTGAGCTCGCTTTTTTCTTGCTCGGCAAGTGAACTCCCGATCTGGGTTATTTGTCCGGGATCCTCTCCTAGTTGGTAGCCTGTGAGCTCTCCATCAGGCTCTGTTTTCATCAACTTTGCTTCTTCTCTTACATCCAGCTCTACCACGTTGACCGAGCTTGGCGTAATTGGCGCTGAATTTCGAGTTCCTTTCTGCTGCGAGCTGGATGTTCCGGGTTCATTATTTTTAACTGTCGAGAAATAGCATTGCCGGGATTCCTTCTGATCACCTTTGACGGTGACGACTTCATTGTTCCGACTTCATTGTTCCGACTTACCATTTTCAGCTTCTGATGCTTAGTTGATATGAGCATGTCCCAACTATGAATGGTTGGTCTGCCTAAGATTATATTGTAGGACGAAGGGAAATCCGCTACAATAAACTTGACTCGCTCAGTCTTAAAGGCTTCTTTAGAGCCCAAGGTCATTTTTAGTTCTATACATCCTTTGGGATTTGTATCCTGTCCGTTGAACCCGATTAAGGTTGTCCTGCACGGCTTTAGATTCTCTGGGTCGAGGTCCATGCGCTTAAAGGTGTCCCACAGGATGATATCCACCGCGCTGCCAGGATCGATGAATATCTTCTTTACACGGCATTTTCCCAGGAGGCCGGTTATAACCAGTCCGTCTTGATGACCCGGGATTACGTCCCTCAGATCTTCCTGAGTAAAGAACAGCTTAAGAGGCTCTTCTGTTTGCGATGGCTCCGGCTTGAAGGTCGGTCGTCCCCTGATGGTTAAGACTTCCCGAAGGTATTTCTTCCGCTGATTGGTGGTATCGCCGCCACCTCCGTAACCTCCACTAATGACATTGCAGTCAAACTCTGCCTCCGGGAACTCGTCCTCATTGTCGTGCTTTCTCCGGGCTTCTACCGATTTTTTCCTCTAGGAGACCGGGCTTGTACTCCGATCCGTCTGCTTGCGCTTGGCTTTCTGCCCCTGTGTTTTGATAACGTA
This sequence comes from Acacia confusa, assembly GCA_037074495.1. Lineage (NCBI taxonomy): Eukaryota > Viridiplantae > Streptophyta > Magnoliopsida > Fabales > Fabaceae > Acacia > Acacia confusa. The sequence continues at coordinate 3,673,407 of CM073506.1, read as the reverse complement.
CTGACGTAATTTTCCATCTCGGATAAACTTTTCCACCGCATCTCTAAGGTCCCAGCACTCATCTGTTGTGTGCCTGGGTCCATTGTGGAATTCACAAAATCGTGTGCGGTCCAACTTTCCCTTATTATAAAGTGGTCGGGGTCGCTCCACCTTCCTCATCTCGGTCAGGGCTACCTCTCTCCATAACTGTGAACGAGGGACATTTATTGGAGTATATCTCTCATACTTCCCCTCATGCCTTTGTCCTCGTGTTTTCTGGTCCAAGTTACGGGGTCGGTCTCTTGCTGCCCGGTCCTTCCCTTTCGAAGGTGGGCTTTTCTGTCTCTCTTTTCCCGACGCGTTGGCTATCTACATTTGCTCTATGTCCAGATACTTTTTGGCTTGTTTATGGAATTCTTCCAGTGTCTTGATCTCGCCAGATATGACCGATCTCCCCATTCTGGATTCGCTATCTAAGCCCGAGATGAGCAAGTGTACGTGGACGCTTTCCGTTAATCCCTGGATTTGTAATGCGGCAGCCTTGAAACGATCCAAATACTTCTGAAGGGTTTCACCGGGTTGCTGCTTGATTCTGTCCAGCGTGTAGACCGATCTGGGTTGGTTTTTGCTTGTCGCGAAATTCAGCAGGAACTTCTCGCTCAGGTCGTTGAAGTCGGTAATGGACTTGGGAGATAGAGTCCGGAACCAAATTTGGGCGGCTCCTCGAAACGTTGAGGTGAACAGCCTGGAAATGATTGGCCCATTGAATCCTCGGACCAGCATCTCAGTGTCAAAAGTGTTCAAGTGTGTCTGGGGATCCTGACTTCCGTCGTACTTAGGGAGGTCGGATGTATTAAATTTCCTTGGGTACTCAGCTTCCGTAATTTCATCTGAGAACAGGCTGTTGTTTTGTCCTCCATCCCCATACCACATCTTGTACCTGCCGGAGTCTTGCAGATTTCCCTGATTGTCCGAGGTACGGCTGTCCTTCCTATGTTCCCGGGCTTGATCTTCCTGACTCGCGTCCCGGTGATTATTTTGCTGAGAATTTTTTGTTGAAACTATTCGGCCTTGCCCGGGATGGTCCTCCTGTAGGGGATCAATAGTTTGGTGATTGGTTTCTTCGTCCTCATTCTGCTGATCATCCCGGCGTTCCTCCTGAAGAGGGTCTTGTAAATGTTTAAGAATTTGGTTCATCACCTCGGTCATGTGGTCAATCTTCTGGTTCTGAAGATTGTCGCGTTCTTCCACATTCTCGATCCGTTTCATCATTGACTCAGCAATGTTATGTAGGAGCCGTATGTCCGGGCTTCCAATCTGAAACTTTGAGGGACCAGCGTGGTTAGTATTTTCCAGCGTTTGGCCTGCTCGTCCATCCAGGTTCGAGTCCGGGGACTCCTCCATTTGTTCCTGATTAACGCCTTGAACGTCCTGTTGTTGGGTCTCGCTAAAATTTTGTTCCTGACCTTGCTCATATGCATACGGGTGGCTTTTGCTTCTGGTATTAGCCATCACGGGTCACGGGAATAGGACTTTACAGTCCACACGGACGGTGCCAATGATCCAGTGTAGATCACAAGTTGGGTTGGACTTGGCCCGGGGTGAAATCCCGGGGTCCTACGTACCACAGTGTGGATCAAAGTCCACGTAGTTCGAGGGTATACGACAAGCTAATGATAGCCAGAGGGGGTGGTGTGTGTGCTCTGTGTGAATAGAAAAGCTAGGATTTCAGAAGTGCATACCTTGTAAGGGGTTTACCCTATTTATAGGCGTACCTGTGCCTTATCTTAATCAGTTGGATTCATCCTTTATTTTAGGGATATCAAGATATGCGTTTTTGATAGATATTCTTGATACATAGGCGGTTATCATAACGATAGATATTTTGATAAAACCACTCCTATTTTCAAGGAAGCGGTTATGAGCATAACTGAAGTCATTTTGACTAGGCTCTTTAGTTATTGGGCTGGGCCCATTTATGAGATATCCGTAACAATACCTAAACAAAATCTAGCTAAAATGTACTCATCTAATCCTATTTATTGAGTAGAGAAAGAAGAATTTTTTTTTCCTAATTATGAAGCACCTCATTAAATTTTTCATACGAATATACTACAATTTTAACCATCATTTATTATTGTGTTGATATTACTTCAATAAGGTATAATGTACTTCTTTCTCTTAAGTATAAGATAGAGCTGAATGTTTTTTATAAAAAAATTAAAGAAGGTAAAAAAGTTATTTAATTATATTACATGTTATATATAATTAGATTATATATCAGTTTATAAATTAGGTAAAATAGTTTAGAGAAAAAACGATAAATATAAATATTTTAAAGTAATTTAATTATTTTTTGAATACCCCTAAAAAAGTCAACTATATATTATACTTATAACTGTGCAAGTATAGTATATTGAATAAGGATATATACTAGAATTGGCTCATAAATACTCCATTAACTCCATTATAAAACTATGTTTTATATTTAAAATTAAAATCAACTCCCCTAATATTTTTTATATTTAGGACTTTAAAGAGTAGGATTGGAGGAGTATTTTCTCATGCGGGAGCAAACTGCTGTGCACACTTCGAAGTGACCAAACAACCACCAGAAGACTATATTATATATCGTAGTGAATATTATAAAGTGACAGGAATTGTAAAAACAATCACATTCACACAGACGTTTGGATAATACTCAAATTAATCACGATTTCAGAAGTTTTTTTTTTATATAAAATGAGATAAAATTTTTCATACATATTTATCTCGTAAATCATAAAAATTATTTTTCAAAAACTAACGAGGACTCACGTATATATTGTTGTTATGTTGAACGTAACATATACACGAAACTTTGACATTAAATGATTAGTAGTAGTACAATTTAACACTATACAATATAATAATATTGTGTGCTTCTTCATTTGGAGGTAAAGATAGCATTCCGATCAAAAATGTGTGGAAAAGGTCATTGATAATGGGGCAATTAGCAATCTTATTCTTAGGAGATTGTGCTTTGTGTCACATGGGATTTTCCCAAGAAAATTGTTGAGGCGTTCAGTTTTTTTACTCGTCCTTAATTAATTATTCTCTCCGATATATATCGTATTGTCCTCATAACTAATTAATTACACTCCATAGGAGTATGTAATAAATTTTTCTGAGCAAAAAAAAAAAAAAAAAAAAGAGTATGTAATAAAATAAGAGAGACAAGAATTTGGCTATCTCGTGTTGTACACAAAATACTAGCTAGCACCATAGTATGGCCACAAGAGGATGACTTGAGAATTGAGATTGAGACAGATAATAGGAGAAAGCTGAGCTCTTTACAAGGCTTAATGCATGTTTCTCAAACAATGCTTATAATAAAAACGTTTATACCAAGCCTAAATAAAAGAATTAGGTAACTAATTTACAATATTAAATAAGTTATCCAGTTATTTGCAAGATGCAAGAAATGTGTTAGTTTCTCTAAAATATCATATTTAAGAAATTACCCCTATTAATGGAAATTAATTAAACTCTATTTAATTTATGCAATTAATCAGGATAGCTTGAGAAAAAATAATTTGCAACATATAAGTTTGATCTCATTATAACTTTAGGTTATTAGTGTATGCCTCTCTCTAATTAAAAAAAGCGGGAAATCACTATGAAGGCATGAGGAAATAATATAATCACTAAAAAAAAAAATCCTAAAAACAAGATAGAAACATAAATATATTGTCATTTCCTGTACTGAAATTTATATCATTAACATTAATTATTTGTTGTAGAATTTTTTTGTGATTACATTTTTTTTGTCATGCACTAAAACTTATCATTGAATACTACTTATTTATGGTGGGATTTTTAGTGATTATATTCATTTTAGAGCCTTTCCCATTAAAAAGTGTCTTATGAATAACATTGAATAAGTATACTTTTCTTATCATTAGTCAGTTACCACAATGACAATGCCACCTCTGCTATGGCTTTGGGTTCTCTCAAATCTTTTAACTCATTTTCTTTTTAGAATCTTATCTTTATCCTTAAATTAAAAAAAGAATGGTTTAAATTTCATGTTTTATTAAACAACTATTTTAAACATAAACAAATAAATTTAAACAGATAAAATCTAATCTACAAAATTCATAACTTTAATACAAACACAATTTAAAAAGATTAAATTTTAAAATATTATAATAATAGTTTCAAAAAATATCAAATTTGAGCCATTCATGTTCTTAATCTCAAGATGGAGATAAGATTATGAGAAAAAAAGAAGGAAAAAAAGATTTTGAAAGTATCTTCTTCCCCCTACTATGGTTGGATAAGGTCCCGATGAAAGATGGCGTTGACATGTATGTATGCTTGTAAATGTTTAAAGTTTATAACGGTATGAAATTAAGGAGGGATTTAATTGGGAAAAATTAAGAAAAAATCTCTCGTTAAAAATTTTATTCATGAAAAGAATTTGAAAATTTTTTATACACACAAAAGCAACATTGTTTTGGCTTATGTTCTCCTTGATGATAAAATTTGCAGACGACGAGAATTCTCTGCTATGTCCTCATTCTTTTTCATAGGATGTGTGAGAGGGAATAAAGTTTAAGTCACACGTGGAAGAAGGAAGAATAGGTTGGGTGGGAGAAGAGGCACTTTAGGGATGGGTTTGAACGAGCCGGGAGCGATCGTTCTTGGGGCAAAAATCTAGACGATTTAAATCTGATATGGACAGCCAGATTTTGGCTTCCAAGGGAGGAGTGCTCCCTGTTTGTTGGGGACGAACAAGGAAACCCATTCCAGTAAGTTTAGAGGCTAATTGCGGTAGCTTATTATAGTGATCAGCGGGTAAGGGATACAATTTTCCTTTTCCCTACCACACCTCTTCATAACTTCAATTACTCACACAATTCCCTTTGTTATGGTCAATAAAACACAACTCTCTTTGTTTAATCTCCCAACACTTGTATTCTCCTCCCTTCATTATGTAATACCCTAAAAATCCTATTTAGCATAGCCACTATATTTTGATAGAAAATACCTATTAAAATAGGTGAATATGTGGTCTCAAAACTAGTAAAATAATTACTTTATTTTTTAAGGTGATTTCTTATGAAATTAGGAGGAATAAAGAACTACAAATTCCTAAGTGAGGTTAGGAGTTATAAAATACTCTGATAATGTTATGATAGATCCTAAGAGGCAACTAAATATTTTTTAAAAATTAGAAAGTATGTTGTCTCTAATTAGTAAATATTAAAAATAATTATTGGGCAAGTGAATTTTTATTAAGTTAAATTCATGATTAGTCATAATTAGTCTTGGGACTATATAAGATTAACAAATTGGAATATTTTAACTTGATGAAGTATTAAAAGGGGTCAATATAAGTATCAAATGAATTTCTAAATATTGTAATTGGTTTGATAATCAATTATAATTTTGGCAATTAAGTCTAGTAACCCCTAAAATACTATATTAGTAATAGTAACCAAGAATTAATTAATTCTCCCTTTAACTAATAAAAGTGGCGAAAATTACCAATTTAAGAATGAAGAAATTGTATTAACCTTTAATCCTAAATCCTTGTGAAATTAATTAGACCCATGAGAGGTTTTTCTTCTTACAGTTTGTAAGAACACCAAAACATAGAATTGGTAATTAAAAGGGTGAAGGGGGACGTTTTTTTAAAAAACTTGGGCAACAAGAAATTATTTATAACCATGTGAGATAATTAGCCTAGAGTGTAGAAGAAGTTAGGAAAACTTATGAAGCAAGTTGGGAAACTTGAGAAGCAAGACAACTTGGGGAGCAAGTTATTGTTTAATTAAATGAAATTGGATGAGCATCTATAGAAAATAAATCATATCTTGAAAAATTGGAACTAAGTATGAAATATAAGTACATATTTGAAATCAGTGAATTATGAGCTTCAACTTGACTATTCCCAAAGGTATTTCTGTATACTTTGAGGATTCATACTTAAGTATTTCAGGAATTAAAAATCACCATAAATCTAGTTATAAGATTAGGATTCCAAAAGTGAAATTAGATCTTGAATAAAAATTCCAACTTACACCTAACTAAATTAGCATTTGGGAGTAATTTGGAGAAAAAGCAAAAAAGCTTAAGGGAGAAGAGGGGGGAGGACGAATTGGGGAAGGTGTAGGGGTAGGATTTTTGCCTCTTTACCAAGTCAAATCTAAGGGCCAAGATCAATTGGAATTGCTTGGAGGATACTCATTATTTCACTATAAATAGAGGGCTTTGGTCTTCAATCTCTTCACACCAAAACTCAACCAAATAGGTGAGTTCTTAGAGAGCAAAAGTAGAGGGCCGAAAATTTAGAGAAGGTAGGAGTGTGTGGAAGAGCTTCAAGAAGCAAGAAGCAAGAAACAAGAATCTTCAAGAGGTAAGTTCTAGTCTTTAGTTTTGTAGTTCTTGAAGTTCAAGTTTAAGTTCATAGTAGTTTATGCTTTGATCTTAAATATTCAAGAATAGTTTTGATTTCATGTTTTTATGGTTAAAAGTAGCTTTATTTCAAAAATTAGATGGGAAATATGATATAGCAAAATTTTTGGAAGATTATGATCAAAATAGCGAAGCTCTGACAAAATTTTATCAATTAGTGATTCCTGGAGTTAGGGGTAAAAACGCCAGTATTTTATGAAGAAGATGATGTTCGAAAATTCTGAGAAAATTCATAATGAAAGTATACATATAGGGCTTTCTAAATCTATAAAGAGTGTGTCATTTGGAGTTCTGTGCAGAAAGATAAAAATCTCAAAAGTTAGGCTATGTTTTCTGGGTGAAATTCTGGGCAGCAGTTCGAAATGTTGAAACTGGGAATTATCCATGAGTTCTGGGTAAGTTCCAGTATTTTTCCTTGAAAATAGAGATCTCAAGGATTCCAGGAAATTTTACGGATCCTCATTTCGAGTTTTTTGGAATTAGTTATGATTTTTCAAAGTTAGGAGAAATTCTGCCCAGAAATGCTGAATCAACGTTTTTCCGAAATTTTGTGGGAATAAATTGGAAAATGAATCCACCAGGGGTATAATGGTCTTAAATAGCCAAAATATCTCTTGAAATAATATTTGTGAATTAATAGAGATGATATTACCCTTATAGGATATCTGTGATCGCTTTCTGTTGAAACATACGGAGAATCCTCAATGAAGGTACGTTCGCGTATTGTAACACTAACTCTGATATTTACAGTATGTGTATATGTGGTATGTGTGTTGTATGCATGTTGTGGTGTGTTGTTTGAATACATGTTGTTGTTAATGGATAACTGTACATCTGCATGCAGTGGGAGTGATATATCTGTTTTCACTTGGAGTGGTATATTTCGCTGGGAGCGGTACATTTGTATTCACTGGGAGTGACATAGTTAGTGACATGTTTGGAAGTGAATCAATTGTTGTGTTTATATACCGTATATGTAAATATGAGGTTAACCGTTACCTGGGATCCGTATGCATAGGACCTCAGCTCTTAACATAGCATCAGGGTCAGGAGAACCAAGGACGGAGGAGAGGGGAAAGCAGCACGCTTAGAGACCCGGTTGAAGACTTCCTTTTGTTCCGGCAGAAGCCTTTGGCCCACGTTTATTTCACTTTCGAACCACACGGTTACTATACCGCTATTGTATCCAGCTAGACTCATGGCATTATGAAATACAAGTATCAGATACTCTTCCACTCAAATGCTCTACTATGATTATTTGAAATGATTTCTAAAAAGAAAATTTATTTCGCTTTTGAAAATTGGGATGTTACACATTACTTCTTATAATGAATGAATAGGTAAATCAAAGCGGGTGGTTAAAGATAATAAATATGTAAAAAATATAACATTTTTTATATTAAAAAAAACCTTATTCATGAAAACATAAGGAATAAGAGAGAGAATAAAGAAATTATTTTAATAAAGAGAACTGTAGAAGAGCGAAGATATAAAAAAATTACCATTCTAATCTTACTTTTAAGTCCAAATTAGTTAACTTTCACATACCCAAAAAAGTTAGTTAATTCATTAGGACTAATTTTTTTATTTTGTCTTTATTTATCATTGGTTTCAAAAGTTAAAATGAATAGATTGTTTTTGTCTATTATAGCTACTAGGGAAAATGTAATAAATACATTTATTACTTTAAAACTGGACTTATAATATAGTAAGGACTATTTTTTTTTTTAAGAAATAGACTTATAAATAAGATTACTGTAGAAATATTGTAGGAGTAATAAAAATATTGTATAAGAGAGAGAATGTGTGGTGAAAAGAGCGTGACAAATAAGGGTAATTAAAGAGGGGCGAAATGAAAAAATAATAGATAAAAATTAAGACAATATATAAATATTTCTCATAAAAAGAAACAGGGTATAAGTGTCGCTTGTTTCTTATAAAAAAGGAACTGAGAGAGTACCATTCTGGTCCTCTTTGTATATAAGTTTAATTTGAAAAAAAAAATGGTCTTAAATCCATCTAGAGAGTAATTAATAACAGCATTACAATTTTACTTATATTAAATATAACACAAAAATGAATCAATTCATGTTGAAACCAAAGAAAGATGAGAGAGAGGTTGGGTTGGGAATATCTTTCATAATTGTATTAATTTATGATATATTTAATGAATTAACCAACTCGAATTTGATATACTTATAAAAAAGATGGGAAGATTATATCTAAAGCCCCCAAACCTTGTCCTAACTCAACAAAAACTGCTCTTAACTGCTGCCCCACTCAAGTACTCCAGTCAATAACGTTGCATTGACACTGTTTTGTGAGTGATTGATCATGAGCTAGCATTTCGTAACGACATATAAATAACATCGGTATTATTGGGTACGGGAATTTCAATTTTCTAAACTCACGCGTGTGCAACGTGGATGACAAATTCAATCACCTTGCATGTGTATAACATATAAGTCCCAAACAAATGGCAAACAGCCAAGACAAAATGACATGAAATGAAAATTGAAGAAAAAGCTACATAATTCTTACTCGTGTTATGGCTAGATAGATATATTAGGGTAAGAATAGTTGGTTAATTAGATTGTTATATCAATGGGTTTAGATGTTGCAAGCATGTTTGGTTGAGCCATTCCGGGTTTATAAGTGTTTATATATATAAGTCGAGACAACACTCTTTTAACATACTTACGTTATATTTCATAAATCATGATTAAAACATCGGTACAAAAAAAGATTTTTAAGACCGGACGAAAAACGCCTCGTAAGACCGGATCTGAGACCGGTCTTATTCCAAGAGGTCTTAAAAGTCTGTTACTTTTAAGACCGGATATTCAACCGGCCTTAAAAATACTTTTTAGACCGAACCTTTAAAATATGAAGTCTTAAACGTCAAACTTTTAAGACCACATTTTTAAAATATAAAGTCTTAAAAGTCTCTAATAAATAAATAAAAAAAAAAAGAAGAAGAAAGAACTTTTAAGACCGGATGTGAAAATATATCTTGTCTTAAAAGTCTTTTTAAGACCGGATGTAAATAAAAATCCGATCTTAAAAGTCCCTATCTTTAAATTTAAAAAAAAAAAAAACTGGACACCATCACACTATCAACAGATTGCGCGAGCATCCTTTCTTCCATAAAAATTCAAGGATCTCAACCATTAACCATCATCATTGAAAGAGAAAGGTCTCCTCTTAATACCAGTAGTCATATATTCATGTGTTAGCTAACTTGCCTGTGATTATTACCCAAAAAAAACAGAGTTAGTGATAAATGAACAACTGATGAGCATAAATGAAGACAACGAGTTGAGCCATACCTACAAGGATCTCCCATCACTTTCCTCTTGACGCTTGAATCCAGATGTAATAAATGTGATGTTTACTTATACCATAAAAAATTCATAAGCTCTAGTTTCATAAAGGCAAGTTAAGAAAACATCAAGCCCCAAATAAGGGAGAGGGAGAGAAGGAGCGAGAATAACGCAAAATGATTAAAGATTTTGATTCTTCAATCTTATAATTTTTTAGGTTGAAGAAGCAAAAATTAAATAGATCGAAGAAAACAAAGTAAAATTTGCGAACCTGGAGAAGCTATAACGAAAACAAAAGACCATGAGAGCAAAGTACGCGAGAGCAATTTTCGTGGCGTCAGAAAATTTGTTAGCGAAGTCCTTAAGATGAGATGGGGTTAAAAAGAGTAAGACGGAACTTACAAGGTCGAAGAGAGGAATTGAAGAGAGGTTCAAAGAGTGAAATTCAATTTTCCGCGTGGGAAAAGAGAAAATTCATATTTTAAATTTTTTAGACCGATATTTTAAAATATGAGGTCTTAAAAATAAGACTTTAAGACCTCATATTTTAAATATCCGGTCTTTTTTTTTGTATTTACAAAATTGTTATCAGTCATACTTTTAAGACTAGACTTTTAAAATATGAGGTCTTAAAAATAAGACTTTTAAGACCTCATATTTTAAATAGCCGGTCTTAAAATTTTTTTATTTTTGTATTTACAAAACCGCCACTAATTATATTTTTAAGACCGGACTTTTAAAATATGAGGTCTTAAAAATAAGACTTTTCAGACCTCATATTTTAAATATCCGGTCTTAAAAGTTGCTTATTATTTTTATATTTACAAAAATGTTACCGATTATACTTTTAAGACCGGATTTTTAAAATATGAGGTCTTAAAAATAAGACGTTTAAGACCTCTAATTTTAAATATCCGGTCTTAAAATTTTTTTATAGAGATTTTAGGAATTAAGTTAGTAAATTATGATTTTTTGAATTTCGTAATTATATTCTCAATTATAATCCCTAAATTATATTATACAATTATCTTAATTAAGTTGTTAGAGACATTTTAGAAATTAAGTTAGTAGATTATGGTTTTTTGAATTTTGTAATTATATTCCTAATTGTAATCCCTAGATTATAAGAACTACATAGATCAGAAGGTTATTTACTTATTAGCATCTGTATATAATTCCAATTAACCGAAGGAATAAAGCATCGCATTCTCGGACTCATCTCTTGATCGGCGTCTTCTCAAAATATTTACAAAATTATCACCGGTCATACTTTTAAGACTGAATCTTTTATAATCCGGTCTTAAAAGTATTCTATATATTTACAAAATTGCCACTGGTTATACTTTTAAGACTGGATCTTTTATAATCCGGTCTTAAAAGTGTTCTATATATTTACGAAAGTGTCATCGGTCATATTTTTAAGACCAGATTCTTTATAATCCGGTCCAAAAAGTTCTTTGTATTTATGAAACTGTCACCGGTTATACTTTTAAGACCTGATTCTTTATAATTCGGTCTAACTGAGACAGATTTAAAGCTCTTTTTTGCACTTGTGAAAATATGTTTTGAAGACTCAAACTAAACGAGCATTTAACACTTGTTTATGGGCCTTGTCTATGGACTTACTTCCTCTAGTCCTTATTATAAACATTAATTAATAAGTATTCTTGATCTTTTTTCTAAGGTGCCAGCAAGTTTCCAATGACCATTTAATTTATTTTTTCATATATACCTATATTTAATAAGGGTAATGAAAGAGAGTAATAATCAATATGATATTTGAGTTTACTATAATTAATAAGAGTAATATTGGAAATCACTTAAATTTTAAAATAATTTTAATATCTTTTTAGTTTATGAGATGTAATAGTTAATGTCTTATAATAAAAATTAGTAGGAAGTGGTTATTGAAAAAACATATTTACCGTGCATGAAACACCCCTCGTGTTTGACCCAAAAAAAAAAAAAACACCCCTCATGAATTTACCAAATCTACCCGTAAAATTTTGTCCCAACAGAGGGGAGTCTTGTCATCATCGACTGCACACCATTCTTGTCGAAGTGGGGGTCCCATTTCTGCTCTTGGTCCTATTTTTGTTCTTTTCAAGGATCGTATCGTCCTTTTCGGAAGGGGAAAAAGGACTCCTGCCTCCTCCCACATTTTACAATTCATCCTCATCCTCACCCTACATTACAAATAATTAATGATTAAAATAAAATGCTGCTCTTTGATTTATTGCTGCCAATTAAGTAAATGATCTAAACACTTATTAAACAATCATAGCAATATTTAAGTTGGTAAAAAATATATATATATATATATATATAGCAATATGTAAAGAATTGATTAATTAGCCAAGGGCTGTCTTACAGTCAAGTCTATGTGTATTCTTCTCACTACAAAAAAATTCGATTTTTGCGACGGAAAAATTCTGTCGCAAAATCAAATTGCGACGAAATTTGTGACGGAAATTGTCCGTCGCAAAAAAGGCGTTGCAATTGCGACCGAAAAATGATTTTCCGTCGCAATTTGCGACGGAATTGATTTCCGTCGCAAAATAATAAAAAAATATAAAATATAAAATACTAATTAATTAAAAAAAATTAAATTTAAAAAAAAATGTAAAACATATTTATAAAAAAATAAATTTATTAAAAATAAATTTAAAATAAATTTTGCATATAATAAAAATTTAAAATAAAAATCATACAGAATTTTTTACATATGTTCTAAAGTTGCGAACAACAAATACTGAAATATAATCTATAAAGAAGCAGCATGATCATCATAATCGTCACCAAGATGGTCGTCATCACCACCAGGATGGTCGTCATCACCAGGCGCTGGCAAAATACCCTTAGACTGAAGTACAAGCTGCAGCTGCCTTACCACGTCATTTGTCCGTTGTTGCTCCTCTCGGTATCGTCGTTGCTCTTCTTGGTACTACCGCTGCTCTTCTCGTTGCTGCCATATCATCTCCTCTTGTGCCTCCACCAACGCCCTCAGCCTCCTAACCTCATCTAAAAAAAACAAAATAGCAAAGTGAGTTATTTTTCTCTAATTTCATTTAAAAGGAAGATGGAATAGAAACGTAACAATGTAGAAAAGTGTTATTATATTTACCTGAATCAGCACCATCACTACGTGGTAAGGGTTGCTGTGTAGGCTTCAGCCGGCTCGCAGAGTCACTCATCCCAAAGAGTCTCCCTTTCTTGTCAAATCCTCCTGCAGCTTGAATGAATAAACTCTCGTTATCGGACTGTGAGGATGTGCGCTCGCCCTGACTCTAGGTGTCTCTCTCCTGCGTCAGCTTCTGATAGGTTTCCTGCAGAAAAAAAAGATCACATATAAGAACATTGAAATGAAATAAATATGTCGCTGCCTGACACAAAAAATAAAAGTAATAAAAATCTCACCGCAAATTGCTGCGACCTGGCATTGATCCAGCGGCGCCCACTACCATCGGTAGACTCCTGTGTATGGGTCCGCTCAAAGGTAGCCCACTCAACATCTTCTGCAGGAACTTCCCCAGACGCTGCCTGCAATCACAAATTTTGATCGCTAGTTAATTAATTCAAAGTACAAGATATCAAATACTGAAATAGAAAATGACTGTGCTCACAATTTTTCGTCGATGCTCGCAAATTGCATGAACTCTTCTAGACCGTCCAGGAATGCTCGAGTTATTTTTCTTTTCTGAGTTAGACGATTGGACATCCAACTCCTATCACGATGACCGTCCATACTTCTACAACTTAACCCTACGCAAATATACAGGGTGGGGAGATATCCCAGTCGACAAAACAACATGAAGCAAATATTAATAAGTGGCCAATATAACTGGCCACTCATGTCAACCAATTGCCATTAAATTAAAGCATTTGGTTATAAATAATGTAATATCGAAGTAATGTTATTTACGATCAATTCAAGCTAAATATAAAAAGTTTAACTAATTTAATGTCAATTGATTTAAATTAAACAAAGTTTAATCTAAAAGAATAAAAAATTACTTTGTAGATTTAAATAATAAATGTTAAAAAATTCACAAATTATCCAAGTATAACTATAACATGTTGAGGATGTTCTCACTGATTAAAAAAAAAAAAAGAAAAAAAAATCTAAAATATGACATTCATATTATATTTATATTTTTTAGAACTCTACAATATATATATGAAATTCTGAAATAAAATAAAAAATTATAATTAATAGAATATATATTCTATATAAATACATATTCTATATCAACTAGCTAATTCTACTAATTTTTAACATACAAATTTGTTTACTTTTTAAGGGCACTCATTCATGCTTCTACTTTACATCAATTATTAATTTCATTGTCTTAATCTTAAACATCTTTTATCAACACTATACTCTTCACATTTCAACATCTTCTTATTTATAGATTTATGTATCATAATCAACCAATAGCATATCATAATTTTGTTACACAATTTTTTCATTACAAAAATTTAACCATAAAAAAACAATACAATAAAAGATTAAAACAATTCATCAATCTCATTAATAAACATTAATAAAACCCAATAACTGAAAAAATCATGGAATTTTATCCAAACAATAACCATAATCTAAATAAATAAGCAAATTATGAATCAATATTATTAACTTTTTGCTTATATTTATTACTATAAAATTAAATGTAGAGTTAGATCTTTCTCTTATATTTTCTACTTTCAAATCTCAAATAGTAGACCTCCTAATTAATTTTCTTATATCTAAATATCAGTTTTCATCAATTCATGTCTACTATAATTATTTCTAGGAGACAGATCAATTCTAGAAATTATAAGAGAAACTTAAGATTTTATAAATATAAAATAAGAGTATTACAATTAAATTTATACAAACGATAACCTCTTATTTTCCATATAATGAATTTCAAGAACACAATGAAAAGAGGAAAAAGATGAAGCTTACCGGAAAAAGTCGCCTGAAAATGTCAAAGAAAGGAGAAGAAAAAGGTCGATGAGGAGGAGGAGCAGAGCCGTTGGGGGAACTCCACGGTGGGGGAGCTTGTGGGGGGTGGGGTTGCCGGAATTGGGGGCTTAGGGGGGGGATTGGGTGGGGCTGGGTCGCTTGAGGGTCGGGATTGGGGCTGGTTCGCAAGGGGAAGGGGGGCTCGGGATGGGGTTGGGCGCCGGGGAGGGGATGGCATCGTGGGTGCGCGCCATTCGCCGGAAGGAAGGGTAGGGGTTGAGGCTTGTGGGGGAGGGGGGCGAACTGAAACTGGGGAGCTCAAATGGGGAGGGGGAAGGGAAGTTGGTGGACAAAATGTCCACCAACTTGCGACGAAAAGATGTTTCCTTCGATGGCCCCGGCCAAGGCCAGCGACGGAAAATTATTCCATCGCTATTTTTTTAAAAAAATGTTTTTATTTTATTTGTTTTTTATTTTTTTTCGACGGAAATTTTTTTCCGTCGCAAATTTCCGGTTTTTTGCCACGGTTTTATATTTCCGTTGCAAAAATTCAAAAATTTGCGATGGAAATTATTCCATCGCAAATTCCGTCACAAAATGTCAATTTTCTAGTAGTGTCTTCTTTTTTTGGGGGGGGGGATAAAATCTATGAAATCGATTCTATTAAAAGTATGGCAATCAAATGGAGCAGATGATTGTCAAATTAGTACTCCTTTTTATATTAAATATAAGATATAGTAATTTTTTTAGGATAGTAAAAAAACTAATTAAATTATTTTAAAATATTTATATTTGTCATTCTTTTTTCAAAATTATTTTGCCTAACTTTAAAACAGATATATAATATAAGAATACACAATATATAATATAATTAAGTAATTTATTTAGCTTCCTTAATATAACATCCCAATTTTAATAAATAGTAATTAAATCATTTTAGGATGAGGTTCAGTAGCAAATCCGATCCGGAAGCATACATTGAGGAGTAATGTTGCTCTGAAAGTTTTTTCAAGCTCAATTTCGTCCTGGAAGTCTAAAAATGAAGCAATGTTTCCCTTTTTCGTTAAAAAGTTAACGGTCAACGTCAATTTTTTAACTGTTACTGTTAGTTTTTTAACAGAAAAGGGCAACATTGCTCCAATTTTAGACTTCCTAGGCGAAATCGAGCCTGAAAAAACTTTCAAGACAACATTATTCTCAAGCGTGTACTTCCGAGACAAATTTGTTACCTAACCATTTTAGGATGTGTTTATTAAGTATTCTAGGTTTATAGGAGATAACTAAGTTTTTTTTGTCAGTATTATAAGATAAATGAATTTTTAGATTACAAATATATAATACTATATAAAGATAAAGGGGCACGTGGCCCCTTATATCATGTCACGTGAGTGGGGTTATATAAACCCCACCATTAATTAAGAACTTGTTTGGTTTGAAAAGAGGAAATGGAAAGAAAAGAGCCCATTTGAAGGATATTGACTAAATTACTATTAATAAAAAGAATATTTTTTTTTGTTGAAAGTATATTTTTGAAATATCAAAAAAATTTCATAAGCTATTTAGTAAAGAAGAGAAAAAAAAAATTGCTCTATCTTTTCTCCCTCCCCTCAAACTAAATAGGCCCTAATGGAATCTACTGTCACGACAAACAAAAGTGCACAAAATTATAATTTTGGGATTGGGTTTGGTCCAGTGCCCCCAATTGTCTGCTATACTCCTATACTTTAAAAATGGGTTATTTTTTACCCAAAACATGAAGCAGGTCTTTTTTTAAAAAATATATATATAAAAAATACTTTAGGATATTAACCGGTATTTAAAAAACTATTTCATAATGTTGAAAAAATATTGTAAAGTATATTTTGAGTATTATTCAGTACCCTGAAATAATTTTTCAATATCATGAATTATCTTTTTAGTACCAGTCAATACTTTAAAATATATCTTAAAATAATTTTTAAGATCATGAAGTGTTTTTTAATACCAATTAGTACCCAAAAATTTTTAGTACCTTGATTTTTTTTTTTAAATCCTAAAATAATTTTCCAAAATTATAAAGTATTTTTTAGTACTGGCCAATATCTTAGATTATCTTTTTACTAGCCGTCAGTACCTTGAAATATTTTTTTTTTAAAAAAGGGATCAACTTCATGTTTTGTGCCAAAAACTATGTAGTTTTAAAGTATAGGAGCGCAGCTGTAGATATGGGCATTGGACCAAAGCCAGGTCCTTGATTTTGTGGGCTAGCGTTCTATTTTGAAGATCAAGTATTTAAGATCACTTCTAATCATGAAACTTCCTTCATGAAAACTGTTCTAAATAATTTTCTCTTCCTTATAAGAGTAATTTTATGTTGGTTAGAGAATATTTTAGGGTTAGGGTTTTATGCAAGTTTTGAGTTTTCTCAATATATGACTATAAGAATATAGATGATGATTAATAGTTCATTTTAATCAATTTAGTTTTGTTAATTGGATGTCGTAAGAATTCAAATTAAATTTATATTTAAAAATTTTAAGATTTATGTTATTTCTGAAATTCGTAGACTAAACTGTTATTTTTATTTTTCATCATAATAATATATTATTGTTAAAATTTGTATATTTTGAATTAGGGTTAAAGTGCAAAAATACACATATGTTTTTCCTTCAGGAGCGCCCAGCACCATATGTTTTCTTTTTGTGTAAAAATACACACGCCGTTAGGTTTTAGGAGCAAAAATACCACTTCCGTTAGTTGACCGTTAACTGACCGTTAGTTGACTGTTAACCATGGTGAAATTACCTTTTTGCCCTTAGTTTAAAATAATTAAAAAAGAAAAGGGTTAAGGGTAAAAGAGTAATTTCACCATGGTTAACGGTCAACTAACGGTCAGTTAACGGTCAACTAATGGAAGTGGTATTTTTGCTCCTAAAACTTAACGGTATGTGTATTTTTGCACAAAAAAAACATATATGTATTTTTGCACCTTAACCCTTTGAATTATATGAAAGGGTTAAGGTGCAAAAATACATATAAACTTTTTCCCCATGAGCAAAAATACACAAAAACTTTTTTTTAACAAAAATACACACATGGTTACCATTTTGAACAGTAACATAATGACGGTGAACAATGACTTAACGATGAGATGTGACTTTTGCTCCAAAATGGTAACCACGTGTGTATTTTTGCTCCAAAAAAAAACTTATTTGTATTTTTGCACCTTAAATCTATATGAAATTATAAGTTATAATTTTAATTATGTGAAGTTTTGAAGAGTTATTAATGGATAGTAAATTGATTTTTATAGATTGATTTTGGCGTGTGTTTGAGCGCTTTGATTTAGGAGCAGTATGATAGTAATTGGTTTTGGCGAGAGGTAACCGATTTTCTCTTGTTGTGTATGTTTGCATGATGTTTGTGAATGTTTTTAATTATATAAAAGGGTTAAGGTGCAAAAATACACATGTGCTTTGGTCAGAGGAGCGTCCAGTGACAAGTGCTTTTTTGAGGTGCAAAAGTACACATGTGGTTACAAATTAGGTGCAAAAATACCGTTTGACTGTTAAGTTTGACTTTGACCGTTAAGTTTGACTTTTTTTTTTTAATTTTAAAGGTGCAAAAATACACATGTGTTTTGACAAAAAGAACGTCCAACATCAAGTATTTTTTTTTAATTTAATAATTTTATTTCAATTAAAGGAAAATTATTATTTCTTTGGGTATAGCTCCAAGAGGCCAAATTTTTTTTTTCTGATTTATCATTTTGGAAAGAAGGATTTTAAAGTTATGATTAAAACATTCAGATTTTCGGTTTCACATTGTTGGTGAAAAAAATTCCTTATCAAATCTTTATTGATTTCATTAAACTATTCTTTCTCTAATTTTTATTTTAAGCGAGTCTCATAAAAATTTAAAAATTTATTGATTATGTCTACAAATAAAATAAATACACCAAAAGTAGTTTGAGAATACTCTGGTAAAATAAAATGAAAAAAAAATCTACTACATCCATATTAAATATATATTTGAAAAAGTTTGCACCTCTCCCACAGTTAAAAAGAGAGGAATTAAAAATATTTATAATAAATAATTAATATAATATCTTATAATTATCAAAATTTCTTCCTTCAAATAGCATGGGGTAAGTCAATAGAATATTAATCTAAATATTAGAAATTCATTAGCTCATCTGGAGGTAATTGATGCGTGGAACAGATTTTAGAAAACACAAAAATTTTAATATTTTTAATTTAGATAACTCCCGACAAAATAGAGGTATGTGTAGATTTTCAATTGATTCAAAAACAATTTACAAAAATAATCAAGTTGTTATGATACTCCACAAAATTAAGTAATTGGAAAAAAAGAGGGAATTCCAAGTTAAAAATGCATAAATATTTTTAACTTTCTAGGAATTATACTTAGAGAAATAATAATTTTTCTTTAATTGAAATAAAATTATTAAATTAAAAAAAATAATTGATGTTAGACTCTTTTTTTGCCAAAACACATGTGTATTTTTGCACATTTGAAAGTTAAAAAGGTCAAATTTAATGGTCAAAGTCAAACTTAACGGTCAAAGTCAAACTTAACGGTCAAACGATATTTTTGCACCTAATTTGTAACCACGTGTGTACTTTTGCACCTCAAAAAAGTACTTGTCACTGGACGCTCCTCTAATCAAAGCACATGTGTATTTTTACACCTTAACCCTATATAAAATTATGAAATTATGTTGATAATGTAATTGTCTTGTAGGATTTATTTTTATGAAGAAATTAATAGTTATATTATATTATATGAATTTATGTAGAATAATGTGATTAGAAATATTCTATTAGTGACTTGCGAATTATATGAGAAGGTTTGCATTTATAAACTGCTTTTTGTGTTACTTTGGTCCTGGTTTTGACTCCCTCCAACCCCACGCTTTCACTTAAACTCTTGATATTTTGTTGAATTTGGTCTAAAAGATGTGAACTTGTACTGAATTTGGTTTGTTTAATGATATATGGTTCTTTTCGACCAAAAAATGAAACAGAGATGTACTGTTTTAATCTATATCTTACGAAAAGGGTAAAAAGGAAGGTACTCGTACAAAGTAAATGCTGGACTCGTCAGTTATTTATCTTCACCACTGCATTATCTGGGGAATAAAGTATCAATGTCGCGTCCTTGCTGGGGAAAAACCGAATATGACCTATATATATATAGTCAAGTCACCTGTGTCTGTTTCTGTTTACTTTCAGAGATTCTACCAACCAACCAGGTAGATATACGTTCTGAGCAAAAAAAAAACGGAAGATATACGCATGCGTTATTGTACCAAAACAACCAGAGTTTACTGAACTCAGCGTTTGGTGCATTGTTAGGTGCAAGTCAGGTAATGCGTACTTTTTTCTGTTTTCTCTTTTTTTTCTTTTGGCAAAGAAGATAAGACTAGGAGTCCAAATCAGCAAGAAAACAAATCCCCGTTACTTTTTGGGTGGATCTACAAGAGAAGTCTAGTACCCCGACTATCGTGATGTGCTTGATGGATAGTTTAATTTTTTGGGATTACTTTTAACATCTTATTTATTTATATAAATTGAGATAAAACCTATCTTATATATTTACATTGTATATAATAAATTATGATAGAAAAATTGTTTTTGAAGGTTTTAATCACTATTCTAAATAAACAAAATATTGATGTTTGTTTGGGTTAACGGTATAAACTACTTTTCCAACATAATTTATGGTATATAAAATAGGGTTAAGGTGCAAAAATACACATGAGCTTTTTTTCTAGAACCGCCTAGCACCATGTGCTTCTTTTTGAGCAAAAATACACACGTGGTTACTATTTTAGAGCAAAAGTCATATCTCATCGTTAAGTAACTATTTACCGTGATAAGAGGAAAAAAAAATGAACTGAACAGTAACATAACGACGGTAAACAGTGACTTAACGGTGAGATGTGACTTTTACTCCAAAATGATAACCACACGTGTATTTTTGCTTTAAAAAAAAGCACGTGGTGCTGGACGCTTCTGGAGAAAAAACTCATGTTGGAGAAAAAGCTCATGTGTATTTTTGCACCTTAACCCTATTTTGTATACCATAAATTATGTTGGAAAAGTAGTTTATACCGTTAACCACATGTGTATTTCTCCCCGAAAGTCTAAAAACATAGCAGTGTTGCCATTTTTTGTTAAAAAAATAACGTTGACCATTAACAAATTAATATTGACCGTTAACTTTTTAACAGAAAAATGGTAACATTGTTACGTTTTTAGACTTTTGGGGCGAAATTGAACTAAAAAAAACTTCTAAGGCAATATTGCTCTCGGGTGTGTACTTCCGGGACAGATTTACTACTTAACCCTTTAATTTTTTTGGGATTACTTTTAACATCTTATTTATTTATATAAATTGAGATAAAATTTATCTTATATATTTACATTGTATACCATAAATTATGATGGAAAAATTATTTTTGAAGATTTTAATCAATATTCCAAATAAGCAAAATATTGATGTCTATTTGGATTAATAGTATAAACTACTTTTTCAACATAATTTATAGCATACAAGATAAGCATTTCAAAAGAGTTTTATTTCGATTTATATCAACGTACTGCTTGAACCACGACTCAAAAGAGACATTCTTCAACACATATAATCATCATGTCTTTTTTTAATAAGGATTTATTGTTAAATGGTGATAATCGAAAAATAGGATATATATCCATGTATGATTAGATAATTTGACGAAATGAAATGAATGAGACATAAGAAACTTAACCTGAGTATTTTCTTATTTTAAATAGGACTGTTGTGTTGTAGCACGAAATCTCTGTTTGGAGCCGTCAAAAATGGATTAAGTAAGTTAAACGACTCTTCACAAATTCCGAATTAAACATGATGCGTAAGCCTACTCACTTACCAAGTCTAAAGTCTAAACTCACCAACAAATAATATTATATACATATCCTTCAATATTCAACAATCAATTTTATATAATGTCTTATCGCAAAGGGAAAAAAAAAAAAAGAAATTGTTTTTCCAAAAATACACAAAAACAATTTTCACACCAAGGAGGAACTAAATCTTATTATTATTATTATTTTTTAACTTTGCTCCATATTTTTCATCTATATAGTTTTTGTTTTCATATTATTTTATCATTCTACATAGTACATACACATGCATGCACGATACGTGTACTTTTTTTTTTTTGGCCAAGTTGCAATAACATAACTTAATTTCTGAAATACAAGAGTACACGCATCCCAAGCTCTAGGAAGTCATCGTAAACTTGGAAACAGGCTCATAGGAGTAGGAGTAGGGTTTATTTCTGATGTCCATTACAATTAAATTTATAATATTATATTCAGATTGTTGGATAATAAATATAATTTGGATCTTATTTATAAATTTTTTTTAATTAAATCTCACATATTAAGAAATGTTGTTAACTCAATAATCATAATCATAGAGTAAATTTTTAACTTTAACATAATTTATAAATGAATATTGTATTTTACAACTTTTTATTCTTTCTTTATTTTAAAAATTTATTGTCATGAGTACAATTAATATAAATAAAACTATCACAATCTCATCTATTATCTTAAAGTTGAATTTATAAATAAAATTAAATTTTTTAGTAAAAAAAAAAACTTATAAATAAAAGCAAAAGGATAAGCAAACCCACCAAACTTGCAGGCTGGCTTATAGCTCATAACTAATTGTTGGAAAAAAGTCTCAACTCAACTCACTAAATTAGCAAGTTAATTAAACGAGCATTCATCGCGTTCAACATACCTTGATGGCCTTCTTGGGTTGGTCTGTGGCTAAAGTTCAAAATTTGTAAAAGCCATAAATCTCCCCCGAGTTTATTTAGTTATGTGTTATGAGTGTGGGAGAGCTCCTCGACATTAATATAACTTTTCTTAATTATTTAAAGTTTTATTCTATGAAAATATAAAGGGTTAATAGTACTACTTATCCCTTAAATTTATCCCCATTTATTGATTTTGGTCTCTCTCTCTCAACAAAATGATTCATATTTTTATTATTTTATATGATCAATATCTTAAATGAAATAAAACTTTTGAGGCAATGAAACCTATAGGTTAAAATTTGAAAGACTACGGGTCTACTTGGCAAAGTAGTGAGGAGTTACGTTGAAAGAGCACGGTGGGAAGAAAAAAAAAAACAATAGTAATAAAATGAGGCGTTTGGGTGATTTTTTTTTTTTTTTAAATAAGTTTTTAAACTAAAAGCTATTTTTAAAAAGATAGTAAAACCTATTTTTACAGTACATATAAGCTTCTGCTGTTGTCAATCTAAATATAAATTATATTTATAATATAATTTTTATTTTATTTTAAGTTTGCTAAAGTCACATTGAAAATAAATTCTTTTTCCTATAACAAACCCAATTACGCCCTAAAATTAAAAAAAAAAAAAGAATAAAATTGAGAAATAAAAAATTATATTAACGTAGACACAAAATATAAAAAATAAATATTAAATACTTTTCATATCATCAAATTCGTCCATATATAGATGGTGGGGAAGGGGTACGTTGCTTTCAGTCATAAATTAAGGAAGAAAAAGAAACCGCTACACAGAATCACTCTCTCTCTCGTCCCCACCTCCTTCCTTTTTCTTTCTCACTCTCCCTCCCTCGAGCGCGAAACCGAGTCATTCTCTACTCACCACTCTTCTCCATTTTCCCTCCCCTTCTATCATTTCACCATCTTTTCATGTCTCCCGCTCTTCGATCATGGCCTTCGCGTCGGATGGATTCTCCATTAGGTATCTTCTTTACCTTTCTCTTTCTCCTTTTTCCCGTTCATTTGTTTGGTTTTTCGCCTTCAACCTTTGAATCTTTACTTTTTTTTTTTTCCTGCTACGAAATAACGCGTGTTGATGATAGATTTTTCTCCCGTGACTTTGACTTTTTCGGTTTCTGGTTTTTGATTCGGTGTTGCAGGGAGTATACCTCCAAGATGAGGTCCATTGACGTGTTGAAATGCTGGCCTTTTAGTATTACTAGCTCCAGTGACGTCTCTAAGGAAGATTTGAAGTCCTTTCTTCCTCCCATGACTGCTCCCAAGTTCCAGCGGCGGTCCGATAAGCTAGAAGCCGCAAGATCCGATCACGGTGATAGTGGAAAATCTGACCGAGAACTGCCGGATGGTGAAATTTCCACGAGCGAGAGCGAATCGATGAAATCGGAGAAGTTTGTCGGCGGTGGCGCAGAGGAGGAGAGATTGGTTTGTCCGGTTTGCCGAGTTTTCAACGCGTCGACGCTCACGGCGGTGAACGCTCACATCGACGGATGTCTTGCACAGTCGATGAGGGAGGAGCGGCGGAAGATGAAAATCACGAGTTTGAAGTCCAAATCGAAGGCGCTGAAGAAGAAGAAGCGCTCCATCGCGGAGATCTTTGAGGTCAAGGTAGAACAACGGCAGATTAAAAATCTGTTCAAAATTTGGCCGTTCAGTAAGAATCCAGATGAGGTATCAATTACTGCTAACAAGTTCCGGTGGTGGTCACGGCAGCTTGAAGCGCTGAGATCCAATCAGTCAGAAGGTGAAAGTTGTAGAAGTGAGAACAAATCGGCGAACTCAGATGAGAGATCGAGAAGGGAGGAAGAGAAATTGGAGATGATTTGCCCTGTTTGTGGAGCTTTCAATGCGGCAACGGTGACAGCAGTTAACGCGCACATCGACGGTTGTCTTGCTCAAGCGATGAGGGAAGAACGACGGCACACGGGGATGAATCTTAGGCCAAAGCCCAAGGCGGCGCCGAAGAAGCGGTCAATTGCTGAGATTCTCAAGGTAGCGCCTCAGATCAAAGCGAAGTGTAGTGATGAGTTCATTGAGATTGAAGAAGAGAAATCTGATGATTCAAGTTGGCCTACCGGTACTGCTCCTGTCTTTTCCACAACCAATAGCAACAGGAATCAGAATCAGAATCAGAATAAGAAAAAGAAAAAGAAAGAAAGAATATGGAAAAAGAAGCTGAAGAAGAAAAGGAAGGCGGAAAAGCACAGTGATTATACCGTGACCACTCTGAGCAATAATGGCTTAAATGCAAAAAAGGTACGTATACGTCTTAATCTCTCCATAAGATATATAGAATCATCAATCACTTGTTTTTGAGCTGATTCATGGGATTAAAGGACACAGTTACATGAAGTTTATACCATAAAATGATAACAATTCCAGTAGTCTTGTCTCTAGTGCATTAAAAAGATGCGTCTTCCTCTGCCAGACTAATTAATAGAGCTTTCCCTATATGAATATCTGACTTTTCTGGGTAAACTTGCTGCTGTGAAGAACAGCTGGATTGTTATTATGATCATATGGACGTTATCCATTAAAGTGCCTTGGCTGGCTAGTACCTTTTATGAGTCATGATCAATGGACCATCTCTCCATTATATAGGTGTCATGCCAGATAGTAAATGCGAGTCCCTTTTGATATGGACTTCATTCTCTTGTGTTACCTGAATGTCATTATGGCAATGCTAGTGACACTAGCCTAGTGATTAGGGATGACTGTACGTAAGTACTTCTTTCCTCCAATCCGAAACATAAGATATAGATTTTTTTGAATAGAAGCTAATTAATTAAATTATCTTAGAATATTTTTATTTTTTTAAAATTAATTAGTTGGATTAACAAACTGATACATGATTTAAAGATATACAACATATAACATGATTAATTATTTTTAATTTCCCAAAAAAAAAATCAATCTTATCTTTAAAACTGAGGGAGGAGTATATATAAATATATAAATAAATAGGTTGGACACGTAAATAAGCATGTGTGTTTTTAGTTATCCATCCTTATTTCTGACTTCACTGGATAAATAATTCTTTTTTATTGATTACTTCAAATTTTGATTAGATTTAGATTCATTTTTTTAAGATTCATTTATCTGAACAATTATTTGATTTTTATTAAAAAAAATTATTTGATTTAATTTCAAATGGAATAATTGTTCTTCAAATTGATATCTTTAGGCTTTAGCTTTCAGTGAACATATATGATTAGAGCAAAATTCTACTCTCATTCTAAAATATTCTTTTTGGTTCAAATGCTTTTCATGTTTGTTAATATAATTAATTTAGTAATACGTAGTATTACAAGTTTCAAACTTGCTTCTTAATTCTTAACTTCATCTTTATATATGTATATATGCGCGCGCATGGTTACATTAGTGCGTAGCATGATAATTATATCTTTCCTCTGATTATGATATGTTAAACAATTTTATAAGATGGTTTTTCTGAAAGCATATACTTTCTTTACTATTTTGGAAATAATTTCATACAATTTAATTGCTTCGAACAAAAATTTAATTCCTCCAATTGGTTGTTTTGTCACTAATTGTGGTAATTCATTACTGATGTTTGATTATAATTGTCGTAAATAGGAGTTGAACTACTGAAATTTCCCTATCATAATATTAAAAATATTATACATTTTGGACTGTTTGTTAAAATAATATGTAAATATTTCTTGCGTAAGCTCCCATCCATTTCAACTACATATACTTCCTCCGATTCTTAATATAAAATATATTTGAAAAGTTAATCTAATTTTAAATGTAAAATATAATTTTTTATATTTGTCAATATTTTTCTAATTTCCTTTAGATGCATTTTTAACAATTTTTTTTTTAAAAAAGGAGAGAATGAAGTGAATAAAGAAAATGAGAATGGTGTTTTTGAAAATATATGTCTTATTAACTAACTCAACTAATTTTCTTAATCTGATCAAATTAGATGAATATGTCTTATATTAAGGAGCGGAGAGAGTAATGTTTTAATTTTTAACATTATGTTTTTACGTAATTGTAATATTATATGAGCATTTCAACTTGTACTTTTTAAATTTTGGTGTAAACAAGTTATATAATTAAGCTTTTGTCTTTGCAGTTAAAAGCCTTGTCAAGCAAGAGTGAGATTCTGTTTTAAAAACATTTATAATATTTTCCTGCATATGTTATAATAGAGATTCCTTCCTTCTTTTTTCTTGCTAGCACACATTACCTCATACAAAATCAAAGTTGCATTATGTGCATCCATTTTTTTTTTAAAAAAAAATCAGATTTATTGCATATTAAATATTAATTTTGGTATCTATATCACGTTGTTAGTATATAGACAACTAAAGAATACTGACGTTTTTAATTGATCTCTCCCAGTAAAATTTTTACGTTGCCATCAAAAGTAAAAGGAGGAAAACTTCCTATGAAAATGCTTTCCTTACTTTTGTTTTAAAAAATAAATTCCTATTCCTTAACTTCCGCGAACCATAGGTCAATTAATTAGATATTTGGAATAATTTTATTTAAATCTGCTCAAGACAAATCGTGATATGAATATTTCATTACAAATCAAAATTATGCCAAATTTAGTTCGAACGAGTGGATAGTTAGTTAAACAAAATAACCCATTTCTAAGATTTTGAGCTTGCCTGTTTTTGTTTTTGTTAAGATTTTGAGTTTGTCATTCTTAATATTTTGGAGGTTCGAATATTTGTATTTTGAGACTATTATAGTAACTTTTTGAAATTTAGTTTCAACTTTCGTAAGATATCATTATTGAATCGAAAATATAATATATGTATTTATTAATGGGAATATCATTTATGCCTTTAAGACAGAAAAAATTTTCTATCTTAAATCAAAATTACGTTGTTTTGACTCTTTTTTTGTTTTTTTTTTCTTTGCTCTTTTTTGTTTTTTTTTCCTCTTTCCCTTCTTTTCGTTTCATTTCTTTATCTCTTCATTTAAAAAAGAGTCAAAACGACATAGTTTTGGCTTAAGGTAGAAATGATATTCCCTTTATTAATTGTGGTGTATTACTGTATTCTTTGGTTTCAATACTGTAAATACTTTTGGGGAAAAAAAAACTGTAAATAGTAAATACTATTTATTTTCTTCAATATTGCTGAAGTTCCCATTGCAACCGAAATTGATGTCTAAGCTGCAGAGATGTATATTGCATTTTGATCTGTTCTTGGGATTGTGTAATCTGAGAGTTACTTTTTGTCTTTAAACAACGAGAATTTAAACGTAGCCTACAATTTCGACAATTAGATGAGACTGATTTCTAATGTAGCATCCACAATTTTGTTTAACTTTTCTATCTCAGGAAGATGCTTACAAGCGGAAAGTGAAATCTCCAGCAAAGAATTCCAGAAAACTAAAAGGCACGATTGGTAACAAAGGAGCTGCACTTGACGACATCGATGCATCTGCACATAAAAAGAAAGAAAGTCAAAAGCATGCATCTGTTGAAAAGAAGCAAGAAACAATGGAGAATTACTCATCAACACATACTGTTCAGGATGGTATTGAAGGCAAAACTTGTGATGTCCAAGATCAAATATTAGCCAGGAATACTGTGACATTCTCTAATAAAGATAACATTCTTGGTCCCAAAAAAAGAAGCTCATCTGATGAAAGAATGTTTTCTTCATATGAACAGGCTGCTTCATCAGTAAAGGAGCAATTCTCTGCAACTGATGATGAAACTGCTTGTTTTGAGGTTTGTCCTGTAGTTGAAAGTGAACAGTTTTCTACTCCTGAACGAGTTTCTCCAAAAAAAATCTTGAGGTCATGTGTCAATTCGGAGAAGAAAAGGCATTTGGTAGAGATGTCTGAATCATTGACAGAGTTGGCATCTGATGATAATGATAATTTAAACCTGTTTGATAGAGGCAACACAACTGCACTACACTGTTCTTCACAATCCTCAATTTCCAGATCTCTTTCTACACATCAAGAAACTTGTGTTGGTGACTCTGGAGCTTATAGCTCTCCTCGAAAATTCATGGATTATCATGGGGGTTCAACTCATCAGGTTTCTGCAACAGATTCTGATGCAAGCACAAGGACTTTTATGGAGCCTTCTCCATTGTATCACACTTTATATAGTCAAGGCAGTGAAAGATCTTTATTTCCATCGCAAACTTATGGAGATAATAGCCAAACTTTGGGTTATAGACCTTTGTCTCCCATGTTTTCAGCAAATAGCCCCATGGATGAGAACTTGTTTGGTTTGCCACTAAATTCTCAAGGTGAGCTAATTAATTTCAGTTCACGCACAAAAGTGGGGATGAACCAGTCAGAGACATCAAGTATGTTAAAAAGTTCTTCCAGCATATTACTCTTTGACAACATTGCCTATAGAAGTAGCCATGAAAATTTAAGCATTAATGAGAGTCATTCTGTTCAGAAGACATCTCAAGATAGTGTAAATGAGTTTCCTCATTATCCAGCCAGGTTAGGTGTGACGGAATTGCAAAGTAGTGGGAGAGCAGGTATACACCAGTTTAATACTTACAGAGGTTCCAATCAGTTTGTTCATCCGCTTGATTCGGAATTGAAACCCATGAGACACCCTTCTGCTGAACAGAATCAACATGACCCGGTGCAGAACCATAAGAGAAATGAGATGCTTCCACTGAAAAAAGGTTCAGATCTTAGTTCACAAAGTCCATCCCAACCGACTTTGCGGTTAATGGGGAAAGACGTTCCAATTGGTAGAAGCATCAAAGAGGTACAAGTACATAAATTCGAGGAAGATGTATGGCCTGAACAGCAATATGGATCTACAAGAAGGAATTCTTCTGGTGATGCTGCATTAGGAAATTCCTTTTGGGATACATGGTCTAAGCAGGATCACTTATCTGCTTCACCATTTCTTCATCAGCCATTTCTTGATTTACAAACTAACCATGTGCCACAAAATGGAAACCGAGGATTCAACAAAACTGCTAGTTGTTACTTTTCTCACCCTATTACAACTCATTCACACCCTTCAGGTTCAGCATTAAATAGGGCACATCAAGACTCGCCAGAGCAGTCTGTATCTGGACCTAAATTCCAAGGACCTGGCTCTCACTTCGCTACATGCAATTATAGCCAACATGCTTCTCAATCCAATGGTGACCTGTATAAAAGGATGAAACTCCCTCTTGTAACAAAACCCATTTTCGAATTTCCGTTGGTGAATACGGCTTTTGGAGAACAACCCGAAGCATCCTTCTTCCAGAGCTGCAATAGAAGCTCACCACCATGGCTGCTAAGACATGAAAATCTACCAGGGACCTCATCTCAACAAAGTTCTGGCACGAGTAATACGAGTTTTTCTCATAACCTATGGGGAGGTAGGTTCTCTACGCCTGTAAATCACTCAGTTTTAAATTGTTCACCACTAAATTACAGTCACATGAAGACACCTATTAGTCCAATTCTCAAACCGTGCTCAAGTGTACATACTGGTTGTAGAAATAAGACAGCGGTCAATGACACAGTGATTTTAGAAGACAAGAGAACAAAAGACCATGATTTGTGTGACAATACTAGGAAGAGGCGTGCACCCAATCTCCATGGATCAACAAAACTTATCAGGTTGAATGGTACAGAAGTGCTAGAGAATTTGAATGGTGTGTCTGGTCTGATTCAAGAGAACTCAAGCTGTGAATTTGGTAGGACCACAAGAACTGTTGAAGTTGCTCCACGAGGGGATAGTATAAGAAGTAAAAGCTGTTTCCTCAATGAGACTCATCCAAATATGATGTCTCAAAGTTATCTGGGCTTGGAAATCTCAGGTCCTGGGAGACCAAGTCCTGCCATTCCCCATTGCCCCAACTTCCGACTCTGGTAGGCATCTAGATTTTCCGAGAAAATTGACGAAAATATACGAATTTTAGGTGCAAGTGAACATACATCTTTATAACTCTGTCAGTTAATTTTACAGTACACCCACTTATTGAGCAAAACCGAATCTAGTGGAATTTTGATATGATTCGTTCTGCAAGTGATGATCATGCTGTTTTTTTTTTTTTTTAAAGTTTTCTTTTGGAGTTCATGGGGAAGATTTGGATGCTTATCACTATGCACATCACACCCTCTTTACCACACGAGTTTGAGTTTTTTTATGGATCTCTTGACTCTGCTTGGCATAATGAAGAAACTTGGCAGTTAAAATTGATAAAACTTTCATTTCTTGTACCAGAAAATTTTAGATTTTCAAGAAATTCAAAACTTGTTTATAAGATCTTTCTCCTAACAGGTACAGAAAACATTGCGAAAATATTAAGAAAAGAATCTCGTTTATTTCTAAGGCCAAGTCTGCTAATTTTTCTTTTTCTACGCTTGTTTCTAGATGTGGAGTGATTTTTTGCTTCTCCAGGATTTCATAAGTTGAGGCATTTAATAAGTTGAAAAGTTATTGTATGTTTTCATATATTCAGATATTTCAATTTTCTCATTATTATGCATTTATGTGAATCATCAATCAACATCAATATATAAGACATTATTATATGATAGTTAAGCGCGGGTAAAAGGGACTTGTTTTAAATTTTGCAAATAAAAAGGGAAAATCACAATAATGTATCGAGGGAGAAAGATAATATAATAAAAGTCTTATAACTTATCAATAGAAAAAATAAACATTGAGACATTAAAAAGTAAAAAAAGTTATTACTGACATGTTATAAGATATATATGATATAATTTTTCTTAACTCAAATATTAATTAGTGTAATTTTTCCCAATAAAAAATTATATTTAAAGGAGAAGTTTCGATTTATTCTAATAACATTGCAATTTAATCCAATAATATTTGATATTGGGTAACTACATCAAAATCAATAAAAATTATAACAAGGTACATCCATATTATCTACCCATAGTTAAAAAGTAATATTTAATTAATCAATATTTTAGTTCTCATTCATAGTGAAATATTAATGAATAATAACAAATAATGTAGCTCACATCTTATTATAGATTATTGGCGAGAGAGGATAGGTTAGGAGTTCCTTAAAAAAAATGAAAGGACAGAATTGGTGTTTGGAATTGGTATCAAGGAAAAAAAATAATAAAATAAAGAATTAGTGTTTGGAATAATATTAATACATATATAAACAAACAAACTTCTAACTGAAGGTTTGTTAAATATTTGAAAAATAGAAGAATTAAACTGCATTCTACCATCAATTTATATATTTTTCATAATCAGAAAATGAATATACTAATCAGATTAATTGATATCAATTAAGGAAGGTAGATGAAGTTGAAGCAGCAGTTATAATAGCACTAAGCGCAGAATAATGAAACAACAAATTCCGAAATAAGACTCAGTGTTAACACAAACAAATCACAAAATAAACTAATTAATCAAAACACAAATACAATTGATATATAAGAGTATGTATAATTATGAGTGATTAATTATTGTTCAGTGCTTTCTTGCTTCTTTCTCAGCAGCTTTGACGACACGCTCGAAGGACTCAGGGCCATAAGCATCAATGTAACGTTCAACAGCTTTTCTTGCATCGAAGGTCATCATTTGAAGCACCTCTGGATATTTCGACGACGAGGAAGAAGAAGAGGGGTCAAAGCCAAGTGTTTTCATATTCTTTAGCCACTTCCTGGCGTAATTCTCATATATGTAAGCTGCTCCATTGAACATTGGCAGTACTAGCCACATGCATATCACCAGCTTCACCAGCGACCATAATGGAAACCTGTACGTAATATTTCATCCATATTCAATCAACTTTAAGGGTTAAGGGTAATTTTTGTCTAGTATTGGTGAAGAAGCTATGAGTATCCAGAAGTTTTTTTTTGTTTGTTTAATATTATCTGAAAAAGTGTTACAAAAATTAACTTAGGGTTAAGGGTCATCATTTTTGCCCCATAAGTAATGGCTGAAGTTATTTTTTAACGGTTAAGGTGACATTTATCCCTTTTAAATACTTTCAGGTGAGATTGATTAGAGTCAAAAAGAATATCTGGCTAAACAGATGTATATAGCTCATTTGCATATACTTTCTAAGGTAAAAATGACCTTTAATCTATAAATTTAAGGTTATGGGTTATTTTTGCCCAATGAGTATTGCAAAAAAGTTATAGATATCCAGAAGTTTTTTTTTCCCTCAATATTACTGGAAAGTGTTAAAAATATAGTAATGTAGCCCTAGCTATTAAAAAATGTTAAAGGCTAAAGTTATTTATATATTGAGCCAAGAAATCTTTTTCGAATAATCATAGCTCCTTTGCAAAGATATACTTCAAGACAGAAATGACCCATACCCTTCCCCAAGTTTTGGTAACCCAATCAATGAATCAACATAAAGAGAGTTAGTTTTGAAGGTATACGCGTACCAAGCTAGGACTTTGTGGAAGGAAAGCTCAAAGAGAGTCAAGAATGAGTACAAAACCCAGTACGTTAGCCATTGTTGGTCGTCCAATGTTGAAGGACTCTCGATCGCCCTCATTGATGCATATCTGCAATCATTTCAACTATATTAATTGCCATATATACAAAATAATAATATTTATATAATTATCATATGCTGTTTCATTACTTACAGGGGATAGAGAAGCATTACTCCTGGCCTGTTATTCAAAAAAGAAAAAAGAAAAAGAACAGAAGTGGAGGAATGTTATATGTGGTTGTTAATATATAGATCAGTTTGTGGCAAAAATGACAAGATCAGAAAGAGACGATAGATGATAGATATGACTGATGAGTAACTACTTACCCAACAATTGTATCCAAATGTCTAGCCATTGTTCCAGCCACACCCATAATGTTGAAGCAAAAGTTTCTGACACGATATCTTAATGTCTGTATATATTATCTAGCTAGCCAGGTTTTTAGGAGCTTTGTAGATGAATTGCAGAAGATGAAGATAAATATAAATACTCGTAAGAAAATAATGTAGGGTACGTAGGGTTAAAGAAAGACGCAAAGAATTTGGTGGGGAATGAAGAAGACCCACAAGTCTTCTTTTCTGCGATGCAAAGAAAGGATATATTGGAAATGTCAAAAAGTTTGGTGTTTATTACGACATGCATGAATGATGTCCTTTTTGTAACCTTAACATTCCTTTCTTTTCTTTTCTTTTACTTTATCCCTTCAACTTAAGAATCTGCTTAGCACATAAAATAATGAACTTTTGGGTGAGCCTGTGTATTTGGATATCGAGCTCCAATTTATAAGGACAGTACGGCTTAAAGAAAAAGGGGGTTCATATATAATAAATACTAGTACTTAAAAAAAAACGTATGTTTTTCACATTTTCATGTCTGTTTTCATAAGAACGTTAATGTAAGTAACGTTATAAGGTTTTTTTTTATTATTTTTTTTTATCTACTTCCTTTTTTAAAAAAAATGTTAAAAGTTATTTTTCACGTCGAGTAAAATTCTTTTTTAACGTCAGTTTTACTAAAACGGATGTTAATTAAAGTTTTTAATGTTTGCTTTCAAAAAGAGACATTGATCAAACTAGTTAAATATTATAAAATTGTCACCGTGTCTTTTGTCATGTCTGTTTTTTAAAAATAGACATCAATTAGCGACATTAAAACTATATTATGTAGTAATGACACAAAGAGGAACTTTTCCAAAATCGATTATCTGATCAACAATGTAATATTAATTACTCACTTCAATCCTATTTATAAAGGTCCGGCAACCAAATTATGTAGTTTTAAAAAGAAGTTAAAATTAATTAAAAATAATAAATTTGTCTGAAATAAACTTATCTTTCCAAGCATATTCTTATTTATAAAAATGTAAGTAAGAGAGAGATAGAACATATTTAAATATCACCAATATTTTAATTACCACAATACATATAATTAATGAAGGACTAATATGAAAAACTCGTTAGATGTTCAGACAACTTTTATGATGAAGTACTTATAAAAAAAGAGTTAGATGGCAAATCCGCCTTGAAAGTAGACATCTGAGAGCAATGTAAGTTTTTTTGGGCTTAATGTTGCCCTAGAAATCTAAAGAATTAGCAATGTTGCCCTTTTCTGTTAAAAAATTGACAGTCAACGTTCTTTTTTTAACGAAAAAATGTAATATTGCTACGATTTTAGACTTTTGGAGTGAAATTGAGTCTGAAAAAACTTTCAGGACAACATTACTTCTCAACATATACTTCAAGAGCGGATTTATTACTTAACCCTATAAAAAAAATTAAAGTAATTTAAATTTTAGGCTCTTATAAAATTACATCCGGAGTAATTGCTCCAAGATTATTAACTTTTGTACATGTGGCGCTATCGTCCATCTCATCAAAAGATAGGTAGGCCGTCCAACTCTAATTTTTTTTGGTTACTCTCTTGCAGTTGTTTCTTTTATTATTAGCTTGTAATAAAAAAAATGCACTAAAAAAAACAGTGAATTAGCTAGGAAGTTTAACGATTCGTTGTAAATTAGACTATTGTTAAATCTGTCGTTATCTTAGTTTAGCAACGAAATCTTCATCGCTAGTTCGACTTTTTTTTATTTTTTATTTTTATTTTTTTTATAAGATATGTTACGGTATGCTGTGGTTATGACTAATGAAACAGTGCAATTTTATTTTATTTTTTTAATGATTTTTAACAGAAAAAAAAAACTATACCTCCTATAAAATTTAGTATTATAATTAATACTGTCATATTAATTAAAATATGACAGTTCTTGTCATAATAGTTTCTTTCATTAGCCTTTTTTCTCAGAAAGCCATATCATCCTGCTTCTAATAAAATCCAATCCCAATTATTTATTATGTGCCCGTTTAGGTTAGTAGTAGAAGTATCTTTTTCAACTTGATTTACGATTTATGAGATAAGCGTGTGTGTGTGAGAAGTTTTATTTCAATATACTTTTCTAACGCCAACACACAAAGTTCCTCCATCTCGTCCCAACCCATGACGCCCCGAACGCGAAAGCAGATCCCTCATCCACCACCGGCGGACATATAGTCGTTGAGGGAGAGATGAATCACCACAACAGACACTTTGCTTCTGGGTTTGTGTTCATTCCTGCCTCAATTGCATCTACTTATTCTGTCTCTATATTGGGTGTCTGTTGGATGAGAAAAATAGTAGTTGGATTAGCGGGTTTCCAGAACTCTTTTACTGTGGAACCAATTGCCTACACAGAAGAAAATTTATTTATAGCCGTTACCCTAATGACCCCACCTTGAAAATCAAGCTCACTAAATATTTTAACTCTAGTACTATAATTTATGTATCTTCATTTTCACATTTTGATAGTCCCCACACCCATATCTAATTATGATAATGGTGATTAATTAATTAATTAATCCCTATAGGCATCCACCTAAGAGTCTTCAACATGTCATTTCACTCCTTTTGAAGAAAAATTGTCACTAGAGGAACTGAATAGAAATTCAGAAGTTCCAAGGAATTTGTTATGCAGCGCTCAAGCTTGGGAAGATGGCACATATTCTAGTAGTGGTGATGTTTTAGTCCTTCCATATCTCTGGAGGCTGCAATCCAAGTTTCCAGTTCTGAATATGATCATGGCACTGCTTGGGGTAAACAAGTCAGCATCGAATTCATCAATATGCCTAGTTAACTTCATAATAGTTGGTATTGAAAAAGCTGAAATTTTTTTGTAAGAATCATATCAGAAGAACCATACTATGCCTTAATTAATTATGACTGAATTATTTAGATGTTTAGGTGGGATGGTTATATGGGTCAGAGTGTTGCATAAATTTTGTCTCTATATTGTTATATTGCCATAATGTCCTGAAGCCCTATACCCATTAGAAAAAGGGTTTAAGGGACCTTATGAGCACCTTGAGTGTTCTTTTTGCAGCTTAAAGTCCTTAAACCCTTTAGTCAGGACCTAATGATATACACAAGCATTGATTATTGTAATTATAACAGATTCATTAATTCTTCTGAAATCATACTGGTTTCCACATTTGGTGTTGCAACAAATTTTGCTATCTGAAGTCTGATAGTAATAAATCATTAGTATGTGCAAGTCAAATTACAGTATATTGGTGTTACAACATTTGGAGGCTGAGCAAAATAGAATTTGTTGTCCTTAGAAACTTGTCTGTTGCAATCATACATGGACAATTAGATGGAAAAAAAAAATGCAACTTCTAATTGCTATCATACTAAACAAAATGCAGTTTATTATCATATTAAATAATAGCCATTTTTATTATATAAAAAGAAATCAAACTCTCAAGAAAATGAGAGATATTTCAGTCTTCATAGATGCATTATGTTTGAGCTGAACATCAAAAGAAAGTTCAACCATATTAAATGGTTGAACTATTGGATATTGAATTGTCATTTCAGATAGCAACTGAGTAATACTCGGGTTTGTAGTACTTTTAATATCAGCATTGTAACATCCCGAATTTTAGAGCTAAAGACTTGAGAATTAGCCTATTTTTGGGAAACTACTAGACCCTATTTTAAGAAGAGTCTAAAGTCTTAAGCTTATTAGGAAGAAAAGCTTAAGATAACTATCAAAGTTATTTTTGGATCTTGAAAACTTAGGGAAAATTTATAAAATATTATTTGAGGATATATGAATAATATGAAGGAGTTAATTAAAAAAATATATATATAGATATATAGCCTAAATAGTCTTAAAGCTATTTTATGGAATTATGGCCTATTTTCATGAAATAAAAATAGAATAGTTAAAGGAAGTGTTTTGCTGTCATTATTGGCTGGAATAATATATAAGTGTAAACAAATATATATATTTGTGTGCTTAGCTAGCGGCAATGTCATATGAACACCGAAATATATATACATCATCTCATGTTTTCTTTGGCCAACACGTCACAAACAATAAACATGTCAGCATATTACATTTCCTTCTTCCATTTCACGCCACCTCACCCCTCTCTCATGCATGTCATCTGCTCGTTTCTCCTTTAATTATTTCACGACACCTATACATACACATACTTCCTACCACTTCTATCATCAAGCCACGCGTGTATGTATAGCCTAATATAAATATACCTCCTCTCCCCCTAACTATTCACTTCCCCATTCTCATGTGTTTGCATTTCGGCCAGAAATAGTAGAGGGTGAGACCGAGAGAATAAGAGCAATAGAAAGGGAGCCGAGAGAGAGAGAGTAGGCAATAACGCAAGGAGAAAGAGAAGGAAGGAAGGAAAGATCAATGTAGTAACTCTTCTCTCACATACCTTTATATGTTTGTATTTATCATTGTATGTAAATATATGAAATGCATGAATACTGAATGTATTGTATAAATTGTATGTATAAGTGATTATTGTACTTGCATGTATTGTGTATACATCTTATGTGAGTGATTATTAACGTTACTACTATGATTCATTTGAATCCCAAGAATATTTTGAATAGCTTTATTTTGTAGTTAGGGTAAGAAACCCGAGAGTTAAGAAGGAAGAGCTGGAGGTATAGACCAAGAAGGGAAAGATTTTACCTCTCAGATTTATTTTACTGAAGATTAAGTTTTTTGTACGGGAATAGTAGCTTCAGTAGTAATTGTTTTCTTTGAAAATACGCTTCCGTGTACGTATTTAAGTGTAACAATGGTGTATTTTAGGCAGGTGTTTCAAGCATTAACACTTTTACTTATTTGTGTGCTACCCATACCAAGAGTAATAGAGTACTTCATATATATAACACCATACCTATTTCTCATTGATTTCACATATGGACTTCAACCATGAGTCATCCTTCAAATTGAATGATGATATCAGAGATGCCCATGCTTCCTCAAATTGTGATTTGTCTTTAATGGTAAACATATGCTTGTTGAAATCACGCAAAAAATGTGAACCATCCTTCATCTTATTCCTTAGATGTTTTATTCCATTTTGCTCAATATGCCATGTGTAAAATGCATGCTTCACTTTTAGAATAACCCCACGCATTGCTTTTGCCATTGCTTGATCTTGGTTAGTAAAAATTGTTTCAAGTATCTTTTGCTTGTTTTCTTTCAGGAAAGTTTCTAACAACCACTTAAATGATTCTATGGTTTCATCATATAACAAAGATGCATCAAAAATTACAATTTCTCTACGATGATCAAGTCTTGAAAATATGGTAAGAGGCTTATAATTATTGTTTGTGCAATATGTGGTGTCCAATTAAATTACATTACCAAAATAAGCATGATCTACAAGCATACAAGTATCGGCACAAAATGCAATTTGATTTTCCATATCAAGTTGGTATAAATGATAAAATGAAGTGTCCTCAGTAATTTGTTCTTCAACATAATTCAACAATTATCCAACTTGCCTTTTCTTCATGCTTCTTCCTCGTTTAGCTTTCAAATAATTTTTTATATCAACTTGAGTGAAGCTTGATTAGCTTGCCCACTTGCTTGCTTACTCATAAGGTCAAAAGTTAACTTTTGTTTTAGTCTAGCTTCCCTAACCAAATCAATCTCATATTCTTGTACATCACATATTTTTCATGAAGACCTCATCATAAGCACTATTTCTTGGAAATGTAATGGGTGGTTATAATTTTTTATGAAGTTGGTGATCTTTAATTTACTTTCCACTTAATTAACTGTCATTCCAGCTTTACATAATTAACTGTCATTCCAACTTTACATTTAGACCTGGTCTTAAGACGATGGTTGGTGGCTAGTGTATGTCTTTTATCTGGTCTTTGATTGTCGTCTTTTGAACACATATATCTACAGGTGTTTAAGAGAAAAAAACACATGTATCTACATGAAACAATTGTCTCTTTATCTTTCTTAATCTTTGTCGCCTTATTTGTCCTTGCATTAAAACCTACTTTACAAGCGTATTCATTAACGAACCTCCATGCTTCTTCTAGCTAGATTATCAAATTATTTTCCCAATCTAGAAGTCTAATCAATTTCCATAGATTGAAACCTACAAAATAATGCTATGCAACACATAAAACATAAGCTTATGTGAAAATATGAATTAAGGAAGTAAACTTTAAAAAAAAAATCATCAAAACAAAATCGGCTTTTTTAAAGAAACAAAAAAAAACTATCATCTTTGTTTGTCGTGTCAACAAAAAGTTGGAGCTTGTGTCACTCACGGATACAAAAAAGTATTTTAAAATTGGACGAAATAGGCCCCGTAAGACCGGATCAGCGACCGGTTTCATTCCAGGCGGTCTTAAAAGTATATAACTTTTAAGACCGGACACAAACCGGTCTTAAATAATTATTTCAAGACCGGACGTAAGAAACAATAGGTCTTAAAAATCGCACTATATAGACCTTACATATATATAGTTCAGTCTTAAAACCAGAATTTATTAGACAGAACAATAAAAGTCCGGTCTTAAAGAAACAACTTTCAAGACCAGACCAAATGTCATTAAGTCTTAAAAATATGTAACTTTCAAGACCGGACAAAATAATTTACTGGTCTCAAAAATAAACTAAATAAGACCTTACTTTAATATATAACCAGTCTTAAAAATATTACTTTTAAGACCGGACTAAATTATTGAGTGCGGTCTTAAAGGTTGGTCTTTTATACTTTTAAGACCGCATAGAATACTATCCGTTCTTAAAAGTCTCACTTTTAAGACCGGACATCAAATACACTAGTCTTAAAGGTTAATCTTTAAGACCATTATTAGTAGTTTTAAGACCATAAGGATTAGCCTCCGCTCTTAAAAGTCTGACTTTTAAGACCGGACATTCATTAGACCAGTCTTAAAAGTCGAAATTTCCCCTGTTCAAATCAAATTTGCCACACAATCCAAAATCTAAAAACACAGTTCTCTAAGCTACAAGCTATAATTGAATTGGGAATGGATACAAATATTATTCATAGGCATCGTAATGAATCAGCTTGTTATAGCTATTCCAGTACAAACCTAATAATAAATGAATGTAATTAATACAACAAGACAAATACATACAATGAGTTAAAAATAACAGTGTACAACACCTCAATGAACATATATATACCAATTTCGATCGGATCTTGCACGAAAAATAAAAACAAGAGCAAAAGACGGCCAGTGACATTGTTTAAGAACATAATTAAGAAGCAATTGAATATAGTTAAAAATGTAAATTAAAACCTTAAAGTTTTCAAAGAATTCTGTAGATGAATATTACGTACCTTATGAATTGATGACTCTTTTATAAAAGGATATCCTCCCATATCCCTTCTTGATGATCATTTCTTATACCGAGTTCATTATCCGCTTCATCTTCTTCATTGATGTCCGGTAGACCCCTTGAAAAAGGAGTACTCTCAGGAAGACCATAATTTGCATCATTTTCCTCATCAATATCAATGACCATTTTTCCTTAGATAGCTACAGACCACATTTTATTTTCTTCATCGGTAATATAGAAAACTTGTTTCATCTAGTCTGCCATAAAAAAGGTTCATCTCCAAAACTTGCACTATTGAGATGAACTAATGTAAATCCTAGCCGATCGATCTGAACACCATTATTGACATTAACCCACTTGCATTTGAAAATGAGAAATTTAATGAAGACATTGTCCACCTCCCAAATCTCTTCAATAACCCCGTAATATGGCATGACTGCCAATTTAGGCCGCTTGTCTTTCAAACTGGAGAAGTGCATGGATTCAGCCTTTAACATTACATCACTGTTCTGGACGGTGCTTCTATCATCTAGGGACTTCATGTAAAATGTGTAACCGTTGATCACATACGAATTCCAACTTATGACATCAACCTCAGGACCACGTGCTAACCATTTGATTGTCTCAGAAACAGATTCCTCTCCATCAACCTTTTGTTTGAACCAGTTTACAAATGTTCTGTTATGCTCTCTAATCAACCTTTGTTCAGTCATTCGGGGATTTTCTTTCCTCACAGCTTCTTTATGTGCAGCTATGCTGGCTTGAATTTCATCAACATTATTCAACATATATAAGTGGACTTGTGACAATTCATCAAGATCCACACTCTTTACTGAAGCCCCTTGTCTACCTCCTTCAGCATGCTGACGTTTTGAAAGCCCGATTTGGCCAAATAATTTTGACAAAATTCCATGGCCTCTTCAGATACATACTTCTGAATAATTGATGATTCTAACCAGTATGCATTCTTCACGTACTCTTTTAAGAATTTCATCGATCTTTCAATTGGGTACATCCACCATAAATGGACAGGGCTGCACAACTTTATCTCCCTCACTAGATGAACAATTAGATGAACCATGATGTCAAAAGATGCAGGAATAAAAAGTTTCTCAAGCTGGCACAATATTAGATATTCTTCATTTTCCAATACATCCAATTGTTCAATCTCGAAAACTTTACTACAAACGGCATTAAAGAAGAAACAAAGCCTAGTCAAAATGTGTCAAAGATCATACTCGACAATGCCTCGAATAGCTACTGGGAGCAGCTGTTGCATTAATACATGACAATCATGAGACTTCTAGCCTACTAATTTCAAGTACTTCATCGATACAGGCCTCTTAAGATTTGAAGAATACCCTGAGGGAACTTTTGTGCCATGTAAACACTCACAAAAACTACGTTTCTCATCCTTAGACAAAGTATGAGAAGCCGTGGGATAATAAGTTCTCTTACCATATGGCCTTGGATGTAAGTCTTCCTGTATCCCCATTGCCTGCAAATCCAACTTGCCTTCACACTATCCTTTGTGCTACCTTGTATGTTGAGAAGCGTGCCAACAATACTATCACATGCGTTCTTCTCCACATGCATGACATCAATACAGTGTCTCACATCAAGGTTGCGCCAATATGGAAGATCGAAGAATACATATCTTTTTTTCCATATATTTATTTCTTTTCTACCATTTACAGTCTTATCGAAG
This sequence comes from Acacia confusa, assembly GCA_037074495.1. Classification (NCBI taxonomy): domain Eukaryota; kingdom Viridiplantae; phylum Streptophyta; class Magnoliopsida; order Fabales; family Fabaceae; genus Acacia; species Acacia confusa. Next base: position 3,631,058 of record CM073506.1, on the reverse strand, counting down.
ATGACACTTATATTTTTCACCTTTTCATACACTTGCTCTCCAGTTAATGTCACCAGAGCATCTTCATGCTCTTGGCCACCAAAAAAGGCTTTAATCAACGGTATGTGTGGCCCCGTCTAAGAAATCTTCTATGTCCAAGATAAACCGTCTTTCTTCCATGTTGAAGTTAATGGTAGCGTGTGCCTTCTTCACAAACCAGATATGCTTTATGGCTTTTTATACTATACCCTGACAAGTTCCCATATGTTGGAAAGTCGTTTATGGTATAAAATATCATGGCTCTCATTTTAAAGACCTCCTTCTTGAAAGAGTCAAAAACATCGACACCTTCTTCCTACAACTCCTTCAAGTCTTCAATCAAGGGCTGAAGGTAAACATCAATGTCGTTTTCGGGTTGTTTTGATCCCGAAATCAATATAGAAAACATGATGTACTTTCGTTTCATGCATAACATAGGAGATAAGTTGTAAATAATCAGGAGTACAGGCCATGAACTATGTATGCCGCTAAGGCTTCAATAGGGATTCATGCCATCTGTGCTAAGGGTAAGCCTAAGGTTCCTAGGTTCTTCCCTGAAGGTCGGAAATAATTGATCGATTTTCTTCCATTGAGAAGAATCGGCCGGATGTCAAAGCTTTCCATCAGAAATCCTCTCATCAGCATGCCACCGCAAATTTCTTGCATCATTTTCATTAACAAACAACCGCTTGAACCTTGGTATGATTGGAAGATACCAAAACACTTTTGCAGGCCCCTTATTTGACTTGTACCTTTCACATACCGAACATTTCTTCTTATCTTCAAACTCATTTCTATACAATATGCAATCATTCTGGCATGCATGGATATTTTTGTACTCCATCCCCAGTGGACAAAGAATTTTCTTAGCATCATAGTATCGACGAGACAACACATTATCATCTGGAAGCATGTCCTTAAAAGCCTCAAGCATTTATGAAAAACTCTTGTCACTCCATCCATGATGTGCTTTCAAGCTGACCAATTTCAAAATGGCGTTCAACAATTGGTATTTTTTACACCCAGGGTATAGCGGGGTCTTAGCATCACTACACATATTACCATATGCATGTGATTGCTCAAAAGCCTCTTCTCCTACATCACGAATAATGTCCTCTATGCGATCATCCGTATCCGTGTCATTATCATCAAAGGACACTTCACCACATTGAGATGCACTTGGAACTTTTTCACCATACCATACCCAGATTGTATAGGTCTTATAAAATCCTTCACAAATTAAATGTGTGTATATAACTTTTGGACTTACTCGCCTCTCATTTAAACATTCTACACATGGGCAATAAAACTTCTCACTACCATCATGGGCATTTCCTTTTGTAAACTCTATAAATTCCCTCACCCCATTCTCATATTCAACACTCGTCTGTCTCGCATTTATCCAACTACGATCCATAGTATAATTCCTATAGACAAAAAGATTTAACATACATTATCGGAAAAAAATTGAAAATTGCATATAAACTAAGCAAGTCCAAATGCATATGAGTGAGACTTTGTCCATTAAATGCAACATGAAGAATCACTCGTGTTTGAGAATCTTATTTGTCTTTAAATTTCAATAATGAGGACGCCTGTTTTCTTATTTTGTAATACCTTTTAACAGTAAATGCAACATAAATGTATCATGTACAGTCAATTCTAGCATTGTTCCAAAAAAAAAGACTTTGGCCATTAAATGCAACATGAAGAATCACTTGTGCTCATAAATGTATCACGTACAGTCAATCCAAGAAGCTAAGGAAAATAAATGCATGACGCGGAAAATAAATGCAGACAACAAAAGTAACAATAAGTTCACTTGTTGGTCATTTGGATAGGTCTCAAGTGCAAACATAAACTTCAAAGTACAGTATCGAAATACAACAAAGTAACCCATGTCAACATTTCACCGATTTCGTGCAAACTATGAAAAACCCAGAACGAAAAGCAGAAAAATAATATGTGTGTGTGTGTGTGTGTAACTGAAATACATATCTTACAGGTCTATCGTCGTTTAGCACTAGCTTGTCGAGAGATCTGTCTTGCAGTAGCGACGAAGCAACACACAAACACTTGAGAGTTGAGAGTAAACAGGAGTTATTATCACTTTCGGCGGGACAAGAGAAGTTCAGAGAGGAAAATTTAACTTTTCCGTGTGACAAAGTCATTTATATTTAATTTCATTAAGAACGGTTAATTGTAAAGTATCCGGTCCTAAAGGTATAGAAGTTTGAAGATCGGTTACATATTAAGCATATGCTTCTAAATGAATTCATTATGATCGGTTACTTATTAAGAATCCGCTCCTAAAATTCTTATTTTTTTAAGAATTTAGTGAAAGTTCGCATTTTCTTTAAAACTAAACTAAAAGATTGCAGCAACAACAACTGAATATTTTTATGCTCAACAACAGTAGCAACAGAATGAAAATAAAGGATAGTTGAGAATAAGGTTTTTTCCATTAATAAGCTTAGTTCATTTTGATTTTTACATTAATGGAGAATGTGCAAGTACAAAAGAAAAATAAGAACAACAAACTTACAATTAACAAAAACAACCTATGTGACTAAAATTCCTAAAGCTAATTATCAGCTAATGTCTTGTCGATATCGGCTTCAGCGGCAGAAATTTCCCGCTGGATATCAGCAATTTCCTGTTATATGTGCATCAGTATCACTTCATCAGGGTCAGGACCAGGAGGTTGGAGAAGGGGAGCGAGAACCTCTTCATCATCCGAAATAACAATGGGTCCAATGACCCGAGACTCCTTCGTCTGAATAGAACACGTTTTCTTAGTCTGATTATGACGTAAACCAACGAGTTGTCTCAAGATCCTCCAATGAGCTTCAGGAGTAGTCCTGTGAGGGGTTATCTTGAATCTAACCATTGTCTTGGTTTAGGGGAGTTAGGGCAGAGATCAGTTTGCAGAGGTGAGCAAAGAGCTACGAAATGAGAATGTGAGAATCTATGGGATTCAATTGGAAAAATATAATTAGTAATTATATCTAAGACCTAATATTTTTATACGTCCGGTCCTAAAGGCCTATTACTAATTTTTAATTTGAACCAATCAGAATTTAAGTTGAAATTTGTAATATCTTTAAGATCTTTCTTCACAAATGGTCGGTCTCAAAAGTAATTTTAAGACCGTCCTTTTTAAATAATCGGTCCTAAAAATATTTTTAAACGTTTATGTTTACTAATTTTTTCTTATTCTATCGGATCTTAAAAGTTCCGACGTTTTCAAATTATAAATATTGGTAATATAAATAATTTTTTTTACCATTATATTTATAAGAACAGTTGTCTTACAATATGCAGTCTTAAAAGTGCCGTTGATACAAATTCCCATATTGGGAGTTGTATCCTAAAATTTAATGCTTCAGTCAAATGAATTTCTTTGTATCCTAGAGTTGTGTACGTGTGTACATATAAGACCGGTTCTCTTAGAATATACGGTATTAAAAGTGCCTTCGTTCCAAAATCCAAGAGGTGCAATCGCATCCTTACACTCTGTAATGATGATTCATAGTCTCTTTGGCTTCTGAGGACAATCCAACGATGAAGCTCGATCCATTTAAGCCCCTCGTTACTTTAGTTTTTTCACATTATTCTACAACCTTCGACTCCTATAATGGCTGCCCCACCACCACCGGGTCCTCCTCCTCCTCCTCCTCCTCCTCTGTCGCCGAATCCAACTGTAAAGCAGATGGTGGAGCATCTGCTGGCCCAGGTAGATCACATCGACCGACAACTGGGCAAACTTTGTGCCCTCCTTTATACTGTCAATAACAAGATCAACATGGTCCTCGATGCAAACGACGTCGAGCCCCCTACTTCTAAAGCAGACACTACATCTTCCTCTTCCTCCAGCAACAAAATGGAGGATTAATTAGATTTTTTTTCTTGTCTTTGTTTTTTTTTTAATGAAAGTACTGGCCGCTGACCTTACAAGGCATCATAAAATTAAATATATATAATGGCGGCCCCGTCCACCATTTTTGTTTAGTCTTCCTCTCTGTTTTTTTTTCGACAAGCCTGCTTGGATTACCTGATGATTGCGTTTGAGAAGTTACACAAATGACTTTGAAATTAACATCATATAGTTATAATAACAACATTAATTTGTTAAGAAAAATAACAACATTAATTAAGAACATACAAAACAAGCAAATCAAAGTCCTCTTGAGTCATCACTAATTGACTTTAAAATTAACCATGATATATTTGCTTAGTTGATTTGATTTGAACATAATTTCAGTTTTGTATAAAAGGAATGGAATTAAATAATAAAAAAAAGACCTTTAGGACCGTAGGAATATAAACAACCGGTCCTAAAGGTCTCCGCAAAAATTTTTAGTGACGGGCATTGATTAAATACATGGTCCTAATAAAAGTCTCCAATATTTTAAAAAATTATACGAGGACTTTTAGGACTGGATATTTATTAAATAGTTGTTCCTAAAAGTCTCGCATATTTTTAAAATTAAAAATGTATTTTTGAAAAGACCTTCAGGACTGAACTGTTATGAAATAGACGGTTCTAAAAGTCTCCAATATTTTAAACCAGGACTTGTGGATTTTAGTCTTCTATTTTTGGTTGCGTGAGGCAAGTTGTGAAAAACTTCACAAATGCTTATTATATAGCATTTGAGAAGGTCAATTTCCTTCAATTTTTTCCATTTCACATATATATGTAGGTCCCATCATTTCTTGGGTGATTTCCATCAAAGAAGGACTTTTAGGACCGAACTTTTACTAACTAGTCGCTCCTAAAAGTCTCGCATATTCTTAAAATTAAAAACGTATTTTTAAAAAGACCTTCAAGACTAAACTGTTATGAAATAGACGGTTCTAAAAGTCTCCAATATTTTAAAAAATTATACGAGGACTTTTAGGACCGGACATTTATTAAATAATTGCTCCTAAAAGTCTCGTATATTTTTAAAATTAAAAACGTATTTCTAAAAAGACCTTCAGGACCGAACTGTTATGAAATAGACGGTCCTAAAAGTCTCTAATGTTTTAAAAAATTATTCAAGGACTTTTACAACCATACATTTATTAAATAGTCGCTCTTAAAAGTCTCGCATATTTTAAAATTAAAAACGTATTTTTAAAAAGACCTTCAAGACCGAACTGTTATGAAATAGACAGTCCTAAAGGTCTCACTGGACATTTTGAACTTTATAATAAGCTCATTTACAACATCATGTCCTAAAGGTTTAGAACTAGTTCCATGCAATATATTCAACAACAAAAAATAGAAAGCATCAATATAATATGTTGAAAATGAATAAACAAATTTATTATTTATTGTTCATTAAACTGTACAATTGTTCATTATTATTTACGGAATATGTAATAGATCTACATACAACACATATTTACAAATTAATCCTGAGGGGCATTTGCGATTTCCTGACTGAGATATTCACAAATGACTTGGCGTATGCGCTCAATATCACCATCAGGAAAGGGGTTAGCGCAATTAAACATCTGTAACATCAAAGACAGAAATATATATTTGACCTTAATTCCTTGCATCAAAGGGGTCAGCACGCCAATCATATTTCAAATACATTTACTTGTTCAGTGATAGACAGAATTCTTCGTGTGATAATATCATAAATATGTCGCATGACGTAAAACCCACATAAGTTAGAAGCAGGTGGTTGCCGACGTGTCTACAATCAAACAAGAAATATATATATATATATATATATATATATATATATATATATATATATATATATATATAAGAGCACATATAATTTGTTACATAATGACCAAGTTCACAAGGCAGTGTCCATGCGTACTAACCGTTAGTTTGATCCATACAGGATCTCTGACCTGATGCCCAGCCTTTCTCTTGGCCTTCTTTTGCTATTCCAACATGGCCCTATTATCGAAATCAAAAATTTCATTTATCATCAATAATGGCAACTGAAAATTCACAAGAGAGATTTCAGACAAAAATTAGTGACAAAATGACATGCGCTTACTTATCAACAATCTGCTTTAATGTAGGCATTGGTTCGTGGTGGAGGGAGCATAAAAAGACCACTTTATTTTCCTCTGCATTTAGGAGGACTAACTGCTAATGGTTACCTTGGTTGAATGGTGCAAGGTACCACCTTCTCATATGCGAAGACAACCTCCTAGATAGGTATATTGTTCTTTCCTTTACGGTTGCCGCACTGAAGTAGTCTGGGCACAAGAATCCAAAATCATGTTCTCTACCCTGTAGTCCCATTTCACGATGCAACAACCTACAATAATGACATGCATCAGTGAATTAGCTAGTATATATGTATGTGTGTCTAAACCCCTCTTAAAATTATGTACATAGAAGAAGATACTACTTACTTTATCAATAACAACACAATTGCATTAGTTATCTTGTTTTTAGGAAAGAGTAGGGAGATTAAATCTTCTTGGTCAGCGAAGACTGGTAGCTTCTCTTTTAGGCCAACTTCAGCATTTGCAGGCCACGATCTGACTCCAAAATTTTCATTGACTACCATAAGTCCAATTTCATCCTTGGCAGTCAATTTAAGAGTAGAAAAAATATCAAGCGAGGTTGCAGCTTCATTAGCATGAGCTGGAGCTGGAGCTTGAGGAGGAGTACAAACATGTACAAGCTTCACTAGCCACAAGATGAAGCCTCCCAAGCAATCACTCATAAGTTTCATTTGATCGGTTTGAAGAGGGATAGGTGCATCAACGATGATCACCTCATCAACTAACACCCTGACTTCATCATCAACCATTTGTCGGTGGTGTACAGTTGATCCCAAGTTGTAGACATTCCCTCTAGCAACCAATCGTCTACCAGGATCCTCCACCCAGAGCTCACAAGGTTCCGTTGACTAGCCAACAATGCAGCTCCCTTTAGTGCTATGCTGGAAAGGTGCAAGGGAGTGTGGCAAGGGAGTGTGGCAAGGGAACACTGCTCTTTCCACGAGAGCTGACAATCATCATCATCTCCTCCTTCATCTTTTTCAGCTTGTCTTGAAACGTTGCACTTAATAAAGCTTCTCACTCAGCTGCTTTCTTCTCTGCTCTGGCCTCTGCTTCTTCAGTTGCTTTGACCAGCATACGTTCCATCTCCTCTCGAGTAACCATTGCTTGTTTTTGGCGTTTGGATTTACCAAAGTATTGCTTCAGTCCTACCCGTCCTCCAATTCCCCTTACATGCCCCACGTGATCCGACTTTCCAGTCGCAACGATAAGAATATCTTTCCTCCCGTCCGACACAAATGATCCCTCTTGTTCTTGCATTTTGAGTTCTTCCTGTAAGATACAGATAATGAGAACATAATTAGTAACGAAACATGTTTAGTAACTAAAAATTAAAAAATAACAATACTTACAATTCTGTCAGCAACTACACGAGTTTGTTCACTAGAGTATGCCCCGCCTTTCTTTTTGCGAATATAGAGCCATAACTCCTCACAACGTATTGGAGATGTTGGTCGCAGATCACATATCTCAGAAGGATTGGCTTGAGCTTCATCTTCCAATCTCTTTCGCTTGGTGGCCATCAACTCTTTTTCGGCCTTTTCATATCCGCTGTGAGAAGCCGTATGTGGGGCAATCATTCTTTCTCCGAATCTCTTGTACTTGCTGCCTTCTTCTTTATGAATTAGAATCGAAGACAACTATTAAGTATGAATTCCATACCTCAATTCAAACACTAGTCAAATTCACTTCATCAAGTTTCAAGACTTTGTTAAGGAATATGTAGAATTGTATAATAAATAGGGAGAAACAGAGGAAAAGGAGTTGCAGAATTGCTGCCAACTCAGTTAATTCATTCATTCATCATAGCTGGTTCCAACTCAGTCAAGTTTCAATAACAGCTTGCACATATACCATTACACAGTTAACATACTAACTAACTAACAACAATGTCTATGTGACCTACTATAACAGAATACCTTCCTAAGCAAGCAACTTGACTAACAACCGCATGAATGAACACAATAACATTCATATATCCGCACAGGTTAATAAGTATACCAGAAGGGACAAAAAAATTAAATATAGACTCACCAAAGCTTTTTTAGTAGTCCGCATCTGAACAAATTGTTGCCATATTTCTTCATCAAGAAATACATACTTGGCAAAAGGATTAGGGCGAGGCTCACCAACTAGAACCTCGGCAAAAATATAGTTGTTTGCCAACTGGGTCTTAAACTTCCTTCAGCGATCATCACAATACAACAATGTCTTAACTTTCAACTTCTCATCGTTAGGAAAATTGTATGTAAGCCGGATAGAAGCCCAGATAAGATTCTTCACCTTCTCTTTGTTGACATTTTTCCACTGGTCGACCAAAATGCTTGGCTTGTTGTGTGTTTGTAAGCCGACATAACTATTATATTTGCTTTTATTAGGGCCGTAGGGAGCCAAATTTCCATCAAACTGTATATCAAGCCTTTCATTGGCACTCCGCGCTAGGGCAAGCTCTTTCAATCAGGTGGGGCTTCTTCTACCATGACGACATGCAGGGTAGTTACGAGGAGGCTCACTCTGAGAAGGAGATGGTTCGTTCTGACTAACGCCAGTCACATCATCAACTGGCATTTCACAAACAGCACTACACTCGTTTCCTCCGTTCATTTTCAAAACAAGAAAAGAGGTTGAGAGAGGTGGTGCAAGAAGGAATGCCAGAGCAAATGAAAGAGTAACAGAGGATGGTGGCGGTTTGCAAGGAAAGGATGTAATACAACAGGAAGAGGTGTTTGAATGTTTCGCAACAAGAACAGGGGTTTCAGTGTTTAGATATAAAGATGTAAGACACAAGTTAAGGTTTCGTGCGAGAAATATAGTGGGCACTTTTAAGATCGAAGAAACACAAAACGATGGTCTTAAAGGTTAACATTTCAGAACGTCCTTTTATTACATCTGGTTTTAAAAGTAATAAACTATTAATTTAAATTTTTTCATTATTTAGTACTGGGTAGAAGTCACATCTGTTTTTAAAAATATTAACTTTAAGAACATCATTTATATATGTCTGGTCTTAAAATTTTTTTACCATTTTATATATATTTCCTTATTATTTTGCACCGTAAAAAATATAAGTCTGGTTGTACTGGATTTCTCACTAATTTCATATTATTTACAATTATTTTTAATGAATGTTTTAAGAGCGGTCATTTATATATGTCCGGTCTTAAAAGTTTTATACAATTATTTTTAAAAATTTCCATGTTATTTTTAACTGCATAAAATATAAGTCGGGATGTCCGTGATTTCTCTTTAAAGTAATTCATATTTCAATTTTTTTTAATAAGTGTTTTAAGAGCGGTTGGTTTTTCCAGCAGTCTGAATAATATATTTAAAACCTGTCGAAAAAGATACGGTCCAAGATATTCTTTGATATTTACAAAATTGCCACCGGTCATATCTTTAAGACCGGAGATTTATTCATCCGCTCTGACTAAGGCGGTCTTAAAAATTGATGCGGTGGAAGAAGTTCTTTATGTTTTCAAAATTGCCACCGGTCATTTCTTTAAGAGTGGGGAGTCGATACTCCACTCTAAATGAGGCGGTCTTAAAACACTTTTTTGCACTAGTGACTCTTTGGAAAATATGGGATGTGAGATAATCCTTCGCCAACTGACTTAATTACAAAGTAATAGGGAGAGAATTCTTGAACATATATTACATCTATACTTGACCACACACAATTTTTTTTCCTTCCATTTTTAATCTTTTTTGTAGAGGTTAATAGTCCCACATTAATTTGTTCTTGTAGATTGTTTCAGTTTTGCTTTTGTACAATTTTTTTCTCAAAAAGGAAGAAAACCATATTCGGCTTCACAAAATACATACACACAAAAGCAAAAAAAAAAGGAAGAGCAATATAAATGTTGAGCAACAAAAAGAGGAGCAATATAAAGACAAATGAGAAATCTTTTACAATGTAAAGTAAGAGCAATATGGTTTCTTTTATCAACTTTGTATAAAAACAAGTTTCACTTTAAATGGAGATGAGCTTGCATCTAAAAATCCCTATAAGGAGATTTTTGTGACATTAGCTATAAAATCATCCAAGAAGTGTAATCTATCTTTTTATGAAAAAAATAGTTATTTTGATCTTATCTTTGCCTCATTGTGTATTTCTCACCAGACTAAAGAAGAAGGTTCAAGCATTTGAATGGGCTGGGAATGAGTTTTAAAAATATAAAATGGACGACTAAGATTAAATCAAATTAATGATTTAAATAGGTTCATGAGGGATTATTAGAAAAATAAGATTATGAGAAGATTTGTTTCTAGGACGACCCCTTATCCATCTTTTTGAGACATAAAAGAGACTCGATTTATCTCCCTTTTACACTTTTTTCTAGGCACACTTAAATGTATGGGATAATTTGATATAACCTCTAAGTATGTGACATAATTTCAGTTATTTCCTAAATTTTTTTGAAACTTTACTTCGCCCCAGTTAAAATTAAAATGAAGTTTTGGAGATGAAAAAACAGTGATACCCTTACTTTATTTGTCTTGTGAATTATCTTATTTATCTTGTGAATTTCTATATTTGTCTTATAAATGATCAAAATATTTTTAATTCCCCATGTTCTTTTGAATCCTTTATTCTCTTGTAAATACCTTTGTTTGTCTTGTAAATGCCCATATTTATCTTTAAATTTTTATATTTGCTTTGTAAATAGCAAAAATATTTTTAATTCCCTATATTCTTTTGAATCCTTTTATTTGTCATGTAAATATCTTTATTTGTTTTGTAAATATTCTTTTAAAAAATAATAATAAAAGAATGACATTATTATTTTCATCAACAAAACATAATTTTTTTTAGGTTAAGGTGCAAAAATATACATGAGCTTTTTTCCCTTCGAGTAAAAATACACATATGCTTTTTTTAGGAGCAAAAATACACATGTGGTTACTATTTTTGACCAAAAGTCACATCACACCGTTAAGTCACTGTTCACCGCCGTTATGTTATTGTTCGCCTCATCTCTTCCCCTCTCATCACGGTGAACAGTGATTTAATGGTGAGATGTGACTTTTGTTCCAAAATAATAACCATATGTGCATTTTTGCTCATCAAAAAAGCATATATGTATTTTTGCTCTTGAAAAAAAAAATCATGTGTATTTTTGTACCTTAACTATTTCTTTTTAACCCATACCGCCGCAATGAAGCCTTAGGAAGTTTTGGGGGCTTACTAAATTATGTCACATCTATGAAATTTTTGCTAAAAGTATTTTATAACAATATAATACTCGCTTGTATCTTTGACATAGAATATATTTGGGAAGTTAATAGTGGTCCTAAATATAAAAATTATCACATTCGCTCTTAAATATAAGATCTAATTAACTTATTTTAAGAGATTAAGGATAATAAATAAGTTTTTTAATCATATCATATGTTATATATGATAAAACTATATATCAATTTATAAATTAGAAAAAATAATTTAATAAAAATAATAAATATAAGTACTTTAAATTAATTTAATTAACTTTTTTAATCTCCAACTTTTTATTTTCAGAATTTTCTGTCCTTTACCCTCAACGTAGACACGTAGTGCGTTGTATACTTGTATTTGCCATCGGGAAAAACAAAATTACGAGAGGGATTTGGTATTTGCATCCTAACCCTTGCTAAATAGTCAAATTACATTTCGCGCTTCTGAGCTGACACCACTGAAGGACTGACCTCACCTGTCTGCTCGATATCCGGTATTGCCCCATTCATACTCTCTATTTTGGATTGGGTCTTCTCTAACCGTACCCTAACTTCCTTCTGCTTCAGCTGCAACAGCGCTCCTATTGCTTATGCTTCTTCAGCCACAGTATGCTCCGAGAACCCTAATTTGCCATTTATATTTTTTTCATCTTCGTTTAGTTCTGTTTTGATTACGTTTAATCTTCGTCTGCTGATTTTCAATCTATGTATTCCGGCCATGGATCCGAATCCGAATGTAATTAGCGGTGTTTCGCCCGTTTTTTGATTATTTATCTCTATATTTCGATTCCGATCCGAGACCCACCCCTACCGGTCATCTGACCCGATTACCCGTTTCGGACCAGCTTTGTCGGGTGGGTCTGGATGCCTCTTATTATGTACAGAGGTGGGTCGATTCGCCATGGTTTCTGTATTTATTTATGGTTGACATTACTCAGCCTTGACTAGGATTCAGAAAATTCTCTCTGAAGAACCGTAAATAGAATGTTTCTCAGTGTTTTTGTTTTTAGAAAATACTGGTTAATAAAAATGTGAATATATGAGATTAATAGTTGAATTGCTTTTTGTGGCTGTCCTTGCTCTTCATAGTAGCTTATGGGGTGATCCTATAGGTTAACATCCAGTAGATAGGCAATGAATTTGAATGAAGTATTAGAATTATATTCATTTTGGGATGACCTGGACAAGTTGTGGTCTTTAACCGATGAGCTCACTGAAAAGCGTTGAATATTTGAACTCAGCATGAAAATCCGTCCTGCATTTGTTACAGTAGTTCCTGTGTGAATTAATGAAATGGTAATTTATAGTTTAACGCTCAACAGCTGCTTATTTTTTCGGCTTGCAGATTTTTATATATTATGTATTTTAATAAACTTTTTTTTTCGTATAACAGTGGGCTATTTAGTTGCTACTACTAGTTTGTGATTTCTCTGATTTTTTTTCTAGAAAAGTTCTTTACTAAGACAAATTATGGAATATTAGATGTCGGAAACAGTGTTTTTGAAATTCATCTACATTTATGGCATATTAAGCTTAGATGTTTGTGATTTTTATTTAAGAAGTTTTCCACTTAAAGTATGTACTATTGCATGTTGTAAATGTTATAGAATTGTTGGTGTTCCTTAATTGAAGTTTACAGATGTATTGTGTTTTGCTTGTAACATTTTAGTCTTAATAAAGGCTTCTTGAGTTTGGTTTTACATGTCATTTCATCATAAAATCATTTATTATTGTCTCCTTGTCCTTATTCTTCTTCTTCTTTAATATCTTCTTCGCACTAATTGTTTTATGCACTTAGGCTCTCAGAAAAGGTACTCTGCATAAATATGCCATATATATCCCTTGAATTTGATACTATTTGAAAATTTTAATGTTCATGTACTGTTGTGCCAGGTTCATGCAATGGATATGTCCGATGCTGTAGAAGCCAAATCTAGCCGGTTGAAATCTGTTGTATGGAATGATTTTGATAGGGTTAAAAAAGGTGATGCTTATATGGCTATATGTAAGCATTGTAAAAAGAGGTTGAGTGGATCTAGTAGTAGTGGAACATCTCATCTAAGGAATCATTTAACCAGGTGCCAGAGGAGATCTAACCATGGAATATCACAATGCATTGCAGCAAGAGAAAAGAGAAAGGAAGCGTCTCTTGTAATATCAAATATCAGTTTTGATCAAGATCAGAAAAAGGATGATGACCTTCACCTTGTGAACATTAAATTTGAGCAGGAGCAGTTGAAAGATGACATATTGAGTAATGGAAACAAGAACTTTGATCAAAGCCGAAGTCATTTGGATCTTGCTCGCATGATTATTTTGCATGGATATCCATTGACTATGGTTGAGCATGTTGGTTTTAAAGTATTTGTGAAAAATCTTCAGCCATTGTTTGAGCTCGTGACAGTGAATAGCATTGAGGCTGACTGTCTTGAGCTTTATGAGAAAGAGAAACAAAAGATGAATGAAACATTGGATAAATTACCTGGTAAAATCAGCCTTAGTGCTGACGTGTGGATGGCTATGGCTGATACTGAATATCTGTGTTTGACAGCAAATTACATAGATGAATCATGGCAGTTTAGAAGGAGAATCCTAAATTTTATCATGATTGATCCTTCTCATACCGAAGACATGCTTTTGGAGGCTATTACAACGTGTCTGATGGATTGGGATATTGACCGTAAGTTATTTTCCATGACACTGGATACTTGTTCTACCAGTGATAACATTGCAAAGAGAATTGGTGAGCGTCTCTCACAGAATAGGTTTCTTTATTGTAATGGTCAATTATTTGATATGCGCTGTGCTGCAAATGTTATTAATATCATGGTTCAGGATGCTTTGGGAGCAGTGAGTGAAATAGTCAATAATATTCGAGAAAGTATTCGTTATATTAGAAGTTCACACACTGTATTGGAAAAGTTCAATGACTTGGTTAAAGAAGTTGGGATCCAGTGTAAAAAATACTTATTTCTTGATAACCAATTGCAATGGAATTCCACCTATTCAATGCTCGAGACTGCCTTGGAATTTAGGGATGTCCTTACTCTTCTACAAGAAAATGACAATGCCTACAGAATCAGTCTTTCCAATGTAGAGTGGGAGAGAGCTACTGCAGTCACTAGCTACTTGAAGTATTTTGCTGAGGTCACCAATGTTCTCACAAGCAGCAAGTATTCAACAGCAAATATTTACTTCCCTGAGCTCTGTGATGTAAAGCTGCAGTTGGTGGAATGGTGCAAAAACTCAGATGAATGTATTAGTGGTTTGACGCTAAAGATGAGAAGCAAGTTTGATGAATATTGGGAGAAATGCAGTTTAGGTTTGGCAGTTGCAGCAATGTTAGATCCTAGATTCAAGATGAAATTGGTAGAGTATTACTATCCGCAAATCTATGGTAGCACTTCTGCTGGTCGCATTGATGAGGTCTTTGATGGTGTGAAGGCCCTGTACAATGAGCATTCAATCTGCTCCCCATTAGCTTCTTCTCATGATCAGGGATTGGCCTGGCAGGTTGGAAATGGTACACTTTGTTTACCAGGTAAGGACTCGAGGGATAGATTGATGGGGTTTGACAAATTCCTCCATGAAACTTCTCAGGATGACGATATGAAATCAGACTTAGAAAAATACTTAGAAGAACCTCTCTTTCCACGAAATGTTGATTTCAGCTTATTGAACTGGTGGAAAGTACACACTCCTAGGTATCCTGTCCTATCCATGATGGCAAGAAACGTATTAGGGGTCCCAATGTCAAAGGTTTCACCAGAGTTGGCCTATAATAATAATGGAAGAGAGCTTGATCGCGATTGGAGTTCACTTAACCCTGCCACTGTTCAAGCCTTGGTGTGTTCACAAGATTGGATACAGGGTGAACTGGAAAGTTAAAGAACTGTCTTTCGCCTGCCTTCTGACTTGTGTTGATTCTTTTCTCATGAAATTCCTTTGTAAGTTAGATCTCCTAACTTCCCATGTCCTATTCTAGTTTTATTCACCCCTTGGGCATTTAGCTAGTTGATTTCTTAAATCCTATTTTTGGCCACTTTTTTTATTCTTTGTTTAGTTGCTTTGGCGATCTCTTGCATCTCATGAAGTCTTCCCTTTACCTTTAGAAACATAATCTGAATTTGCCAAGGGATATCCTGGTGTTTAATTATTTATCCCAATCACCATGCACAGAAATGTCAAATGAACCACACTGCTGGATTCCTTGCTTAAAGATCTCGACATCCTTGGTCACCCAAGATCCACTTTAGCCTTAGCCTGAAGTCTTCCTCAACACAATGCCTTGGAGCGTCACTCTGGTCATTGGTATGCCCTTGGAACCCCCGGACTGCAAGCCTTCTAATGGGGTTTTGGAGCTTCATAAATGTTTGAAAATTAAGTTATCGATTCAGAATTTGAGCATGGATCTCTATTTGGTAACAAAAAAAAGATTTTTGTTCCCCCTGTATATCTATATCATAGATGCACTGCATCTCCCTTGCATCATGACCCTACGCACGTAACATTTGTTGTGAGAATCAGGTCTCAGCCAAGATAATGGTGTCTGGTTGGATGGCCTTTAATTTTAATGTCGTCTATATCTTTGTAATTATGCTAAACTTCTTTACATTCAAAAAGCATGTGTGCATGTTTTTTATCGTTAGAAATGTTTTCCCCCCCAATTTTTATTCAATTCATTTCTATTTTTGTACATAAAAACTGCTGTAATTATCTTAAGTGTATCAAGAGTCAGATATGGGACAGCCCAGCCTCATCCTGATGCATATGTCGTCCAGCTAGTTTTGAATGGTTTCTTTCCTTAACCTGCCTTAATTGTGGTCCAATCCCAATCGTGTTTATTGTTGATGTGATAAGTCACCATCAACTCTATCTCTCTCTGAACCAAGGAAGTGTGACATAATTGATTAAGGTATTGGCCTTTACCCTAAAAGGGGGAAGTTTAATACCTGTTGGTCAATGTAAGGTCTTGTTAGTGGGCGATCTGTGAATCTGAAGGTATGTCCTGACCCTGGTAGGGTACCGGTGTTTATCTCTATCTAAACTTTAAATATTAAAAAAAAAAAAAAAAAAACTCTCTCTCTTTCTCTTTAACACCTGTTGGTCAATATAAAGGTCTTGTTGGTAGGCGATCTGTGAGCCTGAAGGTATGTGTTGACCTTGGTGGGTACTAATATTTACCTCTATCTAAACTTTCAATATCAAAAAAATAATAAAAAAAATCCCCCGTGTGTTTGGATCAACTTTCTCAAATTCCAATCTAATGTATATGAGCCAACCTTTGAGACATACCCATTAGTTACATTACCTTTCCCTTCTTTTTATTGGCCGTCTCAATTAGTTGCATTCAAATACAATATACTTTTAATGCTGATTGGAATACAAAGCCATTTTAATGATAACTAGTTGTAAATTTTTAAAATTTAAGATTTAATTCCAAATGAATTTATAGCTATCGAAATGGGAATCAGCATAACCCTGTGTCTAGAATTTCCCCAGGGGAAGAAACCTCAGATATATGATGTGCATATTAACCTGGTGTTTCTCAAGAATTCGCCTGTACAATGTATCATTTTCAATCAATAAAGAAACTGAGAATGCTATACAAATAATATGTAGATCAGCATTTCAAATCATGCAGCTTACAGTAATTAGTAAAACTAGGACCACCAAAGAGCTCATATCTGTCTCACCTGCGAATGGCATAATGCTTCTAATTTTAGAAACTCCATATATTGTGGCCTCACCAAATTGCTTTATATATGAACATGGAACAACTTGCATCATTCCCTGTTAGACGTATAAATCAGAGACTGAAGGACAAAACCTTCTTCCCTCTGATACATCAGTATATGAGGATATCTTGCTCAGTCTTAAATGACTATATCCACATCTTGGTCCTTCAAAAATATCACCAATTTGAGTTTTTGCTGCTGAAAATTGATGACGGAACTCAAATAGGCGATTTCTTTTCTGGGATCAGAGTGAACCTAGTCTTAAATGAATGGTAACAGTCAAAGAGCTTCATAGCCCCTTCACCAAGTGATTCTACATCTGCGAACAAACTTATCTGATGAATTTACATATCTATTCCAGAAACTCCGAAATTGTGGGAATCCAATTTCAAGCCATGGCTTCGCAGGGCCATTAAAATGGATAACAGCAGCAGATTGCAGTGTCTCTATGCTGATTTCTTCTGACTGATAGCGATATCCTAAATCAGTCACAAGCCATGTTGAATCTATGGAATGAACATGACCCTCAAAGGCAATTAAGGCTGGTGGAAGCACTCCTGGGTTCCATAATGCTAACCCAGACTCGAGGTTCTGTGAAAATAGATGACATACAGATTATGGTTTCGTGAAACATTAGAGCGGAGCAACAAAAACATAAACCAGTTCTCTGTAAGAAAAGATGGGCAAACAAAGTGTAATTTATCGGTTGGCTTCAGTTAATTTGTTTGTACTAGTTAGGTACAAAGTCATCTTGGTTTTCAAAAGATGACCTCAGTATCATTTTGTTTCTTGAAAAATATTTTTGTATCACCCCAGTTTTCAGAAGTCCAATTCTGTTCACACTTAATAATTTCTGAGACATATCAGTAATACTATAGCATTGAAGTGACAAAAAGATTTCTTGAGGAGTAAGCACTGCTTATAAAAATATTCAATCGTATTCAAAGGAGTCTACCGCAATTAGTGGGATAAGGTTTTTTTGTTGTTGTATTCAGAAGAGTCTTGATGAATATAAGTTCTGTAAAATATGTCAGGAAGAGTTTCACCTCCTTTAATGGATATGCTTGTTATGACTTGGATTTATCTAAAGATTGAACGGTACTTTTTAGAGACTCATTTCAAAATCTGTGTAATGTGCATCGTATGGAGTCTAAGAATTAAGCTATCCTGTCGATGGCTTATAAAAAGTACAGTTAAGAGCTTTTTTCATTATATATATAGAGGGAGAGGGAGATGTTAAAAAAGCAATGACACTATCAAAGTTTTACTTCGGAAAGCCTTATATTTGTTTTCAACATCTGTTGTGCATGGTTCTAAATGACTAATGACACACCTGTTGAAGAAGTAATGCAAAGTTGAACTATTATGTCTACGGTTTCGTCTCAAAATATATCAAAATCTCACTGGAAAAAAAAATCAAGTGCTATCAGATATGCTTACAAGTTTCAACCATTGAAGGTAAGTCTGAGTGATATTTGTTCTCCTCCAAGCTTGAAGATCAAACACATTGACGCCATAGAGCCAAGCGCACTGATCAGGGTTAAAGTAGGATGATATGAAGGGATGAGAAAAGTTGAAGTAATTTGTATATTTACTGTCAGGGCAACAGGTGTCTCCGTCTCCACACCATGACTTGAACACTGAACCACTGACTTTGCCATTAAGATCTTGCTCCCACAAAGAAGACATGTCGTGTTGTACTACAACATCATCATCCAACAACACGATCTTGCTGAGATCTGGAAACAACTGTGCCATAGAAACAAGAATTTAGAATATGGAACCACCATTATCTAGCATTTGGACTTGCGATTAGTGAAACAGATGCATACTAATGTGTGTATTTAATTTGATTTTGGAAAAATATTACGACTGCCTATATTTTATTACACTTAATTAAGGTCAGGATGGTATAATTCATGGGTCAGTATTTTCTTTGAAAATGCATAAAATACGAGATATAAAATGATGATTATATCATTGATATCATTTAACAACTTTTGATTAATGTTATTTAGAGACAAAAATGTTATTCATCCAAGAATAATAAGAATGAAAAAGGATAGAGAATGAATTTATGAAAAACAAAATATATATAATTTATAAAATATTTATTTTATCCTTAGTATCAGTACTGATGAATACTCAATGGTATGTATATATCTCTTTGTTTACTTTTTCAGTAAAACAAGAGAAACCATCGCATCTCATTCTCCTTTTTCTGCCTTTTTTCCTTCTCAACATTATACCAAACTTTTTTTGGTACCCAATGAGGCTAAGAAGAGAAAATATACGGTTAACAAGCCTATTGACTTCTAACCTGTTACAAATTTTAGAGGCCAATTATTACCTAAAAAATAAATTAAAAAATTAAGATCAAAAGCATCAAACAATATACCTTTCAATGCCCAAATCGTGGGTTTAACTTCAAAGATCATTAATTACCTGAGGGATATACATTCGAAGATGATTCATCAAGGAAAAGCTGCTCGGCTTTAGAGCTGCCAATAATTTGCTTTGCTCCCCACTATGACCAATCTCTTTCTCTTTAAACTTCTTGAGGAATTTCTTCTCAATTTGGTGATTAACTTGCATCATCTCTTTAATACCTACATTCACTTCTTCGGACAAGTCATATTGATGCAATCCCCTAACTTCCAAAACTGCTGGTTCAATAGAATGGGTGGCAAACCAAGCATGCATTGGAGTGTAAGTTTTCTTGTCAGTAATAATGTGGAAGACTAGTTTTTCAGGGTTGGCTATATTTTCAACTACAGAGGCCACAACAACAGAAGCAGCAAGGACATTATCGGTTATGAGAACTAGATGATGAAAACTATCACTGACAAGGCGAGACACGTATTCAGGAGGGGGGAGACGAGATCGAGCCATGGCATTTACAGCATATTCTTCAGCTAACTTGAGAGAGAGACAGTGTAGGGTTTTGGGAACACCATGTGAAGCTAAGTGCCAGAAAACTGATTCTTGCTGTCTGGCTGATTGGACCTTGTGCTCCATCTTTGATAGCTGCATATATATACAGTGAAGAGAAGAAAATGTGGTGTTAATGAAGATCCATCACTCATGGTGGCGGAACCACTTGCCCAACTGGTCTTTTAAAATTTGTTAGTATGTATATTATTTATTATATAATATTTTATTAGATCAATAATCTAACCCCAACTAATTTATTATATTCTCTTTAAGGATAATGTTTAGATCATTGCTCATTGAACTGTGAGAGGAAAGTAAAATTTTTATTTGAGATACTTACTAAAAATGAAAAATGTTAGTATCATCTTATATCTCTTATATCTTGTTTCGATTTATAATTGTTAATTATTATTTATTTATCTTTCCAATATTTAGTAAATAATTTTTTTTTCTTTTTGCCCAAATTAAAAATATTTTCTAGCTCCATCGCTCATGTCTTTAATTAGCTCACAAGAACTAGTGGCTCATTAATTCGCAGACAAGGTAATCAAGTAATCTCTCTTACAGACAGTTGTCGAGCATAATGCGATATTTGCCTCAATTTTTTACTAAAAATCTTACTTGAATTATATCAATATCTTTTGAATAATTTCGTAAAAATATAAAAGAAAACTATTCCTTAATTTTAAAATATACACGTATTTCTCTTGAAACAAAACGTAACCTTAAATTTTAGTTTATTTCTAAATATTTTCAACTACAATATAATCATTAACTTGTATCCATGTTTTTTTAAAAAAAATTATAAATGTTAATTAACAAGGGTGGGTTCGGAAAAAAAGAAGGTAGAAGCTAAGTAGTTCAGGTCCGCTGATGTAACCCAAAATAAATAATAATAATAATAATAATAATAAAGTGTAAGTAGCTTTGTATGTCATATATGCATGCAAGCAATATTTAATTTCAACAAAACTTCAAAGAAATTTATGTACTCTTATTTATTTATAAAATGAAACGGTCTACATATATGGCATGATTTTTACAACCTTATCATCGCTTTATTTAAAGTTAACTCGAAATAATCACGATTCGTAATTTGTGGATTATAACTACTTATCTAAGAAATTCAATCAAATCATCATTCTAAAACCAATATAAAATGAGAGATTCTAAACAGAAAGAAACAAAGAACAAATTAAATTTCTTTTAAAGAGGAAGTAGCTAAAATAAGACTGAATCAAGTAATTTTTATTTACCACGGCTTTGGTTTTGAAGGCAAATGCTCTAAGGTCTTGTCCTTGTCCTTTTGATACCATCTCGTTCACAAGCTCATTAAATGACTCGGCTCCCCCTTCATTAACATTATCATCCTTTGCCTCTAGAAGCGCTCTAGTCAGCTCATCTCTGAGTTTCTTCAAGTGCATACACAAGACATCACCACAATAAAAACACAGAATCACTAAAACAAACTATTCATCACTATCAGCAGTATTATTTTGTTTACACAGTCTTCTTCATTTTCATCTCTTGACATTTAATGTAATAAATGTTTAACAAAAATTATTTGATACATCGTTACAAAATTAACCAAAAAAAAATATTTTAAAAATAAAAAAAGTGTTAAATAATAATTATAAGATGTAATAAAAATAAAAATTAACCAGAGGTTTTATCCGTTCTTTTTAAGCGGATACCAAGAGCGTGAAACAACAAGCGGTTTAGTCCATAATTTCTCATCTATAAGAAAGCCACTGAATCACAAATCTCATATCACAAAATCATTGCAGTGTGTGTCTAAGTAATTTCACAATCCACGAAATTATGTGAGATCGAGAGGAGTGGGTGGATGGCGCATGAGCGTATCTATTGCAAATAGGGTGCTGAAAGTCATGTGGAGGCCAATGGCTTTATAATTTAGTGGTATATATGCCTCCTATATACTCCATATAGCTGTAATTGGGGAATTATAGATATTTAATCTTATTGGTGACATCAAAACCGTTAGGGTTTGACGTTTTATTTTTATTTTCTGTTGGTGGGGGGCGGTGGCGGCGACGGCGCCGACGTGTGGAGGCAGTCAAAATTGTGGTGGAGATAGCTGTTATACCCCCCAATTATCATGAAGGGTATGTCATTTGGCGTTGCTTTCCCAAAAGTGGAACAGGATAAAAATGATTGCCGTACAACTGGATACGGGTGTCGTGGATGCCACTAGCATCACTCAGTGCCGACACGGAAAAAATATCTCTATTAATTCTTCTCTCTATTTCCTTTTACTTAATTTTTTTCACCATTGGATTTCCTGTAATACTTGATATTTGTTCTGTAATAATATTTTTAATATAGTATAAAATCTCTCTACTGTTAGAATCCAATCAAATGATAAAGAAATTAAGTAAGGAGGAAATGAGAAGAATGGTCAATAAAGACGCCCATTTTCCGTGCCAACACAGCCTTCGGAAACCAAAACTTGTGCCAGTTCACAATTTCACCGGATCATCAATTATCATCAGGCCAAAAAAAAAATTAAAAAAAAAATCTTCTTTTATAGTATTTTTTTTTTAAAAAAAAACTATATATTGAGGAAGGATAGTTTTGTAATTGGAATCTGAACAGTGAACACTCACCAGAGATGCGTCACCTCCGCTGAAAAATCTCCATCCCATGCAATCTGCAGTGGACATTAAATTTTGCATTTTATGATTCATGCTCATCTTTGTTTACTAAATTATACATATCCAATCATATTTAAGAAATGAAGCATGAGAAAACCTCAAACAAAAAGATTGTCTTGTGTTGTGGGGCTCACAACGAAGACATGCTAAAAATTTAACTTTAAATTTTAAATTAAAATTTTATTTAATTATTAAAAATAATTTTAGAGATAAAATTAAAATTAATTACTAATAATGATAAAGAATTATTTAAGGAATGAAAACTTTCACATCTAGATTATAAGGATAACTTAAACTATTTTCTCTTTGGGTCAGGTGAAAAATACACATGAACAGGAGCGTCCAACACCACGTGTTTTACATACGTGATTACTATTTTAGAGTAAAAGTAACATTTCATCATTAAATTACTGTTCACCGTGATAAGAAAGAAAGAAATAAAGTAAATAATAACATAACGGCGGTAAACAGTAATTTAACGATGAGATGTGATTATTGCTCCAAAATGATAACACATGTGTATTTTTGCTCTAAAAAAACACATAGTGTTAGGCGCAGCTAGAAAAAAAAAAAAACCATGTGTATTCTTACTCCTTAACCCTCTATCTTTTGAACCAAAACTAATATTTGAAATTTATGAGACTAAAATTTGTAAGAACCCGTAATTTATTTTTATAAAAATAAAAATGTAACATCGTGTTGTGATTTGACTTGATAGTACGTCTTGCCGTCAGTCATGCTAGTTTGCAAACACTGAAATCTGATATATTATCTCGCGCCCAATAACTTACCACACAGAAGAGGACCACAAGCCAAACTTGAAAACTTTTAACTTCTCGCAAATTTCGGCTTATTCCTAGTCTTAAAATCTTTATATATCAAAACACAATATTCGAAAACAGAACGTTTTGCACTTTAAGCTATCAATATCAGTATACTCATGAACTAGAAATATTAGTATAATAAAATAAAATTCATATGGCTCGCTCGAACGAGGCCCACTACCTAGCTGGTGAAACAATCACATGCTATCCCAATTTGTGTAAAAGATGATAATGATAGCAAGTAAATACAAGTGCTAATTAGCTTTTCACATCATGACAATTAACAATAGCAGGTTTCAGAACTTTTATAAAGTTCATTTCTAATATTTTGAATCAAGGGAAAAGAAATCAAAAACAATTGTAGAAAGGATTGAACAGACAAAAATGGAAACAATTAAGACAAATAGTTTGGCAGAGAGAAGCGAGAATCACCTAAAGAGGAGCATACGGAAGTGGATTCTAGCACCAAAATCGCGAATCTCACAAAGAGGAACGGCAATACGACGGCCAGCAGCAGCACTACAGGCAGCAGTGTCCTCGCGGAAATCCGGCGACCAGAAGCAGCGATTGCGGCTGCCGTCTTGGCCGAGCCTTTACCGGCGGCGCCGTTCGATATCGTTACTCTCTTGATCCCGCTCGCCGATATGTAGTACTTCATCTTCCGAATTCCATCAATCCAATCCTTCTTCTTCTCCTTCTCGTTCTTCTCCGTCGTATTGTGTTATTATTTGGATCGATCAGCAAGAGATCTGAAGCTTCATTACCTCAGCGACGAGTGACGAGTGAGTGATTCAGTTAGAGAAGAACAAAAAGCGTGCGACAGAGCGATCGAGCAGGAGAGAGAAAGAGAGAAGAAAAACAAGAGCAAGGTTGTTGCATTTGCAGAGCAACAACGAGTTCACGGGTTTCGAATTTTTCTTTCACAACAATATTCTTGAGAGGATGATAGCGAAAATGGATTTTTCTTTTAATTTTCGTGGAAAAGAAAGAAATTCCCTCAGAGGAGAAGAAAGAAAACGCCAAACGAAGCCGCGTTTCAAGTCCGCGGGAAATTATCACTACAGGTTAGAGAGAGACACTTTTTATATCCAACGCGATGCGTCACAGCGTTCTCAGATTTGCGCGCTTGTCCCTTTGCCACTACTTTTGAGCTTAATTACGAAAGTGACCCTCTTACTTCTCTTCTTTCACCGACACCTCCTTCGGGGCTTTATTTTGGGCGGTGTCGGTTGCACGATACACTGACCCTACCTGCTAGATTAACGTGTTAATGATGATTTAAAAAACGTTAATTGTTATTCCTTTTAATCCTAAATATATAAAATAAAGATATTTTAAAAAAAATTAATAAAATTACTTTAAAATATTTATATTTATTATTTTATTTAACTTATAAATTGATATATAATCTAAAATATGTATTATATAATATAATTAAGTAATTTTTTTAACCTCTCATAAAAAATTTTAACTATATCTCTTTTATATATATATATATATGACGGATTATTTAATATTGTGATTAATTAATTGGTTGTAGTATATATACGGTATGCACTTTGATCCGGTGTGGATCACAAGTTGGGTTAGACTTGGCCTGGGGTGAAATCCGGGGGTCCTACGTACCACAGTGTGGATCAAAGTCCACGTAGTTCGAGAGTATACGGCAGGCTAATGATAGCCAGAGGGGGTGGTGTGTGTGCTCTGTGTGAATAGAAAAGCTAGAGTTTCAGAAGTGTGTACCTTATAAGGGGTTTACCCTATTTATAAGCGTACCTGGGCCCTATCTTAATCAGTTGGATTTGTCCTTTATTTTAGGGATATTAAGATATGCTTTTTTGAATAATCTCCTCCTTTCATGGGCGGTTACCATCATGATAGATATTCTTGATAAAACCACTCCTATTTTCAAGGAAGCACTTATGAGCATAACTGAAGCCATTTTGACTAGGCTCTTTGGTTATTGGGCTGGGCCCATTTATGAGATATCCGTAACAGTTGCCCCCAGCCCGGTTGTTCAGGGCTCCGAGCAGCCGGGATGTATTTGTCAGGTTACGTCCTGTGTTCTAGTTCATTTCGCCGTCCTGAAGTTTTTGATTTCTAGTTCTTTCTTTTTCCGAGGTCGGACATTTTTGGTCCCCGGGCTACCCCATCTGTCATTAATTTACATTCCGGTTTATTTGGGTGGGACGCGGGCGCCCCCCAGCCCAGTTAACGCGGGTTGCATTCGTTTGCTATCCCGAGAGAACATTAATGTTCTATAATTTTGATTCTAGGCCGAACTCCTCCCATGCCTTCTCGAACTTTCCTTCTTTGTTGGTGTCGGATAGTATTGATATTTCTACCTGGTCTTACTCCCCGTTTACAGGTACTTTGTCCAGTTTTTCGTGGATCGGGACTTGTTGCCCCCAAGTTTGAGATTGCATGGGGAGTTAGGTCGGACAACCGGGGTGTATTCATGTGGTCAGCCACGTGAGCATTTCAATCCGGGATCATTGTCTACCTCATCTGTTGATTCAACGTTCGTCTTATCTCGAGGCCACGAGTGTCATCATTGCCTCCTGCTGATTTGATGTTTACTAGCCGGCCTCTGATTGGAGCAGCTGCCCCACTATCTTGGTTTTCGTGTTTGCTTAACATCAGCATTAAATGCGCACGCCTTTTAACGTCCACGTCACTATTCGTGTATGGGCCCTTTGGGCCTTTAGCGGTTGAGTTTCCTGACTCTCATCCGCCTGCTTGCTTTGTTTATAAGAGCCTTCGACTTTCCGCTTCTTCTATTTTGAAAACCGTCAAACCTTGAGTTTTCTTTTTGAGAGAAATTTGCAACCAGTCACTAGTTCATTTTCCTCAGATTCCCAGTTCTGATCTTCGTGGCTCGCGCATTTCCTCTTCCCTTAATTTATCTCAAACCAGGTATTCTCCTTGTTTCCTTCTCTGGTTATTTGGCTGTGATCTTCTCTTTCTCTATCTCTTGGTCTTTCTTTTTTCTGGGTAGGTTATTGTGAGTTCTTTCAAGTTTCTTCCCCTTTAGGTTCTGGCTTCTGCTTTGTTCTTGAACTTCTCTGAACTTCTGGTCGATTCAATCCTTTTTCTCTGTCTCTGGGTTCCGGTTTCCTGTTTAAATTCTATCTTCTCGGGATGAGCCATCAAGATTCTCCTCCGCCTTTTAATCCAAATGCTTTTTCCCCGGAAGAGGCCGAGCTTATTCAGCGCATGCCTCCCCGGACAGCTTGGTGGCTATACGGGAAACCTCTGACCGAAGAACAAAAGAGGGAAAACGTTCTCCGTGGTTATGGCGGAGAAGGTGGTAGTCAACCAAGATGGTCTGGTCGGGTTAGGGGAAGGGCTCGAGGTCGGTCTGAGTCTGTAGAGCCCGAAAGTCTAGGCCGGGGGATTGTTGCCACTAGGGTTTTTTCTTTAGAGCCGCCCTTGGGAAAGAGTAGGAGGGAAAATCCTCCTCTACCCGTTTCTTCCTTTCCTAAACGAGCGGAGCCCCTCATCTCCCTTACCCCGCCTATCGGCCTGTGCGAGGAATGTTCCTGGCTGATATCTGAGGCCACGATGGTTGGCCGGTCATGGGAAGCTGATGAAATAGCTTCGCGATGCCGGCATATCCAACCGCGGGTTGTTGAAGCCGTTTCTACCCGTCCCGCTTTACTACCTTCAGGTATCATCTTCCTCGTTTCTAATTTATTTTTGTTTTGCCTTTTCTAGGTAGTATGTCAACTTCTCCCCGTCCTGTCGAGGATTCCGGATCCGTGGAGTTAGCGGCCGCCAGTATTCCACGTCATCTTGCTGAAAAGTATGACTGGGTTGCGACCGGGGTGCTATCCAGGCTCTCGAAAGCCACGACCAATCAGATCGCTGAGCTCCCATTAGGGGACAGGGATCATTGTTCTTTATCTCTTCTCGGCCCTTCTGAACCGGTGTGCATTGCCCGGGAAGGGAATGAGCGTTCTTTTTTCTTCTTCTACCTAGATTTCATTAAAAAACTCGGCCTTCGTTTTCCATTTTCCAGGTTTCAAGTAGATCTTTTAAACATTCTTCAGCTGGCCCCTACTCAACTTCACCCTAACTCCTGGGGTTTCATTATTGCGTTCGAGCGGCTTTGCCGATTTTTAAATCGTACTCCCATCACCGGAACATTTTTTTATTTTTTTAATATCCAAAGGACTCGTCAACCCGGGGAGCCCGAAGAAAAGAGGGGTTGGGTTTCTTTCCGGGGGAAACCGGACAAGAAGCTTTTCCATGTGGCAACCGACACCTGGAAAGGCTTCAAGGTTTCTTTTTTCAAAGTTAGTGCTGAACCCGGTCATAAACCGTGGTTTCTCCAGGGTGTCGATTCCAGCTCGGTGGAGCTGCTGTTTCCTCTGTATTGGTCTAAAACTCACTATGACCAAGACCAGAACATTTTTGCATCCTCTGATGATAGCCTAGAACCAGCCGAGGTTGAGACTGTGATAGCTCTGGTTGACCATGTGGCCGAGAGGGATGTCATTGATTCCCGGATTTTTATCCGACAGTCGGTGGAGGAATTGTACCTACCGAGTATGATTTCTGTTGGTTGTTTGTTCTTTGGATTTTTTTATGCCTCTTGTCCTTTCTGATGTTCGTTATGTTTTTTATAATGCCCGACATGGGGAAGGCTTCTTTTCAAGAACTGACCGAGAAGCTCTGAGCTAAGGCCAAAAAGAAAGGGGAGTCCTCTTCCCAGAAGAAGGCTGTGGTTGCTCCTTCGCCTGCCAAAACTACTTCTGAGAAGAGGGCTACGCCCTCTCCGGCCCATACGGACCTCATTCCGCGTAAGCGATCGAAGTCGGTGGCAACATCATCGATTTTGGTCGAAGAAGAGAGTCCGGCCTTTGTCCCGGACGCCGGTGCTGCCACAAGCGTCCCTCCTCCCCCACTTCCTAGCAAGTCTCGCCTTCACTCGCGGGGTGAGGTATGAACTGATGGGGTCTCGGAGGAGCTTAAATACGTGGTGAAGCCCCCCAGCAAGTATTTCAGTGGTGAGGCCTTTGCCGACTTCGACCTCGATCACCTGAAGGTGCTGCAGGACCATCTGATGGAGACGGCTGGCGTGTTGGACGCTTATGCTGCCGTTAAGCATAAATACGCCAAAGCTGCAGCCGAGATTGCCAAGGCTCGGATTGAAAAGAAAGAGGCCGAGATTAGGCTGAGGGAGGCTGAGGAGGCGCGCCTGAAAGCGGAGGAGGCTCAGATAAAGGCGGTGGAGGAGCTATTAAAGGCCCTTACTGAAAGGGATCGGTTTTCTGCCGAGCTTGACGCCAATCAGGCCCGAGAAGACACCCTGAATGCCTCACTGCATACCTTGTAGAGTCAGTATGCGGGGGTGGTGAAGGACCTCAATCTCGCTCACTCCGACCTCGACGCTTCGAAGGCCAAGCTAGTGGCATCTGCTGCCGAGGTGGATAAGCTGGAAGTCTTGGTCGTTGAGACTGCTGCTGAAGCTTTCAACCTATGCCTGGCCCAAGTCCGAGCTCTGAATCCCGATATTACGATGAATTTGGACGCTGTGGATTTCAGAGCTTCGGTAGAGGATGGGCAATTTATACCAGCGTCGCTTTCTCCAGTCGAAGAG
Source organism: Acacia confusa (assembly GCA_037074495.1). Classification (NCBI taxonomy): domain Eukaryota; kingdom Viridiplantae; phylum Streptophyta; class Magnoliopsida; order Fabales; family Fabaceae; genus Acacia; species Acacia confusa. Next base: position 3,602,026 of record CM073506.1, on the reverse strand, counting down.
TCCGAGCATCTCACGGAGAATGACCGTGGTCAATTAGCTGAGGAAGATGCTCCGATGACTGACGCCCCTGGCTCTCCTGTGCCCGGCCAAGCCCAATTTTGATGTTGTTCTTCTAGGACCTTTTTATTTTTTCCTTTGTTGTGTAGTATTTTCACTTTCATTTTTGTTTTTCTGTAATCTAGGGCCTCTGCCCTCAAAATTAATACCATGACAAGCCGGTGTTCCCGGACATTTCTAGCATCTTCAGCTCGTCTATCTTGTCAGTTTTTATTTTCATCCTTTAAACCAAACTCGTGTTTTAATTCACCAGTTGATGAGTAAAGGGGAATGTAATCCGTGCACGAAGCTCGGTTCTTTATTTTATGACTTGGCCAAAGTCAAGATATATTGCGCAGAATCTGCTGGATATTTAACCGACGTTTTAACAAACGGGCCACGTTTATTAATAGTCGGGCATTCTAAACAACAGATGATTTTCAAAAATCATCTAAGTACTTTATCTTGTAAAGTACCTTACCGAGATGGTAGCCAACTGCCACATATTCGAGCCCTAATATCCTTTTTGAATAGGAGCCTAAACATTTCGACCTGATCAGGATCTTTTATGGCAATCTCACATCACCGCAGGGGACAGTTCCGATGCATCGTAACGTTTATAAGACTTGTTGACAAATCTTATCATGACCGGGATCGCGAAACCCAAGTCTTTGTTTAATTATCTTGCCTTTGTCACGGCCTATCTTTGCATTGATTTCACAAATAATAACTTGGTTGGCCCATGAATTGAACCACCTTTTTTATTGATTGAAATAATCGGGATTACACAGAATTTAAAATCAACGGAAAATACTGCCAAAAGCAAAACAATGCTTAATAAAAAACGGTTCTCGATCACCACCGACATCCGTTGAAACTGAAAAGCGGTTCTCAGTCACCACTGACATTCACTGTGCGCTTATTCTGAGTGTATCCCGGTCTTTAGCTATAGTAAGTCCTTAGTTTGTCCGCGTTCCATGTTCGTTTAATGGGCGTGCCATCTAATGTCTCAAGGACATAGGTCCCGGGCCCCATTTTGTCTGAAATACGGTAAGGACCCTCCCAGTTTGCTGCAGGTTTTCCGTCCCGGGCATTCTTATTTCCGATATCCGCTCTGCGTAATACCAAGTCACCTTTATCGAATGCTCATGGTCTAACTTTGCGGTTATACTTAGCCGCCACCAGCTGCTTCGTTGCCAGATCTCGGCAGTGTGCCGTCGTTCTGACTTCATCGATAAGGTCTAGCTCGACTACTAACTATTTGCTGTTAGCGTGTTCTCCCTCCTCCATGACTTTGGCTTTCCTCCATGATGTTTGCCCAATTTCAACCGGGATCATGGCCTCACATCCATATGTCATTCGGAAGGGTGTTTCCTGGGTCGAAGTTTGGACACTAGTTCGGTATCCCCAGAGTACCGGGTATAGTTCCTCTACCCAGTTACTTTCTGCATTGGTCATCCTTTTTTTGAGCCCGTCAACAATGATTTTGTTGGCTGCCTCGGCTTGCCCATTAGATTGCGGATGCTCTACTGAGGCGAAATGGTGCTTGATTTCGAGCTCAGACATCAACCTCTGGAAGCCTTGGTTAACGAATTGAGTACCGTTGTCAGTTACGATCTCGGCAGGAATCCTGAACCTTGCAACAATATTTCTTTCGAAGAATTTTTGTATTCGAGCGGCCGAGATGGTTAACAGTGGTTCGGCCTCGATCCACTTAGTGAAATAATCCACCGCCACCACAAGCCATTTCAGTTACCCTGCGGCCGATTTGAACGGTCCAAGGAGGTCCATACCCCATTTAAAGAATGGCCACGGAACCGTGATGGTCTTCAACTCGGTCGGAGGTAGCCAGAGGATCCGAGCATGTTTTTGGCAGCTTTCGCATGTCCGTACATGCTCTCTGGAATCCGCGACCATTGTCGGCCAGTAATATCCAGCCCTTAGGGCTTTCCGGGCTAACTCTTTTGCCCCCATGTGTTGTCCGTTTATTCCTTCGTGTATCTCTGATAGCACGTACTCGGCCTCTTCCTGGTTTAAACATCTCATCATTGGGGATTGGAGGCCTTTTCGGTATAGTTGGTCATCGACCATCGTGTACATTAACGCAGTCCGTGCTATCTGCCTTGCTTCCCCGGGATCGTCTGGGCTAACTCCCTTTTCCAGGTAATTTAAGATGGGCTTTCGCCAGTCTTCTGCTGTTGCGATGACCATGATACACGTGGGCTCCTTCAGACTTTGTTGTATTACAATCAGATTATTTCCCGGGTTCTTGGTGCTTGCTAATTTGGAGAGGATATCAGCCCTCGCATTTTCTCCCCTGGGGATTTGGGTGACTACGACCTCATCGAAGTCGGCCATTGCCTCTCTGACTTTCCCCAGATACTTGATTAGCAAGGGTCCCTTAGTCGTGTATGAACCGTTGATTTGGGCCGCGACTAGTTGAGAGTCGGTGGAGAGATGAACCCGCCTGGCCCCATTATCTTTTGCCTGTGATAGCCCGGCCAATACAGCCTCATACTCGGCCTGATTATTGGACGTTCTGAAGTGCAATTACAGGGAGTGTTCCATGGCGACTCCTTCCGGGCTTTCGATTATGATCCCGGCTCCACTTCCTTTGGCGTTTGACGAGCCGTCTATAAATACTTTCCAAATGTTAAGGTTGGCTTTCGGGACTACCTCTGTTGGTACCAGCTTTGCAATGAAGTCGGCTAAAACCTGGGATTTAATAGCATGCCGAGCTTTATATACTATGTCGAATTCGGACAGTTCGATAGCCCAACTAGTCATTCTTCCTGCCAAGTCAGGCTTATGGAGTATTTGGCGTATCGGCTGACTGGTTTGCACAATTATTCTATGCCCCTGGAAGTAGGGACGTAATCTCCTCGCAGCAGTGAGAAGCGCAAAGGCCACCTTTTCCAACCTTTAATATCTTAGCTCAGAACTTTGCAAAGCCTGGCTTGTAAAGTAAATCGGTTTCTGTTATGTCGATTCTTCTCTCACCAGGGCGGCACTTATTGCTTCTGGGGCCACAGATAGATATAATATCAAATCTTCCCCGGGCTCGGGTTTCTACAGCACGGGTGGTGATGACATGCATTTTTTGATCTTGTCAAATGCGGCTTCACACTCTGAGTTCCATTCTCCATGCTGTGCTTCCTTCTTCAATAACTTGAACAAAGGAAGAGCATTTTCTGCCGATTTCGGTAAGAACCTTGTCAGCGCGGCCAATTTGCCAGTCAACTGTTGTACCTCTTTTTTGTTTTTTGGGGCAACTATATTGAGGACGGCCTGACATTTATCCGTATTGGCTTCAATCCCCCTGTTTGTCAACAGGAATCCGAGAAATTTACCCGCTGGTACTCCGAATGCACATTTAGCTGGGTTAAGTCGGATTCTGTGATCCCGGAGCTTATCAAATGTTTCTTGCAAATCCTGGATGTGGTCGAATCGCTTAACTGACTTAACGATCATATCGTTGATGTAAACTTTAACGTTCCTGCCGAGCTGTGCCTCAAACACTTGATTCATCATCCTCTGGTAAGTAGCTCCTGCGTTCTTCAGCCCGAAAGGCATGACATTATAGCAATAATTAGTTTTTTCCGTGATAAAAGCTGTTTTTTCCTGGTCTTCGGGATGCATAGCTATTTGGTTATAGCCGAAATACGCATCCATGAATGAGAGCAGCTGGAATCCCGAGGAATTGTCCACCAGTTGGTCAATATTTGGCATGGGGTAAGCATCCTTGGGGCATGCTTTGTTGAGATCGGTGTAGTCGGTGCACACCCTCCACTTGCCATTGGGTTTCTTGACCATTACCACATTTGATAACCATGTGGTATACTGGATTTCCCTGATGAATCCCGCATCCAGCAGTTCTCTTACATGCTCAGCTAGGGCTTTCTGTCGGTCCGATGCAATCTTTCTTTTCTTCTGCGAGACCGGCGTATATCGTGGATTTATGGTCAATTTGTGACAACAGAACGCCGGGTCGACACCTGGTAACTCCGAAGGTTTCCATGCGAACACGTCCTTGTTCATCCATAACAGTTTTTTGAGCTCGATTTTTTCTTGCTCGGCAAGCGAACTCCCGATCTTCGTTATTTGTCTGGGCTCCTCTCCTAGTTGGTAGTCTGTGAGCTCTCCATCAGGCTCTGTTTTCATCAACTTTGCTTCTTCTCTTACATCCAGCTCTACCACGTTGACCGAACTCGGCGCAATTGGCGCTGAATTTTGAATTCCTTTCTGCTGCGAGCTGGATGTTCCGGGTTCATTGTTTTTAACCGTCGAGAAGTAGCATTGCCGGGATTCCTTCTGATCACCTTTGATGGTGACGACTTCATTCTTCCGACTTACCATTTTCAGCTTCTGATGCTTAGTTGATATGAGCATGTCCCAACTATGAATAGTTGGTCTGCCTAAGATTATATTGTAGGACGAAGGGAAATCCGCTACAATAAACTTGACTCGCTCAGTCTTAAAAGCTTCTTTAGAGCCTAAGGTCATTTTTAGCTCTATACACCCTTTGGGACTTGTATCCTCTTCGTTGAACCCGATTAAGGTTGTCCTGCACGGCTTTAGATTTTCTGGGTCGAGGTCCATGCGCTTAAAGGCGTCCCACAGGATGATATCCACTGCACTGCCAGGATCGATGAATATCTTCTTTACGCGGCATTTTCCCAGGAGGCCGGTTATGACCAGTCCGTCTTGATGACCCGGGATTACGTCCCTCAGATCTTCCTGAGTAAAGAACAGCTTAGGAGGCTCTTCTGTTTGCGATGGTTCCGGCTTGAAGGTCGGTCGTCCCCTAATGGTTAAGACTTCCCGAAGGTATTTCTTCCGCTGATTGGCGGTATCGCCGCCACCTCCGTAACCTCCACTAATGACATTGCAGTCAAACTCTGCTTCCGGGAACTCGTCCTCATTGTTGTGCTTTCTCCGGCCTTCGTCCGGCTTTCTCCTCTGGGAGACCGGGCTTGTACTCCGATCCGTCTGCTTGCGCTTGGCTTTTTGCCCTTGTGTTTTGATAACGTACTGACGTAATTTTCCATCTCGAATAAACTTCTCAACCGCATCTCTAAGGTCCCAGCACTCATCCGTTGTGTGCCCGGGTCCATTGTGGAATTCGCAAAATCGTGTGCGGTCCAACTTACCCTTGTTATAAAGTGGTTGTGGTCGCTCCACCTTCCTCATCTCGGTCAAGGCTACCTCTCTCCATAGTTGCGAATGAGGGACATTTAGTGGAGTATATCTCTCATACTTCCCCTCATGCCTTTGTCCTCGTGTTTTTTGGTCCGAGTTCCTGGGTCGGTTTCTTGCTGCCTGGTCCTTCCCTTTCGGGGGTGGGCTTTTCTGTCTCTCTTTTCCCGACGCGTTGGCTATCTGCATCTGCTCGATGTCCAAATACTTTTTGGCTCGTCTATGGAATTCTTCCAGCGTCTTGATCTCGCCAGATATGACCGATCTCCCCATTTTGGATTCGCTATCTAAGCCCGAGATGAGCAAGTGTACATGGACGCTTTCCGTTAATCCCTGGATTTGCAATGCGGCAGCCTTGAAACGATCCAAATACTTCTGAAGGGTTTCACCGGGTTGCTGCTTGATTCTATCCAGCGTGTAGACCGACCTGGGCTGCTTTTTGCTTGTCGCGAAATTCAGCAGGAACTTCTCGCTCAGGTCGTTGAAGTCGGTAATGGACTTGGGAGATAGAGTCCGGAACCAAATTTGAGCGGCTCCTCGTAATGTTGAGGTGAACAGCCTGGAAATGATCGGCCCCTTGAATCCTCGGACCAGCATCTCAGTGTCGAAGGTACTCAAGTGTGTCTGGGGATCCTGACTTCCGTCGTACCTAGGGAGGTTGGACGTATTGAATTTCCTTGGGTACTTAGCTTCCGTAATTTCATCTGAGAACGGGCTGTTGTTTTGTCCTCCGTCCCCATACCACATCTTGTACCTTCCGGAATCTGGCCAAATTCCCTGATTGTCCGAGGTACGGCTGTCTTTCCTAAGTGCCCGGGCTTGATTCTCCTGACTCGCATCCCGGTGATTACTTTGCTGAGAATTTTTTGTTGAAACTATTCTGCCTTGCCCGGGATGGTCCACCTGTAGAGGATCAACAGTTTGGTGATTGGTTTCTTCGTCCTCATTCTGCTGATCATCCCGGCGTTCCTCCTGAAGAGGGTCTTGTAAGTGTTTAAGGATTTGGTTCATCACCTCGGTCATATGGTCAATCTTTTGATTCTGAAGATTGTCGCGTTCTTCCACATTCTCGATTCGTTTCAGCATTGATTCAGCAATGTTATGTAAGAGCCGTATGTCCGGGCTGCCAATCTGAAACTTTGTTGAGGAACCAGCGTGGTTAGTATTTTCCAGCGTTTGGCCTACTCGTCCATCTTGAGATGGGAGGTTCGAGTTCGGGGGCTCCTCAATTTGTTCCTGATTAACGCCTTGAACGTCCTGCTATTGGGTCTCGCTAAAATTTTGTTCCTGACCTTGCTCGTGTGCATACGGGTGGCTTTTGCTTCTGGTATTAGCCATCACGGGTCACGGGAATAGGACTTTACAGTCCCCACGGTCGGCGCCAATGATCCGGTGTGGATCACAAGTTGGGTTGGACTTGGCCTGGGGTGAAATCCCGGGGTCCTACGTACCACAGTGTGGATCAAAGTCTACGTAGTTCGAGAGTATATGGCAAGCTAATGATAGCCAGAGGGGGTGGTGTGTGTGCTCTGTGTGAATAGAAAAGCTAGGGTTTCAGAAGTGTGTACTTTGTAAGGGGTTTACCCTATTTATAAGCGTACCTGGGCCCTATCTTAATCAGTTGGATTTGTCCTTTATTTTAGGGATATTAAGATATACTTTTTTGAATAATCTCCTCCTTTCATGGGCGGTTACCATCATGATAGATATTCTTGATAAAACCACTCCTATTTTCAAGAAAGCGGTTATGAGCATAACTGAAGCCATTTTGACTAGGCTCTTTGGTTATTGGGCTGAGCCCATTTATGAGATATCCGTAACACACTTAAATATGGGTTTTATTAGAATTATGCACGTACTTCGAGATGCTGGATTTGTTTTGTTCTATTTCTGTAGGTCTATATTTTTAGTATAAGTTTAGTTCATTTTATTATTGTTATTTTTGTGCGGGTGGACCCAAGAGAATGCGAGCCACGATAAATTTTTTTGGGAGAATTACAATCTGGTCCCAATGATCAGAAATAATTACCAAAAGATCCCGTGTTGAAATTCTATTATAAAAAAGTCTTAAAAAAGTTATTGGGAATTTTTTGTAATTAATTGAATCCATATTTATAACTGGAAATGCTAATTTACAACTGAAAATGATATATTAACAACAAAAAATCTCAATTTGCATTTACAACTGGAAATGCTATATTAACAACTCAAAATATATTTTCAGTTGTTAATATAACATTTCCAGTTGTAAATGCGGATTGAGAGCTTTTATTGTTAATATAGCATTTTCAATTGTAAATATAACATTTTTAGTTGTAAATACCGATTGAGAATTTTTTACTTAATTACAAAAAAGTCCCAAAGGACTTTTGTGTAATGAGATTCTGGCACGGGACCTTTTGATAATTATTTCTGGTCTTTGGGACTAGATTGTAATTCTCCCATCTTTTTTTGCATAATAATATATATCACATCTATAAATTATACGTCATTATTATGTCATTTTTTATTTTAGAAATTTATTTTAAACATTTCCTATACGTGAAGGCATCTTTAAAAGATTATGTACTCAGAATTATAGTTTCACTATTCAGTGTGTGCTTGGTATATACTAAGATGGAAGAAACATTAATCAAACTGGGTTATTAATTAGGAAGTTGGTTATGATACAACCACCTGTTGGATCCCAATCAGATACAATCATCTTGCTGAATCCTAATCAGAAATAATCATCTGGCGTAATTCAACATATGAAACATTTTGAGTAAAATCAATATATAAATGCTTATATGTCTTAGACACCTATGGATCATTCTCTAGATCATGGAGGTTTTGGTGTTGGAATGTTCTTGAAAAGATTAAGTTTTTCTTTTAGCACGTAACTCATGAGAGATTAATGAATAATTCTTTAAGAGTGAAAATTGGGCTTTCAAAAATAAATGAATGTTTACTAGGTTGCCAAATTGAGGAAACAGTATTACATATCTTAAAATATTGAGAGAGAGCAAAAAATGTGTTGAGAGAATTGCTTAATCCTAATAAATATATTGTCTTTTTTCATATGATTTTAAGGAATGGCTTTGTTGGAATGTAGCAAGAAATCCAGGTAAGGATTGTTTTATCAAGTGGACATGCATGGACCAGAATATTTGCACAAGTTTGCTAGTTATTGTGGAAAGCAAGATGCGTTTAGATATTTGAAGTCAAAGTAGCTACCCCAAAGGAGGTGGTTTATCAATGTCAACATCACTTAATGGAAGAAGCTTTGGATGGAAGATTTAAGCATCAATTTCTTGTGGAGGTACCACAAATATATACCAAATGGAGGAAGCCAACACTAGATATGTTCGTTTAGATGTGGATGCGTTAGTAAAAAAGCATAACCATGCAGCAGTTGGCGGTTTGATTAGAGATGACAGGGAAATTGGGGATTTACGAAGAGTGTAGGGACATTTCTGATGGTGATTGCAGAGGTATTGGCTATCAAGAAAGGGTTTGAGATTTGTCAACTTTACAAATTTCAAAGAATACAGGTTTTCTCTTATTCTTTAGAAGCATTAAATATTTTGTTGAGAAATAGTGTGTTGGATCATCCTTTCAAAGCTAAAATAAAGGCCAGATGTCAGCTATTGTATGAAGATTGTCAGGTCGTTGTGTCCATTCAAACAGGGAGACTATTGAATGTGCATATATTTTGGCAAAAGAGGCGAATCTAGCAAATATGCAATTACGGATAGTCACAGAGATACACCCTAGATGTAGAACTTAGTTCACATACTCGACAAAATGTTTTGTTGAGGATAAATTTAGTTCTTGGTCTTAGGTGGTATGTATCTTGAATTTTAAACTTATGCTTGCCACTTGTAAAAAGGAAAAAAAAAGTTAGCACTAATTAATCTTATGAACAATATACTATTATATTAATTATTAATAATGTATTTTAAAACTAATATACATTGTAAATTTAATGAAATAATTTTTTAAAAATAAATTATCATTTTATTCTCAGCAGAAATTAAGATTCAGCTGAAAACATTAATAATCGATGTTTCTATATTAAGTCATATAAAAGAATTATAAATTAAAATTATTATTTATTCCAGTTAATTTTGTTTTTCTTGAAATTAGTAAATATCCGATTGAGTTTGATTTCAAAGGAATGCATGAGTACATTTTCTAGAGACAAAAGAGTCGTAACATAAGATCTGTTCTTGAAAATTGAAGAGTAATTTAATTATTTCATATGTAGGAGGACGTTTTAAACCTTAAGCAGCCTCTCAAATTGATAAAGCGAATAAAATGACATCTTTTAATATATGCTTGTGTTATTTGTTTGTAAAATATACATTAACAGAAATTAATAGGCAATTTTTTATATATTTATATGAGTAAAATATTCTAACCACCCTTTTATTTTAACTTAATTACACAGACCTCCCCTCTATTTTGGAAACCCATATAAACCTTCCTTAAAAAAATGTATGTTACACAAAACTCCCTTATATTTTAAAATTTTATTTTTATCCACCCAAACCGTTAGTTGGCTATCAAATTTGACTTTTAAACCTTTTTTTTTTACCAAAATGTCCCTCTTTAGTATTATATATATAATTTTCTATTTTAAAAAAAAATTATTAGTTTTGATATTATAAATTAATTTTGACTTCAAATATATATTAAACACACATATTTTTATCAAATATAATAAACATAAGTTTGAGTTTTTATGTGTCATTTAAATTTATAATTTAATATTTTTTTCAAAAATATTTATAAACACATTTGATCAAACACATGTTTATTTAAAAACTTACTTGAATATTCAAAGTTTGTGATATTTACATTAACGAGTGCTAAAATCATCAAACAAATAACTATTTGTAAAGATAAAAATAGAAATTAACCAACAAATAAAAAAATATTAAATTCTTTAAAACAATTTTAGTTAAAATGTGAAAGAGAAAATAAATACGCACAAGATAAAAGTAAAACTAGGGATTTAATATTAAGAGTAAAATAGTAAATAAATTTTATTTTTATATAAACTTTAATTAAAAATATTCTTAACAAAGTTAATTGTTTAGACTTAAATGTATATTTTCAAAATAAAGGAGAAATCTATGTAACTAAGGCAAAACATGAGGGAGGTCAGAGCATTTTACTCATATATATAATACTAAAGAGGGACATTTTGGTAAAAAAAAAATTCAAAAGTCAAATTTAACGGCCAACTAATGATTTGGGTGGATGAAAATATAATCTTAAAATATAAGGGAGGTTTGTATAACATACATTTTTTTTTAAGGGAGGTTTATATGAGTTTCCAAAATAAAAAGAAGGTTTGTATAATTAAGATAAAATAGGAGGGTTGTCAGTGTATTTTACTCTATTTATATATAACAAATATTTCTCTCATCGGCCCCTATTATTATGAATGTAAATGGCAGTCAATTTCTGTTACCATTATTATGGCAGTTTGTATCTATAATTTTTCACCAAATCAATATCATGTACCATCCCACTTCCTTTATTGTCAATGTTTCCGCATTCGGTTTGTTTTGTTAGGCTGAAGAAAAATATTATTTGTAATTGTATAAAAGTGAAATTACAATAATTAATGTCTTCATAATGTTTATTTGTTATATTATTAGTTTACATTTAGCATATATTTTCTCTTTGAGAGTGTATGGCATTTTTTTTTTTAATTTGACAACAAAGGTTAATTACATTATTGATAGGCGATATGTAGATTTGTTAACTCTGAGTGTAAGACATGTTCCGATCGACTTTGGTAGGTCTAAAGACCCATCTCACTGAAACTTTTGGAGTATCCAAAAATGTATGGTATATATATAATTATTTTTAATCTATTTTTTAAGTTTAATTTCATATATCTTGATAAATGACTTGTTAGTGGAGAAAAAAAAAATCACATCCTTAATTCATTCTAATTAAATGTGAAGTATCTAAATATTATTGAAGAAAAAAAAAACTATATATTGAATGGCAACAACAATCTATTGCTTTTAACAAGTAGCATAAGATTTAATAGCCAAGGAGGAGTGACACAGTTGGTTAAGGCATCGGTCTTCACCCCAAAAGGGAGGAGGTTCGATTCCCGCTGGTCGATGTGAGGGCCTTTTTGATGGGCGATCTGTAAGCGCTCTTTGAGCATGGAGGCATGCCCTGGTTTTAGTGGGTTACCGGTGTCTACCCCCACCTAAACTTTTTTATAGCAAAAAAAAAAAAAAACATAAGATTTAATAAAATCAGATTCATCTATCACTGAAAGAGAAAGCTGGATTTTTGGGATATAAGAAATATAAATGAGAAATACTATTATCTTTCTTTTAATTTAATTTAATTTTGACATCCACAGAATTAATTAAATTGAGATAATTGACCAAATTACCTTGAGATCATGCTATCCACTAAACTTGCAATTTTTATAACTAGAGTTTGAAATGAGTTATTTTGTTTATATATTTTTTGTATTTTATGATGGTTACTGTATATATTACTCATGAGTTAATGACCTAGCTTCAATTCACATGAATCAAGTAACTGTAACTTCACGTTCTCATTTGCAATCTTCGAATCTCCTTTTGTTATAATTAAACCATAATTGAGACAGCTCTTCAACAAACAGTAGTAATTGTCCCTAACTTACTATTTACTCATGTCTTTATTATAAACATAATATATGTTAACTACTGTTAGTTAAAATTAGTTTAATAATATAGGTGTTGAAAAGTACTACAGAGATTTTTAGAAGGGAATATCATTTTTGCATTGAGCCAAAATGACGTCGTTTTGATTCTTTCTTTAAATGAAAAGATTATAAGATGCTCTCTTTTTTTTTCATGTCCCTTCTTTTTTTTCATCTCTTCATTTAAAAAAAAGCCAAAACGACGTTATTTTGGCTCAAGGCAGAAATGATATTCCCTTTTTAGAATTACCCATAAAGTACAACTCAAAAAATGAAAATTATTTTCTTATCGCATTTTCATTAAGTGAAAGGGGTGTGTTGGAAAACAATCGTGAATGTTTCATTAAATTTTATAAGAAAATAATTAATTTAATTAATATTAGTTATACAATTGATTCATAAGTAAGTTTACACACACACGTAATTTTATACTCTATATATAGAGACACAATGAAACATAACGTGTGGGGAATATATGAAATTCCTCGTTTCAGAATAATGACTACAACACACTAAAAATTTGACAAAGAGCAATATGTTCCATATAATGCAATCTTATCGTTCCGATTAATACTTGCATCATGCTTACGAGAGCTAAATGTGGTTTTCTACAAGAAATTCAGGATTCCATTAGTATCTTTTCATCACCTGAAAATTAAATAACGTGTTTTTCATAGATTGTTTGTGTGTGTTAGGAAATTAAGTGGAAAATATTAATATGTGATTTTGGATCAAATGTTCTATATATTAAATGGAAAGGTAATAAATTTTTTTTTATATATATACAAATTACTTTAGCTTTCTACACAGGTTGTAAACATAATTAAGCAATTAGTGAAAATATATGAATTATTTTTAAAATTTTATTTTCACCTTTCTCACAGGCCAACTCAGCTGGCTCTATGATCCGTTTTGCAGGTTTTAATGGGGAATATATTTGCCTTATAAATATATGTTATTTGTATGCAAATTGCTGCATCATGTTCTAACAGCTGATCATCATCTCCATTCTATTGCCTCTTGTCCTTTTGGCTGTGTACTGAAAAAACCTTGGTACCACCAAGCACCAAGATCAACTGATTAATATTGTTTTAGTTTAACAAGAGGTCTCAAATTTGAGCTCTGAGAATGAAACAATGTTTGGTAGTAGAGTTTTCCATCCTTGTGGTCGAACCCGACTCGAACCCGACTCGATCTAGATTAATACCTAGACCCCAATAAATCTTTCGAGTTAAAAGGAAGTTGACTTAGGATATTAGATGCTGATGCAAAAAACCTTGTACTCCGTAACCTTTATTTTTCACACCTCCTTATATATGTGGGTTTGGTTGTTTTCAATTAAAACTACAGACTCATACTCTGACTTCCATTGAACAATGGCTGAAGTTAAGTCTTCGAATACTGCATTTAGATGTTTTAATCAATGTTTTACATGAAATTATTATCCTTTCGAAAGTCATCTGATCTGGCACAAGAAATTGTCGTTGATAATAATATCTTTTGGCCTCTACAATAGGTAATCAAAGGAACTCTAGCTAATGGTTACAAGCAAGTTACAGTAATCTCTTTTCATCCCCAACTATATATTACGTCAATGAATTACTCTCCCATAATGAATTTGAATGCGGTAATTCAAAAGAGGAAAATCAACAATAACATGCAATATCACCATCTATAATTTAACAAATCATTTGTATGAAAATGAGATTAATCAATCTAGAATATAATCATTACATATTAACCAATCTATCATATGTCAATATCTACGAATGTTGTTGACAAAGTTTTCTGTTTTAACCGATTCTATTGCTCTCCTTTCCTTGTATCATCACTACGTATATATACACTACAAAAAAAATACCGTATTACACATGAAAAAAATTCTGTGAGTAAAAATTACACACGGAAAATTTTCCAAATAAATGTTTCCTTATAAAATATTGAGAGAATCATTTTTATTGATGTAAGGTGAAGAAAGAGAACAATTTTTTATTGCATTTGTAAATGTCTGAATATTATGCAAACTATATCGAAAAAAATAATAATAATAACACATTGAAAAATGAGAAGGTAGAATCTCTATCTCATGAAGAATTTTTTTTAAAGGCAAATGATTACTTAATCTATTTATCAAAAAGGATAAAACATTTAATAATTTTAAAACACGTGTCTTGAATAAAACATTGCTAAAAGTGCTTGAAACCCGCAGGCTAGCCTAACCCTGTGAGTAACCAGGTTGAACTTCTAAATTAAGAGCTTTTATATGAATTAGACCTAAACAAGCCGACCGGTTGAAGCCAACCATTAAAAAGGTTAACATAAATGGACTAAGAAACTGTTATATCAAATTTCTTGATTTTGATATAAAGTAAGATTTAAAATTATAGTTTTGACTTTGAAACAAGCATATATTCAAATGCATAGTTTGTTACTTGGTACTTGGTTTAAAAATTCAAATAATATGATTTCCCATGCTCTCATCATGGAGTGTGTCCCAAATGTTAATTAGAATATATAGTTTAAAGTGAATATCATTTAGAACTCCTTTTATAGTCTTTTTAGTAGCTAAGAGAATAAGGTGGTTTGAAATTGTTTTATGTTGTGATGATTTTAAGGAAAACGATAGAAAAATCTCTAAAATATATGCAAATCTTATATTAGAATTTGTAAATTTTCGTATGCATATTTATTATTTTGTTGTTGTTAGTTGTTAAAATGCATTATAAATTCAGTTTTAAACTTGACCTAATTAATATAAGCAATTTTACTTAAGTTTTATTCTTTAGAATTTTTATTACAAATGAATAATGAGTCCATATTACATAGAAGGAAAATTAATATATATACATACATACACGTACCGCTCTCACGCGGGAATGTTTATGTGTCCCCCCACACACACATGCGCGTGTACATAAGCGCGCGCACACCCACAGCCCCACACATACACAAGTATGCTCTCGTGTGTGTCCCTACACACATCTGATCTTATTTATAAATCCATTTTAATCAAAAAAATTGGTCTTATTTGTTAGTCTAGTTTCAAAGTAAGAAATGGGATTTTGACAATCTTTACCATATTAATGATAGAGAAGAAAGAAAAGGTTGAAAAAAAAAGTACATTTATAAATGAGAACAAAGTTAAAAATGTATTTCATAATTATTAAGTTAATTACATATCTCGTTGGCATGTGAGATTCAATAAAAAATAATTTATAAATAAAACTAGAATAATATTGACATATAGTTATTGAGTTGAGTGTATAAGGAGTGATTGTCAGAATATCTCCAGAGAAGAAGTACATATATATGTAATTGTGATGGTCCTTAGTTGCTTATATACCTTTAAAGTCAACTCGATCAAACATGTCCCTATAATAATTAAAAGGACCATTAAAGACGTGGGCGAGATATCCAAATATGTATAGTGACAATCATTGTTGTCAAACTTGTAAATTAACTTTCCAATTTTACCGTTTTTACATTTTTAACTTATAAAAATAAGTCGAGTTACTAGTAAACTCATACCACTTGTAAACTCGGTTAAACTCACGAGTTTATGCACCGAGTTTACCTGTTTTTATGTTTCTAATTTACAAAATTGTGGTAACTTACCCTTAAACTCATATTAATATTTTTTATTTGATCATGCTCAACAGCTTTATATAGAAATTTCTTTGTTAAATATGATAAATAATGAATAACGATGGATTTAATTTCAATTATTTGTATTTAAAATATATTTAAATCAAATTATTGTCGTTTTCATATTTTAATTATTTAATTATACACTAGTAATACATATTTAATAATAAAAGTAAACTCTTACGAGTTTACAATTCAAATTTACGATACGAGTTTACATCATCGTTACGAGTTTGCTTAAACTCGTGAGTTTGACAACCTTTGTGGCAACCAATAATGGAGTAAGACTCTCTATCTCTCTATTTATATTTACGTATCTCTACAGTTCTGAACCCCCATAACTATAAGTGTCCGCTACACATTTTGCATTAATACCTTGACTATAACATCTCTTCAAATTAATACTATCAATATCTTAGTTAAAATTTCACAATATCATATATACTAGTTTTAAAATCCTTGCATATTTTTATCGGAAATGTATAGATATATTTCTTATGTTTTGCACATATACTCAATTATTCTAAAACCATGTTAGATTTTTACTTAAGTTAAATTTCTAAATTTTTATTAAAATTATTTTTTTTGAATTATGGTAAACTTTGATTAAGATATTTAAACATATCATCATGTTCGTGTTGTTGAATGTTGATAGATGTGTTGTTTAAAAATGTTGATATCATGGAGTAGTATTGATGTGATAATGAATTAATGATGTTTGATAATAATAAAGATCGATTAAAATTCACCACCGTTCTAAAAACTTTGTTCCAATTAATAAGAAATTATAAGGAGCTTGATTCAAGTTAACTACAATTCTAGAGAATAAAAAAGTATGTTTTCCTTTATTTTAAGGTATATAATTTCCTTTTTTTTCTTTTTTTTTTCAAAATTTTATATAATTTTTAAAACTGGAAAACAATTACATATAGTTTAATAAATATAAAATTATTAAGAATCATGTAGTTTTTTGTTCATTATCTACAAAATTTGAATTTTCAATAAATATTTTTTATGAGAATTTTTTTATTAACCCTTCATATTGATGATTTTATCCGCAAACAATAATAGAGCATGTGCGAAAGTTAAAAGCGAGATGTCCTATACTTTTTCTATTTTCTCCCAAAAAAATCAGGGATATCATGTACGTATTGCAGACGACAATATTAAAATTTATTTATGGGTTTGAACTTCATATAATTTTTCTTATAATTTTTAATATCCATGCATTTATACAGATATTTTGAATTATATATTTTATAAATTAAAATTGTATAAATTATTTTTATTTCCAAAATCAATACCAATCTCTTAGATATGTTCTATAGAATTTTCGTTTACTTTTAGAGAAACTTATACCAGTTTTGATATATTTTATTTTGTGTGCGTTATCATGTCTATGTAATTCTTAAAAAAAAAAAAAAAATCTAAAAGACTAAGACATCATGTGATTTAGGCGTTCCGTATTTTTAAAACATCCAATGTTTTTTATTTAAAATCCATGATTTATCCTTGAGTAACAGAGTATGTGGCTAAGTGCTCGGTCTATATTTTTGAAAAAGATAAAGTATTAAATGGGCCAGTATGGGTAGTCTGAAAATGTACCTATGTTCCATTCATTTAAGTGTTAAATGAACCCGCCCGTTATGGGCTTTTTTGAGCGTGCTCTAAATAGCCAAATTACACTGAGTTGTGGCGTAGGCTCATTGGGTTATGTGTTCCCCTACAATTTATGAAAATTTTCTTCTTCCTCTATATTATTCCATTTTTTAAGATTTGATCATTTGAATTCAAGTTTGAACTTATCAATTCATAGCACGATTGGTAAAATGATATATTTCTGTAATTTATCATATGACTAGCTATATAAGTGTGTACGTATTAACGTGTGTGTTATATAAAATTTTTAAAATAAAAAAACTGATCCAATCAAATATGGCCACCGGATCCCTTGCTCTCTTTTAGATTTGGAAATTAAAAATGTTACATTCTATTTTCCGAGTGATAATGTAAGGATTTTATTTAAGGGTGAAGGTGCAAAAATGCACATGAACTTTTATCTAAGGTGCGTCCAACACCATGTGCTTTTTTTTGTGCAAAATTACCCATGAACTCTTATAACTGGTGCAAAATTATCATTATCGTTAAAAATTGCTAACATCTATTTATTACCTTTTGAAAGTACCAGAATACCCCATTCAACCTCAATGTTCATCCAAACAAACATGGCAAATCCAGTTCACAATCGCAAACCCATATGGCAAATCCCAGACCCATTTGAAGGTAATGATTTATCACAGAACAAACAAACAAACCCAGACCAACCAAATCGTAAACAAATTCTAGAAATTGCAAACCTAGATCGCTAAGAAATCGCAAACAAAGAAATCGCAGAAACCGCAAACAAATTCAACACCGACAGATCAACCAAACAAACAAACCACCGGAAAAACCACCACCACCGGCCACCAGCGCAAACTTTAGCTAAAGATTAGAAGAAATCAGACTAGAAACAATAATCCTCAAACATTTCAATTATGGGCTTCTATGAAATTAGCAGGGAAATCAAAAACCAAAAGAATATAGGGAAATCAAACATTGAAAATCAAAACAAAATCAAAAGAAGATAGGGAAATCAAAATCCAAAAAAAAAAAACAAAGAAACCAAAGAAGTATCGAAAGAAGACTGCAAACATTGAAAATAATCCTCAAATATTGAAAATCAAAAGAAGATAGGGAAATCAAAATCCAAAAAAAACAAACAAAGAAAC
Organism: Acacia confusa; assembly: GCA_037074495.1. Taxonomy (NCBI): domain Eukaryota; kingdom Viridiplantae; phylum Streptophyta; class Magnoliopsida; order Fabales; family Fabaceae; genus Acacia; species Acacia confusa. The sequence continues at coordinate 3,583,669 of CM073506.1, read as the reverse complement.
CAGAGAAGCATCAAAAGAAGACAGCAAAATCGAAATTGAAGAAAGCAAACATGAAATCTGAAGGCGTCGTGAGTTTGGGAGAGAAGGCGTCGTGAGTTTGAGAGAGAAGGCATTAGAAATCGGTAATAATGGGTAGCTTCCTCAATTGGCCACATGGTACAAATAGCCGGAACACCAAGTCTCTAGTATGACGCTGAAAGACGGAGATTCACTCCCTAAACAAGGCGCTGAAAGACAATTCGTCAAAGAACTCCACCTTTGATCAAATCGACGAGGGAGACTATGGCGTTCTGCTTTCGGTCGAAGGAGCTGGTGGAGGTGACGAGGTGTCGGAGATTTGGAAGTGGAGGTGAATCTGAAGCACAAGGTGCCAAAGATTTGGAAGTGGAGGTGGATTTGAAGCACAAGGGTGGATCTGAAGGAAGGAGGCGGTGAAGCAATGAAGGAGAATAATGAGAACGACGGGTTCAGTATCTGAAAGGAAGGGTAAAGTTGGGAATTATAAAAAGTTTGGCATTTTTATTTTTTAAATAGTGTGGGGCCCATTCTAAAAGTAATGGGAGTTAAAGGATTTTAACGGCAAGGGTAATTTTACACTAGTTATAAAAGTTCATGGGTAATTTTGCACAAAAAAAAAAGTATATGGTGCTAGACGCACCTTGGGTAAAAGTCTATATGCATTTTTACACCTTTACCCTTTATTTAAATTTTTCCTCTGGGATCTGCAGGATATTGAGATATAAATTTTATATTTTTTATTGACAAATTATTCTAAAAAAAGTAAAATTAATATATCTTTTTTATGATTATATAATAATATTTACATTTACATTTATATTTCTTAGTTAATATTATGAAAAATATTTTATATTTTTATTTTATATCTCTTCTTTTCCCCATTTTTATGCAATTAATCATACATTAAATGCGAGTATGTGACATTAAGAAAAAAAATACTAGTCCATGAGAAACTGGTTTAATGGGAATGTGCCTTCTCCACTCAACTAGCCGACATTGCATGTGTGTCAGTGTCACGATCAAGCAAGACAAGTAAAGCAATTATCGGTTTCTAAATTTAAATTATGTCACTCTTCTTTCACTGCTACTAATTATCTTTTTTTTTTTAATAATAAGAGCCACTTAATTAATTTGGGTTGCCGTTGGATTGCCTTGGACTGGATGGTTTATAATGTTGGTTTGACACTTAATCGTAAAGACCCTAATCCAATCCATCCGTTTGGTATGATGCAAGAAAAGCTAACGTGGGTATATTAAAAAGAAGAAGTAACTTTTACCAGATGGAGAGAAAAGTGGGGGATATGAGGTAAGGAATACTGCCTCTGGTCAGTAATGAAATGGAAATGCAAAAAAAAAAAGAAAGAAATGGAAAATATATTGCCTCGATGTGTTTGGTTTGCATTAGAAAAGAAAATAGGAAAATTTTTGTTTTATTTAAAGAAAATGACATAGAAAAATGGGACAAAAGACCATGTTGCACTTATTATTATTAATCTTTTTCATTCCAAAATCAAACCCCATTCTGAAAACTCTGGAGATCTTTTTCCCCAAATCTCACACAAACGTCGTAGATCCTCTTTCCCCATCCCAAAATTGCAGCTAGCGACGCTTATTACTAACTTCATCGTCGACATCACCACATCCCTCTCCACCATCACCTTCCACCCTCCATTCCTCCAACTTCATAGTTGATTTAGTCAACTTGGAACAGAGTAAAAATCGAGAATGAGGGAGATAAGAGAAGAGATCATTGCCGGCGAAATTCATGTAGGGCGAATTGGACCCCACTTTGCTTCCATACCGTCATCTTCAACCTTCAACCTTGCCGATGACACTGCAAATCCATGTTTGTCGTTTAGTTCTCTTCCACCTCTGCCACACTATTTAGAACTTTATGGTATATTTTTGGCATTACAGATGGGTAAATGGTCGGCGCTAAAGAGGGGTAAGTAGATCTTTTTCCATTAACTCAACACATCAGAAAATGGGTTCCCACCAAAATATGTGGGAACAGATTTTCTGATATATAAAAGAAAATGTCCGACCGCACATTTTTCTGAGAAAATGTGAACCAAATAACTGCTTGTTGGACATAAAATATTCATTTCCCTCGTCTAATTTTCACTGAACCAAACTGACCCTATGTTTGTCATGTCGTGGAAATGAGACATAAATTTTATGTGAAAATGCCAAAATACATCAAGAAGAGAATCTTTCTAAGACCACCTTCATCCTTTATGTCCTTCGAAAGTCATCTTGCTTGCGGGCAAAATTTCAGATCTAGCGTTCAAATATACGTAAACTATAGCCAGTAAACAAATAAGAATAGGATCACCGAGTTAAATATGAAATCTTAACTTGAAGAGAGGCTCCTTATTCTGAAATCTGAGCCATCGAGATATTTCTGATCTGGTGTTCAGATCTGCGTCGTCAAAAGGTGAAATGCCGCTACTAGACTTGGCGATATCATTATGAAATCCGTGCCCACTGGAAATAGGGGTGTGAAGTTACATGCCTATTTTTTGGCCTGAGCCTAGCTTGTATATAGGTCTGGGCTGGCTTGTAGCCGGTTAAGAGCTGTTTTCTTTTTTTAATTTGCTAAAAACAGACCCACTTTAAACAGTCTAAAAACATGTTAAAATTACATATTAATATTAATGATATAAACAAGCCAGTCTGACATGTTTAAAAGGCCTCTTATTAGGCCTGAATTTGACCTTTTAAGTGAAAACATACTTTACAAGAGGCATTGGCTTGACCTTTTAACCTGACAGGTAAGGCTTTTAACAGGTCAAGCCACAGACCCTTGACCTATTTTCACCTTTAATGATAATTGAAAGGGTACAAAGGGTAATGCGGGAATTGAGGACATGGAAATGCAAATTTTAGCTTTTTTTTTTTTTTTTTTATGGAATTCATTTTCATGGGTTCCACATGGAATTCAATTCTACGAAATCCAGTTCCGCGTCTCCAATTCCATCGTACCAAACGGGCGTTATATTAAGGAGATGAGGGGTTATGTCTTTTACAACTATAATTGATACAGCAAATGGCGACATATATTATGAGGTTTCTTAAAAAAAGAAAATGTGGCTGATGCTTTTTTCTGTTTTTGTTAAATAAAAGAAAGAAAATTAATTATTAAAGAGCAAATTAAATCATGGCAAAAGGGAGAAGGCAAAGAAGTCAAAAGTTTGCATTTATGAAGTAAGGGAGTAGAGGCAATATAATGTTGGCTTGTGGAGAAAAACATGCACATCAGCACATGCCAGAGAACAACCTCCACATGCCTCACCCTGAGACTGTAGCACTAGCTTATGTCATGACTTGTCTTCTCTTGTTCCTTCTCCAACAGTAGCTTCAGCATACAAACAACTGAGCCCGGTTTCTCTCCTCATACATTTTCTTATAATCCCTTATTATCACTAAATTTTATTCGTCCAATCAATCTAAAATGTCACATCATTAAGTTATACTCTTTAGAATTTTTCTTTCTATTTCCAATCAATGGCCCATATGAGCTCATGAGAAACTTGATTATGAGAAAATCCTCTTCCCAAACTTCTAGAGGATAATTCTTACCTATCAAAGAATGAGAGTTAATAATTATTGTAAGATTTATTGACTCCGTTTATAAACTAAATAACTTTCTTACTTTCCCATTGTTTTCCCCACTAGGCTTAAACTGGGTTACTTTAACAATTTCTTAGATCAAGCCCCATCCAGTCCACTACATTAAGACTATTTGTGGGAACAAAACGAGGAGTACCGCGGAGGCTGTAGCCCAATAGGGCTTAACTGTTCCTTCTTGACAATAGCCCTTCTGCCATTAGGGGATCAAAAGGGAAACTACTATTTAGACTAGACCAGAGGTAGTAATTATTTTTCCAATGTGATTTATTATATACTTCATCTAGTCTTTATTATAAGGCACTAACTACCAAATATATTTGGTCCTTTTTATAAGGCACTTGCTTGTTTCTAAGAAGCATTGATTATTTTTTTCCATGTATGCCCATAATTAATAGGGGTAGTAGGTGAGAGTAATAATAATATAATATTATAGTTTACTGTAAATTGTAGGGGTATTATTAGAAATTACTTAAATTATAGGACAACTTTATTGACTTTAACTGTTTTTATTGGTTTGTGTGATTTGTTAGTTGGTGCCTTATAATAAGAACCAGAGGGAGTATGAGGTAAGGTTGTGAAATGAGTTTTGTTTTGATTTATGTAAATGTGTTTTTCCAACGTCAATTTAAACAAACTCTATACTCAAGTCTTGAATCTCGGTCAATTTTGATTATTTTTTTGCCCGCTTAATTTGGATTATTTATATTTGCTTATTTAGGGTTTTTCAAAAAGTATAGATTATATATAATCCCCTTGAACTCCATGTAGGTAAAATTTTCATAACTTTTCAAACTTAATAACCAGCAACCATTATTGTAAAAAACTAGTGTACTAAAGTGATATATTTTAAAACACAAATAAAAACTATTTAAAATAAAAAAAGGGGTAAAAAAACAATAAAAATGCAACATTTTTATCGTTTTTAATGAAAAAGATTGGGAAGATGTAAACAATCTAAATATTGAATCTCATGATGAGAAATACTTGATTGAAGTTGAAGTGGAGGAACCGATAGATAATCATGATTTGAACATTCCAAGTTTGTCAAGTGAACTTGTTATAAAAGCAAGAGAAGATGATGTATGATCATGCGTTTGATTTAAATCAATTGATTAGGAATTGTTAAACTTTATTCTTTTAATGTTTTGAAACTTGGTTGTAGGAGTTGTTAAACTCTTTTTTTTTTTTTTTGGTGTTTTTGGACTTATTTTTTATGGGAAAACATTTTCTCATGTTGTAGAAAAACCATTTTCTCATGTCACACACACATGAAATGATGGGATCCACATATACATATATGAATTCATATATGTATACCTGGGTCCCACCATTTCATGTGTGTGTAGGAAATTTTTTTTTCTCATGTAACATGAGAAAACCAAAGTCCATGTTTTATATAGTTATGTGACATATATATTTTAAGGGGTTTAGTTTTCTCATATTGCATGAGAAAACTAAGATTCCTACACACACATGAAATAGTGGGACCCACACACCCACACACACACATATATAAATTACTATATATAGATATGTGTGTGTGTCCTACCATTTCATGTGTGTGTGACATGAGAAAACACTTCTCCTACAATATAAGAAGTGTTTTTTCCCATATTTTAAATAGGAAATTGTTCATTGAATTTTGAATAGCGATTTATGTTTTTTTCTTACACGCACGCATGCAGGCGCACACACACACCCCACCCACACACACACAAACACACCTACCCACCCACACACACAATTTTGTATTATGACTTTAAGTAGTAAAAATTTTACGCTTCGTGTCATTTTTACGATTTATATCTCTACTATTGCCTTCCGTGTTTACATAGAAACTTAATTTGACAACATTGCTCTTGGCTCTTAAATTTATGCCGGTGATTTGATTAATTTTGCATATTCTTTATTTGCATAAAATTTAAAATTTAAGAGAATTTTCTACATATCAATCAAATTTTGATGGTGCTATATATACACAAATAAAAATTTGAAGGGAGTATATAATGATTGAAAAAAGCGAGTATATAATTGAGGAAAATATATGAAAAACCCCAAGCGAGTATATATATTCGTACATTTAATTTTTTAAAAAAATTGATATCATTAAAATACAGACATACCTATGACACAGAAAGTGAACTCTTTAAGAAAGCATAAACTCATTTTCCAAAATAAAGGCCAGAATTAGTAACAAAAATTTATATATTTAATGTGAAAGTAACTTCTCACGGGTTTTTCCGATTATAAAGATGGTTTCTTTTTCTCTCTTGCTGTGGGTGATTATTGGCCGAAGTGACTACATTTGTCACCATTTCACACGGTTTTGGTTTGTTTCCAAATGCTGCTTGTCGGCTTTCTGGAAAAAAAAAAAAAAAACCTCACAGGTGCCCTAACATTCTTTGTCACATTCAAGAATTTGGTCTTTTTGCCCATTCAATTTTTAATGTCACGTTGGAAAATGATGAAATTAAACCACTACTGTTAAATGTTGGTAACATGTTTTTAACCGCTATAATGATATTACCCCTTTTTAACATTATGACTTTGAGCTGAAATAATTCCGAATACTTATAGTTCATTTGTAAATATTTTCAGGATAAAAATGACCTAAACCTTATTCTTTTTATTTTTTTTGCTCAACATTATTCTTTTTGTTTAATTACTGATAAATAGTTAAATACACAGTACCATCACAAACACTGTATCGGGAATCAAATAACTCCTTAATTAAACTTTAATTTCCAAAATGAGAATATTAGTTCATAAATTCTCAAGAACCCATGCAAGGACCTGGTAGGGAACACTAAATCAGCAAATTCGGTAATTTCAGGCTCCATATCCCTAAAGGGCTAAACCTAAGTTAAAGTTGTGTTGAATTCTCTACGTACAACCTAAAGAGGATTAACGTCCATTATCCAAATTAGTGTCAATCCAAAATAGTTAATTTCCTAATCATCATTATAGGATAGCAGCACAGCCATCAAACAAGTATCAAGGTCGATAACAATCATTCAGTCTAAGGTTGTTTAAATCGAGATTTTACATAAGATCGGAAGAAGTATAAAAAATCGTAAAACGTAAAATCGTAATGTAGCAAAATCTTAAAAATATAAAAATGTTTGGAAAATTAGTAAAATTATTTTAGTGAAAAAAAAAATCGTAAAAACATAAAATCGTAATGATAAAACGAGATTTTAACTACCATGATTCAGTCTAAACATCAAAGTGAAAAAGAAGGTCAAGAACCAAGGAATAACACTGCACTATATATCTTTTAAAAGAACTTTTTCTCACCAAATCATATATTAGGACCAGTTTTCTCACCACCCTTACACTTGAGGTCCAACATTGATTTCTCCGTAGAGGGGACTTTAGAAGAAAACAATTTAAAGTAAGATACAAATTATAATTTCTGTTTCACTTGAATTAATGAAACCTTGACGGGTCAAAGAAAGCTATATTTACTTTGTACACCTCCAGCAACGAAGCCATATTTTTACCCCTCGGCCAGAGATATAAATCGTCTAGGGAAGAAGATGAGGCAGCATGAACCAGAGAGACAACCAATCCCCAGTTTATCCACTAATCTTATAAAATTTTGAAACATATTTTGAACTATTCATAAACACATTAAAGTTTATTGGATAACCACAGCTTGTACATCGTGATTCATTTACAGGATAAAAAGAATAACAAGCGTAACACAACCAGCTTTCCTCAAATGCTTATATATCCTTCTTCACATCCTATTAGCATGAGCAAACTACCATGGCATTACCAACAAGTGTGAGGAGAAGGAATAAATAAATAAAAACTAAGCATAAATAATTAATTTGACACAGTAAAAATTTAGATGCTTTGTCTTTTTATTATTTTCATAAACTCACAAACTCATAAAAAATAACACCGCATTTGGTGTGGATTATATAACTCACAAGACATTACAATTACGACACAATGAAAATGAAAACAAAAGCCAAAATGTACAAGAGAATCAATATATTGCGATTCAAATCTGCAATAATACTCAGTGGGCAGCTTTTTTCCCTTTGGGTTCAAAGACAAACTTAACCAAAGATTCCTTGGCAGGCAACAACTCAGGAAACTCCATTTTCAACTTGGAAACATCGATTTCAGAACTGTTTTGAGATGGGAAATGGGCCTTGTCCTGTTCTTGTGGTTTGAAATTAGCCCACTTGAAGTCAGGGTCAATATAGTCTTTATACATCTCCAGAATCTCATTGAGGGTCACCATTCCAGGATTAGACAGGTTCCAAAAACCCTTGAGGTTCCTCTTGGCCATCTTTATAGAGATTGGAACGAGTTCATCCAAAACAGTGATGTTTTTTGCAATGTTGGCCACTTTCCCAGATTTGGCAATCTTAGTGATGAAGTTGTTTGGGTTGTCCAGATCAGATGACACTGGTAATCTCAGTTTCAGAGTGCACACATTCTCATAGTTCTTCAACAGATCTTCAACCTAATAACATGTTTCCAAATGTTAGAGATTATGATTTCCAGATTCATATGCATTTGGTATGACCCCATATATATATATATATATATATATATATATATATATATATATATATATATATTCTATTATGATGTGTATAATACCATAACAAATTCATATATCACACTGTTAAGCACATTTTAATGCCCCGTCTGGTCTTCATTTCAAGGACCTCCAGCATATTTCATTGTTAGTTTATGGATGATCTACCAAGGTAGATTAGCTCAAACCCATTTAGCCATGGAGCTCAGATGCGCAAGAAAAAACTTATTGTGGGTTACTGGCAGTGAAGGACTAGGTTGAGGGAGTGGATGTGCTATTGAGGCTATCGGTTTTCTCTTACTTAAGTTACTATGTGTGACTAACGGTGATATTCCCATTAATACTCCCTCTGGTCCTTCTTGCTCTCATTCAAAGAACTCTTTAGCGTCTATGATCTCATACAAGTAGTGTATTTGCTGTGTGTTCATAATCTTGTCCAACCGTGATCAAGTTTAGTGTGGGCATTTGAGACAGTAGATTACACTTCAAGTATATTCATGGTATAACATTATGTTTTATCTAAAACATAAATTTTCACCTAAGTATCCCTGGCCACTAAACTTCCTAGCTAACTAATTAAATAAACTCTTCTAATTAATTAATAACTTTTATTTCTACTAATTTTGACATTTGACAAGAAATAACTAATTTTAATTTACTCCATTAGTTTACAAAAATTTATTATTCGGTGGGATATGAGAGAGCATAAGATTTGTGGGTCTCACTTAAGTGGGTTGACCATGAGTAAAAAGTGTATATACTTTTCTTCCACTTCTTATCTAAACTCTAAAGGCTTTTTGGTTTGAGGGGAGGGCGGGGGACAAAGAAGTTTTTACTCTCATCCTTACTAGATAGCTCATGAAATTTTTTTTAATATTCTAAAAGTCCACTCTCAACAAAAAAAAATATTATTCTCATTAATAACAATTTGGTTAATATCCTCCTTTCCCTCCCATCCCCTCATATCCCCTCCCCTCAAACCAAAACACACCCTTAGAGTGTGTTTGGCTTAAGGGTAGGGGATTGAAGGGAGAGTAGATGCTTTCTTTCCTCATTTGGTTTAAAATTTTAAAGGTGAGGGACCCCAAACCTTCCATCCCTCTCATCCAAAACCCCTTATTTTGTCTGCCCTCCAAATTAGAGAGTTTGGGGCCAAAACTTTTTACCATTGAACTCTTATAATTTTTGTGATATTCTGACTACAATACTCATGATAAAAAATATTATGATAAATAAAAATATTATTATTAAAATAAAAATATATTGTACAAAAATTATTATAATTAAAAATATTTTATTAAGAAATTAATTAATATAAAAATATTTTTGTATGAATAAGATGATTATAATTATAATATATAATATTCTTATTTTAAATAAAATATATATTATTATTATTAAAATAATTAGAACAAAAATATAATTTTATAATTCAAAAATATTATTATGAAATAAACTTGAAAAAAATTATTTTTTTAAATATTATTATGATTAAAAATACATTATCATAAATAAAAAATTATTATATTTTAATTAAAAATATTTTATAATAAATAAAAATTATTATTACAATATATTATTAAAATTAAAAATTATATTAATTTTTAAAATATAAGTAAAAATATTTTTTTATAATTAAAATATATTATTATAAAATTTATCAAAATATATATTATTACAGATAAAAATATTATTGCATATTTAAAATATATTTTTATATTAATTATAAATAAAAATATTTTTAAATTAATTATATAAAGTGTAAATTAATTTATATAGCATATGAATAACAAAATATAACTAAATAAATTAGTGTAGAATGGTAAATTGTTGTCATTCCTCCCCTCATCTCTTGAACCAAACAATGGATCGTTAAAAATCTCTTATCTCCTTTCACCACTAACTAAACCAAGGTAATCCTCTACTCTTTCTTTCTATCCCTCTTCTCCATTTCCTCCTTTCAAATCGAACAAGTCTAAATTTAATATTTTATAAAATATTTCCTCATTATTATTTTAAACTGTCATGGATAAAATTTAGTATTTTAAATTTATTTATTTATTTATAATTTATTATTTTATTAGTATCTTCATAAAATAATATTTAATCATAACTATTCAACGTTTAATATAATGGTTGGTAGATAAGCCAAGGGAAAGTAAATGCTAAGAGAAATGGAGACAACCAATCCTTGTCTGCACGCCAAAGCAGTTGGACCAATTAATAAACTTCTGTGTCTCCCTCTCTTTTCAGAAAAGACAGAAAGTACCAAGCTTTTTCACTACTTCACTATGAAATCCATTTTTAGTGGACACAGATTAAAGGACAGTTGGAGAGAATATGAGCGAGGGAGAGTCCCACATGTCATGGGACCCACCCAAATTCAGTTCCCCAATACTTGTATCATCCTCGAAAGTGAGAAAACTTATGCAAAACTTATTTTATAAGAAGATATTCACCACCCTTGTACTAAATGTAAAACATCAGATGAAGCAAAACTATAATATTAATGCAGAAAGATTTAGAAAGATGAGACATACCATGGATTCGGTTTTGGAATAGAAAGAATTAGGAACATTGGCAAGGTCTTCAAAGTTACTGCCCATAACATAATTGACCAACAAAAGTCCATATTCCTTGCACACATCAGACAACATCAACACACCAACAACGTTGTCCCTTGTGGTTTCTGGTTTATGAGCTCCAACATTAACAACACCAGAAGAAGCATTCAAAACATGACTTGGCTTAACCCTCTCAATATCCGCAATAACTTGTGACCTCTCCTCCAAATTCCCCCTCCCAAACTCAAACTCCATCCCCTCCTTCTCACATACCTTCCCCACGATGCTCCCAATCCATCCTGACCCTCCATATATCAGAAACTTCAGATCTGATGAGATCTTACCAGATGATGACAGTGACATAGAATTTTTCACTGAGGAACCATTATTATTATTATTAATATTTTTATTATTAACACCCGGCATTGTGAGCAATCTTGGATGAGGAACTAACGCTCCAGTAACATCACCCCACCAATTAGGGTTCTTAACGTACCATTCCATAGTTCTTTGAAGAGCTTCTTCCCAACTTGTACGTTCAAACCAACCCAAACCCTTGAGTTTCTGGTTATCTAAATAATACCTCTGGTCATTGAACGGCCTGTTTTCCACAAACCTAATGTGTGTTTCTGGGTCCAAACCAAAGAGCTTGCAGATATCTCTTGCCACTTCGATCACTCTCCTTTCCTTCTTTGTCCCGATGTTGTACACGTGTCCTACCTCGCCTCTGTGAAGAACAACCTCGAAAGCCTCGGCAACATCCTCGCAGAAGAGATAGCTTCTAACGTTTGACCCGTCGCCATGAATCGGAAGAATCTCTCCTTTCATGGCTAAAAGCATGAACTTTGGGATCAACTTCTCAGGGAACTGGTTTGTTCCGTACACATTGTTCCCTCTTGTGGTTATTATGGGGAGACCGTAAGATCTTCCGTACGCCATGACGAGCATTTCGGCGGCGGCTTTTGTGGCAGAGTAAGGGTTTGTTGGAAGGAGCTGAGAGGCTTCATGGTTTCCGACCACAGCGTCTTCGTCTGTCTCGCCGTAGACCTCATCGGTGCTGACGTGGATGAACCTTTTGATCTGAGGGGAGGCTTGCTTGCAGGCTTCTAGAAGGACGTGGGTCCCATAGATGTTGTTCTTAGTGAACTCGAAGCTGTTTCCGAAGGAGTTATCGACGTGGGTTTGAGCAGCAAAGTGCATGATGGTGTCGATTGACTCGGAGAGGAGGATAAAGTTGATCAGGTCAGCGCTGGTGATGTCACCTTTGACGAATTTGAAGTTTGGAGAGGAACGAGAAGGAAGGAGGTTGTTGAGGTTGGAGCAGTAATCGAGCTTGTCGACGACGACAACTTTGTAATCTGGGTGGTTTCGGATCAAGCGGTTACAAACATGGGATGCTATGAAGCCTGCTGCTCCAGTGATGAGAATGGTCTTTGGCTTGTAGCTTGTAGCCATGTCTATGCAGGCTCTGGTTAACAGAGACTATAAAAAAAAAAAAGAATTAGTAATTACAGAATTGTACGATTTTGTTGTCAAATATAGACTCCCTCTAAGTAATTAGCGATAAAATTTCGTTACTGAATTGACTTAGTGATAGAATTCTATCGCTAATTTACTGTTTTCTTTTGTAGTGAGCGAAACCAAAAAGAGATAAGGAGAGAAACAAAGATCCTAGAAACTCTAGAACATTATATATATGGAAACCTTAAGAGATAGAAAGAAATTAAAGGGGAGGGATACACACACACACACACTTACTTGGACGTACAGAAAAAGAATCAGAACGGAAAGCAAATGATGTGGCAGAGAGAAAGAGGGAAACAATATGAGAGAGAGTACTGTGAGGAATGGTTTGAATATATTATTGACAACCGCTATTTATACACATGTATCACATCACAAAATCATTGTTGTAATTATTATTTTCTTAATTTATTTACATTTTCATTTTTTTTTCTATTTTGTCTGAACAAATGAATATATTACGTCCTATTCATAATATGACACTTCACGTTAATAAAAAAATGATAATTAATCTATTTAATATGTCATAATTTTTTTTTCCTTTTACTCTTATTGAAGTGTTATTTTAAAGAGAGAGAGGGTCTAATGAGTGGTCAAAATTAAAAAATAAACATTAATCACATAGATAAAGCTAAAAAATTAAAATTAATTATTTAACAAATGACTTTTATTTTAGACCATAGTTTTCTCTTAGAAGCGCTTATATTATAGATCAGAGGAGGAGGGAGTATATACATAAATTATTGGGAGTTGCAAATATAAGAGAAAGTGATTCCTAAGTCATATATATAAAAGTTTGGTAACTTAATTATGTTTAATTCTTGAGTTAAGATGCAAAAATACACATGAGCTTTTTTCCTAGGAGCGCCCAGCACAAGCACTACGTGTTTTTTTTTTGGACCAAAAATACACACGTGATTACCATTTTGGAGCAAAAGTCATATCTCACCGTTAAATTACGGTTCACCGTCATTATATTATTGTTCATTACATCTCTTTCTCTCTAATCACGGTGAACAGTAACTTAACGGTGAGATGTGACTTTTACTCCAAAATGGTAACTACGTGTGTATTTTTACTCCAAAAAAAAGTACGTGGTACTGTGCACTCATGAGAAAAAAACTCATGTATATTTTTGTACCTTAACCCTTAATTCTTTAACCATAATACTGTTAGTTTTGTTGAAATAATTGCTGTCACTGAAATTTTAAATATTGATATAATATTCTCAAATTAATACTAGCATATGATTGACAAAAAAAAAAGGTACTTCATATAAAATTAAGGTACTGGACCGAGATCTTGTCCAAAATTAGCGCACCAAATATATATTACTTTTGCCAAACATTTATTTATTTAGATCGGTGGGACCCAATTGACACGTTCAAAAAATGTTGAATCTTTCAAAGAATCGTAGGTAGAAGAAGGGGTATGAATGAGAGAAGTTGCAACGCACGGTTCCCCGTCAGCCCTTCCTCTTTAAACCTTTCCCACTCAGCTACGTGTGCATTTGAGATTTTAATATTCAAATGATTTTTAATTTTTTTTTTTCAATTATATAATTAGTAGTTTTCATGATTGCTTCACTTGAAATCTCAACTTTTGTTTAAGGGATACTGAGTCTTTTTTACCCAATCCAATTACGACTATCATTGATCCCATATGCACATTCTATAATCGTATAAGTTTTTTTTTCTTTTGTAACCCACACAGCTTAGTTTTTACGACTTTATGCGATTAATTAGCAACCAGAAAATTATCATTTTAATGTAATTAAAATAATTCATATGAATATACCCAATGCATATAATATCGAGTCAATAGGCTATTTTTAAGTATAGGTGATCAATATGATATACTCCCTTCTCTCTGCTCATCATTTGGGGTATAAAACTCTCCATGAATTTCATTTAATTGTATGTTATTTAATTAATTAGGAGATTGTCTAGTAATCTTGGAAATATATAGCAAAGCAAAAAATATTCAAGAGAAAATAACACATCCGAGAAAGAGTATTATATTAAGGACCAATGGAAATGGTCCCCCAAAACGTTTTTTTTTAATTATAAAAATTATTGATAAGAATGACCTGATCCGATTACCCATACTATATAAATACAAAATTTACAAAACATCAAGATTTTCTGTATATAAAAATTTATTATATCGTTTTTACTAATAAATGTTTAACGGAGGATTTTCACCAGTTTTTCCTTTAATTATTAGAATTTAATACTCAAAAATAAAAGTACTTCAATAAGTACGGGTATTAAAATATAGGTAAATTGAAGAATATATAAAATTTGTTTGATTAAATATTATTAGTCATTACTTGTCACATCATCTTTTTTTCGGTAGTAATATTAACGATGTCAAAATTATAAGATCAAACGTATGCTTTATAAAATTAAGGGATTAAAGATTTATCTTGTATAAAACTTAAAGAATTAAAAGTATGGATAGGATATTCTTACTATCAATGTTATTATCATTTTTTTACTGTTAGATTAGAATTTCAATAGAAGAGAGAAATGATAAAGATAGTTAAGATTATGATCTAATGGTGGAAAAGTGATAGCAACATTGATCGTAAGAAAAAATGGTAGCAAGAATATCTTATTTTCATAAAAGTATATTTTAGCTTAAAATATTTAACAATAAAGGAAAGAATACAAAACTGAACTATAATAATAAAAAATATAAAAAATAAAGGGGCAGGCGGCTCCGTTAGTGAAAATGGGGCACGGGACACGTGGGGGCATTATATTATATTAATATACCTCCACATCTTGGAAACTGCGAGACCCACATTTTCATTTCTTGCCATTGTTAAGATTTGCGCTTACTTCAAAGCTCATTTAGATAATCAATAGTCCAAACTACGTCTTCAGCTCACGAGACTCTCTTTAATTACAAAAATTGTTTTCTATATAATTAAAATTTTGAAGTATATGTATTATTGTGGTGATTATAGCAAATTTTGGTATTAAAGTCGAGAGTGAGTATTAGTTTTAACAAGTAAAAAATTAGAGGTTAAGTTTTTTAATTTTATCAGTTTAAATTAACCCATTGATTATGTGAGGATTTTTTGGTCAAAAAATTATATGAGGATTTAAAATTAGGATTTTATTTAAGAAATTCATAACTCATTATTTATAAGATATTTATATAACTAAATTTGAATTTAATGATTGATTTGGATCATTGGAGCTATTATTTGGTTATAATAGATTTAAGACGTTGGATAAGTTAATAATATATCATTTGAAAATTTTTGGAGTTGAAAATATAAGTTGTATATTAGATATTTTGTACAATTAGATAAAATTAAGGTTAGTTTGTGACTCAACTGAGTTGTTTGGATAGAGGAAATTTTTTTAATTAAGGTTAGAATAAATAATTAAGAATTTATTGTGGAATTAGAATTTTGGTTAACGATGATGATGAAGAATTTATAAAGTTAAATTAATTATTTAATTTATGTATTAATTTGTGTCTACATTGAGATTTAGAATTGTAGATTAACTTGTAACCTGGGATTTGTGATTTGTGCTCTTGTTTCTTAAGCTTGCAAGGTTAAGGTGTTGAAAAAACATGTTCACATAAATTGAGATAAGAATTTTCTTACATGTTTACTTTTTACACTATAAATCATGTTGAAAAAATAATTTCTACCGCTAATGTAGATACACAATTAAGCATTAAGTGGAGATAACCATATATAATTGTGTTTCATTTTATTGTTATGGGTTATAAGATGTTTTCAACTATTTATGTTCATCTAAATATATTAAGGTTTGACAATCGTTGTGTGAATTAATGATGATCTTATTATGAAAAGTTTAGTAAAGTGGAAAGCTAAGTATTTTATATTGGATAAAGGTGTAAAAATGCACATGTGCTTTGCCCTTAGGAGTGTCTAACACCATATGCTTTTTTTGGGTGCAAAAATACTCATGAACTCTTAAAATTGGTGCAAAAATGCCATGTCATTTAAAAATTACTAACGTCCGTTTATTACTATTTGAAAATACCAAAATACCCTCCACCAACCTCAATGTTCATCTTCTTCCCATCTAAATTCATCACCGACAGAAATCATTTGCCACACCCAGTTTACCATCGTCCTATACCTTCATCTGACCACCTTCCTCGTGCAAATAGGAAGAACCAAAAATGAAGGCAATCATAGAAAAATCGAAGGAACAAATAGAGAAAAATCTGAAGCAAACATAGAAATCATAGAAAAAACGAAGGAACAAACAGAGAAATTACAGAACAGAGAAATGAAATCGCAAAAATCGCAAACCCAGTGCGCGAATCGAAATAGAGAAATCAAAATCTAGAACAAAAATCATTATTTTAAGTCAAAGGCTTGTTGTCGAATTAAACCAAAACCAGGCCAAGAAACTGGATGCTTAGTCCTGTTTGATGTAGGAAGCAATACAAGTAAGTAAAGCCAGAGCATTCTCACACGTTGGCTTGAACACATGGAATGCGTGGTTTTCCCCTTTCATCTCCAACACATCCACTTGTCCCAAAAATCCATTCTTCTCCAGACGCCTATGACGTTCACCTGAGAAGTGACGAAGTTGAGGATATTGTTGTAAGTTGGGGAGAAAGTGGTTTCGATGCAAAAGTTACCGCCGTGGAAGTAAATGAGAACAGGTAATTTCAGATCTGGATTCGTGATTTTGGGAAGGAAAATCCTGGCGGATATTTCCTCGTCTTCAGACATCACTATGTCTCTAGATTCGACACCGGTGACGGAATCGATGCTCGGAGGAATGGTTTTAGAATGAGAAAAAGGGGTTGAGAGCTTGAGAGAGGGGAGGTGAGGAGGAAGAGGGTGAAGTGAGAGAAAGTCAGGGGGAAGGAATGGCCGAAAACACCATTATTAGGAAGTGGGTAGTTTGGTTTGATGAACGGAGAGTGATATTTGGGTAGAGTGTGAGCATTGGACACTGGACTTGGCATCTGTGACTAATCAACAATGGAAGATAGAAAGAGAAAGAGTAGAGGTCGCAGGGGTAGGGAAGGAAATAATAAAATATTTATATTTTTTATTTATTTTAATATGGTGGGCCCCAACACAAATCTAACGGACATTAAGGGAGATGATATTTTTGCACCACTTTTGAGAGTTCATATGTATTTTTGTTTCAAAAAAAAAAAAACATATGGTACTGAACGCTACTGAGGACAAAGCATATGTGCATTTTTGCACCTTTACCCTTTTATATTTGTATGTTTGGGTTTTGTATCCCAAACTTAATTGTTATGAATTCTTGCATGTTAAACTGTATTATTTATGAGGTTTAAGATATCCTTTCTTCTCTAACCATTACCGTGCTTGTTATATATTGTATGTGCTTGTAATCTTTTTGCTATAGTGGTTTAGCCTTTGTTTGGTTATTTAAATTCTTTTAATCATAATAATGATTTTCTGAATAAGTTTATACCTTTTTCTATCAAAGTTAAGGTTTTAAAGAGTTGTTTTTTCCCTATTAGTACTAGTACAAAAATTGTTTTTTTTTATCAGGTAAAAAATGCTTTTAGGACTAGTTTTAATCTGATCTTGATACAGTTAGTCTTAAAAATCTATTATTTTTTAGATTAGTTGGGATTTAAAACTGACTTTTTAAAATATAAGGTTTCAAAAGTAAAACTTTTAATATCGATTGTACACATTAACCAATGTTAAAGGTCTCATAATTTCTAGAGTTCAATGCTTGTACTAGTTTTTGAATTCTTTCAGTTATTGAATTTGAATTTATGATTTTTTTCTTTTTCCTTGTCAATCCTCAAAGCTGCAAGACATGCAAAAAATTGTGATAGATTCCAAATCGATTTCATTAACCGTAACAATTTGGATCAATTCTTTTAAGAGATGAAAACCTCCATTGGAATCGACAAACGAACTCGCTCATTGCTGCTTCCAAGCTAGCGCATTGGTAGTGGTTATTTTCTTTTAACTGCTACAAAATTCGTTACCAATAAGCCCAAAACACGATTGATGCCATTGCAAATTGGCTGCGGTTTGTGCTTAAACCACTACCAGTGAACTGCTACAAAGAGTTATTTATTTATTCATTTTTTTTGTAGTGAACCAAAACCATCCAAAGCAAAGCTCGCAATAGGCAGCAATGACACCGAAGTAGAAGCGCAAGACCATAGAACCACTTCGATGACTCCCTTGAGGATCTCAAAGCCGCTCTGTAATCTACAAATGGGAGATAACATCAAAACCACAACCGACCATACAAAAATAGAGACAAAGTGAAAATGAAGGGAAGTGACCTCGCGCTGCTGGCGTTGAAGTTCATTGATCTCTTTGCGTAGCTCCCCCTCCTTCTTGTCCATGGCGGTGCTCCCCATTGAAGTCGCTGATTCTAGAAAGCTAAGGAAGCAGTGACGCACTATCATCAACAGACGAAGTGTGTTCAATAATAAGGGTTCTTTGGAAGAAGTATTTGGTGGGAAGAGCAAGACCACGGACCATAGGCCTTCTAGTGAATGAAAGACTAACAGGTACAGAGAAGGTAAAAGGAAGCGAAATTCAATTTTGGGTAGAAGATTTATCTTTTAGATGGGTTATTAGAAATAAAAGGTCTAAATTTAGATAAGTTATTTGTATCAATCAAACTTAAAAGTAATAAATATTTTTTTTAATCTTTTAAATTGGTTATTTGCAACAACCGATCTTAAAAGTAGTAGTCTTTTTATTTATTCCTTTTAACTTTTTAGATTGGTTATTTGTAACAACTAGTCTTTAAAGTAATAGAAACTTTTTAATAATTTTTTAAACCAGTTATTCGTAATAACTGATCTTAAAAGTAATAGACATTTCTTTTAACATCTTAGACTAGTTATTTGTAACAAGCAATTTTAAAATTCATAGACATTTTTTTTTAATAAACAACCAATCCTAAAAGTAATAGACATTTTTTTAAAAAAACTTTTAGACCAGTTGTTTGTCACAAGTCTTAAAAGTAATGGAGATATTTTTTTTTTTTTAAAAAAAAACCTTTTAGACCGGTTGTTGGGGAAACCAATATTTTCTAGACCTCATATTAAAAGAATCAGTTAAAGAATTCTTTATATTTATGAAACTGCCACTAGTTATATTTTTTAAACCTTATTCTCCACAACAGTCTAAATGAGGCGTTCTAAAAACCAATTTTTGTGTCAGTGTATCTATGATGACATTTTAAAATATTTCGTTGAACCATAATTCTAACCTTTTGAGAATTTAAACATATATCTCTTTTCGACTACGGTACGGTAGACTTATCAAAATTAGCTTCTTCCTTTTTTTTTTTTTACCCCCAGTATATTAATGATTTAAATGGTTTAATTATATTGTGGGAACCTTGAAATAACTCCCCTTATTTATTACGAAATTATGAGATTGTGAGATGCAATTCCCATTTCCACCGTCACTGGCCTTCCTTTTCACAACCACTCATTTTTCCAATGGACATAACATTAAATATTGATTGTCATGTTTTCCTTTACACATTCTCTGCACAACCACTACTTTAGTCTAATATTTTTTATTACTTCATATTTGAGCAATATTATTGTATAAATAATGTGATTGTCACTTACTTTTCCAAAATTTAATATGATGTCAAAAACATTATATATTGTTACACAAATGTACCAGAACCTGGAAAACAGGAAACAAAATGTGCCCGGGTGACACGACATATTCATGGAGTATTTTTTTTTTGTCTTTGGAACTATATCATTATTTATGGCGGTGTAACTTTCATTTTTAAAACTTAAATTATCAAACTGTCACATATTAAAAAAAAGGAGGAAAATGTTTTATTCGTTTGATTTGAAGATTGAAATTGCCGTAAGCTCAAAGTATTGACAATTTTAAATTTGATTGTGATCGCTAACGTTTTTTAAATAAAATTAAATATGTGTGTGTGTGTGTCTATCAAGTGATGCATATGTGTTTATATATTGACACTTGACAGTTCTCTGGTGCTTCATCAAGCTAAGTTTAACCGAATTATATTCATAGATGCCCCGCCCCCAAAAAAAAAAAAAAAAAAACCCTCTTGTATTAACTAATACTATCTCCGATCCTGAATAACAATGTTTATAGTGTAAATTATATTATAAATTTTATCCTATATTTATAACTAGAAGGAGTGGCTTACATGAAATTTTTCATATTATTTTTATTTTTCTATCATTAATTATTGATTAATTTTATTGTATTACTTAACTATTTGAACCCAAAACCAAAATCACTATAAATTAAATTTCTATTGTCTCTTGGAATATTATTTTTTATAATTTTTTTAGATTTAGTAGCGGACCAGAGGTCCATTATTTTGGATTTTGATCTCACATAAAGTTATATTGCTGACCATTTCTTTATGGAATTTAGCTACCGCCATTTATAAATTGATATAAAATGTACCTTACATTTTAAACCACTATTGCATAGACGTACATAATAACCACTCTAATTCTAAATATAAGATTCAAATAATTTTTTGAGAAATTAATGAGCTACTTTTAGTCATTTAAATTTACATAAGATATACTTTTGGTCCATTAACTATATAAAGTATACTTTTGATTCTATGATTTTAACATCGTTAATGTTGCTAACGGAAAATCCTGATGTAACAAACTTAAGTGATGACTTTGTAATTAAATGCTTTTAATCTTAAATTTAAAATGTGTAAATTGAAAAATATCTAAAAGCCTAATGAAACAATCAATATCAACACCTTGATTCTATTAAAAAATTATAATTTAATAATCTAAATATATTAGTTTATTAAAAAAATTAGTTTAATAATCTATATAGTGAAACCCCGATTTCATTTGTAGGAATCTGTCGGTTTATTTTAGTTTAATAATCTAAATATATTATATTAAAATTAAAAATTTAATATATTTTGTCAGCTAAATAGTCATTACTTAAGTTTGCTGCGTCACAGCAATGTCTTTCTTAAGCAGGTCGATTAACGCTTGTTAGATCTGTATTATCTTCCATCGCTTACTTTCATATGCAATATGCTAGGCTCCCATGTAGTATATGCAATGAGATTGATAAGATTCCGAGGCAATTCATTTGGGGTGACTCATCCTCATAAGACCTACCATGCGTTAAGTTGGGATGTGTTGACAAGCCCAAAAAGCATGGGAGGACTTGGGCTTAAATCTGCTCATTTAATTAATGATGTATTTCTTATGAAGTGTGCTTGGAGATTCCAACATGAGAAAGACGCCCTATGGGTCCGTCTTTTAAGAGGCAAGTATAAGGTTCCAATTGGGACCTTTCCAATTCTTAAAGCAGGAGGCTCACTTTTTCTGGAGTGCTTTATGTAGTATTATTATCAACATGAAGGATGAGGTGTTATGGGAGATTGGAGATGGTGCTTCCATTTCATTTTGGCATGATAAATGGGTAGCTACAAATGTTTGTCTACAGGATTATGCTACGAATCCCATCCTTGAAGTTATGAAGGATAGTAAGCTAATTAATTTTCACTACAAAAAATTTAGTTTTTTGAGACGGAAAAATTCCGTCGCAAAATTCCAATTTTTCATCGCAAAATAGGATTGCAACGGATTTCGTCCGTCGCAAAAAAAGCCTCGCAATTGTGACGGAAAATTGAGTTTCCGTCGCAATTTGCGACGGAATTTTAGTTCTGTTGCAAATTTTGAAATTTGTGACGGAATTTTGTTTCCGTCGCAAATTTCAAAATTTGCGATAGAAAAAAATCCGTCGCAAAATTTTTTAAAAAAATTAAAATTTAAAAAATCGTAAAAAATTATTTATAAAAGAAAAAAAATTAAAATTATTAAAAATATATAAAATTGAATGAAAAGATATATAAAATTTTTTTAAAAATATATAAAAATGATTAAAAAATAAATAAATTTTAATAAAAATTTGTATATGATATATTTATAAACATAAAAATATATGATTTATAAATGTGGTCATCATAAAAGCTATACATAATATTTCTCCCAAAAAAAGACTAAGTAATAAAACCAGAAAAAATAAACAAGCAATTAATCTTCATTTTCGGATTAAAAAAATAAAAAAGCATGTCATAGCAAAAATAAAGCACATATTCTATACAAACATGATTCATTTTTAGATGGGGAAGGGGAAGTGAATGAAAGAATGAAAAACGAAGAATGAAAACAGGGAAGTTGAAGAACAAAGAAGAAAGTGAAGAAGAATGAAAGAATGAAAAACGAAATAATGAAAAGTAGAAGGATGAA
The DNA here is from genome assembly GCA_037074495.1 of Acacia confusa. Taxonomy (NCBI): domain Eukaryota; kingdom Viridiplantae; phylum Streptophyta; class Magnoliopsida; order Fabales; family Fabaceae; genus Acacia; species Acacia confusa. Next base: position 3,561,097 of record CM073506.1, on the reverse strand, counting down.
AGAGGGAAAAAAGGGGGGAGTTGCGACTAAAGAAGAAGAAGAAAGCAATGAAAATAAGCAACTAACCTGGGGAAGAAGAAGAAGCAATACTGAGATCCCATGTGACTGAAGAAGAAGAACAAGAAAGCAATGAAAAACGATAGAAAATGAAGAAAGGAATGAAAAACGAAGGGAAGGAATGAAGAATGAGAGGAGGAATCGGGGGGACGGGGAATTTATTTGTTTGATGAAATTTTGCGATGGAAAATAAATTTCGTTGCAAATTTGAGGGGGGACGGGGAATTTATTTGTCTGACAAAATTTTGCGATGGAAAATAAATTCCGTTGCAAATTTGTTTCCGTTGCAAAAAGACAAAATTTTGCGACAGAAAAATTTTCCGTGGCAAAATTTTTCAAAGGGTTTATTCCATTGCAATTGCGACGAGAAAAAATTTACAGAAAAAGATTCCGTCGCAATTGTGACGGAAAAAAATTCCGTCACAAAACCCTTTGGGAACCCTTTGGGTTTTGCGACGGAAAAAATTCCGTGGCAAAACCCTTGAGGTTTTGCGACGGAAAAATTTTCTGTCGCAAAATTTTGCGATAGAATTTTTTTCCGTTGCAATTTTTTTTTAATTCTTTCTGGTCAAAATTTTGCGACGGAATTTATTTTCCGTCGCAAAATTTTTTTTTTCTGTCGCAAATTTTAAAAAAATTGCGATGGAATTTTTTTCTGTCGCAAAATTTCATCTTTTTGCGACGGAATTCAAATTCCGTCGCAGAAATGCAAAATTTTGCGACGGAAAAAATTCCGTCGCAAAATTCACTATATTCTAGTAGTGTTTGTCGATCAGAATGGGGGTTGGGATTTTTCATTGATTAATAGTATGCTTCCTTAGAATGTGATCGATCTAATCAAAGGGGTGTTGCCACCTGCTCCTGAAGATGGTCCAGATCGTTCCTTCTGGCTACCTGGAGGATTATCGGGTGTTAGTGTCAAAGGTTGTTATACATTCTTAGCTGAACCTGGTTTCCGACAATCACAAATTTGTTCTGCTGTATGGCCCAAGCTGTGGAAGTGGAAGGGCCCGCATCGTATTCAGGTGTTTGGGTGGAAGCTTTTTCACAAGAGACTGCCTGTTTATTCATGGATAAAGGTATGGACTGCGCATGATGGTATCTGCTCATTATGTAATCTTGAAGAAGAGACCCTGTTGCATGCTTTTCGGGATTGCCCATCTGTACGGGATCTCTGGTCTAAATTACTACCAGACTCAATTGCCCATTATTTCTTTAGGTAAGGATGGGAGGATTAGATTCTGATGAATTGGTTGAATGATGAGTTGAAGGAAGGTGGGGTTTGGTGGTATGAGGGCTTTATTGTTGCATGCTGGTTTATCTAGAAGTGGAGAAATGAGTCCATTCATAGTATGCAAGAGGGTACATGCAGATATAGGCCCAAACTGATTGCTAAGATGTTGGAGGATGTGAGGAACGGAAACGATAAGGGGCATGTAGGAGTACTTCATAAGCAAAGCCTGGTTTCGTGGTTGTCTCCAATTGCTCCGTTTGTGAAGCTGAATTCCGATGGAGCTTCAAAAGGACCAGACCAGTTGGTGGCTTGTGGTGGTCTGCTACGAGATCACTCTGGAAAATGGTTGGGAGGTTTTTCTTTGCGTCTGGGCAGATGTTCCGCATTGACAGTTGAGTTGAGAGGAATAATGAGAGGTTTGGAACTGGCATGGGAGGCTGGATATAAGTATGTAGCTATTGAAAGTGATTGTCATTCAGCGATTGCACTCCTCTCCAAGCAAGGGAGTGCAGCTCGGGAGTCCCACTTGGTGTCTCGAATACGAGCAATTTCACAAAGGCATTGGGTGGTTCAGTTCTGTCATGTTCTACGGGAAGCAAATTAGTGTGTGATTGGTTAGCCAATCATGGGTTGCTGCATGGGGGGTCTCTGGATGAAGAAGTTTATTCATCTCCACCACCTGGGCTGTACCAGTTCATCATAGCAGACATCATGGGAGTTGAGCATATTCGGAATGCATGTGGGATTTCGTTCGTCTTTTATTTTTTCCTGTTTCTTCTTTCATTTGTAGGCTATTTTCATTCTACTAATAATAAAAAAAAAAGTTTGCTGCGTCAATATTTTCCATTAGCAACATTAATAGTGTTAAAAATATAGGACTAAAAATATACTTTATAAAGATAAAAGACCAAACGCATATCACATGTAAACCGATATGATCTTAATGTACTAAAAGTATAGTATAAGTTACTTAAGCATATCATATATTATGTATTATTAGATTATGTATCAATTTATTAGTTAAACATAATAATTTGGAGAGAAAAAATATAAATATTTTAAAATAATTTAATTAGCTTCCTTAATAGTTCCGAAAAAAGTCAACTAAATTTTATATTTAAGATGAGAGGTAGTATTGTTTGTCCGCAAAAGAAACAAAAAAGGGTTAGAGCTGGGAAGGGCGTCCTACATCTAATGGATGTTCAAAACTATTTGAACTTAATTAGAAGGAGATATATAAGTAAACTTAAATTATTATGTATTTATTTACAATTTCAAGACATAAGAATATTTGTGGGTTATTTTATTTTATTTTATTTAAGTACTTCTTTAACCCAATTTCATTTTATATGGATTTTTTTCCTCAATTGAGTTCACACCAACTGGTGCTCCAATAGCTATAATCAATTTCCTTTCAAAAATGGATACTCCTTCCACACTCCAAAAAGAATGGGTAATTGATAAATCCCTATAATTAGATGGTTTTATATGTCTAATGGTATGAATATTGAGCTAGCTAGAATGTGCCTGTTATACATACTTGTGCTTAAAAAGGTTATTAGGGAAATTAATACAAATATTAACAAATTATTCTTATTTTCGTATTTTCCTCAAGGGACGAGGGAAAGGATCTTTTTTGTGGAATTGCATGTCCAGGGAATTACTAGGCCTCAAAGGAATTCCATTTCCATTTCATCCATTAAAGGAATTCTGATTCCTTTCTTGCTAAAAATAATAGAAATGACATACAAGGGCCAACTGAAATAAACAACTTGAAGTACCAGAATAGCAAGGTGACAAGTGTACACTCGAGCTGGAAATTCAGTTCAGTTTTAACTTCCATACTGTGACTGCATTATCTATATATAGGTTTAGATATTGTGGTTGCTTGCCAGAAAATGATTAAATTAAATGTTGATTGGATGTTTCTTATTTGAGTGACATACGGATGCTTTGATTAGAGATTGATTTGTGATTCAGATATGCTTGAGGTTTATTGTATAGTATAACTGTGAACACATCTTCTCTGTTTCTAGCTTAATCTGATGGTGTATTAATTTCAGGCAAGATCTTGCGTTGATATGCGATTGGGTTGAGGTTCGTGGAATAATACCACCTCCGTTCATTAATGTTAGAATTAGTTGATGGTTTGATTTGGTCATAAATATCTTCAAAATTATAAATTTTCTTTAAAATACCTTTATTGATCACACACATTAAAGGGGTTTTATTAAAGGATAATTATAACGAAAGATGATAATTTTAAAAAAATCAACATATATTTATTACAAATAACTAACCATACTAATTTTCTTAATTTAACTAAATTAACCAACTAACTCTTATATTAAACATCAAAGTAGTATATGTTTGTTGTGATTACTTGGATAGGGACATATTACAAATCACACTCTTAACTAACCAAGGTCATAGGAACAACAGTAGAATAAATTTTCATATAGGTTCAAATTGTATTCAGAACCTATAATATGACTTGTCATCATGTTGAACTCACTACTAGCTATTGAATTGTTGATACATTATGGTTATTATAGGTCATAAATTACGGTTCCAAATTGTCATATGTGTAGGCACTATATTTACTCAATTCAGAACTATATAATATGTTGAGAGAATGTATTACAGTTATTTGTTAATAACCATAATGTATAAATGTATTGGCTTTATATTTTTACTATATATAGTTATTTTGATTATTTAATTTAATTTATGTTTATTGTTAATATTTATTATATAAAACACAACATAATCACTGATAATAACAAGATGATAATATTAAATTAAACAAATTATTTATAGTATTCAAAATTCAATACATTATTATAGATAAACATCATACAATTTAAAAGAAATTAATCATTTAAACACTCCAAAACATTATCTTATAAGTTTTTGAATTATAAAAGAAAATCTATGGTATTCTCCAATGCGTTTGTTGTACATTGTTGACTATGTATCAATACTTCAAAGTTACTGTGATTGAAAAAGGATAATATAAACATCAAAATCAAAATATATATAGTAAAATTGAAAAATATTAAAACGTAAGTAAATCTCATATCTGGTTCAACAAATTTGATTTCAATAGACTTGCTAAAGTTTAGGAATGAGAAATGGTAAATGTTCAAGTAGATCATAATTCAATAAAACTACTAAAAATGAGGAGAAAAAATTATATTGATTTTAGTCTATATAATCTAGCGGGATTATAATTATTTTAACAACAATAAAACAATAATAAAAATTTCGACTTTTTACCTCATCGTTTTTTGGTGCTCTCTAGTTTTCTCTAGTGTTTTTCTATGCTTTTTATCTTCAAACCAACAGCCATAATTAAAAGAAATAAAAAAAAATTTAGATATTGCTTTTTGTCTACAATTCTTCTTCTAGATAATCTAATGACCTTGAACTTCAATTAGTGAGCTCTCGTTATTAAAAAATAAAATAAAATGAAACTAAAAATGTTGATTGAAAACAATGAAAGCTTACTTGAGGAATGATCATGAGAGGAAAGAGTTGCAAAATGAAGAATCATGTTAGTGGTGGAGGATGGAACCTGCATCGGTAGAGCAAAACCAATGAAAAAGAAAAGTGAGACTCACTAGGGAAGTTTAAAAACGTTTAAGAAGAAATTGGAAAAGTTGCTTCAAATAAACTTTTTTTAATAATCTTACCACCTTATATTTCATATTGTTAGAATCTTGCCTTTTTAGATGAAAGAATATTTAACGGTTCTTTGTAAAGAACCCTAATGTATTGTTAATAATATTAATTAATTTATCAACGAAGAATATATTAATGTATTGTTAGATTACAAGACAATTCTTTATGAAAAATAGTAATGCATTGTCAAATATATATATATTTTTTATATTAAATGATACTTAAGGGTTCTTTATATATAAATGTAACATCATCAAATAATTTTTCTGTCAAAATCCTACCTTTTTATATTAAATCATACTTAATGATTTTTTTTATGAAGAATTGTAATGTATTGTTAAATAACTTTTTTTTCATATACTCCCACTTTCTTATATTTGACATTTTTCAGAATCCACTTCTTATATGTGACGATTATATTTTTATTTTATTTTAGAATCTCACCTTTTTTATATATGATGGTTTTCATTGATAATTGTCAAGTCTTCTTAAAGAATACATAATGGTTCCTTATAAAGAACTATCAAATATTGTCAAATAATTTTTTTTTCTTCATAATCTAGTCTTTCCTTAAGATATTAATAGATAATATATATTAAGTTAATATAATAACATATAATATTTATCTTAAAAGTATAAATTTGATATGTTATTATATAATTATATCTTAACATATTGTATTTATCTTAAAAGTATAAATCTAATATATTATTATATATTATATGTAATAATATCTTATATTTATAATCATACTTTACGGTTAATTATTACAATAGCTATGTATTTTTTTTATTGGTATAATGTTGAAAAAATAATTGTTTGTAAGTATTACATAACGTTTGTAAGAACCGTCATATTTGTATCTTTGCAAATTCTGCCTCTCAATGCAAGAAGGTGCACATGTAACTGTTATATTTTGTTATATTTTAGCATCATATATTATTGTGTGACCTCCTCCTTGACATATATGATATTTATTCATTGTAACCGTTATTTATTACATTTTATATATGCCTGAATTTGTAGTAGTGACAACATATCTAAATGAATAAGGAAGACTAGGAAACACTTTAAAGGGATCTCTAAATCCACTATTTATACTCTTTCATTCATTACATAACAAGATAAACTGATCAAAGTTAACTTAGTTACAAATTAGGAAAAGTTAGGGTAGTCATTCATAACATTGGTGTAACGCCCGGCCCTGAGGGGCTTTTATTTATCAAAGTTATTGTGTACATACATCAAAGTAATTTGGATGACTTAATTGTGGAATAAATCTTTGATAAAATAACTTATTTGAAAATGTGAAGATAAATTTTTCACGACTCGAATTTATCCTATAGTCGGATATTAATACAATAATCCAAAAAATAACAAACAAATGATAAACGACATACTAAAATCCAACTACATATTTTTCCCAAAAGTTCCTTTTCTTATAGTTGTGTTTTCCCTCTTGATTCTGATCTATTGCCTGTCTCTTTCATATGGTCTGAAGTTCAAATGAATGAATCCTAAAGTAACAGTAAATCTTATATGCAAGTATGTTGTAACATCCCAAATTTTTGATGTTGGGAATTAAGAAAAATTAATTATGAAATTTGGCCAAATAATAATTATGAAGTGAATTATTGGGAATTTAGCCTATATTTTCCCTTAATTTATCTTGGGAAAAGAATAAAATTCAAAGAAATACTTGAAAAGTGATAATTGTGACCTAGATATTACAAGATTAATATTTTATGGCCAAAACAAATTAATTGGGAAAAAGAATAATTAAAGAAAGGAATAATTAGGCCTAAAATTTATGGAGGATGAGGTTGCCAAATTTTTCCTTAAAAAAAATTATTAAGAAAATTATTATTATTAACTTAGTTATTGGAAAGTTAAGATTTTATATTAATTGCAATTAAGTGCAAATGAGAAGCCAAAATCTTATATCTCGTAATCAGCAATCATGGCCCAACGTGGGATCAGTTTAGTAAGCCCACATCATTATTCATTTTGGCTCAACTCATTATTCACCAAGGGCCCAAAACATATGCTTAGCATCAGTTGGAAGGGGCCGGGCTAATGAGAGTTGGCACAGATGGTAAGAGGTCCAGGACTAAGCTCTTGGGTCGTGGGTTCGATCTCCTCTTTTGTCCCTGGGACTCCTTTGGTAGACGATCTCGTAAGTTCCCAGTAAGTGCTCATAGAGTCTGGGACCGTGCCCTGGCTTTGGCCTTGGTAGGGAATTGTTGTTCAACCTTCCAAAACTTTTAATATCAAAAAAAAAAAAAAGTGGCCACGTGAAGGAATATGTATAATACACTATCAATCCTCATCCAAAACGCAAAGATCAGTGAACAAACAGACCAGCAAATCCATTATTCACATAAGCCCAATATATTATCTAGCTCCTTCGGCCCAGCTCATTAGCAGCAAACGAAGGAACTGATATCAGCAACATTTTTAAGCCGAAGAAACACAGATCACATTTATTAGCAGCAGAAGATATCACTTATCGGAAAGCAGAGATTCAGACGTGTCATGCCTCTCGAGCTCCTCAATGAATAACCAACGGATAGTTGTCTCTGAACCATTGTACACTAGCTGTGACTGGATCCGTGAGCTCTTTAAAAACCGATACACCTCAGCTCTTCTTCATTCGTTCTCCATCCATTCGGCGTTCAGGAAAGAAAACGCAGAGAAGGAGAGTGAGAGAGTGTTAACCGAAGCTTATTGTTCCTCTGTTTTGTCATCGGTGAAACAGAGGAGGTTCAGCAAGCAGAGAGAGTGGAAGGGAGAAGAGAGAAAACAAGAGAGAGAGGAACCGAGACTGAGAGGAATCTGCTGGTGTCATCTTGCCCTGTTTTGGCCGACAAGAACAGATCACAAACCAACGTCTACTCACCACTTTTGGAGCTTGGAAAACGAAGGCAAGTTAGTTTATCTTTCACAAAACTTGTAGCTTTCCATCGGTACTTGATAAAGATGAAAGAAAGCCAAGCATTAGACATTTAAACAGAGAGCTAAAACTGAAAACAAAAACTGAAAAACTGAACCAACAATCATGGGGCTGTCATCGTTTTTTTTTTCCTGGTTGCTGTAGGTGTTTTTTCCCACCCCTGAATTTAGGTACTGTTTTGCCAAGAAAAGAGATGCTGGAGGTTTTTTTTTTTTTTTCTGTCAACGGTTTTGGTTCCTGTTTGTTTTGTCTTACCGATGACCTTACGTGAAGCATTGTTTTCTGCATGAGATATTGATCAAATCGTGGCTGATGTATGTATATTATTCTCATCTAAGCTTGTGTATGTGTGTGTGTCTAAGAAGAGAATATTTCTTCTGTGAGTATAATAGGATAGAGGAGTTTCGATGTTACCGATAGATATGTAGGGAGTTTAAAAAGTTCAACAAGTGCATGTAATGGCTTTGTTTGCTGCCTAGAAAGATAGAAAGAAAATGCAGGATAGGTATATATGCGTGTTGTGCTGTTTCAGTGAAGAAAGAAGATTATTTTATTACCTATATGATATGAGTTGTATACGTGGATGTGGTATATGAAAATATGGGTGCAAGATAAATAATTATCATGTACAAAATGTTTCTGTGGATTTGTGCATATATACATACACACACACACACACACACTAAAAAATATTTTTGAAGTGTTATTTTATACAAAATAATATTTACAAAATTTATGATTTTTGGGAATTAATTTGCACAATACATTGTTATATAAATATGCTCAACTCAAAATGGGTGAAGCATAAATTATGATTGTATTAGTGTAGTTAAGATTTTAAAGAAAACCATGAGAATTATTAAATAAATGCACAATTTCATATTCTTATATAACAGTTGGCATTTATTAATTTTAATTGATTTTTTTAATAATAAAGGGAAATAAATAAATAAATTATTGATAAGTAATTAATTGAAGTTAATGTTAATTAAGGGGAGTTAATAATAAGTAGTAATATCAGAATAAATATAAGGAAATTAGTATCAATATTAGGATGATAATAATAACAAATATTGTTATTATTATTAGGAAGGAGTGATAATGACAAATAATAGATGGGGAGATTATTATTATTATTATTTGGAATAACAACAACAACAATAACAACAACAATAATAAAATTATTATTGTTAGGGAAATGTAATGGGATTAATAATTATTATTAATCCTTTAAACTAATTCACATAATTAGTCTAATTACGATTCGAATAAGTGACTGATAGATATGATAAACATTTTTAGGCAGACATTGACAATTTATCTGATCCCAACAACTTCAGTGCAGAGGAAAGGGATACAAGGTTGAGGTGGGTAACTATAATCTTATAATCATGTATGTAAATATTTATGCATTAATTAGCTGATCATGTATGCTGGTTGATTTACCTGTTATATGTATGTTTTCCTGGGCCATGGATTTAAGGCTGCAATCTCATGGGGCTATGTGTTCTAGACAAGGGTTGCGGTCCTTGGCCGTTAACTGCGGTTATAGTTATGTGTAATTTCTCTCATGCTTTAACATGTGCTATTATGTCATCTTCATTTTCATACATGTGCATAAGATTAACTGTTACCCTGGGGTCCATTCATTTGGATCCCAGACATTATGAAAGAAACATGGAATGGTTCGGGATCAATGGGCAAGAAGCAGCTGTAAGGACTACAACAATTGGAACTTCCTTGAAAAATAGGATTAGTTAGACTGTTTCTTAAAGTGTATCATTCACTTATTTTTGGGATTGTTATATTAACATCTGTCTATTGGATGAAATCGAATCGTGAAAAATTAGTTCGTGTTTTCAAATTAAGTTATTTCAAAAACTTTTATTTTGCAATAAAGTCGTCCAAATCTTCTCGATGTCTGTCGCCGCGTTAACTCTGATAAATAAAGGCCTCAAAGGCCGGGCATCACATATGTAATATAAATGACAATATAACATATATTAAATATAGAATAATTCACAGTAAACAAGTCACACCGTAACCGCAGTTATTGGCTAAGGACTGCAGCCTTTTAGGACACGCAACCCTAATCCATGGCTAGGATACACATATACAAATTATCTAGCAAACATGGTTAGTGATACATTAATATATATGCATACGAGCTCTCAAACTTGAATCCTTAAATTTCATCTAAAGGTGCTGGGATCAATAAAGGTGTCAAGATATGCCTATAAATATTTATCATTGTCGTTAGTCATTTCTGGTGTTGCAAAGTACCTAACTACGTGCATTATTTTTTTTAGGAAAATAAAAGTGGATTAATTCATAAAAATTCCCTTAATAATAATACCCCTTTTTATTTATTAATTAATTAATAATCCTACTTTTTTTTTCTTTATTATTAGTTAATAATCCCTTTATATTTTACTCCCTTTTCCAAATAATAACAATATTTATTTATTCTTCATTATTATTATTGTCGTCGTAGTCATCATTATTATTTTGTTATTTTTATTTTATTATTTGTTATTATATCTCTACAATTATTTTAGACTATTAGATGCTATTCAAACACATTAAATTAAGAATTTACAAAATACCAATCATCATATACATTTTAATGTTTCGGTTTTCCAAAATATTTGATTTCTATATATGTAAATACAAACAAAATCAACCACAAAGCAATAAAACCTTTGAACTTTATAAACATTTACGGAAGCACGCTTCATATGGGTGTGTCTTTATATACTTAGTTTGTGTGTGTGTGTGTGTGTGTGTGTATATATATAGGCAGTAACTTTTCTTATCCATAGCAATGTGTTATTATATTATTATACAACAAGCTTATATCAAAACAAGTGCACTAATCTTAACATATATATACATATACTCGAACACACACCTATAGTAATAGCATGCATTAAACATATGTCTACTCATGCAAGGTAGTAAGTAGTAACGATTTGCTATATATATAACAGTGTTATTACAGTCAGTAATACATAGTAGTACGTACGCTGTCATGCTTTTATGTGCTGCACACACTCACACACACATCCAGTGGCCTTTTCCTTCCCATATTTTCAGCAAGAGTGAAACACACACAGAGTTAGCGTTTTTCTTCTGCATATGACAACATTCTCCCCCCCCCCCCACCCCAAACACACACACACACTGAGAATAATATATATATGCAGCAACTTTAATATATGCTCCTGACAGCAAGCTTATATATACATGCACACAACAACATCATACATACATACATACATACATATAGAGAGAGAGAGAGCTCACGCAATAGGCAACAGATATATATATATATATATATCATAACAGCAAGATAGATATATATGTACATATATCCAACCAAGGCAAGCCACACAGACACAGACACCCCCTTGTTTTTTTCTTTTGTTTCAGTTTCCAACAAGCTTTGATTTCCACTTCTAAGGCTTATACTCGATAGAAAACTGATGGAACTAAAGGAAAAGAAGAATCTACGGTTACCTTCATTGCTCTAGTTGAACAATGAAGAATGGTTGCTCCTCTGTTTCAGCAACACAAAAGCAGGGGAAAATGATTGACCGTTCTCTCTCTCTCTCTCTCTCTGCGCTCTCTCCTTCTCTTAGCCTCACTCAGTCTTGCCTTCACTGTGGAGCATGAATGGAAGACGAAGGAGGTGATATATAAAGAGTTAAGGGTCCACGCTGAGTGGAGGCGCTATTAGTCCGACGAGAGCCAAGGACTAGTGGGCAACGACGTAGGGCTCGAGACGTATGGGTCGAGACACATATTCTTGTGGTCACTAATTGGGCTTGGTTTTATTTTATTTTACTATTTATTTTTATTTTTTTGGGTAACTATTTTCCATGATTGTTATTTTCAAATCTTATAAGGAAATTAAATGCCTAATTTTCCATATATCATTCAAGCTTAAATTCCTAAAATTTGGGATGCTACATTTTCTCTCTCCGTTAATTTAAATTTAGTCCTTGAAATTTGCTACACATTTTGCAGACTCTGTGCCATAAATTCTGAGTACTTCTTCTTCATGCTTTCCTCTGTTTCCCATGCTGCTTCTCCAGTAGATAATCCCTTCCAAACCACTTTCACAAAATGAAATACTCTTGTGCCTGAGAAGCTTTTCCTCATGATCAATGATTCGCATTGACTCAACCACGAAAGTATTATCATGTTAGAGCTCAACATCTTCATACTCTATGACATGATCAGGGTCCAGTTGGTACTTTTTTAGAAGTTTACCCATGTTTGGGGGTAGAGCTAGTTGATAGGCTATTGGTCCATACTTTGTCAACACTTCCAATGGACCGATATATCGAGGACTTAAATTTTTCCTTTTTAAGGTCATACCAACTCCTGTAACAAGGGATATTTTTAAGAACATGTGATCTCCTACTTCAAACTCCAAAGGTCTTCTCTTTTTATTAGTATAGCTTTTCTGTCTACCCTACGCTGCTAGGAGCCTCTTCTTGATGACATCAATGTGTTCGGAAGTTTGGTCGACTAAATCTGGCCCAATTAGCCTTCTCTCAAACAACTCCGTTCAGCAGATAGGTGATTGACATTTTCTACCATATAACGCTTTAGACGGAACCATCTGGATGCTTGAATGATAGATGTTATTGTAGGAAAACTTTGCTAATGGAAGATATATATCCCAATTCCCTTTGAAGTCCAATACACACGCTCCCAACATGTCCTCTAGCGTCTGTATGGTCCATTTGGATTGTTCATTAGTTTGGGGGTGATAAGCTGTGCTAAATTTTAACCTTGACACCATAGCTCATTTAAAGCTTGCTAGAATCGGGATGTAAATCATGGGTCTCTGTCGGAAATAATACTCTTCAGTATACCATGGAGTCCTACTATCTCCTTGATGTAGATCTCAGCCAATCTCTCAAGAGGATAACTAGCACTGATAAGAATAAAGTGTGCCGACTTAATTAATCGATTGACAACTACCTAGCTACATCAATATGCCTGATCTTAGGCAATCCCACCACTTGGTCCATGGTAACATGTTCCCACTTCCATTGTTGAATTTCAAGCCTTTGCAATGGTCCTGCAGGACGCTGGTGTTTAATCTTCATGTTCTTATAAATTAAGCACTTGCCACATACTAGGTTACATCTTTCTTCAACCCTGACCAATAGACCTTAGATTTCAAATTATGGTACATTTTGACCATGCCTGGATGTAAAGTATATTTATTCTTGTAAGCTTCATCTAGTATCTTCTGCCTCAACTCCACCTTTGGTGATATATAAATTCTCTTATTATATCTCACCAATCCGCTGGGTGATAGGTCGTGATCTTGAGTCTCATTTCGAACTATCAGGTCTTGTATAGCATTTGCTTGTTTGTCTAGCTTCTAAGCTTACTCAATTTCATCACACAGATCATACTCTCCTTGACTAACAAGCAAACTTGCAGGATACGCCTCATGAAGATCTTTTGGTTTTACAACAATTTGATTTGACAGATTTAGATCTTTGAAATCCTCTAATAATTTATGCTCGTGGATCATCATGAATGTTGTCTGCACTACTTTCATACTCAAAGCATCTACGACAATATTGGCTTTCTCTGGGTGGTATTTAATCTCCTAGTTGTAATCCTTCAGCAATTCCAACCATCTACGTTGCATCATGTTCAGCTCTTTCTGGTCAAAGAGGTATTTAAGGCTCTTGTGGTCACAGTACAATTCCATGGTAGTACCATACAAATAATGTCGCCAAATTTTCAATGCAAAATCAATAGCTGCGAGCTCAAAATCATGAGTTTGATAGTTTAACTTGTGAGGTTTCAGCTATTGAGAGGTATAAGCCACCACTCTACCATGTTGCATCAGGACACATCCCAATTGATGCGTACTAGCATCACTATAGACAACATAGGTTTCATCCGAATCTGGGATAATCAACATTGGTGTTGTAGTCAACTTCTCTCTTAATTCTCTAAAACTACCCTCACAACATTCATCCCAAATATTTAATTGGTTCTTTTGCGTCAGCTTTGTTAATGGGAAGGCAAGTTGGAGAAATCCTTTATGAATATGTGGTAATATCTCGCTAGACCCAAGAAACTCCATATCTCAGTTACAAGCTCTGGTCTCTTCCAATCTACTACTGCTTTCACTTTATTATGATCAACAACGACCCCATCTCATGATATCACATGGCCCAGAAATTTAACTTCTGAAAGCCAAAATTCACACTTGCTTAGCTTGGCATAGAGTTGCTTCCCTTTCAGTACATTAAGTACCTACTGTATATGGTGCTCATGTTCCTCCTTGCTCTTGGAGTAGACCAAAATGTCGTCATTGAAAACTACCCAAAATCGATCTAGATATTCACTAAATATTCGATTCATATAGTCCATGAACACTGCAGGTGTATTAGTCAAACTCTTGAAGGCTATCTTTGAATATCCACAGCTTTTACACGCAACTGGTGGTATCCCAAGCACAGATCAATCTTCGAGAAAACACAGGAACTAGCTAATTGGTCTTACAAATCATTAATTCTAGGGAGCGGGTATTTGTTTTTTTATTGTCACTTTGTCCAACTACCGGTAATCGATACAGAGTCGAAGACTCACATCCTTCTTCTTGACAAATAGTACCGAAACACCCTAAGGTGATACACTAGGTTGGATGAACTCTTTCTCTAGTAACTCTTCTATTTGCTTCTTCAATTCTGCCATTTCACTAGATGCCGTTCTGTAGGGTGCTTTAGATATGGGTCCCGTGCCAGGCATCAGCTCAATAGTAAACTCAACTTCCTTTATCGGTGGCAATCCACTAATATCTTCTAGGAATTCGTTCACTACTGGAATAATATCTGCCAATGATGGTTCAGTCTCTACCTGTACGGAGAAAAACACCATGTACCCTAGGAAACCTTGATTCAGACATCTCTTTGCTTCTTGGGCAGTGAGAAGATTCAAACTGCTCTTCGTAGTATTCGCTGTTGATTTTGAATACAAGATTCGCTTGTTACCGTAGTCGATCATCGCATTGTTGGCCACCAACCAATTCAATCATAGTATGACATCAATATCAACCAAAGGTAGACAAATTAAATCTAAGGTGGACTCATGTCCATTTACAACCAATACACAATTCAAGCATGCATCAGACACTAGGGACTTAACACTAAGCGGTGTATTTACAATCAAATCATATGGTAATTTATGGGTGTTCATCCCTAGCCATTTAGCAAAATCACAAGCGATGAAAGAATTACGATTAAGTGAGATTGTACCTGGATCATGTTGGGAGATTTGATGGCCTCTTCTTGAGTCAATGCAAAGACCCTTCCTTGATTTTGTGACCTCCTTTCCCCGGTATTTTGCGAGTTGTTAAAGCTGAAATGTCTCAGTTGGTTACACTTGAAGCATATCAGCCTCCCATCACATCTTGCCCCCAGGTGGCTCTTCCTGCATTTTTCACAAGGTCGAGGCACATGTGGTTTTGAGTTGTTCGGCCTATAATGATTGGGCTTTTTGTTACCACCCTTGTAACCAGACTAGTTTCCTTTCCTCTTCTAATTATTTGTGGGATTCCCACAGCTATTCCCACTACGAGTCATCTTCATCCGGCTCGCATGTAGCTCCTTTAGGTTCCGTTCGATTATCCTACATTCTTCTTCAGCTTAGTGGAATGTAATAAATCATCGAAAGATCGGTTTATCCCTCATTTCAAATTTTAGTCCTTGAATGAGCATGCTCGCTTTCCATCTCTCACCTTCATTCTTCTTTAGGTAAGAGGAATAGTGAGATATATTGATGGACCTTGATAGGTATCGGTCAAAAGATTCACCCGGTTTCTGCTTAATGGATAGGAATTCAGCCTCCATTTCTAGTTGGATTGAGTGGGGGAAGTAATTCTCATTAAACTTCTGTTGGAACAACTCCCAGGTAATTGGGATGTATTGAGTACGCAGAGCTTTGGCCACGCTCTTCCACTAGTGGTCTGCATCACCTTCTAGCCTGTAGATAGCTGGCTATGTCTTTTGTTCTTCCAAACAATCCATCACTTCAAAGATCATCTCTAGTTGGAGGAGCCAATTCTTAGTAGCTTGCACGTTCATCTCACCAATATATGATGGAGGGCTGTGCTTACAAAATTGAATTGTCTAGAAGTGGGACTACTTAACTGATTTCTGTCATTGTGGTTGAGCTAGAGGTGGAACCTCTACCTGTGGAGGGTCATCTTCTTGGTTTTCCTCTTCCTCTAACAGCTTGAGCTAGCTGTACTTCTACAGCTTCAGCACGCTGCCTTTCTTCGTTTTGTTCTGCCCTTAACAGGAATACTTCTTCTCTGAGCTCCCTTAGTGAATCTTGATGTCCGTCCAATATCCCAAGTACTTGTCGCATGGGGTCTTAGCACTACTACAAAAAACCTAAAAAACGTCCTAAATAAAACCCAATTAACGTCCTTTTTTAAAAGGATGTCTATGTGGGGGTAGTAAAAAATTTTGATTTAAGGCGCCCTAAATTTTATTTAGGACGCCTTAATACCTTTTTTTTTAAAAAAAAAAAAAACCGAAGAAACCATTCCAATCCCAGATATCCAACAATCAACCCAGCTATGGAGGGTTTTTCTCGCCAGATCCGAAACCTAAAAGCCTTAATTCCAAATATACGCCTTAATACCTTTTTGCTCACAGTGGAACTCCCAAACAATTTGAGAACGACGAACATCCCCTAATCCCAGAAAGTTTTACTCAATAATCAAACTGAAGGAGGCCGAATTGAGAGCACTGAAGGAGATCTAATATCCGCGCGAAAAATTAATAAGCAAAACAGGAAAATAAAACTGGATCTAGCATAGATTGAGCACTAAAGGAGGAAAGAGAAAGCAAAAAATGTGATATAAGAGAAGAAAAATAAGAGATCAGAGATCAGAGGATGACCTGAAGTGGAAGAGGAAGTTGAAGCTCTGCAACTGGAGTCTCCTTCCTGCGCGTCGGAACAGAGTGGGTTAGGATTGGAGCAGCCGTTCTTGGGTCTAGGCTTGTGAAGGAAGATATAATGGATAGAGAAAGAAATAGATATATATGATGAATAATAAGAGGTATTTGTGGATGTTAAGGCGTAGAGCTGCTAAAATTAATTACTTTAGGCGCCCTAAATAAAATTTAGGGCACCTAAAATATACTTTAGGCGCTCTAAAACTAAAATATATTTTTTGGAGCTAATTTTTTGCCGCCTAGATAATTTTTTGAAAACAATTTGGTACTTTAGGCGCCCTAAACCCTAAATAAAATTTAGGGCGCCTAAAATATATTTTAGGCGCCCTAAAAAATTTTAGGGCACCTAGAGTATATTTTAGGCGCCCTAAACTTTTTTAGAACGGCTAAAATATATTTTTTAGCGCTAATTTTTTGCCGCCTAGATAATATTTTAAAAAAAATTTGGTAAAAATTTAGGGCGCCTAAAGTATATTTTAGGCGCCCTAAAAAATTTTAGGGTGCCTAAAGTATATTTTAGGCGCTCTAAACTCTTTTAGGGCGCCTAAAATATATTTTTTGGGGCTAACTTTTTACCGCCTAGATAATTTTTTGAAAAAAATTTGGTACTTTAGGCACCCTAAATAAAATTTAGAGCTCCTAAAGTATATTTTAGGCGCCCTAAACTTTTTTAGGGTGCCTAAAATATATTTTTTGGGGCTAATTTTAGGCCGTCTAGATAATTTTTTTGAAAAAAATTTGGCGCATAAGTCTTAAAATTAATTACTTTAGGCGCCCTAAACCCTAAATAAAATTTAGGGCCCCTAAAGTTATTTTAGGCGCCCTAAATTGATATTTAGAACGCCTAAGTCTTTACTTATACTTTTAACTCTTTTTTTTAAAATAAAGACGCCTTTTGGGGAAGTAATATCGACATTTTGTAGTAGTGTAGACTTGAGTTTCTTGTTAATTAGGCCTTCCCCTACCTCATCCTCGGCCTTAGCCTCTACCCCTTCCACGTACTAGTGGATTTGTTTATTGTTGGGGTGCCTACTCAACAATTTGCCTTAGACTGGCTCTTTTGTTGACCATTGTAATGCTTTAGTACCACACATTAAGAAAATTGATTGTTAATAACAAAGGTATAATCTTCATTTTTTATATTAATATACATTTAAAACATACATCATACTTATTACTAACATTTCATAATGTTGGGAAAACGTAAAGTACTTGATATTACAAAACGTTATTCTTTAATATAACTTCTCTAGGTGTTTAGGGAAAATTGATACATGTCTACTACACTTGGTCTAATAATAGGTTGGGTTTTCTTCTTCTCCTAATCCACATCTATTGTTTCTATTTAAAGTTTGATGCAATTTTCATTTTTCACTTCTGAAGTTGTAATTCATGGTTTTGAATAAGGGTGTTTTTTTTTTGTCATTTTCAAACAAATTTAATTACTTAACCACTTTTCATTAGTTCTACTGTATGAGGATGTTTTCCTATGTGATAAATACATTCTTCATCTTCTCTATTATATTTCTCTAACTACATTTGCTTCCCACTACTTCTAATTGGCTTCTAGTACTAGCAATTCAATTCAATAATGGAGGATGATTGGATGAGATCCTAAGTCTAAGGTCATATTCATGAATTCTCAAAGGAAAACTTCTACAGTATTTTATATAATAAAGTATGGTCAAATTTACCGATCAAACACTAATGATAATTGATTGTGAAATATAAGTAACTCAAAAGTATTCCTCTTGGTCTAACCTATTTTTTATCCAATATACTATATTTCAATTTCAATTCACTTATAAATCAATAGCACTAAGAACCTTTTGATTTACGTCCGATAGATGAATGACTCTAGGTCATGGCAGATCCAAAGCCCAGACCAAAGATTATGACATAGGTAAAGGAAACTCTTTCCAAACTAAGAAACCATGAAAGTAATATTAATAAATGGTAAGCTAACATGAAATAGTAAAGTAACATAATATCCATCTTAACATATAAAGTTACACATAATAGTAAAAACATAAATAACAGCTCACACAAACACTATAGCTGAAGAAGACTAGGAGATGTAACGACATAAACTGAATAAACTGAGAGACAGAGAGATCTATCACTATCTCAAATTATCAGACACGAGGCTTCATGCGACCCTCATTGGCCATTCTGAAATGTTGAGCTTGTGTTGCAGCAGCCTTGTTAGAGCTAAGTGAAGCAACAAATCTGTCCCTAACTTGTTTGGTTGTGTAAGGGAACTTCTTGTTAACCAAAGAGTTGAGGAAAGAAGCTGTTCCTTCTCTGTAAAGAGCTCCAAAGCCATCATTTCTAGTGTTGGAAAGTGATTCTGGCAAACTCAAGTTGGCCCCAAACCCTGGAACGCTAGCGACGCCAAACGCGCTTCCTAATGTTCCCCACCATCCCAGCAATCCCCATAAGATTCCTGGGTGGTTCCTCCAGTAGCTGCACAGATTGGTAAAAATTAAATATATGGAGCATTAATTTTCAGTAAAATTACTTAGTTTTTTAAGGTTTTACAGTCTACCTGCTTCGTATACCATGTTCAAACTTGAACTATTATATTTGTGAAATTATATGGAGCATTAACTTTCAGTAACATTACAATTTTTTTTTTTTGGTGGTATTTTTGTAGTCTATTTTTATTGATACACCGGAAATGGAAAACAATACAAAACAAGAAACTAAGAAGTAGCAACGTCTAAAATTAACAATCACATCAGCGACTCTGGTCCAAAGATTTACAAGACGAAGCCTTCATTTAGGGACTGAGTTTAGTGCTCTTTTCGCAATATTGGTGAAAACGAAGCATTTTCAGTAACATTACTAGTTTTTCTTTTTCTCTTTCCTTTTGTTTGGTTTTACATTCTACATGCATGCTTTCATTTATATATGGTGCAGTGAAATATTTTACTTACTCGCAGGTGCCTGTGAAGGGAGATGGCGAAGGAAGATAAGGTGGTGAGGGGAGGGTTGGTGGGGTAGTGCCTGGATCGATAGGGGTGGATGGAGGACTCACGGTGATCGGAGTTGGAGGGTTGTCTCCACCGTAAGATGGTGTTGGTGGTGGTGAGTTGTAGTAACCATCACCACCTCCTGGTGGTGTGGTGCCTGGATCGGTAGGGGTGGATGGAGGGCTCACGGTGATCGGAGTTGGAGGGCTGTCTCCGCCGTAAGATGGTGTTGGGGGGCTATTACCGTCGTAAATTGGTGTTGGTGGTGGTGAGTTGTAGTAACCACCACCGCCTCCTGGGGGTGTGGTGCCTGGATCGGTAGGGGTGGATGGAGGGCTCACGGTGATCGGAGTTGGAGGACAGTCTCCACCGAAAGATGGTGTTGGGGGGCTAGTACCGTCGTAAATTGGTGTTGGTGGTGGTGAGTTGTCGTAACCACCACCGCCTCCTGGTGGGGTGGTGCCTGGATCGATAGGGGTGGATGGAGGGCTCACGGTGATCGGAGTTGGAGGACAGTCTCCGCCGGAAGATGGTGTTGGGGGGCTAGTACCGTCGTAAATTGGTGTTGGTGGTGGTGAGTTGTCGTAACCACCACCGCCTCCTGGTGGGGTGGTGCCTGGATCGATAGGGGTGGATGGAGGGCTCACGGTGATCGGAGTTGGAGGACTGTCTCCGCCATAAGATGGTGTTGGGGGGCTATTACCGTCGTAAGTTGGTGTTGGTGGTGGTGAGTTGTAGTAACCACCATCGCCTCCTGATGGTGGGTTTGATGGTGTGGTTGGGGTTGACGGTGTTGTTGGGGTGGACGGAGAAGGTTCATATGGTGGTGATCCACCGCCGCCACAGTTCCCACCAGAAGGGGGTGAAGGGCTTGGGTTATAACTTCCACCTCCGCCGTGAGAAGGCGGTGAGCCTCCATGGCCGCCTCTACATCCAGAGCCATGATGTGGATGACTCCCGTGTGAGCCTACATATTATATATATCATCAAGATGAGAAAGAAAACTCAAAAGTACTTTCATGATGAGCATGTTATAAAACAATGCATGAGCTTCTAAACTGTTAAAAAGATGATAGAGACATTGCATGTACACACACACACACATGCAAGATGGATGCTTGTTCAGTTAGAGCATTACACAGAGAACTAGAGAGACCAGTGGGAGGAGTTCCTGAATGAGGGTCAGGAGAGTAGTGGTTTTTCTGGTCTTTAATGGTGGTGGTGATGGAAATCACAGGGATTACAAGGTTCTGAGAAATCAAGCAAGTCACAAGTGTGAACACTAAAAGAGAAGCATGGCTACTTCTCTTCTTCTCCATCTCTCACTCTCTCTCTAGCTCTCTCTGAAGGTTATGCTTAGAGATTAGAACAAGAACAAGCTTGTGAAAGAAGCGAGGAATGAAGGTGAGTGGATTGTTTGGGGATTTTTGAAGGGGCTTGGAGGGAATTAATATAAAATGGTTGACAGAGTGGAGTAAATATTAGCAGGTGAAGGTGTGTGTGGTTGGTTGATCTCTTGCAGTCTACATTTACTCTCAATATTTACTTCTCTTCTTTCTCCCAATAATGCTTTTTTATTTTGATTTTTCCTATTTTCCCTTAAATGCACGGAAATTGCATTGCCCTCTAGTTTCATGCCATGGAGAGGTTTTCACCTCTTCAGTGGTAGTTTCTTCACCATTAGATTCTAATAAAGAAGTTAAAGTAGGAAGCTCACGGTTCATCTAATGGTATAAGAAACTTGAATCTCAATATCCTTACGTAGCTATATATTGTCTTGCGTGCTTCTTCAGCTAGAGTTCTAGACGTAAAATCTTAATCCATTTATATCTTTTAAATTTATATCCTTTTTTTTTTCAAATTAATTATTCTTATTGATAGCATATATTAAAGAGGATTTTCATACATGGATGATGATCAAGTGGGTATTTTAGAAACCAACTCACATTTATCACAAAGAACTAACATTATTAATTTTCTTAATATGTATAAATAAGATATATTTGGCCGCTACATTTAGAATCACTGGCCGGGAGTGTCGTTTCACAAACTGTGACTCATTTCATGCATTTAATGTGGAGTACAAAAAAATGAGTCAAGTTTGTGAAAGAAAACCTATATATATATCAATTCACCTTACTGACTCCTATTTATAAGTTTAAATTACTTAATTCTCACATGCTAAAAAAAAATTAGTTGACTCAATAAATATGGACTAAGTTGATAAATGTTTTGAATTTTACCTTAATTTATGATTACATATTTAGATGGAGAGAAAAACGAGGAAAAAATAGGAGGGGATAGAATACTAGGTAAAAAACTTCCCAAAATAGTAAAAAAATTTACTATTTTTGGGAGTTTTACTATCAAGTATTCTTTTACCCCAAATTTTCTCACCATTCAAATATATGATAAGTATTATTGACCTCTTTATTCTCTCTATCTTTAAGAGCTAGGGTAAAATTATAACAATCTCAATTATTATTCTGAAAATAAGGAATTTTTTTCCCCCTCAAACTAAACTTATAAATAGGACAGGGTGATATATTAATCGCCTGTCTTGAACTAGCTAGGTCGTATTTCCTGCTGATCATAAGCTTAATTTGCGTGCAGATTATTCTTTTTTTCTGATAGGAGCTTAGGAGTTCAAAATTTCGATCGGTTGGTGATGCCATCGATGTATCTAACAAACTAGATAGTGAAATCTGCAACATCCTACTGTAAGGAGGCTGATCAATGTGATGTAGATACTAAAACAAAGAATTGTCAATATTCATAATATGGTATTTCTGAATACAGCTAAAGTTGATCTGCATAGAGTAAATAAAGCGTAATTATTATGAGACATAGACTCTACATGTATATTCACACTTTCTTGTTTCACTCGCCATCCTAATTTATGTTATTTTCTTTGCATGGTACTAGTAATAATCTGAGAGTGACTAAAACACAGAAAATCGAATTCCTTTTTGGTTTCTTCTTTCTTCTGTGAATGTATAATTTATTTAACCGTTTGAGCCGGCCCGCAAGAAAAATATTTAGAAACTTAAACAGAGGCATGTGAAAGGAAAGGCACCTTCGTGGCCTCCATGAACTGCCCATTTCTCACAGATAAGCTCCTACTATAATAGTTGGCCCCAAATTTACTAAAGTAATCTACCATAATATTAATGCGTCCCAGATAATCTATGCAGAACTTGTTCCCTAGCTTGGAGAAGTCCACTATTTTCTCCATATAACATCTTAAATATCAGAAAAAACAAGGTCATCAAATATAAGATTTTTGTGTATGTTTGAAATGTTAGGAACGACCCAGGTCCCAGGTTATTATGAAGATGTTGAAGGAAGATGTATTGCTATAGAGGAAAGTCACAAAAGATCAGAGAGAGAGAGAGATTGAAGAAGAAGGAGAGAGTTACAGATGGCAATTGAGAAGGAGAGTGAGTAAATGAGGGGATTGAATGGAGATGACAGAGAGTTGGTGTGGATGCACAGTAATGTTGAGAAAGCAGTAAATAGTAAGGACAGCAATTTGGTGTCCTTCTTTGGGGCATGCAATCTCTCTACTCTTCCGTTGCCTTGGTTTTTAGATCTTGAAAACAAATGACAGCAAGTTTTTCTATACAATTTTTATTTCATATAAAGAGAAGCGAAACTAGGATTTAACCCCTTCTTTAATTCTGGTTGAAAAACGAGAGAGAGAGAGAGAGATCCCACCACAATTCATACGGAGTTGGCTAATAACTCATTATGTCGGCAGTTCAAATTATGATGTTGATGAGAGGATCTTGTTATGCAATCTAAAATAAATTTCGCTTGCTCGGAAGTATGTCTTGGTTTTGGTAAATGATAGCGACTTCGGCAAGTACACCGGTCATTATAAATAATAAAGTAGTGAGAAAAAGATTGTCCTACGAGGAATAGTACTCTAATAACTAATTCGCTATTTTCGCTTTAGTTGGATGAATCGAGTAATATGGGATGAGTTGTAACCAAATAGAATTTAAAGAACTAAATAAAGAACAAGAATCCAAGATCAAGAATTTCAAGAACAATGTTTAGAAAAAGATAAGTAATGAAGAAAAACATAGCTGGGGCTTAGAATCCCCCTATGGTCCTCCAAGTATTTGAATTGATGAATCCTTAATTGATTATTATTCCTACGATTGACGATCAATTCTCTAGAGTTAGATTAAGTCCCAATATCTTGATGCTACCTTAGTCCGTTATCTTTGAAAACAACCTAATGTCTTAGTATTGTTTGGAAAGATCAAATTTTTAAACTAGAATTATGAGATCATATAAACTCATAAGCCTATGTCTAGGTCATGCAACTCTATGATGAATTAACAGTTCTAGTTAAATGCACCAACATCTCTATTGTCATATACCAACCTATGAACAATCTAAAAGATGATCAATTTTTAAGAAAGCTTTAAGCAAAGATAATTCATTCAATCGAGAAAATAACGATCAATAAAGAATCCAAACAAATACTTTAAATTCGCATAGGGTTCATCCTCACCCTAACTACAAAAGAAAACTAGTCAAGCATGGCTAGGTTAACAAAATAAGAAAAGAGATGAAAATCAAAATTGTTTTTCAAAGATTGGGGAAGGTTGATCTCCACAATGGTGCTTTGATCTTCTTTCTCCAATTCCGTAAAATTGTCTCCAATGCCGTAAAGTTGTGTTCTTGGTTGCTAGGGTTTTTCCTTTTTATATGCAAGGTCCAATTATGCTTTCAAATCCCTTAAAGATCCTTAATTTTCTTTCCTTTTTCGGATTTTGGAGAAGACAACTTTCTAAAATTTAAATAACAGCTTTTCCGCACTTCTAGCGCCTCGGGGCCAACTTTGGCGCCTTGGGCGCTAGCTTCCAGTGAGTTGGCGCCCTAGGCGCCAGTCTTAGCGCCCCCAGCTCCAGCTTTTAGTGGGCTTCCAGTGAGTTGGTGCCCCCGACTCCAGCTTTCAGTGGGCTTCCAGTGAGTTGGCGCCCTGGGCGCCAGTCTTGGAGCCTGGCGCCAGCTTTTGCTTTTTCGGCTTCTCTTCTTGTCTTTCTCCTAAGCTCTTCCAATTTGCTATCTCTTTGTGGGTAAAAAATCTGCAAAAACGTACATGAGAATACTTATTATTCTTATATTTTTTAATCATATTAGATCAATTCCATGCTCAATTTGTGTTTTAATATATGGTAAGTTTACAACTCATCAATGGAATGCAATTCATAAAGATTTTTGTAAGCTTGGAAGCATGTATACTGGGAATTCACTCACCTAAACTTTTTTCCAAAAAAACAAAGTGATAAAAAAAGAGGGAGGGAGTGATGTATGAGGTACAAATGTAGAGAAAAAAAGAAAATGTTGGGAGTAAACTTGAAAATTTTCGTTACTAATTGAAAACATATCTAATAACTCTATTATCATTTTTTTTTGGGTATGTGAGAATTATTCTTTTTTGAAATTGACTTATACTCCTTCCAGTCCTTTATATAAAAACTCAAAATTTAAATTACATTGATCATTTTTATAGATTACGACAAGAGTTGTTTGAATATTTAATAAGGTTTTTTTTTTCATTTGTATCATTATATATATTGCATTAATTAAAAGCTTGATGATACATATATTGATTTTATTTGTCTCTTATATTTGCTCCCTTATAAATATGAGCATATTTTTTTAAAAAATATTTCAATAAATACTTATTATCTTTACCTAATTTTAACAGTTTTTTTAAATCACATAATACTTTTACAAATAGAACTGAAGTGAGTAATAAGGATTTGAATGATATATACACGTGAGCGTGAGATATCTAAGATGTCGGTGTTCAGGCTGTTTTTATTTTTTACGGAAAAAGGTAAAATGATATTAATAACACTACTACAAAAATAAATTCAATGATAGTAGTTAACCTTATTTTTAGAAAACAAAAATTAAAAAGGAGGCTGTGATAATTTTAAAAATTTGATATAATTTTCAACGACGATTTCTAGATAAATAGTCATTGAAAATTAAGCTGAAATTTCAAAAAATATGAATATTTATGAGTTTCAATGATTATTTTTTCAAATCGTTGAAATAAAAATTTTCAACACTTGTTTTAAATTGAAAGTTAAGCCAAATATAAAAATAAAAAAGGAAATTTTCGGATTTCAACGACTGTTTTTTTTAAAAAAAAAGTCACTAAAAGTTAAGCAAAAAGGGAAAAAAAAAAAAGAATATTGACTTTCAACTATTGTTTTTTTCAAAAACAGTCATCGACATTGTACTCTCGTGCCTTCGACATTTTATTCCAAATTGGACTTGGTATCCTAGTAGGGGTGGAAACAGGCCAGGCCAAGCTTCACCCTTAATAGGCCTGGCCTATTTTAGAGCAAAATGGTTTGAGCCTGACCTGTAGTCTGTTACAAGCTAAGCCCTTTTCTTTTTTCGCTTGAGTCTGGCCTGTGGCTGGTTAAGGAGGCTTATAGTTTTAAAAATTTTGTAAGCAACTTAACAAGTCACATTCCTCACCTCAAAACAGACCTACTTCAAACAGACCAAAAATAGGTCCACTTACATAAATTATTTCTAATGATCTAAAATACATCATAAAATATGAAATCAAATACAACAACATAACAACATTTAACAACATTTGGTTGCATAATTTCAGCAAATAAAATCATTGAACAAAATCAGCAAGTCCAAGGCAAAGAAAGATAGTGATAATTAAAACTACTCTTAAGTCTACTGTCATTGAATTGAAAGAAATATAGAACACCTGCTCCCCTCTTGCACATCTCAAATGTCTACTATCTGTCTTTTACCAGTAGAAGCAAATCAAATCAAATGAAAGATTAAATAGAAGCTTAAACACCAAATGGAACTAGCAAAAGCAAATCAAACACTCCCATACGCAAATAAAAGAGGCACTGAACCAAATCGAACACTTAAACTTAAAAAGGTGACCAAATCGAACCAGCAAAAGCAAATACTTACCAATTTATCGTTGAGAGCGAGGTTAGGCCGAACTTCGAGCGAGAAGGTTTCGAAGGTTTGTAAGTTGTTGATGAGAAGCTAAGAGCAAGGAGATTAGGGTTTTGATAAAAGCTACCTATGACAATCTCCTAGAGTTTGGTTTCATTGTTTGAGACTTATTAGGATTTCTAAAATTCAAAAAGTGATGTTTCCTTGTTTATGCTTCGAATTGAACTCACAATTTGAATGTGTTTATTTTAGTATATGTGGATGATTTACTGATCACAGGAAACAATCATTTGTTCATGGATGATTTGGTGAAAAAGATGACTTTGTTGTTTTCACTTAAAGATTTGGGACCTCCCTATTACTTTCTGAGATTAGAAATTTATAGAGATTATCAAGGAATTTAAAGCCAAATATACTTCAATTTACTAAGGAAATTTGATATGTATGATTGTGCTCTCGTGACTAAACCTATGATTACTAGGAGACAAATTTTGACATGGGCCAGGTTCCTTACAGTATCTCACTGCTACTATATACCCATACATAACTTATGCTGTTGACAAACTTAATCATTATCTCTCAACCTAGAACATGATATTTTCAAGCAGTCAAAAGAATTTTTCGATATCTAAAAGGCACATTCAATTTTGGATTACATATAAAACCACTCAAGTCTCTTTAGTAGCATGCTTGTACATATGCTGATTGGGCCACAGATGTTGATGATAGGAAGTATATGGCCGGAATATGTGTGTATTTAGACAACACTTGGTCTTTGAGAAAGCATCAAATAGTATCTTGATCTAGTGTTCAGTCTGAATGCACTTGGATGGAGTTGCTGAAGTTAAATGGCTCAATTCTCTGATATTTGAGCTGGGTCTGTTTCTAAAAAGGCCATTAGTTATGTGGTGTGATAACTTGAATGAAAAAGCATTAGCTGCCAATCTTATTCGACATGCTAGAAGCAAGCATATAGAAATTGATGCGCATTTCATCATTGATATGGTCTTATTATGACAAATTGATGTTAGATATGTTCTTGTCAACTGACAAATATCATTTTACTTGACCAAAGTTTTATCATTATCTATCAACATTTTAAGGACAAACTCGGGCAAGTTATTACACCTTCTCGTTTGAGAGGAATGTTAGAGAATAAATAGTAAATTAATATGTTATATATGGTTTCTTTACGATGCACAGCTATAAACATCTTGTTTTGAATACTTGCCATGTATTCACATAGGAAGATATTATGTGAAGATTTTCTTTCTAAGATTGTGTACAGATCTATTATAAATACAGAATAAATGAGCTCAATCATTTTTCAAGGATTTCCATTTCAGATTCATTCCTTTTTCTATCTAGTAGAGTTTAAACTGATATAATATTCTATGTAGAGGGGATTAATTGGCTACAATCCACTTCTCTTTCTATCATCTTCTTCATCCCAACCGTTGGATTGAAATATAAACAGTTCAAATTTAATGTTTTATAGAAGTATTAATAAAATATTTAAAAATAACATTTTTATAAAATATTAAATCTGAATCGTTCATATTTCAATCCAACGGCTAAGATGGGGAATAAAAGTATATCGTAGCTACCGTATAGAGGTGATATAGTTTCAAGCCATACCCGTTACAACTATTAATGCATTCTTATTTTCATCTTACATTTTTGTATTAATCCATTATATTTAGCAGAGTATTGTACTGTCATTTCTTTGTTTTTTTTTTAAAACCAAATATTGCACTGTCATTTCTATTTCTATATATGACGAGTAACTTTTAATTAAATGTGAGTAAAGAATAGTTAAGAAAAGAAAATGTGAGGATAGAATTAAATGACGAGGGAGATCAACTATTATTTTTATTTTGTCTGACTATAAAATGGAAAATAATTAAATGATTACTATAATATTGGTGACACGATTAATTGTGTAATTTATAGATATTCAAGGAATGAAAGAAATAGAATGGTGGCAATTAATCAAAAAGACCACGGTGGTTTGCTTAGGCTTGAATTTGGATTCGAGGAGAAATATAATACCACGTCTCCTTAATATATGTAGTTGAAATCAACTACAAACAAAATTTTATCTTTATTTTATATTAAAGATATATAGAAAGTAATAGAATTCCTCCATTTCTTTTAATAAGAGAATTATCATGTGCTCCGGTTCTTAATATAAAAGACTATATATATATATATATATAAAAGTCACTTTACAAAAAAGTGAATAACATTAAATTTTTATTTTCCAAAAATGTTCTTATTATTTTATTATCTAGAGATTAAGTAAAAACAAAATTAAAGTACTTAATGATACAAACACTACAAGAAATTTGACCAACTATAGCGGCCATTCTCAAGCGGTTTAGGTAGAACCATTGTACACATTCAAGCGGTGGCGGGTCTTCAGGCGATTCTTCGTAACCGCTGGAGAATGTTTTGCTTTCAGAGGCGGTTTGTCCATTGGATTGCTACTGTTCAAATGTTTTAGTCAGCCCACCAAAAAAGTTAAACGCACATTTCTTCCCTCTAAATTTTTAGTAATACTTTTTTTTTTATTTATCTTTCCAATCAACTAAAGTAAAAAAAATTTAACCTAACTTAGCCGTTTTGTCTCCTCCCATTGCTCCCTGCTCTCTTCCTCTTACTACTTTGCATCTCTGCCTTGTCCATAAAGCTATGGTGTGCTCTTTGCTTGGTCTATTTGCCTTATTCGTGTCCCTGCATCTAGTCTTAATTTCCTATTATTGTCTCTGCTAGACCCATTTGTGGTGGCTTAGGTGCATCACCATCTTCAGTGCATCAAGTATTTTGTCACTTTTGGTCTCTGCTTCTAACCCCCTACTAATGATATTTTTTATTTATAAATTTCTCCCTTATATTAGCTATTACATTGCTTTGTTTTTGTGTGGGTTGTTCTTTGTTTATTCTCCATATTGTTGTGTCTGTTTTCTTTTTATTTGTAAAAGGAAAAAGAGGTTTCGAGTTCTATGTACTGGTGTAGTATATCCTTCTATATACGGTAAAATATTATGTTCCTGTATGTTTATGTGAGTTGCAGTAAACTATTTTGAGCATCAATATAGCCTGAGATTGATTATGTGAGTTGCAGTGACATATTATGTGAGTTGCAGTAAATTATTTTGCCCTCATAAGTCAAATGATATTAATTGTCGTTGTTGCTTAAGTTTATTGTTCTGTCTTAGTATTTACTAATTTTATATAAAAAGAGCAAAGCCCAGCGCTAGTGTCCAGGAGATAAAGCATGAAAGCAACAATCTTTTTCCCTAATTTTATATAAAAAGGCATTGTCTTCTCCTTCTGTTGGCATGTCATAGAACCAAAGGAGTTGGAGGATCTTCAATTGAATAAAGGTTACGGATTTAGTGCTTTGGAAAGTGAAATGAAATACCTTTTAGCACACCTCATCAGGTGTTAAGCTCCTAGGCAATAATGAATCTTGTGTGTAGGCTTAGGTGTTTTTTTTGCTCGGAAACAGATCATATATATTCCCAATAGAAATAGAACATCTGAAGTCTTACAAACAGAAATAGATAAAACAACCATAAACTAAAGCAACAGCGCAGACAGGAACAGGTTAGCAGACAAACAGATACAATAAAACCGAACAAATCAAACAGGTAGGAATAAAAGAAGCGTCAATGACTACACCAGTTCCCTGATCATCCAAGGTTAGAAGAAATAAGAAAGAAGGTGTTGGTTGTAAAACCTACCCTATAGGGCACACCTCCTTATAAGGATTAGCTGCAAAGAGATCAACTACACAATTACCCAAACGGATAATAATCATAAAAAACACAACCTCAGATGAAAGAAACCAAATGAAGTCCTGAATCAAACTTCTTCTCCTCCACAAACAACTACTGAACAAACTAACCACAGAAAATACCACCAGACACAACAGACACAAGAAACATAAAAAACATAGAAAAAGACCGTCCACCCTACCAACGGAGACCGCTGGAGAAGAAGAGGTCGATACACCATCTCTCACTGTGAGGGAAGAGACTCCCACCGCCTCAAGAAAGATCTGGAGAGGGAGAGGAAAGGCTCGCACCAAAGGCGAGAAAACAACCACCGTCGACGGAGATCTGGTGGAGAGCATCGGAGGGTCGGCGTCGAAGAAGATGGAGGCTCGTCGCAGAACGTCTCGAGGCCGATCTAAGAAAAGCAACTCCAAAATACTCTAGTGCTACCTTCTTTTGAATCTCCAAGCCTCGATCTACAGATCTATGACGGTGGTGGCTCAGATCTGAGCTCGCCGGCGGCAAGACTGCCGCCGGCGAGAGAGAGGGCTGAATGACGAAGGCGAGCGAGAGAGAGAGCTGTATGAGGGAGAGCGCCACGCGAGTGTAGGCTTAGGTGTAACTGTGCATATATAAGAGTATCTCTCTTTAATTAATTAATAGTGGTTCTGACTACTATTGTTTTGATAAAAGATTCATGAGTTGTAGTAGTAATGATGGCATATGCTAGATGCATTTTGAATTGATTTTGTCCGTGTGAACAATCTAAATAGATGCTAGACCAATTAGACAAGAACTAATGAATAATAGCCAAGAGAAAGAAAACCATTATCATGTCCACTTTGACAAAAGAATAAAGCATTAGATTAGAGTTTTGTTTTTCCTTTAACAAGAGAAAGGAAACCATAATATTTTTAAATTATGCAATGACATTATTTTGTGCATTGCGCTATTTAACTATTTGCATAAGCAACTAGAATAGGACAAAAATTTAGGATTGAGAAAATCATTTAAATCCACTTTGCATGTCCTTATCCAAGAGAATTGAAAGCTATGGATCATGGTAGTTAAAAACTCATTTTATCACTGCGATTTTACATTTTTACGATTTTTTTTCATTAAAACGATTTTACTAATTTTCCAAACGCTTTTATGTTTTTATGATTTTGCTATGTTATAATTTTACGTTTTACGATTTTTTTCCCTCTTCCGATTTTAAGTAAAATCTCGATTTTAACGACCTTGCTATGGATAAGTCATGGATTAACATGCCACATAGTTCACAAGGATATGTGCATGGAGTAAGGGGTTTTATTGAATTTGCATTTCAATATAGTTCAGTTGAAGGGAAAATAAAATGCCCTTATCCTCGGTGTGGTTTTCAAAAGTGGCAAACACGAGATGATGTATTTGACCATTAAATTTTCAAGCAATTCCCTGTAGGATACACTTTTTGGTCTTACCATGGAGAGACTACCGTTGTTGAGCCTATTAATGTTGTTGATAGAAACATTGAAAATGATGAAAATGTTATACCAGATACTTGTGTTGATGAAGATCCAATCTTGAACATGATCAACGAAGCTTTTGGTAATGAAGCATACAATGTACAAAATGAAGAAAATGCACAAGCCTATTTAGGATGGCTTGCAACACAATGTACTGCATTTCCAATTTCTTATGATAAGTGGCCAGAAGTTCCACTATTTTATAAGACCCATGCTTGGACTCACTCCATTAAGGTGTTCTCATTTAACAATTTTATTTTAATTTGTTAAGTTGGTTTAATATTTAACTTTTATGTTTTTATTATTGAAGTCAAAGTTCCATCTCCAAGAAATACATCAGAAATTTGTTTTTGAAAGTCTTGGAAAAAAATGGAAGGAACATAGGTTGAGACTGTTTTATGAATGCTATGATTTTACATTGTCCTTGGAGGAGAACATAGAAAGGTTCCCTAAAGGCTTGTCAAGGGAGCAATGGGCAGGTTATTTGAAATATAGATTGGGTGAAAAGGCTCGGGTACACATTCAAAAACCATGAATTATATTGCAACATTACGTCATTACTAATCATGTTATTGCTCATAATACAACAGTACATGAAATAAATACAACAAATCGTGAGAAACAAACACTTACTCATACACTCGGGTCAAAGAGTGCAGCACGGATGAAGAAAGATTTGGTATAGTGTTTAAAAATGTCTTATTGTTTCTATTTTTTTGTAACACTTATTTTTTTTTTGAAAAATTTACAGGAAGACAAAACTGGACAAGAAATTAGTAGAAGTGAATTCTTTGAAATTGCCCACAAGAAAAAGGATGGCGCTTTTGTTAATGAAGAGGCTCGGCGATTAAATGTATGTCAAATACCTATTACTTGATGCTGGAACTTTATTTATTTACTTTCTTCTTTGCTATATATTATATTTATGTGGCCTTTACAGGAACTTTTGCAAGCACAATCTGATATATCAGGAGAAGACTGATTCATTGCAGTATTTGGCAAAGAGCATCCCAGGCGAGTAGGTGGTATGGGAATGGGGGTTGTTCCATCTCAAATATTCAGACCTTCAAATGGCTCTAGCACATCAAGTAATCATTCAGTAAAGGATTATGCTGCAATGCAATTAAAAATTAATAGTTTGGAAGAGAAAGTCTAATTTCTTCTCCAAAATTACAATGGTTCATTACCCTCTAGTTTTAGCTTGTCTAAGTCAGTAAGATTTTTCACTCAACGTTCTTATAAGTATTTGTACTTGGTTTATTGATTTTTGGAATGATAATGACTCTACTAGTTGCATTGATAACTTGACTCCTTTGATTCTTTTGCTAGAATATAATGCCTACAATGATATTGTCTAAACTACCTGAATTAAGTACTTCATTGGTTTGATTGATTTTTGGAATATAATGTCTTTAATGATAATGATTGTACTGGCTGGATTGATTACTGAACTAGTTAGATTGATATTGGAGAGTATTAGTAACCTTATGCTATTCCATTACGTATTACTTTTTAATTTGGGTTATTGTATTCGCAGTTACATGGTGACTTGGATTCTCCGGGATTTAGGCCTTCCTTCTCTACAAGTCATGATCCGCAACATGAAGGACCATATTCACCATCACCTCCTCCACTTTAGTGATTTGGTCATTCACTAGTTACTCATTACAAACATCTTATTTTGAGAAAATTGATATTGTTGATAGGATCATTTTAGTTGTTATTTTTAACAATTTGTTAGTTGATAGGATCATTTCAGTTGTTATTTCAGACAATTTATTTTGTTGATGGGATCATTGCAATTGTTATTTTGAACGACATTGTTGATTTATGTATTTGTTGTTAGTGCCAATTTTTTGGTAATTCAATGTAGCAGCTATAATTGGCACTTCTTTATATAATATGCTAGCTTTGACTTTTGTTCCAAATATTTTTATTTACAATAATATTGTATGTTAATTATGCAAGGTTTGTAAATAAAATTGTATAAAATTTAAAAATGTCCATGGCGGTTTGGTTGGTAGTTTAAAATTGTCGTATGCACATTGCATACTTTCTCGCATTTCCCCCTTAAATTTGCCCCAAACAAACACCAGTGCTTCTTGCAGGGGTTCCTATGGGGGGTTTTAAACTATTACTGTTTACCATGTAATCTGCAGGGGTTCATACAGGGGTTTTGAACCGCTGTTGTTTACCATGTAATCTATGGGGGTTCATATAGGGGTTTTGAACCGCCGTTGACTATCTTGTAATCATCGAGGATTTGTACGGGGGTTACAAACCGCTACTATTTACCTGTAATCTGCGGGGGTTACAACCGCTATACAAACCACCGCAGGTTGAACTTATGACGATTATTCAGGCGGTCTTGAAAAACCACCGTAGTATGACCTTACGGTGGAGTTAACCGCAGCGGAATTTGAATCGTTGCCGGTTGACCACTTTAACCGCCGTTAAATGCAGTTTATCTTGTAGTGAAATTACTTTAACTATTTTTAAATCTTTGCAAAGTAGCTACAAGCAGAGATGGAGATAGGATTGCAATTAAGGGAGGGCGACTATTACAAAATAAACTCATATATTCATGAAACTATATTTAAACCCCATAAACATTTTAATATGTTCATTTTAGTCCCTCCATATAACTTTACATAGAGGGACTAAAGTGAAAAGTGTAAAACTTTTATAAGATGAAACATAATTTATAAAAAACCTGGATTGTATTCTATAATTTTAGGGGGCGGAAGGCATCCCTAACCGCCCAAATTTGCCCCGGGCTACAAGTGCTTTATATTAAAGATGTAAGTACTTTTAAAAATATTTTACTTAAAATATTTTATAAAATCTAAAATGTTTTCCAAGAAAATCTCATTAAGAGTGCTTTTATATATATATATATATATATATATATATATATATATATATATATATATATATATATATTTCAAAAAAGCTAACAAGTTGTGGATTAGGGGCACCGTTGTTATAAATTAGCCCTATGTTGTTGTAAGGTGACGAATAGGAGGAGGACGAAGAGGATTAGTCTATCATCACCGAAATCACCGGATCTACATCCTTTGATAATATTCATTAATAATAATGAAGAAACTAGAGAAAATGAAATTGGATGAAGTGGGGCAAATCTGACATTTAGGAGGTGCAACCATTAATTATATTTAGGTAAATGACCTTGTAGTAGTAGTGAAAACGGCCGCAAGGAGCGAAATGATATGACGTGTTAACTTCACGGCGGAGACATTTTGCACCATTTTAGAACCTTCATGTTACACCAATTTTTTGCTGGAACATTTTATGCCATTTTTTAATCTTCATGTATATTTTTACACCAAATAAAATGTTATGACGTGTTATGTTGCATCAGAATACTTCATGGGTTGATTAACATCTTAACCTTATATTTTAACATGAATTAACTGTTGGAAACATAAATACTGAGAAATGCTTTAGTTATTAAGAAAACCATAGGCATTATTTGCTAAAACAACTAAATTAAATAGTAAGAGGAAAAAAAATCTATGGGTTAAATACTATTTTTGTCATGGAAGTTTATCTTTAGAAGCATTGGTCATCCGGAATTTTTTTTGGTCTCATTTTTTCCTTGAAGTTTAAAAATGAAGCAAATCCACCTGGAAGTTTTTTTAAGGAGCAAATTTGCCCCAAAAGTTTTTTTTTAAGAGCAATTTTACCGTTAAAAGTTTATAAAGAAGAGCAACAATTCAATTATCAAGATCAACAGATGGGCAATATTATTATGTTTTTAAATTTTCGGTGCAAAAATGATACCAAAAAAAAAACTTTCGGGTAACCAGTGCTCCTTAGGAAAAACTTCCATGACAAACATAATATTTAATCCAAAATCTATAGATCCACAAAATCCTGATTCCTATCATGATTTACCTGACGCGGCACCGTTCGATTATTTACTGGCTTTGTGTTTATAATTAAAATCTGTGGAGAATTAGAGATGACATAAGTGTGTATGGCCGCCTTGTAGTTGTAATTAATTAATTAATTATAATTAGAGTAATAATGTACTATGTTCAAACAAAATTAATGATCCACTGATTCTTCATAATCTTCATGCATTAATTATCAACACATTGAGAGCTGGAAGAGTGAGGCCACCGGATTTCTTGGGATTTTGCGGCAAGTAAAAACTCAAAGGCTCCCCCCCTATTAATACTGGTTGACTTTAAATATTTTTTTAGTTAAATCTTATTTATAATGCTCCCTCTTATCCTAAATAATCCCTTCAGTCCTTTTATAGACTTCAATTTTTTTGAATGAGTTTGATGATACTTTTTAGAAGCTACACTTTGGATGTTCTATGAATGTTTAATCATTTGTAAATCCCTAATTAATTATATATACCTCATCTCTTTTTTTACCCCTCATTATCTCTCATATTTTTTTCACTCAATAATATTATCTCTCTCACACAACGTCTCCATAAATAAAGGTATTTTTTCAAAAAAAAAAAAAGTTGCGAACCAATTTTACAGCTTGTTGCCATTAAGGCTGTAACTAATTTTAACTAACTTTTTAAATTGTTTAAGTGAGTTATTTGAAACTTATAAAAAAGATAGGGTCAATCCTTTTATATATATATATATATATATATATATATATATATATATATATATATATATATATATAAAAGTTAAGGGGTATACTACTACTTTGATTATAGTATTTATCTCACAATTTAAGTCTTGCTTTTAATTTTTACTCTAATTAATTACATATTTATATATCTCTCGTTTCTTTGTTTTTTTACTTAATTTCACATGTTCCTTGGTGCCCTGATTACTTCTGGAGTTGGGCTGTCTCTTGTTTCTTTTTCTATTCGTTCTCTCTCACCTGTTTATAACTTATAAATCCTCATCAGGTTTTTATATGGATCACTTATAGCATATTTTATAATGACTAATAAAAACCTTAAATTTAATCAATTTAATTGTAAAATTTAATAAATTTCTAACTATATCCCAATTTAATATATATTATATCTTATGAAAATATAGTCACTTTAACAACAAATTAATGATAAAAAATTTTTACATTCATATAAAAAAAATTAATTATGTGATTTATAAATAAGAACAAAAAATTTCTTCTAAGTGCTAACTTTTGAAAGTGACACTCAAAGGAGGTTTGAAATTTTAATCAATTCCTTAGTTTCCCGATTAATTACATGTTATATTACTATTCTCACATAGATTTTTTCCTTACTAGTTTTCTCTCCATAAATTTTGAAAGTAAAATACACTTTTACATATTTATTTTTTTAACTAATTTCTTATCTACATGATTTGATTATTTGTATCTTAAATATATAGCACCAGAGCGGGTACTAAAATATTTTAAGAAGACCTACTTTTACTTATTTATCTCATTTTTATAATCAAATTAATTTTTCTTTCTTCTATGATTACCTATCTTTTTTTAGGGCCAATTCACTCATTAAGTTTTTTTGTTTTTTATTTTATTTCCCCATATTTTCTGAGCCATTCAACCACAATGTGCTGTTGATTAGCAGACCTGATTAAGAAACACACACCCACGCACTTCAAATCTCTCAATTGATACTATAAGAAAGGTCTGCATAACTTTTGTGAGCAAAACTTGTTTTTTCCAAATTAATGCAGATAACTTCCATACTATTAAATTTGTTCATTATCTATCTGTAAACAGCTTAAATTTTAAGGATTAAGGGTTTTATTTGCGTATAATTCAATGTTTGAGAGGTTATATATAAAATTTAAGAGATATGAAATTAATAACTTGGGATTATTTACATAGGTTTAAAATTTAGAGACATTTATTATTACATGTTAAAGATCAAGAATGTTATTTATACAAAATTATAAGTTTAGGGAATTTTACGTAATTTAGATTAAAATTTATTAAGGTAAACGTGAGTTATAATGAATCAAAATAAGAGTAGAATAGTATTTGAATTGCGCCGCCAGAATCTGCATATGCACCGTCTTTTTTCTGAGGATATCTAGTTGACATTATGATAATACTCCTCATCCTCTCGTTAATATAGTTTAATATAAGATATGTTTAAGGAGTTAATGTTAGTTATAAATATAATATATATTTTTTAATTTATCCTATTGAGACTCTCTCAATAATGATTAAGGAAGAAAGAAAAATGATTGAATTAAAGAAAGATAACCAAGTATTTTAGAAAATACATGTCTTATTAGTTAATTCAATTATAATTTATTTAATCTATTCAAAGCGTGTGTCTATATATATATATATATATATATATATATATATATATATATATATATATATAAGTAAAAAAAGATGGAAAGATTATTTCGATATACATGTGACTCTAACCTGCCAGCTATTTGCCAAGACTGCAACTCATAGGGCGACCATGTGTCATTCATTTTTATTATAAAATCCATCTTGCCAATTAAAATACAACAACTCAATTAATATTAATTTAAGTTGACTGCTTGTGTGATTCACATATTTATTTTTCTTAAGAAAATAAATTCCTTAATTAAGATTTCACAAATAATAAAAGAGTACTTTTTTTTGAAATCTTTTAATTTTATTAAAATACTAACTAATATTTAGGAGTTACACCAAGTTAGTTTAATTTAATTATGTTGTGTTGTTGTAATTAGACCACAAATGACGTGGCAAACCAATTT
The DNA here is from genome assembly GCA_037074495.1 of Acacia confusa. Lineage (NCBI taxonomy): Eukaryota > Viridiplantae > Streptophyta > Magnoliopsida > Fabales > Fabaceae > Acacia > Acacia confusa. The sequence continues at coordinate 3,522,223 of CM073506.1, read as the reverse complement.
CACACCAGAAATTTTCAATCCGTCTAACCACCATATTAAAGTTAAGAAGGGTTGATTAAATTATTAATTTTATCTTAAAATAAAATTAATTTCCAACTTTACACACATTTATATATTATGAATTACATTAAAAAATCATAGAAAATACAATTGATCATGATAATTCAAATAGGAATAGCCTTTTTAAAACGTGCCTTATATTAAGGAACGGGAAGTAATTTTTTTAAAAAATAAATTAATATTTAAGGATATTAATTATTTATAATGCCAAACTTATTATATATTTGTTATTTGTGTTTAAAAATATGAATAAAGTTTCTGAATTTTATTGCCTATAATTGTTTAAAAATATATTGACACTGGTTTTTTAAAATTGACTAGTTAATAAATACTATGATAATAACTTTAGTTTTTTAAAAAATAAATGTAATAATCTCAAGTTCTTAAATTCTTAAATTTAATTAATAAATACGTATTTTTATTTGATATATGTAAATATAATGTGAAAAGACTCATCTATATATCCTTTTTTAGGGCCGTATTACTGATGAAATCTGTCGTTCTGTTTTGCTTTTGCATGCTTTCTTTTATAAAATCATTCAGCCACATTGTGCTGTTAATTTAGCCGAGACCTGATTAATAGGGCACACATGAACACCCAAACACTTTAAATCTCTCAATTGCCTTATGAAAGATCTCTTCATAACTTTTGTAAGCAAAACTTTTATATATATGGTAGAATTTTACCTTAATTACTAAATTGGCAAAATTATAAAGTGGTGTACTTATTAATTATATAGTAGAATACTAGTATTTCGATTGTGCCATGAGAATCTGCATGCACCGTCTTTTTTCTGAGGAATATTTGATTGACATTAAGATAATATATTGCCAAACGCGGTCTAAGTCGTTATTTTGTTTCCTTATAGACAACTCCACCGTCTCCTTCAAATTATATATTCATTAATCATAGTCAGGACGGTTTGTGACTTCAAGAAACAGTTGACCTTGAGATCAGAATCAACTGGCTTTGACAATTTCTTCTTCGTACACAATAATTAAATGAACCAAATATTCCTATAAATACGTGAAGCTAGCCACATATGCTCCTCATAACACGAATGAAAGCAAATATGTTCCTCATAACTTCACTACCAATGTCTATAGATTTCATATATTCTGATCTCATGTGCGCCTTCTTCTTCCTTGTCTTAATTGCATTTGCTTCTTTCAGTTTCTTGGGGCGCAAGCAAAGCGATACCAGGAAGAAACAGAACACCATGAAGCTGCCACCAGGTGAAATGGGGCTTCCATGGATCGGAGAGACCATGGATTTTTTCAATGCACAGAGAAAAAACAAGTTGTACGAGGAATTTGTGCAACCTCGGATTGTGAAACATGGGAAGATCTTCAAAACAAGGATCATGGGATCACCAACTGTAATAGTTAATGGATCAGAAGCCAACAAGTTCTTCTTGTCCAATGAGTTCAAGCTGGTGAAAAGCTCTTGGCCTTCGTCTTCAGTTCAGCTCATGGGGAAGGACTCAATCATGGAGAAAGACGGCGAAAGGCACCGATTCCTTCGCGGAGTTATAGTCACAAGCCTTGCTCATTCTGGTCTTGAAACCCTAGTTGCAAAGATCTGTCACACAGTTCAGCTTCATATTTCCAAAAACTGGCATGGCAGAGGAATGATTCACCTGTACAGATCATCCAAAGTTCTTACTTTCAATGTAGTGTTCGAGTGTTTAATGGGGATGAAGGTGGAACCAGATCTGCTTCCCACGTTTGAAAGGGTTTTAGAAGGAGTGTTTTCTCCGGCGGTTAACGTTCCCGGATCGAGGTTTTGGAGGGCGAAGAAGGCGAGGAAGGAGATAGAGAATATGCTGGTGAAGGTGGTGAGGGAGAAGAAGAAGGAGATAATGGAGGGAAGGTTGAAGAAAGAAGAAGGTATGCTTCTGAGTAAGCTAATTTGTGGGATCATTAATGGCGAGATTACAGAACAAGAAGCGGTGGACAACATGGTTCTGCTAGTTTTTGCAGCTCATGATACTACTTCTTTCGCCATTGCCATGACCTTCAAGATGCTCGCTCACCACCCTGACTGCTACACCAAACTACTTCAAGGTATGTATTAATTATACATACGAGTGTATTTCACATTCTTTAGTTACTTGATACCACAATGGTTCTATATTTTTAAGTCTTCCAAAATATCTCACCGGAACCAAAAAAACTTAAACCTCATTAATTTTTGTCTTAAAATTTCAATAACTCTCAATTCTATCATTATTTGATATCCAGATATCCAATATACTCCTATGATCGTATTTATATGGTAGAAAAAGTATATTTTTTTGTTTTATTTATAAGACATCTTATTATATTTTTTACTTGAATACAGAATTTTACACTTCATTTATTATTATGCAAATTGTTAATTATTTTCTTGGAGGATATGTAGTTAAATAGTGGTAAAGTTGAAAAGTTGTTGACTTTTAATGTAGAATTAATGAAATTTAAAATTTTTCCCAGTTTGTATGAAATATGCTAAAAGTGTTTTATAAATAGGGCTAGAGTAGTAGTTTTATCCTATTTATAGGGTAAAATTATATGCACATTTATATGAAAAATTTAATAATGTGCCTTATAAATAGGATAAAAAAAACCTATCTCCCTGAGTAATAATAAACAGGAATAGAGTGATATCTTCTTTTTCAATGAATGTATTAATTAAATGTATATAGATCTGCAGATATGTTGATGCTGTTTGTGATCTAAGCGTTAAGCAGGGGAAATTAATGTGTGTCAGTTAATAATGCAGAACATGAAGAAATAAGGAAGGAGAAAAGGAGGGGAGAGGATTTGACAGTGGAAGACGTAAAGAAGATGAAATATTCATGGCAAGTTGCGAGAGAGAGCATGAGATTGAATCCTCCTATCTTTGGCTCCTTCAGGAAGACAATTACTGATATTGATTATGAAGGCTTCAACATACCCAAAGGATGGAAGGTCAACTACTTCTCTCTTCCTTATTTATTACTACTGGCGTGCATGCCACACGCACAATCTTATATTCCCTTGTTATATCCAAACTACTTCAGTCCTCAATATAAGATATAATGATGGTCACAAAATTGTTTCCATGCATATTTATTATTATCATTTTAAATTTATCCCTACTGATACTCCCTCGATCATAATTAAATAGGAGAGAAAAGAAATATGATGTTTTAAAAAATACATGTCTGATTAACTAATTCAACCAACTTCTTTAATTATCCAATCAAATCGTGTAAATTGTCTTATATTAAATACATGAGGAGTACTATAAATAAGTCACTCCACCGTTATTAAGGAAGAATGACTAACGCATTCAATTTATTTTAAATTATTTTTTTCCAACTTTACTGATATTCAAATCTATCTAGCATCTATCCTCTTTTCTTACATCCAATGTGTACCACCAACAAATAGGGGTAAAATTACACCACAAAATATATCTTATTTAAAGTCTGGCTGTACTAGTAATATTAGTAACTCTCTAGATAAGTTATATTATGGATCAATGATTTTTTCTATAAGATGCCTTATATTAGATATGTGTCATTTCATAATTGAGTTTAATATTTTCACCTAAGACATCTTTTAGAAGCTTAATTTACTTGGACACTTTATTATTGTTTCAAAAACATGCATGCCTGCGTTTACTTTTTAATTCAAACATAAAAATTAATAGTTTTAATTAATGATTTAATTTAAGAATGTTACTGTAATTTTTGAAGAAATTAAGATTCTTAACTAATTTTAATTACATTTCTTAACATCCTGGTGATCCAGTTAAATAACGTATGATTTTGCTAAATGACACAGGTGCTATGGACAGCATATGGGACTCATTACAATGAAGAGTACTTTAAGGAAGCAATGAGGTTCAAGCCAAGTAGGTTTGAGGACGAGGAGGCAACAAGAATGGGACCATATGTGTATGTTCCATTTGGAGGAGGACCAAGACTTTGTGCTGGTTACCAACTGGCTAAGCTCAACATCCTCATCTTTCTTCATTATGTTGTCACTCACTTTGATTGGTCCTTGCTCCATCCTCATGAGCCTATCACTTTTGATCCGTTGCCCTTCCCTTCTCTTGGTTTGCCCATCAAAATCTCTCCCAAAATCTCCCTCACAACTGCTCCTTCCCAAATTTGATTTCTTCATCTGATGTTATGTGGGAGAGCTTATTTTAGGCCCTATTATGCTTTGAGACAATTCCTTTCATATTCTCCATACAGCACAAAATTACTTAAAACAAGTTGTTCCTAAAAAGCACTAGTGATCTAAGATGGGCGTGGGTCCATATATAGTTCTAATTCTTTACATGTATGCAGTCCAAAGACACCACGGTTTAGTCAAAAAATTTTAGTAAAGTCAATGATGAATTATTAATGTGTATGTTTTGTTTATAAAGGTTTATTATATTGTTGGATCATCTCATTATTTAACAAAAATTATGCAGTTCAAAATGTTATATACAAGCTATAAATGTATGAGATAACTCTTGATATTATCTTTTTTAGGGCTCTGTCATTCTTCACAGTTTTAAAACATGTCAAGAGGGGTAAGTATCTAGATCATTATAATGTGTCTTTCGTTCCCCTCCCCAACCAATATGGGAAATAACATTCCACCAACAACTAATATAATAGAGAAGTAGGTGTCCATAAACTAAATAGATTTGACAAAACTAAAAAATAGTAATTAAATCATTAAATATACCCTAAATTGAATTTTTTTCCAAGCTTTACTTTATATTAAATTAGGTTTCATATGGAAGAGAATATACAAAAATTCACATTTAAGCATTAATTATATATGCAGAATTGACAAATTAGCATTAATTAATCTCCAAGTGATAAGTGGACCAGTACATTCTTCTAGAAAAACTTATGTTATGGACCAAAAGAAGTATATTTAATTGGAGCAAAAATGAAAAAAAAAAAACTAATTTAAAATTTCAAACAAAAAGAGTTTGTACCTTGTATTAAGGACCACCCTATGAGAGAGAATGTTCTTTATAAAAAGGACTAAAGAGAGCAACTTTTAACTTTACCTGTATTTAATATATCATATATTTATCTAGTCTTATTTATAAATCATTTTTAGCATGTTTCATGCAAATTAAGAAAAAATTTAAACTTTATTAACTCTACATAAAAATTTAACAACATTTCAATTTCATCTTTGTTAAATATGCATTATACCTCATGAGAACAAAGTCAATAAAATAATAATAAATGATAAAATTATACATTTATATGATAAATTTAATGATGTATGTGGCTTAAAAATAGGATCACGAAATTTTTTCTCTCCCCACGTATAAATAGGATCAAATTACCTCACAAACATAATTAAGGTCAACATAATAATAAAAAAAATAAACAGTATAATATATATACTTATACCTTGGTCTTACTTGTAAGCAGCATTTTTATTAAAGGTTTGGTTCTATATATAAGTAGCAATTTCGTTTTTTCTATAAATTTAATGCACTTTTCATTTTTACCCCTACTTAATTGTATGTCTCTCTTGTGTTTTTTTTCACTCATTCTTTCTCACTCGTCCTATTCATAGCTGAGAGTATGTTTCGAAGAAAATATATTTTTTACACATTTATTATTTTTAACTAATTTTAATCATCAGTTTGTTTCGTGTGATTTGATTAGTTGTAGTTTATAAAAACGACCAAAAGGATTATTCATATAAAAAATTTGATGATGAAATTTATGAATAGAACTAATTAAAATAATTTCTCTTTCCATCTCTGCTATGTAAGTAGGCCTACGAGGAGTAGGGTGTTAACTAGTTACAAGGAAACATGGTGGTGGAGCATTGTAACTAAGGATGAGCAAATTATTTGAGCGCCCTGAACATTTTGTCGGGAAAATCCCATGTGACAAATAAGGTGTAAAAATAATCATTAACATATAATAAAAATGCAAAAATAACTATAAAAATAAATAGGTGTAAAAATAAATATAAATATTATAAAAGTGGGCAAAAGTGGCATTGCCATTAAGTTTGCGTACGTTCGTTACTTAATTCAACGCATATAATTTGACAATATAGTCACTTTTGCCCTCTTTTATAATGTTTATAGTTATTTTTAAACCTAAAAAATGTTTACGGTTATTTTTGCATGGTACAAGTTAATAGTTATTTTTGTATCTTAATCCTTGAAAAATTTAGGATTAAGATGCAAATTTACTTAGAAAATGTTCATGAAGTCTCAATATAGTTCTAGAAATCTAAAAACATAGCAATATTACCCATTTTTAACCAACTTTATGTTGACCATTAGTTTTGACTAAAATTTAAGGGCAATATATGTATTATGATTTTGCCAACTCATTATCACAACTCTCTCTCTCTCTCTCTCTCTCTCTATCTATTTGTGCGCCCATTTCTCTCTCCCTCCTTTGATCTTGCTAAAGAAAAAAAAAATGGTTCCTTCCTCTCTAGACATTCATGCCCTTCATACCAACGACACCTTCCTCTTCGCTGTTGTCGGCATTACTTTCCCTTCATCTTCCTCCTCTCTCTACGAATCTGAGCACCCCATCTTTGAACAAAGCTCTAAGAATATGAGCACAAACAAGAGGTGCTCTTGTTATTTTCTGACACAAACACAACACGATGATCTCCTCAACATGGTGACAAGTCCGTTCGAACATGCCGACAATAGAAAGAGGAAGAGAAAGTGATGCCGACGATAGCAAAGAGAAAGGTGACATCGGTGTGGAGTGGATGAAGGCTAGAGAGGAAAAGGAACCATTTTTTCCTTTAGAAAGATCAAAGGAAGGAGAGAGAAGATGAGTTGTGATGATGAGTTGTGATGATGTGGCTGCCCTATCAGTAATTTCAATCAAAATTAATGGTCAACATAAATGATAGTTAAAAGATGGGTATATTGCTACATTTTTAGACTTTTAAAGTAATATTGAGACAAAAAAAAATTTCAAAGCTATATTGAGATGACTTTATGAATACTTTCAAGACAAATTTACACCTTAATCCAAAAATTTGAATGTGGTTTGTACTCCAATAAAAATTTTATGTTTTTTATATGACTTTTTTTATAGTTATCCAATTGTCAACAAGTCAACAATTGGATAACTCTTCCAAGGAAATTTTCACATTTACAACTATTCAAACTTGAGCCTCACTTCAAGGGGCCAAAACCTCTTCGGTTGTATATGTATTTTGTTGTTATTGTATAATATATAAGTTTTCCCTCTATTTCTATTTATAAAAGCTCAATAATTGAATCATATGATTCAAAAAATAATTAAAATTAGTTTAAACAATAAATGTATGTGAAATAATTTTGTTTAAGTATGCCTTTATAGGGAAAAAAAAAGGTAATTGAATTAATATTATTTGCTTTTGCTTTCCCTCGAATCATTAGCTTATTTTAAAAAACTCGTGAGCTATAGCCCCTTGCCGGTTCCCAACTAGATATAGTCATTAGACATAATTTATCTGATGGAACCTTCACATAAAATTAGCATACAAATTCTTATCTGTACTAAAGGTCAATGAGTCACCCTCAGGATTGTGGAGATTTTGGCGTGGACAGGTGCCTGAAAAGATAAAACTTTCATCTGGCAAGTATCTCATGAGAGATTAACAACAAATTCCATGAGAGTGAGAATTGGCATTTCAAATACAAAGAATTGTTCTTTAGGCTAACAACGTGAGGAAATAATTGTAACATCCCACCTTAAAACAGTGGAAATTTTTTTTTTAAAACGGTGATCAGAGTAGAGCTTTTTAACAAAACGAGTAACTGAACTTTGATAAAACATAACCACAGTGTAATTGTTCTATTACAGTCTTCTAATGTCCGAAGGAAAGTAAAATACATAACTAGAGAAATAACAAAATAAAAATTCCGTCTTGGGTTCTACGCAGCCTGCTTGCCTCTCTCTTCCGACCTTGGTCCTCCTGATCCTGAAGCTACAGCTGAGATCCAATTCCCAACTGGATTTCAGGTAACGGTTAACCTTATGCTCAAATAAGACAGTATATGGATAACAGCATGTACATAATCGCATAACAGCAGTATATCACTACATAAGCACACAGCAGATGCATGATCACATATTGGCAGAACATAAGCACACAGCAGTATGTAAAGCCCCACATAATGTTTGCACATAACCAATGCCACGACGGCCCATCGTGTCCTCAGCGCTAGGAAAACTCAACGGCGTTATCAAGACTATAACCCGTATAAAGCTGTATGTATACCAACAACCCTAGACAGAGCTTCAGTATATAAGCATGTCTATCACATATAGTATATGAGCAGCATAAGTGTTAAGGTTACAATATGCGTCCGTACCTCCGTTGACGATTCCGGACACTTTAGTAGGATTGTGGTACGCTTGACGGCGGTACGACGGCGGTATTCGTGATTTTGGGTATCCTATAAGGATAGTATCACCAGTGTGAGTATTTAAGGTCATATCAGGCAATTTTGGTACAAATTACCATTTTGCCCCTAGGTTGACTAATTGGCGGAATTTTGCCAGCACTTCGCTATTTTGATTTTAAACTTTCAAAATTTTTGCTATAACTTTCCTCTAACATATTCCTAAGATAAATATCATATTTAGTCCTAAAACATGATATCTAAGCTAACTTGAAAAATTAAAGACTACTCTAGCAGTTCTACTATAACTACCGAAACTAAAAACTAAGGACTGAGAAACTTACTCAAAGCTTTGCTATGAACTTCTTACTCCTCTTCCAGAGCTTCTCTCTCTAACTTCTCTCTAGGATTGTAAGTGAATTGGTGAAGAATGAAGAGAAATGAGAGGCTATATATAGAAAAATCCAATGGCATTTTTGTAATTTCGCTGAACTTTGTCTGGTTGAATTCTGACCGTCGGATCGCACTTTTTTGAAGTTGCTTGATTTTGGCCATACACCTATAGGCCGACCTCCCCCTCCCATAAGAAGACAAAATTGATGACATCATCATGCTTATGTCATCTTGTTTTATCAGATGAAACTCCTGGTTCGGTGTCCTGATCGCGAAATTTTTTGTAAAATCTTAAAATTCCAGGAACAACACTCTGAAGGTCTTTTCTTCCTTTTCAAGAATACTAGATTTTCCTATCCTTATACTCTCATTAAGGACATTCCGTTATCTGCCGAAAATCTTCGGTATTCGTGACCGGTTACAGAAATAACGTTGGCCGGTGCCAACTTTGGGATAAAAATCCACTGATCAATAATATACTCTGGTTTTTCCCAACTTATCCCCGGAATCTCGCATCCAAATTATTTTCTATCGGTTCTCATTTTGACTATCTGCTTTAATTCTACAGAACATCTTCTTAGCCTGATCTCCAAAACACTCCATTGGTTACAGAAATGACTTCGGAGACAGCCTGCTTCGAGATAAAAATTCACTTGTGCCTAATATACTCTAACCCTAGCAACTTAGTTCAAGGTTTTCTTGATAGGATTTTATTTCTATCTGTGGTCATTTATCCTGTTCATTTTTTATTAATATAATATTATTAAATCAACAAATGTCTTAATCTTATATTATTATTATTTTCATCATCCTTATCTCTTCCCATTCCCAAAAATTTCGGCCAACACACATAAATATATATAATTAATTTTTTTTTTCATTTATACTAATATCCTATTTATCTTGAATTTATTTTCCCAAAATTTCCTATTGGTCCATAAGCAATTACATGGATTTAGGCTTTTAAAATTCCTTGAAAAATTCTTAAGCCCTTGATCTTGTTTTTTTTTCAAGATTACATCCTAACCCTTACTATTATTTAATTAGGCCAAAAATTTTGGCCCTTATAATTAATTATTTATATTTATTTTATTTTTCATGTTTCCTAAATTTCTACAATCTTATAAAATTTCTCGAAAATTACTTAATTAATCCCTTAATAATTTCTAATAATTTTCTTAATTAAAACTAATCATTTTCTCACAACAATTTTATTGACATTATTAATTCAAGCTCCCTGCAATTTATCAAAAATCATAAAGTCAATTTTAGTCGCAGAATACTTTTTAATTTTCCTTCTTTTTATTTTCATAGGAAATAATTTATTAAATTGTCTAATTTAAGAATAATATGCTTTCTAAATTTTTAATAATTGTTTCATGCCTTTTAGAATTTTTTCTTAATTCTCCTCAAGGTACTTTATGGCCTTAAGGTGCATTTTTCACATTTCTGCTGATAAATTTCCTTTAATTTTCTTAGTGTTTTCCTTTGAACATAGACTAATCATATATCATGTGGAGATCAAAATCTTCATAAATGGACATTTTTATTATTGTAATATAATATTCCAGATAATAGTTATCCGGGTATTACAATAATTTTGCATATATATTGAGAGATTGTGAGAGAGCAAAATATGTGTGGATATCACACACACACTCTCTTAAATTAATTTTTATTTTTATTTTTTAAAAAAAGGATATTACATTTTACAGGACTGGCTTCGATGGAATACAACAAGAAATCCAAGCAAGGCTTGTTTTAGAAAGTGGACATGGACTAGAATATTCGCACATGTCTGCTAGCTATTTTAGAAGGTAAGATGTGTTCAATTGTTTGACGGCAAAACAACTATTCCAAAGGAGGAGGTATATTAAAGTCAACATCATATAATGGAAGAAGTTGTGGTAAGAAGACTAAAACATCCATGATTTTCTGGGACAACACAAACAGGTACCCATTGGAAGAAGCCAACACCAGGATATGTCCATCTGGATGTGGATGCCTTAGTAAGATTCATAACCAGGTAGTCATTGGCAGTTTGATCAAAGATGACAGGGGAAGATGGGTCACAAGTTTTATGAAGAGTATTGGAACTTTTTTGTTGGCGGTTGCAAAGGTATTGGCTATTAAAACAAATCTTGATGTTTGTCAACTTTACAAGTTTTAAAAGATACAGGGTTTCTCTTCTTTATTGGAGGCGCTAAATATCTTGTTGAGGGATAGAACATTGGATCATCCATTCAAAGCTAAAATTGGAGCCATATGTCAACTTATGTTTGAGGATTGACATATTGTTTTGTCCCACTCAAGTAGAGAAACTATTGAATATATAGATATTTTAACTAAAGAGGCACATGCAGATGATATATAATTAAGTGTAATTCAACATGTGCACCCGAAATGTAGAACTTAGTTCATACTAGACATCACACATTAGGGATAAATTAAGTTCTTTATCTTAGTGTGTATTTTCACTAAGCTTATGCTTGCCAAATGTATTTTTAAAAAAAAACCGTGAGCTCAATTTTCAATGTTATCTTTTGAAAATTTTATCCAAAAAAATGTCATCTGAAAAAAATAATTACTTTTCGAATCCCAATAAGAAGTGTATGTTATGAATATACTTATTATGTGGATGTCCATTGACTCACGGTCTCCAAATATTACAAGATGACATGGGACCCATGCATAGTAATTTACTATTTGCATAGTACCAGTGGGGCCCACACAAATACAAGTCTTCTTTTGCCTCTTCAGCAACCCACGTTTCTTTGATTCCTTTGATTCAGCAGCCCATGTTTTTATTATTATGAAATGTGGGAATTACAGTTAAAGACCCATTTTCCTTCTATAAATAGAGGGCTTCTGTAAACATTCAAATTACACTGGAATAGAACTTCTCTCTACTCTCTCTCTCTAAATTCTCTCTTATTCATTATCTTAATTTTAATTAGTTTTATAACAGTGTGTCTTTATTTGTAAATTTCGATCTTGTTATGAATATTCTTATTATGTGGATGTCCATTGACCCATAATCTCCAAATACATGATGACATGGTATATACGCATAGTAATATACTATTTACATCCTTCTATAAATAGAGGTCTCCTGTAACTATTCATGATACTTGAATGAGAATTCAATTCATCTCTCTAGAATTTCCTCTGACTTCTCTCTAAAATTCCTTCAATTTTATAATACGTTATCAGCACGATGCTTCTGCCGCTGATGATGTTTTCTGCCTTCCCACTCTCGCACCTCAGGAAAGCATTTCTGGTTTTCTCCTTTTTCGATCAATGCCCTGATCTCATGCTCTTGCCATCGGATCCTTTATTTTTCATTTTCATTATTACCCAACTTCTCCAGATTCACCGTCCCCACTATCACTGATTGATTACTCCCATTTTCATTCTTCATCTTTTCAAAGTTGTTCGATGATGCCTTGGTTTTTCTTCCTGATTATTTCCCAACGTCCTTGTTTATCACCTCCACCATTTTTCAGACGATATTCGTCAATCAACCTTCCTCGAACATCTGTGCTTTTATGGCATTTGTTGGTCTTCTTTTCCATACTTTTCCAGTCAACTCTCTTTTTCTCTATTCCTTTAATAATTCTACCTGCTCCTACAATAATGATCCCTTCACTTTTCTCTTCTTCATTATGAAACCGTAAAGAATTTATGGTTAGTCTTCTTTTATACTTTCCCAGTCAACTTCTTTTTCCTAATTCTCATCATTACTCTATAACTCAATCTCATCTCTTTTTCTTCCACAAACTCACCACTACTCTTCTACGTTTTGTTACTTCAAGTTTGTTCCATTGGTTAGAGAGATTGGAGTTTGCTGTGAAGAGAGAGAGAGAGAGAGAGAGAGAGAGGAAGGTGTCGGCAGAACAGTTACCAAAAAAAAAAATACTGTTTTGCCGACAAAACAATAAAAAAAAAAAAAATTTGCAGAACAAGACAAAGGAGTTGTTAGGTATGGGGGAAATAATTGAAAGGTGGATGAATATATAAGTGCATGTGTGTCTATATGCTTCTGTCCAAAAAATCATGGTGAGAAAAATGAGCATAGTGGGTACAGGTAGGTCCAACATGTTTTATATGAATATAAATATAATAATGTATATTTATATCATTATCAAATTTTTAACATGGCTACTAAAATTGAATCATATATCTTGTGCTAATTCGTCCAATGATTATTTAAAAAAAAAATTAAAAAAAAAGGGTAAGATGGTGAGTTAATTTTTCTTATTTATGTTTTATTATTAATATTGTTAATTTGACTCCATAATGGAAGTCTAGATTTAAATTTCATTTTAATTGTTTTAATTTGATATTATATTATTGTTACTAACTTTTCTAACATTTACTTTTATGTATTTACTTTTATGTTATTTAATTTTATTTATCTTTTGTGGTAGTAACACTAGTATAGTGGGTACCATTTTTTTTTATTTACTGCTTTGTTTATTCTTCATGGAGGCACACTAGTATCTATTAGTGGGCTCTATTTATTTATTGCGTTTATTTATCTTTTATGGTGGTGCACTTTGTGAGCCCCATTTATTTTATTTAAATTCTTTATTGTTTTATTTATCTTTTGTGGTAGCAACACTAGTATAGTGGGCACCATTTATTTTATTATTTACCGCTTTGTTTATTCTTTATGATGGAAACACTAGTTTAGTGGACTCCATTTATTTATTGCTCATTTACAGCTTTATATCCCCCTTCCCTTTTATTTTTATTTATTTACTGTTTTCTATATATTATATATATATATTTACATTTGCATATGCATCCTCTTTCTTACCTTTGGATGAAATAGGTCTCGCTGTGAGTTTACTCCCATTCCTATTTCATCTTCTTTTTATTTATTTAGCACGTTTATTTCCAGTCATTTATTTTATTTTTATTTATTTATTTACTGTTTTATATATATCCCCCTCCCTTTTATTATTTATGGCAACGACACTAATATATACATATTAGTGGGTTCCATCTATTTATTTTATTATGCTTATATTTTATTTATCCTGAAGATAAACTGTTAAAAGGCCATGAGATCAAAATACCATGGAAATATGAGACATAAATTGGCCTGAGAGATGAGGCATAAATTGGCTTGAGACCAAGAGGCAAGTTAGTCTTAATTTAAGAGACAAGATAGCCTGAAGCCAAGAGGCAAGCTAGCCTTAATTTAAGAGGCAAGATAGCCTGAAGCTAAGAGGCAAGTTAGCCTGATGACATGAGACAAATTATGAAACAATATTTGATCCATAAATTTTGTATGTCATCAATTGTATAAAGGCCTCAAAATTGTATATTTGGCATTAAAGATTCCCTTAAATTATGAGACAAGGGATTGTATGATCATGATTGATATTATAAATAAATATATTCAATTTGCTATTGCAATAGCTATATTGTGGTAAAGTCAAGAAATATTGTGGATTAATTTCTTGCCATGATCAAACAAATCAGTGAGTTATGGATCATGAATTTTTATCCAACTTCATTCCTAGAAGTGAATGAAGCAAATATATTATTATGGTTGTTTTGTGATTTCTATGATTATAACAATTTTTATAAATACGAGAAAAGAATATTCATAAACAAAATAATTAAGCCAAAGGAAACATTATTTCAACAAAGTTTAATAGCGAGTGGCTCAACATCATTACAAACTTTAATCATCTCATTCTGAAGATATTTAATATCTTCTTCTTTTGCTTCTCTTGAGATGGGATCCAGATGAGGCAAAGCTCTTTGTAATATTGAGATTTGCGTCATAAGTTTCTTGAGCTTCTTGTGTGGCCACTCAGTTAACCCTCCTTTTTGATAGATCTTTTGTATGGTGTGAGTAGACATATTTAATTGTTTACTCGCATCATCTAGGGTTAAGTGAAAATAATCACTTAAATCATGGTGTGTGGTTTTCTTTATTCTTTCCCGTTGCTCCATTGTTAATCTATATAATTCACCCTGATTAAGGGATGAAATATCATATGGTATATTAACCGCGGGTTGTTTTCCTTTATCTAATGGATTTTCAATGTTGGTTTGAAATGAACTCCCGCGAGGTTCATTTGGATTATTTGTCCATTCCGAACCAACACAAAGGATCTCATAAAAGGCTAATACAGGATCACGCATCAAATTATATCCTGATGCTTGTAAATCTATACAATACTGTGTCAGAAAATGTTTGATTTCTCCAAAATTTTTGTTAGTAAAATCAAACATTGGAAGCCTGTCAATATTGTAAGATTTATCCTGTACATTTTCATATAAAACATCGTGGGAAATCATACATGTTCTCCTTCCGTGAACTTCAAGTTTATGACACTGAAGTCCGTTGGTATGTATGATCTCCCGTAAAACATCACAACAACTACATTCCAATAAGGAAGTAGTTGCTAACTGACCAGTAGTCACTAGCTGACTGGTTGTAGCTGGCTGGCTGGTTATTGTTGGCTCAATGATTATTGCTGACTGACTAGACATTGTTTGCTGGCTGGTCATTACGAGCTGGCTGGTTGTCGTCACTATTGGCTGAACTGGAATGGTAGACTCTATCAATTCTGCTATAATTCTACACCTTTTAATAGGCCTCCTTGATGAACCTGCTTCAGTTGTACCTTCAATCCTTGTTGATTGAAGAAGAACATTTGTTCTAGGGGGAGAAGTAGGTACATTTGAAGCAGAAGGAGGAATAGTAGAAGGCGGAATAAACATGTCTAGAGGTTCAGAAAAGAGTAAAGAAGAGAATGACAGGTTTGTCTGATCATCATACAACAAAGCATCAAGTAATGCTGTTTCGGATGTATCAGAAACTGGGATAAAATTGCTTGGACCTGCCATTGTAATAATATAGCGATTAGAAGGAAAAATGTGTGAGTATTTGGTAGTTGATATTATCATATGCTTGAGTATTTGTGAGGCATGTTTGTTTGCCTTCTTCTATTTATAGTCGAATTAAATCCTATTGAATCTCTGCAGATTTGTGTAGTCCTGTTAAATCTCTGCAGATCTGCTCCCTATAAAGCACGAGTCTGGAACCTTTTTGACTTTATATGCATACGACAATCTGAGTTGTTGCGCCTGTGATTCCACAGTGATGCGCATGTGATTACACAGTATTGCGCTTGTCAATCTGCAATTATACATCCGATGATTTTGTATTTAATATATATTTGTTTGTTGATTCTGGAAAATGGAAATTTTGTTACCAGAAGTAACAAAATTATGCATTGATAATGCATTTAGAAATCTGTGGAATTTTAATGAAATAGATATCATTATCATGAAATATTGTATGGAAATTCCATGAATTAATTTTTAAGGTCTCACACTTGAGGGGGAGAATGATATATATCAAGTGTGAATATTTATGTGATAATTATTTATGAATGTTTCTGTGTTGATTCCCCCAAAATGAATATTAGATTTGATGATAAATCATATGGAAAGTTGGCATGACTCGTTTAATCATCCGAGTCATATAGCTGCATGTTCTCAAATAAAAATGATTATGAAAATATTATTGGAAACGGATCTCTGGAAATATATTAAATTGAAAGAGTACATATGAAATTATTGATCTGCAAAGTTTGCAGTGATGATTGCAACCAGATGTTTGCAATATATTATGCGCGCAATTTCCAGATTGAATGATCCATAAATCATGTATTAAAGTATCTATGAATGGATAGATCAATGATTATGAGAACATTGTTCATACGTGTATATTTGCAGCTTATAAGCCAACAAAATTCTCCCCGTAAAATTTGGCTTTTGGTCAGGAGCCAGAATAATTCCATCTTAAAATGTTTTAAATGTGCAATGATTATTAATCTACTTCAATGCACATAGATGGATATACAAAGAAAATTGATGATTTGATGAGGGGGAGAAAAATAAGCAGATTGGGTAAAGATTTACTAGAATGAATTATCATTGGCTCATATTGATCATCGTACAAGGAATTGTGCACTAAAAGTTCAAAATGATAATTCAATTTCAGAGTTTAGTTAATCGAATGCCAGAAGCATTTACTGACCTAAAGAAAGTGACAAAGTCACATATCCCAACTGCAAATGCTCTTATATGAATTGTTATAAAGCACTCTTGAAGCGTTGCAGGTCCATCGGTTTTAAAAGATAAAAATCCTCAAAAGAGAAAATGAGTAATAAAATATAGATGATCAAGTCGAGGATAAGTAAGAAAAGCTCCAGAAGAGCCATCTCCTGAAGAGATGTTATCTCCAGAAGAGATATTACAAGAAGAGTGTATTGTGGTCTAAAAAAAAAATACCTAGGTACCTAATATATATGAATATAATGAGATCTCAATAAATTATGAATGAAATCCGATGGGACTGAAAAATAAAGTCGACATTGATGATATTTATGTTTATAAGATAGCATATGCTGTAATGATGATAATGAGGATCATGAGTCATACTATATTAGTGTGTGCCAGAAGCACATGTTCCTGAAGAACATAAGGCGCTAGAATAAGTCCCTGAAGGACTCAAGATGCTAGGAGCATCAAATTCTCGAGAGCACATGTTCCTGAAGAACATAAGGCGCTAGAATAAGTCCCTGAAGGACTCAAGATGCTAGGAGCATCAAATTCTCGAGAATAATTAATTAAGTGAATTCATATGTAGCATGAAGCATTTATCGTGCATGTGATATTATTATCTGAATAAATATTTATGCACATGTATATTTATGATTTTACTTGAAAGATTTAGATCTTGCAGGTATACAATGAATACTTGATGATAGAAAGACAATGAAGCAATGTGGTCATCAGGGGGAGCAAGTCTGATGTAATCAAGAGGGGGAGACGATACATGCTGTACTCTTATTCCCTTATCTAGGTTTTGTCCCACTGGGTTTTCCTAGAAAGGTTTTTAATGAGGCAAAACTCAACAGTATATCAATTAATGTTGTACTCTTTTCTTTGGCTAGGTTTTTATCCCACTGGGTTTTTTTTCTAGTTAAAGTTTTTAACGAGGCACATTCATAAATGGACATCCAAGGGGGAGTGTTATGAATATTCTTATTATGTGGATGTCCATTGACCCATAATCTCCAAATACATGATGACATGGTATATACGCATAGTAATATACTATTTGCATCCTTCTATAAATAGAGGTCTCCTGTAACTATTCATGATACTTGAATGAGAATTCAATTCATCTCTCTAGAATTTCCTCTGACTTCTCTCTAAAATTCCTTCAATTTTATAATAGATCTCGATTTATCTGGGCGATCGAAATATATTCCAATCGGGCTCCACGTAATCCAGCTAGTTTGCTTTAAATTGCTCATTCCTCTTGATCGATCCAATTGCGTACCCAACTTCACTGCGACCTTCTCGCCTTCTTCTCAAATCCTTCTTCTCTCTGAGTTCCGTTTCTTCGGATCATTTCTGTAACAAAATTGATACAGTGAATACAACATGTCCAACGATTTTTCCAAATCAACGGTGGTGCTTGCTCAGGGCCGTTTGGCCAGGCTCACTGCTCACCTACGACCTTCTTCCGCTGAGCAGCTTGATCACGCAAGTTCGCTCGACCCTCTCCCCCTTTCTGCTCAAACTTCAATCTTGCCACCCGGCAACCTCAAGGGGTTTTTGACGATCGTGGACGAGAGGACAGGGAAAAAGTACCGGGTTGAGGTCTCCGAAGAAGGCACAATCAAAGCTAATGACTTCAAGAAGGTATTTTTTGATCAATTATATGTATATGTAAAAGCTTCGATTTGAAAGCTTCTTGTGATTTGTGAATTGGAATTTGGTCCATTCTGATCTGTTCGGCTTCTTTGAATTGGTTGGCTATTTATTTTCTCTGCAATTCCTGCTTATGTTAGCACTCTCGTTATGTTAGCAGATATCGACTGGAAATAATGATAAGGGACTCAAACTTTATGACCCGGGATATTTGAACACAGCTCCTGTCCGATCAAAAATTTCCTATATTGATGGCGATGAGGGAATCCTTAGATATCGAGGCTACCCTATTGAGGAGTTGGCCGAGAAAAGTACCTATATGGAAGTTTCCTATCTCATAAGTAAGCATCTGCAAGAACTATACTGCCAGTTTATAACTAATCTACTACTAGTAACATTTCTTTTTGTAAAACAGTGCCCAAACTTCTTACTTTTTTTTTGTAAAACAGTGTCCGAACTTGTTAATTATGATAGTTACATACGCATGGCGTTTACATACCTCCATCATCTATTTTGTTGGCTGATATATCTCTGTCTTTTCAGTGTATGGAAATTTGCCTACCAAAAATCAGTTAGCAGACTGGGAGTTTGCTATATCTCAGCATTCAGCTGTTCCGCAAAGAATTTTGGTGAGGTTTTCTTCTATGTGATAATATTGTGGATTGCTAATCATAGATTCATATCTTATAGACAAATCAGTTTGTAACGACATTTAGTCTTCTAAATATAATGAGAGTTTATGTCTGTGAATGGCCAGACACCAGTTATATAATCAAATCATGCGTGAACAAAAATCTAATAGGTTTATATAGTCTTTTAATCAGAGAACTATAACTCAATTAATATCCTAACTGGATATTTCATTAGCATTTTTTCTGATTATTTGATCTTGATCTTGTGTTGAAATTATAAAAATATCTACCTGCGAAAATCCTTTGAAGCTTATAGACAACGATTGAATAATCATCTGGAATAAGGCTTTCTAATCTATCTTGCATAGTAAAAACTCAGAGATACTTTTATTGTTTCATTTGATCATTTGTAGCTATACACTTTAGTTTCTCTTACTTTGGTTTTAAACAATCTTTCCTTCTTTCATTTATCTGCTTGTTTTGTGTTAATGGATTGTGTATTTATTTGCATGTATCTCAAGGAGTTGAAAATGGTATTTTTAGTACATGCTAAAATGGTAAAGAACAAAACAATGTTAAAGAATTCCCAATTTCAATGTTTGATCATTATTGTTAAGTGTTATGGTGGTGAGTCCTTATGTTATACGACGTGATTGTCTCTCTATTTTCTTGCAGTTGAGTGACTTGAACCAATTTTAGAACAAAATATGCTGGAAAATTACTTTTAGTGTCAGTCTGTATCTTAATCATGGTTTATGGAAGTTCTGATCCAACAGTGATCATTTTAAGGGGAGTAATTGAGTTTTTTTAAATAGGAATATATGTTTATTAATCTGACTGAATGTTATCTTCTTATTTTTGTGTTGTAGGATATCATACAAACAATGCCAAATGATGCACATCCAATGGGTGTTCTTGTTGATGCTATAAGTGCTCTTTCTATTTTTCACCCAGATGCAAATCCTGCTTTTCAGGTGAGAAAGACAAGTTTCTTCTAAGTTTTTCAGCTTGTGGACTGATCTGCAATGATGCACATGTATGATTGTAAAATACTAAAATCACTTGGTAATTTGTAGTTTTATACATCCTAATTTGCTTCTCCCAAGTAACTAATAGAATTTTCTCATTCTGCAATTATTTGATGCATATTATAATTTGATGCAGGGTCTTGATGTATACAAGTCAAAACAAGTAAGAGACAAACAAATAGCACGAATCATTGGAAAGGTTTGCTGATACAGTTCTCTTTTTCTTCCCCTCCTTACCGTCTTCTATCTTGGGATGTGTAATTTATTTGACTTATATTAATGTGTCTAGAACTAGGTCTACAGCTTGCATTCTGTGGAGTTTTGAGCAGCTACCAAAAAATTTTATGCATTTTTTGTGATATACCTAATGATTTTTCTTTTTTCGCTCCAGATAACAACAATTGCTGCAGCAACGTATCTTAGATTGGCTGGAAGGCCACCAGTGCTTCCTTCCAATAACCTTTCTTACACGGAGAACTTCCTATACATGCTGGATTCTATGTATGTCTTATAATTTTTTTAAGGTCTTATAGTCAATATGGAAAGATGTAAAGCTTCCATTTCTTATTAACTTAATTTTTCTTCTGATCACAGTAATTCATCATCATTACCATCAATGAAGTTTTCTCATTGATCCATGTCATACAATGTCCTAGGTCCTTGATAGCCAACATAAAACTTTCTTAAATTTTTATGAGATGGATTAATGAGGAAATTGTGGTGTTGTTGTTTCTTGTTTGCATGGATTAATATTTTTCTTTTCTAATGCAAAGTATGAACTGTACTTCTGATGATATAATGATGTGTGTGTGTAGATATAATTACATTAGCTTGCTGATTTTAATTCAAATAAAACTTTCTTTTGCATGTTTTTAGGGGTAATCGCTCATATAAACCCAATCCTAGGCTAGCTCGTGCGCTGGATATTATCTTCATCTTGCATGCAGAACATGAAATGAACTGCTCTACAGCAGCTGCTCGGCACCTTTCATCAAGGTTGGAGTTTTACTTCTGCTAAGCAACATAAATCATTCTATGTTCAGAGTTTTTAACTACCTTATAATTTGCAGTGGTGTTGATGTATTCACGGCTATTGCTGGTGCCGTTGGAGCACTATATGGGCCCCTTCATGGTGGAGCCAATGAGGCAATCATAAACTTTTCTCTATGGCTTGTTTATAACCATTTCCTTTAAGTAAACGCAAAACTTTTGGCAAGCATGATAATGTGACCTTTAATTGTTCTATAGGCTGTCCTGAAGATGCTGAGTGAAATTGGAACTGTTGAGAACATTCCTGAATTCATTGAGGGTGTTAAAGCCAGGTGGTGATGCCAATATAGTGACTTGCTTTTATGTGGTTTTGCCAAAGACCTTTACTGTTAGATTTGAAAATGGCAGTTGCAATCAATATTCACTATATTTATCTTGTCATCATATGCCTTTTTTTTTTATCTTTTTTCTTTCAGGAAACGAAAGCTCAGTGGTTTTGGACATCGTGTTTACAAGAACTATGATCCGAGAGCAAAGGTCCTAAGGAAATTGGCAGATGAAGTGTTTTCCATTGTTGGCCGGGACCCTCTTATTGAGGTGCAATCTCATGGGTTTCTTTGTGCTAATTTCCTATTATATATTCCAAAAGATTTAAATCTTTCTGGTCATGGGTCATGAATACTATTGTTTGTAACTTGTTTCATTTTTAAAATTAGATTATTGGCTAATGTTGATAATACCACTATTTATATCTCACTGGGACAAATGCTTTATTTACTGTGGATTTAGTTCAATGTATTTGGTTAACTTCTAAGTTAGGGATAAATTTTTTTGGCCGTGCAGATTGCAGTTGCCTTAGAGAAGGTTGCATTATCTGATGAATTTTTCATTAAAAGGAAGCTATATCCTAATGTTGACTTCTACTCAGGGTTAATTTATAGGTAATCTATCATTTAATTCAGTTTTGAAACTAACATGGAGAGTATGCGTAATTTCCCCCAGCCTATATAAACAAGGTTTGATGAATTATTGTAATCAGGGCCATGGGATTTCCACCTGAGTTTTTCACTGTTTTATTTGCAATCCCTCGAATGGCTGGGTACTTGGCTCATTGGCGAGAGTCCCTAGATGATCCCGATACGAAGATTATGAGACCTCAACAGGTTACTTCCCTTTATGTTTACTTTGTTTATCCTTTTCTTGCTTCGGAAAATGAGAATTGGCCATATTGTGCTGATCTCCATAGCATCTGATTTACTGAAAAATGTTGAGCTTACTGGGTCATTTTAATGCTGCAATTCCTACATATATGCACAATACATCTTTGAAATAAAGGAGCAAGAAATCATTAAAGGCAGTTTAAAGACTACAATTACTACTTATTTCCTATGTGTAATTCTGTTTCCTGATTTCATCAATCTGTTTTCACTTCAGGCTTACGTTGGGGAGTGGTTGCGGCATTATATGCCTGTCAATGAGCGATCCGTATCAAGTAATGCTGACAGGCTTGGTGAGTTGGCGATATCAAACGCCTCAAGGCGTCGACTTGCTGGATCTGGCTTATAGCTTTACTCTTGATTAACTAGTAAAACTATGCAAAGAGACTATTAATGCTCTTGAGATTTTATGGCTTTCTGGCTTTTATTTCTCTTAAGCTAAAAGTAGCTTTTTCTAGCATACAGTTTCAGAACTCAGCTCAGATTTGTATCTGCACTCTGCAAGTTCTCTTACAAATGATTCTGTTTCTTAGTTTTGTGTATATGAGTGATTCTGTGATTATAATATCAAGATCCTGAGGTAGTGATAGGTTCCTATTGTATAATTGATTATATTTCTTAAACGTTATTCTCTCTAAATAAAAGTGGGGTCACCAAACACCTAATTAATCCTCATTTATTGTCCGGAATTCATTCTAGTTGGATATTTTATGTAAGAACGAGATTGACCATGCTATGAGTAAACATTCAACATAACTTTTTGGCACATTTATTACAAACTTTGTAGGTCAACTAATTTGTTTATAGTAAAATCAATTTAAATTATTATGTATGAAGAAAAGACCTGTTCAATTTTTATTTATTTTTTTTTTTGAAAAAATGTTTTATTTATTTTTATAATTGAGTTAAATAGTAAATTTATCTCATATACAATGCTATTCAGGAAGTTGGGTTTTAAATTTTAATATTGTCCCTGAAGTATCAAAACTAGTGGTAATGTTGCTCTCTCTATTAACAACATTAATTGTCACCGTTAAAAAGACATATCACATTCTCATATGGTACTCAAATTCTCTGAGGTCACATTTCCTCCTTTTCCTTAACACTTTCTCACTCAAAAGAAAAAGATGAGACAAAAAAATAAGGAAAAGGAGAGAATGTGGAGTCAATCGCCACCTGACTGCCACCTACTTCTTCTATGTCTCCCCTCTTATCCACCTCGTCATCTTGTTGCCTCTCCTTCCTCCCTCTCCTTCCTCCCGTGTTCATAATCACCCAAAAACACTTCTCACCCTGTTGTCGATTTGCACCGACAGCCCCACCACTCCATGAACACCTCCTCACTCATCTCTCCTCCATAAACACTCCTCCTTCTGGAGCCTTGCCTTCGCTCCTTCATCTACTCCCTTCCCTCTCACACTTGATGCCTCCTCCCTCACCATAACACCGAGGACGGCGCCGTCGGCCCCTACTAACCCCACGTCCACACAAAAATCTCAAACTTCAAAGCTTATTGCTACCTTCGATCGACATCACTGGCCTTTGGGCTTGCCATCTCATCCCTGACCATGAACGCCGGCGTAGTCGACCATTGTTATCCCCACCTCCAAACGAAAATCTCGAACTTCAAAGCCCATCACTAGCTTCAATCGATGACGTCGATGTTCAGTCTCTCCATCTTAGGCAACAAGGCTCTCGTCTTCCTTATATCTCGCCATCCCAACTTAGATCTCGCCGTCTTTGCCTCTCCCCACTGGACTCTCAGTCTTGGCTCATCTTCTTTCAAACGTCTTCATGCTTACTAGTCGACAATGAAGTCATGCCTGCAATGTGCACAAGGATGCAATAATGTTTTTCATTGTCTAAACCCTTCTCCTTGTTCATTTTTCTAGGTTTTTTATTTTTGGTTATTTTCTTGAAGTGCAAAGTTTGATCATTTTCTGGATTAGACGTGAAGTCTGATGGCTTTTCTAGGTTTGATTTTAGCTTTTAAGTCTGAATTTTGTTTATGGACTATGGATTTGTTGTGATCTAGGAAGACATTGACGTGATGAAAAGCAAACAATAAGAGAGGGTTACAGATGAGTTAGATAATTGGGTGCCATGTCAAAGGGTCATGTATGTGAGAGTTTTGATCAAACAAAACAGTTAAATTTAACGTAAGTTAATAGAAGAGCAATATTGTTATGTTTTAATATTTCAGGGACGGTATTGAGACTCAGAAAATTTGTAGGACAATATTACCCTTAGACCTTAGACGTATACTCCCATAACAGATTTATTAGTTAACTCTTATAATTTAGTTCAATATAATTATTTTGATTCAATATCATCTCAGCAAGGGAATAGTTTTTTTTAATAACAAACCATAAATTTAGATGATAAGATCACCAACTTTGTACAAGTCCCACTTTATAATTCAATTTCTTTATTGAAAGGAGTATTTTATCAAAAACATGATGGAATATTTTTTTTTTGATTTATTGTCAAGTTTGTGAATTTTTCTTTTCAGAATGTTTTCATAAAAAAATATGTAAAACTGTTTATTGTGATATAGCTTTTTGTAATTAATGTCACTTATATTTCAATCAAAAGAGAGAGTAAAAAAATAATTATAAGGTTTAAAAACAATTGTTTTAAGTAAAAAAGAAACAAAATGATTATACCCGCGTACGAACTTGGTAGTTTTTGTACACTTTTCCCAATGCAACTTCTTTTTTCATCGTTAAAAATCAAGGTACTGACTTGATATCAGAGTTCTATATAATGTCAATCGGTATTAGATTTCCATACTTGGCGGTAGCAGATCCGGGTAGTTCTCTAGAGGAGTCCACGTTAGCTGCTTTTCTGATATATGCTTGTTGTGTGCTTTTCTTTTTCTCTATCCATTCAGCTGCTTTCTGTTTCTGCTCAGATCAACCCTTTAAATATCGTTCTCCACATCGTTTCCAACTTCGATGACATACTTGACTTCGATTTCAGTTCTTTCAAGCTTCCCGCTCCCTGTTACTTAATTTTTTTTAAAACTCCTGATGATATTTTTTGTTTTAATGGAGAAATAACTCTGCGTTTCGTTTTTCTTCTCGTCTAATTTTCGGGCATTAATTGGTATCTTATAGTGCGCAATTGGTGTAGTGGTTCTATGTTTGTTCTGTGATGAGGTTGAGCGAGTCAAATCATGTTAATGCTTTAAATTGCATTTATCCTAGGATCACGTTCTGTGGAAATGATGTATGCTGGGTTTCCTTCCATACGTGATTTGGGATATAATAATAGAGGAGAGCTATACTAAAATTTTGTTTTACCGGTTATATTGTTATTGCAAACGAAATGACAAAATGCATATGGTAAAGTTGAAAAATGTGAGGTATGGAAGGTGAAGACTGATCGTGAGTGACGTACGTATGCAAGAAGATTGAAGAACTTGTAAGTAAATTCACAAGTTTAAATTTATTATCGTGTAAATAATGAAAATAACAAAGTTTGAATGATAAAATAAAGACACTAGGTGATTACTAACCTACTTCGTTATGTCTATTTTGTACATTCACCCACATTTCTCCACTGTCTGCAAGTTCATATACTCTTTCATGGGAGAGGGCATATTAATGTTCTGCACCTCTTTACTGGGTTGCATTGCTGCCGAAGCATTTAATGGTTGCTGCCTGTGCTTTGTATCTTTCTTAAAGTGAATATTTCTATTTTCCCATCTCTGTGTTTCTGAGAATTTTAGCACCTTTTGCTCTTTAATATGACTTTTTGGTGCAACCTCGGAATTAGCTCTTTACTTGTAGACGTCAGCGATTCTTTCTTTAATTATAATATTATAAATTTCAGTTATTAGTTTCTCATATTTATACATCCACTTTTTATTCCTTGACCTATTGAAATGCGAGTATAATATACTCATCACATTATTTGTTCTACTAGAGGCAGCTCTGGTGACATTCATAGCTGTTGATCATCACTGGGAAAAGGTTCATTCTCTCTATCCTTCCCTCTTCCTCACATGGATGTAATTGTGTTTGCTCACATATGTGTTCTTTCAAAAATTGAGAATGTGTCAAGTTTTTCATTTACAAGATCTTCCATTTGATCCAACTGGTGAACTTCAGAGTCTCAAATCTTTCATTGAAGATATAATCTAGATATGTGCAAATGGGTTGGCATTATTGTAGGTATATTCTGCTTTACTTTTGGCATTGGCATCAGGGAAATTTTTCTTGACCTCTCTACAATAATTGGATATGTTATTGTCCTTGGTCTATTTTTGATGACATGCAGAAAATCGTATATCCCTCATCACGCGAAGTTTTGTAACATTGACTTCTACTCTGGGTTAATTTATACGTAATTTATCATTAAATTCAGTTTTGTAATTAACATGGAGAATATAACCAGGTTTTTTACGATGAATTTTTGTAATAAGGGCCATGGGATTTCCACCTGAGTTTTTCGCAGTTTTATTTGCAAATCCTTCGGATGACTTGCTACTTGGTACGTTGGCTAGAGTCCATGGATGATCCTAATACCAAAATTATTAGACCTCAACAAGTTACTTTTAAATATATTTTCGCTTAGTGTTATCTTTTAAACGAGAACGTTTAATGATGATATATATTTAAAACATAACGATGATTTATTTTAAAGATAAATGTCAAAAGTTCATTGGAACTGAATATTCGTTATATCAAGTAGGTAGGTAGGGGTGTTTACAGGATAGGATAGGAATGAGATAGGCCTATTCGTGTCCCGTCCCACAAAATGGACGGGACAATTTTTCTTGCGGGAAGGGACAAGATCAGGATTGAAACAGGAGCAGGACAGAAATTAGGCAAGCATGCTCAAATACCCATTTTATTAAATATAATATTTCAGAGCAAAAAAAAATATATATAATATAAAAAGGCATGGGACCCACGAACAATTATTTCAACTTTTCAGACACCTACACGTGAAGAGTTTGAAATTGTGTCCAGAGAAAATTACACCTAATGACCCAGAGGAGAAAATTACACTTAAATACCCATTTTCATAATTATATTCGTGTCCCGTCCCACAAAATGGAGGGATAAGATCAGGATTGAAACGGGAGCAGGACAGAAATGAAACGTCCTGCTTATTTGATGATCTAGAGCGTCATGTTTTTCTTTTTTAGATTTGTAAAAACTATACGGTCTGGGTAATGATAGAACATAAATATTCATAGTATTTTGTAAAGAATTAGGCTAGCATGCTCAAAAGAGAACGAGATACAGTGACACTATGCCAACCAATATAAGATAATATCTCTTTTTACATGGCGTAGTTGCATACCAAAGCCTTGAACACAAAACCACTGACTAAACTACAACAACTCACAGTAAGTTGAGGTTTCCCACATTGTAGCCCTATATTCCGGGGAACTGGACTAGTCAATCGCTAGTAAGGTTATATATGTAATGTCTCAAATTTTGAGACATAGAGTTTCAAAATAAGATTGAAATGAGAAGGTGACTAGGCCGGTAAGAGTCCAAAGTCTTAAGGAAAAACTTAAAATAATTATTTTAGACCTAGAAATATCATATAATATATATTATATTATATTATTATAATAATATTATATGTGTTGATGAATGTCAAAGTCATATATATTTCATGAGGGAAGCTACAATATATATATATAGGCTGAAGCATTCACGGTGAGAAGCAAAGAAGGAATAGACATGAAGGAGATAAGATGAACAGGAATCTTTTCTAATATTCTAACTTGTGTGTGCAGCTCGTGTGTTGCATTATTTTTATATATTAAGGTTTTAGTTTTCTCATGTTAGAAAATTAAATTTTATATATATATATATATATGAAATAGTGGGACCTATATATACATATATTAATTAATATATGTATATGTGGATCCCACTATTTCATGTGTGTGTGACATGAGATAATTTTTTTCCTACAATATGAGAAACATTAATCCCTACATATTATTATATTATATTATATGGTAAATATATTTTATTAAATATAATATAATATATAAAGGCTTGGACAATTATTTCAACTTCTTCAGACACCTTCACGTGAAGAGTTTGAAAATTTGTTCAGATAAAATTACATCTAATAACCCAGAGGAGGAAATTACACTTAACTCCCATTTTCCATAATTATATAAACACACCTACGCGGTTTCATTCTTCAGAAGACGAGAATGAAGGAGAGAAGAAAGAGAAAGAAAGAAAGAAAATGGAGAGAAGAGAGAGAGAAAGAGGAAAAGAAGGAAGGAAAGCTCCAGATAAAAGGTAAAGAGGACGACACAAGTTGAAGGTGATAACTTTTTTATGTGTGTTATGTTTGTATTTATCTATACAGAATGCATGAATGGATGGAATCGTGTTGAATGTATAAATAATGGTTATCTTGTATGTTTTGTGTATATATCATATGTGAATGATTATTAAAATCACTACTTTCTATGAATATTTTTGAAATAGTTTAATTTACAGTTTATATAAAAAGCTTAAGCTTAAGAAGTCGGTCATGAGCGAGAAGATCAAGGTGGAAATATATCCTTTTAACGTATTTTTAATTGTACCTGGATAGTATTTTCATATACATGAATAGTGAATAGTATCATATATATGACTAGTAACTTTAATATTTTGAAGTACACTTCCATGTACATATTAAAAAAATGTATTTAAGACGGGTGTTATAGTTTTGATATCAGAGCAATGGTTCTGACGGTTCTAACATTTGGCTCAATGTAACATCCTAAATTTTTAATTAATTTAGGTATGATTATTAAGTATTATCAAGCTTAGAGAAGATTTAGACGTATAAAATAAAGATATATATATATATTGCATAATATATTATTATTATAATAATTATATTATATTATATAATGCATAGTAAAAGGGGAGGGAAGTGTGAAGAATGAAAGAGAAGATAAAATTAAAATAATAATAATATAATAAAAATAATAATATATTATTAAAATATAATTTTATTTATAATGATATAATATTATAACGGAAGAAAAACGATGAAAGCAGGAATGAAAAGGAATAAAATAATAATAATAATAATATTTCATAAAATGGGTGGGACCCACACCTCTTTAAAAAAAAAGGGGTAGGAGGTGCCTACTCCGTTGAAAAATTTGGAGCGGTGCCACAATTAGCGCGGGCACTGTTCCGTTTAATCTTAACGCGGTAGGGGGGTATTTATACAAAAAAATATCACCCACTGTGTTAAAATTAGATGAGAACGACACCCGCATTAATTGTGACTCCGTTTCAAATTTTTTAATAGGGTAGATGCCTCCTACCTTTTTTTTTTCAAAAGGTGTGGGTCCCACCCACTTTATAAAATATTATTATTATTTTATTCTTTTTCATTCTTTCCTTTCGTCGTTTTTCTTCTGTTATAATATTATACTAATGATATAATATTATATTGATAGTAATATATATTATATTATAATTTTATCTTCTTTCTTTCTTCACCCGTCCCTCTTCCTTTACTATGCATTATATAATATAATATAATATAATATAATATTATATATATATATATATAATACCTATAAAGCTTCTCTAAATCTCATAATACTTAATAATCACACCTAACTTAATTAAAAATTTAGGATGTTATAATATACCAGTGAATTAATCTAAAAAAGTTTGTTGAAAAAAGATTATATGATGGTATTTTTCATATAAATAACATCTATCTAAGAAAGAAAATAGTTATATTTTTAATAAAAGTATTAGATATTTAGGTAAAAAAATATTATATATATGATTAAAATACTCTGAACACTTTTTTTGTTTTGTCATTTTACATGGACCTCCCCTCTATTTTAAAAATATACACTTAAATCCAAACCGTTAACACCGTTAGGAATAATCTAAAAATATATTTTTGAAATTATAATTTATATTAAAATGAATTTTATTTAGTAATAACCCTTTATCGAATCCCTAATTTCATTACAAAAATTGACAACTAAAACGTTGAAGAGACAAATAAAGTAGCTTTTGGGAAAATCATCTTTAGGTCTCAACCAAAGAAAATAACATCAAGAAAGTCCTATGGGGTTGGTAATAACAAATAACACAACAACTATTAACAAGTGGGTTAGTTATGTTGGAAATCATACTCTAGGGGTTAATCATTAAATAACTTCCTAATTTGATTTATGAAGATAAATAAATGATTTAATAGATATTATATCTCAGATT
Organism: Acacia confusa; assembly: GCA_037074495.1. Taxonomy (NCBI): domain Eukaryota; kingdom Viridiplantae; phylum Streptophyta; class Magnoliopsida; order Fabales; family Fabaceae; genus Acacia; species Acacia confusa. The sequence continues at coordinate 3,491,542 of CM073506.1, read as the reverse complement.
TGATTTATGAAGATAAATCAAATCAACTGGCTTCTAATTTACATTAAATAAATTGATTGGATTGAATCAATTAGACAGATTTAATTTCCAATTCAATTTCAAAATTAATAAGATTGATTTTAAATATGTAATGCAGCCCATTAAGGTTATAAATACTCTTAGTTTGTAAGTAATTTGATTACACACACAAGAGAATTCAAGAGCCACAAAAGAACCATAGAGGAGAGATGTGAGACAAAAACTTGAAGGCGCTAGCACGCTGCCGTTCATGTTGGAGTGCTATACAGTGTGAATACAGGTAGAGGGAGTGGATTCGTAGAGTCAGCTTCTAGAGATTGATAGATCAAGAAGGTGTTAACCCACGAGTTTTCAAAGCATGCACACGAGTTCGCATAAGTACGATTTCTAATTACTAACCCGATTTAAACGTTGTTGATAGATCCTCTTCTTAGGATTCGTAATTTATTGGATAAATTTTGATTCCGCTGCATGTACAAATCCCAACAAGTTACCATTAACAAGTTATGAGACTTTTTTTATTTTATTTTCCTTGATTGGACCTAAACATGGTTTTTCCTAGTGTTTTTTCCTTTAAATGCCTGTAGCTATGGCATATCAACATATTTAAAGCTTTCTATTAAATTATTTTGCATGATCTAGAGCTTTCTTTTTATCTTCCTTAATTTTTTTCAAATAGTTATTTAGTTAATGTTTCTCAAGCAAAATTTTTTTTAATAAATATTTGTAGCAAAAAGATGTGTTTGTAAATTATAAATTATAATATATAATATATTTTTTTGAGTATTTATATAATATCCTTAACTTATATTATTTGTGCTATATAATAAAAATTATGTGTTTGAAACATACTTTTATCCATTTAAAAAACCAAAATAAATAAGTCACAAGAAATTAGAACCGGGAAATCGGGCCGAGCCCGTCAGGCTGGCCCGTTTAGGCCCTGGCCCTTCAAGGGCCGGGCCTAAAAATTTAAAGAGTTCAACAAAATTGGCCTTAGAGGGTTGGCCCTGACGGGCCTCGAGCTAAAACGGGCTAGCCCTGCAAGCCCTTTTTACTGTAGTTTTTTTTTCCTTTTTAAATTTATTAACTTATATATATTTTTTAGTTTTTATATATTTATTTATCCTTTTAACTACAAATACTTAATAACTATACTCTAATTTTATGATTAGATTTATTATTTGTTACAAATAAAGATTATGGATGTGTTCATGATGCGGGAGAAGAATTTCATGACATTCTTACTCATGAGCTAGAGGCTATTACTCAAAGTGAAAAACAATTAAATGTCGTTAAAATCGATGATAGTGACGAAGATAACGACAATAATAATCATCGTACTAATGTCGCTTAGTGATATGCTTTTTATGTTTTATTTGAGTTATTTGTGAACATAATTTGCTTTTGATTATGAATTAGTAACTATGTTTATTTATTAGATGATTCATGTTGTACTTTACAAATTATATTTAAAAAAAAAAAAGAAGGAAAAATAGTTAAAATTTGGAATAGTAAGTTCCGGGCCCTACGGGCCAGCATTGGCCTTTGTGCTCTTGGGCCGGGCTTTGAAAAATAGGTGTTTTTCTTACTCCGGGCCTTGGAGGGCCGGCCTTGTTAGGCCTTGGCCCTTCACAGGCCAGCCCTGGAAGGTCGGGCCGGCCTTGATTCCCAACTCTACAAGAAATATGGTAAAAAAAATAAAATTTAAAATATAATCAAAATTAATAAAGTTTTAAAATATTATAATTTTGAAAAAAATGTATTAGATTCAATTTTTTATTTTATAAGTTTTTTCGGGAAAATATTAATGTTTAAATAATCATTTTGTTAAATAGAGGTATTTTAGCCGAAAAAAAGTTTAAGAGTCAAATTTAACAGTCCATTAACGATGAGAGAGATGGAAAAAGAATATTAGAAATACATGGAAGGTTTGTATAATATATGTTTTAATTATAAAGGAAGTTTATATGAGTCTTCAAAACATAGGAGATGTTCATATAATTATGACAAAACATAAAGATGATCATAATATTTTATAATAATAACAACATGATTTCAAGACGAGACAAGAAGTCGGAACAAAGCCTATCTCGAATCGGATTTGGATTCTCTCATTATCCTTCCCTCCTCTTCCCTCAGTATCCTTCCATCCAGCCGTTCATTCTCCTCTCCTCTTCCATCTCAGATTAACTTTTAGTTGAGATCAATAGTATAAATGAGAGATACTAAAGGATGAGGAGGGAAGGATACTGAGAAAAGCTGCTCTCTCTCTAATCCCTTCTTGTTTTTATGCTGTCCCAAGATACAAAGATTGGAATGGGACAACCAGGATCTGACAAAAATGAACACTCCTAATACGAAGTATTGAATGTAACTTTTCTCCATTTTATCATTATTAAAATTTAATGAATTATTAAAATAATAACGACCAATCACGTTTTTTTCTTCCACATTTACCTATCACTGGTTCAATATCATTCGTTGTCACTAGTCAAACCCGGTCACTGTGATGTTGTGTAACTACAAGGATTGCCTATCATTTTCTCTTTATCTGAAAGAATTATTTAATACTCCCTCCGTTTCTTTCTATAAGCGCGACAAGTGTTGGGTACAACAATAATTATCCGCTTTACTTTTGGTAATATTTATGATTTAAATTAGGGAAAATCTGTATAGAGGCCCAAATAATAGAAAAAAATTTAAAAAATGTCTCAAGATTCTAAAAATATCATGTATAAATTCATTAAAACCTTTGGTTGTTAACGGGGCTGGTCTAATTATTAACGGGGCTGATCTAGTTGTTAACATTTTGATGAATTTACACCAGAAAAGGCCTTGGGGCCTTTTCTGGTATTTTTAGAATCTTGGGGCATTTTTTTAAAATTTTCTCTATTACTTAGGCTCCTATACAGATTTTCCCTTTAAATTAAGTGTTTTAAGAGATTTATAGTTTTAAATTTTATATTTCAAAGTATTTGAAAAAATTTAAAATTTAACAAAAATAGTGTGAAATCTCTTAGGCCGACCTTGACCCACATATATGAGGGTTAATCTTCTTTTTTCCCCCTGTTAGGTACATACTCATTTTTATTGGAGAAGCAATCTTGTTCAAGGCATTTACGGGCACTAAATATAAATAAATTTCCTAATAGAAATTCAAATATTGATTCACCTTAATCCAACGTATTCAGATTAGGACTTTGGGGGGCAATTATTAACACTGCATAGGGCAACGAATCTGTTGTTTTTATGGTAATAAAACAAAGTAGCATGCTAATTTGATCCAAATCAATCTAAAATTTTATAAATCTAGAAAAGACCCGTTTAATTTTATTTTTTTGGTGAAAATAGTTTTTTTATAATTTATTTCAATATATTTATTTTGATTCAGTGTCATCTATGAAGTTAATTATTTATCATCTTGCCCAAATAACAAAATTGATTCATTATTTTGAGGGGGAAAAAACTCCTTCGGCCTTTAAAATAACGGGTTCGTTTGGTTAAAAGTATAAGACTTTTCGGCCAAAAAAAAAAAAGTATAAGACTTCAATCCATTTTCCCCCCCTAAATCTATAACTATTCTTTGAAGTATCCATATCAATTGTAAGCGTTTGGAGAGTTTCCATCAATAGAGTAGTTCTAATGCATGTGATTAAAAATGATATTTTAAAGAAATCAACACGTGGTAAATAACTAACTTCACTAATTTTTTTTAATATCAACAAAATAGTTATCTAGCTTTAGCTTTATATTATTAATTACGGGAGGGAGCATTCTTCAATTCTTTTCAAGCATCGTCCACATATTATTTATCTACATAACAGAGAAATAAGCATCACTTGTCATTTGTTTATGTATTCTTCATAAGCAATTTCAATTTCATTCTTTTTTTGCCATAATTTCGATTTCAATTTTATCTTTAAAGCATCAAGTACTTTAATAATGTAATATAGCTTTGAAATATTTCCATTTTTATTTAATATAATCTTTTAATCAAAATGGTAATATCAAAAGCATTATTTTTGTGGTATATAATATTACAAATTGAAATAGAGACACAAAGTGATTCAAAAAGTGCATTCTCACTGTAGCGTCCAAATACAAAAACACCTAACATAAACCATCAAGTTATTGATTGGTGTAATAAAGTGGCTTTACTCCCGTAAGAAAAAAAAGTCATGGGAAGTACATTTGTTCCCGAGATTAGTCCCAAGTCTAAAGTAGCTTAAGGATATCATTAATCAAATAAGAAAAAACCTAACATGAAAGCTTTAGGTTCACTATTAAAAAACAAAAGGCTTTAGGTCCATGCAAAAGGTTTAGTACAAGAGAAGCTAATAGTGACCATCATCAGAACCGTAATCACAGCCGTAGTCATCACCATAACCATCATCACAGCCGTAATCACTGTCATAACCACCATCATAATAATCGTTACCATAACTATCATCACCATAACCATCCTTTTGTTGCCCAACCTCAAATCTATCCATATCTTCTTCTTCCTCTACAATCTGAGTCTGTTCTTCCTCTCCCTCTTCAATCCGAGTTTGTTCTTCCTCTACAATTTGAATTTCTTTTTCCACTTTTACTTCCACTAACTCTTCAACAGAAATTTCTATTCCCACTCTCTCGAAAATCTCTTCTACAACATTAGTTTCTTCATTCTCCTCCTCATCAGCATAACCATTATTATAACAATGATAACGATAATCATCATCATCATCTTCTTCTTCTTCTTCTCCCACTTGCTCTACCTCCACCTCCACCTCCACCTCTACCTCTTCAACAGAAACTTGTCGTCCTCTCATTCTCTCTAAAAACTCTTCTTCATCGTCAGTTTCATCATCCTCTTCCTCAACATCATCATAATCATTATTATTATTATTGTTATAATAATGATAATAATTTTCTCCATCACTGTAAAAAAAAAAAATTACAATACTTGAAGCCAAAATCCAGTAGAGAATATAAGTTCAACACGAAATCACACGTATTTATACTGGCCAGAAATTTATAACTGCCATTGGCCAATAAAACAAGAAAACAATTATCTAATTGCTTACTGACCCTTAATTTTAAATTTCTTAGTATTTTACAATGTTTGATAAATTCTAAACAGAATTGTCCTTCACTAGTGCAAGATTTTTTACCTAAGGACTAAAAAGTTCAAAACACGTGAATTCAAAACCAAGTAGGGCAAGCAAGCTTCACGATGAAAAATTAGAACACAGATTTTTCCAAGTTCCTTCAAAACCCAATGCACCATAACACTGTAACAGGTGCACGTTTAAAATGCCACTTGCAATAGTAAACCTAGAATAGTAAAACATTTTCTTAACTGGGATTAATATTTATGGAATCCAAGAGAGAAGCAAAGTGATATTTGATTCCAGACCACTCCTTACCTACCGATTTCTAACAAAGAAACTGCCATGCCTTCTGTTTCCCTAAATAAATAATCCCTTCAGTCCTATATGCAAGTTAGACTCTTTGGATATGGGTGATCCGATATATAAGTTACACTTTCTATTTTGTTTGAAATTTTAATCCACTTCTTTCATATCTACAAAATCTTGAGGTGTTATGTTAAACATAAATGTATATGCTCCAACTATCTATTTGTTCCAGTGACTACCTAAGATCTATCATATTGGCATTTAGCATGGAGAATTCAATTTTCCTTATCTAGCTGCCAATTTTGGTTGGACTTGACTTGACATACTGGGAAGTCTCAAGTCAAGAACAAAATGAAAAAGAAAAGAAAAAGGTAAATAAAGAACAAAGGAAAGAGAGTAATATACCCGTTTAGAAAGTCTGTCTCTTCCCTGGCCCTGGCCCTTGAACTCGACCAATAGTAGGCAGCTCGGCGATCTACAACAGATTCTCAACAATATAATTATCAATAAAAGCTGAAGTTTAATTGAATCTTAAAAACACAGAACCAATGTTCAATATACAGAGAATTGGAGGTTGGGAGTAAAGGAGGAATACAAAGGTAATCTGATGATAAAATGTCTTTCCTCAACAAATCAGTTGGAGGAAACAGCATTTAACCAAGATAGTTGACAACAACAAAAATACTCTAAAACCCCATAACAATCTATCACATGGCATGCCTAAAGACAGATTTTTCCCCTTGAAAACTGACCATTCTGCTTCACTCACAGGGATCAATGAATATTTTGCATATTACAATAAAACTTAACCATCTTTAACCTGCTAGATTCTGTTAAGTAATCTGGAAAAAAGAAAGAAAAGGAAAAAAGGAAAGAAAAACTTGATCCAGGTTAATACACCCAAGATTCTCAAAATAAAACCAACAAAAAAAACTTAAAATTGAGCAACACTGACCAAATGAAAGGTTTGACCCTGGATAGTTATAAATGGCTGCTGATAAACCCTGTGAAAGATGAACTCCTAAAAGATTAGGAGTCAATATTATCCAAAATGTTGGAGCTTATTGATATTTAGAAGTCTTGATAATCTTTTTGTCATGCCACAGACTTAACAATTCCTAATCACTTTGAGGTCCACAAATATAACATTGAGGGAAAAGGCCTCAAGGTATTTCCCACTTACCCTTCACTTCTAATTTTACCATTGAATCTAAGTTTCCTCACATTTAAAAATGTACAAGTTCAACTACTTTAAATTCCTTCCAATTGCCAAAAAGGGTAACACCCTCACCATTTAACTGCTTTTCAAACTATTTGCATGCTACCAAACTAACAGATTGATCTCGGCAAAAAAAAAAAAAAAAATTAGATTGATGTGTAAATTAGTAAATAACTTACAATCATTTTCATACTTCTCCAAAACCAGCCGCCTCATTTGCTCCTGAGCTTTAATCTCCTCCTCTTTATACTGCAATGATGTTAGATAAGTTGTGAAAGCTAATAATGAGCGTCCTCATAGATTTAGGAAAAAAGAATAATTACCTCATATGCCTTCTTCCATTTGAATGAGACATTGTGTTTTCTCATTTTCTCAATCACTTCATCGGAGTTGTCAAAGCGCTTTTCATAAAATGTCTTCCACAATTTATCTGTCACCGGACTCAAATCTCGTCCATGCAAAACCTTACCAAAAATAAACAATTCAGTCTTTGCTGTTCCCAATCATAACTTGGACTTCTCACATTTATTTAATAAGTCCATCTTACTTTAGTACAACCTTCCACATACTTCAACTGGTCCACAGAACAAAGCGGCAACATCTTGTCGAGAAGATAGTCATCAATTTCTCCAACATCTGCGAGACTCCACACATTATCTATCCATTTCTTAATACAGAGATCAACCAGTGATGTCACCATCTTACCCCCAAAGAATTTTCCTTACGTCCTCTAAACCTGATCGATAACAACCATACAGCATTAACTACAAAAAAACCTACTAGTAAGTTGGTTCGCTAAGATGATCACGAGGAAACTCCGTTATAGCATTAAAATGTAAAATAAACGTCCGTACAAATATAAAATGCCGGCATAAAAATATCGTGGAGGAGTAATATACTTTCGGCTTCTCGCCGAATTCTCGGCTACGAATCAAGAAATTAGGGTACCAGACATTTTACTAATCTTGAAAAGAACGATTTGCAGCGATCAAAATGAGAAATAATTTCAGAAAAAGCTATATTCTGTGTGAATGCGGTAAACGGTGAATGCATTGATGATGAAAAAGATGAGACAAGGAGCCATATAATGACCGGAAGGAAGACGAAGCTTTAATACTTACAGTTACAGGGTGGAATTTCTCAGAAAGATCAGACTCCGAGTAGGCCAACGAAAGAAGCATGCTTTATAAGGTGGCTTCTTTTTAGGCCAGTATATAGTGGCTTATTCTAGTGAAAAAAGCATGATATTTCAAATATTCATAAGAGCTATTAGACTCAATTTATTTATTTTTTAAAATTAAAAAAAATAGTCAAATTACCCTTACATATATTTTTCCTAAGGAAATATTACTGAGTACCGTTGCTGAAGCTCCGGTGGTGACCACCCCATGTTGGCCGCCAGTGACCACTCGTTGTTTGGGGTTCGAGCTTTGATGGGCGTTGGCCACAGAAGCTCTAGTGGGATTCTTAACTAGGAATTAATAATCCCAAAAGGGTGGGGTGGGGTTCAAACCCCACGCTTGCCCAAAATGTTGGGGGTTATTAGGCCATTAATGACTTTCAATATATTATATGCAAACAAATTATCTAAAATAGAATAACAACTTAAAATAATAAAATAGATTATATTTGTCAAGAAGTGCAAAATTATATTCATAAGATTTTCGTTGTGCGTCTTAATCAATTGGATCGTTTTCTTTATAGATTATGACACGAAGGTTTTGTAGACGTGTTTCTAGGTATTCCTTTATCATTTCATCCAAGAGTAATACTATATATGTGCGTGTTAACTTTTGATCTTTAATCCAAACCATTTCATAAGTTTTATCAAGGAATTTAAGATTTTATTAGGTTTTAACAACTTTTATTTACTAAGTAAAAATTTCATACCATCATGTTATTCACAAGTTTTGTTAAGAAATTATTGACATTTCATTAAATTCGAAAATTGTTAAAACCTAATGAAATGTTATAAATTTTTTAACAAAACTTCTAAATGAATTGATGGTTTGAACTTTTTTTGGGGAAAACGAAAAAACTATTAAAAACTAGTAAAATGTCATAAAAAACACTTATAAATGACCTGATCATATTAATCTTTTCGGGGAAAACAAAAGTTCTTAAAACTTAATGACATATTGTGAATTTCTTAATAAAACTTGTGAATGACTTGATTGTGTGAAATTTTTACTTAGTAAATAAAAATTGTTAAAACCTAATAAAATGTTATGAATTCCTTAATAAAATTTGTGCATGACTAATGGTGTGATTTTTTTCCCCTAAGAAATCAAAAATTGTTAAAACCTAATGGAATATTATGAATTCTTTAACAAAACTTGTGAAATGGTTTGGGTTAAAGATCAAAAGTTCACATACACATACACATAAATATTTATTTGCATATGATATATTGAAAGTCATTGGTGGCTCAATGGCCACCAACCTTTTGGACAAACCAAGTGGTGGGGGATCAAACCCCACCCCACCACTCTGGAAATATTAATTCCTGATGGAATATTTTCACCAAAGCTCCCTCGCGCCCAGCTGCCCACCAAAGCTTTAAATGCCAACAGGGTTGATCGTTGACCACTAAAGCTCTGGTGGTGGCCACTGGTGGGGCTGTGTGTGTGCATAGTGTGTGTGTGTGGGTGGGCAATTTGGTAATTTCTTTTGAATTTCAAAATAGACAAATTGAGCCTAACATCTCTATAAGATTATAAATATTCGAAACACCATTTTATCTTTTTAACTTTTATGATTTTTTTAAAAAATTATTAGACTTTTTTTGGACCTTGAATACGGGAATAAACCTATAGCGTTTTCTTTTTCATAGATTTTAGGAACAAAAGGTTAGGGTCTAGATCCTCTCATTGACGTTGTCTCATTGCCCCTCATTGGCTTTAAATCTGGATGATACATTTAATATAACTGTCCACATCAACAAGCTCCCTTTTGAAGATCAACCGGTCTGGATTGGATGATAAGAGATGAGGAGAAAGCTAGCCAATGAGAGAATCTTGTTCCAAAAGGTTAAGAGTTTCGCCAAAAAGAGAAGAATTAGAAAAGTTGTTAATCATTAAAAGAATTACAATTCCAAGTTTTAAATTTAAATTTAAAAAAAGGTGAAATATAGATGGCACATATGAACTTCCTAAGTAAATTTTCACTTTAACATAAGTAACGTGGATGACATATAGATTGTTGGCTCAATATATTTGGTCAACTAATAATCAAAATTAATTAGGATAACGGTTAAGACAAAATTGTTTCATTTGACACTTTCACGAAAAAATTACCCCGAAAAAAACTTTCAGGGCAAAATTATCCCTTAACCCTAATTAATAATAAAGAAGGGTTAAGGGGCATTTTGCTCTCAGAAAGTTTTCACCAAGAAAAAAACTTTCACGGAAAAATTATCCCTTAACCCTAATTAACAATAAAGAAGGGTTAAGGGGCGTTTTTTTCTTGAAAGTTTTCACTAAGGAGCAATTTTGCCCCGGAAGTTTCTAAAATTGAGCAATTTTGCTCTAACTGTTATCTCAATTAATTTTAATCGTTAGTTAACCGTATAAGCTTACAGTCCACATGATATCGACGTCATTTTTGTTATGGTAAAAATTTATCCTAGAAATTTTAAATATAACTTTGAAAAAAGATGAAGTAGATATACATGGATTTCCAGAGCAAATTTGCACCTTAACTAGGGGTAAGAATAGGCTAGGCCTCTATCAGACGACCTACCACTTGGCCTATTTAGGGTCTAGTTAGGCCTTATCTGTTTGTCAAAAAGGTTAGGTCAAAGCCTATTTAAAAACTTAAATATGTAAATAGGTCAGGCTGTAACACCCGCTTTGATTACACTTTTAAATACGTACTCAAAATCATACCTCAATTTTTACAAAATCACTATTCATGTATACGGTACTATTCACGTATACGGAACTATAACAGAGTATACACAACAGTGAGCATGTATAAGCGTATGGACGATGAGTAATTGACAACAATAATCCAAATATATAATGGCTTAAAGAGTGTACGCATAGTACAAACTAGCAATCCAATAATACTGTAAAGGGTATTAATTAATACAGTTATCCCAAAAATAGTTTAATAATCACTAAACAAACCACACTTATATATAAAGCTCATTTATTCAAATTCCCCAACCTTGGGGTCTTCTTCATCTACTCTATCTGCACTACCTTACTTCCTGACCCAGAACATCTTCCTGGCTCCTTAGGTGTTTCTGGGATCCAGTGATCAGTTGTATCCCAGGGTAACGGTTAATCTCATATTCAAAGTGTAAATTATACATGGCATATATTTCATATATTGCATAAAATTATAAACAACCAATAATAAAACGCACCGCAATCGATATACATAGCATATAGCAAATGTAACATCATGGCGAAAGCACATAAAAGTACTGGATAAATAGGCATGCAGCATTATTATATAAAAACAATAACACTCAGCCAAATAAATAAAACGCATGACACGGACATACAAATCCGGCCACGAGTCCACAAATACATGAACATATAAGACATATATAAGAACACAAGGAATCAGAGATTAAGTTACCAACCTCAACTTTGCAAATATTTATAAATTTCCAAATGTAGGAACTCGATCTTCCTTCAATATTCCTAAAGTAGAATCATCATCATAAGTATCAATTTCCTTTTATTTAATAAGGTATTATAATAAATATCATTTCTTCATTATTTTAGTACAATACTTATGATTTAACAGAATTTTCACTGACTTTGAAAATTCATAATTAATTGCACAAAATCCAAATGATGTGCTTCCAAGACCTAAATATTCCTTAATATATCTATTTTATATTAAACCCCATAGAATCCTTAAAATCATCAAAATCCCTTTTAGTTCCACCACTTCTTGATTAACCAAAATAATATATAGAAAATGATAAATATCATCTTCAAAATAATATAAGACAAGTTGAAACTTTTACTTATTTGTCTTGATCCTATGAGCTTTAGCAACTTCTTCTTGCTTCTGCCTCTTAGAGCTCTCAACCTTCACTCTCAAAATACCATGAGAAAATGTCTCTCTCACACTTAAAACTCTCTCTCACTCTCTGTGTTCTTTCTTCACTCAGACGAAAATGAGTAAATGAAGAAGCATAGGTTTGTATATAATAAACATGAGAGAGAATTGTTATGTCCGTGGGTGAACATTGCTTTTCTCATGATCATCTCCTTTTCCTGATTTTCAAAGATTCCCCACTAATTGATACAACCCTTTTCCCGTGAATGCATAAAGAAAGGAAATGTTTTTCTTTTTCTTGAATGAGACAATAATAATATGGCCCTATCATTTGAAATGAAAAAAAAATATCCATGTTTGCACCCGTGAATGCATAGGAAGTGAAGGATTAATTATTTTGGGAATAAAACGATAATAGTGAAATCCAAAGGAAAACATGTGGCCCCATTGAAAGGAATTCTTGAATGTTACACAGGCCTATTTTGTTAAGGTCTGACTTGTAGGCCTTCAGGCTTGGCCTATTTATATATTAAATAAATATAATTAAATTTATATCATATAAATAATATAATATTTATTATTTTTCATTCTTATATTCTAATTTTAAATTACATTTATATAGATTGTAATAGGTTTAAAATGTATAAAGGTCATTTATGGCCTCCAAGACCTACAATATGAGGCCTTTTTAAAGGCTTACATTATAAGTAGCTCTTTAAAAAGACTTCAGACCCGACCAGATTTTATGAAAGCTCAGGCCTAAGCCTAAAAAGAGGCCTGACTCATGCCTTCTGCCCCCATTATAGGTTCAGACCTATTTAGCTTAAGGCTGGCCTATTTCCATGCTTAATCTTAACAAAAATGACATGGATGACATATGAACTCAGCTCAGTATATTTGGTTAAATAATGATCAAAATTAACTGGGATAACAGTCAGAGCAAAATTGTTTTATTTTAAAAACTTACAGGACAAAATTGCCTCTCGATAAAAACTTCTAGATAAAAATACTCCCATGAACCAGTAAAGATTCTTGAATCTGAGGCCTTCAAGGGAGGAAAATAAACAATGCGGGGCCATGAAGCAACATAATAAATTACAAAATATACCCACTCACAACACATTGATGGGAGGAAGGAGTTTAAGTGAGTTTTGTTGCAGAGATTAATATATGCCCACATAAAAGGACGATTGAGGTTAAGGAAGGAAGTGGGGTCTTTAAAAGATCAACAGAATTTAAAATCAACAAACACACAAGAATTTAAAAGCCATTTTACTATGCGGAAAGGTGGGATGGTGAGAAGGAAGGAAAAAAAAATAATACTAAAAGGTTGCACACACATCAAACATGGCGTAAAATATTTGAGGAAGGAAGTAGAGATCTAACATAACAAGACACACAAGGTGAAATAATGGAGAGTGAAGTAAAAAAGATAAGATTTTTTAAAAAAATTTCCAGAAAGATTTCTTAACTTTGTCATTTAGAAGAAAAAAATTACCTCGTACGCATGTTTCCATTTGAATGGCATGTTGTGTTTTCTCATTTTCTCAATCTCTCCATTGGTATTACCAAAGCGCTTTTCTAAAAATGTCTTCACCGCACTCAAATCTCTTCCCTGTGAAGCCTTCTGCCTGTCTGGGAAGGGTGTTTGGGTTGGCGGTCGGAGTAACTGGGCTTATCGGAAAAAGCTCCGTCTGAGGAGAAGCCGAGAACTGCAGCTTCTGAGAGCGTTGAGTTCCTTGTACCTGCTCTGTTTTTGTGATCCTCGGTAAGAGCGAAGAAATTCATAGGCAGAGGTTCGAGGTACCTGCTCTCCGATCTCCATTCGACTTTGCGCGTAGGAAATAGCTGTTGATTCTTTATTTTTCGACTTCTCCGTAAAAGTGATGGCTTCTAGAGGAGCGAACATGGTGCTATCAAGGGCCAATAGGATAAGGACGAAGTTACAGTCAGCACTGGAAGCCACAGCTTTGGAGGTGGAAGGCGTGTTGTACCAGTATGTGGGTCATTCTGCCATGAAAGGAACCTCCGCTCAGGAGACCCCCTTCAACCTCAAGATCGTCTCTTCCAAATTCGACGGCCTGAGTCTCGTGAAACGGCACCGTATGGTCTACGGCTTGCTCGCCGATGAGCTTCAATCTGGATTGCACGCCCTCTCTCTTGTCGCCAAAACGCCTCAGGATTCCTCTGCCAAATGAAGCCATATCAAGTTCTTTCTTTAACCAGTGAGTGTTGAAAATGAAAGAGATGAGCGTCAGACTCTGTTTTGCACCGTAAATACATGTTTTGTTAAACATTATTATGATTTTAGTCCATACATTTACGTTTTTAATCGATAAAATTATTTATTTAATTAATATCATTATATTTTTAGTTCATATTATTAATTTATTTAATATTTTCTGCCTCTAATCAATATTATCACACCTTTAATCATTTTCATTATTTATTTAGTCAAATACATTTAGTAAAAATTGTTACACCTTTACTCAATATATTTATGCCTTTATTTATTAATATTATTACTCATTTAAGTAATACCATTATGTATTTAATCAATATCTTACTCATTTAATTAATATATTTATGCTTTTAGTCAATATTATTATGTATTTAGTCAATATTTGTTAGATTTTGGGTCTATATCCACCCTTGATGGGCTAAACTATTTAATTAGGAAACAAACAACTTTATCAAATAATTACAATCTTATTTGTAATTAATTGAGAAACAAGTGATTGTATATTAGAAAATTAATCAAGAATTAATTTCGTGATCATTACTTAGAGGGCAAGTAAGAGTGCACATATCTTCTTAATTAGTGGTCTCCGTAGATATCTATAAATAGAATGTGCTTCCTTTAGTTGAACCTTCCCCCCTACTGGAAAATTAATCAAGTGATTGAGAAACAAGTGATTGTATATTAGAAAATTAATCAAGAATTAATTTCTTGATCATAATTACTTAGAGGGCTAGAGGGCAAGTAAGAGTGCTCATATCTTCTTAATTAGTAGTCTCCATACTCCATAGACATCTATAAATAGGATGTTCCTCCTTTAGTTGAACCTTCCCCCTACTATTGAGTAAGATGCATGGCAATCTCTCTTCTCTCCTATCGTCTTTTTTGTGCTCCCGACTTGCAATGTCAATCTTATTTAAGCTCTAGTAATCTAATAATTGCATGAACATTATTTTGTTTGAGTTATATGGACCATTGACCCGGATTCAAATGTGAATCCGCTCTGACACGCGAGTCTATTTTCTCTCCTTTTTATCCTTCAATACTATTTTTTATTTAGTCAAAACAATTACGTCTGTAGTTAATATATTTACACCTTTAATTAATGTCAATACGTCTTTATTCAATCTCATTATCTATTTAGTACATGGCTATGGTAGCACGATTAGTATTTGAGCATTGTCAGGCGTGCAAGAATCACCTAGGAGCATGATACAATGTTCCGCGTTCTCCAAGAGGTATGATACAACTACAGTTCCAATACAACATTGGTGATACGCGAAACCTATGGTAGTTTTAAAAATGGATTCAGTTGTTCAGATTCTTCCCTAGCCCAATAATGGGCTTGATGGCTCTTTATAGAGATGCAACAAGAGATTACTTCATATTATGCCAACGCAGAGACGCATACACATGTATGTATTAATATGAAGATGCTTACACACAGAAAGAAACGAAGGTAGAGGATCTATCATTTGTGGTTACATTATTTGAGAATTGAGATGGATTGATGAAGGGCTTTTCCAAAAAAGTTTGGATGTCAACCTAATAACATAACTGAATATATAGTTCCTGCGCATTTTAGAGGGGCTTGGGAAAATCACTTTGAAGCCTACCATAAAAAATTATAAAAAAGTTTCACACCAAGTTCTCATAAAAAAAAAAAAAAAATCTTTAAGAAATGTATTGTAATTAAGTCAGAATGTGAAATTACTTTGTTGCCCCATTGTAAAACAAATCATTAGGTTCATACAGTTGTGAAAATAGGCTTAAGAACTTGTTAAATTTTGCATTCGCATATGCAAATTTTAACTAGTTCTTATACCTATTTTCATAATTGTTTGAGCTTACTTTGACAACTAAATTTTTCTATCTGGACAAGTTATGAAATTTCACATGACCCAACTTTCACAAGTGTATAAACGAATTTTAATAGGTGCTTATGCTTATTTTCATATCTGCACGAGCTTACTTTGGTAACTAGATTTTCTTATGGAGAAGTTATAAAATTTCACAATGGACACAACAAAATAAGTTCACATTCTAAATTAATCACAAAGCAATCTCTTGGAACTTTTTTAATATGGAACTTTTTTTTATAATTGTTTATGGCACTCCTTGGAACCTCATAATCATTTTCCCTTATTTTTATTAGGATGAGCGATGCAGAAAAGTTTATGTCTACCACGCGCACCTAGAAGTAGTAATTAAGCTCATTCGAAAGGCCTTTCCTGCCAACTATTGGCTTGCTAGAGTTGTCAATTAAAGATATATATTCAAAGTTTTGATCTGTACGTGGGCTGTCATTTGAACCCTATTGCGTAATTTGAGTTGTCAAGTTCATGTCAGAAAGCAAGTCAGGGTCGTTAAACTGATCAATGTGTTAGCTTGCCGTCGTCTTTTGGAAAAAGAAAAGTTCATTGCTTTATTTTTGGGAAAATTGATTACATGGCCTAAGGAAGCAAAATAATTACAAAAAAAGCCCAAAAAACATTCACATAGGCCTTTTCTGGCATTTTTTCAAAAAAAAATGTACTGGCATAGTTGCTAATTGCTACAGATGTAGTTGTTAATTGCTACAGATGTAGTTGTTAAAATGTAGTTATTAATTAAACTGATTTAGTTGTTAACGGGGACTGATATAGTTGTTAACCGCTACTGATGTAGTTGCTAACGTTTTTTGAAAAAATGTCAGAAAAGGCCCTATGTGAATGTTTCTTGGGCCTTTTTTGTAATTATTTTGCTTCCTTGGGCCCTGTAATCAATTTTCCCTTTATTTTCCCTTACTTTCTCATCTGATATGGACTTATAACGTTGAAATTAAATGGGAAAATGTATGTCAGGGCTTAAGGTAGCAAAATAATTTTAAAAAAGGTCAATAAACATTCAAATGTTAGAAGGGCCTTTTCTGGTATTATTTCAAAAAAAAATTATATGGATATAATTGTTAATTGCTACTGATATAGTTGTTAATATGTAGTTGCTAATTAGACTGAATTAGTTGTTAACAGAGACTGATATAGTTGTTGACTGCTACTGATATAGTTGCTAACGCTTTTTAAAATAATACCAGAAAAGGCCTTATGTGAATGTTTATTGGGCATTTTTTGAAATTATTTTGCTACCTTGGGCCTTGACATACATTTTCCCAAATTAAATTATGATTCTCATTTACCGATCTGTACGTACTTGAAGTAATTTCACCCAAGTTTTCCCATTGCTGAAGTTTCCTCTCAAGTTTTTAGTTTTAGAAATTTCATCAATTTGATAACTGAGGGGGAGCACATTCCGTGCAAATCACACAGAGATGAGCATGGAGTGCTTATTTTAATATGCAGCATCTTCAATTTCATTTTTTAAACAATTTTTTATTCTGATTGATACTAAATATAAAATACAAATAATTCTATAACATATATTTTTTAAAAGAATAAATTTATTATTGTAAAAATTGTAGATAAAAAACTTTAAAGGTAAACCATCCAAATTAGATTTTGGGTGATTTATCGAGGTTTTATTATAAGGATAAGCACACCTTGATATAAAATCATTGTAACTATTAAATGTTAATATAAAATAGAAGGCTAATATATATTTTAAAGATAAATGCATTTCATTATTTATATAAAAATAATCATTTTTTTTTAGAAAAAATAAGATTAAGCTATTCCAAATGTAAAACGGATTAAACATAAAGTCAACATTTGCAACCCTTGGACCAAAAAAAGATTGGAAAATTGATTACAGGGTCCAAGGAAGCAAAATAATTACAAAAAATGCCCAAGAAACATTCACATGTTAGAAAAGGCCCTAGGGCCTTTTCTGGCATTTTTTCAAAAAAAAAAATGTACGAACATAGTTGCTAATTGCTACAGATGTAGTTGTTAATTGCTACAGATGTAGTTGTTAAAATGTAGTTGTTAATTAGACTGATTTAGTTGTTAATGAGGACTGATATAGTTGTTAACCGCTACTGATATAGTTGCTAACGTTTTTTGAAAAAATGCCAAAAAAGGCCTTGACATGTGAATTTTTTTAGGTCTTTTTTATAATTATTTTATTTCTTTAGGCCCTGTAATCAATTTTCCCAAAAAAGATTCCTAGTGGTCGAAGACACATACAAGAAAGCTATCATTTATGGCGGGATCTTGGCAGTCAACGAATTCAAAGTCGACGATGAGATGACCCTGGGCGTTGCCGTTGCCGTCGGTGTCCAATCTCTGGAACACTCCGACGTCCAAGTCCAAACCGACGTTGCTGCACTGATCCACAATCCTGACGTTCTGCTGGGCGTTAGTGCGGCTGTTGGTGATTCGGAGGCAGCGGCCGCAGGCGGCCTGACCAACGGGGCCGACGGGGCCACAGAAGGCGGCCCAACCGTATTTGCTGCGCCAGGAGAGAGGCTTGTCGGCGTCCCAGGTGGAGCAAAAGGCACTGACGGCCATTAAATCCCAGTTATGCTTCTCTGGTTGGTAGAGATGATAAGTGGCTCTCACGTTGGTGGCGCTCTGTCCCCATGCTATTCCCACTAAGCTCAACACGCACAACCCCCACAACACGCTCTTTTTCCTCATTGATCTCTTCTTTTCCATGATCGATCGATGATATATATACGTATATATGTGTGTATGGAGCAAATAATTTGCTTTCTCACATGTCTCTCTCTCTGCTCCTTCGTTCTCTTTATATAGGCCACTTCCCTGTAAAATTACCAAATTACCCCTTGCTTTCCTGCTGGGTGTGGCTGACGTCACTCATCCATTTCTTCTTACTCTCCTATTCTACATACCCCTTGCTAAATGTTGGTTAAAAAAAAAGGATTAAGGCTACGTGCTTTATTTTGAGGAGTGTTCTATTTTTTAAGTGTAAAAATGATTACGTGGTTATAAATTAGTTATAAAAATAATATTTGATGGTTAACTTTAATTTTGACCGTTGACTAGATGATGATGTGGTTTTTAAATGTATAAAAATATATATGTGATTTAGCTAAATGAATACCCAACACCAAATGTTTTTTTTAATTTAATAATTTTATTTCATTTAAAAGAAAATTATTATTTCTCTAGGTGTAATTCTTGGAAGGCTAAATTTTTTCTTTTGATTTATCATTTTGGGAAGGAGGATTTATTTAATAGGTAACAAGGGAAAAATTTTTATTTTCATAATTTATTTTTATATTTTAAATCCTTATTAAATTTTATAACTAATAAATGAGTATTTATGCATTTAAAATTTGATATTATAAATAATATATTTACTTAAGAATAATTTAAATTTTTTGAAAAATAAATAGTTAAAGAAATAATTCATTTATTCTATCAAAACAAATAATTTATACCTAGAGAAATACTAATTTTTTTATTGAAATAAAATTATTAAATTATAAAAAAGCACTTGATGTTGGACGCTCTTTTGGCCAAACCACATATGTATTTTTACATAGTTGAAAGTTATATCATCACCAGTCAACAAAAAAAGTCAAACTTAACTGTTAAATGGTATTTTTGCACCTAATTTGTAACCATGTAGTTTTACACTTACAAAAAACACATGGTGTTGGACACTCATCAAGGTAAAACACATGTACATTTTTACATCTTAACCCAAAAAAAAATCTCTACTCGTATTGAAAATCGAACTCATCAATAAATCGGTTATAGATAGTGATTCAAAAGTCTGTCAACTTGCCATCAGACTGATAATAATTAAAAGGCTCACACTCCAACAATGAACACCATAAAATTATAATACTGGTAGTGTAAGAATTTCGGATGTATCTTGAATCCGATTAACTCGCTGAAGTAGTCACACAAAATCAGAGAAGAGAAAAGAAGATGCTTGTGAGATAACCTTTTAGAGATATGTGTAACTGTCACCATAAATTTTAATCTGTTGGTTTATTTATATATAACTATTATAAATGTGATGAAAGAAATACCAAGCTGTTATCAATAATAAAATAACTAGTGATAAATCTACAAAAGTATATTGAAAAAGAAAAAAATATCATTGCCAGATATTTCCTATTACCCCCTCCAATCCAAAATAATATTGACTTTTTTAGGAAAATTAACAAAACTAAAGAATTTTCTTAATCATATCATATGTTGTATATTCTTCAAGTATATATAAGTTTATTAGTCAAATTAATTAGTTTGGAGAAAAAAATAAAAATGTGAATCCTCTAAAAGAATTTAATTAGCTTCCTTAATCTCTTAAAAAAAAAGTCAACTATATCATATTTAGAACCAGAAGGAATATTGTTTATAGGGTTAAGGTATAAAACTACCCACCAACTCATGCAAAGAATGCACCCAACACTATAAATTTTTCTCGAGTTCAAAAGTATCCACAAAAATTCAAAATCAAAGTGAAAATGACACATATGTTAGAATAGGCTAACATCTGCTATTTTTTTCCAAAGTCAGAATATCCCTAGCTCAAAAATAGTAAAAGTGCAAAACATTCCTAAACTTTTTTCCAAAGGACCTCAAACACTATGAACTTGTTTGGTACAGAGGGAAGATTTAAGGAAAGAGAGGAACTTAGAGGGGGGAGAATGGAAGGAAAGATTGAGAAGGAATTTAAAAAGTTGAGCTGTCTGGTAAACTTGGAAATGAAACTTAAGTTGAGGGAAAATAAAATGTTTGATACAAAGAAAAGGAAGTTGGTTAAATGGGAAGGGGAGGTAAAATACCTATAATGCCCCTAAAAAATAAAACAACAACACCTTCATTGCTCTAATCTACGACCTTCACTTGCGTCAATGGTCGTCAACGCCCTCTCCATCCACCATCACCGGTGCCCTCCTACTTCATCCCTCACACAGTCAACACAACGACACAACACAAATTGGAAAAAAAAAGTTTCAAATCGATTGAAGAAGGGTGGTGGGATTTGCAGCAATGGCGTGTGGAGGAGGAGGAGGCAGCGGCGGTGACAACAATTGAAGAAAGACACAGGTTGATTGAAGAGAAGATGAGAGTTATTTGGGAATTTCTTAGGACAAGTTCTGTGATCCCCAAAATGGGTATATTTTAAGAAATAACTGTGACACTCCTAAAAAATAAACCAGCCAATATGAACACTCTCCATCTAAATTAATTCCACTGTTTAGCAAATTATAACAGACGTTAACATAAGAAGCAAAAAATAGTATACTATGTTGCATCTCTTTAATTATAAAAAAATAGTTGACAAAATTACCTACAGTTGTTTCTTCATTTTTTTTTAGACTACATTGTCTTTTCTTCCATGCATGATACATAGAAGGCTTCTTTTATGAGTTAGTAGACTTCAATTTCTCAGGGCAAAAAATTGAAATAAGAAAAAAATGTAGAAATAAACCAATTTATGACTCGTAAAGGATTCTTCTGTGATTGGAGCTGTGATATGTAATATAATTCTTTTATAATGATCATATGCGCGGGATATCTGGACAATGCCACCGTCTTTCTCCTTAGAATCCTGCAATTATTGTCTAAAATGGGATTGAGATTATAGCTGTATTGTATGTAATGTGGTATTTTTCCTTCCAGGTAACTGTGTTGACTGTATACGTGTTCTTGTATGGATGTGTGTATACTATCTCGGGTGTTAAATATAAAACTATGTTGACTTTTTTGGGAAAATTAAGAAAGCTAATTATATTAGTTTAAAGGATTTATATTTATCGTTTTTTCTCCCAACTAATTTTTTTAACTTATAAAATAATATATAATTTGATCATACCCAATAAATTATATGATTAAATAACTTATTTTAGCTTTATCAATCTCTTTTTTAAAAATCAATTAATTCTTATATTTAAGATTCAAGATAGCATATGGTTATGAGTCGGGCCAAGAGGGAAACTCTCTAGGATAAGGCCCTTGAAGAGGCCTAATTGGCAACACAGTCAGTAGTTCAGTTGGGCCTATCTACTGCTATGTAAAAGGATATTTGCAATACCGAGGGTGATTTTGTCACCGAAAAAAAAAATGTTAGTTCAAGTAGTAAAGGGGTTGGGTTATAAATATAAGGTTATGAGTTTGAATCTATCTAATGTAAGAACTTATTAGTGGGTAATTTATAAGTATTTTTATATGTGCTCTTTGAGTTCTAAAGCATGCCCTTAAATTTATATGATATAGTTGTTGACTTTATGTAACCCAGCTTATATGATTTTGACTCCTTTTTAAGTTATAGTACTTAAACTTTGATTCATTGTAGTTCGATCCCTACAATCTTAACCATTTTATAATTTACTTCATATGTTTTAGAAAATAAAAACATACATATGATAATGGTCAGTGACTAAATTATAAAATAGTTAAACCCATAAAAGTTGAGTTAGAGTGAGTCCAAATTTGAGAATTAAGTTATAATTGAGTCAAAGTTAGAGGGATTGAATTTTACTGAGTCAAAATATAGAGACTTAAGTCAAAATTAAAAAGATCAAAAGATTGAGTTTTCTTGTAATTTTTATTACTTGATAATTTAATACATTGGTGATATATATATATATATATATATATATATATATATATATATATATATATATATTTGTTTGTTATGATTCATAAAGAACAAATCTTTTTTAATGAAGTTTTAAACTTGTCTTTTCATTTTTACCCACATTATCTCTCTACATAAATTTTCACTCATAATCTCTAAAATAATTTTTGGGGAATCCATTCTTAAGATACTTGTAGTTTTCTTCAATTTTTAATGTGACATCTGTATTTTTTGTCATTGTTAAATCTTTTTAAATTTACTATTTTAGCACCGATAGCCCTTATAATTTTGCTCTGTTACAGAAGTTAATTGTACTAACACTGTAAAATTAAAGAATCTAATAACAAGAGAAAACACAGCAGCACCGAATTAATTTTTTTTTTTTTTAAAAAAACTTCTAGAATGGTTTTCCCATAAATTTCCTAAACCCTAAACCCTGAAGGTATAGTTAAAACTATATATATCTCTTACATATTTATTGTTTTTAAGTAAATTAAACTAACATTTTGGGGCTGGTGCTCTTAAAAGAACAGTAGGGAGGGAGGGAGTAATAATTTTTTTTTTTAAGGAACAAATACCAAGCTGTTATGAATAAAAAATCTAGTGAGAAATCTACAAAAGTATATTCAAAATAGGAAAAAGACTATTATTGCTGGAGACTTCCTACTATTGCTTATATAACATGACGTAATTATACTTTGATATGCCAGTGTTCATTCCTGTGAGGAAATGAATATAATAACCAAGTTTCTTGTGCAGAATATCACTGGATACATTTTCCTTCCTAATTACTCACTAGACAGAATACAACAAATCCAAAGTTAAAATGAAAGCAAAACATCTTATTATATAAAGGCTCAGATTCATCAGAAGCAAATAAACCTGAGGCTTGAAGTTTCTGCTAAAAGCCTTTGGTCAGAGAAAGGTTTGATTGATCTCAGCCAAATTCATATACTCCTCTGATCCTAAATATATGATATAGTTTATAGTGACTACAAACTATATTCTATATTTAGAACCAGTACAATGTAAAGCTTGTCCATTCAACATTCATCAACTTACACATAGTCCAATAGATCCTGCTGATCCTCCAAATCCCAGATTACCACTCTTCCATCCAAACCTACAGTATTAAGGATTCATTAGAAGAAAGGACCAAATGCATAAAAAGCAAGGATATAACTGAACAAAAATCACACAGAAGTAGTTCAGGTTTGGGGCCTATAATGTGCCTCTGTGTAATGGCCCCACCTCCGAAATGCTTTTTTTTTTTTTTCCTTTTTTTCTTTTTAATCATTAGATTCTACATCCAATAAATGACATTTTAAAATATCTTGTGGGCATTATATGGGGTAGTTTTAATTTTTTAAAAATTTATTTATTTTTTTTCCTTTTTGAAAAATAGTAAAAAAATCAAAATTGTACCATTTTATGCCTGTAAGAAAATCAAAATGTCACTCATTTAATATATAATCTAATTATCAAAAGAAAAGAGTAAAAACCATTTGGGAAGTTGGGGTATGACAAAGGGCATCAGACAGACACATTAGAGGGCCCCAAACTGGAGGTGGTTCTTAGTTCTTAGTTTTCACTGACCTGATGTGCTGAAACGCCTGATCCATGTTCCACGCTCTCCAAGAGGCATGATACAACTACAGCCCCAAAAAGACACTGGTGATACACTATACTTATGATAGCCTTACAAATGAATTCAGTTGTTCAGATTCTGCCTAGCCCAATAGATCCACTTCGCAGGGATCAGGGAGCCGACAGTTATATAAATGGACAACCGAAAAAGCAAACTACCACATTTAGGATTGAAAAAGAAGAACAACTCAGATGTAACTTTTATGATGTTATAAATCACATTTGAGAGGATGAAGAAATCAGGATGGAGACGAGATAAATACTTTATACAGTTCTCATGAACGCCTCCACGTATTTTTGAACTCTCAACTGAGTCATTGTTCATTCCATGCTTGGATTGGCCATAAAATTTCCCAAATGCTTCTGAGAACTAATAGAAAGACATGGGAAAACCCAAAACTTGGGTTAGAAAGACTCAGAGAAATACGCCATGCTTAACTGACATAGTTATATCTAATTATCTTCTATTAAGATATATGAGATTCTGAGCTAGAAAAGCCATGCAAATAATAAATGTAACTCACCTGTGATCCATATTTTGATCCAGATGATATTTCTTTCCTTTCTCCAAGATATCTTACAAAACCCCTAAAGAACAAAAAGTAGGACAAAAGGAACAAGAATAAAATAAGGCCTAAAAACACAGCAACTTCTCTTCTACAAGAAGTCAAAAGCTAGTTACACAAAACCTAAGATGCTCGAACTCATCGATTGGCTCATTATTCAAATAAGGTCAAACCACCAAAAAAAGGAAAAAATTGCATACCATATTCCTCTATCGTCAGCAGCAAAAACCATTGGGGTACAATCAAAACCCACACCAATTACCATTCTTTCAGAAACAAATAATACCTAAAAACGTGTTATACAATGACCACCAATTCCAGAAACCATCAGTTAATAAAGTCAAGAAAATCATTAGATGCTAAAAAAGGATAGAAAGAGTGGATGCTGACCCACATCACGGAGTGGCAAATCACGGCAGGCAACATTTTGGGCCAAAGGAGAAGGGCCAACATCATCAACAAAATATATCATAGAATTATGACCTGCATAATAAATAAAGCATATAAGCTAGAATGAAAAACCAAAAGAAAACCATATAAAATGGAACAAGTGCACATACATAAAGTGAATCATTGAGTAGTGCATTGAACCAATAGGAAGTAGTTTGTTAGACAAATACAGCATATGGGGACCCAAGTTTGAAAATATCAACTGTCCAATTGACTTTATATATAATGGTACCCATGAATTGTTCTTTAAGTTCAAAACTCAAATGAATTTCATGAAAATAAATATTTATCCCAACCGTTTTTAAGAAAAGGAAACATGAAGAAGTACATGGGTAATGTTTTGGTACACCAAAGAAGCCTAAGAATTCCATTCCTAACAATGCTAACAAAACCACAGCAAATGCTTTCTATCATACAAACAAATTCAGCAGGAAAAAAATGAAGACTAAACAAAAAGACATATAGCTGGCAACCTTATTTTCTACCCGGCAAAGTATAACACACAAGAGGAGAGAATTTTCTGACCTACATAAGCCAAAGTATTGCCACTTGGTGACCACTTAACGCCAAATGCCCATGATAATGATAGATCAAGCTGAATTATTAACTGTTGCACAATGACAATATAAGTCAGCTCATGCTGCTCCAATGATATATTTTCTGTTCTGAAGTAAAAAATATTTTGGGGAAAAATAGTGGAATTTGACCAAACAAGATTGCTCTGTTGAGCCAGCCTGGCCAAGCCACATCAATGGGGTGGGGTGAGCTAGTATATCATTAACTACCCCAAATGGACTTAGATGAGATAGCAGCCCGTTTAATGAAAGGGCTAGCCTCTAGTCCAGCCTACCAAAAATAAAACCTTTAAGGACTGGACCAGGCTGGGAAGCATGAGGACATTGTTTAGAGGACCATATACAAACCATAAAAGCAGTGTTTAACGTATAGTGAGAAAATAAAAAATATAAAAAGGAAGAATAGCAAATCTTCAATACTATGAGCAAAAACACTTTTTTGACTGTAAACTATCAAACATCCCATCATTTTTCAGGAGAAAGTGGAGAGCATAAGGACTTCTTGGGCTATGCTTAGATCCAGAATGTTAGGTATTGAGAGATAATGATAGAAAATGATCCATATGCCCCCACTAACGAAGTTATGAAAAAGGACAAACACCATTGACTAATGAAAACAGGATATAGTCCATTGTATAAATAATGTGTCTTATTTTCAATGATTACAATCAAATATCGCTTTCCCTCATAGTACCAAACATAGCCAGAGTTAAATAATATTTTTCTGAATTCAGCTTTAAAGATCTTGTGATGTTAGTGTTAATCCACCAAAAGTTGCAACTGAAATGTATCCATATAAGTTTATTATATTTATAGATTCCACCACAAGTAAGAGTTGATATTGAACCTCTCCAAACTTTGAATATGATGAAGTGCTCCCGTTTGATTCCCTATCACAATTCATCAAGCAAAGGCAAATAATATCAAATAAACATCAAAAGGAGACATAACAAGCTAATTATGCCCAGAGTCAGATAACATACTTTGCATCTACACCTTTTATTAAGGTGGAGAATACTCGGCATTTTCCATCCGTAGATGTTGTAGCAAGCAGAATCTGCAAACAATAGATGAAATTATGATGAATGATTGAAATTTTCATATCTTCAGCAGCAGTTTATCTCATGATGACGTAGCTTATTAAGCAATTCTTCAATCTATTCTCATCTTGCACTTGTGGAGAATTAATAGTGTATTACATTCAGCAAGTTAAATAAAACTGACTCTGACAGAACTCAAAATCTCTCTCATTTCCATCAGATTCCTTCCAAGATATAAAACAAACTTACTCCTCATACAGTTAATTTTGTAAAGTGATGCCAAGAGAGTACATCCCAATAACTGACTTAGTTCACAAGAGCACAAAAACAAAAAATTACAACAAACATTTACTATGTATGTAAACTTTTATAAAAATGAGAAAAGGGCAGAATGCTAACGTTATTGGGATGCCAAGAAACACTTGTCACTGAAGAGTCATGTTTTTTCCGGATTAGTTTACTGACCCACCTGCAAGGCAATGCAAAGTTTTATTAAGAGAACAATAAAGTTAATGTTCAAGCAGCTTCCTGGAAAAAAATAAGAAATAATGCATTATAGTATTATACCAGGAAAAATAAACAAGAATAAGGGGGAAAAAACTACCATGTTGAACTCTGAAAGAAACTACCACAACAATTTAATCCCAATGATCTAAGAAATGGATCAATTTAGTCCTGTTTTAGGACTAATTGATGTGATGATATCTTTTGAATCCTTCAAAGACTAAGTTGATGCAATTAACTTCTTGGTGAAGGTAAAATATATGGGATCAGGACTCATTTGATTTTAATAAAAGAAGTCAAGCAAACTCAACATACCACACATACCCAATATATGACAAGCATGTCAATTAACATCAAAATAAGGCACTAGAGAGAGGGAGAGAGATAACTTACCAGTTGTTCTCCTGTTCATAGTAGCATACACAAACAATTTTAGCCCCACTACCAACCGCAAACTTGTTTTCTGCCAGCACAGAATTTAGTAAATGTGCTAAATTATGAATTTCAACTAGGGAAATCTTTAATCAACAGATTATTCTTATATTACAAAATAATTGACTAAAATATTATCAGAAAAATTACTTAAACAGCTAGTGATATAATATAAAATGGCACTAGATACAAAAGATGTAAGTAGAACTAGTTAAAATTACAATTAGGTCTTGCCTACAAATTCATGGCGAACAAAAAACCATGCAAAAAGTTTCATCAAACAAAACCATGCATATCTTTGAGGAATATAAAACCATACGAATGGGGATAGACACCAAAAGCCAAGAAAATTGCAGCCACCACAGTAAAATTAGTGGCACCATAAGAACACTAAGAATAAGTTAAATACAACGATAAAATAACAACAATCAGAACTTTTTACAAACATAATAATAAGATGGCAGTTATTATTAAATTTCTCATATGACAAATATTCAGTAATGTACATATGCCTCTGAAAATATAACATTCTCACTTAGCCTATCACTTAGGCTAAAGAGGCAGTTTTTTGTACTCAAATTACATAATATAGAAAATGTTTAGAGACAACCAGATCTTTCTTAACAACAAAGCAACAGATTTACTAGAGATGGTTCATGGTAACACCTACATCTTCCAAAAAGCATGCAACAGTGCTTCTACCTTTTGGGCTCCACTGAACACATAGAGCAGCACGGTTTAGCCTCAGGATAACAAGAGTTGGCACCCATTCTGATCCTTCAAGGTTCCAAACATATCTATAGAGGAAAAATTGATTCTATTTTAGCATATGTGTTTAAGAAGTGAGCGAATGTAAAAGAAAAATAGCCAAAACCAACTCAAAACTTAAGCTTCACTTTAAAATATTCACCAAGAATAAATTATCCTTTTTAAAAAAAACTAAACCATGTGGGCACTCACGAATTCCGATCTTGGGATGCAGTCACTATTCTGTTTGTTCTTGTACTCCAGTCTATCCCAGATATTATTTGGTCATGCTGTGAAAAGAATCAATGAAATAACTTCAAAATTAAGCATAACATATCCAGTGAAATTACTGAGTTCATTGCAATTGAGGAGAAGAAAAGCTAAAAACATAGTACCTTTTGAAGGGTATGCACCTTTTCCCATTTGTCTTCAAACAATTTGTAGATGTGCAATTCATTATTATTGGGACAAAATGCAACCACTACAAAAAAAATTAATAAAAATAAAATATACGTTATGACCACTCAAATATTCAAAAAGCATCAGTCATATGCCCTAAAGACTACCAATCTAGGGTATATCAAACCCATCAAAAGTGTCTCCATCACCGTTTTAAACCTAAACCTAGAGCTATAAGGAGAAGGCTCTTCAATGGCACGAGATACATATCTCCAACAAGCCCATTAAAACTTGAACAAAAACTTAATATAACGAATGGGGAAGAAGAGAATGAACTTCTAACTGTTCAGTCATGAAGATTTTGATACTACACCAATGAGCATTTCATTTAACCAATTAGGGGAGGGCTTACCAATGGTTCTCTTTACACATACATGTACATCTCAGGCAAATGTTCAAGCATATCCGTAAGTTTTGCAATGATTTGTATTGAACGCCTAACTGTTTGTTTATTAAAGAGCCTCAATTTTATCCCTTGTTTTTTCTTCCGGTCAGGGATGATCTCTCCTCTATCTTTGTATTGTTTTGTACTATTCTCTCTTCTCGTCAATAACTTCTCAACGTATCAATTAAACCCACACGCTCAATGTTATTAATATTAATAAATTACTAAACAAAAAATAAAAGAAGCAGCTCCCAGAATGTTAGTACCTTCCCAACTTATCATGTGATTTGGCTGCCTAACGTCTACCAAGGAAAAGTCAAGATACGTTGTCAGATTATAATTTCCCTTTGCATGATGATATAGACACAGCGTGAAATATTCTACTTCTAGAAGCTTTTAGTTATGCAAGTTCCTGTATAAATCCAGAATCGCTGTGTAAAATGTTCAAGTGAGATTCACTAACAAATTGGAACAGCAACCACAGGACCAATCAGTTTTGCATGCTCAAATTGATCGAAAGATTGCAAGAAAAGTAGTAATGTTAACAACATTTGACCCAATTACACATCTTCCATTTTCAACCAAAACAAAGCATAGTAAAGTACATCGCAATTTATTTCCACATTCAAGGAATCTAAATCCAAACTGCATACATAATTGAAGAAAAATTGCAATTTTGACTTGAACTTGACTTTAACAGATCAAAGGGAAAAGAACTTGGGTACAAAACTTCCCAAAGCAACTTTCCCGAAACCATCAAAACAAATAAATGCAATTCGATAGCTTGAAATCATAATCACAAAACAGCCCAACAGGCAGGCACATTTCCTCAGCAGTCAAACAGAAAATTGAAATAAAAAAGGTGATGAGGTTGATGCATTACTGGATTTGTCAGGACTCCAAGCATGACAGGTGATACAGGGGGCGAATTGATGGACTGAGATCGCCGCCATTTTTGTCCAAAGTGCCAGAAATTAAAAGCAAAGGGTGTGTAGGATCTGTAAGCAACAGAGAAAAGAGAAGAAAGCAAGAGAATTTGTGTGAAGCGAATGAAATGGTGGAAGTAAACGGGAAATTGGAGTGCTAGTCGTTGGTGACTTCTGGTGTCCGATCACTTGACCTGCCGATGAATTATTTTTCTTTTTCTCGACATAATTTTCACTTTAGCTTCCCCCATATCCTCGGCTTTTTCTTTTAGAAATAAATTAACGGTTTTTTATACAAATACTTAATTTCTATAGGATAAAATTTATTTTATAATTTTTTCAAAAAATTATTTCGTCTCCAAAATTCAATTACTCCATAATAATATTTTTTTTTCGTGTAAATTTGTATCAAATTTAATTACTTTAAAAATTTCCTTCATTTTTTAACATAATTTTTAAAAATTCAGTTCCGACTAATTTAGATTTAGTCTGAGTCAAGCCCATAATAGTAGGGAAAGAGCTCTCATTATCATTTTTTTTATTATCACGCTTCAAACTGAAAACTTAGTTAAGGAAGACACTTGCTTCCAATAGATGTTGGTTCTTTTGACATAATTTTAATTTAATGACATGTTTCTTCAAACAAATCAACAAAATCTATTTTACATTTTCAAAGTAACCTCAAGAAAACAAACTCATTTGTTATCTCAATATAATACTCGATTTGGTGTTTTTATATTCAGTATTTTACGTGGTTATACTAACATCTTTAAAATTAACAAGAGCATAAGAACAAATTTATAAAAATATATTAAAATCAAATACTAATAATAGATTCTTAACAGAAAATGGTTAAATAATCAGATCATCTGTTAAAAGAAAACTAACCAGAACAAAAGCTCTTAGAAAAGTTTTTCTTTGACGGTAAGCAAGTAATCATTATGTCCACTTGTTAAATAAAATATTTAATGCTTGCTTAGCACTATAAACGATCATGACAATTTGCTATAGTTCTGTGCGGGTCATCCAACTTTCTTTTCTTCTCTTTATATTTATTAAGCAAAATACAAATGTTGGGAGGATTACATGTGTCAAGCATAGCAGGTATATTATTTATGTTTTTGTTCTAATTAAATTTACACTATAATATGTTGAAACTATAATTAAAAAAAAAATTACAAGAGAAATCATAAGAAGAAATTATGATGTTTGGTATGATTAAAAGCAGAAATAATAGAATTACAAAACTTATATTCAATGCATTCAGGGAAAAATCTAAAAAAAAATGATAAAATTTGTAAACAGTAAATTCAACTTTACATTCTTTTGTGTCACTCTCCTCTAATAACATAGATTGCTTAACTATAAAGTTTACTAATTACTGAACCAAACTATAGAATATACTATTTATTCATTGAAAGTTACACCATAATTGAAGTTACAATTTTTTTAATGGACAACTTTCACCTGATTGTCCAATGAGAACAATCCTATGCCATGTTGTGGCATTGTTAAGAGAAACAAACCTACACATTTCTGATATCCTCCTACTTTTTTGGAAGGATTAATTTTTTTTTAAAAAAATACTATAACAAAAACACATCATGATCACGATATAAATGAAATTTTGGGACTCTCTTTTACTTATCTGATCTATCAGGGTTAACATGCACAAGACGGTAGCTTTCTTCAGTCCCAAGGTATGAACGAGAGGAATCAGAATCTGGGTTCTGCCAGAAGTGACTTCTGATGGACTTGTGTTTGGAACTACTTGCACAGTATCCTGGGTCTGAAAGAAAATCCTGAATATCTGTTTGGCCTTCAAGCATGCTCACAACTTGGGACATTTTTGGCCTAAGTGTGGGTGATGCATTGGTACACAAGAGAGCTACATTTAGCATAACCATTGCCTCCTCAGTTGAATATTCTGATCCTAAGTCTGGATCAACCAGTTCTAGTAGATTCCCTCTCTCTTGCAGAACATAGGCCTGAAACAAGCTTGAGTTTAAGGACAGGGACTATTATTTTGATAAAAAGATGTCACATTTCAATGGTGAAGTAATTTGGCAATAGGAATTATTGCCTCCAGTCCTTAATGTAATAATGTAAGACCTATTTAATTAGTTTGATTAGATTAAGGAAGTTAGTTAAGTTAGATAATATAACATATTTTTTTCTAAAATATCCTAATCATCTTCCTTAATTCTCTCCATCTCTTTCTTACTCAAATATTGTTAATAGAGCATCAATTTAGGAGTGAGTTAGGAAAATTTTGACAAATATGATAAATAGGTCTTACTTTTAGTTCCAAAATCAACTCTTCAATTAGGTTCTACGTTAAAGACCGGAGGAGTATATCGTAATCTGAAAATAAACTAGCAAAGAAAAAAAAAAATGGCAAGCAAAGTCAGTTTGACCATCTGGCAAAATTCTGGTTTTGCCTAAAATTGTCATTTGGTCCTCTATAGATTGACCAGTTCTCAAGTTGAACTTAGCAAACTTTTATTTTGCTTGTGATCCTTAATATTTCATAATTCATTCAAACTAGTCCTCATGTTAATGAATGGAATCCGTAAAAGGAGGCATATTACTGCATTTGTTAACTAAGCTTGAGTTTCACATAGATTTGATGGATGAATTTTGAAACTAGTTGTTTGAGATGTTGAAATAGGCATAAGTCGGAGTAAGGAAGATGAATTGCCATTGTAACAACCAATAGTTCTACTTTTGTACTGTAAGCAGTAATGTCAGGAAGTCATAACTAGAATGCATGAAGGGCTACGATTTCTATGCACAGCAGGAAATTTCTAAAGATCAGAAAGCTGTCTCAAAAATTAAAAATAAATAACATGTCTGTAAGGAAGGAACGTGAAAAGAAGTTTCAAATAAATTATGATTTACCCAATCAAGAAGGTAAACAAATTCTTCATTGGGTCTGTAATTTGTATTGCTCTTTCCACTGATAGTTTCCAACATAACCACCCCAAAGCTATATATATCAGCTTTGTCAGTCAAATAGCCACGTATTGCATACTCAGGAGCCATATAACCACTACAAAATAGTATCAATGAAAATGTATAATTATTGATCATGATATATTTCGACAAGTAAACAAGAAATATACATCAGTATGAGATAAACTTACATGGTTCCAGCAACTCGAGTGCTGATATGGGTATTATCATCTTCATCAAGTTTTGCCAAACCAAAATCTGAAACCTTAGCATTAAAATCTTTATCTAGCAACACATTACTTGTCTTTATATCCCTATGTATGATTTTTATTCTGGACTCTTCATGCAGATAAGCCAAAGCTCTAGCTATACCGATGCAAATTTTTTTCCTGGTTGTCCATTCTAGTTTTGCTTTAAAGGCTGGATCTTTTCCTGCATATAATGTGATTGGGAGAAAAATAATTAATTATTGGACTTGACCATATGTTTATTCAGGTAGCAAGTTATGGTTAAGGTGGTTAAGTAAGAAGCTAACCGAAAAGTGCACGTGATAGACAATTATTTTCCATATACTCATATATCAGAATCAACTGGTTCCCTTCCACACAACATCCATAAAGCTTTACAAGATTTGGATGTTGAAGTCCAGAAATAATTCCTATCTCATTCACAAACTCTCGGTTTCCTTGCTTAGATTTTGAGGAGAGTTGCTTTACTGCAATTACAGTGCCATCAGATAGCAGACCCTGCATCAGTAAAAGGGTACATATGTTTTCTCAGAAGCTCTCTAAACATGAAAATAAGGATTAATAGAACTCAGATGAGTCTAATGCTAGTTCATGATTTTTCTCATTCCTTTAGGCGCCAAGGGCTTTCTAATTAATGAGTGCTGTGCATGGAACATATTGGAATTCATTGTATAGATAAATCTTGACGAATAAAGTGACGGAAGGGAACCCATGGGCCAAAGGTATATGTAGCACCTGAAGTTACTTTAGGTATCTGAAGATGGAGATATCTCATAATGCACATTTAGTTTATCAGGTCAAGAAACATTAAAACTTGACTATGTAAGAAAAAATTGGTAACCAATAATATACGCGGAGAATTTAAATACCTTGTAAACAGGACCAAAGCCGCCTTCTCCAATTTTGTTAGTAGCATCAAAGTCTTTGGTTGCTGATTTGATTTGCCTTAATGTGAATAATCCTATCTGCAGGTCTATTCCTCTAAGGTCTGGGAAAAAAGTGCAAATTTGAAAGTCAACAAAGATAGCTTATAACTTCATCCATATCATATGCTACCATATTCCATTTTATTTCAAATCAGAATGAAGCGCAACTGAATTTTAATCTAAATTCTATTTTCTACCAAAAGTAAAAAAGAAACATGAGAATTGATTTTGAAATATGCCAATGAAACCAATGACAGCTTGATTGAGTTGCAAGAAATTCAACAACTTGGAAGCAAGATTTCAAATTTGAGCCTTTTTAATGGAAAAGTTACATTGGGAGAGGTTCTGTTTATTGGGACTCCGTCCAAATAGAATCCAGATTACTTAATACTCCTCCGGTCCTTAATGTAATTGAGGAGTTGATATTGATCCTAAAAATCTATTTTTTATATTTGTCAATTTTTTCCTAATTTATCCATATCGACAGTCTTTCAACAATAATCAAGTAAGAAAGAGAAAGATAGAGGGAATTAAGGAAGATTATTAGGGTGTTTTAAAAGAAACAACACATATCGACTAACTTAAGTAACCTCTTTAATCTAATCAAATTAGGTAAATCAGTTTTACATTGAGGACTGGAGGATGTAGTACTGAAATCAGATGTTTTTCTTAAAGGAAGAAAATCCAAATGAAAAGGTTGTTATTAATTACTTTTTGGAAGATACATCACATACCTTTATACATAGAGTCTTGGCTTCCTAACCAGCCCTTCCACCTCATGATTCCTAGGAGCATCAGAACAAGAAGCACAAGAGCAGCTGACATAGCAACTGCCACTATAATAAACGTTCTCTTTCCAATCCCTGGTGGTGGAGGTTTAAAATCTGCACAAAAGAAGCACTTGTAACTTTCATGGGAAGAAAAAGCATCAAATCCAATCTTTTCCTTTTCCCTACATATTTAATTTTTCTAATGCATATATTTTTCCCAACTCAAATGGATGCAAAAGATGATCATTCAATTCAAGTTATAATGCTGGGAGATGATATACATGATATGTCATTTGCCTAACAGTTAGGGAAACCAAACAAATAGCATACTGTAAGCAAGAACAAAGATATTAGGAATAAATTTTATACTCATCTTGCAGTTGTTATATTTCTTTTCATTTTCATTTATTTCCTTCTCTGTAATTTTTTCAGCATTAATTATCTACATATTAGTTAATTAAGGTGAAAAAAATCACTGGACTAAGGATTCAGCCTCGCAAGAACCCAGGAAAAAAATTGAACACTTGATATCTTTTCAGCAAGCTAAGCAACACACATTTGTCTTAAACACTATCTTTGGTCAATCCATAGCTAGTTTGAGATCTGGGTACACATTGATATGATGGTTCTTTTTTACAATCATAGTCTCTTTACAGCAAAAAAAATTCAGTAACTTCAATCTAAAACCACAGTTAGTGACTCTGGTCAAGCAAAGAAAAACACAATCATAGATTTAAACCATTATATTGACTTACTAGGATCTACTGATATGGCAGATATCAGAGGTCCATAAATTCCTCTTGTGGGTATGCCAGTAGTCCCTTTTCCAGCATAATAAAAGTGAATCTTCAAGGAATGTTGCGTGACCGAGGCGTTGAATGTCTTCACAATCGGTTTTCCAGTCCCACCAGCTTCTTTCTCAATATTGAAGTCCTTTAGGACCAACTTTCCCTTCATTGAATACATCGATCTACATCAATACACAATTATGTGGAATTCAATTATTTGAATGTCGTAATTCATATAGAAAATAGATACCTGTATGTAGACATCAAACACGCGCCTCCCAAGACTGTAAAATGATCTATCATTGATAAACAAAATCTCTGCGAAGTGGAGACTAACGGTGTAGTTTCCATTCATTAGACAGAGTCCATAGTACGTGAGAGAAAGGGGAGACAAACGAGCTGTCGTGTATAGTTCTGAGCTGAGAGCAGAGACATTGAGAAGTTTGGAAGTGTTGGTCACAATATAGGGATCAGACTCAATATCATTGTCCATGAAGTTCCCAGTGCTGCTGAGAGCCCAGTTCTTGCCATAGTAAAACATTGAAGCACCTCTTTGTTCTCTGTCCCCTTCATAAATAGTACCACTGATATTTTCTTCCTTGCCACCACAGTTAATGTGCAAGGAGTAGTCTGTTGAAAAAACCAAAGTGAACCAGGATTGGTTGAAAGAAATCTTCATTTATAATAAATTCAAAATAAATTAATAAAGTTTTAAAAATTGTTTTCAGTGAATCTTTCTCCCATTTGCACCATTCTTCTACTTATAAACTCCTTCAGTACTTAATATAGGGTCTACTTGGGAGCTGATCTTAGTGTAAGACCTATTTCTCATATGTATAAATTTTCCGCATATTACCCTATTGATACTCCCTCAACAATAGTTCAAAGAGATGAGGATTAATAAAAATGATTAGGGTGCTTTAAAAAAACATGTCATATTAACTAACTTAACTAACTTCCTTTATCTAATCAAATTAGTTAAATAAGTCTTACATTAAATACCAAAGGAGTACTAAAACTTTTTCAGTGGATTGCAATTTTCACAGCGTGAATGATTATCAAGAAGTAACCTCACAGACAAAACTACCTCAAAACCATATAGTAGGGGTATATGCTTACATTCTCTGTCCAGATCAGAGCATGGAAAGTTCTTTTTCAAGCATGCGTGAACATTTTTTCTGCAACAAGGAGTGAAATATAAGATCATGTCTTGAATAGAAAATTCAAGCTTACTGTTAAAGAGTATATAGTTTGTAGATAATTCCTCTAATAATAAAGGGTGAGACTTCAAATTCCAAGCACAAAAGCCTTACAGATTATTGGCAGAAGAAGAGTAGCCCTCCACTAAATTTCTGGAAAAATTAACGGAAAACTTGTTACTGTTATGGACTAATCAACGTTGCAGGATAAACAGAAAGCACAGTATAAGTGAAACTCACACACTCCCTCTTGGACATTCAACTGGACTTGAGCTCTCCCAGCTAAAGTTATTGTCAGAAATATCACTGAACAACAAAATATATAGAAAATTGTTTATATCATCAATAACATAACGTTCCTGAAGCAAGTTAGCATACACATTTCTAAGGTAAGAACTAAGGTAAGAATTCTGTGGTCATTGAAGAAAATGTTAAGATAATATAGAGAAGAGCAAAATAGAATTAGTCAAGTTAACATACATATTTCTATTTCTTCCAAGAACCCAGCTAGGTATAGTCCCTGTTAACTTGTTCCCAGTAAGATACCTACAACAAGAAGGTAATTTTGGATTATTTAAAATGAGAATGAGATGTTTGAACGAGACCTTTCATCCATTTTATCCACTTACATGAAGTCTACTTTGTCGAGTTGGTCAAAAGTGGCAGGTACCCTTCCAGTCAAGTCATTGAAACTCAAGTCTCTACAAGAATCGTAAATATGAAATAAATTTTGGTTGAAAAATGAACCAAACCTGTTAAATCACTAAAGGGTCTAAAAGATATATGCAAGATCATCTTATTCATGTTCATGCTATGAAATCTCTATTCATGTCTATTAAATTTGCATGTGTTTATAACTGTCTTTTATTCCGGAACAGATTCATTCTATTCATGAAAGGAAAAAAATACAAAAGGACATAAAAGATGTACTCACTAACTTTTCAAGCAAAATTTACTGAGGAAAAAGATTTTAGAAAAATAAATAAACTATTTAAACTCTTGAAAGCCATTTGTTGGACTACTTACAGGATTTTCAGTTTGTTCATATTCCCAATATAGTCGGGGATCTTTCCTTTAATCAAGCACCTCCTCAGTATACTGCATTATAATTCCAAGTCAAAATAAAAATATACTCCTCCATTCCTAAATGTTCCTAAATATAGGACATAGTTTGTAGTGTAAATTGCATTACAAACTATGTCCTATATTTAGAACCGGAGGTAGTAGTTACTTTTGAAAGAGTTACAACAAGAAAGATAAATATTTAAGCGATTGAGCTTACAGGGTCTTCATTGATTTCATATAACCAAATGAGGGGAAAGATGAGCCTCTTCCTTTCAGGTCAGTTATCCTCCTAAATGTTGAAGAGCAAAACAATTATTCAACATATTCATTTTCTATGACAGAAGAAAATGAAGAAGTACATGTTCATACAAATCACATAATCTTCTCAAGCGAGAAATGCTGGAAGGTATGGGTCCCTCAAGGGAGCAACCCTGAATGTGCCTGTAACAAAAGAAAAGTAGTATGATTGATAAACTACGGGAAATATTGCAAAGGTTAAAAAAGGAAGGAAAAATTGCACTCAAGTTCCAAGCAAAGAAAATTATTATTACAAGGTCCCTTGAAATCTCCAATCCCATGGGACTTGCCATTTATCTGGAGATTTTAAGGGACTTGCAGTAGTAATTTGCCTTGCTTGGGACAACAACAACAATAACACAGCCTTATCCTACTTGGTAATGTAGTCTACATAGATTGCGTGACTCCATTATTCTCTATTGAAAACCAAATCTTTAGATAGATTATTAACCAATAGATTCCGCTTTATAACCTCATTGAGTATTCGCTTCAGTCTTGCTCTACCTCTTTTTATAGGGCCTGAGTGCAATTTTCCAAAAAGAAATACTTGATATAGAAGCTTACAGCTTTTCAATTGATGTCAATTTGCCAACGAAATCTGGTATCCTCCCAGAGAAATTATTGTCACTAATCCTCCTAGAAATGTATTTTGAAAAGAGGTCAGTAAGCAAGCTAGGAACTGCCGCATCTGAACAATATTTAGCCATAAAAATTTTGCATAAGAAAATGTAATTATAATTGTTGCTCATATATCCACTGATAATATCAGTTTTATTAGCTGAGCGGTTTAGATAATAGAGATTATAAATTAATTATCGATATATACAGTCTATAAAAAGTCACATTATTCATAAGTTTTGAACAGTATGATTCATGTTAAATTCTGCAAAACACAGGGTCCACAGTCTAATTTTGGTAAGAAAAAGTAGAGACTTACAAATCAGTCAACTTGGTCAACTTTGAAAGAGCAGGCGGCAATTCTCCTGTGAATGCATTTGATGACAGAATACTAAAACACATTACATTGTCCATGTTAACAGTAGAGAATGATATGTCATGTAAAAAAATGGCGTTGGCCTTAATAAACAATAGAAAAGGTTCAAAAGAATTACATTTTTGTTAAATGGACCAAGTTTCCAATCTCTGGAGGAATGGGGCCTAAAAATAGGTTCCCTTCAATACTCCTGTAACATTCACACGCATACTTTCTTCAAACTAAAAAACAGAAGCAATTTGTAATTATACTGCAAAATTGTGTAGAAAAGAAAGTTCAGATGGAAGAAAAATGGTTCTGAACATACAGGTTTCTGAGGGTTTTGATATTGGTGAGAACTTTAGGAAAAGGACCTGATAACTTGTTCCCCATAAGAGAGCTGCATTATTCATTGACAAAAGCTGATAAGCTGAAGTTGATTTACTTATAAATGAGCTATATTTAAGAGAAAATACAGTGAAAGAAGAGAGATGACGGAGAAATTGTTCTTACAGCTCATCCAAGTGCATAGTAGCCCATTGCTGAGGTATAGAACCAGTGAAGATGTTACGACTAAGGTCCCTATGTGAAAGAAGAAAGAAAGTGCTTCACAGAATTAGGAAGCTTGACCAATCCATTTTGAATATAAAGATGGCATTGTGACATAAACACCAAAGTAACAAAGTATCATTTAGGTTCACAAAAGAGGATTGGTTTATCTCACAATTGCTTGAGGTGCCGAAGCTTGGAAAACTCTGGTGGAAGAGTACCAGAAAGATTCTGAGCCTTCAAAAATCTGCAGATATAGAATGTGAAATGAAGTAAATTTTAGAACTAATGTTGGGCAAAAAAGTCTTATGAGGTAAAGGTTCATAATCTGGGTTGCTAAAATGAGTTAGATTTCAAAAATATAACTCTTAGGTTGCAACTTGTTTCTTATTGAACAAACTGCTTTAGATAACTTATAGGCTAGAAAAGGTCAATTCCAAATTATGAGAACTACAAATTAAGGAAAAGACTAAAACGCAATTTTGAATTTTTTTAATTAAAGTGCTGCCTGACATGTCCTGATGGCTTTAAAATGTGTGTTCATATACACCTTAGGAGGTGAATGTGTTTTATTTCGATTATATGATTATCTTGAAACATAAATCCATTCTTTCCTGTCACAGGTGTTTCTCAACTCAAATCTGGTGTTGTTGATTATGTTTAGATATACAAAGAGAACAGAACAACAAGCAGATGAAAGTGAATCTTAGGAACACCAAATATGATCCAAACCGTAACACTGAATCTTGTTACAGAAATCATGGAATTTTCCAAAATCCAAAAATTTGGAGTAATGTGAAAACTGCAGAGTGGTTCATAATAATATATAGTAGTAGTAATATTACCTCCTGCCCCTAATATAAAAAATAGTTGGGGAGCCGGATTTGGTCCAAATAATAAAATAAGATGTAAAGTTTCCTATATTTATCACTTTATTCACACTAATATATAATGTTATACATGAATATTTTAGAAAGATCACGTCACATTTGTTCAAATAAATCAATTCATATTATTTTCTTAATATACCCAAATTAATTAAATAGCTATTATATTAACAACAGAAGGAGGAATAAAGAATTCAGCTTCTCTCCTAAAACCTCTCCCCAGTCAGGTTCACATGCACTGCTCAGCGCATCTATGCTCATCCTCCAGTTTTGGGGAGTAACCCAGTTTTTCTTTCTTTCTTTCTTTTTTTAATTTCTTTTTTATATATTCTTATTATTTGCATTAAATTGTATGCGACACACTGAAATAGTTTTGGTATTCTGTATCCCAAATTTATTAATTTCTAGTATATTTAGTATCAAAAAGTATTTTTTTCATACCAGGATTCTAAAATATTTTTCTAATAGCACCGAATATAAAGAGAATCTGCGCGTGAGAATGAAGTATAAAATCTAGCTGTTTTTTGTCTCAAACATAATATGGTATGATTTTTGAAATATCTTAAAATATGAAAATAGGTTTAATCTGCAGATAATTATATGTAATTTTTTATAAATAAAAAATTTGCCCACTTTCTTGTGCATTCATGTTTTGACCAGCAAGCGGCTCAGCTAACTTCGAACTTAGACGAGTTAGAGCCGACCATGTTTAATGAAAAATAAATCATGTTCAGCAACAGAAAGAAAGGAATGCACGCGTTCTTTGACCAATTGAAATCCATGTTAATTTAATAAATAAAACATTTTACAAATTTCTCAGAGAATAAAGTCCTTTCGCTGTCTTTTTCTGGATACAAAAATAGAACTATTTAAATGTTCAAGGAAATAATCTATTAACACATTTCATAAGTTATTAATACTCATAGTAACTGATGTACGTTCACTTGTTAATAAGAACTTTTTTGGCATTATTTCTTTTCATTGGCACCTTAAAATCATTCTTCTGGAATGTTTTTCTCTTCTATTTTTTTTCTTTTAAAAAATAAAATATTGACTAACGAAACCAAGCTTCCTGCAATCATAATTAAAGTTAAGCCTTGTATCAAAAAAAAATAATTAAAGTTAAGCCGCCACATCTAATGCACCCACCAGTCCACCTCCCATCTAATCACGACTGATAAAATTAATGCCTTCCACACTAGTATGTAGTATCATTGCACTCATAAAAATAGCAATTCTTTATAGTCACAGAATAATTACTCCTAGTAAATAGCATAAAGTTGATTTTTTTTTAAGAAGTTAATTGAATTATTTTAAAATATCTATATTTCTATTTTTTAAAAAAATTAATTAGTTTGATTAATTAATTGATACATAACATATGATATGATTAAATAACTTATTTAGTTTCATTAATTTATTTAAAAAAAGTTAATCATGTCTTATTTTTAAAAGTGGAGCGAGTATATAATATCATACTTCCTTAGTTCAAAATATAAGAACCAAATAACTAAATTAAATTGAGTAATTCAAAAAGTTGGTTAAAATTAGTTAAAGATAATAAATATATAAAACAGGAACTTAGTTTCATAGAAACTATTATTTATGAGACGTGTGAGTGGAAGAGAGGGTGGGTGGGAAAAAAAAAAGGGAGAGTGACTAGAAAAAACAAAAAAACAAAAGACGAGAGAAGACAAATGCGAAAAAGAGATACTAGTAATAAAAATATATAATTAATTTAGGGTAAAATTAAAAATATGTATTAAATGGTAAGGCAAAAACAGACTGCATCTTATTTGAAAAACCTAAACCCCTCACACATTTGACTTTTATATTTCAAACTAAAAGAATGCCGTAAGTAGAGAAATATATATTATAGGTTTGTCGTTTGTCATGTCACTGGATATAAGCTTTTGTTTAATGAAAACAAAACTGCGTCGTTTTATTATTAAAAAATATTATAAAATAAATTGAAAATAAATTCTTCCCTCTGCCTCCCAGTAAATCGAAAAAGTCGTAGAATAAGTTTCCAATGAACAAAAAAATCGGAACTAATAAAATAAAATCAACCTAAATTAATAAAATCAAATCAACTTAAACTAGAAATTAGACTAATAAAATCAATCTAAACTAATAAAATAAAACTAATACTAAACTAATAAAATGAAATCAATTTAAACTAATAAAATAAAATCAATCTAAATTAATAAAATTAAATCAATCTAAATCATAGAATAACTTCTCAATAAACAAAAAAATTGGAATATAAACTTCTCAATCTTAAACTGCTGTCACAAGAAAATTAAATTGATATGACAAACGATAAACCTTATATATATATATATATATATATAGCTTCATCAACAATAATGTCTTTAATTTTTTTTTCTTAAAAAAATATTACTGCGTGGCCGCATCCCGCATAAATGTAAAAAAAATTAATTTGATGTAGTAATTAACATCGCAGGCAGGTTAAGATTCACCAAAGCATGCCCGGAAAAAAGAAGAAAAAGAAAAACTATCTTCTTCCAGCTACACATGATTCCCCGTGACCCAGACCCTAGTGTGCCTAGGGTTTACCCCTATTATTTCGGGTCTTCTCTTTAAATATTGATATTGATTATAGGTTAATTTTTGTCCAAACCAAGATTTAAATCTCAATTAAAGTGTATATGGCATATATTTTAGAGAGTGAGCCAAGAAATATAAAATGGATAGGAAATAAAATTTTCAAAATTCAACTAATTATTAAATCGATAAAAAGTATTAGTTTATAATTTATTGATTTGATCATT
The DNA here is from genome assembly GCA_037074495.1 of Acacia confusa. Taxonomy (NCBI): domain Eukaryota; kingdom Viridiplantae; phylum Streptophyta; class Magnoliopsida; order Fabales; family Fabaceae; genus Acacia; species Acacia confusa. The sequence continues at coordinate 3,447,960 of CM073506.1, read as the reverse complement.
GTGGTCAAATGATATATATAAATACTAATCTTATACAATTGAAATTTTTTTATAACATATGGTTAATTATTACAGTACCTTAATTAAGTTATTGGTTTCTCCATCATAAAGATTCCAATTCCTTTAATAGAAAGTGAGAAACTAAAGTTCAGTAACTTTTTCATTCTGACCAATCCCAAATGCATGAACCACAAAATTCTCAACCATTCGAAGAACAAAAAATGACAGAGATGAACTCTCTGTGAGAGAGAGAGAGAGAGAGAGAGAGAGAGAGAGTACATACATGCCTACAACATGGCAGGATGAATTGAGATGGAAGGAGCAATCACAGATGAGAGAGCTGGCAAAGCCTTTCCTCTCATCTGTCACATTCCATTTGCCTTTACCACTGCAGGGATCTACCCCAAAGTCCCATTCCTTCTTCCCCAGTTTCTTCCCTATCTCCTCCAATGCCTTCACTGCACATTCATAATCCATCATCAAACACAACAAACAAGAAACCCAAACCCCAAATCAACCAACTTTAATGGACACACAAGCTTAAGTAGTGAAAAAGCAGAATCAATCAATCTGATGTTGTCTCTCTCTCCAATCCAGAAACCAGAAACTGGCAATATGTACAAGCATATATATTCATTCTTTCGATGTGACAATCCCAACCAAATGAATCAACAAAGTAGATAGAAGAAGAAGAAGCAATCAATCTGTTATTTGCTTCTTCAGGCCAGAAACCAGAGATTGGCAATACAAGTTCTTATTCACTCTTTTGATTTGAGAAGCCCAAATGAATCAAAAAAGACGATAGAAGAAGTTGAAGCAGAAGCAGAAGCAAATCAATCTGCTAGCTACTGTTTCCAACAAAGAAAATGATAGAGGCAAAAAATCAAACAGGTGGAGTACACAAATTGAGGAATAATCTGGTGTGTTTGTTCACCTTCATTAATGCTGAGCTTGGGTGTAGCTGCGAGAGCGATCTGGGGGAGGAAGATGAAGATTGAAGTGGAGCCAAGGAGGAGAAGAGAAAGCATAAGATCTGGACATCCAAAATTGAGCTTCATGGGAACTCTGAGATTTGAGCTCCCTGGTCGCGAAGCAGAGAAGAGAAGAGAGAAGAGCTTTATTTATTTATGAGATGAAAAATAGATGGATAATGATAGGGCATATAGAATAGATGGCGATGCTGCTTGGGAAGCATTGGGCTGCTACTATACACAAAATAAAATATCTATAAAAGGGAAAAATCATTATCATATAGGTAGCATTACTGAAGTGGGATACACAAAGGAGGGTCCTTTTAATTTAATATGCACAATCCCTTTTTTATAAAACATTATACTTAATTCATAATATATTTTCTTTAGTCTTTATTATAAGACATCAACTATTAATAATTTTTTGTCTTTATTAGAAGATATTAACTGTCTCTAACTTATTGATTTATTTGGTTTTTTCTATTATGCTCTCATTTATTGGCCAATACTTTTTCATTGACTATTACATTTTCAATCTATTTAACATATTTCTCTTTGTCTCCCCTATTAAGTTTCTATATTTCCAATCCATTTAGCAGGTTTTTCTCTTCCCCCAGTAAAGTTGGGGTAAAGGTGGAAATGTTTATCAACTGAACACTAATTTAATGTCTTAATTGCCCTTCTTTAATATAAGAGAAATCATAATTGATGTATTATAATAAAGATCAGAGGAAATAATCACCAACAAGTTACAATGGTATTAAATATCATATCCCAGGTTGCAATATTTAAATAGACACCCAGAATCTGGCGGGGTGTGTGTGTGTGTAGTGTCATTGTCTCGGGCTTAATGCCCCATTATATTTTGTCACCAGACACGCACATGTATACATTATGCCTTTTTTTTTAATTGTTCACAGGTATTTTTCATGGGAGATATTTAAGGCACAGTGGGATAGACGAATATTATGAGATGTTTGGTATAAAAGATTTGGAAGGGAGAGAAGGAAATTTTTATAGGTTGAATTTAAAAAAATTGGAGGAGTGGGGTTATAAAGTTTTAATATAGTGAATGTATAAGATAAAAGAGCAAGAAAATTTAATTAAAATCATATAACCTCATTCCTTTAATTTTTTTTTTATCTAATTTATAAATTTTGTTCTCCCCTCTGCCTCTAAATCCCTTATAGTAGACAATAATTTGTAAATGTGGATATCTCGTTATCTCATCAAGGATTCAAACATTAATTCAAGATTAGCTCATTTTGCTACACCTAACCTTATTAGTTATAGGGTTAAATAGTAAATCCGCCTTAAAAATGTACATCGAGAAGCATTGTTACACTAATTTTTTTCAGACTCAATTTTACCCCAAAAGTTTAAAGACGTAGCAATGTTGCCCTATTCTGTTAAAAAAACAAGTTGACCGTTAGAAATTGACGTTGATCATTGACTTTTTAATAGAAAAAGATGATATTGCTACGTCTTTAGACTTCCGGGGCAACATTGCTCTTGAACGTGTACTTCCAAGGCGAATTTACTACTTAATCCTTAGTTATATAATAAGATTTTATACAATGGAAATTAATTGTATTTTCAAATTTTTTTGGATGAACAGTAGTCTAAATTAAAGTTAAGAGATGAGAATTTAGTTCAATAGCTATATGGAAGTTTGAGGTTTCCCCCCCATTGATCAACACACACACAGTATAGCATTAATTGTATATACTATTTTATAATTTAATTATGTTGTAGTAGTATCCTTCTTTTTTCTTTTTTTTCCCCCAAATATTCTTCTAAATACTGACTAGGCTAGCTATTCTATTCATGGTTATCAGAACCGGACCGGACCAGTCGGTTCTGACCGGAAACCGGCGAACCGGACCTGGAACCGGTCCGGTCTAGATCAGAAATCGGGGTTAAGACCTTGAACCGGGACTGAACCAGTAAACCCGGTGTGACCTCGTCGAACCGGTCTTAACCCGCCAGTTGACCCGGTCGAACCGTTATAATATAATTTTTTTAAAAAAAAAAATTAAATTTTTTTGATATTTTGTTATGATGAATATTTTGTGATTCCATTACAAATTCAAGTGTCATTGGATGGTATATGAGACTTTGATATCAATTTGTAAAGAAAATTGTAAAAAGTAGTTGACAAATATATAATTATTTGGCTAGTGATTTAAAGTTTTGAAATAATATATAGTATTTGGAATTATGGATTGTATGATAAGAAATTAAATTATTTATCAATTTTTTATTCCTCACCGGTTTGGTCCCGATTTGGTCTTGGGTTAACTTCGGTCTGACTCACTGACTCTTAACCCAGTACCTAAGCTGTAATACCCGGATAACTATTATTTGGAATATTATGTCACAATAATGAAAATGCCCATTTATGAAGATTTTAGTCTCAACATGTTATGTGATTAATATATGTTCAAAGGAAAATATTAAGAAAATTAAAGGAAAATTAATATCGGAAATGTGAAAAATGTGTCTTAAGGCTATAAAACATCCTGAGAGGAATTAGGAAAAAAATCTAAAAGGCATGGAATAATTATTAAAAATTTAGAAAGCATATTGTTCTTAATTTAGACAATTTAATAAATTATTTCCTATGAAAATAAAAAGAAGGGAAATTAAAAAGTATTCTAAGACTAAGATTGACTCTATGATTTTTGATAATTTGCATGGAACTTGAATTACTAATGTTAATAAAATTGTTGTGAGAAAATGATTAGTTTTAATTAAGAAAATTGTTAGAAATTATTAAAGGATTAATTAAGTAATTTTTGGGAATTTTATAAGCTTATAGAAAATTTAGGAAACATGAGAAATAAAATAAATATGAATAAGTATTATTAAGGATCGAAATTTTTTGGCCTAATTAAATAATAGTAAGGGTTAGGATGTAATCTTGAAAAAACAAGATCAAGGGCTTAAGAATTTTTCAAGGAATTTTAAAAGCCTAAATCCATGTAATTGCTTATGGACCAAAAGGAAATTTTGGGGAAATAAATATAAGATAATAGAATATTATGGGAAATGGAAAATATATATATATGTGTGTGTGTGTGTGGGGGGGGGGAGGGATAAGGATGAATTAGATATTTGAATATAATAATAATATGAGATAAAGCATGTGTTAAATAAGTAATATTATAATAATAAGTGAACAGGATAATTGACCACAAATAGAAATAAAATTCTACCTAGAAAACCATGGACTAGGTTTCTAGGGTCAGAACATATTATTGATCAGTGGATTTTTATCCCGAAGTTGGCGCCGGCCAACGTTATTTCTGTAACCGGTCGCGAATACCGAGGATTTTCGGCAGATAACGGAATGTCCTTAATGAGAGTATAAGGATAGGAAAATCCAGTATTCTTGAAGAGGAAGAAAAGACCTTCAGAGTGTTGTTCCCGGAATTTTAAGATTTTACAAAAAATTTCGCGATCAGGACACCAAACCAGGAATTTCATCTGATAAAGCAAGATGACATAAGCATGATGATGTCATCAATTTTGTCTTCTTGTGGGAGGGAGAGGTCGGCCTATAGGTGTATGGCCAAGATCAAGCCACTTCAAAAAAGTGCGATCTGACGGTTAGAATTTAATCAGATAAGTTCAGCGAAATTACGGAATTGTCACTTCCTTTTTCTATAAATAGCCTCTCATTTCTCTTCATTCTTCACCAATTCACTCACAATCCTAGAGAGAAGTTAGAGAGAGAAGCTCTGGAAGAGGAGTAAGAAGTTCATAGCAAAGCTCTGAGTAAGTTCTTCAGTCCTTAGTCTTTAGTTTAAGTAGTTTTTCGGTAGTTATAGTAGAATTGTTAGAGTAGTCTTTAATTCTAAGCTAGCATAGATATCATGTTTTTAGGAATAAATATGATATCTATCTTAGGAGTATGCTAGAAGAAAGGTTATAACAAAAATTTTGAAAGTTTAAAATCAGAATAGCGAAGTGCTGGCGAAATTCCGCCAAATAGTCAATCTAGGGGCAAAATGGTAATTTGTACCGAAATTTTCCTAATATGATCTTAAATGCTCACACCGGTGATACTATCCTTATAGGATACCCGAAATCACGAATCGCTGTTTCCGCTGTCTCCGTTGTCATACCGCCGTCAAGCGTACCACAATTCTACCGAAGTGTCCGAAATCGTCAACGGAAGTACGAACGGGTATTGTAACCTTAACAGTTATGCTGCTCATATACTATATGTGATAGACATGCTTATATACTGAAGCTCTGTCTAGGGTTGTCGGTATACATACAGCTTTATACGGGTTATAGTCTTAATAACGCCATTGGGTTTTCCTAGCGCTGAGGACACGATGGGCCGTCGTGGCACTGGTTATGTGCAAACATTATGTGGGGCTTTATATACTGCTGTGTGCTTATGTTCTGCCAATATGTGATCATGCATCTGTTGTGTGCTTATGTAGTGATATACTGCTGTTATGTGATTATGTACATGCTGTTATCCATATACTGTCTTATTTGAGCATAAGGTTAACCATTACCTGAGATCTAATTGGGAATTGGATCTCAGCTGTAGCTTCAAGGTCGGGAGGACCAAGGTTGGAAGAGAGAGGCAAGCAGGCTGCGTAGCACCCAGGACGGAGTTTTATTTTGTTATGTCTCTAGTTATGTATTTTACATTCTTTCGAATGTTAGAAAACTGTAATAGAACAATTACACTGTGGTTATGTTTTATCAAGGTTCAATTACTCGTTTTGGATCAAAAAGCTCTACTCTGATCACCGTTTTTAAAAAAAAAAAATTCCGCTGTTTTTAAAATGGGATGTTACATAAGCCGGTTTACTGACCAGTCCGGGTTTAATTACCTTGATTCTATTAATATATGATCAAACTTGGGTATATGTGTGCGCACGCGTGTGTGAAGTGTGGGTTATTCTTATTTGTGCGCGTGTGAACATATACTAGTAATTAATAACAACTCTGCATGAGTGTGCAGTCAAAGATTTACTAATTGGGTTAACCATGTAAATTTATTCTAAAAGTTTTCATTAAAGAATAACATTGCCATAAAATTTTTTTCAGATTTAATATTATCTTAAAAGTTTTAAAATATAATAATGTTGTGTCCTCTTTTCTTAGGAAATTGTACTTTTTTCTTCAAAATTTAAACTATGTTATACTCCCTCTGATTTTTATTATAAAATACAAACTAATAATTCTCACAAACCAATAAAAATTGTTAAAGTCAATAAAGTTGTCTTAAAATTTAAATAATTTCTAATATTACCCCTAGTAATTGTACTAAACTCTAATATTATATTATTATTACTCTTACTCACTACCTCTATTAATTATGGGTATACATGAAAAAAAAAAACAATTAATTCTTCTTGAAAATAAACAAATGTCTTATAAAAAGGACCAAATACGCTTGTTAGCTAATGTCTAATAATAAAGACCTAAGGAAGCATAATGGTTAGCAAACTTGCCCATGCTGTCCATTAATAAAAATATTAATAGCTTACCAAATCATGAAAACCTGAAAACTCATTGACAGTTAACACGCTCCCATGCTCATATATTGATCTCGTTTTCTTTATTACCTTACATAAAAATGAAATGCTATTGTTTCACATTGATAGTTAACTTTGATTAACGGCAAAATTGATACAGGTTAGTAACTTTCAGAGTAAAATTGCTCTATACAAAATTTTCAGATACCTATTACTCCTGAAAAAAGTTTTTGGGACAAAAATAACCCTGAACCCTTTGTATAAAGAGTTAAAGTGCAAAAATATATATAAGCTTTTTTTTCCAGGAGCGCCCAATATCAAGAGCTTTTTTTTGGAGCAAAAATACTCACGTGATTACCATTTTAGAGCAAAAGTCACATCTCACCGCTAAATTACTGTTCACCGTGATGAGAGAGAAAGAGATAAAGTGAACAATAATATAACGACGATGAACAGTGACTTAACGGTGAGATATGACTTTTACTCCAAAATCATAATCACATATATATTTTTACTCTAAAAAACATCCTTAATACGGAACATTCTTGAAAAAAAAGATCATGTATAACTTTTCCTTGTATAAATGACTCTCCTTTATAGTCGCTCAAATGATGAACATTCCGAACTTCCCCGTCTTCTTTCTTTATTGCATGCATTTAAGATGTTGACAAAGAATAGTACGTGCATGGAAGAAGATGCCATGAAAAAAAGGACAAAATTGAGCGCGTGGGGACATAAAGGTGGGGACAAACAAAGAACGCGCTTTCATGTTTCAACCAAATAATAATAGTTAAGTACTAAATCCGTACTCTCAAAATACATACTCGAAAATAATATTGTTTAGAAAATTTTTTTAAGCTCAATGTTATCCCAGAAATCTAAAACTGTTCTTTTCCATTAAAAAATTAATAGTCAACGTCAATATTTTAACGATCAATTTTAGTTTTTTTAACAGAAAATGACAACATTGCTCCATTTTTAAACTTTCGGGACAAAATTAAGACTGAAAAAACTTTCAAGGTAACATTATTCTTCAATGTATACTTCCAAGACGGATTTGCTATTTAACCCTAATAATATTATTAATTAATACTATAAAATATGCAATTAGAGTCACCCATGCCCATACTGGTTAAAAATAATCCCACATATAGACTAAATTACTAAAAAAAAGGAAAATTACAAATTTTTAATATATTTTTTAATTAAGAATTATTATTTATATTTATAAACTATAACATCTTTTTCACAATGCGTGCATAAAGGATAATTCATTAATACTACGTGATTAATATTGTTTCCTTATGATTGACTTTAATTAGGTTTACTTTTTTTTTTTGGACAAACTTTAATTAGGTTTACTCACTCCAAGTTTCTATATATTCATGAGTTTTAATTTTAGTGTCTATATATTTTAGGTTAAATGGGCAAATTGAACAACAAAGTTATATACAATGGGCACCTGCCACCATAAAGATTTTAAAGGTGAAAAAATACATAAAATTTTAAAAGACAGGCAATTTCGACTCTTCTCTATTTAAAATCTTTATGATATCAAACACCATTTACATATAATTTTAGTGTTAAATTTGCTTAACTTCGTTAATGTGGTGTTCATACCATTGAATAAGTTTATATGCTTGAAAAAAAAAAGTTTATATTGATTGTTGACTATGCTTAATGTGGTTTACATGTAAGCAGGGTGGAGCAGATTGTCAAAAAGGGGGGCGAAAATTACAGATTAAAACCCAAATTTTCTGAAACTATATTTCAGCCCTCTAAAAATTTCAATATTTTCATTTTAATCCCTCTGCATAACTATACATGAAGGGACTAGACTGAAAATTATAAAACTTTTATAGACTAAAATGTAATTTTCTAAAACACTGGGTTCGATTATATAATTTTAGGAGGGGCGGGGACCACTCCTAGCCCCCTAAATCCGCCCCTGCATGTAAGCACTAAAGCCCAAACTTCTTATATGGATTAAAATAAAAAATCACTGAAAATATAATGCATGATAGAGGATAAAGAAATTGACCTTGATTAATAAAATCGATTTAATTGATTTTAAGTAGAGAAATTGATTTTCAACAATATATAAAATCTCATTTCCAACATTTGAATTTATATTTTGTTTTATGAGTTTTAAATTTGATTTCAACATCTATTTGAAATGAATTAAGCAAGACTAATTTATCTAAACTTATAACATTAATTTGTGTATATTTTATTATTTAAAATTGATTTCTCCACTCAAAATTGATATCTGTTTTCACTGTCATGCATTCCTGTCCTTTTTTTTTCACAAGGTTAAATCTCTATAAGTTCCTATATTTTTAATGATTTCCATTTTGATTTTTATAATTTTAACGAATTTCGATTTTGATATTTATATCAAAACTACATCAATCATAGTTAGCTCATTCCTTAAAGGTGTTATCATCACATCAACAAATTTAACACAGTTAAGCACAGACCTAAGTACAGCAAAAAAAAAAAAAAAAGAAAGAAAGAAAGCTAAAACTTGTTAACTTAATTAAAACCCTTGAATTTATTTTGTTGGCATACAAATGTTGAATGTATTTTGATTTAAAATTATTCTCATATATTAAGTTAAACATAATCACACATGAATGATATTTTGAATTTTGAACAGTTAATGCAACAAGGAATCGAGAAGGAATTTTTGGGAGGGTCGTATATGAACATATCATAGATACTTTTTCAATTCAATTTCCATTTTTGCAAAATTTACGTGTATTTTATATCCAATATTCGATATTAATCGCTACTACAAATTCGAAACTGCTAAAATTATAGTGGAAGATAGCTCTCAGGGTAATTATATTTATATAATTTATTAAAACGAATATTGCCTTAGAATATTTAGTGGAATTGAATTTTTTTTTTATACTGAAGTTTTAAGAAAGAAGTTGAACTCACCTATTATCTAAGGATAGGACGAAATTTCCCTTCTTTCTAAATGATATCAATGCTGAGTAAGGCAAGCCGTCTATTACTCTCAGGCGTTTAATTTATCTAAACGCCTAAGAGTTAGTATACTTTCCCAGCGTTTTAATCAACTCCAGAATTGAATCCCCTCTTTTTTTTTTTTTTTTTGATGATTGTGTGCTTAAATGCAAGGGCAGGGGTATTTGGTGGAATTCTTTATAATATGAAAGTAGGCATGGCCTTAAATTAAATCAGAGAAACGTGGGGAATAAATTCTCATACAATCCTTTAAAATCAATATTTGGCGGAATTTTTTTGTTTTTTGATATTATATTTGGTGGAATTTATTTATTTATTTATTGATACGAAAAATTTTTAGATGGGTTCGACACCAGTCCTCCACTAAGGCCAGGACATAGCCCCGTGCTCTATAAGAGTTGAAGATACTTGAAAGTTTGAATATTGATATTTGATAGGGCCGGGACGTTGACTCGGCTCCAACCAGCTTGCCTTTTTTGTTTTGGACAAAGCCAGCTTGCTTCGATGGAGCACTCCCTGGACTGGAGCCTCACAGTGTGGACCACCATCTTCGTTATTGAATGCTTTATACTCCTACTTTGACCGAGTGCTGAATTCTTTAAAGCTCGAGAAGATATTAGTGCCATAGTCAATAATTCTGAGTCAATTTTTATTAGAAAAATATTAAAACATACCATTTGAATTTACAAAACCTTAAAAAGTCTATTAACAATTATAAATGGTAGAGAGGTGACAAGGATTAAACTGAGATTTTGAAATATTGATGATTTTACTATAATACCCTCAATTTTTACAATTTAAAAAAAGGTCAAGGAGCACCACGTTGGCTGCCAGAACCCCTCGATGGGACCATTTTTTGGCCAAATTGTGCCAAGGTGTCCGAGGAATGAGGGAGGGTTTGAACCCCTAATCAATGTTATTAAAATCTAGTTTCTACGTAGATACGGAAGAGAATGGTAGAAATGTAAATCACAAAAACGATATGACACGTAAAGTTTCTACTTTCTACTATTTAAAGTCATAACTCAAAACTGTGTGTGTGTAAAAAATCATAAATCAATAAATAATTACTCAAAATTTAATGGAAAAAAAATCATAAATCACTATTCAATGAAAAACTTCATATTTAAAAAATATAATACAATTCATATAAATATATAAAACATAAGTCCAAAACATCAAAATAATAAACTTTAATAACTCCTAAATTATAATAATTCATTCAAATCAAATACATCATCTTGAATGCCATCAATGTTCTCTTCTCTTGCTCTTATAAGTTCATTTGCAAACTTATGAATGTCAAAATCATCACCATCCATAGGTTCCCTTTCACCTTTTTTCTTTTTTGGTTTTAAGTAAAAACGAAAATGAATGTAAAAACGTAAGTTTCTACTAATTTCTATGTTTTTATACTAGTTTTTACCTCGGACAGTGTTTACCTACGTTTTAGCACTGAATATCCCGGTAAAAATGTACGTTTTCACACTAGTTTTTGACAACACTGCCCCTAACCCTATGGAATCAAAAAAGATATTTGACCATTAAGCTACCATGTACTTTTAACATGTATGTGTGTGTGTGTCTATAATATATATATATTATGAACAAATAAATATAACTTAACAGTGAAGGTCTGACCTTGACCTTGTGCAATTGACAATTTCAATAAAGCAATTGATAACACTACAATATATATTTACCATACTTGTAATGTATTTGATAACATTGATAGTTTTTTTTATATAAAAAAAAAAAACTAATCAAACTTTTATTCTATTTTGTAGAAATTTTTATTATAATAATTCAAATTTTATAATTATAAAATAATTAAATCAATTAATCACATTACTTCTTTTGAAATTTATTTACACCTATAATCAATATCATTATTCATTTAGTTAATACATTTACTCCTTTTAGTTAGTACCATTACTCATTTAGTTACTACCATTACGCCTTTAATCAATGCTATTACTCATTTACATAAATAATGGTATTGATTAAAGGCATAGTGACATTGATTAAATGAGTAATGGTAATGACTAAAGATGTAAAGGTATTGACTAAAGGCATAATGATATTAACTAAATGAGCAATGTTAGAAACTAAAGGCATAATAATATTGACTAAAGACGTAATGATATTGATTAAATAATTAATGATATTGACTAAAAGATGTAAATGCATGAACTAAATGAGTAATGATATTAATTAAATAAGTGATTTTATTGACTAAAGTTAAAATAAAATTAACTAAAGGTGTAAAGATATTGATTAAATGAGTAAAGGCGTAAATCAATTTTAAAAGAAATAATATGGTTAATTGATTCAATTATTATATAATTCTAAAATTTGAGTTATTACAATAAAAATTTCTACAAGAAAGAATAGAATTTTAATTAGTTATTTTATGTTTTTAATTATCAGTGTTGTCAAACACATTACACGAATAAATATGTATTGTAGTTAAGGAACAAAAAACTAGATCCGGAGATGAACCGATAGCGGCACGAGTTCAAGGGCTAATGGTTAAATGGGTCAACCGGGATCTAACCGTGGTCAGACGAGACATATTAAAACATTACAATTTAATTAACAATCACAATATTAATTATCATTCATAAGTCACACTAACATCAAAATAGTCAAAATACCTAGTTAGTTCTTCAAACATAACCCATAATTAACAAGCCCATTTGGGTTAGCAGTGGCTTATTTTCTATATGACTTTTACAGATGTAATATAGGAAAAAAAATCATATTGTAAATATGATTTGTATTTGATTTGATGGTGGCAAAAGTAGTTTTTTTTTCCAAACTAAAGAGTATTTGGATTATTATTTGAAAAGTGAGCTGAGAGGAAAATGACTGAAAAAAAAACGTAAATCTTGTTGAATACTACAATATATTAGTTGTGTATATTGTGATAATTGAAGGAAAAAAATTTAAATTTGATAAAAAAGTTAAATTATTACTCCATCTAATCTTAAATATAAGATAAAGTTGACTTTTTTTGGAGAAATTAAAAAAGTTAATTTAAATTATTTTAGAGTATTTATATTTATATTTTCCCCCAGACTAATTAATTTTTTTTTTTAATTTTGCCACATTTTCCCATTTTTAGGTTCCTTTTCTCTCTCTAAGATATTTTTCTTCTTTTTTTTCAAGAACTCGGCATGGTTCTGCCTCTCTCTCTCTCTCTCTATTGTGACCCTCCAATGCTGCAACAACGCTCTAAAGTTTAACTTCCGTGGCACTGAGCTTCTACGAGAAAAGCCCAATCATCAAAAAACTTACCCAAACAACACCTGATTGCGTTTTTGAACTTGTTGAGCTTTTCTGTCGCCACCGCTCACCTACCGATTGCTCTAAACAGGCCCAACATCAAAATAGTCAAAACATAAAAATTTTAATCGTCATTGTAAGGTCCCAAAATAAAGTTGTTTTGGGACATTTTTACTCAAATATATATGACTTAGGCATACCGCCTAACTCAGTGGTTTTCTTGAGTCAATGCTGAATGGAGTGAGTCCACTTGGTCTTGACCGAGATGACTCTCCCCCCTTCAGGCATCAAACCAAATTAGATTAGGGTCCGGCTCATTGGTTTTTGGTTGAACTGGCCGGTTTGATCAAATCTAATTTTCTATTCTATGATAGTAGTATTGCTAATTACTTTATTGCAATTGCCAATTACATGTGGCTAGACCTTAAGTGTTAAGTTATATTTGTTTGCGCACATATATAACAAGAGTATATGGTGGCTCAACGGTCATATACCTTTTGTGACTCCAAAGGGTTAGGGGTTTAGACCCTCCTTCTAACACCTTGGACACAATTTGGCCGAAAGGGAAAAGACTTGGCCAAAATAACATCCCGCTGGAGCTTTGATGGTCAATAGCAAGGCTCTCAATTGGTGAGGGGCGGGAGTCGGAGCCAGAGCTTTGGTGCATGTGATCGTTAGAGTTGGTGATCTAGCGAGGTGTCCCTTTTCGTTCTTAGAAAAAATAAAAAAAATCGAGGGGCATTAATTATAATAAAATTACCAACACTTTAAAATCTCAATTTAATCATTTTCACCTCTTTATCATTTACAAGTGAACAGTTTTTTTTTGGGGTTTTCTAAGTTCAAATGATATTTATTTATCTTTTCTTCATTTTTATTTAATTATTAGTGAAATTTATTATCCATTTGGTATACTCCCCTTATTAAACTCTTCATCAGAAAAAAGAGAGAAGTCATTTTGTCCTATTTATAAGGCATACCATTAATTTTTCATATGAATATATAATTTTACCCTTTATTTATCATTATGTTGACTTTGTTTTCATAAGATAAAATGCATATTAAATAGGGATAAAATTAAAAAGTTGTTGAATTTTATGATAAAGTTAGTAAAATTTAATAATTTTCAAGGTATGTATGAAACTTGTTAAAATGACTTAAAAAAAATCATAGGAGTAAATCTTCCAAGAAATTGTAATTTTACTTGAAAGTCCATAAGACCAAATATAAAAAGGGAAAAAGAAAAAACAAAAGAGAGACGAGATATTTTATTGGTAAAAATATATGATATATAAAATACACAGAAAATATTTGGCACTCTCCATGTTTTCATACACAAAAATATTTGTAATGATCAATTTGACTAATAAAATTTGTAAACAGGAGCTTTTTATGGATTTTTCAATTAAAAACAAAAAGAAACAAAAGAAAAAAGCAATAGGGGGCTCAAATAAAGCCATAAAGTTGAAATTAAGAGGCTGGGAAAAGGGCTCAATATTGGACCCATTAAGGGACCCTAAACAGAAATGATATTTGACCCACTAAGCCATAAAGCCCAAAATTCAAAAACGGTCTCACATACCCATTTGGACAAGGCAACAGCTTCTTCTCTCCCATTTCTTTTTTTTTTTTTTTCTTTTTTTTAATAATAATAAAAAAAAAACAGCTTCTCCTCCGTCTGCCTTAAAGGGTTAAAGTCAATTGATTTTTCATCTGTGAGTGGAAGGTAAGGCTTCATAGTTGCCGTGGACAGACAAGGACGAACATATTCGAGGTAGAAGAAGCCAGGGAGGACTATTTGATTCAAGGGATATGTTAGAGAAGAAAAACGCATCTATACTAAAAGAGAGAGGAAGAGCCTGAGCAGAGAGTGATAATTGAGAGAACAGAAAAGCAGAGGTGGGAATCGAACAAGGTGCAATCTTACAAAGAGAAGAATCGAGAGATAGGCGAGTAATATGTAATAGTTCCTGTTTGAATTCTCGACTGTTTTCCACTGAAAATGAAAATAAGCACTTCGAATTTTATTCCACCAATTTCTCCTACATCGGCATTGCCTCTGTTTATCACACAAACCTTTCTTGAGAGAATGCTAATCAACCTGTAGGAACTTTCTAGCTAATCTTTGCATTCTAAAGCTGTTTGGTGAAGCATGTCAAAGTATTTGACTCTAGGTCGGTCCAGTCTATTAGGGGCGTCATAACCACTCAATCAGTCAATTCAGCTGGTGATTTTAAGTGACTTGGTGCGCATTATCATGTGGTGTGACGGTTGGCATTCTGCTATTCTCTGATGCTGAAGTTCTAAAGATGGCTTTTTTCCACTTGAAAAACTTTTGAAGTGAAAATCTGTAGCATGCTTTGAGCGTGACCTTTGACTTTCTCATGGAATTTCTTGTTGCTTAGTATCTATCCATTTCTTGTATTTATGGGAAATCTCGTTATTTCGATGGTGAATTTACCACACGCGTTTTGAGTCTGTTGCGCTTGCAGTATCACACATAAATCTTTTCAGGAATTAATTATTTTGTATGCATCACTGATAAATTGTCTTATATTTCTTCTCTGTAGATTTTCTGTTCGCGTTTTTTATATCTGATGTAAGTCTGTCCAAGCTTTTGTCCCTTCCTGCTGATGTTCTATGCTTTCTCTTCTCAAACTGCTGCCAACCTGCAACACTAAGCCACTATCCAAATTTAATCCATTGGATCGATTGGTTTATAAATTATTTTCAGTAACTACAAATTCTCTGCAGTTCATATCTGATGGCTTTGAGAACAAGAACAGAGTTTCTGATTTTGATTTTCTATTTCGCTCCTGCACAAAGGTTGATGACGTTAAGCGACTTCATGCTCTTCTTGTGGTGTTGGGAAAATTTGAAAATGTGTTTCTGTCAGCCAAGATAGTCAATTTGTATGCTTATCTTGGGTATGTTTCATTTTCTCGGTATAGTTTTAACCAAATTCAAAAAAAGGATGTCCATACTTGGAATTCAATGGTAGCTGCATATGTTAGGAGTGGCCAATATAATGAAACCTTAAAATGTTTCAGTGAATTCTTGTCCATTTCTGGTCTTCGACCTGATTTTTACACATTCCCTCCTGTTCTGAAAGCATGTAAGCATCTAATTGATGGGAAGAAAATACATTGCTGGGTTTTCAAAACAGGACTTGAGCAGGATGTATTTGTGGCTGCTTCCTTGATCCATTTGTATTCACGGTTTGGTGCCTTAGATGCTGCCTACAAATTATTTGTTGACATGCCAGTTCGAGATTTGGGATCTTGGAATGCAATGATTTCTGGGTTTTGCCTGAATGGGAATGCAGCTGGGGCATTGGAGGTCTTGAATAATATGAAAGCTGAAGGGGTAAACATGGATCCAATTACTGTGTCAAGCCTACTCCCTGTTTTTGCACAATCAGATGATATCATTCATGGGATTTTGATCCATTCATATGTTATAAAGCATGGGCTGGAGGCTCATCTGTTTGTTTCCAATGCTTTAATCAACATGTATTCTAAGTTTGGTTACCTGAGGGACGCACAAAGAGTTTTTGATCACATGAACATAAGAGACCTGGTAACTTGGAACTCCATAATTGCTGCATATGAGCAGAATAGTGATCCAATTATGGCAATTGAATTTTATAAAGATATGCAACTGATAGAAATTCAACCTGACTTGTTGACAGTTGTGAGTTTGGCCTCTATTTTTGGCCAGTTGAGTGATATAAAGCATGGCAGGTCTGTTCATGGATTTGTTATGAGACATGTTTGGCTTGAGAAGGATGTCGTGATTGGAAACACACTTGTGAACATGTATGCAAAATTAGGTGCTATGGATCATTCACAGAAAGTTTTTGAGCTACTTCCTATCAAAGATGTAGTTTCATGGAACACTTTAATTGCAGGTTATGCTCAAAATGGTCTTGCGAGTGAGGGAATTGATGCTTACAACATGATGGAAGGGTATGAAAAGATAATCCCAAATCAAGGGACTTGGGTGAGCATTCTACCTGCATATTCACAGGTGGGAGCTTTGCAACAAGGAATGAAAGTCCATGGGCGGCTAATAAAAAACTGTTTGTACTTGGATGTCTTTGTGGGTACCAGCTTGATTGACATGTATGGAAAATGTGGGAGTTTAGATAATGCAATGTCTTTATTCTATGAAGTCCCACGGGAAACATCAATTCCTTGGAATGCCATAATATCCTGTCTTGGAATTCATGGGCATGGAGATATTGCTCTGAAACTGTTCAAAGATATGCTTGCTCAAGGAGTAAAGCCAGACCATGTAACCTTTCTATCTCTGTTGTCTGCCTGTAGCCATGCAGGTTTAGTTGATCAGGGTCAGTGGTGCTTTGACATCATGCAGAAAGAGTATGGGATCATGCCAAGCTTGAAGCATTATGGGTGCATGGTGGATTTACTAGGTAGAGCAGGGTATCTTGAAAAGGCATATAGTTTAGTGAGCAATATGCCTTTGAAACCTGATGCATCCATTTGGGGTGCTCTTCTTGCTGCTTGTAGAGTTCATGGGAATGTTTCATTGGGTACATTGGCTTCTAACCACTTGTTTGAGGTTGATCAAGAGAATGTTGGTTACTATGTTTTGTTGTCCAATATTTATGCAAACGTTGGAAAATGGGAAGGTGCAGTTAAAGTAAGATCATTAGCCAGGGATAGGGGATTGAGGAAGACTCCTGGGTGGAGTTCTGTCATAGTGGGCAGTAAAGTTGAAATCTTTTATACTGGCAACCAAACTCATCCAAAATACATGGCAATATACGACGAACTAAGAAGTTTGACTGCAAAAATGAAAAACCTTGGTTATGTTCCAGACTATAGCTTTGTCTTGCAGGATGTTGAAGACGATGAGAAGGAGCAAATTCTGACCAGTCATAGTGAGAGGCTGGCAATTGCATTTGGAATTATTAGCAACCCACCTAGAAGCCTAATTAGGATATTTAAGAACTTGCGTGTTTGTGGTGATTGCCATAATGCAACTAAGTACATATCCAAACTTACTGAGAGGGAGATTGTAGTGCGGGATTCAAATCGTTTCCATCACTTTAAAGATGGAATTTGCTCATGTGGTGATTATTGGTGACGAACAGTGTGTTGGTAATCATAGAATTTTGTCTATTGATTGGAATTCTCAACCACACAGATACATCCAACTGAATGCTAATTTGCCAATTGAGGACATTTGGGACCAGTAACATTCATTTGTTTTGGATGCCAGTTGATTCTAAAGGTCTCTCGTTTTGTCCCTGCTTACCTTTCATTGTTCAGTTGGAGATGATTAACTGGCCTTGAAGATTATGGTTTTCTAATTTTTTTGGGCTTTATAGGAGTCGGGAATTGGACTAGCAGTTCTGCTTAATTGTCTTATATGTTGGGTTGGGTGTTATCAATAATCTTAATCAATGCTGGGTGAAAGATGGCAATGGCTAGCGTGCCAAGAGTTATGACAAGGTTTTCCTTAAGGAGTAACATGTTGTTCTGGCCAAGGACTACAAAATTCATATTTATATTTAGAGAAGTAAAAGAAGGTAACTGAACAGGTATCAACATTGTTACTGGTACAGTTTACTATCAGGAATTTTCTTCTGTTGCCAAATCTGGTAAGTCTGGGGGTATACACACATGCCTGAAGACACATGCATGCTCACACATTGTCAAGCTACTTTATCTGTTGTATACAACTTTCTGCTTCAACTAGGGGTTTTCTTGATTATTAGTAATGAGATGTGCTAAGGGAAGCTGGTGGTTCATCTTTCCAAAAAAGAAACATTAAGCTGTCGTCCTTGATATAATGCTGGTTTTTGGGCCAAGCCTTTCATATTTGCTGGCTTTGTTTTATGAAGATACTGCATCATTTACTAATGTTAGTTATCAGATTCAGTTTACCTTTTTAGCTGATGAGCTTTGAAATGTGCACAACAATATTCACTCATCTCACCCAGTATGGCAGTATCAAGATCTCATACTCTGACGAAAAATGTGGAAAATTTTAATTGACGTGCATAGAATGTATCTGCTAAATCTGTGCTTGACCCACTGTATGTTACATTGGTATTGACCTCTCTCCTCACTCCTTAGTAGCTTAAGTTTACTTAGTGGGGTGATTGAACAATTAAATTAACAAGAGGCCTTGGCAGTTGGTACCACAGGCCAGGACAGTTTGTACATGATTCATTTGTATAATAACAATTGTATTTAACATTGTCACTGCCAAAATGTAAATGTACAGACGGGTGCTTGCGCAGCATTACGAGTTTTGCTTCTGGTTCCGGATAGCTTTTTCCGTGTTCCTGTTTATTTGTTACTGATATGCAGTTGCTCTTTATTTGCTTTCCTAAAGAATAACATTTCTTTGATCCTTTTTTTTTTGTTTAACAAAGCAAAATATTCATTTTGTAGTGTAAAATCCCTATTTGTATGTACTATATACAAGACATGAATTAATGAATTATTGAGAAGTTCAAGATTTAAAATTTATTATTTTTTTTTATGGAATTCAATTTAATTAATTAGCAAGGTCACTATTTAATGCCTTAATTTTTGATTAAGACAAGAATGAGAATTTGAAGAAAATGACACATAAGGCTTTCATAAAAAAGACTCAAGTGAC
The DNA here is from genome assembly GCA_037074495.1 of Acacia confusa. Lineage (NCBI taxonomy): Eukaryota > Viridiplantae > Streptophyta > Magnoliopsida > Fabales > Fabaceae > Acacia > Acacia confusa. The sequence continues at coordinate 3,428,561 of CM073506.1, read as the reverse complement.
TAAAGTATGTAAAGTAGTTGAAAGGTAACATTTATATCCTTCTTCACTCCAGTATTTCGGCCGAAGGGAAGGATAAGGGGATAAAAATAAATCTTACACAAAAAGAAGAATTTAAAAGTCAAACAATCAATGTAAGGAAATAATCAACTAAGGTGATATTATTAAGATGATGAAAGCCAACTTGTTGAGCAAGAAATCAAAATTAGTATTATGAGACACAAATTCTTCCCCACAAGCTTCTTAATTTGTGTACAAGAGAGGGGAGCAAGAGGCTAAAGATGTATCTTTCCAACTTCTAAGCCAAAATATAAGTCATAGTAGCTTGGAAGTCAAAGAAATCATAAAGGGGAATTAACTTAATTTTTGAAGAAGGGACATTTGGCATGAGAATAAGACATTTGAAGAATCAATTTGGCTTTCCAAATAAGTCGAGAGTCGGCTAGCAAGAGAGCATGGAGTGAAGATAGAAAAAACACATGATGGAAGTAAAAGTAAAAAAGAAACTCTTAGAAGAACAAGTGGCAAGTTAGGAGTTGAAGTTGACTAACGAGGGGACAAGTGTTACAAGCTAGTTAAGGGTCAATTGAAAACAAATTTTTCTTCCTTCCCAAGCCGAATGATTCGGCCAACTTGGTCAAAGAAGAGCAATGAATCTTTATTACACATAAAGCTAAAGGAAGTGAGACAAAAAAAAGGGGGACAATAACCAATAAAAAAGGAACCAAAAGGGAATTATTAGAGGTGACTTTTTGTGACAATTGGGGACAAATTTTTCCTCCCTTTTACAGCTCCACATTAGTCTAAGATATGGACAAAGGAAGTAAACTAAAAGCAATTAATTATGGGAGAAAGCTAAAGTCAAAAAGCTTAAGTTGGTGACCAATAAGAAAAAACCAAGAGTAAGACCTAAGACTAAGCTAAAGGACATATGAAGTAATCAAATTTGGTGCCAAAAAGGGAAGAGTGACGGTCAAGAGATGAAGACAAGAGGAGTTGAGAAAAGCCTAGAAATAAAGGATTGCAAAAGAAGCCAATGAAATAGCCAAACAAGTAACCACTTAGAATTAAGAGGAGGAGATATTTTTGCACGGTAAAAGTCTTTATTTAAAGACTCTTGAGGCTCATTTTTGGGCTTCCATCTTGTGAAGACCAAGAGAGAAAAGAAGGAGAAGAGTTTTCAAGGTCTAAGTGAAGAAAAACACTCAACTTGGAAGCTAAGATAGGTAAGTTCCAAGTTTTGTGTTAGATTTCTCTTCTACCTTCCTTACTCTCTCATAATCACTTCAATATGCTTATGAACATTTCTTATATGATTTTTCAATGATCAAGGACAAGGCAACACCACAAGAGCAAGAAGGATAAAATTCAAGCTAACTTAAGTTACAAGCAAAATAAGCTACTAACATTAAGTTGTTATGACTTGGTTTTATGATTTCTTGAATATTTTGTAAAATATAGGAATGAACATATATGATAATAATATTTGAGTGGAAGGCTCTTCCCTAAACACTAAAATAGGTTATCGAGAGGTTAAATTTAAAATTATGGTTTTAGAAAAGTAAATAACTAAGGACTAAGCAAAATTATAAAAGTGAAATGGAACTTGTGTTTTGTATGCAAAGTGTGATTTTCGACTAGTACTTGCATACATGAAGCTATGATGTGATTTTGGTATTTTTGATGATTTCAAAGTGTTTAGGACGAAATTTTGTGTGGAAATAACTAAAGAAAATAATTTTGGAATTCAAAAGATAAGTTAACAAGAAATTAGAACAGTTGCCAATGTTGGAATTTTCTAAATAGATGCACTTAAGAAATAATTTTAAAACAATAAATGAAGTCATATAGCCATGAAATTTTACAGGGATAAATTAGATATCTCAAGCTTTAAGTTAGTATATAATTTTTTATTTTTTAAGATTTCTATTAGCAGATACGAATTTTTGAAAATAACCCAGAAATCTGGATTTCAATTTTGACCAGAGGGTGATATTTTGACACAGAAAAAGCATACATATTTTTGTGGCCGCTAGGAATATTTTTGATAAAAACTAGAAATTTTAATGGTCAAATGGCCTCTGGAATCACATTAATTGGATTTTTCTAGAATTAATTATGAATTTTTAAAATCAGTACACTGTTTTTAGAATTTTTGGAATATGGACGAATTTTATGAAATTAAAGAGGAGAATTTGTATAAGTGAATAAAATGGATTGTACTTGCTTTGTGTTGAAGAAGGTACATATCCGGAATAATTCTAGCCTTGGAAAATTTTATATTCTATTACTTAGCTATCAAGTAGTAGTAATAGCTTACGTATATACTTTGTGTGGCTCTGGTATGTTTGTTTTTCATGATTGTGGAACTGGGGTTACTTTGGTAGCTTGTCTGGCATTTTATGTTTGGGCTGTGGGACCTAGTGGACTATGTGCCCTTGGGTCGCTACAAGGCCATCGATGCATTCAGTGTAGCTTAGGGTTTGAGGACCGACTACAATTGTTTTTCCCAACTACGGCCTGGGGTTACTTTGGTAGCCTATTTGGCGTTTATGAGGACTGGGTCCTTATGCAGTGAACACTTGCGTTGTGTGATATGCTTTGATATGTTACTGCGCGTACTGGATGCATGTGGTATGTGTTACCGCTTTATTATTTTTCCCTGTTATGGTTGCATACATGCATTGCATACACTATGTATATGAGTTTGACAGTTATTCTGGGATTCAACTTTGAATCCCAGATTGATTGAAAGATATAGGTTGATTTGGCTAAGCTGATTATGAGAAGAGGTAAGGGCATGGAGATGGGGGTGGAAGAAATAGATGATGCCCTATCTCATTTTGTACTTTATATTATGTTGTATGACTGTATATTTTTAGTTACCAACCGTATTTATATTTTGGATGATTGTATATTAACCTTTTGGGGAATTTATTTTGTGCATTATTTATACTTTTACCAGTGTCTGGTAGTTGTCCAAACTGATCATATTCTTTGCAGCGAATAACTCTGATATGCGATAATAAGTGATAATTAATCAAGATAAGGTAATTAATAAGAGGGAAACTCTCTATTTGCCACCCGAGAGGGCGAAGCTGGTAGGGGGTAACATGTAAACCTAAATGTTAAGTTTCTTATGCATCATATCATGGTTATAATAGATTATTTTTCATTCCACTTAATTATCAGAATAATAGTAAACTTAAATTGCAATTTTCAAGCTGGTTGTTCTCTAAAATCTTAACTATATCCGGTTCTCCCTCCCTCTTTCTTGCCATTTTGTCTCCCTTATATGACTATTCTTATTGGACGTTTTTGTGTCTTTTAGAATTGATTTTCATCAAGAGTGTTGATATGGATCTTTTTCTAAAAAAATATAAAAAATAAAGAATATTTATGAGTTTGAATAGTCACATGAGCTCATGAACGTACTTGCAATATTGGAATATATGATGACATAACTTTTCTTGTTTCCTCCCCCCCCCCCCCAAAAAAAAGACTATTTGGATGATTAAATATAGAGTAATTAGTATTTTGAAAGGAAACATAACTAACTGAAAGGTAAGTAGGAACTGAAATTGAAGCATGAAAGTTGAATATGAAAGAGAACTGACTGAAGGGTAAATATTCTCTGAAATTGAAGGATGAAACTTGCATCTAACTTTTGGTCTAATCAGAAGATAGGGCAATATTTTATTCCTTTTTCAATCCATAGATAAAGAATACCAGGAAAATAGGCGAAGGATTTGTACTTTTGAAATCGATTACTTGAAATTGAAGGTGCATATGGAATCTCTCATTTGCTTGATACTCACTCATTACTTTGACATTTGTGCTTCCCTAATCCATTCACTGCAGGTGGGGTCATACAATCTTAACTCCTTGCGAGTTCAGCAATGAAGAGCTCATTCCATGTGTCAGGAACCCTAGGAAGACACTAATGGCTGCAATCCATGCCAATTTTTCTTTCTAGTATGCCATAAACAAAAGGATGTGCATCTTTTCTTTGCTGTGACAGTCTTGTTATGTTGAGCAGATGTACCCCCTTGGACATTTTGCCAATCACTCTCTCCACTATCAATTCAGCTGGAAGCCTTTTTCTTGGATATGGCGGCCCAAACACTGGCCTTGTTTCTTCATAGCAATTCTCTCCAAAATTTAGCACTGACGATAATGGCACTAATGAGATGTCTACGCTTGACGGTTTGCTCTTTCTTGTTTAATATATACAGTGAGTAAAGAATGGTGGATGTTGTACCAATGAAGAATATGAGGAAATAGATAAATGGTTTCAAATTATTGTCTAAATTATCCACCTTAGATCATGTGACGACAACAACAAAACCTAATGAGATTATATGAATTGCTCCAAAATTTAGTAATGGTGAATATGGTACTAATGAGATGGCCCTATTCCTTTTTCCCCACTCCCTTGTTAGAAAGTTCATCACGTGAAGGATGGTGAATGTTTTTGCAATCAAGGCTACAAGTAACTGGTAAATGCTTTTGAGTTTTTTAATCTAAAATTGTTGGACTTACTTCACATGCGTCGGTCAAATCCCTTGGAAGAATACTTTAGTTTTGGTAAAATCAATGTTCTCATCCACCCATTTGAGCCCATGTTGACAAGGCTTTCTCATAGGCAACCAAACGATCCATGTCTTCATATAAATGATCCCAATCTGTAACGAAATCCCATCTACATGCCATTCATAACCATTACAAACAAATCACCCCAGGAAACAAATGAAAAAATTGACAAAAAAAATGCTTCGTGTTCTATTCTATTTTAGATCATATAGATTTGATTATATGGTCCTTGGTTATAAGTTCATTTGTGGACCAGGTTAAACCTTCTCACAATAACCTTTAAAAGTTTAGAAGTTTGAGAGTCTGAGAAAAATGAAATGAGAGAGCTCAATCTCCTCAAAGGTAGAAATTTCTATAGATTTGATATTGTTGTTGATTTTTGAATGAGAACATTCAACTTCATCTATACGGTAAAGTACTAACTAAATAGCCTTGTGTAGTTGTGTTCTTACGGTTGTTTCCTGCCACGATGAAGCCACCAATGCCATGAGTTGAACACCAAGATATGGCTCCTATGCCACAGTTCAGCATCACCATCAGCAATGGCATTCAATTTCAGAAGCCTTCCCCATGACTTGTCAGCAATGTCTACTAGCAGTACGCATTTCTGGAAAGCATCAACGATACATTTTATTTCTACACAAAGAGCACGTGATTTGTTTGTTTTTCAACATGAATATGAAAGAACTATACTTCAGAAAGTTGTAGGAGCTGATCGTATAATCCTATCTAATGCTTGTCTTGTTGAACATTTTCTACAAGAAACTCTCACCAAAATCCTTATGAGTTCTACCTGCCTAGTTTTATCTAGTTTTTCCACATGCCATTAAAATGGTGCAAATGTTTATTTCTAATGATTTTAGTCTTACACCTGATCTCTAGTTTTATGGAGCAAGGTTTGGGTAAAAAGCGTTGACTCTCTCTCTCTCTCTCTCACACACACACACACATACACACACGTGTGCACCTCTACACACACTTGCGCAACTTCAACTTTGCCATGCGTGTAACACGCACACAGCTCCAATTTTGTGCTGCATATTTATAAAAAAATCCAAGGTCCTGTCTTGTGCACTGGAATCATGATGTGGTGGGGAGTATGAATCCATAAAAAATTGTGGAAGCTTGTTATGTCATAATAAACCGTAAGTTCCACAACATATATTGAAGAGCATCTTAAATCCTATCATAAATTATGTTCAATGAAAGATTAGAAGAAGAAGGAAAGTTGACTAGAAAGGTGAAGGTAGAGACGCCTTTGACTCGCTCTAACGTGTAAGTAGAATGAGGAGTTCATGAATGAAGCATACAGGTAAGTGACTGCCACTGGTTCAAGCTTATGGAGTCTCCCACAAACATTATCTTCTTATTCCTGTACTTCGTTGAACTAAACCTATGTTACATTATTTGCCACACGCATTCATAGTTATAAGAAATCAAGCCCAATCATTATATGTCTCATCATTAATAATGAAATATGCTAAGGGAAATATTGTTTGCAAGATAAGCAAAAGCTGACAACATTGTTATCTTATAAAGGCCACTAAAATGACATTCATCTATATAAAGTATGGGCCAACAACCATATATTAAAATTTTAGTGGAATAACCACAAGCAATAAATAGCTTCTCAAATATGTTATTAGATGACCATTCCTATTTTGTTATTGTGTCAAGGTCATTGTCGATGGGTCTGCCACATGTCTAAAGAATTACTACGTAAGAGTTTTCTACTCGATCATAGAATTGCCTCAACGCTCTTTCTTTGGTTCTATATGCTTAACAATAGTTTAGGCGCACCCCATACTCTCTATACAAGCCTGCTCGAATTTCATTAGTATTCTAGTCAATATTGCACCTCAAATCATCCATTACAATTGATGATGTCAAGTTGGATATGGGTGGATGAGATACAATTAGGTTGTCCTGTGCATGGTGGATGTGTTTACTTCTGTATGTTTTAATGGTTAGAAACTTAGTATCTTGATGTTCTCTTAATGAATATGCACCCATGTATCAAGAACAACTATCAACCTTGCACTTCACAATTATCTTTTGTTGATTGTTCTTTACAAATTTGAAGGAAAACTTGTGTGAAATGCTGTATTTGTATAAAGTTTCTCAAAGGGTCACAACATTTGCAAAAATCTGTCCTTCTCCCATAATCAAATCTTCCATTTTGAATGGTTCATTTTTGGTATGGTTGATGGCACAATTTGAGTACAATATGCTAAAGATGACAACTCTGGATTTTGATTTAACATTTGAGGTGAAGATATAGACAATCCAGTTGCACCCCCCCCACAAACTTTATCAATCTTGCAACAAACAAGTTTTAGTGCTAGTGATGACAATGTTTCAGCCTTTATTCATAATTTATATAGCACCAAATTAAATTTCTTAACAAAACAAGACTTACACTTCTTGCTCTTCCATTTCACTGTTCATTATATTCCTGGTAGTCTATTGTTATTATTCCCATTTTCTTCAATATACACATGATAATATTCTTCATTAATTTGTATTAAATGATCTACCCTTTCATTGTCAAAGATTCACAAATGTAAATGTATCCAAGGTAACTTTAAATTTCACGCAAATTTCATTACTTTTTTTTTTTTCCAATTAAAGATGATATAATTATGTGCAACTCCTCATAGGTTGTGCTTTCCTTTATGCATCTTTTTCTTACCAAACCACCAACATATTCACTTTCATCTCATCCACCATTTACAAAATTCCCCGCCACATGAAATAAACAAAATAGATTCTTCCTTGAAGTATTAGCCATCTTTAATTACGATTTGCAACATAAAGTTAGTATCGACAACTTTAATAATCATATTAACAACTACAATTGTAGGTATTAACAACTGTCCCATCTCAACGTTTTGACAACCAAAATACCTTCATGACATTTAACCATTCCTGATAAAAACAGACTAATCCCTTTGTTTACATGCCCAAAAATAGAGCAACATTTTATTAACCATACCCTATAACATACTATTAGTATCAACATCTTAAACAATCGTATTAACAGTACAACTATAGGTATTAACAACTATCTCATGTCAACGTTATCTACATAAAAAAAAAATACCTTCATCCCATTCAACCATTCCCACTAAGAAATAGATCAATCCCTCTGCTTCCATGCAAAATAAATAAACATAGAAGCATTTTACTAACCCTACCCTACAACATAGAGTTAGTATTAACAACTTAAACAACTATATTAACAACTACAACTATAGGTATTAAAAACTATCCAATGTCAACTTTTTTATAGTTAAAACACCTTCATCCCATTCAACTATTCCCACTAATAAACAAATCAATCAATTTGTTTCCAAGCCCAAAAATAAAGCAACATTTTATTAACCCTAACCTATAACAATTAAACACCAAGTACAATGGTGATGATGATATCATGATCAAAATCTTAGCATTACTTACCTAGTTCCTAGCTGATAGTAACATGAATGAGCTCAATTTACAACCTTTCAGCCACCTACCCTTCAATCTGAACAAACAACATACATAGAAAAAAAAAAAACCAACTCAATTGAGCCTTTAACATAGTTGATGAAAGTTGCAACCTCCAAGTCAGTTTGGCCTCTTACTTCAACATTGGATGTTCATCCTTGATCATACACCGTCACATCCACCCTCACATTCTCCGTTTTTTCCTTTCTTAGTAATCAGTAGCACAGCGCGCCAAAACATTAGTCGTTCCTTTCCCTTTCACCAAAGTAATTTCATCTATTTCATTAACCCCCATCAAGTTCGTTGGGACCTTTTTGACATTTGACTTTTCTAAAGAACTTTTTGAAATTATTTTGGTCCATTGGGATCTTAAAGGTATTTTCCCTTTAAATTATTGGTTTTAATTCATCTAGGGGGAAAGAGTCTTAGTTTTTATTAAGTTACATGTACTAATTAATGTTTTAAATGAAATTTAAATTGAGGTACCAAAACCTATGGTTTGAAACTTGAGAGACCAAAATCAAAATGAAGGCAAATTTGAGGGACCAAAGATTATATTAAAAAGAAAAAAAAAGAAACTCTACTCTATACATTTTCTAAATATATGGAGAATTTGGACTCTATTGAATGAAAATGATTACTAAATTTCATGATATAGTTTGATGGGAAAATGTCATTTAAATACTTTATAAAATTTCAAAACCCCAAAATGTTAGATAAAAAAATTAAAAAGACATTGAGGTGATTAGGAGGAAATTTGAGATTTTGAAATTTAAATAGTTTTACTAAAATGCCTCTCACATTTTCTTTCCCTCTCCTCACACTCTCTTTCTCTTCTTCCTGATGTCCTCTATGTGTGTTTGTGCGTGTGTGTGAAGGGAATGTGACAATGATGGTGGAGTAAAGGTAGAGTAGAACAAAGTGAAAATGGTGGAAGAAACTAGTTTCCACCGAGCTTTTTTAGTTTCTGGTAAAGATCTACAATTTCTTGCGAGTTTATGAGTTTTTCGGTAAGCTAATGAATTTTTCAACATTTGTGGCCTTTGACAAAATCCATAAGGGGATTCACAAGAGCAATAATGAGTTTAACAAGATTCATAATGGTTTTCACAAGAGCGTTTCTTGATGGAAAAAACATTAGACATAATTCACTAACACTTGTAGCCTTTAACAAAATTCGTAATGGGATTCACAAGAGCAATAATAAGTTTGACAAGATTTGTAATGGTTTTCACAATAGTGTTTTCTGATAGAAAAAATGCCAGATAGGATTCACCAACATTTGAGGCATTTAGCAAAATTCGTAATGGGATTCACAAGAGCAATAATTAGTTTAATAAGTTTCATAATGATTTTTACTATAGCAATAATCATGATTTTCATATTTTTATTAGTAAATACTTTTGTCAAAATTAAATTGTTAAAACTATTACTAAATTTGTCAATCCCATTACAAATTTTTTGAAGCTTGTTCTACTGTTCACCTTCTTCTTCCTTAGCCTCCTGATTCACACGTTTTCATCAACAAACTCTTTTGTCAAACCCATTATCAAACTTGTAAATCCCATTACGAATTTGGTAAAATGCTACAAATGTTGGTGAATCTTGACTTGTATGTTTTCATTAGCAAACGATTTTATTAAAACCATTATATTTTTTGTCAAAATCATTACTAAACTTGTCAATTTCATTACAAATTTTGTCAAGCTCATTTTATTGTTCACTTTATTCTTCCCAAGTTTCCTGAGCTTGTTTTACTGTTCACACTCTTCTTCCTCAACCTCTTGACTTCTTCCATTAACACCAATTTCAACCTTCTTTCACCTTCGTCTCTCTTTCTCGCTAGGAACAACTACCATTTCGCCATAACCACCAACAACACCATGATTTCAGAGGGGGGAGAGAGAGAGAGAGATCAAACAACCTTTTTTTTTTGGAGCTTCATCTTGATCTCGTTGTGGAGATTCCATGGGTTTTCACCACCTTTAGCAAGCCTCGTGGCGTTGTTCCGTTGTCATACCGGCGGAAAGAGGAAGAGGAAGATAGGGTGAAGAGAGAGAAAGACAAAAAAAGGACATAATGGTAAACTTATCAACATTATAAAATCTCAATTTCATCCTATCATTTTTATATCTTTTACTTTACAAACATCAATAATTTTTTTAGGGTTTTGAAATTTCATATGATATTTATATTATATTTATTTGATATTTTTTTCTAGTATGATCGATTGATGGATTAATTACAGCATCGTCATAAATAGGCAAATAGACCCGTCCAATTAAAACTCGATTGTAGACATATTTAATAAATTTGAAAATAGACCTGATCAATTAATTACATTATTGTGGGGAATATGTAAATGTTTTCTGTTTACTTTATTTAAAAAGAAAACAGAAATTCATGTTTGAGATACCAATAGTTTCTTTTAATTTTTAATTGGTACATATAAGTTTTTCTCTATTAAATTTTTTAATTTTATTCTATTAGCACAATTAGCTTCTCTATAAAGATTGAATCTCTCCCCTCTTATTAGTTTCTTTCAATAATTTTTAGCACAATTAGTTTCTTTCAATTTTCAATTTGATAATCGTATGTTTTCCTCTCCCCATTTAATAATACTTAGAGTGATGCACACAGAGATATATGTGTGGGTATAATCATCATTCATTTCCTTCCTCAATCAGGAGGACTCCATTCCCTGCACAAGACAATTAAGACACCACAAAATCAAGGCAATAATCATTCATAAAAAGAAAAATGAACAAATTCATTGCTCCAATTAAATATTGATGACTATTTATATTTATTAAAATTAAAAAGAGCACCTTTTGAAAGCGGGGATTCTTCCACAGCTGGTGACTGTCACCAAAATTATTTCAGTTTTCGCCATCATAAATAAATTTCTTCTTTAAAGCAAATCGTCGCGTCTCCATCATTCATAAATCCAAGACAACAACAACCAATTAATTGAAAACATGCACCATATTTTTTTCCATACCCCCTTATACATATGTGTGTACGCATTCTCTATATAAGCTTCCAAAACATGCACTTTAGCAACAATCAGATACATAACTTGTTTTTCTTTTAGCAATGGCTATTTCTGTTACTGTAATATTGGTGGTAATACTAGTTCCATTTAGTAGGGTTGCGAATGGGAAAACAGAAGAGCCTAAGGAGTGTGATATATACAAGGGAAGATGGGTTTATGATTCTTCATATCCTCTTTACAATTCAAGTCAGTGTTCCTTCATAGAGACACCATTTGATTGCCAGCAAAATGGTCGTCCTGATCATCTTTATCTCAAATTTAGATGGAACCCCCGTTCATGTAACCTACCAAGGTATCCTCCTTTTTCTGTCCCCTTTTGATGAATTTTGTGAATCTTTGACATTGTATATATAGATATTTTTCAACATTTATGATGACCTCTTTTGGTTTTATTCGATGATATGGCATGAAAGGGGCCGGATTATATGTACTCTCGATGTAAAAGGACATATTCAAAATATTTGGTTGGATTTACATAATGTAAAGGTAGTATATATATTTTGTAATGCTAATTTATTTAAATAGATTAATCGGGATTACACTATTAGCTAGGATATGTATGAATGGGGATTATAGGATGTAGGAATATTTGGAATGAAAAAAGACATTATTTGCCCGGACCCTTACCTCCTTCATAGTCTACCTCCACTTAACTATGCAGTTATGTTTATTATTGTCAAATTTGTGAATTGACTCTCTAAGATTATCGGTTTTATAATCTTGATAACCACTTTGTACCTAAACTCATACTAGTCATAAATTCAGTCAAACTCATGAGTATGCATATTGAATATACCGTTTTTACTTTTTACCTTATAAAATTGTGTCAACTCACTCTTAAACGCATGTTAGTTTGTTCGTTTTGATCACATTCAATGGCTTTATATAAAAACTTCATAATTTTTTTTGATATGATAAATTATAAATGTTGATGAATTTAATTTTAACCATTCATATTTAAAATATATTTAAATTGAATTACCGTTATGTTTAAATTGTTATTATTTTATTATATACTTTTAACATTTATTTATTAATAAAAGTAAACTCATGCGACTTTACTTATTTAGACTCGTGAGTTCGACAAACTTGGTCATATTGTCATCCATAAACACAAATTTGTATTGTTTATTTGTAAATCAATAAAATATAAATAATATATTCTACTCTCATCCTCTTAATATCACACCAAACAAACCCATATAATCTTCATTATATTACATTTTCACCAATCATATTCCATTACATGATTCGTCGAATAAAAAGTGACTAGCATATGCACATATATACATATACATTTATGTGTGTGTGTTAGTATAATGTGTGTGGCAAATAATGTGACGCAGGTTTAACGCAAGTAGGTTCCTGGAGAAGTACAAGAACAAGAAGATCATGTTTGTAGGAGACTCCTTAAGCTTGAATCAGTGGCAGTCACTCACATGCATGCTTCATTCACGAACTCCTCATTCTGAGTACACGTTAGAGCGAGTCGAAGCCATATCTACCTTCACCTTTAAGGTCAGCTTTTCTTTCTTCTTCGAATAATCTTTCGTAGTTTCGTTCTTGAACACAATATATTATAGGGTTTAATTAATATGTTGTTCAATATATGTCGTTTAACTTAAAATTTTAGAGTAAAATACTTTATCCACCCTCTATTTTACTTTGTTTATACAAATTAAACCTCCCATATATTTTGAAAATTTATATAGACTTCTCTTGAAATTAAAATGTATGTTATACAAACATCCCTTATATTTTAATATTATATTTTCATCCAATCAAACCGTTAGTTGACTATTAAGTTTGACTTTTGAACTTTTGTTTTACTAAAATACCCTTCTTTAACATTATAATTATTTAAACAAATATATTTATATGTGGGCCCAAAAAAAAAACCACCAAATTTTTATCCTAACACATTTTTCACTTTCTAATATTGAGATTATAAAATTTATAATTTAAATTTTACACCATATTTATTGAAATTTATTTATTTTTAGTTTCTTAAATGACTATATATATATATATATATATATATATATATATATAACACATTTTTTTATCAAATATAATAAACTATATATGTTTGAGAGATTGTATGAAGTCATTTAAATATATATTTTGATATTTTTTTCTACAAACATTTGAAAAACTTACTCAAAAATTTTAAAAATTTGTGATATTTAATATAAGTTGTCAATTAAAATTTATGCTTTAGCACATTAAAGGAAAATTAGTAAATAAATTTTATTTTAATATAAATTTCAATTAAAAAATATATTTTTAGAAGCTTTTTAAAATATTTTTAACGGAGTCAATGGTTTAGATTTAATTATATATTTTGAAAATAAAAGAAAAATCTATGTAACTAGGCAAAACAGAATGACAGTTTGAGTATTTTACTCTGAAATTTATGGTGGATGACATATCAAGCTTCCACAAATTTTGATAATTCATATTTCCCACAAAATCATGATTCATGACCGTAAGGCAAGCTTAGAAACCTTTTTTTTTTTTTAATAATAAAAATAAGCAGCTCAATTTTAGGGTTGAATGATTCTGCTTGATTTGTTTTATTAATAATTTATTAGTAGAATAATTAAGTTAACTTTTGGCGGTTAGAAGACCCCCCCCCAAAAAAAAAAAAAAAAACCAGGGATATCAGATCTAGGGGTGTTTTCAATATTTTAGGATTCTAGAATTTATTTATTTTATTTCAAATGTATTCTGGATTTCTCTTCATATGAGAAGTTATGACATGATAAAGGAATAAACATATTACTAACTGAGTCTTAAATATAAGACTCAGTTGACTTTTTTTTAAGAGATTAAGGAAGCTAATTAAATTATTTTAAAATATATTTATATTCATTATTTTTTCTCCAAACTAATTTGTCTGACTTATAAACTAATATTCCCTCTGGTCCTAATTATAAGACATATTTAACTGATTTTGGAGAGATTAAGGAGGGGAGTTAAATTAGTTAATTTTACTCATTTTCCTAAAATGCCCTTAGATAAATTTTGAATGACATTAACAAAACTCCCCAACCTAAAATCTTCCTTTACATGTTTTTTAATTGAAATGATGGTCTTACTACATATACATATATATGTGTGTGTGCACATATGTATGCGCAAATATATATCTACAACTCTCACCCCAAAAAAACACACACACACACCCCTGAGATACACATATATCTATACACAAATAGAAACCCCCACACCCCCCAACACATGTATACACACATCCACACACACATATGCATAAATACACAAATACACACACACACACACACAAGTGTATGAGTATGTACATACATATATAGACACGCACGTATATACATAAACACACACATATATGTATTTATATAATGCGTGTGTATGTCTATATGTGTGTGTACATTTATAAATATATATGTGTCTATGCATATGTGTGTTTATATATATATATATATATATATATATATATATATATATATATATATATTGGTAAATTAACGTTAACTCATTGATAAACAAATTAAAATCCAACAATTTAAGAGTTTTATTGACTGAAAAATTCTATACACCTAAATACATATACTTACAAAAACTAAACACACTTGAAAGAATAAAATAGGGGTGTTTTAGGAAGAAATTGACAAAAATTTTAAATTTTATCCTATAATTAGGACCGGAGGGAGCATATAATTTAATCATACAAAACATATAATATAATTAAATAACTTATTTAGTTTTATTAACATCTTAAAAAAATCAATTAATTCTTATATTAAAGACTAGAGATTATTTATTTATTTATTTATTTTTTTGCAATCTTCTGGTTGGCTATTGAGATTGGTAAAAGAGATCTATACTAGAGAGTGAGTTAGATATTTACCTCACCCTATTAGATTTATCCTTTCTGTTATATATTTCCGTATTTTATATAACCAGAATTTGGGTTCTAACTACACATGCGTGTGAGATATATATAGTTATTTCTTTCATACCTATTATGCTAAATAAATAATAATAAACAGTTATCATGTGGTCTTTGTGTAGAAAGAAAACGTGTCGTTGATACTTCACAGAAACGCACTGCTCGTTGAACTTACCGACGACGAGTCATATGGGAGGCTTCTGAGACTGAATTCCATTGCTGAAGGTGATGCTAAACTCTGGCGAGCTTGCGATGTCTTGGTGTTCAACTCATGGCATTGGTGGGTGCACCGTGGCAGGAAAACACCGTAAGAACACACAAGACTATTTATTTAGTACTTACATATCTATATAGATGAAGCTGAATGTTTAAGTGGGCAATATGTTACTCACTGTATAGTTGAACCTGAATGTTCTCATTAAAAAAAATAAAAAAAAATCAAGAATCAAGGTGCAATTTTGCGGAGAAGTAATTACTTGAGAGTGCTGGTTTTTCCTAAGTTTTTTGAGGACATAAGTAACCTAAACTTAGCAATTTTGCCTATTGCGGCTGATAAAAATATTAATAGTCAACATGAGTTTTTTAACATTAATTATGATGAATTTTCTCATTTTTTTAATACTTTTGGGACAAAATTACTTCTTAAAAAATTTTGGGAACTTATAGTTTTTGAATGGTTACTTCTGAGAAAAAAATTGCACCTTGGTCCAAAAATATCAACGACATAATATCAACTAGGCTAGAGATTCAGTACATTAGGAGCAAGTAATTAATTCTACAGAAATTTCTACCTCTAAAGATGAGTAGAGAAGGGAGATTAACTCGTGTTACAATCTATAAAATAAAATAGAAGCAGAAATAAGAGAAAAGGTAAGAAAGAGAAGAGAAAGAGTAGAGAAGAAGAGGAACTCTAATGTGATCCTAGAGATTCTAGAAATAGAACTAGAGAAACAAATGAGATAATAATTTCCTAATAACTATCTACAACTTAGGATAAGATAGAAAATAACGAATTCATGAACTACCCCTTATTCATTCTTTTCCTCCTAGAGTACCCTAGAAACTAACGTTGAACTCTATAACCTCATTTCATTTACTCAGAACTCTCAAACTTCTAAACTATTAAAAGCTCATTGTGAGAAGGGTGAATGTGTAAATTTCGTAACAAATTATTTTCTTATGAATATCTAACATAATTAACTATTTTTGTAAAAATAGACGTAAATTTCGTAGCAAATTATTTTCTTATGGATACCTAACACAATTAACTCTTTTCGGGTGTAAAAATAGACATAAAAAAGTTGTACGGGATTAGATATAGCAACGTACTAGTCTTCTCACTCTTTATTATTTTAATATATTTTTAAAAAGGTTAAAATGCAAATTTAGTAATGAACTATTTTTCTATGGGCATACAATTATTTTTCATTAGAGAATTTATGAGACAAATATGAATATTTACATTAATGCCCTTATTTATTTTTTCATAAGAGCATTTATAAGATAAATAAAAGGGATTCAAAAGAATAGAGTAAGTTAAAAAAAAAAAATTTACTGCACCATATTGGATTGAAAAAAAATCAAGTTTTGTCAGTGTAAAGACAAATATGGGCAGTTACAAGACAAACATATGAATGACCAAAATTTCTTAACTCTTGGGATTTGTTTAAATCCATTTATTTATCTTGTAAATCTCTTTTTATGTTTTGTAATTGCTCTTATGAAAAAATAAAGTAAGGTCATTATTAATGTAAATGCTCATATTTGTCTTGTAAATACTCTTATAAAAAATAATTGTGTTGAATGCCCATAGAGAAATAGTTCATTGTTAAATTTACACTTTAACCCTTTTAAAAACATATTAAAATAATAGAGAGTGATAAGACTGGTGAGACCCACGGTATACAAAATAATGGAAGTTAACTTGGGTTAATGGTGTTGTTATATAAAAAAGTTTGTTGTGTTGTGTGCCCATAGAAAAACGATTGGTTGTTAAATTTGCAGCTTAACCTTTGATGAGAAAATTAGATACCATGTGTAGAAAATTACGAACAATGGTCCACAAATGAACTTATAACCAAGGGTACCATATAATCAATCAAATATATATGATCTAGAAAAGGACAGAACATGAAGCTTTTTTGTTTTTTCTTTTCAATTTTATCATTTGTTTCACGTGGTGATTTGTTATGAACGGTATGCAGATGGGATTACATTACAGATGATGGGGAACATATGTATGAAGACATGGATCGTTTGGAAACCTACGAGAAAGCTATGTCAACATGGGCTAAATGGGTGGATGAGGATATTGATTTTTCCAAAACTAAAGTGTTCTTCCAAGGGATTTCACCAACGCATGATGAGTAAGTCCAAATAATTTTAGATTTAAGAACTCAAAATCATCATTTACCAGCTTCTATATATATCCTTGATTGCAACAACATTCACCATCCTTCACGAAATGCACTTTCTAATAAGGGGGAAAAAGAAGGACAAAGAGGCAAATTTAAGGACAAACTTATATAAGTTTGTCGTCAAATTTGCCCCTTTACCAAAAAAAACAAAATAAAATAGTGACATCTCCTTTTTTTTTGCCAACAGAATAGTGCCATCTCATTAGTACTATATTCAATATTACTAAATTTTGGAGCTATCCATATGATCTAAGGTTGATAATTAATTTAGATAACAATCTGATATCATTTACTTGTTTCTTCATATTCTTCATTGTTACATCACAAGAAAATTAATCTTTGGGTCCCGATAGTTTTGACTTAATTATAACTTAGTCCTTATAATTTTGATACAGTTATAACTCTGTATTTGAATTTTGACTCGCTGCAACTTGGTCTTTGTATTTTTAACCATTTATAATTTAGTTTCTGACCTTTATATATAATTTTATTTTCTCAAAACATAGAGACTAAATTATAAAATTGTTAAAACTATAAGGATTGGTGGGTCAAAGTTTGAAGATAAAGTTACAACTGAGTCAAAATTATAAAGACTAAGTTGCATTGAATCAAAGTGTAAGGATTGAGTTATAATTAAGTTAAAATTATAGTGCCCAGAGTTAATTCTCTCCTACAACATTCACCATTCTTCACTCACGGTATATATTCAACAAGAAAAGGCAAACAGTCAAGAATACACATCTCATTAGTGCCATTATCGTCATCAGTGCTGAAATTTGGGGGAACCATGATGGAAAGAATTGCAGTGAAGAAACAAGGCCAGTGTTTGGGCCAACATATCCGAAAGAAAATCCAGCTGAAAAGATAGTGGAGAAAGTGATAGGCAACATGCATGTCCAGGGGGTAAATCTGCTCAATATATTAAGACTGTCACAGCAAAGAAAAGATGGACATCCTTCTACTTATGGCAGACCAGGAAAGAAACTTGGCATGGATTGCAGCCATTGGTGCCTTCCGGGGGTTCCGGACACATGGAATGAGCTATTTATTGCTGAGCTTACTAGGAGTTAAGTTGAGTTTATTTGGGATGACGATTAGAACTTTCAAAAACAACTTTTCAATAAAGATTTATAGTATATAAAAATAAATATATGAGAGGAAATATGCCTTAAATTGTATAAATAAGTGATTTTGAGATGTCGATTATGATTCTAAACAAGTACAAGATTATATGACTCTGCGTGCAATGAATGGACTAGGGAGGCACCAATGTTGAGGTAATGAGTGAGTATCAAGTAAATAAGATCCCACACACATCTTCAGTTTCAAGTAACCAATAATTACAGAATTGAAGTACAATAATTGGCTTATTTTCCTGATTTTCTTCATCTAAAAGAATAATAATTGCAAGTTTCATGCTTTAGTATCTGATAACCCAAAACGCAGGCCACATTGGGAAAAAGTAAGGAAATGAGGCTTTTAAAAAAGCTCATTTATTTTGCTTTTTTTATTTTGACCTAGTGAACTTCCAAACAGTCTGCGTTTTTCAGATTTAAGAAAAGTGGCATTTTTTTTTTTGTAGAAAAAGATAAGTTAAATGCAATACAAAACGGGTCCAATATTTTCCTTTCAGTCAGCTCTCTTTCAGATGCAACATTCATGCTTCAATTTCAGTTCCTACTTATTACCTTTCAGTTAGATAGGTATCTTCCCTTTCAAAATGCTAATGACTCTACATTTAATCATCCAAAATCCAAATTGTCACTTTATTTTTTGGGAAAAGTGATGTCATCATATATTCCAATATTGCAACTACATTCATGAGCTCATGTTGCCATTTCAGCTCATAAATATTCATCAAACGGCCAATTATATATTGCTATTTAAAACGTCTAATAACAATAGTTATAAAAGGGAGGCGCAATGGCAAGGCAGAGGGAAGGAGAGAGTTGTTAATATTTTATCAAATAGCCTATTATATGTGAAAATTGACAGATTCAAAATTGTAATTTAAGTTTACAATAATTCTGATATGATGCATATTTTTCTTGTTAATAAAAAGGTTCAAAGAAATGTTATTCTCTAAGAAAGAAAATAAAGAGCACCTGCAAAGAGCAATAGTGTGCCACTATACCAAAATGTTATTGGCATTTGTTACCATTTTAATGGAAACATAATGGGAGAGGCAACAGAATTCAAGCGAAGCAAAGAAATTGTGTGGTTGGCTCCTTGACATTTTCTCTTCGTGCATGTATGAAAATTGATTTTATGTTGTATGAGGTAAATATTTGAGAATATATAGTCTCTCATAAAGTGTAAAAGTGATTAAAAAGAGATTATTTTATATCCAAAGGCACTATCCATTGTCTAAAAATTCATTCTGTTATGGGATACAATCTCACTCAAAGTAATGTTAGGTACAAAATGAGTACATCTCTCAATAGAAATTCCAATTATGATTTGTTACATTGTAAAATACTACACCTTTATTTTATAAACCCAACCCGGCTGGTAATGACAAGGCTGATTCATCGTTGCATAAAGAACAAAAGGGAATTCCTTGATGTCACCAATTAATTCTCATATTCCAGTTTTCCTTCACAAAAGGTAGAAGAGATTTGCTAAAGAAGCAAATTATTGTGCTTCTTGGGTTAGGTCACTGTTCTCTTGTGGATTTTGATTCTCCAGTTATGTTGAAACCGCCACCCTAAGTGTAAAAATTTGATTAGGGGCAATTTTATTAAATTAAGCATATGTATTATTTTATTAGAGACAATTCTATTCGAGACATTGTTGGACACTAAATATGGACACCTCAGGTTTCAAACCTTGGTTCATCATGTTGTCAATAAAGGACCAAAACAAAAATAAGGAAAACTTAAGGATCAAAGATTATATTTAAAAAAAATATACAAACTATACATTTTCTGAGAATTTGGACTCCATTGAATGAAAATGACTAATAAATTGCATGATATAGTATGATTGATTTATGGATTAGTTACAGCATCGTCATATAGGCAAATAGACCCCGTCTAATTAAAACTCGATCGTAAACATATTTAATAAATTTGAAAATAGACCTGATCAATTAATTACATTATAGTGGGAAATATGTAGATTTGATCTGTTTACCTTATTTAAAAAGAAAAGAGAAATTCATGATTATAGTTTCTTATAATTTTCAATTGGTCATATGTGTTTTTCTCTATTAAATTCTTTAATTTTATTCTATTAACGCAATTAGCTTCTCTATAAAGATTGAATCTCTCCCCTCTAATTAGTCTCTTTCAAAGCACAATTAGTTTCTTTCAATTTTTAATTTGATAATTTTATGTTTTCTCTCTTTATTCAATAATAATTAGAGCCATGCACACAGAGATGTGTGTGTGTGTGTGTGATCATTCATTTCCTTCCTCAGTCAGGAGGACTCCATTCCCTTCACAAGACAATTAAGACCCCATAAAATCAAGGCAATAATCATTCATAAAAAGAAAAATGAACAAATTCATTGCTCCCATTAAATATTGATGACTATTTATATTTATTAAAATTAAAAAGAGCACCTTTGAATGCGAGAATTCCTCCACAACTGGTGACTGTCACCAAAATTATTTCAGTTTTCACCATCATAAATAAATTTCTTCTTTAAAGCAAATCATCTCGTCTCCATCATTCATAAATCCAAGACAACAAAACCAAAACATCATTTTTTTTCCATACCCCTAAATTTATCTTATCATCATTTTCTTATCATTCCTTATAATCTCTAAATCATGTACGTTTAATCAATCTGAAATATTACAAAATTATTTTAACTTTTCTTTTATCTTCCTAAATTAAAAGCTCAGATGAGCTGACAAGAGATAATGAGAAAATGTGATAAAATAAGAATATGCTTCTCCTTAAAAACAGTTGTCACATGGGTGTCAGAAATACGCACGTGAAGGACATTGTTGAGGTTGATGGGCCTATTGCCCCTACAAGAAAGAGGATTCTCTCATGATCAATTTTCTCTTTATCTCTTATAGTCTCAGCCTGACCATTGAAGTCTTAATTCAAGGGTCCAAAGAAAATTAAAAAAAAATGAATTAAAGGCCAGGATAGTTGATGATGAGAGATAGATAGAAAAGTGATAATGAGAGGATTCGGACTCGCCCCTACATTGATAAAGCTGCCTATGGTTTCATATTGAAGAAATGAAAGCTACTCCCAACTTGAGAATTGACCTCCTTACAGTTGAATTATGGGGGTGCCTGATTAATTTAGACTGAGATCCTAACAACCCATGAAGATAGAGAAGCGGTCTTGGAGATCAAGACTATGATTGAGAGAAGTTGACAAGTTGAATTTCAAATATGAACATTAATCATATTACGGACTCACTTGCGAAAAGAGCTTTTAATGAAGTTGTGGGTCTGAACGATGTAGTTCCAACTTCCAAGGCTCTATCAGAACTTCTGAATAATATCCCTCACTTGAAAAATAATATGATAAATGGTCATGTGTGATTAAAGAATTAAACATAATAGATATAATGAACTGTGCGTTTTAGAAAATGTATAGAATAGAGTTGTGTGTTTGTTTTTTGACAATACAAAGAAGCTAAAACCCTTGAGATACTATTCGACAAAATATAACATCATCTAAAATCTACTGATCAAATTGTCCTCATCACATTTCTATACTTGGTGGCGGTTTCCAAATAACTAGAGAACCAAAATCCATGACTGTAGTAACACAGTATCAGGCTCATGTAATTTGATTTTCAGTTAAAAAAAAAGAAAAGAAAAACCCAATCTAATATTAAAAATTAAAAAGTACAATATATATAGATATATATACACCATTATACTCCAGTACATCTGTACCAAGTTTTTGTCTTTGTATACATGATAGGAAAGAAGGATATAGCTCATTCATATCACAACAAAGTGATTGCTAGCTTTAGAGCAGCATGCAAAAGAAGAGAAATAGATTGTCCAAGCATAAACATAAATCACTCATTTTTTCTCTCCATGGTTGATAATGAAGATGCATGAAATTATCATATGATGCAATGACAGATACGTAAGGCGGTAAGGGTAGATATTAGTATTCCAAGTATGATACCAGCTCCTTCAACTTCAAAGTTTAGGAATCACAATTTGTAAAAATCCATCCCTGAAGTTGGAAAAAAAAAATCATCAGTTTCACTGGCACAACGAAATCCACAGCATATATTTTCATTAACGTAAATATACTGATATTTTTATGTAGACTTGTATGGCTAATTGGTGTAATTAATAAGTAGGAACACTGGATAGCAATAGTGAAGTCCTCCAGTAAGATTCTCTCAAATTCATCTGGATACGATTAACTTATACCCTCTCTGATCCTTAATGTAGGACCTAATTAGGGAGTTAGAGTTGATATTAAATATAAGACATATTTATCATATTTGTCAATCTTGTCCTAATTTATCCCTATTGATGCTCCTTCGACCACAATCAAGTAAAAAAAGATATGGATGAAATTAAGAAAGATGATTAGGGTTTTTTAGTAAAAACATATCATATCAACTAACATGGCTAACTTGTTTAATATAATCAAATTAGGTATTATATCTTACATTAAAAACTGGAGGGAGTATGTTAAAAAAAAGGAGATAAAGTGCAATGTTCATTATAATCATGTAAATGCCAACTAAATTCCTTTTTAGAACTAATAACTATACAACTGTTTTAACATTAGATACTTGTGTACCTAGGAAATTACCTGGGTATTATATTACCTCCTATTCTTAATATAAGATCCACTTAGTAATTCGTAGTTCTTTAGATTACATATAGGCTAAAACCACTTTTATTCAGTGACATAACCTAAGAACTTAGGGAACCCTCAAAATACCAGTTATTTTTAATATTAAAAAAAAATATAATCCATACATTCAATTCATAGTTGTAGCAATGAACAAGAACAATGAAATAATATGAAGAAGACATGTAACTTACAAAAACTCAGCAGATACTCTGTCCTTGTTCACACCAGCAGGAAGTGGCCAAACTACTTCATATGGTCCATATAATATCTCTCTTCTATGATATGAAGAGCATGAACCATTCCGATCACCTGCGACTCTCAAAAAGCTAGTGGAACGTTTACCTTTGACCGACAACCTGAAAAAGCACGCATAGTTGCATTTCCATCAGAAATGAAAGTGTCAAAAACTTCAAACAATGGATCAAGAATGGCTTTGATCATATAGTGATCCTTTTTTTTTTCCCTCCTCATCTTCATGTATTAGATTAAAAACTGTAATGGCTGTAGATAAGAAATGAATCTTACTTTTGTTCATCAACCTCAACTCTAATGTCCTTGATACTGACACCTGGCACTTCCACTGTCATAACATATTTTCCTTCTGATTCTGCAACATCCATCCTTGGGGACCACTCAACTCCTACAACAAAAGTTACAAGAAAATTTAGTTTCATTTACAGTAACATGAAAAATGCAAGATCAAGATGATCTCATCAAATGTGTTATTCATTACTATATAGTGGCAAACTGAAAATTATAAGATCCTGCATTGTGTATTGTTGACACCATCTATAACTCAAACAGATCGATGTGAGCATAGATCAAGTTTAAAGAGAGAAAGCTCAAGAAGAAAATCAAGAGGCAATGTTGAAGTTAAACAATATCGTGTTCATTCATTCAACTTGTGTAGGTTTACACACACAAGAATGTGAAACCCTAAGGATAAGGAGAAGCAATCTAGAAGAGTAATTATAGTAATCACGAGAATCAATGTGAGGGGTAACCTAAAAAGAATAGGAAACTATAATAAATGGAAAATACAAATCACCCCAAGTCAATGCCTCAATGGTAATCAATTAACTGATCCTATATAACGGGCACCACTGATTGCTTGCTTGCATGAAGACTACATGAAGACTTCTGTAGACAGAGGAAAGCAAAAGCTCCATGTTCCTCAATTATCAAATTCAAAATCAGTTTACTGTACCATTTAAATTAGTATAAATGACAGCAAACTTCTAATGCACGGAGCAAGAACTGTTACTAAATAACTTGAAGCTAAATAGAACCCTATTAAAATGGAAGTAGAGAAAAATGTCTAAAAAGCACCAAAAACAGAATCCAGTTAGAGGACTCCCTTTCTTGAATGCCTAAGATATACCAAGTAGAAGGAATTGAAGCTGCTTGCCATTGTTGTTTTAGCAAAGCTTGTGCCATAAACAGAAAGCAAAACACAATAACAGATTCTTTTTTCCACAAAATCCTTCCAATACAGAGTTCAAAACACTAACCGCTGACTTCAGGAGGTAACCGATCTTCTTTTGCTGTCTGTCTGCCGGGCCTAGCGAAACTAGGAGGGTTGGGAACCAGAACATCGTAGCTCTGGACCAGAGGGTGACCCATTGAAATGTTTGAGAAGTTTGATTCAGTCCCTGAAAGTCTAGCAAAATAAGGTTCTCTTGCATTATTACAAGGAGTCTCAGATGCAACACCACAGGATTTGTTTGCAACAGAGGAAGTCAAGCTACTCTGAAAATTTGACTCTGTCTTTGCTAGTCTAGCAAAACAAGGTTCCCTGACATTACAAGGAGTCTCAGATGCAACACCGCAGGATTTGGGAGCCATATGAGAAGTCAAGCTACCCTGAAAATTCATTGTGGACAGGTAACTAGTGAGAAAAAAGAATTATTTCTGAAAAATTACATACAGGTGCTAAATATGAGACCAGTTGATTTTTTTTTTTTTTAGAAATTACAGAAGCTAAATAAGTCATTTTAAAGTATTTATATTTATCATTTTTCTTCAAACTAATTTTTCAGACTTATAAACTGAAATATAATCATTGACTTCTTAATCTCTTCAGAAGAGTCAATTGGTCTTATATTAAGAAGACCGAGTATGTTCATAGCTGAGGAATCTTGAAGCAGGTAAAAGAGATCAAGCAATTGTAGGAACCTCTTCAAGAGAAGTTTGCCTCATAAAAGGACCAAGAGATGCAGACGCTTGGCGAGCAAAATAAATTTTATTATCACATCTTCGGGGGACAGTGCTGTTCTGAAATGATGAGTAAATAAAGAATTAATACAGAAGAGGATGTTACATACAAAGTGATTACACAAGTGCGTTTGTCTAATGAAAACTCAAACATAATCCAAATCTAAAAAGGAAAATACCATAGGTTGAGTTAGTGAGATATCATCCTTTGATGACGAGTGAACAGGGGAAGAGAAGCTATCCTGGAAATATATTGTGGACAGATAACTACTTAGAGAAAGAAAAATTTCTGAAAAATTACACAAAAGAATATGTCCATAGTAATGGAATCTTGAAGCAGGTAAAAAACTAAAGTGGTTGTAAGAACCTCTTCAAGAGAAGTCGGCCTCATAAAAGGACCAAGAGATGCAGACGCCTGGCGTGCAAAATAAATTTTATTATCACATCTTCGTAGCACAGAGTTCAAACTACCACTGCAATTCTGAAGGATCAACAAAGGAATCATTAATTTAGATGAAAACCCATAAACATAATCCAATCAATTTCTTCGTTTTCCAGAATTTTCTCGGGAGAAACAAAGGAAAGGAAAAGGAAATACCATAGGGAGAAGATGGGTTGGAGAGAGATCATCTTTTGATGCAAAATGAGCTGCGATCATGTGAACTCTGCGCCTCACTGCCTCACTCTCCATTTCTCTTAAGCAAATGAGAACTGAAATGCGAAAACAAAGATAACGATGAATGGCTTTTGCAGCTGAAAGAGGAAAGGATGAAGAATTAAATATCGTGATATTTTTCAGAGAAAAGAACTGATTTTTTTTTAAAAAAAATTGCCGGCGATAAAATAACAGTGATTAGGGGCGGGGCCCATTGAATCTAAATATCTTAGGTCTAATGGATTCGGTGCCACCTGGACCTGAATCCGTCGGATCGGTTATGATGGGACCCGCTTTTTTGTTGTTACTCCCCTGCATTTTCTTGGACCAGAAAAATTATTACAAAATATCCAAACAACCAGAGTGAAAAAGAAAATAATTTTTTAAAAAATTTATAAGTAATATTTAAATTCCTCTGCAATAATAATATGAATGATATTTTCACCTTTCATTTTGTACGGTCTGATCTTCTTAACATCCCGTTTTATTTTTATTATAAAACATCAACTATCGATTCTTATAAATTAAACAGTTAAACATATTAAAGTTATCATAAAATTCAAGTAATTTCAAATATTATCTTTATCAACTACACTGAACTAAAATATTATATTAAGTATTATTTTCTCATACTACCAAAAGATAAATTAAATGCTCCTTAGAAATTTGTAAGTACTTTATAAAGAGGCTCAATAATACTTTTTAGTTGAGCCTTATAATAAGAATCAAAGGGAGTAAAAGCTAATGGATTGAGAATATTAAATAAATTAGTTATATTAGTTATTTACAATGAATATATATTATTTTTCTTAAAATGTCATTTTTAATCTTGACTACGTATGGATATAAATTCCCTTAATGTGTGTAATAAATAGGAATGCTATAGGAAAAAATTATAAATTTGAGAAATAATATAGATTTGAGTTTTATATTTATGATCAAATTTTATCTCTAAATAATAGCTCTTATATTAAAGATTATAACAATTAAGACAATTTAGCTTAACTATCATTTTTTTTTTAAGATAATGAATCATTGAGGTACTTTGAAAAGAACAACTTTAACATGTGAAGCCACCTTAATCAATTGACTTTTGTCATTCCATTAGAAAAAAGTTGGCGTAATTATCGTCATCAATGTTCAAAGGATCAATCCATCTATGCAGAAAAGAACAAACAATATGTTCAAAAGAAAAAATATTCACAATCTTACCTTGATCTTACTAAGCCTAGAGGGCATAGTATACATCATTCAGTTTTGTCTGGCATTGCACTGTATACGCTTTAAGGCACCTTTCTTTCTTTCTTTTTTATACAAAATGCACCTTTCAATCATGAATCCCTTTTGACTTTTCTGTCTTCAATTATATGATACTGTATTTTTCTTAATAAATATTCCCACATGGAGAAACTTGGTGTTTTTGGCCAAAACATTGAGCCGCCTAGAATCTCACTAGGAAATTGACCAAAATAAAAAAAAAAATTACTTAAATAGGGTACTATTCAAACTATTTTTCAGAATAAAACAGTTGGTGGTGTTATTTGACATGACGCCACAAGTGGCGTCGTGTGGGGTGACGCCACACTGTCAGTGGCCCCACAACATGTGATGCCATTAGGACGTCACACACATTATATATTATATAATTTAATGTATATAATATAATAATATATATTATATACACACACACTCACAGATCGACGAGCATACACATTCGGACAAGAGAATTGAATGGAAAATGAAGAATGAGAGAGAAGAGAAAGAAAGAGAGAGAGAGAGAGAAAGTAGTACTCACGTATATTTATTAAAAATAGCGACCATTAAAACATCGTCTTCCCTTAATCCATATAATTGCCCCTCCACTGAGCAGTCTTCAAGCAATGCTTCTCCCTTGAGCTCACCTGTATATGGGTTGGTAGTGGGGGGTGAGATCTTGAAGAAAAATATGATGGATAAAAAATAAAATATGGTGTATGTAATACAATGTACTCATTGGTATTTGACCCATAGATATCTGGTAAATAGTCATGAATTTTGAATACATTTTTATGTTCTCATTATCTCCTTTAATGGTCGCTATTTTTAATGAATATATGTGAGTACTACTTTCTCTCTCTCTTTCTTTCTCTTCTCTCTCATTTTTCATTTTCCATTCAATTCTCTTGTCTGAATGTGTATGCTTGTCAGATGTGTAAATAAGTGTGTGTATAATATAATATATATTATTAATAATATATATTATTATATTAATATAAAATTATATAATATATAAATGTGTGTGACACCACTAGTTGTGGTGCCACTGACAGTGTGGCGTCGTGTTAGGTGATGCCATAAACTACCTTATTTTAAAAAATAGTTTGAACAGTACCCTATTTAAGTAAATTTTTTTTAAAAAAAATTATTTTGGTCAATTTCCCAATCTCAATACTCTTATAAAATAATTAAGTTGTCAAAATATAAATGAGATTTTGAAGTGTTGGTGGAGGATGGGGCTGCTCTCTCGTGCTACTTTGCTCCCTTCTCATACCAGAGATATCAGAGGTTGGAGGGGAGGAGTGTTTAATTTTTTATTTTTTTTTGGGTAGTTGGGACATTTTAGTATTATCATAGTAATAATGTGGGCCCCGCCTCAAAAAGTGTTAGATTAGATTTAATAGTTATAGTTACTTATATCAAAATTTTAAAATTTATAATTATTTTTGTTGATAAAAAAAGTACTTAGTGTTGGGTATAGTTTGGAGAAAATCTCATATATTTTTACTCTTTAATACTTTAAGAAAATATCAGCAAAACAGCTCCTACGCATGGATTTTAACTTCATAAAATTTGTAAGACTTCATATTGTAAGAAACTTAAAATCCAGTTCGTAATAATAATGGTGGGATTCAATTATTTATTTTTAATAAATGACAAGATGCAGTAACACGGTACATGATTGCATCGATCAGTTCATGTAATAGACAGATAAAGACATGAAGGACGTGACTTTAAAATATAAGAAATTCTTTGGCCTATGAAATCAAGTACCATAATATTTTTTTAAAAAAAAAATACTAAACAAAAGCACTATCTTGGTGATGAAATTTGAGGAGTTTACGATATATATTCGATATGTGATAGAAATTTTTTCAACGTAATATACGATATACGCTTATTAGAGGAGTTTTTTTCTAGATTTACATTTTTCTATATTTTTCGAATGTCAACTCCAAACAGGTTCTAAAATGAGATATTGCTTTCGAGTTTTTCTTTCACGCTAGAACTTGCACTGATTCTCCCATGTCCAGCGTTTCTTGTGTTTGTATTTATGATTGATGACAGACCAAAGACTGAGAATATGAATTAAAGCAAAAGTATGATTAGAGGGAAAAGATGATGCATTTGAAACAGTCAAAGCCAAACTAGTATGAAAAGCTAGTCAAGCAGAGGAAGTTGGAAGTTGTCTTGGAAATTATGCCCAGGGTTAATTATTAAATAACTTCCTAATTTGATTTATGAAGATAAATCAATGATTTAATAGATATCATATCTCAATTAGACAAATTGATTTATGAAGATAAATCAAATCAGTTGGTTTCTGATTTGCATTAAATAAATTGATTGGATTGAATCAATTAGACAGATTTAATTTCCAATTCAATTTCAAAATTAATAAGATTGATTTTGAATATTTAATGCAGCTCTTAAGGGTTATAAAATACCCTTAGCTTGTAAGTAATTTGATTATACATACAAGAGAATTCAAGAGCCACAAAGAATCCCTAGAAGAGAAACATGAGACAAAAAGCTTGAAGGCGCTAGCACGCTGCCGTTCGTATTAGAGTGCTGTTCGGTGTGGATACCGGTAGAGGGAGTGGATTTGTAGAGTTGGCTCCTAGAGATTAATTGATCAAGAAGGTGTTAGCCCACGAGTTTGTAAAGCACGCACACAAGTTTGCATAGGTACGGTTTCTAATTACTAACCCGATTTAAACGCTGTTGATAGATCTTCTTCTTGGGATTCGTAATTTATTGGATAAATTTAATTCTGCTGCATGTACGAATCCCAACAGTGGCATCAAAGTCAGATCAATTGTGCGTTTAACTTGGGTTTATATTCTTAATGTGATTATATATGAGATATGTATGCTTAATTGTATTTTGTATGCGTTTAAATCAAAAGTTCACGTTAAAGTTACGATCAGATCGGAAAGATATATATTTTATTGTTAATATGATTAACTATATATATATATTTTTAAACTATATATATAATAACGTGAAATATTATAATAGTTATGATTATTGCCTATGTCAATAACGTGAGAATAGTCAATAACGTGATATGTATCATTATTATGTCAATAGTTATTATAACAACAGTTATAATAACGTGATAATAATATCATGCATTATATATAAATAATGTTATTATCTCAACGTCAATAATGTTATTGTAATATCATGTGTTGCCTAATTAGGTAATAATGTTATTGGGAATTGACATCACGTTATAATTATCATAATTATTAATTGATGGGAATTGAGAATTGACATCATGTTATAATAATTATAATTATTAATTGATGGAGAAATCATGACTTTTTCTTTCATATTGTATGAATTAATACTTGTTGTGATTTACTTTTAAATTGTTTGGGTATGGTGAACAACATGACTTTAGTTTTTACAATGGTTGTAATATTTAAATATGACATGCGAGCCATGCCTCTCTCTAAATATTCTCTATGTAAATTCTCTTCTCATCTCACTCCCCTCGTATGTTGAAACGAGGTTTCTCTTGATGTAATTTTCTTTTCTTATTTAGAGAAGTCCACTCATTGGCTTGAGAGGATTTTAGGTTAGGTGAGTCATATTGTGTCACGTTTTAATTATGCTTTTTGATTAGATCATGACATGTTTATTTTGCATATTGTGTATTGTTTGTATGAGATACAACTATAATTGCATTCATATGAAAATAATTAATTAGATTAAACCCTCCAAATGAAATCTTAAGTCGTAATGCTGTCAATTAATGATTACTTATCAAAGCCTAGATCGCTTATTTGTATGTTCCACCAAAGTGGACGCACTTGAGTTATCTTGGTGAGACAAGAGTGGGTAATGGTAATACTCAACATTCATTATTGTCTTGACTTAATTGAGATTATGAAAACGGTTTTAGATCTCAAGGCATTAGATGGGATTAAACGTGCCGGTCGGTCATATGATGATGAATCCCATAAAGATCTAAGAGTTGCATGTGATGTAATTGGTAAAAGGTTTACCTACCTAAATAACTTGATTTTAAGCGTCCTGCCAAAGCAGACTTAAATTTAAGCGAAATATGGATCTTAGCACACTAGAAATAATATTGAGGGTTGTTAATTCAGTGGGAGATTATTAACTTTGCATATTTTTTTAATTGTAGAATCATGTCAACTAGTAATACCGCTACATTATCACTGCGATTAGTCCTTGAGAAGACAAATTAAATGGGACCAACTTTCTTGACTGGTTTAGAAATTTGAGAATTGTTCTCAAGCATGAAAGAAATGGTATGAAAAAGAAAGGCAAGAGAAAAAGAAAGGGTAATGGCTCAATTGGTAAGACCAAAGAGTCAAATAGGCCTGAAACTAAGCCTGCAACCAAGAAGGCAAAGCCTTCGAAGGACGGGTTTTGCTTCTTCTGCAATGAACCTGGTCATTGGAAGAGGAACTGCAAACTCTACCTTGAAGATCTGAAAAAGAACAAGAAGGATGGCGGGACCATTTCTTCAAGTATTTATGTTATAGATATTCATTTTTCTACTTCCTCTACATGGGTATTAGATACTGCATGTGGTTCTCACATTTGCACAAATGTGCAAGGTCTCAAGGACAGTAGAAAATTGAAAAAGGGCAAAGTGGACCTATGAGTTGGAAACCGAGCAAGAGTTGCTGCTTTAGCCGTAGGCACTTATGAATTAGTTCTGCCCAGTGGGCTTTTGTTAACTTTGAACAATTGCTTTTATGTTCTTGCTTTGAGTAGCAATATTGTTTCTCTTTCTTATTTGGATAAAGAAGGTTTTACTTCCATTACTAGGAATGGTAAATGTTCTATTTATCATAATGACATTTTTTATGCTGATGGTGATTTGCATTTTGGTCATTATTTATTAAATTTAGAATATCCTAGTAATGGACATATCTATAACGTGTCTACCAAAAGGATCAAGTCAAATGATTTGAATCCGACCTACCTATGACATTGTCGTCTAGGCCATATAAATGAAAAACACATTTCAAAACTCCATCAAGATGGATTTCTTAACTCATTTGATTTTAAATCATTTGATACATGTGAGTCTTGTTTACTAGGAAAGATGACAAAGGCACATTTTACTGGGCATAGTGAGAGGGCCACTAATTTATTGGGCTTTATACATATTGATGTGTGTGGACTATTGAATACATCTGCCAGAGGAGGTTATATGTACTTCATTACATTCATAGATGATTTTAGTAGGTATGGGTATATCTGTCTAATGAAATATAAGCATGAATCTTTTGAAATGTTCAAAATATTCGAAAATGAAGTGCAAAACCAACTTGGCAAAACAATTAAAGCATTTCGATCTGATCGGGGTGGTGAATAATTAAGCCAAGAGTTTACTGACCATCTTAGAAGTTGCGGGATCATCTCATAACTAACTCCTCCAGGAACGTCATAATGGAATGGTGTTTCTGAGCGGAGAAATCGAACTCTATTAGATATGGTTCGATCTATGATGAGTCAAACAGATCTTCCGCTGTCCTTTTGGGGCCATGCCCTAGAAACAACTGCGTTCACACTAAATCGTGTTTCAACAAAGGCAGTTGAAAAGACACCATATGAGATATGGAATGGGAAGAAACCTAGTTTGTCATTTCTTAAAATTTGGGGATGTGAGGTTTACGTTAAACAACAAGCCTCTGATAAATTATTATTCATATCCTCAAAATGCCTTTTTGTGGGTATCCTAAGGAAACTAAAGGATACTATGTCTACAATCCTACCGATCACAAAGTGTTTGTTATCTGGAATGGTGTCTTTCTGGAGAAAGAGTTTATTTTTAAAAGAACCAGTGGGAGTAAGGGAGTAAGGTAACCCTTGAAGAAGTTCGAGAGTCACAAAACAATGTAGAAACACAAATGAAAAACAGAGAAGACTCACAACAAGTTGATGAGCCTGCTCTAGTAACACAAGGCCCACGGAGGTCCGATAGGACACGACAAAAGCCTCAAAGATATGTACTTCTAACTACTGAAAGTCGTGATATCTTGCTCATTGAGCAGAATGAGCCAACTACCTATCAAGAAGCCATAATGGGACCAAACTTCGAAAGATGGCTAGATGCCATGAAGTCTGAAATGCAATCCATATACGACAATAAGGTATGGACCTTAGTCGATCCACCTGAAGGTGTAAAAACCATTGGGTGTAAATGGGTTTTCAAGGAGAAAACTGACATGGATAGCAAAGTAAGTGTCTTCAAGGCACGACTGGTTGCAAAAGGATTCACTCAAACTCATGGTGTGGACCATGATGAAACTTTTCCCTAATTGCAATGGCCAAATCAATCAGAATCCTTCTTTCCATAGCAGCATATTATGACTATGAAATATGGCAGATGGACGTCAAAACAGCCTTCCTTAATGGAAAGCTACTTGAGGATGTATACATGACACAACCTGAAGACTTTGTGTGTCCAGAGGACTCTGGTAAAGTTTGTAAGCTTCAAAGATCTATTTATGGATTGAAGCAAATATCTCGGAGCTAGAATCATCGTTTTGATGAAGTAGTCAAAGAGTTTGGATTCATTCAAAACATTGATGAACCTTATGTTTATAAGAAGGTTAGTGGGAGCATAGTTGTATTTCTGGTGCTTTATGTAGATGACATCCTACCCATTGGGAATGACATCCCTACCTTGCAGAGTGTCAAGTCTTGGTTAGGAAAGTCTTTTTCAATGAAAGATTTAGGCAAAGTCACTTATATCCTAGGGATCAGGATCTATAGAGATAGATCCAAGAGGCTGATAGGCCTATGTCAGAGCACATACATAGACAAGATACTGCATAAATTCAGTATGCAGGATTCTAAAAGGGGTAATTTGCCCATGTCTCATGGCATCCATCTCAGTAAGGATCAGTGTCCTAGTACACCTGATCAAAGAGATCGTATGAGTAAGATTCTATATGCCTCTGCCATCGGATCTATCATGTATGTCATGTTATGTACTCGACCAGATGTCTCATTTGCCTTAAGTATGACCAGCAGATATCAACAAGATCCCGGTGAGGGTCATTAGACTGCTGTCAAGAATATCCTGAAGTACTTGAGAAGGACTAAGGACTTGTTCTTGGTATATGGTGGCTTGGAGGATGAGCTTTGTGTGACTGGTTACACAGATGCAAGCTTCCAAACTGACCAAGATGATCTAAGATCGCAGTCAGGATATGTATTCCTATTAAATGGTGGTGCGGTAAGTTGGCAGAGCTCAAAGCAGAGCACCGTAGCTGATTCTGCAACAGAAGCTGAGTATATAGCAGCATCGGATGCAGCTAAGGAAGCCGTTTGGATTAGAAAGTTCGTTACTGAACTAGGGGTGGTTCCTACCATCTCAAATCCAATAGACCTGTTCTGTGACAACAGCGGGGCTATTGTGTAGGCCAAGGAGCCTAGGTCACATCAAAGGACCAAGCATATACTCAGGCGCTTTCATCTTATCAGAGAAATCAATGATAGAGGTGACATAAAGATATGCAAAGTACCAGGAGAAGACAATGTTGTTGATCCTCTTACTAAGTCGCTTGCATAGATAATACATGAACGTCATGTAAGGAAAATGGAAATTAGGGAAATTAATGATTGTACCTAGTGCAAGTGGGAGTATTTTGTTGGAAAGACTAATCATTGTACTTTAAACATTATTGTTATTTAAAGTATTCTCTTTTAGTTATCATTTCATTAGCATGTTTATATTGATAACTGTATCCTTGGATATATTTTATAGATTATCCTAAATGTCCCTGGTCAGTCATCTACATGGGAGCGAAGATGAGATAAGACCAGTATGACTTTGATGAGGTATGGAGATATGAATCAAAGTCATGGGCACTTGTAAGAGTACAAGGTGCTAGACCGACCCATTATGAGAAAGCTACATGGATTTAGTCATAAGCTTATCTCATGTATAACTGCGTCACAATGCCCTTTGACCTGAGATCATCATGGATTTCTACATGAGAGTCGCTGATCTTTGACCTAGTCAAAAGTCACCTTTAACTGGGTGATGATAAAGGCTTGGATCAAGATAAGTGCTTTCATGCAGAGGAATGTGAGTGGTCAAAATGGAATTTGTCCCTCACATTTGTAGAGAGATAATACTGGGCCCCTCGATGAGTGAGTCTAAGAAATGTATGGCCATACTATGATGGAAAAGAGTTTCCATTTCAAGTATTAGACTACTCAAGAATCGAGAAAGTAATGGTCAAGAAAAGGAAGTTGACATTATCCATGCCTCATCCTTGACCAAATTATCGCGTGACAAAAGGGACGTGACATGGTTGTATGATAGGTTGTATCGAAAATCGATCCTTATATGAATTGGGTAGTCGCAATGTCTTGCTAGAGGCCGCTTGCGACTTGTGGGCTAGTACAGTATTAGCCTGCTGCCAATCTCATGTGAGCCTACAGGGTCACACACAAGAATAGCCTAACATGAGCTGTAATGACCAAATTCATTGAATCTAAGATATGTCTAAGATTTAATGAATACAACGTTTTATCTAGGGAGGATATATATCTAATGATTGCACCTAGTGCAAGTGGGAGTCTGTTAGAAATTATGCCCTAGGGGCTAATCATTAAATAACTTTCTAATTTGATTTATGAAGATAAATCAATGATTTAATAGATATTATATCTCAATTAGACAAATTGATTTATGAAGATAAATCAAATCAGTTGGCTTCTGATTTGCATTAAATAAATTGATTGGATTGAATCAATTAGACAGATTTAATTTCCAATTCAATTTCAAAATTAATAAGATTGATTTTGAACATTTAATGCAGCCCATAAGGGTTATAAAATACCCTTAGGTTGTAAGTAATTTGATTACACACACAAGAGAATTCAAGAGCCATAAAGAATCCCTAGAAGAGAGACGTGAGACAAAAAGCTTGAAGGCGCTAGCACGCTGCCGTTCGTGTTAGAGTGCTGTTTGGTGTGGATACCGGTAGAGGGAGTGGATTTGTAGAGTTGGCTCCTAGAGATTAATTGATCAAGAAGGTGTTAGCCCACGAGTTTGCAAAGCACGCACACAAGTTTGCATAGGTACGATTTCTAATTACTAACCCAATTTAAACGCTGTTGATAGATTTTCTTCTTGGGATTCGTAATTTATTGGATAAATTTAATTCTGCTGCGTGTACGAATCCCAACAAGTTGCATGCTGAATAACTTCCATGATAACCTCCTGAGGTGAGGAATTGAGGAAGGAATACCATCATAATCTCTCGTCATGGTTTAAGGGGGAGAGAGAGAGAGAGGGACTTGAGAGGAAGAAAGGGTTGATTGAGATGAGGGGAGCACTTGACATGTGGATGCTGGGGGGTTTTAAAGAAGGGAAAGTAACGGCTGTTTTGCACAGCTAACGACCATGACGTTTTTGCTCCTTAAAGTTTATGGTATTCTTCTTACACCTAAAGTTTATTTATGATACTAGCAGTTCTTGAGGGGGAAACAATGAAAAAAAAAATAAAATAAGAGTATTAGTAAGGGAAAATTCCATATAAACACCATATGAATTTGCAAAACCCCGAGAAACCACTGAATTTGTAAAAAAAACTAAAAGATGACAGACTTTTGAGGGTTATACAAATTCTGTGAAAAAGACATTGTGCCCTTCATTGGCGGAGCCACATATGTTTTTATGGGGGCACCCATAAAATAATTATATATATATATATATATATATATATATATATATATATAGACACACATACACACACACATATACATATAAATTGAGAGAATTTAGTAACAATATGTATGGATAGTATAGTTGGTTAAGACTTCATATTTTTAGCTTAAGGTCGTCGGTTCAAACTTCCATCTTCTCTTTTACTTTTTTTCCCCTTTCCCCTTTATGTAGGTGTTTGGTGTTAAACCTATCGAAAGTGTCGTGCTCTCTAGTGGATAGCCTTTTTTGAGGCATGCTGAAGTTGGAGTGCCAGTTTGTAACTATCCTTCTCTTATTCCTTTGCTCTGTGATGAAAGGATGATAATAAGTCTTATTTGTATTGAATATTGGCATGACACAACTTCCTTTTCTGCTTTCTTTTGCAGATTGGTTTGCTTCAAGAAATAACTTTATCCTCTCGAATCTTTTTGGAGGTTGATGCAACACTCAAGGCTAAGCAGATGAAGGCTAATGTAAATGAATATATAAAGGTAATATCCCACCTTGTGATTTTCGTTTATGATGAATTGAAGAAGAAGCCAGCATTTTGGTTTGCTTGCTCACCTTCCAGTTATTATAATTCTTCATTCTTTGATTTCTTATAGGTTCCAAGTTCCAACATGTTCTTTAATCTTGTCAAACTTTTTTTCTTCCAGAAAATGTCAATGATACAATCTTAATGTATTTAAAATTCCTTCCAGAAAATGTCAATGATACAATCTTAATGTATTTAAAAATTTTCTTAAAAAAAAAAATTCGTGGGCGCTGCCCCCAAACCCCTGAACCCCTATACTAATTGTGCACCCATTAACTCTAAATCATGGCTCCGCCCCTGGTGCCCTTTAGTAACTTACTTCTGCGGGAATCAGGTCACACTTCATTCTCATTCAAATCTTCCGAGCAAAAAAAAAGAAAAAAAGAAAATCTCATTGAAATCCATTTGACGATTAGCCTGCCCTAGAGTCACCCACTACTGTCGCCGTTGCTGCCATCCCCGTGTACGCTAGTTTCGCCACTGCCATCAGGTATCTTCTGGTATATACTCCTTTTTCTTGGTATATACTTGAATACGATAAAGGGACAAGTTTTGTTGCTTGAAGATTTTTGAAGAACAACATTTTTTATTATGGAAGTTTCCTAGAGCATGCCCCTAGTCATGCTCGAGCATCCATCTAGTGTTAGTTCTCTATGGGTTTTGATGATAACAATCAATTGTAAAACCAAGGTTGAAGTATTGGCTCAAGAAAGCAGAAACTTGCTAAAAGAGGAAATACTCGAGTTTCAGTAGGAAAACTCGAGTATTGAAATTTCAAAGAAAAGCTCAATGCACTTGACTAAGGACAATACCACAATATTCAAATGAATACTCGAGTATTGGAGCTTACAGAGAGCTTTGCAAGTTTTCCATAAAGGAAAACTCGAGTATTGATATGAATACTCGAGTTTAAGCCTATGTGACTCTTCAAACATATTTAACTGAAATGGAAAACCTTGATTTGGAAAACCACAGTTTCGAAAACTACAATTTGGAATTTGAAAAGATAGTTTTCCAACTTGGCTCCAGAATTCAAATATTTTCATTTTCAAATGAAAACTAGAGTATCACATTAGAATACTCAAGTATTGAGCCAAGCAAAGATGTTTTAAAAGTATTATCATTTATGAACTACAGTTTTGGAAACTTTAGTTTAGCACTTTCTAAGATAATCTCTGAGTGTCAAAACTAAGGAGAAAACTCGAGTATGGAAACTGAAACCCGAGTTTTGAGCCATATAGAGAGCTATCAAGATTTCTAAGCCTTCAATACTCCGGTATAGGATGAAAACTCCGGTTTTGATGTTTTGGACAATTATCTATCAAGAGTCCAAAACTCAAGTATTGGTTGAATACTCGAGTATTGGCTTGAGTTCATCAAGAACACCAAAGCTCAAATCGCGAGTCTCGTCTTTGGAAGGAGAATACTCGAGTATAGACACAGATACTCGAGTATAGGCTTAAGTGCATAGTGACAAATTTGAGTATTGTTACACAAACTTGAGTATTGGTCGCGCCTTCTGATAATTCAAATTTGTGAAAGCTGTGTAATGTTTATGGAATGATTCAAATGATTTATATTCTTAATTATCATCATTACCAGATATGTTTAATGTGTTTGCTAGTGTATTTCAACCCAATTACAGATGATTCAAAGAGATTAAAGGCGTTGTTATTATACAAAGCAATGTCTTGTCAGAAGCATTAAATGCAAGGCCACCTAACCAGCTATACTTTGATCTACCAAGGCTTACACGAAGCAAAAGGGGTAAAGAGCCATACACCTAGCTCTGGACTGACACTTCCAACAGATATAAACGGCTAGAAGTCACCCTCTATCAAAAAGATCAAAGTCCAAGTTAAAGAGTAGAGAGAGAAGAGACCAAAGTGCTTGCAGTTGATAAGAAGCCTCACTAATAGTCAAATGGATACCTGCAACGGTCATTAACTACACTCTAATTATAAATAGAGTTACATTCAATTCTCTCAACAAGAACAACAGAGCAGAAATTGATTAAGTATTAATTTTGTTCAACTACTCTTAGAGTTTTTGTACAGAGTATCGGTTGATACTACTTGAGCTTCAGTGATTAATTTATCTACTCTTTTAGAGAGTACTTCATTTGTATTATCATTTGATTGTAACAATCTCAAGTCGGGGGACTTGAAGATTTGGGAATCATTGATTACAATTTGTAAGGGGGAGCAAGTTCTAGAGAGAGAATTGCTTCAGAGTTACAGAGTGTGTAATCAAGTGATTTAGTGAAAAGCTCAGGGTGCCTGAGGACTGGACGTAGGCCAAGGAATTGGGCCGAACCAATATAAACTTTCGTGCATTGTTGTTCTTTCCTTCTCATTGAGTTTACCCGATTTATCACAATAGGGGCAAAACTTGCGAAAATTTTTCAGAATCCCCAATTCACCCTTGCTCTTGGTGATTCAGCTCCTCTTTCATCTAGTTCCTTGAGTAACAAGTTGCTAGTGCTCGAGCATGACTAGAGGGACACATGGAGAGGAAGCTGACTTTCAATGCCTTTGCTTGAGCATGAATTCTCATATGCTCAAGCATGATAACTTCATGCTCAGGTACAGGCACTTCCTAGTTAGACAATTTCATTTTGCTCTCATGCTCAAGCAGCCTTCATTGCATGTTTGAGCAAGACATAAAATTTTACCTTTTTTAAAAGTGCTCAACCTTGCTCGAGCATAGTGTGTCTTGCTCGAGCAAGCCATCACATATGTAACCTATCTCTTAACATACTTAAAGGGTAAGGGCAGTGTGGTCATGTTGCATGAATTTCCATAACCCTCAATAGTCTTTGTTACTTCTCAGTTTTTTTACAAATTCGGTGGGCTTCTGGGGGTTTTGCAAATTTAGATGGTATTTATATGGAACTTTCCCTATTAGTAAACTCTAAATACTCTAAAAATTGTCTTATATTCTTAAAAATATGAAATGAAGCAAGTATATCATAATTTACTTAAAAAAATTTAAGCTTGATATTATTATTAGTATCTTTCTATTTTAGTTTTTTCGCTGTCCGAACTTGATAGTTATACTTATATCTTGCAATTATTATCATGATATGGTTTTTCCTTCACCATTTTATTTTTTTTTTAAATTTTTTGGAAAGTTTTGATTTTATTTTATATGCTTTAACTCTACAGGGGAGTCTGGGAGAGGGGGAAAATGGAAAAAGAAAAAAAAAAGATAAAGATAAAAAGTAATTCACCCAAACTAATCTGACAAACAAACAGCTAGCTCAACGAAATCTTCTCTCTCCCATTTTCTCCATTGATCTATCAGGTTAGTTCTATGCTCACCTTCCTGGACTTTCATGTTGATCAAATTCTGGCTTCATTATAATGCATTGATGATAATTGAATGTGATAGAGAGTTGAACGGCAGTCTTCCCCCCTGATTTGCTCGAATATGAATGCAAGAACGAACGATGCCTTTTATCTTCAATTCCTGAATTTTGTTTTGGTCGCATTCTTCGAGTTTGGCAAGCATGAGCTGAATTTGGTGGAACTGGGATTTTGTATGTTATTTATTTTTTAATCACAACGATCTGCATTGTTGAATATAAAAATACAACGTTCGTTTATTTTCAATTCTTTCTTGTTGATAAATTTCCTTGAAGTTTTCCCCAGATCATGGCATTTTTCTCTTGGGTATAACTGTTACCTGTGACCCAGTACTTTGACATTAATTGGATTCATATTTAATTAAATAAAAACAACTCGAAAGAATTCTTCCCTGTGTCTCACTACAAAGCATATACGCCTGTTGTGTTGTATACGACACTCTGACATATGAACATATTTTAAATTGCATCTAAGCATTATACCATATCTTTGTGTCTTCATATGTGTCATATTTTGTATGTATAAGTGCTTTTTAGATAGTTTCTCTGCGACAGAATTTGTGTCAATGCTAAATTCAGATGTAACTTTGATAGTTACAGTGCAAATTTTGACTTGTGCAGATAATGTTGGAGCCTTTAGATTAAACTAATGAAGAGCACTGGAGTCTAGAGCAGTTGCTTCTTTTAGATTGATATATTATATTGATATCTTTATGATGTGAAGATGGTTGAACTATAGTTACTGGTTATTTGTTCATTCAGATATCCCATGCCTGAACAGTGGTTCATATGCTAGCAGTGTCAAAGTTGACTCATGTCATCATGCTTGGTGGCAAGTGATGATATTAATAAACCATTAACTGGCCTGATTTGTATTGGTGTACATAAATGGATATAGCTCAATGCACAGAAGGAGATGGTACAGCATGACTTGGATTCAGAAATAGAAGATTTAAAAAAAAGAATCAGTAACAAATATAGTGGAAGCCTTTTTTTTTAGAGCTTTTATTTTCAAGTTGGTGTGATGGTGGAATGGTCAATGTGAATTAGCAGTTTGGTAATGCGGATGGGATAGAAGAATATTTTGATTTTGAATATCTTTTCTTTGAAAGGAATGAGCCTCAAAGTAAACCTTTAGGGAAAGAGAGACTCTTTGCATTAAGAGATTGTGCGAATGAATGGTACGGGCAACATGGATAATGAATCTGTTCATTTAAGGGCTACTGGAACTGAGAAGCATGTGCCTTTTGATATTGAAAATGGGACTGGAAGGGGTACAATTGGTGTTGGCTCCCCTATTTCTGTAAATTCTCATGGATCATTGGAAAAAATCTCGAGGAATTCGTTTTCTGTTTTAAAGACATTGTTTTTCATACTTTTATGGTACTCTTGCAGCCTATTTTTGACCTTGTAAGTTCCTTCTAATAGATGCCCTGCTTATAGTCATTCCTGATACAAACTCTCGTTCCTTTATTTCTTATTCTGAAATGGTTTGAGCAGGTATAATAAAACTCTGCTGGGAAATGATTTGGGGAAGTTCCCAGCTCCTTTATTGATGAATACTGTTCACTTTGCAATACAAGCTGTGGTATCAAAATTTATTACTTACTTTTGGTCTCATAAATTCCCAAATAGCGTTGCCATGTCCTGGAGGGATTACTTTTTGAGAGGTAAACTTTCAATTGTCCTGTAATTCTTATTCTGAATTTTTATGACTCATCTTATTTTGAAGTGGGAGAAATTAATATAGAGTAGATGATTGACCTAGGAATCAACCAACGGATATCATGAATCAAGGAGGAAAGTGATAAAATAAACACATAATAAATATAACAGATATATAGAAGTAAAAAAGGAAAGAAATGAGTAACTATGATGCTAAAATTCCATATGATAACAGAGGGCAATCAGGAAATGAAAAAGCCCATAATTATGAGATTCTAACATATTCCTTTCTTTCTCTTTTCTCTCTTTTTAGTTTGTTATGCTGGCTAGGCAAGCCAAATCATTTTTAAACTCATTTCCTTCTTATGAGTATTTCTGACTCTTGTTTTTTTTTTTTATATGCTTGGCATCTTATAATAATGTGTTTCTTTAGTTGTAAGTGGTGATACCTATAATGGTTAATTATACTGAGACGTTGGGTGCTAATTTGGTTTTCTCTTTCCGTGGAGAAATGGTTTTTTCTATTTGCAAGAAAAGAACACATGGATAAACTAAAAATTTTAACTAAGAAAACAAAAACTGTTTTTGGCTTGTTCTGTAAAACTTGAAAATTTTCCCACACAAAGTTCTTCAAACAAAACCAGTTCTTGTTTATTTCTTGAGGCTTAATGTTTGCAAATGTTCAAAACTCCTTGATTGTCCCTGTTGAGCCATTGGACTTGCCACTTTTTCTGTTAAATTTTATTTTTCATCTATCAAGCTGTTCTCCCCCACTTGCACTTTTATAGTTTTATAATAAAATTTTAACTACTGATTATATTAACTTTTCTATCAACTAATGCCACAGATGGACTTTGCCTTTCACAGTTGTACCGACTGCTCTTGGAACAGCAATGGATATTAACCTGAGCAATGCATCTCTTGTTTCCATCTCCGTGACATTTGCTACAATGGTTGGTGATATTTCTTTTCTTTTCATGTAGCATGAGAGGAGGAAGGT
Organism: Acacia confusa; assembly: GCA_037074495.1. Taxonomy (NCBI): domain Eukaryota; kingdom Viridiplantae; phylum Streptophyta; class Magnoliopsida; order Fabales; family Fabaceae; genus Acacia; species Acacia confusa. The sequence goes on along the minus strand of CM073506.1, from coordinate 3,384,866 downwards.
CAATTCATTGTTTAATTTCTTTGAAAAGTTACTAAATTCTCAGCGTTTTTGTTTTAATTGTTGTTGAGGTAACTTCATCTACATTTACCTTTTATTTGTTGTTGCAGTGCAAATCTGGTGCTCCAATTTTTCTCCTTCTGTTTGCTTTTGCTTTCAGGTATTTTTTTCTTGTTCCATTTTATCTTCATAGCCTATCTGATTGAGGAATAACAGGAGAAAAATACTTTTCATTGATTGATTTTGGAATACAAGCTTCAGATATACAAAAAGGTCCTGAAGTCAAAGGCAAACGCAAACTTACTGGGATATGAAAATAATTAAAATCCATATACTCATATACAACTCAGCTAAGTCAATAAAGTAAAATATTCTCATTAATGATAAAGTGTGCACATGGCCGCACTAATTTTGTAATTGAATGATTAAAAAGAAGTTGAACATTAAAAAATGTGAGGTGTTGAATTACTAAGACGGGGGAAGGAAAGACTGTCTGACTGTTGATAGGATGATATATTTTGACAATGAAGTCTTGTCCCACATAGAAGACAAAATTAGTTATGTGGTGTAGAATTGTATGCCAAAGGTTATTGATCTCATAAGCATGGTAAAATTGTGTCATTGAAAGCACATGATTAACCAGAACCGCTAGTGTGTACTCTAAGTTACTTCTAAGAATGGAAACTTTCAAGACCATGGTTTGCTTATTATCTCAAAACCCTGTGAAACTTAAGATTGTTGGAACCTTCAACTTTCAGGAATTCCACCTTCTTCTTTGCCATTCTTGGATTGGATTGTCATAAGTTCTAGCAAACTCTCAATTCTTAAGTAATGTGTTTAATCAATTTTTCATATTTTCTTAGGTTCTTTTACTTCTAGTTTGCATATATCTTCCTAGTTATTCTTACATTGTTCTGGAGTCACTTTTATTTGTTATAAGTTGTTTTGAGTATTTGGTAGATCTCATTTGTGTGGTTTGAGTTTTGGGAAGTTCTTGTTAATTAACTTTCGAAAATGTTGGAAGATTGAGGAGACAACTTGCTTTTGCTGTTCTTTACTTCATTTATTTGGGAGTTTCCTAATGCTCATATTTTCTGGGTGCTTCATTGTCCTTACTGCTGCTCAGGCAGAGTATACTTTCAATGACTCCTTTTGCTTCAATGCCAATGCTTTCTTAAAAGGAACCTCTAACAAATCTGCAGAGGGATTAAAGAGTGTATTTTGCAATGATAAGTTTGTTTAATTTGTAGCACTGTTTTTACTTTCCATTATAAGATGGATATATTATTTTTCTTTTTATTGGTATGATGGATTAGTGAGCTCAAATAATTGATAGATCGTATACCCAAAGGTGAAAAACACCCTGCTTGGTCCAAATGCCATAGCAATAATCTAACCCAATTGTCATGTGATGACATGAAATTCAAGTTAGTTTTAGTGTTTTACAATGGCATCTTGTGTTCTATGGTGGCTTTTGACAATTCCAATGTCCTAATATGTTATCTCCAATATTCCTGATCAAATTGTTTTGCTCAATATTGCTATACTCTACAAGATGTCTATTATGTTTAATAGTCTCATAAAATATAAACTTTTCTCCTTTATTTTCGTTGCAAGTGGAAATGACATTCTAATTCATTTTTAATAATATTTTAAAAAAATTATTCTGCTGCTTGGTATAGATTACAACATGCCGTGCTTATTGTTTAAATGCTTTGAACTTTCCCGTATGCTCTTTTACTTTGGGTGGATGAAATGTTTCTATTACTGTCTGTCACCTGATTTCTGCCATTTAATTAAAAATATTGATCGCAAGGTTGGAGGCACCAAGCTTTAAACTATCGGGCATCATGACAATTATCTCTGTTGGGATACTAATGACAGGTATAAAATGACCCTCTCACTTTCACTCTTACTTTCACAATTCAATAGGCATTGAGTTTCATAGGAAAACTCAGCTTCAGTTCAGTTATGTCTGCATACAAGTTCATTGGTTAGGAAAAGGGAGACTTTTCCCAGGTCCCTCGGGAAGAATGCTGGACAGAATAATTATTGTCCAAGATTCATTTTCAGTATTAAATAGTTCAAATATCATCCAGACAGGAGTTTTTTTTTTTAAAAAAAAAATAATAATAAAATAAAATAAAATAAGGGGTAACCACACTAAATTTGCCCTCAAACCCCAGCAGGATTGAGCCCACAACCTTCTTCTACTAGAAGGATTTTCATGCTGCTATGGCAGAATTGAGAATAGATCGGTTTTTTCAATGACAGAAATGGTTTGCATACAATATATTTGAACATTTATCGGAATAAAAAATGACATATAATTTCTTCCTCATCCCATGCAGATTTCAAGTTGGTGAAAAACAATGGTTTTCCTTTCAGTTATTCATATAAATTATAGAATTGTGATAAGAAGTTAAAACACTAAAAAAATTATGGATTTATTTTGGTTATGAAGTTTTATTTCTTAGAATGTTAATTATATACCCTTGCAAAACCACCACTTGCCCAGCCCTCTTGATTCTTCATTTTCAAATGAAATTTACCAATTGAAAATTTGTAGCTTCAATCTTGAGCTTTGTTTCGGTGCACTGTAGTTGCCAAAGATACAGAGTTCGAAATTTGGGGATTCATACTAGTTATGCTTGCTGCTGTTATGTCTGGTTTTCGCTGGTGCATGACGCAGATCCTTTTGCAAGTATGATATCTGCGTTCTTATTTCTCTTTAAGGCTGCCTTTTTTTTATGTATTTACACATATACAAATGTTATTGTTTCTTTCTATTTCCTCCTTTAATAACTAAAAATTTTTACTCCATGTTTCTGGATTGGAACCTGATTTCATTCTCTTCGTGCATGTTGTCATCAAAAATTAATCTGAAAGAAAGAAGCATACGGTAAGTTCGTTTCATAATTCCATTCCTATAATTTTATGTCAAATATTGTTATACAATACTTTTATGATGTTTCAAATTCGCATTCTCACTTAAGACCATCATTATTCAATTCATGCATAGACATTGGTCAATTTGTAAAATTCCGTCTTTTATTTGAAAAGATAATGACTTGTTTGATTCTGATAAAATTTGAGGCAGTTCAACTATCTTTTTAATGACAACGTAGTTTTACTTTGCATTTCTGGAAAGAAAGAAGTAACTTCTCGAAGCTTGATGATGGTGTAGAATTGTTGATGCAGAAGATAACAGTTTTAGGCATGTAGTTGCGATAGTTGAGAAAACATTTGTTTTTTTTTTTTTTTGGCTTAACCATTTTGCTTCACTGTACCACAATGTTAGTCCAGCATGTTAGCCTGAAGAGTTTAGCAAACTAATTTCCACTTCATTAGAGGTTAAGGACACTCTGTCAAGAATCTATTGTCCTTATAGATTAAGCTTTCAATTATAGGCCCAAATATGATTAGTATTAATATCTCTAACATGCCAGCTCACGCAAGAGCCATTTGACCATGAAATCTAGACCATTTGGTCCGGTGGTTCCCAATACCTATAAAGAACCCATTCAACCAAAAACCTTAAGCTGTTAAGAGAAGGCCCATAAGTGGTTTTTGTTATCTTCTATTCCATACAACTTTGACTCTAGTTGAAAAGCTGATGTGTCCACTATGGTAACTTTAATTTTAAGAAAAGGATATTGTCAAATAAAATGTCAGAGAAGGAGAATAGCTTTATTGGCATAGAACTAATTTTCCCTTCTTCTGCCTATGTCAGATTTATAGAGCAATTGAACCGTTTTTCATTAGCAATCAGGTTTTGGCAGAGTAAATACTTTTGAAGCAAGTCTTTCTTAAAATTTTGTATTCCTGAGTTAATATGCCTGAAAAGCTGAACCAAATACAGGAAGGCGCAGATCAATAAAGGAGCATGCCATTCTAGGAATTTTATATTTAAGAATAGATTCTTGATCATTTAGTTCTAGCAGAAGTTTGTTTATGAAAACTACAATACATGATATAGGATAAATTTTGGGTTTGAGTTTAAATAGATGAATTGATATGTTGGTGTCCCTAGGTTGTAGGAACGTTTTTTTTTTTTTTTACCAAATAGGTTGTAACTATATTTTCAGGTTTTCTACATAGACATTCTTGGGATTGAAACTCATAAAATCTTAAACCTTTACTGATGTATGTTAATATTTAGACAAGGATAAGAATTAATTAACTCATTCGTCAGTCGGGGGTGATTGATTATTTTGGAAACTTAGAGGGGCAGAATTCTCAGTGAATTGCCATTTTCCAATCTTCTATTGTTTGAACGCTCTTCCCTTCATTTTCTTAATCAATGTTTAATTTCCAGTTAGAACTTATTGGTGCTGTTACCTATTGCCAAAAATCTGACATGATTTTTTAAAAATAAATTTAGGTCTCAAAAATCCACTTACCTTGATGAACTATGTATCGCCAGTAATGGCACTGGCAACAGCTCTTCTTTCTTTTGCCATGGATCCATGGGACGAGTTCCAACATAACAATTACTTCAATAATCCATGGAGTATTAGTCGAAGTTTCTTGCTTATGATTTTTGGTGGAGCACTTGCCTTTCTGATGGTAGGATTTTATCCTTTATTATACTTATATGCTTAATTTACGTAGTAGTATTTTATCTGTCATTAACAAGCTCTTTTTTATTTTAAATGTCTATTAGTAAAATTTGGCCTGTTTCGTTAAACATATGGATCTTGTTCTTGCTGCAGGTATTAACTGAATACATTCTTGTCTCTGTAACTAGTGCAGTCACAGTCACAGTAGCAGGGGTGGTCAAGGAGGCTGTCACTATTTTGGTATTTAACTATTGTAAAATGATCTCCATTTGTTGATGTGAATCTTAATCATTGTTTCTTGTTAGTTTATAGCGTGTTATTTATAGACTAACTGTACTAAGTAAAACATTATTGTTCATCAAATAGTTATGACATGATATTTACTGCTTGAAAACATGCTTTCATTGAACCTTTATATCAGTGACTTACTCCATAATTGCATTATTTTTCAAGCAATGCAATTGAGTTTGTGATAGACATTAAGATATCATGTGATGCGTAAATCCTATATTGGTTATTATTTGGTTGGTTCTCACACCTTAATAGATAGCTTTTGGGGGAGGGTGCCTTACTCTACTTAGGGGCCAATCAGTTGGCACCAAATCAGTGGTTGTAAAACAGGCTACCTGCAAAGGATTTTTAACCAGTGAGCAGGCCAAGTGAAGTATCATAGAGTGTAGCAACAAAAAATGCATGTCGAATAGAAACTTCTTCTATTAGGAAATCACTAGAAACTGAAAAATTGGATTTACTAGAAAGCACTTCAGTAGAAGGGTAAAGATTTATTAATTATCATGCCAAACGGCTTCCATGGTTGGTTAAATTCACATTAGAATCTTTCTTGCATGTCACTTCATGAAGTGATGTTCCATGTGATTGTTTTACTCTTGCCTATTGGACAAGAATATTGAAAACAGTTATTTTATCTATCACAAAAATATGGACAAAGTTACTTTATGCTGTCAAATGTCAATGAAAATGAACAAAAACTGGGGTCTTAAATTGGTATTTTAACCTTTATGTTCCTTAAAGATATTTATCATAAGTGAGATTGATAATGTAATTAACACAGAAGCCCAGGGGTGTTTGGGCCATTTGCTAAAAAAACTGCCTATCTCTGTTACTCTTCCTGAAAAAACAGTGATTTTTCTAAAAATAAAAACCCAGTATAAATTATTTACCTAGTTTGATGAAAATTTGATCATGATGCTGACAATGATTGTAAAGGAAGAATCAAACTTGTTAAAGACTTTCGATAAATAGGTGCTTCAACATAGTGTCTTGTTATTTTAATATTCTCTTAGTATTTATTAAGAGATCAATACGCTCTTCAGATTGCAATTCTGTTAAAATATGTACCGGTGTATTACATGTATAGCTATATGATCAAGTATTATGATTTCCATTAGTTTGTTATATTGTTTATTTATTTTACTTAAATATACTCATACTGTGATCTGTGGTCAGACTCTGATGTTTACTTGCACTTGATTTACTGGTTTCATGTTGTTTGTATGTAGGTTGCAGTCTTCTACTTCCATGATGAATTTACTTGGTTAAAAGGATGTGGTCTCATCACTATTATGGTTGGGGTCAGTTTATTCAATTGGTACAAGTAAGTTCTCAGTATCTATATCTTTGAAGCAACAGGTTACATCGCCCAAGTACTTGTTGCTTCCCTTTCATTTTATACACTGATACTTTGGGGCAAAAGTTTTATTTTCTTAATACTGGTCTTATGAAATATTTCCTGTTTTCAAAATGCATGCCAATTTGCTGTACCAAGAATGGGACAATTGAATCCGCTTTTTTGTTTTCCATTTTCATTTTTTTTATCAAATTCTATCTGGAAAATGATTAAGTCCATGAATTACACAATAGTTTATATCACGTACAACGATGCAACTGAACTTTCAGATACTTGCACTAATCAATACAATTTACTAACGTGTTTTCCCAAGTCATATTGGTGTGTCTCAGTTATAACACTTCTTTGAATGTTTTAAATTTCAGATACTGGAAGCTTAAAAAAGGCCACGAAGTTGAAGATCTTACGGGAGGGTCACCAAGAGATTCTGTGGCAAATTATGTCATCCTTGAGGAGGAGGAGGAGGAACATGATAGGTAGTATTTGAAACCCTTTACAATTCTATATGATGCAAAATTGCAAATCATAGTGTGATTATCCATGCAACATGTTAGAAATGCTCTCAATTAATCAATTTACCATTTGGTCTTCTGTTAGTGGTCGCCATTCACAAAAGTGCTTACAACTTCAAACAACCGCCTGTATCTTCATTTACTGGAAATTTTAGCTTTTTCCAATGTATTTACTTTGAGTCATTGATTTAATAACAATCTCAGTCAATTTTCTATATATCAGTTGAGCCCAATGAATACTGATTTCTGGGCCCACGGAGGATAAAATTCAGCTGATGATTTAGTGGATGAAATTTCAGCTGTATGCTCATCTGATGCATTGTAGCCTTTCTATAGTTGGACCTTCTTTTATTTGGATACCATAGCATAGTTTTTGTACTCTAAAAGATGGCTTTGCATCTTTTCTGGTTTCATTTAAACGACAAGCCTCAAAAAAATTTATGGGAGCACATAATATATGATGAATGTTTGCTTAAGCACATATAGGATTAGATGATGTTTGAATTCTCTCAATTATAAGTGGAATAATAATTTATCTTGAACCCCCAAGATTAATTGAATGGTCAAATTTTGTTCAAATTAATTGTAAGTTTCTTACAATTGGGAGAATGAGATATAGCTTAACTTGGTTTGCCTTGTTTGTAGCTTGGAATGAGTACTTGGTGGGTCAGCTTCAATCATAGGTTTGCTGTCCCATGATAAGGAGGATCCTTCCTGTCGTATTTGGGGAAGCAAATTTTCAGATATGTTGAGCTATTACCACCATTAACACTGATATTGGTTTTCTGTAATACATTCTCTGTAAGAATGTGCTAAGTCAAACAGATTTTAGCATTCTTTTTTCGAGATGATAATAAATAAAGTGCAGAACATTACAGCTTGTAATAGATCAAGTTTTTTCTGTACTTGGTTTTGGGTTTCTTGGAGGATTTTTATGTTGCTGATCTTTCTGTAACAACACTGATACATAATAAGTGCACTTCAACAGGTTATTGCAAAAATATGCTTGGTTTTAGCTTTGTTTTTTTTTTTTTTTTCAAAACCAAAATTGAATTGAATTCAGCATTAACGGCCTGATTTGTTTGGCTGAATAGATGTATCACAAAGGGGCTGCGGTTTGGTATGATGAGATGAGGGAAAATTAAAAAAAAATTATGAGTTGAATTTAAATAAATCGAAGAAGTGAGTTTATAAAATTTTAATAAAGGGAACATAAAATATAAAAAGTTTGTTTACCCCACTTCTCTAATTTTTTTGAATTCAACTTATAAAAATTTCCTCTCTTCCCATCCCTCTAAATCTCTCATATCAAATAAGCCCTAAAACTTTGGTCAGTAAGTTTTAGCTTTCTGTGACTTCGTTAACAGGCTTTTTTCTCCAAGTAAAGTATCTTTATTTTTTTTTTTAATTTTATTTTTTACCATGTTAGTTGGATTTTTATGCTGATAGAGGACATTATATATATATATATATATATATAATGTGCAGTAAACAAATTGAATCACAAAAAAAATAAAAACTATTATTGAAGATACTCAAAATTGTAATATAAAAAAAAAAAAACAGAATATACATTATGAATAAAATGTCCGTGAGTTAAGAACAGAAACAATAGAAAAGATGCCAGAAATTTCAAAGCAAATTAAATCTTCATGTCCAACATTATTTAAATTTCCTATGAGCTAGTTCTTCAATCTTGTCATAGAAATAATTTCAAAGCAAATTAAATCTTCATGTCCAACATTACTTGAATTTCCTATGAGCTAGTTCTTCAATCTTGTCATAGAAATAAGTTCACTGCTACTGTGCTACACATTTAGTATTGAAAAGTGCCCCGTCTTTCTTTCACATGAAGATTATGAGCTAGGTTGACCCAAAAAAAAAAAGCTTCATTGCAATTCCTTGAAAAATAAGAGTAAAATAACCCTAATTTATCGCTTTAAGATTTATATTCCACCTATCTTGAATAGCTTTCAACTGTCACGAGCTATGAAGCACGGACACTCCTATTTTTTAAAAATATGCGTGTCGGACACTCCGACACCGTTCAACACTCCTCGACACTCCCATTTTTTTAAAAATGTGTGTGGCTTTGAATATTACTGAATTGATGATGAATTTTCCTTTTAGATTTTTTTTTAAAAGGAGGCATGGCTTTTATAATGAGACCGAATCTACAATAAGCCAAAGTTGGAGACCAGGATTTTACGAAATATTGAACTTGAATGTAAATTATAATATATATATATTTAATATCAAAACGTGTCCTAATGTGTCGAAATTTAGATTTTTTTTAAATTAACGTATCGAAGTGTCGAGTTGTGTCGTATCTCGTATCTTGTGTCGGTGCAACATAGGTCACGAGTCAGTAATCTGACAATATTGTACTTCTAATATCTTATTAAGAAAGTAAAAGGAAAAAAAAAATGAAAAAACGGTCATATTAAAACCCTCCTATGGAGACTAAAAATTACAAGTCCATAAATGACTTGAGTTAACTCCATCAGCTCACAAGATGAATCAGGATTTTGTTATTATTCCATCACAATCTATTGAATGTATTGACTTAATAAATCTTGAGTGTGACAAAATGTCAATGAGACTAGGAAATGTAAACTAATTTTAGACTTTTTGTAAACTTCAAGCAAAGGCTTGCCAATGTATTTAATAAATGACTCGGAGTAATAACACATATTCATCCCTTGTAATTAAACTCACTGAGCCAATTTGCAAAGATCCTCGTATTCCACTGCCTTGAGGACTCTTCCATCGTAGGGACCTTTCTCAATCTGCACTTTGGCACAAAAGTGATCAGTATCAACTCCTAACAATCTTGCTGTAGATCCGCGATAAGCTCCATTTACAATCTTAACAAGACCACCAACTTGGGGGATCACAGTTTCAAGCTCCGCCTGATCAACTCTGAGCACATGCTTGCTTTCAAGCATTTCTATTTCCCCAACATATTTATCAATCACCCTTCTCACAACACCTTTTTGCTTGTAATACCCTTTATCAGCCAAAGCTTTGCTCATGACCTTAACAACAATTCCCTCGTGCAACCAGTAATCCTTTCTATTTATCTTCTCCCTTTTTCTCTCATCTTCTCTCATCAATTCGTCTAAGGTTGATTTTCCACTGCCACTTTCTTTCCTCTTCAAAGAGCCTCCAGGTTTCCTTTCTTCCTTTTTGGCATCCTCAACCTCATCGAATAATACCTTCGGTCCCTCCCTTTTCTCCTTGGTTACAGGTTTTGCAGATGAACCAAGAGAAAACCCAATCTTGACTCCATCTTCCACTTTTAAATCTCTTGGAAGTTCAGCCTGTGAAGGTTGATCAGATCCAGAGACAGATGGCTGCATCAACTGCTCGGCCTTTTCTATCTGTTTTTGTATCTCCTTCTCTTGCTTCTCTTCTTCTGCCATGTCGGACTTTATTCTCTTATTCTTCATCCTCTCTTTGAAAAGAGTCTCAGAGTCTCTATCGATGTAGGTGATAAACCAACCCTTGGGTGTTTCTTCAACCTTACACTTTCCAGTCCGACCCAAATATTTGACAAACTCAGTTAGTGTAAGCCATTTCGTGGAATTCATATGAATGTGATGTCTATCGCTAATGTATTCGTTGTAAACTACTGTAGCTGCTATACGACTGAAACGGTGGCTGCGCTTCATGTGCTCAAGAAAGGTGTTCTCAAACTCTTCAGAATACCCCTCAACTATCCGATTTGAGTTTTGTCCAAAGATTTGCATTTGACGCTGGTGACTTTCACTCATACAATGACACTTGAACCCATTCTCATCTCGACATTGTTTCTGACACATCTGGCAGTACCACCTAAGCTTTTGCAGCCCCTTTGCTTTGATTCGATTAGCTATTGCCTTTGGTGTGAGAAACTCGTTCTTCCCCATTGTCAATCTGCATAAAATGTTTTTACAAAATTAATGCCCCTTTTGATTCACTGATGATGTTTAGTTGAATCAGAGAGATGAGAATGGTAGAAATAACATAAGAGACAAAATTAACCCTATCCACAAGTGAATACCTACATTTTTATGTGAGTTCTATTAGGTGGGAGAATATACACAAATAGTGGTGATAAATTCAATATCTAGAACTCCCCGTAAACAAATTCAAGCTATACCAATGATTGTGGCAATCTTACACCACAATGTAAACTACAAAGCCCCAATAGAATTTAAACAGAATCTGCTCCCAGTCTCAAACCAGGATACAATTTTTGGCGGAGAAAGAACAACAGAAAATAAAGCTTTTAAACTAAAGATTAGCGGAAAACAGAAACAACAGCGAGCCAGTTCTCGTTCTTATAGATGATAGGGAAGGATAATATGTGGAATCGCGGATGACTGGAAATACGGATACATGTAAGAAAAAATAAGAGATTTTAAATTACGAATAATCCCTCATTGCTGTGAATGGAGACCAAATCAGATTAATTAAAAGGATGATGAAAACAAATATGAACGAACATACCACGCATAGATAATAAGCATAAGCATTTTCTCACATAAGAAAAAGACAGATGATAGGGTCAAAAATATGAAAAGGCAGAGATAGAATCCTTAAGAAGGGGAAAAATAGTCGAAAGATAATAAAAGAATATCTAGCAAATGGAAGATTAAATAGAAGCTTAAACACCAAATCGAACCAGCAGAAGCAAATCGAACGCTCCCATACGCAAATAGATGAGGCACTGAACCAAATCGAACCAGCAAAAGCAAATACTTACCAATTTGTCGGTGAGAGTGAGGTCCGGCCGAACTCCGAGCGAGAAGGTTTCGAAGGTTTTCAGTTGTCGGTGAGAGGCTGAGAGCGAGGAGGTCAGGATTTCGAGCGAGAAGCAAGAGTAGCGTGTCTGAGGTCCGAACTCCGAACGAAAGAAGCAGCAAAAAGATTTGGAAAGTTTCGGGCAAAAGAAGACGATGCGGTAGGGTGCGTCTTTTTTTTAAAGGACCAGGCGGAGCGCAGCGGATATTACATGAATCGGAAGAAAGCCTGGTCCTTTTTTGAAAGATACGTTTATTGACAGAAAATACCCAAAAAAAAAAAAATCATAAATAAAATTTATTTATTTATTTGCATCACGATAAAATATTATTAATTTATTATGCTCATATGGTTTCCTTTCATATATTAATGTCTGCAATAAAATATTGTAAAAAACCTTTTTTTATTTTTTATTTTTGCATAATCGATATTTATTTTTAGTCATAATTAACAGATTATGAATATATAAACTAATACTTATATTTGGGAAAATTTTTTTTTGTAATTATCCTTTTCTTTTCTTTTTCTAATTTTTTTTTTTACCCCTGGATTGTAAATGAAACGTTTTAGGAGGGAGGGAGACTGAAATGACTAATTTAAAGACTTGGACAGTGAATGGTTGAGAAAGGAAGAAAATAAAAGAGGCAATAGAGGGGGAAGAAAAGGAGGGAATTTGTGCCGGTGGTATTTGGGCTTTGAAGATTTTGTGTCTAGTTCACAGTGTAGTCGCGATTTAAAAAAACTAAAACAAAATTCCAAGTTAGACCAGGGGTGCACATTAGGTGCTAAACACCTTATGTGCCCTTTAGGTGCCCATCCCTCTATTAGAGGGATGGACATATTTTTTTTAATTTTTTTATATATTATATTTATTTATATTTAAATTATATGCCGCTTTCTGAAAAAAAAAAATTCACCTAGTATCTCAAATTAATTAGTTTTTATTATACTGGTATTACAGATAAATATTACTGAATGCAGGATTGAAAACTAATTAATTTGAGATACTGGGTGAAATTTTTTTTCCAGAAAGCAGCATATAATTTAAATATAAATAAATACAATATATAAAAAAAATTAAAAAAAATATGTCCATCCCTCTAATAGAGGGATGGGCACCTAAGGGGCACATAAGGTACTTGGCACCTAATGTGCACCCGTTTAGAGGGATGGGCACCTAAGGGGCACATAAGGTGCTTGGCACCTAATGTGCACCCATTAGACCAGACCATACCAAAGGAGTTTGAACCATTGTCCCAAAGTCCGATCCCTCGATTTTTTTTTTTAGCATGATCGAGTTGGGTAAGACTATTTGCACCGTCGGGTTTTTTGGGCATCCCTACCAAAGAGAATTGGATCTTGATTATGAGTAATACTTTATTCACTTTTTCATATTTAGACTTGATCAAAGCTTCTGGCTATTGAAAGGAAAAATGACAAAAAATGATTTTGAATTTGTAAAATTTTAAATCAAGTATTTCCTTAAAAATGAGTTTCAAATTGCTGATCAAGTTTCGTTATTCTCTTATCAACTTTTAATAATAGACTAAAGATTTTGCAATTTGAAAATTTTTCATAAAAGAAAACTTCCTGCTGAATCTTTTTTTATAATAATAAATTTAATGTTGGAAAAGCAACTTCTACTACTACGAATTCAAACTGGCACTACGACTTGGACGAAAATGGTGTGGATCAGTTTAAGAATAAATTTAACGTGCACCATTTTATATATTTTTAGATAATGTTTTGTTGTAATCTTTTTATAAAATAATTTTAGTGATATCTTAATAGTTTAATCCTAGCTTCATTATATTTATTATTTTTGATATAATATTTTTTATTTAAAAGTGGGTTAAGATAATTTTTTTTGTGGGACAAACTTAAATGCCCAATCCCAAAAACTGTTCAATAACAAAATAAACTAGTCCAACAATTCTAAAAACAATTGAAAAGAAAAAATTACCAATACGGTTACTCCCTCCATCACTTTTATAAAATAGGATTCTTAAGCACATATAGGATTAGATGATGTTTGAATTCTCTCAATTATAAGTGAAATAATAATTTATCTTGAACCCCCTAGATTAATTGAATGGTCAGATTTTGTTCAAATTACTTGTCAGTTTCTTACAATTGGGAGAATGATATATAGCTTAACTTGGTTTGCCTTGTCTGTAGCTTGGAATGAGTACTTGGTGGGTCAGCTTTCAATCATAGGTTTGCTGTCCCATGTTAAGGAGGATCCTTCCTGTTGTATTTTGGGAAGCAAATTTTCAGATATCTTGAGCTATTACCACCATTAACACTGATATTGGTTTTCTGTGATTAGAATGTGCGGTTCTCTGTAAGAATGTGCCAAGTTTGAAACAGATTTTGGCATTCTTTTTTCGAGATAATAATAAATACAGTGTAGAATATTACAGCTTGTAATAGATCAAGTCCCCCCCCCCCCCCTCTCTCCTTTTTGGTCCTCTTGGAGGATTTTTATGTTGCTGATCTTTCTGTAACCACACTGATACATGATAAGTGCACTTCAACAGGTTATTGCAAAAATATGCTTTGTTTTGTTTTTTGTTTTTTTGTTTTTCAAAACCAAAATTGAATTGAATTCAGCATTGACGGCCTAATTGGTTTGGCTGAATAGGGCTGTTTGATTTGATGATGGGAGGGGAAGGAAAATAAAAATTTTATGAGTTGAATTTAAAGAAAGTGAAGAAGTGGGTTATAAAATTTTAATAAAGAGAACATGTAATATAAAAAAGTATGAAAAAATAATTAAAAATTGTTAACCTCACTTCTCTATTTTTTTTTTAAAAAAAATTTAACTTATAAAAATTTCCCCTCCTCTCCAATCCTTCATACCAAACAAGCCCTAAAACTTTGGTCGGTAAGGTTTAGCTCTTCAATTAGTGGGATTTATTTTTTCAAAGTACATTTTTTTTTGGGAATTTTTTTTACCATGTTAGTTGGATTTTTATGCTAATAGAGGGCATTATAATGTGCAGTAAACAGATTGAAGACACTAAAAACTGTAACATGAAAAATAACACTACATTATGAATAAAATGTCCTCAAGTTACGAACAGAAACAACAGAAAAAATGTCAGAAATTTCAAAACAAATTAACCTTCATCTCCAACATTATTTGAATTTCCTGTGAGCTAGCTCTACAATCCTGTCAACTAGAAATAAGTTCGCTGCTTCACTATTAGTATTGAAAAGTGCCACAACTTTCTTTCACAATAAGATAATGAGCTAGGTTGACTAAAAAAAAGCTTCATTGCAATTCCTTGAAAAATAAGACTGAAATAACCCTAGTTTATTGCTTTAAGATTTATATTCCACCTATCTTAAAAAGCATCCAATTGTCACCCGTCACTAAATTGACAATATTGTATTTTTAATATCTTATCAAGAAAGTTAAAACGGTAAAAATGGTCATTCAAACCCTTCTATTGGAACTAAGAATTATAAGTCCAGAAATTACAAGTATATTTCATGCAAAGGACATGTTTTCTTACAAGATAACAAACATTCATCCCTTGTAATTAAAGTCACTGAGCCAATTTGCAAAGATCCTCGTATTCCACTGCCTTGAGGACTCTTCCATCGTAGGGACCTTTCTCAATCTGCACTTTGGCACAAAAGTGATCAGTATCAACCCCTAACAATCTTGCTGTAGATCCGCGATAAGCTCCATTTACAATCTTAACAAGACCACCAACTTGGGGGATCACAGTTTCAAGCTCCGCCTGATCAACTCTGAGCACATGCTTGCTTTCAAGCATTTCTATTTCCCCAACATATTTATCAATCACCCTTCTCACAACACCTTTTTGCTTGTAATACCCTTTATCAGCCAAAGCTTTGCTCATGACCTTAACAACAATTCCCTCGTGCAACCAGTAATCCTTTCTATTTATCTTCTCCCTTTTTCTCTCATCTTCTCTCATCAATTCGTCTAAGGTTGATTTTCCACTGCCACTTTCTTTCCTCTTCAAAGAGCCTCCAGGTTTCCTTTCTTCCTTTTTGGCATCCTCAACCTCATCGAACAATACCTTCGGTCCCTCCCTTTTCTCCTTGGTTACAGGTTTTGCAGATGAACCAAGAGAAAACCCAATCTTGACTCCATCTTCTACTTTTAAATCTCTTGGAAGTTCAGCCTGTGAAGGTTGATCAGATCCAGAGACAGATGGCTGCATCAACTGCTCGGCCTTTTCTATCTGTTTTTGTATCTCCTTCTCTTGCTTCTCTTCTTCTGCCATGTCGGACTTTATTCTCTTATTCTTCATCCTCTCTTTGAAAAGAGTCTCAGAGTCTCTATCGATGTAGGTGATAAACCAACCCTTGGGTGTTTCTTCAACCTTACACTTTCCAGTCCGACCCAAATATTTGACAAACTCAGTTAGTGTAAGCCATTTCGTGGAATTCATATGAATGTGATGTCTATCGCTAATGTATTCGTTGTAAACTACTGTAGCTGCTATACGACTGAAACGGTGGCTGCGCTTCATGTGCTCAAGAAAGGTGTTCTCAAACTCTTCAGAATACCCCTCAACTATCCGATTTGAGTTTTGTCCAAAGATTTGCATTTGACGCTGGTGACTTTCACTCATACAATGACACTTGAACCCATTCTCATCTCGACATTGTTTCTGACACATCTGGCAGTACCACCTAAGCTTTTGCAGGCCCTTTGCTTTGATTCGATTAGCTATTGCCTTTGGTGTGAGAAACTCGTTCTTCCCCATTGTCAATCTGCATAAAATGTTTTTACAAAATTAATAACATGGTTGATTCACTGAATCCGATGGAATGATATTTGATTGAATCAGAAAGAGATGAGAATGGGTAGATATAATATATCAAGACACAAAATTATCCCTATCCGCACCTACATTTAGAGAATACCTACATTTTACTTCATCAGGTCCTTGAACCTTTATGTGAGTTCTATTAGGTGGGAGAATATACACAAATAGTGGTGATAACTTCAATATCTGGAACTCCCAGTAAACAAATTGAAGCTATACTAATTTATCATACTAATAATGATTGTGGGAATCTTACATGACAATGTAAACTACAAAGCCCCAATAGAATTTAAACAGAATCTGTTAGCATCAACAACCACCGTGCCACTGAAGTAAAAATCCGGGCATTAAACCAGGGCAATAATTTTTGGCGGAGAAAGTACAATACAAAATAAAGCTTTTAAAGGAGAAGGAAAGGAAAGAGATGCAAGAAGTTTAGAGGGGAGGAAAAGAAAGGGGAATAGAAGATATTTCTTCCCCTTGTTTGGGAGTTAAAAAAATAATAAAAGAGGAAGATAGAAAATTAATGAGTTATTTTTACCATTTTATTATTTTTTTAAAAAATTAATTATTATTTATGTAATTTTTATATTTAAAAAATATTTTCTTATAAAAAAGTATTTTCTCTCTCTAAAAAAATTTTCTCTAAAAAAAATATTTTCTCTACTTATAAAGTATTTTCTCTCTTTAAAAAATATTTTCGTGTTCGTTCCAACAATAAAAAAAAGATACCAGAAATAATGATGAAAGTGTTTTATTTTAATAAGGGTAAAAAATAATTGATTTATTTCCCCTCTTAAAACCCCATATTACCCATATTAGAGGGAACTTCAATTTTTTTAAAGGTGGAGGGTTTTAAGGATTTGTAAAAACCCTTATTCCCTTCCCTCTCATTTTTAAAACTCACATACAAGTAAAAAGAGTACCAAAACCCTTTTTTTTCCTTTCCCTCTAAAAAGCAACTCCCAAATAAACCATAAAGAAAAACAGAAACAAAAACAGCAGATTCTCGTTCTTACAGATGATAGGGAAGGATAATAGGTGGAATTTTTGGAAATATGGATACAAAAAATAAAAAATTTATAAGTAAGAAAAAACGGAGATTTCAAATTACGAATAATCCCTTATTGCTGTGAATGGAGAAGAAATCAGACTAATTAAAAGGATGATGAAAAACAAATATGAACGATTTAGAAACAGAGCAGGGATGAGACAAACAGACCAGTAATTCTAATACATGTGCAAATATGTTGAAATCGCATTAGGAACCAAACAAGTAAACCAAAATATGATGAACACAGGGTCAGCGACATTCGTGAACAAACAGACCAGGGACGGGCAGGAACAAGCTGAACAGAGAGGGATCTATACGATGAACACAGATCAACGGGTCAGGGACGAGAGATACTCACGTAGAGGTAGTACCAGACGAGGCTTAACTTCGATCTTGTTCTCCGTCAATAACGTCTCCGCCTTCGATCGTCGTCGGTCTTCGAAGTCTCTCGCCTCACCGAACCAGATCAGCGGCCGAATACGGTTGTAGCGAACAATCGAGTGAAAAAAGGGCCAGGGTTTTTCGCATTAAAAACAAAAAATCAAGGGCATTTTAGTCCACTGACCAAACAAATTTTATCATCCCCTGGGATTCAGTTTCCCTATCATATAAAGGAGAGGCTCTTCCCCAACCAAATCTGCACGACGGCACCCACAGTCTAGATTTATCTTTTTTCTAACGGTCGATTATTGAATGAAAAATCATTCTTTTAAAAATATGTGAATTAAAATATTATCTTTATTCTAGATTTATTTATCCATCAAAATAATTTATTTTAAAAAAATAAAAAGTAATAAAAATAAATCTAGACAGTATAAATCTCATCTAAACAATTCAGATGCAAAGAAGTTGAAACTGATTCCATCCAAATAAGGGAGCCTTTTCGAGGGGAGGAAGGGCAAAATTTCAAAAATATTGCCCACCCATCTAAATAATATGATCTACTTCATATCAAAAAGGGGAGATGGCCAAAATCCCTCTCCTCTCTCTCATTCCCCTCCCCACCCTTTACACCAAACAGACCTTTGTAGTGTGTTTGGTTTGAGGGAAGGGATGAGAGAAGAAGGAAGACTTTTATCAAATTGCTATTAATGAAAAAAATATTTTTTTTATTGAGAGTACATTTTTTGAATATTAAAAAGTTTTTATAAGCAATTTGATCAATACAAAATGAAAAATTTCTCTCTGCACCTTCTCTTCCCCTCCCCTCAAACCAAACACACCTATCCCTTGTTGAGAATAGATTGGGAATGTAGAAAAAGAGGCTGTAGAAAATGAAATAATATCTTATATAATAATTAAAAGAAAAAAAAAATTATGTTTCTAGGCGAGGCTTTAATGATCGCCCCAAACAATTTATTCTAACTTTGTTTTACACACTTTGTGATTAGGCCAGGTCCGAGAGCACGTACCAAACAGAATTGGATCTTGATTATGAATAATATTTGGGATTAATGTTTCTCATGTTGTAGGAAAAAAATTATCTCATGTCACACACACATGAAATAGTGGGACCCACATATACA
This sequence comes from Acacia confusa, assembly GCA_037074495.1. Classification (NCBI taxonomy): domain Eukaryota; kingdom Viridiplantae; phylum Streptophyta; class Magnoliopsida; order Fabales; family Fabaceae; genus Acacia; species Acacia confusa. The sequence continues at coordinate 3,365,965 of CM073506.1, read as the reverse complement.
TATATTAATTCATATATGTATATGTGGGTCCCATCATTTTATGTGTGTGTAAGAAGTTTAGTTTTCTCATGCAACATGAGAAAACTAAAACCCATAATATTTTATTCACTTTTTCAGATTATAGACATGATTAGCCCATTTGGATGGGCTTTTTTAAAAGGACTTTTTTATATTGTTTTTTTAAAAAAATACTTTAATTAGAAATTAAAGTTATTTTGAATTTGGATACACTATATAAAAAGCACTTTTAAATAAAAAAAATTGTTTGGGTGTTAAATTAGAGAAGCGTTTTTTATCAGTAAAATTATGGAAATAGACATATAAAAAAGCCTAGGGATAGGAGATGTTATTTTCTTGAGAATTAAGGGTAATTAGTGTGAAAAAAAATCATTAAAGAATAACTGATCTTTTTCTTTTTTTATTCTCTCTCCTTTTTGCACTTGCTTTTTTTTTTTTTAAGTTACAAATTGTAACTTAAAAAAAAAGGAGAATTTTGGCTTGTTCTTTTTTATTATTATTATTACTTTTACTTTTTTTTAAAGCTCTCACCAAACACATAAATTAAGAAAAAACAAACTTATTTTTAATGAAAAAAGCCCATCCAAACAAGCACATCTTCTAGTAAAAGAAAGGAACACAGATAAAAAAAAAAAATTGAATTTGTGAAATTTTAAATCAAGTATTTTCTTAAAAATGAGTTATGAATTATTTTTAAAATTTCGTCATTCCCTTATCAACTCTTAATAATAGACTTTAGATTTTGCAATTTCAAATTTTTTTTCTCTATCTTTTTTCATTAAAAAAACCTTCTAGCTTAATTTTTTTTAATAACAAATTTAATGTTAAAAAAGTAACTTCTATCGTAAATTCAAACCGACACTAAAACTACTAAGGTGGATACGAGGGGGGATTTGTTTAAGAATAAATTTAACGTGCGCTGTTTTATATAATTTTAGATAATGTTCTATGATAATCTTTTTATAATTTTTTTTAGTGATATCTTAATAGTTTAATCCTAACTTCATTATATTTATTATTTTTGACATAATATTTTTATTTGAAAGTGGATTAAAATAATTTTTATTTTATTTTTTTGTGAGACAAACTTTGTAATACCTGGGCAGTTGTTTTTCGGAATATTATAGTATATTAATAGAATGACTATTTATGATAAATATGGTCTCAAAGTATCAAATAATTAATCTATTTTCGAAGGAAAATACTTAGAAAATTAAATGGAATTTATTGCCAAAAATGTGAAAAATGCATTTTAGGGCCATAAAACATCCTAAGAATATGATGATAAATCCTAAAGGCCAGTGAAATAATTATAAAAATTAGGAGGAATATTGTCCCTAATTTAGACAATTTATTAAATTATCTCCTTTGAAAATAGAAGAATGGGAAATCAAAAAGTATTCTGGGGACTTTATTAGAACCCATGATTTTTAATATTATGCATGGTGCATAAAATAAAATGTCAGTAAAATAATTGTGAGATAATAATTATTACTAATTAAGAAAATTGTCAACAATTAGTAAGTGATTAATTAGATAATTAATGGCTAATTGTTTAGACATAAGATAAAGAGAAAAAGGTGGAAATTAATTAAAATAAATATATATATATATATAAAAATGAAATTACGAAGAAAAATAAAGAAAAATTAAAATAGAAATTAAGAAAAAATATCTAAGATATTTTGCAATTAAATAATATTATAATGGTGTTAAGCAAGTAGGATAAATGACCACGGATAGAAATAAAATGCTACCTAGAAAACCATGAACTAAGTTTCTAGAGTCAGAGTATATTATAGACAAGTGAATTTTTACCTCGGAGTGGCCTATCTTCGAAGTCATTTCCGTAACCGACGGAGTGATCATGAGATAGAGCTAAGAAGATATTTTGTGGAATTAAGACAGATAGTGGAAGTGAAAACCTATAGAAAATAATTCATAAAATGGAATCCGGGGATAAGTTGGTAAACATCTGGACATATTACGAATCAGTGAATTTTTATTCAGAAGTTGATGTCGGCAGACACAATTTCCGTAGCCAACGGCGTTTGGCCGAAATATTCAGCAGACAACGGAATGTCCTTAATGGGATCAAAAATTTAGATAACCCAAGTATCTTGAAAGAGGAAGAAAAGACCTTCAGAGCCTTGCTTCCGGAATTTTGAGATTTCCAAAGATTACGCGATTGGGACACCGAGCAGGGAACTATATCTAATAAAGCAAGAGATGATGCAAGCATGACATCACCTTGATGAGGTCAGCAAAGTGAGGTGTAAGGCCAGAATCGTGCCACCTCAAAGAAGTGCGATCCAACGGTCAGAAATTGACCAGACAAAGTTCAAAAGAACTACAAAAATGCCATTCGTTTTTTCTATAAATAGCCCCCTTCATTTCTCTTCATTCTTCACCAATTCACAAAAAATCCTAGAGAGAAATTAGAGGGAGAAGCTCTGGAGAAGGAGTAAGAAGCTCATAGCAAAGCTTTGGGTAAGTTCTTCGGTCCTTAGTCTTTAGTTTAAGTAGTTCTTTCAGTAGTTATAGTAGAAATGTTAGAGTAATCTCTAATCTTTCAAGTTAGCTTAGATATCATGTTTAAGGAATAAATATGATATTTATTTCAAAAATATATTGGAGAAAGAGTTATGTCAAAATTCCGAAAGATTAGAGTTAAAATAGCGAAGTTCTGGCGAAATTCCATCAATTAATCAAATTAGGGGCAAAATGGTAATTTGTACCTAAAATGCCTGTTATGATGTTAAATACTCATAACTGTGATATAATCCTTATAGGATATCTAAAATCACGAACCGCTGTTTCCGCTATTACCACTGTTGTACCGCCGTCGTACCGCTGTCAAACGTACAGTATTTCGCCGAAAGTACCAGATATCGTCAACAAAGGTACGGACGTATACTGTAACCCTAACTCTATACTACTCATATACATATATGTGATAGATATGTTCATATACTGAGGCTCTGTTAGGGTTGTCAGTTATACATACAGCTTTACACGAGTTATAGTCTTGATAATGCCGTTGAGTTTTCCTAGCGCTGAGGACACGATGGGCCGTCGTGGCACTGGTTATGTGCAGACATGTTGTGGGACTTTACATACTGCTTTGTACTTATGTTCTGTCAATGTTGTGATCATGCATCTGCTGTGAGCTTTTGTACTGATATGCTGTCATGTTATTATGAATATCTATTGTCTATATATTGTTTTATTTGAGCATAAGGTTAACCGTTACCTGAGATCCAAATGGGAATTGGATCTCAGCTGTAGCTTCAGGATTGTGAGGACCAAGGGTTGGAGATAGGGGCAAGCGGTCGAAGTAGGATTCACGACGGAGTTTTGATGTCACTAGTTTATGTATTTCCCTTCTTTTGAATACTAGATGACTGTACCAGTACAATTACACTATGATTATATATCTCTAAGGTTCAGTTACTCGCTTGCTAAAACGCTCTACTCTGATTATTGTTTATTTTTTAAAAAATTTCCGCTGTTTTAAATGGGATGTTACAAACTTGAATGCCTGATCCCAAAAACTTTTCAAGAACAAAACAAACTAGTCTAACAATTCTAAAAACACTTGAAAAGAGAAAATTACCAATACGGTTACTCCCTCCATCATTTTTGTAAAATAGGATTATTGAGTATGCCATGTTCTTTTCTTTTTTTTTTTTGTAAACTCCTTATTTTATCTTTATTCAATTACAAAAATTACAAAAAAGCTTTTTCTCACATAAGAGAAGACAAGAACACAGAGGTGATAGAGCCAGAAATACGAAATATGAAAAGGCAGAAACAGAGATAGAATTCTTAACCTGGGAAAAAACTAGTCACAAGATAGTAAAAGTATATCCAAAACAAGAAATTACATACCAATTAACACACTTTCAAATTTTTCAATCTCTCTTGTATGATGCACAAAGAACGAAGGCTGTGCTCACTAACCAACGGCGTGCTGTCATGAATTTAAGAAATTTCCACCAAGTGGAACATAGTCGGCGGCACTATCTTAGACTAAAAATAATCTTTTTAGTGAATAACATCTCATTAATGAAAATAACTAAAATGCTAAAAGAAATAAATTGATGGGACAAAAGTATATAATAAAGAGACAATAATTAATTTCAACTTCCAAGTACGAAATTATAACCAAAACTAGATTTATACAAAAGATTATTACCAAACATAACTAAAGCGGTATAAAAGATCATTAAACGAACAAATATCACATAAGAAATAAAACAATTTGTTTTTGAAACCAACTTAAAAACAACAAATCTCAAATTCCTTCTTTTTGTAGGACTTTATAGAATGGATAACAGCGTGGACACCCAGTTTACAATGGTAAGTAACCAAGCGTGACTAGAAGCCAAGAAACAAGCATGGATACACAGTCCACGAGGACAAGCATGGACATACAGTCCACGAAGATAAGTAACCAAGTATGACTGGAAGCCACGAAAACAAGTACAACACAAGGCTATGAAATAAGAGTAGGTATAAGATCCACAAATATCAAGTATGAGAACAAATCTCATGAATATTAAGCGAGCTTGAGGTGAACCATGGTGCACAAGGATTAACAGTACTACTGTGAGGGACCAGTGTTTTGTATTCAGTCCTCTAAAAAACATTTACAAGCATGCATGAGTTTCATTCACTGTTAGCGGCTGAAAAGATCTTTTGATGATAATGAAAGCTCATAAAGCATATCATTAAAAAAAAAGACCCCAGCACGAAAGTTCATAATTTCAAAATATTTTCTTCAAATTTGACAAGTTAGTCTATAAAGAATCCTTCACAATAATATAAACTTGTATAGAAACATTTCCATAATAAATAAAACCGTCTTGGCATGAAGTTTCATAAAGCATATCTTGAAAGTTTTCTTGTCGATTTTGTGTAAAATTGTGAATTGTGTTGTAACACCCCCTGTTCTAAGCCCAAAACAGGGTGTCGTCCTTTAATTACAAGTTATATGTATTATTTAACAATGAATTAAAACAACAAGCCAAGTTTGGTCCTAGGAAATAACAACTTTTTCAAAAAGAGTTTAAAAGCTTAACCCAAATGCAGGATATACTCCTGTGAATCGAATGGGCTTTTTTGCAAAATTTAAAACATTTGAAGACATTTAATTAGTGGTTCAAACTTTTCATTAAAAGTCCATCTTATCTTAAACCTTATTTGATTTCATCAGAGTGCTTCTTTATTATTATATCTAATTTAGTGCTTTACCATTTACTTAATCATCCATTTTATTATGGGCTCGTGATACATGCACCCTTCCTTGCAAGAATATTGTGTGTGTGTGTGGGTTCTACTACTATCAGGTCATAAGTGTCTAATTAAATATATATCCTAGAAGCCACATTTGGCTATCTCAAAATAATATCAAAGTCATAAGGAATCAATTTATACATACAAAAGGTGTATCCAAAAAAATGAATCAAGCTGCTCTATCATCACCACCACCTTCTTAGAGTCAAGTGATTATTATGCTTTTGCCTCTTGAACCTTGCCTACTAGACTGCCCCCATCTTGGATTTGAGGAAGGTTTTGAGATTCAAATGATAAAGCATAGAATTATAGGTTAATCTCACAAACTAAGCTTATACAACATATGTAAATAAACCACGATAGAGCAGTTCACACATCATATAAAGCATTTAGGGATCATACACTATCTATTACAATTCATAAGCGACATGTAATACAAACATTAACATAAGATCCATTACCATAGCGCTAGAAAATACATTTGGGTGAATTAACAACCTAACATTAATTGAATACATTAGGCCCTGCCTAGCTACCGAGAAGTTGGCCCCATGGTTAGCTTTTCCGCTCAATCTAGCCATGAGTTGTATTGGCCCCATACAGGTAGGACAAGGAATGTGAGATTAGAGTTACTATCTGTTGTTCTTTTCGACAATGCACCTTCTTCACGACAATGCACCTTCTTCAAGGGTCTTATCACTTTGCTTGTCCTTTAACCGTGGGCAATTATCACGTCCTATAATTAACATTTGTATAGAGATGAGTCATTATTCAATCTAATCTTATTGAATATTTGTTATATGGATGGAACTAATTAGAAAAAATAACAAAACTCTAAAAAAAAATAGTGTGTATTTGACCATGAAAAACAACAATTAACACTCCTTAAACAATGCCACAATTTGGCCCAATTACAAGAAGAATGAAAAGGTAATTTGGGTTCTTAATTGGGCTAAGTTCAGCCCAAAAACAAGATGAATGGAAAAGCAATTTGTACCTCCTAGAAGGCCCAAGGATTACGGCCTAAAAGCAAAAAAAAAAAGGAGGATGGAAAGGAAATTTGAACTCTTAGTTGGGCTAAGGACTTTGGTCAAAATCAAGGAAAAATAAAGGAAATAAGTTGAGCTCTTGTTGAGGAAGGAAAGTATTTAGACCTTTAATTGGGCCATATATTTCGGCCCAAATAGAAATGTAAGAGCGGAAGCATTTGGACCCTTAAAATGGGCCATGTATTTTGGCCCAAGATGAGGATAATGAAAGCATGATGAGTCATTAACTCATGTCTCCATCTCTTTCCTTCTTGCAACAAATGGCAACCATGCAAACTAGACACTTGGCTAGCATGCATAAAGACACTTGTTACAACAAACACACCTACCAACTCAAATCAGATCACACTTTCCCTTAATTCTCACGGCAATCACGCCCACACGCACATCACCAACAATCACAACTCACACACTCCTCTCCCTTCCTCCAACCTCCACGGTCACACACACAAATTCTCCCCCTCTCTTTTCCAACCATTCCCCTCCTCTCATATGACCAACTCATTTCATCACTCAACTTGAATATCAACATTTGAGAAGATCTAAGAAGAAAGAAGAAGAAATCACAAGAAAATTAAGGTAAGACTGCTAATGATTTTGCAATTTCTCCTTATACCTTCTTGCATGTTGTGTTTCATGAAGGGTAACCAACATGCATGTAATTTCTCATGGGTTAGGCTGAGAATTTGAGAAAGGGAAAGAGAAGAGGGAGTGACCACAAGAGCAAGCACAAAGCTACTGGTAAGATCCCAATCTTTCTCTTGATATTTTGGAATTTCTATGGTTTGAATCAAACATGACCTGAACCAAAACTTGGGAAATAAAAGGACTTTCATAATTTTGAGGCTGCCAAAGTGTTCACCATGAAAAATAGAGTGTGAAAAAGGTTCAAAATGATTTTTAAAAGCACTTTGATACGTAAAATCACAAGTTTTACAAAGATGTAAAAACTATCAGATTTAGGTTTTTTGGAGATAGTCAACTTGCATGCAGTTTTTGACTTGGTAAATGACACCAAAAAATTGTGAAACTTTCCATATTTAAATTTTATACAAAGAGATTTAATTTGATAGGTAGTTTGTAATTTTTGGAATTTCATACAAGGAAATATGGCTTTTACCAACTGACCTAAGATTCTAAAAAGAGAAATCTAGGCAAATAACGTGTGACTAGTTTTTAAATATGTGAATGAAGTCTAAAAATTATGAGATTTTCTAGATTGAAAGAAGACGTGCAGAGCTTTAATTTGATATATAATGGATACTTTTTTGAGCCTTGTGTAATGAGATATTAATTTTTGAAGTTAAGTTAAATTTCTTGAAGTTTGTACAAGACATAGAGGGAAAATTTAAAAATTAGGAATAATTTGACAAGTTCTAATCATTGGAATTATTTTTCTGTGAAAGTAGACTTGTCTAGAAACACGTGAGAGTTGGAAGCACATTATTATTATTATTATTATTATTATTATTATTATTATTATTATTATTATTATTATTTTCATTTATTTAAGAATTTTCAAAGTTCAAAGAAAATTTTGGGAATTTAAGGTTAAGTTCAAAAATGGTTGAAATAGGGTAATTAAATTTATACCCTAAAAAGTTAAGGGTAGAATGGGGAAACATGATAAGTAAGACCTTATTATCATGTTTGTATGTATATGTTAAGTAATGGTCATCATCCTAAATTTATAGGAATTTCTGAGCACGCATGTACCACAAAGCAGTTGAACGTTGTTGAGGTTACTACATAGTCAGGTCGTCACTCTAATTCTTGATAATATGTGTATGCCTGTATGTTAGTTGCCATGATTGTGGATTCATGTCTTGTACATGTGGTTGTTTATATTCCGTATTATGTTTTTGGCCAATCACATTTGTCTTCCTATGTGCTGAGGAATTTGGAACTCATAAGGCTTTGTGTTTATTTTCCTATGTGTTGAGGAACTCGGAGCCAGTAAAGTTCTGCTTATATTTTTCCTTGGGTTGAGGAATTCGGGACTTGTAAGGTGTTGCATTTAATTTTCCTAGCACAGTGGAATTCAGGACTCGTAGGGTCCTGTTTTATATCTTTCCTAATAAGAAATTCGGCATTGGTAAGGTCCTGTGTTTATTTTCCTAACACTGGGGAATTCAGGACTTGTCTAGTTTTGCGTTGTTGGACTTGTATGGTCCATTCGTAGCAAACAGAACATTATGATATACTGTTTGTTGTTGATGTGCGTTTATGTTGAATGTTAATTGCTTTTCCAAAGTTGTGGTTTTTAATTATCATATATTACTTACACTATTTATAGAGATTAACCTGTTACTTTGATATTCAATTCTGAATCTCAGATTTACATAAAGTGTAGGAAGTAGAACATGTAAGAAAGAGAAGATAGTGCTGTGAGGCTATAAGTTAGGAAGAAGAAGAAGGTGGTACTTGAGAAAAGTACTTTTATTTTATATATATATTTTTTGATATATTTAGATGGTTGTCTAAGGAGTTTTATTTTTGAAATAGATTTGAGATGAATGTATTGTAAATAACCTGATGGGGATTAAGTTTTAATTATGGGTTAAGGTGCATAAATGCATATGTGTTTTACTCCGATGAGCGCCCAACACCAAGTTCTTTTTTTAGGTGTAAAACTACATATGTGGTTATAAATTAGGTGCAAAAATACTGTTTGACTGTTAAGTTTAACTTTGATTGTTAAGTTTGACCTTTTTTACTTTCAAAGGTGCACACGTGGTTACAGATCAGGGAAAAAAAAATTGGCCCCTCAGGAATTATATCTAGAGAAATAATAATTTTCCTTTAATTGAAATAAAATTATTAAATTAAAAAAAAATTGGTGTTGGACGCTCTTTTTACCAAACCACATGTGTATTTTTGTACATTTGAAAGTAAAAAAGTCAAATTTAACAGTCAAATTATATTTTTGCACCTAATTTGTAACCACGTGTGTACTTTTACACCTAAAAAAAGCACTTGGTGTTAGGCGCTCCCCAGGTTAAAGCACATGTGCATTTTTGCGCCTTAACTCTTTAATTATTACCAAGTTAATATTTTGTGCATATTACAATTACTCTTTCATCCAAACCAGATCCACATGCTTTATTATGTAGTAACTCTAATATAGGATGGTAGGAATAAGGACGTGTTATACACCCCAAAATACTTGTCCTTTTATATCCTTGTGACTATAAATTAATATCTATTGAGACTTATTTAATTAAATACTATTATCTATCACTACTACAAAAAAAAACGTTTTTGCGTCCTATTTTTTCCCCTTTTTGCGTCCTTTTTTGTGGAGACGCCTATTTGTGAGACGTAGAAAGTTGAAACTTATGACATCCTAAAATTTTAGAATGCAATAAGTCAAGGCTTACGACATCCTAAAATAGATGCCAAATCGTTTTTTTTTTAAAAAAAAAAACCCCAAACCAAGTTTAGGTCACACCAAACCAGGTTCAAGAGGCAACAAGAAAAATCAAAATCACAGGCACACCTCTGGTAGACATGAAATAAAGATCAAAATCAAAAGCCTTTGAAGTTCAAATCCAAAAGAACTAAAAAATCAGGCAACTAGATCTTTTAATAACAATAGGAAAAAACATTATTTACATAAACAATCATAGATTTGAATCTCACCGTTGCAGATCTGAGGCAGATATTATGGAAAACACACACACCACTTAAAGAAGATATGAATCTTTCCATCACAGATCGTGTTCACCATCTTTGTCACCTTCGCCTTCGATGTCCGCCGTCGCCATGAGAAAGACAATCGAAGCCAACCTAAACCTAGATCCAAACGATGAGTGGGTGTGAGTTTGTGGCCTATGGTTCGCAGCTTCGACAACCCTCAGATGTACAAGCACTTCATCAAGAGCTGCCACATGAAGGGTGACGACAACATTGGCAGCAGTCGTGAGGTCACCGTCGCCTCCGGTCTCTTGACCTCCACCAGCATCGAGAGGTTGGAGATGTTGGACGACACCAAGAACATAATTAGCTTTAGGGTCGTCAGCAGCGAACACCGCCTCAAGAAGTACTGCTCTGTCACGTTGGTGAATGACTTCCTTTTCATTTCTCTTTCTCTGCGAATTAGGATGATCTATTTTGACAAGCAGGTTGTGCGTTTTTGTTTTTGGTATAAAGCAAGCATGTGCTTTTAAGTGAAGCAAGTCTATGCGTTTTTTTTTTTGTATAAAGCAAGTCTGTGCTTTTAATTGATGGGATAGGTAGGTGTGAAAAGATTAAAGGAGAGCAGGTGTGAGCCGGCGTGAGTGTTTTTATTGACCAATGAAGCTTTTGGCGTCTAAGGGATTAATTAGACACCAAGAGTTAACTTTTTGGCATCTAATTTTGTGAAATTAGACGCAAAAAATGATATTTTTGGTGAATATTTTAAAAAGTTGGACGGTAAATGAAAAATTGGTACTATTTTTGACGTCTAAGTAAGTAAATTAGATGTCAAAAGTATCAATTTTGGCGTCTAAGCTTTTAATTAGACGCCAAAAATGATGTTTTTTGCCGGTTTTCTAAAAAGTTGGGCAGCAAATAAAAAATTGGTACTACTTTTGGGCGCCAGGCCAATTTTCAGTACCACTTTTTGGTGCTAGGGTCCACTTTTGGTGTCTAAATAATTAACTTAGACGCCAAAAGTCTTGCTTTTGGCGCCAAACCAATTTTCGGCGCTAGGGTCCACTTTTGGCGTCTAAATATCTAACTTGGATGCCAAAAAAATCACTTTTGGTGTCTAAGTTCAAAAGTTAGACGCCAAAACTCAACCTTTTTCACATATAATTACAAAAATACCACCACCTTTATTTTTTACTTCCTTTTTTTTTTTATAATAGGACGCCAATTGGAGAAGTAAAAGCTATATTTTATAGTAGTGTATGGAACAAATACTATTTCAACCATATAACCTTTCAACTTATCCAAAGAAGTTCTCACTTTAAAGGTTAAACACAATTATATACTTATGTGATTATTCTCAGGCTTATCAGAAATTAAGCCTTTAATTTCTCTTGAAACTTGAAAAAATCATAACTTGAGCTATAAAAATTCAAATTGAGTGATTCAAGTTCTTAATTATAGCTTGATAAGTCTATTTTCATATATTAATAATCACTGAGATAATTTATGGCTGAGACATTTCCATATTTTCAAAAATTAGACATTGCTTATTTTTGGAATTATAATTTTCCAAATTCTCTAATCAAACTTTGAAAAATCATAGTTTGAGTTTTAGACCTCCAATTAACATGCTTTAAAACTTATTTCAAAACTTGAGAGGTCTACTACACCCTGTCCAAATTTCACAAAAAAGAAATGTAATTTAGCCAATCAAAACTTTCTTGAAAATGACCACTTAACTTCCATATTTCAATGTTCAACTTCAAAAATCCATATCTGAAGTTCTAGACGTCCAAATTAGGTATGAAAAAAAAGCCTATAAACTCCTTATTAAGTCTAGTTTCTAGGAAAAATGGTTTTACCATTTTATCAGACTCCAAACATTCCTAGTTTATAAAAACATGACCACTGTCCAGAAGTTAATTCAAAACTATGACTCATTTTCAAAAATTCATAACTCCTTGTACACTTATCTAAATCATGTGTTCTTTGATTCATAACTTTTAACGAGTGTACTATATGTTCACAAAGTTTTGTGGTCAAAGGAGGTCATTTACTCAGCTTTTAGCCTACTCAAAAATTATCACTCCAAAATCATAATAGAAGTTTCTCTAGAATCATGATCCAACTTTCAAAAACCATATATCGAGTTCTAGACATCCATTTAAGGTGATCTAAAGCTCATTTTCAAGCTTAAGGAGTGAATGGACGAAATTTCATAGCTAAACTCAACCTCTAACCCTTGAAAACGACATGTAAAACATGCTCTGTTTTCAAATTGATAAGCAGAGGTGAAAAAAACACATGCAAGCTTATTTTATGACCCATATCTTCGGAAAATTAGACCCCATACACTTGGATAGAACACGCATGATTTAAAAACTTGTTTACATAGCCAAAAGAGATCATAAACCATATCAAAACTGACATGCAAGCTTCAAAATACTGACTTGAGCTCTTTCTCTCTCTAAACCATGATTTTCAACCATAAAAAACTCTCTAAATCCCAATGAATGCAGAAACCCAGTGGGGAAATTGTTTTAGTAACTCTTCTACGGTTTGGATGCTCTCTCTCGTTGTGTGAGGTTGAAGTGGGAATGGATGAAGGAATAAACGAAGGAGGTGGGAGTGTATGTGTTTCTACTGCTGAGCCGATAATGAGAGTGATTGTGACGGTGGTGTTTGTGCGTTGTGGTTGTTGCCGGATGGAAGAGGAATGAGAGAAATGTGAAGTTATGCGTGTGTGTGTGTCATATGTGGTTTAATGAAAGAGGGAGGAATGAGTGTTTAAGCAAAGTGTTGAGCCCAATGGTTGAGAGGAAAAGAGAGATTGAAGTGTATGTGTGGGGTATTGTATTTGTGTGTGTGAGGTTGTGTTTATGGATGAAGAGAGAGGAAGAGTGAAACGGAGATAGCACGTGGCTTACATGCATGAGAGAAGAAAGATGAGGTGTCCCACTAAAAAAAAAACCTCTTTCGACTCCCCACAAGGCTCTTGTTTGCAATCTAATCATTTATTAATTAAATTGCAAACATTAGTTAGTAATCAAAATTAATCCTTAATTCCATTTAAGGATTTCTCTTAGCTTCCTCAATTAATTTCTTTAGGCCATGGAATATTGTCTCTAAAGGCCAAAATTTATTTCCTAATTAACTATTTATCCTTAATTTATGAGAAAATATGCCTTAAATTCCAAATATAAATTTTAAAATTGATTAAGGCCGATTTTTTCATAATTAATCCCATATTGTATTTTAATTCTCAAATTCCAAATTTTGGGATTTCACATGTACCATGAACCAATTGAAGAAGGATAATTAACCATAATTCTCCTCTCACTATGTAGCCTTCAAATATGATTCAACCTTAATCCCCCAGCAAACAAATTAAATAATATTATTGTCGTCACAACTATAATCTCTAATATCATATTTGATAAGACTTCATATTGTTTTGCATGATAGTCTCTCTTTCACAAACACCAGTATTTGATAAGACTTCATATTGTTTTGCATGATAGTCTCTCTTCAACAAACACCAGCACTCTATATATTCATAAATCCATAAATACTCATAGTAGTTGCAAATAAAGAACTGCTCTAGCTTTAACTTGTATATGAATTATATACATTTTTATAAGAAAAATTTATAATTTCTTGAGTCTTAATATGGAATTAAATAGCTTCTAATTATCCAATACTTCCCAAAATCCATCATTTCTTTTTCAAGCATTTAATCAAACACTACATGTGCACTCTATAAATTAGCTCAAAACAATGGTTATTACCACCCTTTGTGAAACCGACAATCTCAAACATTTGAGTTAACTTACAAAAACACGTTTAAGCAAGTCGAGACAAAATTTTTATCACATATTTACCTTTTACACTGTAAATCATGTTGACAAAACAATTTCTACCACTAATCCATACAGGCACACTAGGAGAGCTTTACACACCCACATATATGGATCACAGGTGCACACAAGTGCACTAATATATATGTGTGTATCACCACCATTTCCCTCACGAGCCATTCCCACAATTCTCTCTCCCCTTTTCGTTTCATTTCAGATGTCATCTACGTACTCGCCCATCCTCAGATCAACACTATCTTCCTATCTACCTTCTTCAATTCCTTCATTCAATCTGCCCCTCTTAAGCTTTATATTTCTCTACCTTAGGTTCTGGTTTAATGTCGGTTTTAACTTATTGGCCTTGACTTTAAACCAGCACCTAAAAGTAGAAAAATATTTGCTCAACTTGAAGACCAGCGATTGCTATTTGGCATTCCATTGTTCATAAAATCGACAAGCTAAACAGATCAACAACTGCCATATAGACTAAGATTCCTATGGAGGAAGTATTAAATATTCCTTGAATATTAAGAGTTTCTTCACTGTGTTATCTTGGTATCCTTTGTTAATAAGAAAATTACCAATGGCTTAGGTGCTATAATTTCTCACTTCCATATTTTTTAAACCATTATCTTCAAGCGCTTGATATATATCATACCTTGCGCGCGTTCACACACACCACACACACATATCTATAATTTGTTCTCACCATTTCTCATCCAGGAGTTTTAATAGTAAGGAGATACAAGAGCATGGAATTCAACCACAGAAAAATTATGAATATATATCTCAATGTAAATATAAAAATTCTACCAAGCAACTGTTCATAAGTCATATTAGCAAGATACTCACACATACATTTTGAAATTCATGTTATACATGGGATATATATGCATCTAGTCTACATTAACAATATGTATGTGTGTGTATTTAAAATAACTTATACAAGCTTAATTTTGCTAATAACTTTAAGTTTCAAACAATTGTCTGGTAAACAATAAATCAAATAAAATGGCCCTACTTTGAAGGATTATTTCAGTTATACACAAGCAAGTAAAGTGTACATATGTGATTGGTAAATGGGAGTTTGAATAGTAAGTCATCACGAGTTCGATAAAAGGAGGTTATTGGTTTAGAGACGTAAGGTGTATGGAGACGTACTGAGCATTTTGCAAGCAATACGTACTTTATGAGATTATGTCATTGGCAAGAGCAATCAGGGAAGGTTACTCCTATAAGTTGATAGCCATTTATATAACTTTTCTGATTTGTGATTCTCAATAATGATATTAAATGATAATAACGGTAAGGAAATTTGAGAAGACTGAGAGAAAAAAACAACAACATCGTCATCCTCACTCCAATAATGTGATCACATGCATGCTCAGAAAAAGACTTGTACTATGGATGGAGTGCAGAACGCATATATAATCATATGTATAAGCCCCTCTGCCCCACTCTTATGCTATTAATTGTTATTATTATACTCTGGTTCTGGTCCTATTTATGAATCTCTTTTAACTAAATCACATATATTAAAAAGAGATAATTAGCTCAATAATTATGAGGTAAATTTTCAACTTTTCCCTCATTTACGAATAGATATCTTTCAACTTTTTCTTCTCTCTCTATTTTTATTGGCAGCTGCATTTTATTGGTTTTTGGCGACAAAAAGGTGCATCAGCTGATCCATTTGCCTCTTGAAGATGAATAGTGGCTGGAATTTCAGAGTTTAAAATAGGGGAGTTTATTTTGTTCAATTTATTTTCTCTGATTATATTTGAATTTCCTAGTTTTAGGAATATTTGATTATATTGTTGAGACTTAGTTTACCCGTTTGGATAACTTTGTGGATTGAATTTATGTGATTAGATTTGATTATTGTGGCTTGTTGGATATGTGTGTGTGTGTGTATTTTCCTTATTGATTCAATTTTATTATGCTTTCTACGTGTTATTATTAGACAGTATAATTGAATTGGATTAATTGAGTGGTGTGTTATTGCACTCATATTAAGAGGAAACAAGTTGCATTAGTTTAATCCTAATCGCACACTAATTTCAATAGTGTCTTAAGAGGTGATTGCTAGCTACGTTAGTAGGAGTAATCATTAATTAAGAATATTAGACTCAAGTATTTGTTTGGGGTTTTTCATCAAGATTTAGTGAAAATTTACTCCTATATTTAATTGAACTATGATAATCACTACTCCATTTCCAAGAGCATTCATCATTTATATTTTCAATTACATTTCATACTCATTCCCATACTCCATTCCATTTTATAAAGAAAATACCAAAAACAATAGTTTAGCATCTAATTACATTGCATTTCTATTTTAGTTTATTAATTAAAAAATCCAAAACTAATTTCCCCCTTTTTTTTTAATTGCATTTGTATGTCATTTAGATTACTTAGGATTCAATAAAAAGCTCCTCGAGAAAAGAGAATGATCCCAGGTTTGCCTATACGCAATCCTTGGTTAATTTTTATTATGGACCTCAAGACTAAAGACAAAAAGGCCACTCAATTAGTGAACTAGATGAGCATTTAATATTTTTATGCAAGATGACCTTAATTAAGGTGACCTTTTGGGTCCCATCCCCAATCTCTTCCTATAAATCCACCCACCTCCCTTCCCTTCTTCCCAATATTCATATATTGTTATCATTATTACTCTCACTGATACTTTTGTTCTACATCCACCTTTATCACTGGTGTGTTCCAGGCCGCGTCATCTATTCTTCTCTTTCTGTCTTCCCTCAGTAATAACCCTATTTTCATACATGTATTATCATATAAGGTTAAGTAATATCTTATTATTGAGATATATGGGATTTCTATTAAATCCATGATAAAAGGTATTTGTTTTGATATAATTGGTTGATAAAGGATTATTATGGCACCTTAAAAGAAGTGGTGGCATAAGAAAACAAAAGAAATTTCAAGAAGCACACATGGCAAAATTAAGAGAGTTATTAATAAAAATATCTTTGCCTTTGAAAATGATGGCTCTATTGGTAATGTCACCATAAATTGACACATGAGCTTCAATCCAAATATGAATGGAAGAACAACAATTATCCCTTTTCCATATGAGAGTGACACGTGGATAGAAAGGAAAGGAGAAAGTATGACAATTTACAAGAAGTGGAGATAAGAATTTTATGTAGAAAACCCTAGAAAGACAAATGTCATGATATAAGGCTATTAAGCTTCATGGACCACAAATTAATCATATAATTAACAAGAAGACATCTAGATCATGGCTACATGTCTTCATATAAATTAAAGATCAATTAGAAGGGACACATGTGCACCTTTATCTAATATGAATTAAAGGATAAGGTAGCTTTTCAAAAGGAGTCAAAAATAGTGGCTAGATGAAGACAAGAGGAAGGAAAATGCCAAAACAATCATATATAAGCATACAAGACACACAAGTGTTAAAGTTACTAGTATGCGAACGTACCTTTCACTGGGTAATTGTCAAATGTCTGACCTTTGAATCTGGCCCTGGACTTCCCGGATGTCCTAATATATCACCATATCACTTAGAATAATATCCTAAGAGATATTTCCACCTCTATTTACCCATCTACCCTTGGTGGATTTGTTATTTACAACTTTACCCTTACATTTGTTTAAAAACGCTATGCTGAATTTCTGGACAGATTTTTCAGCAACTTTGAAAAATCATAATTAATTCTACAAAAATCATTTTGAGGTGCTGTAAAATTCCTCATGACCCTTGGCATGTCTATTTTCAAGGACAAATATTCCCAGAACCTAGAACACCATGACTCATTCCCAGTTTTTACGTTTCTCAACGTTGCCCAGATTTTATTCCAGTAAAAATGGCTTAACTTCAAAAATTCATATCTCCTTGACCAGAGATCAAAACGTTACATATTTTATATATTTGGAAAGCCCTACATGTCTACTTTATTTCTGGAAAATTTCATGATTTTAGAACTTCATTTGCTACATAAAATCATAGCCTCTTTTTCGCTGCCTGACCAAGATTTAAGAACCGAAAATTCTACAATTTTCACAACATTAATTCATTGCTTCCCAAAAATTATTCCCTACCGTGTTTTTACCTCTTCAGGAATTTTTCAATGCAATGAGGCCTAAAAACAAGTATTGGAATTTATTCTCTAATTTTCTAGATTAAACTAACATTTATACTAAGAACTTATAAAAACTAAAGACTAGAACTTAAGAACTAGAGCTTACCTCTTGAAAACTTTTTAACTCCTTCCTCCTTTTTGCTTCACTCTCCTCTTAAACTCTTCAATCTTTGGTATGAGTTTGGTGTGAAGAATGAAGAGAGGAGAGCTCTCTATTTATAGCCAATCCTTGGTTAACTTCCTAGCAACTTTCATTCTATCTTAACCCTTAGATTAAATTTAGTTAAGAAGCTAAATTTTCAGCCTTACACCTTGGCAAGTTGATGAGGTCATTTTGATGACACAATTGAGTGCTTAGGTGTCCCTAAGCTCCGCACGCATGACTATACCCAATTGGTTTGCCAATTAATCAAGAGCATTTGCATGTGTTTTATTATGAAATCTTATCCAAATCTTACTCCCATATGTGCTGGACGTTTTTATGACCTTTGGGGCAGATTTAATAAGCTATAACCAACCCTCTAATCAAGTGTTTAAAGCTTCTTAACTATAACCATCATTGGTTACTTTAATTAATTGAAGACTTAAGCTTGATTATATCAAAATATCTCAAAAATACTTGACTCTCAAAGCTCCACCATGGCTCTCCTTCTTTATTGCTAATATCTTAGGCTAATTGGTTTGCTAATTAACTCAAGTCATTAGAGCATCATTAGCTTTTAATTTCATCATTTAATCCCTTTCTATTCATGTTTAAACAATCAACAATTAATTACTTATTTAATCACTTACTAATTGTTGACAATTTTCTTAATTAGGATTAATTATTATCTCACAACTATTTTACTGACATTGGTAATTTATGCACCATGCATAATATTAAAAATCATGGGGCAACTTATGTTCCCCAAAATGATATTAAATTTTGCCTCATTATTTTCCAAGGAAAATAATCCCATAAATTATCTAAATTAGAGACAACATACTTTCTAATTTTTAATAAATATTTAATTGTCTCTAAGGATTTTATCATAATTTTCTCAGGGTATTTTATGTCCCACAAATATTTTAGGGACCTATTTGCAAATTATCTAATGTTTTAGGGACCTTTTCGCACATTATTTAATTTTAGGAGAAATTGTCCCAATAATAAGGTAAATTCAATACAAGGTGTTTGAGACCTAATATTTACCTATTTTCAATAGGTATATTTTACCAATTTATGATATTTACCCTAAGTCAAATTTTAGGGTATTACAAAATAGATATGTCAAGGGTTATGTAGATTTTTGGAACACCCCAATCGGATTTTTCTACAATTAGTTATGAATTTTTGAAGTTAGGTCGAATTTCTGAAATCTCCAAGGCTTATTGCAAAAATAAAGGGATACTTATTAACAAAGAGGATTAAAGAGTTTCAAAAAGTGGAAAGGCCCTTTATACAAGTGTTTAGTTACATACTCTAAAGGGAGAGATTTCGTCGGCAATAACGTCGTTGTATTTATTATTTTAGGTTTATCATTCCTATTTAGTACCCGGGAGTTTAACTTTACTAATTAGCTAATTGCAGGTAAGTAACCTTAATCTCATATGCTTATGTATGACTTTGTATGTATGCTTTACCATGATTGTGTATTCATTCGGTGTTATTGTTTTCCAAGCGTTTTGGTACCTAAACCCGCTATGTGCGACCTTTGGCATTGATGTGTGCCTTATTGAGCAATCTGTGTTATTTGATTGCTTGTTCCGGATTAGGCTTTGTACCTCGTTGTGTGCGACCTACTGAATGTTGTATGATTTATATTTATGGTTTTCTTACATACCTTGTATATACATTGGATATGAGATTAACGGTTACTCTGGGATTCACCTATGAATCCTAGGCTCTTACAAGGATACAGGCCGTGCTTCTAAGTTGGAGTAGGAGAGAAGAGGTAAGATGGCAGATTGAGGGTTTGGCAAAGATCACTGGATATGATTTTGTTTTTGTTATCTACTACTTTTACTTGGGATGACTGTATTATGATATTTTGATCATTTTGGAATTTACACTCGATGACTATATATAAACTCTTTAGGGGGGATATATTCTTTTGGTTTCTTATTTTAATTTTTCTGACTTATATTGTCCAAATTATTTACATGCTCTGTTGCGTGAGAACCTCTGATACTTATTTAAATTGGAAAAGATTAAAAATCACACTACCCGCCACCTATAAAGGTGAAGCCAGTAGGGGTGTAATACCCCCCCCCCCAATTCCCTCTATTCCCTTCTCTGTAACAGATTCTATTCTTAACAAGGGATCAGAATTCTCTATCCATCTTTTCATAAGCATCTTAGGATCCTGAGTACTGAGTCTCCATTTGCCAACATTAATTTCTCACTCAACCTCCACGGAACAAGCTTCCCTACCTATTTTTGGGATAGGTAGAGAGAGCTTGTCTCAATCTGGACCGTTTAGATTTACTTTTTTTTTAACTATCATTTTTTAAATGAAAAAATTATTTTTTAAAAATATGTTATATGAGAGATTATCTTTATTTTAGATCCTCTACCCATTAAAATAATTTTTTTAAAAAAAATAAAAAATAAAAAAAATTAAATCTGGATCGTCCAGATTCCATCTAGACAGTTCAGATGGAAAAGTTTTCCCTACCTATCCCAAAGATAGGTAGGGAAACTAATTCCCAACCTCCACTTACTTTTTTAGGTTAATGTCTTTACTCATCCAAGCCCAATCATTGTTCACGATCTTCCAGCTTGTTCTTTTCTCCGCAGTGTCGGTTGCTGGTTGCTAGTCCCGTCACTAAGGGCATGCAAGCATTTTGCTGGCACACACAATGATTTTATGTCATTGGCATAAATAAGTGACAAGGGAAATTACTAGAAGTTGATACCATTAATATACCTTTTCTGAGTTGTCATTGTTAATAAAGATAAATAATAATAATTGTAAGGAGACCGGGGAATCGGAATGTGATCACGTGCTCATAAGATGATGTTCACCAAATATTTGTTTATATATAGCTCAATTATAGCATGCCTTTCTTAATAAACAAATTATTGTAGAAGTGTTCCTCTTTCTTAGAATTTCATATACATTACATTATTTTGTTTGTATTATTATTCAGACAAAGGAGAATCTTTTTTCTTTTTAACCAACCGACAAAGGAAGGATCAAGAATCCATACATATTACATATACAATACACACACGGTGGCGAAGCATGACTAATAGATATTACGTATAAATAAAAAAACTCTATCGAGATGCCGCGATTGTGAAGGGAACATTAATTAGTAGTATGTTAGTGTTGGTGGCACTAGAAGCATAGGTTTTTATGTCTCATTAACAACAAGAAAAACGTAAATAGTTTGACAAATTATAGTTTAAGATGATAATTAATTCCTTCTAGCTGATAAAATCTCCTGCTTAATAACTCTTTAACGAAGTATAGGTATATTGACATGTCTTATCTAAATGCAACAAAAACCAAGGATTAATCAACTCTCACATATTACTAGAATTACTTAAATACTTCACCAAGGACAACTAATTAAGCTTCAAGCCCATTTGGCTAAAAGAGACATAAAACCAGCACCTAAAAGCACAAAAATATTTGCCATACAATGAAGACGGGTGTTATTTTGCATTCTGTCGCTCATGAAATCAGCTGCTAAAAAATCAACAAGTGCCATATATATTAAGATTCCTGCTGATGCTGCATTGAAAATTCCTTCAATTATCAAAGCATTCTGACTATTCTCAACATACACATTCGTGATTCCTATTCCAATCGCTATTCCCAAAGGAGTTGTCAGAGCAAAGAACAATGCCATGGTTGCTATGGTTATGTTCTTGAATCTAGACTGCAATAATAGGGAAAAATCATGTATTAACCACATAAGAGCAACATGTTCATGTAAGTTGTAATCCACTTGGGCTATCTCTAATCTACCTCACTTGAGGGAGACAACCAAGAGATGGATTTCTCTCTCTAAACATGGTGAGGATCTAACGTAACTATCCTAAGACCATTTCACAAGCCTAACCAAGTGATTAACCCAACCAACCATTGTGCTCTAAGTTCTAGAGCAAGATCACGACTAACCCAACTAATTGTATATGTCTGTGTTTCTATATATGTTCGGATTGATTTATCTCAAACCCTAGTAAAGTAGTAGTTAGTGACATACCTGAATGATACAACTTCCAAGGCCCATGCCCTCAAAGAATTGATGAAAATTCAAAGCAGCAACAAGAGGCTTTATGACTTGGGCACTCTGGGATGTTCCCAAAGATATCCCTATAATCACCGAATGTACTATTATTCCCATCTCCAATACCTTCATCGAATAATACCATTCTTTTATCAATAAGATTCTAAGTTAATACTCTTAAATCCAACTAACAATTATCACAAACCAATAAAAATGGTTAAAAGAATTAAATTCATCTCAAAATTTAATTGATTTCTAATATTACCTAATTTTATTTGAAAAAAAATTTGTCGTAGGTAGGTGCATTATAATAAAGATAAATTGAGTTTTTTTTTAAAAAAAAAAAATTGTTATTATAACTTATGCTCACATAATCCCCCCACCTGTGATATGACCCTTTGACGAAGTAGTTGTTGAGTTAAACTAGGACTATCCGATAACTCATGAGGATCAACCTGAGCTTGTCCAACGATTCCGGCGTTTTTCTCTTCATCTACATTAGTGGCCTCAATCTGGCCATCATTCTTCATATTAAGTTTCTTGAAATACGCAGTGGCGAAAGAGTCCACCATTAGGGTTGCCATGGTGGCACACATGGCCACAAAACCAGTGAAGGGGAAGTCTCCCCAGGGATGTTCACTCAAGCAAGGAGACGTCAAGCTCTCAAACGCGTCGGGAAGGACGTGAATGAATCCGGTGGATAGTATCACACCGCCGGCAAAGGCCCTGATCAGCAAGAAGATGTCCTTCTCAGGACTTAATGCCGGCACAAACTTCCCGATGACTGGAATCAAAACTCCTATTGCACTCGTGATGAATATGGAAGCTAGGGCTGCTATTTTGTAGGTCAGAGCCTTGGCTTTGTCACCAGCTTCGTCTTCCTTTTCACATGTAGCCTCTGAAAAAACTAGGGCTGGAAGAACTGACAAGAGCAAGATGAAGAATGTGAAGGTTTCGGTGCTTTTCGTCATGTCGATTGGAAAGGTAGAAGATGGAAAAGAAAAACAGCGAGTGAGGGAAAATTTCGAAGAAAGGGTGAGGAAATATGATTGACGGAGAAACACAGACACACACATATAAAGGTTATTAAATTAGAAGGAAAATTTTCTCATAGTTTTTATATTATATTTAAATTGAAATCGCATCATCGATCTGGTAAAAAAATCGCATCCTACCGGATAGATATCATCCTCCTTTAAAAAAAAAAAAAAAAAATCCCGTTTATTTTTATAAAAAAAGTAAATTAAAATTCCGTCAGGATGGAGGATTATAACGAGTGTCGACTTTCTAACCTAAATGTCGACATTAAAAAGGAAAATTTTATCATATTTTTTATATCACATATAAATTGAAATAGTAGCCTATATAAATATTATTCTCCCATAATTGTTTTATT
This sequence comes from Acacia confusa, assembly GCA_037074495.1. Taxonomy (NCBI): domain Eukaryota; kingdom Viridiplantae; phylum Streptophyta; class Magnoliopsida; order Fabales; family Fabaceae; genus Acacia; species Acacia confusa. The sequence continues at coordinate 3,342,357 of CM073506.1, read as the reverse complement.
AAATCTTCACGATAATTTTTAACAAAGTAAATTTAAATATCATATACCACGGAAGGTAAGATTACATGGTTTGTGTGACTATTATTGTCCACATCCTAACATAAATGTCCACATTCAAAGAGAAAATTTATAATAATTTTTTTGTATTATATATAAATCGAAATCGTAGCCTAAGCCTATTGCAAAAATATTATTTTATCATTTTTGGTTAAATTTCCCGTTTATTTTCTTAAAAAATTATAATAAATTTCCTTCATTACGCGAGCTAAGATGTGTCACGAATGACGCCAATGGTCGAGGTTCTAATATTAATGTCAAATATTATAAGGGAAAAATTATTATACAAGTTTTTGTTTTGGATATAAATTGAAATCGTAGCCTACTGCACAAATATTATTCCCTCTTTTTTTTTTTTTTAATTTTCTAGTTCATATTTAGAAAAAGAAAATTTGAATTTCGCATATCATGGGTTGAGAAAAATAAAATTCGATCTATATATAAACACAGGAAATGTCGACATTCTAAAGTATATGTCGTTGAATGAATAGAACATTTAGTTTAAGAATTTTATATTTATATTCAAGAGTTATATTTTGAAAATTAAATTAATTATTTTTTTTCTTATTTTCTTTGTCAAAAGTTTTTCTCGATGAAGTCCAAATCACATTGTTTCTATCAAAACCTTTTATGTTAATTATTTATTAAACATAAAGAATTATTATTTCATTAATAAAAAGTCAGATTTATATAGTGTAAATTAAATTTATAATTGAAAACTAAAAATTATTAAAGTTAAATATTGAAATTAATTTGTGATGGGTGAAAAAGTCTTTTTATAAAGGGAACCTGGAAAGTTTCTGTTTATTTTGGAGATTTATACTCAAGAGCATTACTTCCAATGAGAGTTCTCTCTTTTATTTTGAATTGTTTTTTTACTTGAATTCCCAAAACCCTAGCAGTGGTTCATGCCAACATTTTATTTCCTCTAGCCTGCAGGTATTACTGTAGTTTTAATTTACAGTAGATTTATTATTCGTTTTTATTTTCTATTTTACAAAATAATATTGACTATCCATTTTGTTAAGATCAAAACACTTGGCTTTCAGCTGAAGGTAAAGGAAAAAAAAAATAGACTTTTAGCCAACTAGCTAGTTATTACTTATCGGTTATGTTAGTTATATTATAACAAGAAATATGCTTGTAATTATTTGAAATAGAATATATTTGACTTGATATTCTAAGAAATAAAAATCTAGATTGATTGTGGATATTGACATATTGCGGTTACATGATATCTTGGAAATACTGTACAACGTTTAATAGATAAAAGCAGTTAGAAAGGAGATAGGTTGTTATGTTTGGATGGAGAGAAAAGTGATGGGAAAATAAGGGGATTAGAGGGAATACTAGGGGGATAAAAACCTCAAACACAGTTAAAAATTTACTATTTTTATTAGGCTTCCCTCCTATTATTCTGTATCATAATTTTCTCTAGAATAACTCTTAAATTTGTAATCAAATAATGAAAGAAGATGAAGACGACTTTTAAAATCAAGAAGGAGCCCTAACACAACGTTCAAATAATGAAGCATATATAAGACGACCTAAAACAAGTGAAATCTTGATGAAAAATCCTTAGAAGCTTAATTAAGTGCGTGTAGATGGTAATCTTAATTGGGTTTAGTATTTTTGCTTTTACTCCAGAAAACTTTTTTCTGCTACACTTACATAAAAAGTGGATGAGTCCTACTAATATTTTCTCTCTCCTATGTTTACAATAGGACCCACTCACTTTTATGTGAGTGTAATAAAAAAAAAGTTTTCTGCAACAAAAGCAAAAACATTAATTCCATCTTAATTAACTAACTATTTTGTTATCAAGTTATTAAGTGCGTTTTGAGCGAATCAATTGATATACTAGTATTATGTAATTTTTAGTATAAAGTTGAATGATTTAATTAAGAGAGAGAGAGACTGTACTCATTTTACACAAATCATTGAGAGATCAAGTTCTCCCCACGCACTCGTGTGGGAGCTTAGGTATCTTCGCCAAGCGTGAGAGGGAATTGGAGGTTTCTGGAGGTTTACGGGGAGTGAGACGGTGGAGCAGTAGAGCTACGGCGGCGATTATTAGCTGCCTATCGAAACATAGGAATGCAGTCCATCGGAGGAAATGAATCAGATCAAGTGGAGACGAATCAGATCTTAGAACCGTTGGAATGGAGGGAGGCGCAAGTAGACAAGACCTTAATAGGCAAGATTCTTGCAAGCAGGAAACACACGCGTTCGGCAGTAGAGGCAATTTTGCAAAAAGCCTGGAATCTCAAATCAGGTTTAAGCATAGTTGAAATCGCTGATAATGCTTTTCTGTTCAAATTTTCATCAACTGAAGAGTTCTATAGAATTTTACGAGGACGTCCGTGGTCAATCAATGGATTTTTACTAAATCTTGTGGAAAGAGGGAAATACAAATCTAGTGTGGAACTGGATTTTAGTCGATGTCCTGTATGGATTCAATTGCATAATGTTCCGATGGAGGCGATGAGTCTGAGAAATTACGTAGGGGAAGTAGTGATGGCTGAAGATCCTTATGTTAACGGTAGATTCTCTCGAAGTTTCCTAAGGGCCAGAGTAGTGTTGGATCTGAGGAAGCCACTAGCATTTGGTTTCTGGTTGCCGAAGCCAGACGGTGGTAAAGCGTGGATTTCCATTCGTTATGAGAAGTTGCAGACATTCTGTTACAAATGTCGAAAGGTTGGGCATGATAATCGAAATTGTTTGAAAGAAAGAGCACTGGTAATGCCTAATTCCAGTGAACCACGGTATGGTGCTTGGTTAACCACTACGGCTTGTCGCAATTGGGAAGAAATAGTGGAAGTGGTATGCAGAGACTGGAGTGAGGCGGAGTCTGTAAAGAAAAGAAAGGAGGAAATACGTAAGAGGAAGGAAGATATTCATTACCAGCAAAGGGGAAAACGCTCAAATGAAGAAGAGGATGATTTATTTTGCATTAAAATGAGTAAAGCCTCTTTGGACAATAAGGAGAATATTGAATGGAAAGATAAGGAGAGGGAAGTTTGGAAGCCAACGGAGGAACCCGTTAAGAATTATGCCACTGTTAAGGACAAATTCTATGAGCGCAAACAACTCAAGGAAGTTGAAGGAAAAAATGGAAGCACAGGATCAATCCCTGAAGATGGCAACACCGAGAATGAAGTACCAGAGGTAAGGATAGTCCTACAATTGTTCAAATCATGGTTGATACAGACCCAAAATTTCAATCAGATCCTGGGAAATCAGCACAGGAGGGAAATTCAATGGCTATGGTCATTTACAATGATCAAGCCATATCTGATGTTATCTCTAGCCTGGGAGGTTTTGGCATAAAAAGCCTGCTAATGAGGAGTTGGAAATACCAGAAGTGAAGCGTAGAAGGAAAGGTTATGTAGATAATAGTTCTAAAATGGCCATAAGTAATACCCAGATTATTATTATTATTGTTGTTAATAATAACAATAATAATAATAATAAAAGTAAAAATAATAATAGTGATAATATAGTATTAGTTTAAATTTTATTAGTTTTGATTAATTTGATTAGTTGTTAGTTTAGATAGATTTGATTTTATTAAGTATAGATTTATTGATTGATTTAATAGAATTTAATAATCTTTGCATTATTTTACCATTTATTAGATCAACAATGTAATACCCTAGATTTTATTATTATTTTAATAATAATAATAATAATAATAATGAATACTAATAATACTAATATTAAAAATTTAAATTTAATAATGTAGTGTGTGTGTGTGTGTGTATAAAATAGTAATAAATGGATAGATAAAAAAATAATTTAAATTATAATCTAATAAATGATCTGTTATTATTTTATTGAACTAACAATAGTAAAAAAAAAAAACCCAACCCACAAAGCCCAACTATTAGCTAAACCCTAAGATCCTAATTATAAGTTAGGTTTAGCCACCTAACTTTAGTCATCATTCATTAGCTCTCTCTCTTTGAAAAATCCTTTGCGGCAGAGTTTCCCTTCTAGGAGCTTAGCAAACATGGAGACCAGGTAATCCTAATCCCTTGAGCAATAAAAATTAATTATTGATAACGATAGAACGTTGATTAGAATTAATTGATTGTAATCCTAATCCCCAAGAGAATAAGAGTTAATTGTTGATAGCACTAGAACGTTGATTAGAATTAATTTATTGTAATCTTAATCCCTAGAATAACCCTTTCCTTGCATGTGGTCCTCGTGTTTTACTGATGACAGATCCTCTTATATTGGTTTTAGATTGCTTTTATGGCTTCTTCCCTCTTATGTTATTTATATATTATATATACATAGACCAGTCACTATCGCTGAAGTAGTCTTCAGAAAGAGAAGAAGATATGTTCTCTATTCTTTTATAGCCTTAATCAATGCATGACCCCTCCATTACTTGTCCGTTCCAGTTAGAATAAAAGAACTTGAAATTTGTTGGATAATAAGAAAGTGTGCATTACAATGGCGTACTAACATGGCACGGAAATTTTATTATTATTATTTTTTCGTTATTTTCTTGCTAGCTCCCGGGTTCCCGCGAACCTTCCGGCTACGCTCTAAATAATTAGGCTTTGCCAGAAGAGATTAAACTAATATATATATATATATATATATATATATATATATATATATATATATATTAGAAGCATATCCCAGTACAGCGTCTCAGCCTCTTCTTTCTTTTCTTCGATTGCCGCCTCAAGCTCTGCTTCCCCAGCTGCTGTCCCGTGTTCCTTCGCGTCAGACCCTCTTTCTTTCCTTCGTCCAAACTCTCTCTCAGTCTTGCCATCAGCCTCTTGTGTTCATATTTTCTTTCAGCAGCCTTCTTCCATGGATAATAGTTTAGGGTTTTTTTTTGTTATTGTTGTTGCGGGCCCAACTTCTTTTAAATGGATATTAAGCTGCTCTTTGAAATTCGTGGGGCCCACATCTTTTGTATCTTGATTAAAGTCTTTATTGAAGCTATTCAATTTTTGGAATGCTGCGGGGTCCACATCTTTGAATCTTCAAATTTCCTCCTTATCCGAAAAGAACACACGTATATATTAATACACATTAATAGAGTGTGTCTATAATATATATATATATATATATATATATATATATATATATATATATATATGAATATGTGTGTGTGTAAAAAGCATGATAATATTCCTGCCTAATTAGTTAAGATATGAGTAGATTTTATATCCATATACACTTTTATCCTCTAATTAATTAAAAGTTTGAAAAATATATAAATATAATTAAATAAATATAAAATATTAATAAATTCAATCTGATATATCTTAGCATCTATACTTATTTAATTATGAAAGATACACTTATCAAGCATATCTCTGATTCTTTTTTTTTATTCCTCCACACATATATATTGATATACTATAATATTATAATAATTTTGACATAGATGCAAGCTCTTATATGATGTCGTTTTATTTAGTTTAATTTTATTATTACTATTATTATTTGAGAGCAATTAAAACAAATTAACAGTGGGAAGATAGCTTTGGGACGGTACCTCTTAAAGTGATGAACACACTTTTAAGGCTTTATGCCTCCGATATGTTATTTGATGTGAACCGATATATCCGTTCTTCCCAAAGTGGTGCCTGGCAGGATATCCGGGGCACTAGTAGCAACTTTGGGAAGAGGTGTGCACACTAGGAAGAATATGAATTATGGCCAATTTAATGATGATTTGTGACTGGCAGGTTTCCGGGTCACAGGGTAGACTGGCAGGATATCCGGGTCTACCATGGCTCTCTTCCCACAAAATAGACTGGCAGGATTTCCGGGTCTAAACAAAATTTAAAATGATAATGATTAAAGTTTGATATAAATATCAGATGATATATATATACATTTGCTTTGATTAACAAATTTGTGCCAAACACCCTATGGTTATACAAATATACGATATTTTATCTTGTAAATATTTTATTTTAATTTTTATAATCGTTTTATTTTATTTCAATTTATTTAAAGTTATTTATTTATTTACTTAATTATTTTAGTTTATGTTATATTATCTGTTCTTAATTAGGATTATCAGCGTTTGCTGATGTATTCTTGGGCTGCGATGATCCTTCGGGGGAGCAGAATTTCAGTGAACAGGTTTCAAAGATTGGGGCTAGCAGTGAGAAGTGAGGAAGACGTCCGATTTTAGTTTTATTTAAATTTATTGTATTTTTATTATTTTATTTTATTTTGCGTAAAACATTTTTGTTTAGGTTTAGATCTATTTAATGTACTTAGTAGCCTTGCACTTGTCCCAGTATAAGTGCGGCGGTGACACTTCCCGAATTTAGGTATTTTGAATTTTAGTTATTATTTATAGAAATTATGGAAATTTTATGTTTTATAACTGCTAGAAATTCGGGGGTGTTACACTGTATATGCAGGAGATCTGAGGAAGACTAAAGCACGGTTAAGGAGCAATTTAAAGAGGAAAGGGAAGAGTGTACAGATGCAAGTACAACATAGTGGACAGCAACAAGTGGAGAAGATGGAAGATATGGTGGATCTTAACCCAGGTGACTATGGTTTTATCTTTAAAGCTAGTGGAAATAACTATTGAGTAGTTGAGGCTGAAGGTAACGGTGGCTGGCCTTTAACAGCCACCAAGGGGACATGAAACTCCTGTCTTAGATCTGTCAAGGTTTAGGAAGAGCCTTGACAGTTAGGAACTTGAGGGATATGGTCAAAAAATATAACCCCTCAATAGTCTTCCTAATGGAAACAAAAATAAGTACAATAAAGTGTCAGAAGATTAGAAGGAAGTGTGGTTTCAATCAGGAGCTGTATGTGGAGCCGTGTGGTTTAGCTGGAGGAATAGCTATATGGTGGCATGAAGACATAGCTGTAACTACCTTATATAAGTCCAAAAACATTGTTCACACAGTGGTCAAGGCTAAGAGTTGCAATGTACCTAAATTTGTCTCATTTGTATATGGTCCTCCAAAAGAAAGAGAGAGGAGAACTATCTGGAATGTAATGAGAAATCTGGCATCTGATGTACAGGAAGCATGGTTGGTAGTAGGAGACTTTAACGACATATTGTCTCAAGCTGAAAAGGAAGGCGGCAGCCCAAGGGCTATGAGGAAGATAATTAATTTCCAGTGCATGTTGTCTGATTGTAATCTACTAGATTTGGAGTTTAAAGGTTCCAAGTTCACATGGTGCAACAAAAGGCCAGAATCCATGGTCAGGGAAAGATTGGACAGAGCATTGGGAAATGTAGAGTTTAGAGAGTTGTTTGAGAAGCCAGTGGTATTTCACCTAGAACCAATTGGATCCGACCACCACACCCTACTAATAGACTGCTGTTATTTGACTGAAAAGTCCCAGAAGCCTTTCAGATTCGAAGCAAACTGGGTAACCCATGTGGATTTTAATCAGATTGTGAAACAGGGATGGGAAGAATTAGAAGAGACTTTGGAGGATAAAGTGCAGGAGTTATGCCAAAGACTTGAAGTATGTAAGAGAAGACTTATGGCATGGAATAAGAAGGTGTTTCCAAACTTCAGGAAAACAATTGACCAATTAAGGCAGGAATTACAAGCATGTGAGGAAGGTGCAATGACAGTAGAAAAGCTACAGGAGGCCGAAGCCTTAGTCTTAAAGTTGGAAGAGGCGTGGGGAAGGGAGGAGACTTATTGGTGGCAAAGATCAAGGATTAGTTGGCTTAAAAATGGTGATAGAAACTCAAAATTTTTCCACAGTAGCGTGATACAAAGAAGGCAGCGCAACAAAGTTCTGAGGTTAAAAAATGAAGATGGAATCTGGTTGGAGGACAGAGAAGACATTAACAGAACATTCCGGGAATACTATGTGGATCTGTTTACATCAGGAGGTCCTCGACCACTAAATCAGGCCTTAGACTACGTTCCAGAGGTAGTAACAACAGAAAATAATAATGAGCTAATGAGGCCAGTCTCAAATTCAGAAATTGAAGAAGCTGTTTTTCAACTTGGCTCAAATAAAGCATCGGGACCCGATGGCTTCTCTGCTTTGTTTTATCAATCAGCTTGGAAAGAGGTGAACAAGGAAGTTTGTGAGATGATTCAGGATTTTTTTGTGAATAATAGGAGTCTGAGCAGTTTGAATTCCACTAATATAGTGCTGATTCCCAAAATTGATAAACCAGAAGGAGTTACCCATTTCAAGCCAATTGGACTATGTAACGTGGCATATAAGATCATTGCAAGGATCTTAACAAACCGAATGAGAGGCTTAATGAGGAAGATTATTTCACCAAATCAAAGGGCGTTTATTGCTGGGCGCATGATCCAAGACAATGTTATCTTAACACATGAGGCGTTTCACTACCTAAAACACAAAAAGAAGGGTGCGAAGTATGAGTTGGCTCTACAAATTGATATGAATAAAGCCTAAGACCATGTTGAATGGGACTTCTTGGAAGGGGTGATGTTGAAGATGGGATTTTGTAGGGGATGGGTGAGATGGATAATGGACTGTATTTCCACTGTTGAGTTCAGCCTACAAGTCGATGGAAGGAAAGTCGATTCATTTACGCCTAAACGTGGTGTGAGGCAAGGGGATCCTTTATCTCCTTACATGTTTGTAATAGCTCTAGAGGTCCTATCCCTCATGATTCAGATGCATATCAGCAGAAAAGATTTAAGGGGTGTGAAGTTGGCAAATAAAGCTCCTATCTTGTCCCACTGTTTTTTTTGCCGATGATGCAATTTTTTTCTTGAGAGCAGATGAGATGGATTGCAAGGTGCTTAAGCTGATACTTGAAACTTATTGCCAAGCCTCAGGGCAATTGATCAACTTGGAGAAGTCATGTATATATTTCTCTTCCAACACTCCAGTGAAAGTTAAAGAACAAATTTCAGCATGTCTGGGAGTGAAATATTCAGACCAGGCAGGGAGGTATTTAGGCTTACCAGTAGTTTGGGGGAGATCAAAAGCTGCAGCCCTTGCATTTGTGTGACACAAAGTGGGGCTGAAGTTGCAAGGTTGGAAGCAAAAATTACTTTCCTTTGCGGGAAGGGAAGTCCTCATCAAAGCCGTGGCTAATGCAATCCCTACATACCCTATGACATGCTTTCTCTTCCCAAAGAAGGCATGTATGGACATTGATAGGCTAGTGTCAAAATTCTGGTGGGGTCAAAAAGGAGAGGAGGGAACAATACATTGGAAATCCTGGAAGTATATGACTAAGAGGAAGAGTGAGGGAGGAATGGGCTTCAAAGATTGGTTATGTTTTAACAAGGCACTACTTGCCAAAACAGCGTGGCGGTTGCTGACTGAACCAGAAGACCTATGGTGCAGACTCCTTAAAGGAATATATTTCCCAAATAGTAATTTCCTCCAAGCAAAAAAGGGGAATCATGCTTCTTGGAGTTGGTCGAGTTTGTTGGAGGGAAGAGATCTGTTGCTGAATGAGCTATGCTGGAGAGTTAGAAATGGCAGGTCAATTAATGTGTGGCAAGACCAATGGATACAAGGACTGAGGGGCTATAAATTACATAATGATTTGCTATCGGAAGAAGAAGGTTCAATCAAAGTCTCAGATTTAATCAGTAATGGTTGCTGGGATTTGCGTTTGATATCTGAATTGATCACCAACGAAGAGAAGAATATGATTTTGAAGATGCCAATTGCGAGAACAGATAGAGAAGACCAATTAATCTGGATGGCAAGCACCGACGGTAAATATTCAGTAAGATCTGGATATATAGTTGCTAATAACACAATGGAGGAAGACAAGGTTAAAGACCCAGGTACGTCATATTCTGTCCCTAGGCAGCTTTGGAAATGTATATGGAGGGTAGTGACAACCCCAAAAATCCAACATTTTCTTTGGAGACTTGGAGTAGGTGCTCTAGCAACACGTGATAATCTGTTTAAACGTAAGTGTGGTGCAGATCCCTTATGTCCATTATGTCTAAAGGATAGAGAAACAATTGAGCATGTGATTTTTCTTTGTCTATGGACTAAACTCTGCTAGTTTGGTAGTTCATTAGGCCTCAGTTTTAGTAAATGGACGGTAACAAGGTGCGAGGAATGTCTGGTGGATTTTCTGCAGGGCAATGATAAGTTGAATGAGTATGGGAAGTCGGTTTTTGCTACCACGTGCTGGTGGATCTGGAAAGCTAGATGCAATTGGGTGTTCAGGGTTGAAAAACCTGACGCTCAATCCATAGTAAGGCTGGTGGCAGCACAGGTAGAAGAATTCTGGAGGTCAAAAGAAAGAAAGGAGACAGACCAAAAGAGAATCTATGTACAGCAGATGCCAAGGAATACAAAATGGGTTCCTCCTCCACCAGGATGTATCAAGTTTAATATTGATGGAGCCTACCGAGAAATAAATGAGAAGGCAGGTATTGCAGTGATTTGCAGGAACTGTGAGGGGGAGTTTGTAGGAGGATTGGGGAGGGCTGTTACTGTGGAAACTCCTTTCATGGCAGAATGTATAGCAATGTTGGAAGCTTTACTGTATAGATACAAATTTCCAAACTACCAAGTTATAATAGAGACTGACTGTGAATCTTTGTATAGATTATTAAAGCAAAAATCAATAGAGGGTTGTGAGTGGAGAAGCCGAGATCTGTTGAAGGAAGTACTGCAAGTGATGGAATCTATGGAGGATGTTTCTATTTCTTGGGTTTCTAGGAGTGGAAATAAGGCTGCAGATAGCTTGGCAGCTGAGGCAACAAGAAGGATGTTTCAACCTTTCTGGTTGGCGCAAGCACCATTCTTCTTAGGCGAGGTTCTTCTCCAGGATTCAATCTCTTTCAGGAAAAGCAATAAAGCAGCTCCAGCTAACCAGGATAGGGAAGGCATAGGCTAACTGATATACATGAATAGCAAGTGCTGTCTATTGTTTGTTTGCTCATAGGTTGATTTCTGTAGGTAGATTGAAAGGTTGTGTGATAGGTTGTAATGTAGGTTTTTTTGAGAGCTTTCTTTGGCTTCGGCTATTGGTGTTTGTATTACTTGATTTGCTTATTAATAAAATTGGTTTCTTTGGGCAAAAAAAAAAAAAAAAATTAAGAGAGTGAGAGAGACATGTACCAAATGAAAATTGAGTAAAAGTATATTAGTATAGGAAAAATGATTTCCCTAATTGTTTTGGTTGACTTATGTCAATTCTAACTGAGTTGCATGAGTTGTAGGTTGAAAGAAAATCTATAGGACTTGTAACTGTTAGATTAAGGTACTACATTGTTTGCTTTTATATATATGAAATTTTTTATTGAAGTTATCCTACTTTATACTTCGAACGTGATCTTATATTGAGGAGTGCATTACAAACTAAATGACTGAATGTAGTATCTCAAAACTCAAGAGAACTGGTGAACGAAGGGCAAAATTAGGATAACTTCAGTTAACTAGCTATTTATCTTCTGTCAGACAAACCTCAAAAGTCAAAACTACGTACAACTGTACAAGTATCAAATCGAGTTACATGCTTATAGTGAATGATTCAACGACAAATTTGATATAATAAGCAAACAATGCAATGTAAAATAAAGAATTAACAATACTTTATATGTTAAATAGTAAAACTAAAAGTGATATAATAAACAAATCTATTGCATGTAATGTAACAATGAAAGTAGTGAAGAAGTTAGTGAAGAAGACCTAGCATGACTTAATTAGTTTCCGATAATTCTTTAGCAATATAACTTTAGATATTTATTATTATGCCTCTAATTTATACGAAGTCAAGTCAATTTGTCTCACAAGATAACATTGGCCGACTTTAAGCCTATTTTCTGCTTCTCACTTTTTGACTTGACTAATACTTCATATTTGAAAGGTCCCAAACTGGCATTTGAAGTTTTCGGTTGATATGTGAATATGATTTTTAATTTAAATAATTTAAATTTTATTTTTAATTAGTTCAAAAAATATAATTTTGTTTTTTTACGATTTAAAGAATTATATAATTTTATGATGTATTAAAAGTTTTTTCTAGAACCAGACCTTCACCTCTATATACACTATAAGCCTCAAAACTACAGTCTACAATTGTCATATTAGAAAAATGCCTATAGGTAATATAGCCAATAATTCAACGACACATTTGATGTAAACAAACAAGAAAAATATGCTATATATGATTCTACGAACTCATCTTCGTTTTTTCATCATCCCTTATAATTTTTAAATTCTATCCGTCCAATCAATTTAAAAGGTTATAATGCTGCTTTGACTTTGTTCTCATCTTTCCAATTAACGATAGAAATAATGAGAAAAAATGATAAGGAAAGGATTTGCTTCCATGAAAAGAGTGAAAATGATTTCTATACAATTTCACGTTTGTTTTTTCTTTTAATTTTCTTCAATCCAAATATATTACTCTACCTTTAGTACTTAATATAAAATCTCATCCATAACACTATGAATAAAATTTTATATTAAAAACCCGAGATAGTACAAAACAATATATTTCAACTTATCTAACTTTATTGAGTACAATAACTAATTAACTATACGTAAAAGCTCTTAAATAATTGTTAAAAGTCAAACCCATTTAGCTAAAAGGGACATTAAACCAGCACCTAAAAGTAGAGAAATATTTGCTCCAAGTTGAAGACGAGAAGTATTTTGCATTCTATCGTTCATAAAATCAGCAGCTAAAAGATCAACAAGTGCCAAATAGATTAAGATTCCTGCGGATGCTGCATTAAAAATCCCTTCAATAATAAGAGCTTCTTTACCATTCTCTTCGTATTGACTACTAATTGCCATACCAATTCCTATTTCCCACTGGTGTAGTCAGAGCAAAGAACAATCCCATAATTGCTATAGCATTGTTCCTGAATTTCGCCTGTAATTTTACAACATCTTATAAAACTTGATGGCAATAAAACGAGGATGGATTAATATTTTTGTTTTGGATGCTGTCTCAGAGATTTCTTCCATTTCTTTACACGATTTAAAAAAAGAAAGATAAAACATGCAATTTTGTAGAACTAGTACATCAAAATTTATTTTTCTTCTAACTTACATGGCATTATGGCAAAGCGTCTTTAATTATCTACGTACTTTTCACAACTTACAAACTTATTTCCTTAACTATATAAATTAGTTGAAAGAACCTTATATTCAAGTTGAGAATCATACAGGACATTGATTAAGTCAAGTGGAGTCGGGAAATATTACAAAGTCTACTAGAATCTGTAACATCCCAAATTTTGAATTTTGGGAATTAAGGATTAAATAGGATAAATTGGTCTTAATTATTTTAGAAGTAATATTTGGAAATAACAATCAAGGAAAGAATTTAATTATGGGAAGTTAAGGCCTAATTTCCATGAATTGTTGGGAAAAGAATAAGATTCAAAGGATAATTGAAAGTGATAATTTTAGGCCTAGGTATTATAATATTAATATTTTAAGGCCTAGGAAATTAAGAATTTAATTTATTTGAAATTATTACAATTAAATCTAATTACAAATAAGATATTGTTTTAAAATAAAAATGGAACAAAGGAATGGGCTTCATAATTAACAACCCATCCAAAAGCCCAAAATCCTATATCCTGCAGTAGTGAATAAATGGGCCACACATCAATGAATTATTTTTCCCCACCCAACCCGACGTGATGAAAGCAAGAAACAGTCATGAGGATTATCCCCAGCTCCAGTTTCGACAGGAATAAAAATGCAGAAGCAGATTCAGTTGCTCATGGATCACAGCTCTCATGCCATTTCTTTCAGCCCAAACATTCAACCCAAAACCATTACCCATTGTCCATTATCCATCAGCCAGCAAGAGGCAAACCAAAGAAGCAGACCACATTACTAAGCAACAGAAGATCCTACAATAATCTAAGTCAGCGACATCTATGGGTAAAGCAGAAGCAGATCGCGTTTAAGAAAAGGTAGCACAGAAAGAGCAGACATAAACAAACTTCTCGAGCCCTGTGCTTGATAACCGTTGGACATGCCCTTGGACCATTTTGTTTCAACTGTGACCAGTTCTTCATGAACTCTTTAAAACCTAATCAGTTCAGCCTCGTTTTCATTCGTTTGGCAGTAATAAAGAGTGAGAGTTAACTGAGAGAGAGAGAGTTTGAAGAGAGGGAGAGACCGAGAGTGAAGGAGAGTGTAAGAGTTAATCGGAGATCCATTATCTCTGTTCTTACGTTGGAAAACAGGACTGAAGAACCCAGTCTCGGTTGCTTAGCTTTTCGGCTTAGTCTTTGAGGTAAACACCAGCCCTTTGCTCCTTCGTTTTCCATCCATTTCCCGTAGCAAGATACAAGAACTAGAGTATAGGAGAATAAATCTAAGCTTCCTGGAAGAACTGAACTGAAAACAGAGACGATTTTCACTGTCATATTTCCTATACGGGTATAGATATGTTCAGAAAAGAAAAAGAAAGTTGCTGTCATAAGTTTCCCATCGCTGCACCATTTTTCTATTCAAGGCTATGTTAATACATAAAGGAAATATTTGAAGTAGATATGTATATATGTGTGTAAAAACGCTGAGATCTTTCCTTACTATCATCAGGTCTCTTTGTTTTTATAAGTGAAACTAACCATAAAATAATAAGGGACAGTGAAAAAGAAAGAGGAGTTAGTTGAGTGAATATATGTGTGTGTACGTGTTTTCCTGAATAGGCAGTGGAAAGAAATGCTGCAAGTATAACACACACACACACACACACACACACACATATATATATATATATATTATATATATCGTGGGACTGTGTGTGTGCATGTGCTGGACATGTGTAAAATAATAAACCCCAACTTTGTTGAAAAAGAAAAGGGAAGCCGTGGGAATGTCCAGATGATTGCTGCATTTGTCTTATTTTCTTGCTGTCATGCGTGAACAAGTGAACCAAGAAAAGAGAGTATGAGAGAGTTTATATATATATATAAGTTTCACTGTGTGGGTACGTGAAATTGCTGTCAAATAAAACACACACACACATGGATCTGTGAAATCTGGGTGAGGGCATGCTGAGGAAGAGAAAGAAGACTAAATGAGTGGTTAGGTATATGTGTGTTGGGAGTGTTTTACTGCATCCTTGCACATATATATTAAAAATGTGGCTTTCAAATGAGAAGAAAGAAAAATGACGCACATGAAACAAATCATGTGTAGGTGTATATTAGGTTCAAAGATTTTATTATTGTGTGGTTGATTTATATAGGTATAGTGGTGTGAGGAATTTTTAAACATATAAGCGCTATTTTTAACCCACTATTATTTTTAAGTAACTAAAAACAAGTACATGTTATGAAGTTATATTCAAATTAACATTTATGAAATTTATATTAATGTGATTTTTGAGAATTAATTCGCAAAATGCATTTTTGTATATAAATGTGCTTAACTCAAAATTCACACGAAGTATAAATTATGTAATAAAAGTATTGATCAAGGTTTTAAAAGAAAACCATGAGAATCATTAAAAATACATTAAATCATATTCTTATATGATGGTTGGCATTTATTAACTTTGAATGATTATTAATAAATAAATAAGAAGGAATAAATAAATAAAAAGAGTTATTGAAAAGTAATTAATAAGAGTTTATATTAATAATAATTGGTAAAATAATAATAACAACACATAATGTTATTATTGGGAATGAGTGAAAATAATAAATAAACAACAACAACAACAACAACAACAATAATAACAATAATAATAAAATTATTATTGTTAGAGAAATTTAAGGGATTAATAATTATTATTAATCCTCTAAACTAATTCGCGTAATTAGTTTCTTTGTGACTCGAATAAGTGACTATCAGCGATGATAAACGTTTTTAGGCAGACCTTGACATTTTTCTGATTCCAACAACTTTAGTCAAGAGATGAGGAATCGGGGTTGAGGTGGGTAACTCTAATCTTGAAGGCATTTGTGTAAGTATTTATGCATTAATTAGCTGATTATGTATGCTGGTTGATTTACTTGTGATATGCTTTTTTTAGCTATGGATTTGAGGCTGTGGTCTCATGGGGCTGCGTGTCCTAGATAAAGGCTGCGGTCCTTGGCTGTTAACTGCGGTTACGGTTATTGTAAATGCTTCCATGCTTTAACATATGCTAATATGTCATTTATGCTTTCATACATGTGCATGAGATTAACTGTTACCCTAGGGTCCATTCATTTGGACTTCAGACCACATGAAAGATACAGGTAGTGGTTCGGGATCGAATAACAAGAAGCAGCTGTAAGGGTTACAGCAGTTGGAATGTTTTGGAAAAATAGGAGTAACTAGTCTGTAGTGTAATGTTTATCATTCGCCTATTTTTGGGATTACTGTATTAACATCCAACTATCGGATGAATTCAAATCGCGAAAAAATTACCTGTATGTTTTCAAACTAAGTTAAATTCAAAAACTTTTATTCCGCAATTAAGCCGTCTAAATCACCTCAATCCCCGTACGCGTTAACTCTGATGAATAACGGCATCAAGGGGCCGTCCTCACAGAATCAAAGTAAATAAAAACAAGCTGATTGATTTACTCGGATAACAAATGAGCTATAACCAATGGCCTGAGCCACTTTGGCTTATATTCCCTCGCTGTGTCATATCTTCAGACTTTCGCACGGAGGAAATATCGTACGATTAAAAACTGTATAAGACCTCCTGTCCTTATCCAGTTTGACTTTTTATAGGGATGAAAGAAATTGAATAAATTATATTAAAATATTTATATTTATTATTTTTATACAGAACTAATTTACATGATTTATAAATTAATATGTAATATATATAACATATGCTGTGATTAAGTTGCTTATTTTGCTTCCTTAATTTCATCAAAAAAAAAAAATCAATTTGGGTCTTATATTAAAAACATGAAGTATAGTATCTTTATAATCATATAGGAAAAATTATTGGGGTTTTTTTTTTTTTTTTTGACAAAGGAGAAATCATTAGTTTGCCCGGTGGTCGCCGTAATATGATTCCTTAATAATTTCTTCAAATTGTAAATTTCTCTTTTGGACATTTATAAAGAGAGTTGAAATCTGGACCATTCGAATCTAGCTAATATGTTCGAGCAAACAAAAAAAAAAAAAAATCTAGCTAATATGAATGGTCCAAATTTAATTGTTTTCTTTTTCATTTTTTAAAATATTTTAATGGGTACAACAACTAAAAGAAAAATAATTTTTTGATTTTTAGTTTTCATAAAAATGATTTATTTTAAAAATCATTAATTCAAAACTTTAAATATGGGCAATTAAAATTGTATTCATATTGTGCATATCTCGCTGCAATGATGAGCACCTTGGTGCAGTGCCCATCACCGTGATTAGCACTGCATCTAGTTTTTGCACACACCTGAGTGATGCAGCTTCCAAGACCCATGCCTTCAAAGAATTGGTGAAAGGTTAAAGCAGCCAACAGAGGCTTTATGTGTTTTGGCTCCTGAGATGCTCCCAAAGATATTCCTATGATAACTGAATGCACAATTATCCCCACCTCCAACACCTGTGTTATTCATTCTATTCAAAACCCAATCTTTTGCATTTATTTAATATTCTATAAAGGCAGGACAAAACTGAGTAATTACACACACACACACCTGTGATATGACTCTGCAACGAAGTAGTAATTCAGATGAAGCAGAAGAATCTGAAGACCCATGAGCATGACCATGTCTGGCGTGAGTGTGAAGATGAACATGTCCTACGTGTTCTTCTTCACCTCCTCTTGCCCCAGTCTGGCCACTGATCATATAAATTTTCTTGAAAAACGCGGTTGAAAAAGCATCCACCATTAGGGTTCCGATGGCCGTACACATGGCCACAAAACCAGTGAAGGGAAAGTCTGCCCATGGATGTTCGCTCAAGCAAGGGGATATCAATTTTTCGAACGCTTCGGGAAGGACATGAATGAATCCGGTGGACAAAATGACGCCAGCGGCGAAGGCCTTGATGAAGAAGAAGAAGTCTCTATCAGGACTTAGAGCCGGGACAAATTAACTTTCCGATGACTGGAATCAAAAATCCGATCACGCTAGCAAAGAGTATGGAAGCTATGGCTGCTATTTTGTACCTAAGAGCGTTGGCTTTGTCTTCAACTTCCTTGTCTTTTTCACATGTACAATTTGAAACAGCTAGGGCTGGAAGCACTAGTAGGAGGAAGGCGAAGAAGAATACGAAGACTTTGGTGCTTTTGTACATGGCCTTGGAGAAGGTAGAAACTATGGAGAAGCAGATAAAGTGGGTGCAAGAGAGAATTTTGTGGTTTTTATTGGAGTAGAGTGATGGCATCTATAGGTTCTTCGATACCCATTTAATATGCATGATAAATATTTTAGGGAAATATTTAATATATATATTTTTTTAAAAAAATGAATCAAGTATGTGTATGTAACAACTATTTGGTGGATATTTTTCTACATATTTTATATCTGCATTTGTATCATTGTTTTCTTAAGCTAAAGCTTAACCTTGAAAAAGAACTTATTCTAGGTCAACTTTTGACTTTTTGCTGAAAATAATTAATAATGCAAGAAGGGAGACTCCGAACCAAAACACGTTCGGTTTAAATACTGAATTGCACATCCCCTCATGAATCCACGGAGGGAGACTCCAAACCAAAACGCGTTGTTTCCAATCATGAACCTTCCTATATTCTAAAACATTATTTTTTAAAAAAAAAATTCTTTTGGTCGCCAAAATTATAGTCTTTGTTATTGTTTATAACTACAAGTATGCTTTTCTACTGTTTTTTTAGATTTTTGTAAGGATAATAGATTATGACTCTCGTTTGGAGCCCACTGCCACGCATGCTAGAAGTTGCCATTGTATTTTGTTTGGTTAAATTTCCTTGTACTCTACTATGTATTCTTGACCACAGAAATAAATAAATATTAAAAATATTAAAAGATAAGTGTTCCAATTATTATTCGAAAAATTTAAGAAACACTTTAACATAACAGATAAGTTGCTCAGCAAAATTCCCGATTCCAAATCGACAAATTCCATCCACAAATTTGAACAAGGAACCGTGGGCCTCTATTCTGCATGGATTCTATTAATAAGTCATATCATTGCTTATGAATTGTGTGTCTATATATATATATATATATATATATATATATATATATATATATATATTATAAAGTTTAGATGAGTTGAATACAAAGTAGACAAGTCAAGACTAAAATTATTATAATAAAAATTATAAGGTTGTAAGTTCAAATCTTACCGATGTAGGATGTTATTGGCAAACGATATGTGAGTACTTCTATAAGTGCTCTTTGAGCTCAGAGATATGCCCTGACCCTTGGTGAGCCCCTAGGACCCAATTGATCTAAACTTTTTTGTATCAAATAGACAATTATACTTCCTCCTATTTTTTTTATACAAGTCCCTTTTTTGAAGAAGGATTATTGTCACGTTTGTATTTATATATGCAAGAAGATGTCCTTCTCGAGCACATAACGCCGGCACAAACTTCTGATGACCGAAATCAGAAGTCCAACTGCACTTATGATGATGAGTATAGAAGCTGTGGCTGCTATTTTGTAGTTGATATCATTGGCTTTGTCACCAGCGTCGTCTTCTTTATCACGGGTACAGTCTAAAACAATTAGGGCTGTTGAAGAAGGTAAAGATTTTGATGCTTGTTGTCCATGTAGATTGGAGAGGTATAAATTGGTAAAATACAAAAAGTGAGATTTAGAGGAAAGGAAGAGGAGATAATGTGAAAAGGTGAACCACTGCACAAGGTGTTGGGATCCGTACACGCAGTGGAATTAAAATTTTTTACGAATCTCGAAGAGGATCGCTCAACTGCGTTTAAATCATAGTTCAAAGAATCTGAATCATACCTATGTCGAGCTGGTGTGTGTCTCATTCTATTTGAACTGATAGACTACCTTCTTCGATCAGCAGAAGTCGACTCTTCAAATCGCCTTTCTCTACCGGTATCCACACGAATACTTGAACACGGACAGCCGCATGCTAGCGCCTTCAGTATTCTCGTGTCTCTCTTTTTTCTCTAAGGTTTCTCACGGCTTTCTCATACTCTTGACAAAATTCTTGTAGGTTTTTTCTAAACCCGATGGGCGTATTATATTCAAAATTAATCCTCATTAATTTTGAAATTCGAATTTTGAAATTCGAATTTTGAATCTGGAATAAAAAAGTATATTAATTAAATCTATCTAATAGATCTAATCTAATCTATTTATTTAATCTGAATTAAAAGCCTTCTGATTTAATTTATCTCTATAAATTAAATCTGAGAAAAGATATATATCTATTTAATTAAAATTGAGATACTATATCACATTTAAAATTAAATCAGATATATGATATATTTAATTTGAAAATTAAATCTGAGATACAATATCTCTATTTAATTAAATGATTGATTTATCTTCATAAATCAAATTTGAGATATGATATCTCAATTAATTTTAGTTTTATAATGATTAGCCCCTATGACATAATTTCCAACAGACTCCTACCAGATAGGGTCTAATGCACTACTAGAAAATTGATTTTTTGCGGCAGAATTTTTCCGTCGCAAAACAAGCATTTTCCGTCGCAAAAAGAGTTTGCGTCGGATTTTGCAATGGAAAAGTGTCCATCGCAAAAAAAGCCCTTGCAAATCAGTTTTGCTACGAAAAAAATTCATTTCCCTCGCAAATTTAAATTTTGCAGCAGAAAAATTTTCCCTTGCAAATTCCAATTTTGCGGTGGAAAAAATTTCCCTCGCAAATTCTAATTTTACGGCGGAAAAATTTTCCATTGCAAAATTCCAATTTTGCGGTGGAAAAATTTTCCCCCGCAATTTGCAGCGGAAATGTGTTTTCCCTCGCAAAATATCGTATTTTGCGAGGGAAAATTTTTCCCTCACAAAATTAAAAATTATTTTAAAAAAATAAAAAAAATCCGAAAAAGTAAAAAAAATTCATAAAAAATTATAAAAAATTATTAAAAAATAAATAAATTGTATATCATAAAAATAAATTGTACAATCATCATACGGGTTTACATTACAAAAACAAAATATTATAAATATAATGTTCCAAAATAAATTTAAAAAAAACTCTAAACAGCAGCAGTCTGGTCATTGTCACCACTAGTATCGTCGTCACCACCAAGAGGCTGCCCCATACCTTTGTCCTTCAATAAGGACTGGAGAAGTGCTCGCATCTCACTAATCATCTGGCCTTGCTCCCTCACCGTCTGTTCTAACGCCTTTACCCTATTACTTTATGCAAAACCAACATTATGAAGTCAATTTAATTGTCCTACTTCATCTAAATGAATGAGGGAGTAATGGTTTGCGATTGATAGCAAAAGTATAAGTTTACCTTCAGGACCACCTCTACTACTGTCGGTTGAGCGCCTCGAAGACGACTTCAATTGGCTGGCAGAAGCACCCATCCAGAAGACTCTCCCCTTCTTGTCCATTCCGCCTACAGCCTGAAGAAAGATACTCTCGTTATCGGAATAAGAGGACGACGGGTCGCTCTGAATCTGTGAGTCTCTCTCCTGCATCAGTTGCTGATAGGTCTCCTACAAGCACAAACATACAACACAAATAATGCATATAAAATGAAAGAAAGATGTTACTGTTTGAAACAAATAATAAATGTAATTAATATCTCACCGCGAATTGCTGGGACTTGGCGTTAATCCAACGCTTGCTTTGACCCTCAATCGGCTGGGTATGGGTCCGCTCAAAGGTGGTCCAAGGAATCAAATCTTCAGGAACTTCCCCAGACGCTGCCTGTAAACACAAATGATAATCATTCATTAATTATTGATTAAGTACAAAATATTGAAAGCTAAAGTAGAAAATAGCGTATACTTACAATCTTTCTTCGATGCTCACTAATTGGAATGTTGCCGCCAGCATATGACGGTCCATCTATGTGGGACCTATTTAATTTATTTTGCTCACTTTGCTTCAAAAATCTTTCGTCGGTGGCCCACTTGTCAAATAACTGGCGTGCGACCTCAGGCTGAATCCAAGTTTTTTTCCCTTTTCATGTCTCAATTTATATAATTTATCAGACAGCCACTTGCCTCCCTTGAAGTTATAAGCCTTCTTTAAATTTGGGAGATGCTCGGGCAAGCAGCTAAACTTTCCCTGAAAAACAATACTAAACAATTATTGCTCTAAATTATACAAGTAGTTAATCAGTTTGCATTTTGATGAGAATAAAAAATTAATAACCATAAATCACATAACTTACCAATAACTCAGTGAACCAAACATCTCGCTTGCTCTGAGGAGTCGCTTTCCATGTGGCCCAAGGTTGATCAAAATTACGAAATATTTGCTTGACCATGAAATCCGCCACCGGCTTATAAGGATCAAACCTGAAAAAAAAGAGAATGTTGCAAATAGTAGCATACAAACTAAAGGTAAAAAATCATAACATTACATGACTTACTCGGTGCTCCCTAAAAGACAGATCCACATCTTCCCTGTCGCAGGATTAATGGATCCCCAAACTGGGTCGTTGGAGGAACTAGCTTGCCCGCCCTGGCTATGAGGCAATGTAGTGTACTGAAAGAATAAGTATATTGAAAATGTTAGAACATAGATATTTAAACAAAATATATGTAAATAAGTCAGAAATCATAAATTGAACCTGCTCTGCCTGCTGGTGTGGTGGATATGTATAAGTGAAAGGTTCACCTATATCGCCCATAACAGAGTCGGTAGTAGGCGGTGAAGATGAAAAATAAAGAGGCGGAAGCTCCGGGGAAGAGCTAACCCTCTGACTACATGGGGGTAGATGATGTTGGCCTACCCCCTCTAATAGGACGGGCTTGGCCGCTACCTCTACTATATCCACTACCTGAACGACCTTCTGGATGCTCCATTTCTGAACACTTATAAACATGATGTCAAAATATATATAATTATAAGAAATTTACTTAACACAATAATGACTAAGCAATGGAGTATCAAATATAACAGATCGTCATAAACAACTAACTTAAATCAATCGGACGATTCCTGTTCTTCCTTTGACGTCTCATAATCGTCGAATTCAGATTCAGTAGTAGCGTAACCTACTTGTTCCTCATTGTCTGATTCCGCATTCTCAATTTGGATAGGAATCAGCTCTAAGTCTCCAGTGGAATCAAAGACATTGCAAGGTACATCATCCTCGACATTACTTACGGCAAGTACATGTTCCACATCCGCTTGGAAGGGTTCAGTCATATCGTCATTTGTTTCTGACTCTTTTAAAGTATGTATAATATTTCGTGCTTTGGTTTTGATAACTCCTACCCACTCTTGACGGGATATAGGGTATGATGTAAAATATACTTGTTCCGCCTGTTGAGCAAGAATGAATGGGTCATAACTAACTGCATATCTCCGTGACCACTCGATCTCAACATTTCCATATTTGTCCACCTTTGTACCACGCGGACTGTTATCAAACCACTCATATTTAAATAGAATCACTGACTTGTCCCACTTGTAATCCAGCTGAATTATATCAATTAACTTGTCGTAGTAGTCGCACTCCACCCCGTCAACTTAGCCACCTCGACAACATACACCGTAATTGCAAGTTTCAGTATTTCCGTTCGCACCAACAGTTACAAACCAATACCCATTGATTACATATTTTTTGATCCTGGTAACAGCTGTTGCAGACCCGTAAGCTAAACTCCATCCTGGGGAGCTTACGCATAAGCTGAACTCCATGTTTTTTGCCCGAAGTTGTCTCGTAACCAATGAGGAAATTTATCCTTCATGAATTCATCGAGGTCGGAATTCAAGATCAAAGGATTTATTAATTGAACCCATTGTGAGAAGTATCTGTAACAAAAAGAAAGAAATTAATACTTTAAACCGTAGCAGTTACTAAAAAGATGAAATCTTACTTTAAGTATGGGGCGGCCTCTTCACAGTTGTTTAGAATGTACCACTCCACTACTTTCTTATCGCTTCCTTCCATAGTTGACCTACAATTTGTTCGAATGACCCGGCCAGGATAATTAAATATTGATATTTGACCACTCGTTTCACCGCCATCATCGTTGCGAGGTACCCCCCTCCATCTTGATATAACTTCAGGGGGATAATAGTATGAGGCAAATTTGGTGGCCTCTTTGACCAGATACGCTTCTGCAATAGATCCTTCAAGGTATCTTGTATTTTTGATCTTATATTTCAGTGTGTATAAAAACCTACAACGGACAATTACAGGGTATTTATAACCTATGTCACGATGTGTTTGAATTAATCACAGTAAAAACAAATATATATTACCTTTCAAACAGATACATCCACCTATATTGTTGCAGACCTCCTACCCTTGCTTCGTACGCCAGGTGAACGGGCAAATGTTCCATTGAGTCAAAGAAGCTAGGAGAAAACACCATCTCTAACTTGCATAGCATTTTTGGCACGCTCTCCTCCAACTGCCGTAACTTGTCAACATTAAGTTCAAAAGCACAAATTGTTGTAAAGAAGAAGGAAAACTCTGTCAGAATATCTAATACATGCTTCGGTAGTGCCTTGAAGGCCCACGACAATAATCTCTGAAAGAAAACGTGATAATCATGACTCTTCATATCGCGTAACTTCGCCTCGTTCAAGTTCACACATTTTGAGAAGTTTGATGCATAATCGTCCGGTAGTTGAACACTATTAACCCATTGCAACAATTCTAAATTTTGCTCTTTGTTCAAGGTGTACGGCGCCCTAGGTTTAGAAATCTGGCCCATGGCAATCTCTACCAAATGCAAAGAAGGCCTTCTGCAAATCTGTTGTATGTCAAGTCTTGCATTGACTATATCTTTTGTCTTACCCTTGGTGTCCATGATGGTGTACAGAATATTGCAAAACACATTCCTCTCAATATGCATGACATCGAGGTTGTGTCTTAACAATTGATCGGCTGCAAATGATGGATTTGCCTCGTCAAATTTCAGCCAAGCTTCAGCATCAGATGGATGCGTGACAAATTTTTCATCCCTATGATGCTCTCGGTGCCATCTCATGTGAGCAGCTGTTTGTTGTGATGAATACAATTTCTGAAGTCTGGGCACGAGGGGAAAGTACCACATCTTGCTTAATGGTTGAGTGGTTGTTTTCCCTTTAATCTTCTTGTACCTATCATGTGAACAGAATTTACAAGTACTCCGCTCAGCATCATCTTTGTAATAGAGCATACATCCGTTGGGGCAGTAATGGATTTTTTCACAGCTAAGCTCGAGCTCTTTCACCTTTTTCTTTCTTGGTAAAAATCTTTCGGCAAATTATTGTCATTGGGAGCAACCTTACTCATGATCTGCATCATTTCATTGTAATTCTTATCGCTCATATGGTGATTAGTCTTCAAGCTTAATGTTGCTAGGGTAGCCGATAGCGAAGAATATTCACTATTTTCAATGTGTTCGCAACCTTCTCATAAAGGACGTTGGGCATCTTGAAGCATTTGATAGAACCTACGGGCCTCCGGATTAGGATCCTCTTCCTTGTGTGATGGTTGATTATGCGTACCGGTCTCTTCTTCCATGCATGAAGGTCCAGCATGAGTCACGGGATCAAAATATTGGCCGATCGACGGTCCCGCTGCATCCATCACCAACTGCTGATATTGATTAAGGTTGGCTCGATGAGTACTGTCTCCGTAATAACCGCTTGGTGTCTGTCGGACTTCCCCGTGATGCACCCAACATTCATAATCCCTCATGAATCCTTTTCTACACAAATGGATTCTGACCGTTCCTGCGTCATGAAATTCCAAACACCTACATCTCGCACACGGACAACTGATCGAGGTACTTGAATTAGTTGTGTGCGCCAAAGCAAATTGGATGAACTCTTCCAAACCGTCTAAGAATACTCGAGTAAGTCATTTTTTCTGAGTTAGACGATTGTACATCCAACTCCTATCACGATTGCCTTCCATACTTCCCCAACCCAACCCTGCACGGATACTTTACAATAATACTAACTAATTAATTCAGCTACTAACCTAAGTGACAAATACAACTGGCCACTTAACTAATTCTCTCCATAATTTTTTTACTCTTATTTGTGTCAAACTTACAAATTATATCTACAAATAATTATAATATAAAGTGATAGATAACATAAGCATTAAATTTTTATGAACTAAATGATTTATTTTCTTATATATTAAAACTAAGTTGAAAATTTGACACTGAATACCTACATATTAAAACTAAGTGATAGATAAAATATTTATTTTTTTATATTTTAAAACTACCTGTTGACTGCAGGCCCATTCTTAATATGTACGCAATCTTATAATTATCTTTTTAGAGGCAATAAATAAAGATATAAAAGACGTAAAGTTGTGACCTGGGACTTTGTAACTTTGCAACTTTTTGTTTACTAATGGAATAATTTTACTAATATGTAAATATTGTTAAATATATTTTATGGTAAAATTATTTCATTAGTAAATTAAAGACACAACATGTAAATATATACAAACTCTAATAATTTTTTTATTGTTGTTATAATTATATATCTAGTAACAATTAATTTAATGTAAAGATATATTATGTATATATTTTATGTATATATCTTGTAATAATATTTGGTAACAATTAACACAAAATGTAATTCTTAAATATATTATACATAAATTAAAAAATTAAATATATATATATATATATATATATATATATTATATTTATTCTAACATAATTCTTAAATATATTCTAACATATATTTAGTTTATATTATCTAAATTAACTTATATATACGACATAAAATAAATTTATTGTATAAGTTATTTATTTAGTTTTCAAAAAATTATAAATATATGAATTTCTTATATTACATCTAATATTACTCATTAATTTATATTTAATTTTACATAGTTGTATTTATAATATTTAGTATTTATAATTTATATTAAAATAATGTTAATCACTTAACTAGTATTGAGTAATAATATAGGCTAAATTACATATTTCTATCAATCTTATTCAGTGCCTCTATTAGCTTCACTCACAATGATTACACATATAATAATTAAAAAAAAAAAGAATAACCCACAAACAAAGTCTACTTAAATCAACAATTACCTTAAATATTCTCCATATCACTATAACAATTTAAATTTTATATACCAAATTTTAACACATATTCGCATTTTTCATTTAACAATAAAAGAATATATTTTCAATATTAAAACAAGGAATCAGTATATAAAGTAGTCCATAAAGCTATATCATCCAGATCCACACACACACAAAAACGCATATGTACTGTTGGCTTCAAAAAATTCAAGAAATAAGCGCAGTTTGTCAAGGAGGAGAAGAGAAAGAATGCATACCTCTTGAAGGGTATCTTAAAGTGGAGAAAGAAGAGTAAGGACGACTCACTGGGGTGCTTGAACCGGAGGTTAGACTGAACTACGAACGGTGGAAACGCAGAGAGGAAGAAGGAAGAGCAAGATGAAGTAAGAGATCGGTGAAATGAAAATTGGGGGGGGGGGGCGGTTCCTTTTAACAAAATTTGCGGCGGAAGCGGCGGAAAACATGTTTCCACTGCAATTTGCTGCGGACCCGGAGTGGTCCGCCACAAGTTTGCGGCGGAATGTGAAGTTCCGCCGCAATTTGCGGCGGAAACATGTTAATTTGCGGCGGACTATCTTCGTCCGCCGTAGTTTGCGGTGGTTATGAAGTTTTTGTCGCAATTTGCGGCGAACTAATAAGTTCCGCCGCAAATTGCGGCGGAATATCCAATTCCGCCGCAAAATTGCTCCATTGCAACGGTTGAACTTTTTCTGTCGCAATTTTGTGACGGAATACAATTCCATCACAAATTTCGTCGCAAATTTCATGTTTTCTAGTAGTAATGAGAGATAAATGTATGCAGCTTTACCCTACAACCAAAAAGGCTATTTCCAAGATTTGAACCTATAACGTTCACACTAGTATAAAAAAGAGCTTTAAGACCACCTCATTTAGATGGAAATATTGAGGCTCCGGTCTAAAAAGTATGACCGATGACAATTTCATAAATATAAAGAAATTTTTAGATTGGATTATAAAGAATGAGTTCTAAAAAGTATGACCGATGACAGTTTCGTAAATATATAAAAAACTTTTTAGACCAGATTATAGAGGATCAGGTTTAGAAAGTATGATCGGTGACAGTTCTGTAAATATATAAAGAACTTTTTATAGAGGATCAGGTTTAAGAAGTATGACCGGTGGCAGTTTCGTAAATATATAAAAAACTTTTTAGACCGGATTATAAAGAATCAAGTCTAAAAAGTATGACCGGTAGCAGTTCCTTAAATATATAAAGAAATTTTTAGACTGGACTTATAACATATGAGGTCTTAAAAGTCTTACTTTTAAGACCTAATAGTTTAAAAGTCCAGTCCAAAAAGTATAATCCGTGGCAGTTTCTTAAATATAAGAAAAGTCTTACTTTTAAGACCGGATGTTTAAAAAGTCCGTTATTAAAAGTACACTTTTAAAACCGGATATTTAAAAAGTCCAATCTAAAAAGTCTACTTTTAAGACCGGATATTTTAAAAGTTCAGTCTTAAAAATCTACTTTTAAGACCGAATATTTAAAAAGTTCAGTCTAAAAAGTAGACTTTTAAGACCGGATGTTTAAAAAGCTCAGTCTAAAAGATGAATTTTTTATTTTCCCACTCCAAAAATTTAATTTCGCTCTTAAAAGTCTACTTTTAAGACTGGATGTTTAAAAAGTCCAGTCTAAAAAGTCTAAAAGATGAATTTTTTATTTTCCCGCTCCAAAAATTAAATTTCGCTTTCTAAACCTTTCTTCGACCTTGGAAATCTCGCCCTACACTCTCTTCAACCGCATCTCATCTTATCTTAAGGACCTCACTCACAAATTTTCTAAGCCGAGAAAATTGTTCTCGTCTCCTTTGCTCTCATGGTTTCTCATTTTGGTTATAGCTTCTCTAGGTTCACAATTTTTATTTTGTCTTCTTCGATCTATTTTATTTTTGCTTTCATAACTTGAAAAATTTGCAAGCTAGAATTTAATGAATTGAGGCCAGTTTGGGATGCTGGATGGATTTATCTTTGGAATGCTTGCTGGAGGGTCTGGAATCACTCTTATGTTCCAAGTATGTCTTTGTTTAAGGCACACAATGTTTGTTTACTTCTCATTGATAGTAATTTGCATACTTATATATATGCAGGAAGAACTGGACCATCTTATTGCTAATTATCCCAAATGTTTCAAAGTATACTATGTCATGAATCAGGTTAGTTTCTTACTTGCCATATCATTTCAAAGAGAACTCAAGTTTTCATCCTTCATTGAATCAGGATAGCCTAACTTAAATGATGAAATGATGTGATCTGTGCAGCCTCCAGAAGGATGGAATGGTGGTGTTGGATTTGTATCAAAGGAGATGATTCAAATTTATCCCTGATATGCCACTCACCCGAACAAATTTCTGATTTTCATGTTTTTTTTAATAGAAAGGGACTTTTAAGCACCGCATGTGTTTTTGCATCCAGTCTTAAAAGTCTCTTCTTTTTTTTTTTGGTGATAGAATGAGATTTTTAAGACCGAATATTTTAAAAGTATGGTTTTAGAATTCTTACTTTTAAGACCTGATATTTTAAAAGTCCAGTCTTAAAAAAAAAAAGACCAGTTGCGCATCCAATCTTAAAAGTAACAGATTTTTAAGACCGCTTAGAACGAGACCGATCGTTGATCCGGTCTTACAATGCCTCTTTCGTCCAATTTTAAAAGCCTTTTTTTTACCCGTATCAGGTCACATGGTAGTGATCTTAATTATTGAGGCCAAGGTTTACCCTCTAAAGAGGAGATAATGTGATTGAGGAGAAATCTACAAGAACAGTAGTTTATTTTATTTTATATAATATATTTTATTATTACATTTGAAGATTTGAATATTTTGAATTTAAATATGATCAAATAAGATACACTATAAGAAAAAGAACTTTTGGTGGCGACATTTGGCGGCGACATTTGATGTCGCAGTTGAAAGTATAGCTTTCGGTGGCGACAAAATGAGTCACCACTGAAAGTAACACATTCGGCGGCGACTTTTTTAGTTGCTGCTGAAAGTGGAACCTTCGGTGGTGACATATCAATGTCGCCGTTGAAAGTTATACTTTCTGCGGCAACATTTTTGTGTCGCCACCAAAGGTAGTTTCAGTGGCGACTTTATGTCGCCACCAAAAGTCGAATTTTAATTTTTTTTTATTTTTTAACACTTTCGGTGGCGACATCTTTAGTCGCCACTGAAAGTTATACTTTCAGCGGCGACATTTTTGTGTTGCCATCAAAGGTAGTTTCAGTGGCGACTTTATGTCGCCACCGAAAGTCAAATTTTATTTTATTTTTAATTTTTAAGACCTTCGGTGGTGACATCTTTAGTCCTCGCTAAAAGTTATACTTTCAGCAACGACATTTTTGTGTCACCACCAAAGGTAGTTTCAGTGGCGACTTTATGTCGCCACCGAAAGTCAAATTTTATTTTATTTTTATTTTTTAAGACCTTTGGTGGCGACATCTTTAGTCGCCGCTAAAAGTTATACTTTCCGCGACGACATTTTTATGTCGCCACCAAAGGTAGTTTCAATGGCGATTTTATGTCGCCACCGAAAGTCAAATTTTATTTTTATTTTTAATTTTTTAAGACCTTCGGTGGTGACTTTTTTAGTCGCCGCTGAAAGTTATACTTTCAGCGACGACTGTTTGTGTCGCCACCAAAGGTAGTTTCAGTGGCGACTTTATGTCACCACCGAAAGTCGAATTTTATTTTATTTTTTAAGACCTTCAGTGGCTACTTTTTTAGTCGATTCAGCGGCGACATTTTTGTGTCGCCACCAAAGGTAGTTTCAGTGGCAACTTTATATCGTCATCGAAAATCAAATTTTAATTTTTTTTGTTAAAACTTTCGGTGGGTTTTAAAAAATTAAAAAAAGAAATTAAAATATGGCGCGATTTGGAAAAAAATTTGGGTGCGGGCGGAAACCTTGGGGAAAAATTCGGGATCCCTAAATTTGGGTGCATATTGTGCTAGGGTTCCGATTCCAAACAAGCCAACGCTAATAGACCTGTGCGATCCTCTCTGCGATGGTGATCTGAAGCTGAAGTTGGGCTTCTTTTTCTTCCATGGCAGCGACATCGGAAAAGCAAGTGATGGTGGTGGCGATCGACGAGAGCGAGCACAACACTTATGCTCTCAAATGGACTTTGGTTCTGTGTGCTCCCCCAAAATCCATTGTCTCTCACACTTGTCTGCCTTCTTCGATCTCTCTATCTCTGCTTTATCACATCGTTTCTTCTTCATCCATTGTGCGCGGTGTGTTGTCTCTTTGCTATCTTCGACGAGTATTCTACTAGATGAGTGCCGATGAATTTTGTTTGGTTAACATGCGGATCTGTGCAGTACGTCGTTGTCTTCAACTTCTTCTATTGGGAGAAACGGCGATTTGTCCTCAGAAAGGTCTACAGGGGATGAGGATTGCGGTGAAAATGAGGCTCAGAGCGCGTATAAAGGACCTTTGGATATGATGGAGTTGTTAGAAGAGATGTTGCCAATCAGGTATCATGATTTTCCAACTGATCCTTCTCAGATCCCTATTGACTCACTAATTTGTGCTTTTTTATTTTTTGGAAATAAAATTCATATTCCCTAGTTCGAGGTTCAAGATGCAAACTTTGAAGGAGAAGGTCACAGATAAGATATCTCGCCTCTTCGCCGATTCTCCGCAGACTACGCCACATGAGGTTTTGCTTCTTTCTTTCATTTGTGAAATTAAAATTTTGAATGACATGAAAAGGTTTCATCTTGTCACTCTGATCTGCGTTGGGTTTTCTTGTTTATTTCTATTTTGAACAATTAAATTCTAGCTTATATGGCCTTTGTTCGGAAGTTTGATCGGGTCTCTCCAAAATCTGAATTGGGGGTTGAATGTGTGGATTGATGAAATGCTTAAAAGAGAACGAAGTAAAAGAGATGAATTGGGTGATTTGATTTCAATAATTTGGAGGCACATAAAAATGTCAGGTGTAATTCGCACTTAGTAGGGAATGTGTGTTTGAATGGTAGTTTTCCATTTTTGACATGGTGCTTTTTTTTTTCTTTAAGCTGAGAAGGTCGATCCTAGTCAATATCTACATATTCCTCTCAATTCTTTTTATGTCTTGCATTTTGCATCCAGGTTCTTTGCTATGACATATTTCTTGGTATCCATTTTCCAGGCCTTCTGTCAAATATTAGATCAGCATTTTATTGGCTTCTAGATGATATGGAAGAGAGCATAAATTTAAACATGTAGTGGCAAGTTTAATATAATAGGATTACTCTAATGCGGCACTTGGGGTTGGGGCTGTTGGGTCTGTTGTTCTTGGCGGCTTGCAAGAGGCCGATTAATGATTAGTGAAAATAACAATGACAAGTGTATCAGAAAAATTATCCCACAAAAAAAAATCTAGCTCTGAAGTCTGAAGTTTGATTGTGTTTTTGTTTTTCGTTTTACTTTCTCCCTCTGTTGGAATGATTTTCAGAGTTCTAGTCGGGTTGGGAGCTAAAATGATGGATACTATATGTCTATATTAGTAACTGATG
Organism: Acacia confusa; assembly: GCA_037074495.1. Taxonomy (NCBI): domain Eukaryota; kingdom Viridiplantae; phylum Streptophyta; class Magnoliopsida; order Fabales; family Fabaceae; genus Acacia; species Acacia confusa. Next base: position 3,309,745 of record CM073506.1, on the reverse strand, counting down.
TATAAATAAACATAGTAAAATTGTTATCCTTACACACACACTCTAGGCCTTTTCTTCATTTCTCTGTTATCAATCATCCTTCCTCTGCATCTCCTACTTCAAGCTACGTACCTAAATTTAGTTACAATCAAATGTAGAATTGTTTGAAATTAATATTTGTGTTCTTTGGCTGCTGCTCATTTTGTTTTTATTGCACCCCGGTATGCTTAACTTATTTTCGCTACTTATTCATATGATAGTTATAACTAGATACCAGAATGACAAAATTTAGCCGATAGTCTTGAGTTCTAGTGGCATGTAAGCTTCTTTAAGTGGGAAATTTTGGGTACAAGATATAATGTAAAAAATGTTCAAGAAGTTGTCGGTAGACCAGGAAAAAAATTTATGATGTAGTTGATCGATGAGGAAAGAATTCCTGCTTCAAACAATATAATTATTAAACTTTGAAGTTATAAGTTTGTTGAAGTAAGTTTGTGATTTCTAATTATATATTGAAAATTTTAAAGTGTGTTTGGTGATTAATTAAGTGGGGAGTTTTCTAGTGCTATGGTCATAGATGAATATGAATGTGTGGATGATGTATGCGAGTGAAATGTTATAAATAAGAACATGAAGTGGCTTCCATTGATCCTTTTAGAAATGTTATACCAAGTAAATTCAGTCTTTGGGGTCACATGTGTTAATTTTCATCACTTGAGTTGCCATGTTGATATTCATTTACTTCCTTTCATTGCAATATTGATAGTAGAGAGTATTTTGATAATATGCTTTTATCATTTTGGCCTAGGTGGATGATGGAGTTGATAATCTTGCTACCAGATAAAGCATCTCTAAGTTAGTGAAGATCCATAAAGAGATTGAAAAGATTATACAGGATATCATCGAGGAAAATCAAGTGGAGAAGCAGAATTTGGCTGATTCTGATTAATTGTAGTTGTCACTTACAAACACATGAGAACTTGTTGGAATTTTTTATAGGTTGTCCATGTTTGAATTGAAGTGTATGCATCTTGTTAAATTACATTGAGTTGGTTGTCAGAAATTAGATGCTACACAATTGCAAACTCATTGGAATTTTTGCCATTTGATTTTTAAAAAAAAATTTTTGACTTTCAATGGCGACTTTTGTCGCCACTGATACCTATTTTCAGCGGCGACACAAAAAGTCGCCGTTAAATACATGTTTCAGTGGCGACAAATGTCGCCACTAATACCTATTTTCAGTGGCGACAATTTGTCACTACTGATACCCATTTTCAGCGGCGACACAAAAAGTCGCCGCTAAATACATATTTCAGTGCCGACAAATTGTCGCCACTAATATCTATTTTCAGTGGCGACAAAATGTCGCCGCTGATTGTCTACTTTCAGCGACTACATATAAATGTTGCCGCCAAAGGTATCAGCGACAGTCATATCAGCGGCGACAAATTGTCGTCACTGAAAACCTTTTAGTGGCGACATTTATACTTTCAGCGGCGACTTTTGTCGCCGCCAAAAGTCTTTTTTTTTGTAGTGATATATGTAATACCCGAAAATTTTTTATCTTAAAATAAATAATATACCTTAAATATTCTATGTGCATAAATAATACCTGTTGAAAATAGGTGAATTTGTAGTCTCAAAACTAGTGTCATAATTACCTTATTTCCAAAGGTGATTTCTCATGTAATTAGGAGAAATAAAGAGCTAAAAATCCCTAAATGAATTTGTGGGTTATAAAATACCCTGAGAATATTATGATAAATCCTGAGAGGCAACTAAATATTTATTAAAAATTAGAGAGTATGTTGTCTCTAATTTAGATAATTTATGAGATTATTTTCCTTAGGAAATAATAAGGCAAAATTAAATATCATTTTGGGGAACATAAATTGCCCCATGATTTTAATATTTTGCATGATGCATAAATTATCAATATCAGTAAAATAGTTGTGAGATAATAATTAATCTCAATTAAGAAAATTGTCAACAATTGGTAAGTGATTAATTAAATAATTAATGGCTAATTGTTTAGACATAGATAAAGGAGATAACCAAAGTTAGTTATATGAAACCTCTAATTTGATATTAATAAACAATGGAGGGTCAAGATTAGCATAAAGAATGTTGCTAATTAATTAATAAAGATTAAGAAAAATATTTTGAGATTTAGTACATAAAGATCCCCAATCCTAAAAGAATTGTTAAGTTCGTGATTAAGGCACTAATTAGGTTTGAAAAATCAAATTAGATAAATTAATAATTATTAAGGGTTAAGATGTAATCTTGAAAAGCAAAGATCAAATGTTAGGATTATTCAAGTAATTTTAAAAGCCTAAATCCATGTAATTACTTATGGGCCAATAGGGAAATTTTGTGGAAAATAAATATAAGATAAATGGAATATTATAATTAAGTAAAATAGGGGAAAATAATATATATGTATATGTTTGTGCTGGCCGAAATTTTGGTCAAAGAAGAGATAAGCATTAGGCAATTAAAAATCTAAATATTGAGCTTTCAACCACATGTCCAATTGAAGTCATAAAGGCATGGAAGAGGATAGAGAGAAAAGGGGTGTAGGTGGCATTTTTTGTAAGAAGTGTAAGGTCAAGATTTAAGCTTCCTAGTTAAATTAAATCCAAGGGTTAGAATTGGATTAGAGTTGCAAGGAAGTTAATGCATGGTTGGCTATAAATAGGAGGCTTCATGCTTCATTTTTCTTCACACCAAATCACACTTCAAGAAAGGTGATTTCTAAGTAGGAGAGGGAGGAGGAATCTTGAAGTAAGAAGGAGAGTCTTCAAGAGGTAAGTTCTAGCATTTAAATTTCTAGTCTTTAGTTTTTATAAGTTCTTAGTATAAATGTTAGTTTAATCTACAAAATTAGAGAATAAATTCCTATACTTGTTTTTAGGCCTTATTGCATTGAAAAATGTCTGAAGAGGTAAAAACATGATAGGAAATGATGTTGGGAAGTCCTTAGATTAAATTTGTAAGACTTGCAGAATTTTCGGTTCTTAAGTCCTTGTCAGGCAGCGAAAAAGATGCTATGATTTTATGAAGCAAATGAAATTATAAAATCATGAAATTCTTCAGAAATAAAGTAGACATGTAGGGCTTTCCAAATATATAAAATATGCAACATTTTGATCTCTGGTCAAGGAGATATGAATTTTTGAAGTTAAGCCATTTTTACTGGAATAAAATCTAGGCCACGTTGAGAAAAATTAAAACTGGGAATGATTCTTCGTGTTCTAGATTCTGGGAATATTTTTCCTCAAAAGTAGACATCCCAAGGATTTTGGAGAATTTTACGGATCCCCTTTTCGATTTTTCTAGAATTAGTTATGATTTTTCAAAATTAGACAAAAATATGCCCAAAATGCTGAAATCATTGTTTTCCGAAAATTTAGGGAATAAATTGGAAAATAAATCCACCAGGGGTAAAATAGTCTTATATAGCCAAAATATCTCTTGAAATAATATTTGTGAATTAATAGAGATGATATTATCCTTATAGGATATCTGTGATCACAATCTGTCGAAACGTGCCGAAAGTCATCAACGAAAGTACGTTCGCGTACTGTAACACTAACTCTGATACTTATTGTATGCTTATATGTGATAGACAACTATACAAGTGATTTGTATAGATAACTTTACATGTGATGTGTATTGTTAACATGGATAACTATACATGTGAATTGTATAGATAACTGTACATGCGATATGTATTGTTAGCATAAATAACCTTACATGTGATGTGTTCGGTGGATATATTAATCTTGCATCTGCTATATACTTATGTGTTGATTAATGTTGTGATGTCATACATATATTGTTTACATAAGTATGAGGTTAACCGTTACCTGAGGTTCGATGCATGGACTTCAGCTCTTAATATAGCTTCAGGATCAGGAGGACTGAGCACCAAAGATAAGGGCAAGCAGCATGCTTAGAGTCCTGGTCGAAGAATTTCTTTTTGGACTTGTATTACCATATTAGTAAATATTCAGACCTTTGTACTGCTGTATAAGCAACTAGATACCTCAACAGGATGTTTATCAGATACTCGCCCTTTTAAATTGCTCCGATGCTCTACTCTAATGAAAGTACCTTATTCCGCTTTTGGAAAATGACATGTTACAATATATGAGTGGAAATTTCAAATTTGAATGACTTAGTTTTGAGCTTTTTTAATAATAAATTCATTTTTATATGAGAAATGATGGTCATAAGATTATCTTTATTTTAAATTTTACATATGTCAAAATAAAAACTGACGGGATCGATGGTGATGAGAACATTTGATGAGCACAAAATGTGCTCCTAGTAAATCCCAGGGTTCGTACTTGGGGGGAGAGAGAAGCAGAAAGACTCAGAAAATGCATGATGAATTAGAGAAGTCGGAGTTGCCTTAAGTACAGAGATCCTAATGGCCGGCCGCATATTAATAATAATATTAATAAGCCTTACAAGCACGGTTTAGTTCTGCATAGAGCATAATAATTCAAATTTGGGTTTGTACTATACTCCTCTAATCCTATTTAGAAGGGCGACTGAGAGAATGTTTATTTAAAACTTATTTATAAGTGATATCACTAAAATTGTAAAATAAACATGGCGTGAGAAAATTAATTATATTGCTTGCATTACATACGCCCCGATGGGGGGGATCTTGACAAATCCACCATTTTCTTTCTCTGAGAAGAGATTGCAACAAACTCAGTCTATAGTCTGTGGCGGAATCAGAAAAATATTTTTAGCTCAAGTCAAAAAATAAACATATTGAATTATTTACTAAATAATATCATATAATATTGAAAATGAAAATAAATAATAACTGACAATTATAAATCAGAACAAGATAAAAGATGATACTAACACTTTCAATATGTATCTCAAATAAGAATTTTACTTTCTTCTCATAACCTATTAAGTAAAGAACCAAACATTATTCTTAAAGAGAAAATAATATATTAGCAAGGGTCAAATTATTGACCAAAATAAAATATTACATAATAAATATATATAAATATATATATATATATATATATTCTAACAAATTTTAGAAGATAGTTGACCCCAACTTGACCAACAAGTAGTTCTGCCACTGTCTATATATAGTGCTTCTCATAGTATCCCCTGCTCTGGTAATGGCTGAAACGTAATACATAAAGTTAACCAAACTGCACCTATATATAAATAATAAAAATGGAAAAAGCAATTTCTTGAGTGTAAAAGTCCATTGGTAATAAGCCACTAATATCTGGGTTCACTAAACAAGTTGCAGATTTAATTTTCATCATATTCTAGTTAATTGGTGTTTACTCATGAATTTGTAGTTATTATTTAATAAAGAGTATTGGGAGTTTATAAACTTATCAAATATAACCTTAAAATTTCATTAAAAGTATAGCGACTTAGAGTGGGTGGCAAAGTAACTCGATTGCATGACGGAGGACAAATGTGTCAGTTTTGACTGACAACTAGCAAGGGTCAAAACGTTTGATGTTCCTGGTTGAGTGTCATAGTTTGCCAAGTGACTAACAAGATGCCGTACGTAACATAATGCAAATATTAGAGGATCTGTATTTTTCCGAAAAAGAAAGAGTCCATGTATCAATATTAAGGACTGACTTAATTGGTCTTATATTAATATTCAGGATCCAAACGAGTAATGCATTGATTATTTTGTACTTCTCAAGTCTTATTTATAGGTTATCTTCCCGAACCTATTATAAAGATTATGAAAATCGGACTGATCACTGAACTGGTCTATGTATTAAATGGTCAAGGTCAGTGAGTCAAATTAAAGTCAAATTGAAACTATACCAAAGTTAAAACAATGAGAGTGTGAAGATTTTAAATTATTAATATGAAATTATAAAGAAATTAATTTATTTTAATAATAAAAATATATACTAATGTCTCTTGATGGTCAAGCCAAGTGATAAAGACTAAAGAGAGATAAAAACAAAAGAGCTAGAATTGGATCCCATGATGGGTATATATTATTATTTATGGGATGCTACAGCTTTCCAGTCAAGAACCTAGGCACAAATGCACAAGAGAGAAACAATGGTCGTAGTGTTTAAGAATGACTCGGATCTATGTAAACACAGCCACACTTTTCCGACAAAAAAATCAGGCTTCCTGCAACACGTTGTGTGAGAAGGGTAAAGACAAATTTCCCGTGTTAAAAAAAGTTGAAAGGTCACATGCATCTATCCCATAGATTTTTCGCTGCTTTATCTGATGCATATTTAGATGGAAAATTTAATACATCTACTACTGTCATTTCACTAGGTTGTTTCCAGTCCAGACTCCGGCAGTTCAAGAATCAAGCCCCATCTTGCACCTACATCCTTATTTCTCTTCTGTGAAGCTCTAAAGTGGGATATCTTCATTTTCTTCTTATTGTTGGGTTATTGTTGTCCAATCTTCTCTTGCTTCTTCTTAGAGACATTGAGTTTCTGCCCAAGTCTTATTAGAAAGCAGCATTTTGAATTTTAAATCTCTGACCCGTCGGTCCCTACTTCTATTTTTCTTTTTCACTCTCTCTCTCTCAATCTTTCACCCAATAACATCTTCAACGCCAAACATCTCCTGAAAACAGAATTCATCCTTTCTTATTCATTTTGAAAATATTTTTCACTCATTTTGTCAAGATTTCTCAGATGTTTTCTTTTATGTCAAGTATTTTTATTTATTTTCTTTCTTATCTTGGGTTACAATAATATTATCTGAACTAATTAAGTTACACTAGTTAGGACAGATAACATGAGACATAAAACATTTCATTCTATTAGCCACTATATTAGTCATCAATTTATATATGACATTGCAATAAGTTAATTGGCTGGAGTTCTCTAAAAATCTCAAGTGTTTTACCTTTTCGTCATTCAATTGTTTGATATATGATACTAGAGTATTATATTAGATTTAAATATTATTGAGCTAAATTGGTAGTAGCTCACTCAGTGTGATTTTCTTAATAATCCATAGAGTTCTAGCCCTCAACTTCATAAAAGTGAATCGAGTCTCTTCCACTGAAACTCATCAACCAAATGGTGTTATTTTACTTTTCATAAATAAAAATAATAGTATATGGAGCTCAAATATTATTATAACAATATTTTTACCAAAGCCCTTTAAAATTTTCTATAATATAGATTATTTCATAGGATTTTTAATTTGTTTGCATTCAATTATTTTGAAACAAGTGTAGCAATATTTATCATAAAATTTAAGGGATATGATATTCTTACTACCATTTTTTTGTTACTACCAATGTTACTGTCACTTTTTCACCATTAGATCAGAATCTCAATAGGAGAGAGAAATGATAAAGATAAATAAAATTCTGATCTACTGGTGGAAAAGTGACAGTAACATTGGTAGTAACAAAAAATGGTAGTAAAAATAACCTATCCCAAAATTTAATACATTTTTTTTCAAAAAAACAAGAGAGGAAGTATTATTTCTATGAAACTATTTAGTTTATCTTTTTTATTGTGTAAAAAAAACTGGAAGGTATTTTGAAACAGCATCAAAACAAAACAATCCATCATCATTTTATCAGCAGGCAAAGCTTTATAAGATGATTACATTCTTCTGCATTATCTATGTATATAATTGTGGGAAAAATTCAGGAGCAATGATATACAGTAGCAATTATAGGTTGCAATAGGAACTGGCATCGCGATTAGAGGCCGACACAGTGAGAATAATATTGTTGAAACAATATTTAATCTTTAATATAAATGTCAATTCACTTTTTTTTTTTAGCTTAAGAAAAACAAATAAGTTACTTGATAACTAATCATAATATATGTAATGTATGATTAGATTATATATATCTGAATTTGTAAATTAGAAAAATTAATTTGGAAAAAAAGTCAACTAACTTTTTTTGCTCAAACTAGCTCTAGTACAACATTAGTTAGAATCTTAATTTATATGGCATTTGTTAATTTTTTTAGCTGCCAATTATATGAACAATAAAATGTAAAATAGTACTCAACTTCAATTTGCAGCAAGTTTATCTATAGTCTTCCCCGCTAGTCTAATATCACTAGCTAGTCTAATATCATAGTGATTGTCTTTGATTGTTGTACCAAAAGTAATCCATAAGAATATTGTTACATCCCTACTGGCCTCACCCTTTCAGGTGGCGGATAGAGAGTTTCCTTCTTATTAATTACTTTACCTTGATTGATTATCATTAGTTATCGCTTATCAGAGTTGTTCGTAGCAGAGCATGTAATTAACTTGGACGACTAACATACACTAACAAAAGTATAGTAGCGCGCAAAATAAATAAATACAGTCATCCAAAATATAAATATGGTTGGTAAGTAAAATATACAAACATCCAGTACAATATATATATATATATATATATATATATATATATATATATATATATATATAGTACAAAATGAGTTAGGGCATTCCCTATTTCTTCCACCTCCAGCTCCATTCCTTTACCTCTTCTCCTAATCAGCCTAGCCAAAAAGAACCTGTATCTTTTAATCAATCTGGGATCCAAAATTGAATTCCAGGGTAACCGTCAAACTCATATACGAAATGTATACAATGCATGTATACAACCATAACAGGGAAAAATGAAACATACCATAGCATTCAGTATCACACCCAGTAACATATCAGAGTATATCACATAATGTAATGATCACTTCGAGAGGACTCAGTCCATATAACGCCTGACAGGCTACCGAAGTAACCTCGGTTCCACAGCTAGGAAAAACATTTGTAGCTAGTCCTCAGACCCTAAGTTACATTGAATGCATCATCGGCCTTGTAGCAACCCAAGGACACACAGTCCACTAGGCCCCACAACCAGATTATAAAATGCCAAACAGGCTACCGAAGTAACCCCAGTCCCACAGTCATGGAAAACAAACATACAAAAGCTACACAAAGTATATAAGTAAGCAGTTACTACTACTACCTAATAGCTGAGTCATAAATATAAAATTTTCCTGAGCTGGAATTATTCCGGATATGTACCTGCCCCAACACAAGAAAATACAATCCATTTTATTTACTTATACAAATTCTTTTCTTTATTTTCATAAAATTCGACCTTACTCCAGAAATAAAGTATTGACTTCAAAAATTCATAATTAATTCTAGAAAGATCTAATTGACTTGATTCTAGAGGCAGTTTAACCCTTAATATGTCTATTTTTTAATAAAAATATTCCTAGAGGACAAAAAAGTACGTAGGATTTTTTTTGTGCAAAAATATCACCCTCTGGTTAGGATTAAAATCCAAATTTCTGGGCTATTTCCAAAAATTTATATCTACCAGTAGACATATCAAAAAATTACAAATTATATACCAAATTAAATCTTGGGATGTCTACTTTGTCAATGTAAAATTTCATAGCCATCTAACTTCATTTGATATTTTAAAATAATTTCCTAAGCACGTCTACCTAGAAATACTTAGGATTGGCGCAATTATTCTAATTTCTTGTTAGCTTATCTTTTAAGTCCCAAAATTATTTTCCTTACTTGTTCCCATACAAAATTTCATTTTAAACACTTTGGGACCATAAAAAACATAAAAAACACAACATATATTTAGATATATAGCGCTACACGAAAATCTCACCACAACTGTATTTATTATCTTAGCTTTGCATTCTTTCGTTTCTTGGCTTAATCTTCCTTTTGACATTATAATCTTGACATTAATCACTTGGTAACCCTTTTTAAGTGTTTAGGAAGAGCCTTCCATCATGAGAAAACATTATTTCTTTACTCAACCATTTTATAAAAAAATCATGCAAAAATCCCAAAACACAAGTCACAACAAGCTATGTTAGTGACTTACCCTTCTTGTGTCTTGGTTGCTCTTGAATTTCTTCTTCTTTGACTCCTTGGGTGATGTCTAGCTACCTTGAGGATGGAGACACCATGGAAGAGTTTTTCATAAGTACTTGGAGTTATAAAGCAAGTTAAGGAGAATGGAAGACAAATTCTTAAACTTGGAACTTACTTACCTTAATACTCCAAGTTGTGCTCCTTCTTCTTCCACTTTTGTAACTTGGTTTTTTCTTTAGTCTCTCCTCTCACCTTGCACGTTTTTTGCTGTCCAAAATAAGGGTAGATGGTCTCTTTAATATACATCATTTACCATGCAAAATATCTCCCATAACTTTACTTTGATTGATTTATTGTTTGAGACTTCTTTTGTAAGCTTCTTTCTCTAGATTTTTCTCCACCTTTCTTGCTTCTTATCTTGATTTATTGTTTGACTTCCCAAAATGCTCTCAATTGAATCACAAAATTGGTTTTTCTCATGTGCTCAAATGCTTTTGTCCTTAGCTTTATTCTTGGTGCTTTCCTATTGGTCCCAAACTTAAGCTTTATTGACTTGGCCGGCTTTCCTTCATTTATTATCTGCTTTTGGTTTAATCTTTGGAGCCTCATCTTAGACGAAATGTAGCTGGAAAAAGAAGAAATATTTGTCTCTCAATTGCCCCCAAAGTCATCTCTTATAATTCTTTTTTGGGTCCCTCTTTAATCCTAGCTTGCCACTTGTTATTCTAGGAGTTTCTACTTAACTTTGGTTTGCATCATGTGATTTTTGCGTCATCATCTATACTCTCTTGCTCAACAAGTTAAATTACATCATCTTAATGATGTCATCTTGGTTAATTATTTTCCTTGTATTCATTGTTTTATGTGTTATTTCCTTCAAATTTTCATTCTTGTCTTTATCTAGCCACTATTTTTGACTCCTTTGGAAGATCTATCTTATCCTTCAATCCTCTTATTAAATAAGGGTGCACATGTGTCTCTATCATTTTCAAAGGAAAGGATATTTTTGTTATTAATCTTACTATTTTGCCATGTGTGCATGTTCTTGAGATTTCCTTTGTTCTCTATGCCACCACTTCTCTTAAGGTGCCATAAAAATCCTTTATCAACCAATTAGATTAGAACAAATACCTTTTATCATGAATTTAATAGAAATTCCATATATCCCAATAATAAGATATTCATTATCTTCACATAATAATATGGAAAATAGGGTTATTACAAATATTAATGGTGTAATTAAGCTAACAACTATATATTCTCGAGTTTCCATCAAACTATTATGCCTCTAACCCTTAATTACCCTAATATTTTGGATACAATCTCTAAATATATGGGGAAGAAGAAGGCAGCCGCACACTGATGTTCCCTTTTTCTTCTCCTCCAGTCTACCTTTTGATTTCCTTAGAGGCCATGTGATGCTTACGGGCATCATTCTTTTAAATCCCAAGACGTTTCCCTACGAATTAAAGTCTTTCTTATCCCAATGACATTGGTGGTGCCACTATCTATAATTTTCCGGTGTGTACACTTAGATTGTTCTTCTTGGTCAATTTGAGTTGCATCTTGAGTTGACGCTGCGAAGCAAAATGGATCTGGAGTTTGTCCCCGATCTGGAAAGATGTTTCACAACCAACGATCCTCGTGAGGATTCCTTCAGACATGGAGGTAGACATCCAAGATGTAATTAAGCAGCTCGTCTTGCCTTTGCCAGTCGAGAAATTCTTGATTAATCTGAAAACTCACCATCGGCTCCAGTAGGTATGTATTTGGTAGGTGGCTCTACATCTTTTCCCACGATTTGCTGAGGTGATCTGTTGTTTCCAGTGGAGATAATTGTGTCCTCAAGTGTCACCAAAACAAGATGAGTGAAATTGACACTTCCTTCATCTGTGTAATAGTTCATCCATTGGATCCAGAAGAGTGATGAGATGAATTTTCCATGGAATCAGAACCGTGAAGCTCTAGTACAATGTTAGAGCATATAGTGAGAGAGGGTGAGAAGAGAGAGGGACCGAAGGTAAACATAAGTAACACGTTTTGGAAATGTCAGTGGGGACAAACGTATATAAGAAAATACTTAACAAAGAAGACATACTTTACTTTACCTATTCCGAAAGTTGTTTACCTAATCCGCAGGAATTCAATTAATGTAATTGAAAAGAAGAGTTATGTGGCTCCTACCTAACTATTGGTCCACAGAATGTAAAATCCTATATACTTTTTTGGGTTAAGGTGTAAAATACATATATGTTTTTCTTCCGGGAGCGCCCAGCACCATATGTTTTTTTTTTGTGCAAAAATACACACGCCGTTAGGTTTTAGGAGCAAAAATACCACTTCCGTTAGTTGACCGTTAACTATGGTGAAATTACCTTTTTGCCCTTAGTTTAAAATAATTAAAAAAGAAAAGGGTTAAAGGCAAAAGAGTATTTCACCATGGTTAACGGTCAACTAACGGTCAGTTAACGGTCAACTAAGGGTCAACTAACGGAAGTGGTATTTTTGCTCCTAAAACCTAACGGCATGTGTATTTTTGCACACAAAAAAAACATATGGTGCTGGGCGCTCCTGGAGGAAAAACATATGTGTATTTTTGCACCTTAACCCTACTTTTTTTATAAGGTTTTTCTTTTGGACAAAATAGTCCATTTTTTTAGTAATACCAAGATATCATAATTAGGCATTGGCGTATGTAATCGAAGATGTTATTCGGTCATCTTCATGGGGAACACTTTATTAGTTATGATTCTTTAGTAAGTATATTCTTAGTGGATAAAGAGATTAGAAAAAATTAAATGAGTAAGATTATGAAGTAATTAAGGGTAATATTTAAAATATTTGGACAATAATAATAAGCACAACAAGTAAATTTAACAAAATTTATTGATTTCAGAAAAATAAATAGGATAAGGTGGGAAATTAAATCACGTTTTTGTTTGGTATAACAAAGGAGCTAGGACCGTTTGAATTGCAGGTAGTGGTGTGGCTCTTAACTAACAAGTGGACGAACCTAGGACGGACGGTGGCATATTATAATAATAACAATAATAATAATACTCACAATTTTGCTTATATCAATAAATTCTGTGGATTGGATCTGTTTTATTTATTTATTTATTTATTTTGCCACTTCTTTAAACGAAATTGGACCATCAATACAATTTTTCTTATCCGAAAACTAAATACAAAATGATTTCTCTAAATTTAAAAGTACAACTCTCTAAGTAATAAATGATCACAAATAGAGATAAAAAAATAAATAACTTCCGAGCCAGACCAAATTAGTCCAAGGGGTTTGAGCCTTTAGACCGAGATCTGGTAGGAACCCAATCAGACAAGTCTAGTCTGATCTGGGTAATATTGTCCTAGACCAGCTTTTTTTTTCGGATGACTAAGTCGGGTCAGACCACCTAAGGTACTGGATTTTTTGGACATCCCCAATCTTAATCACGTGAAAACAAAGACAAGAGGAAGAGAGCCTAGGTGCTAAAAGGAGGGCCTGGGCACTCCATCACTAGCAATAAAATGCACAACTATATTAAACCTGAAAATTTTAGGATTTTGAGCATATATACCATCTTTCCACTTCATTCTTGACTTTTTGCCTGTTCTTGGGAATTCTTTGCTATGCTAGGGCATGAATATTGGTAGAGATTGAGTTGCGGTTTGAGGTTTCCAGGAGATTTTGGTTTCATATCTTGGTTTTTCTTCTCCATATTCTCCTTCCCTTTCTCATGTTCTATGATTATGCTGCTTTTAAATGTAGTATATTTTCTCATGGATTTTCTGAATGTGTGTGACTAAAGCTTTGATTCTTGGATTATTTTGATCCTTTGTGTTCATTAACTCTTGATTATATATATATATATATATATATATATATATATATATATATATATATATATATATCCCTATTTTTATTATGTATTTTCATATTTTATTTGGGGTTTGTGTCATAATAATTGAGTTTAAAATGTCTTCTTTGTGATAAATTGAGATTAAGAGATTATATTAAATTAGGACTAAAAAGAGAAAATTTGTCAAAATAATTATAATTACTCTTAATTATTGATTCTTGATAGGATTTGATGTTGGACTAATTCTTTTAAATTGTAGGTACTTGACAAATAGGATTAAATATGAAAATGGCAATTTGGAGCTCGAATTTTATAAATGACAGTTTGGTCCCACAAATTCTGAAAATGCCAGATTAGTTCTTTCAAAACTGCAGCGTTTTGCCACTTAAATTAGGTCAGAATTCAGAGCAGTTTCCGCGACCTGGAGACAGAACAGTGCCGCGAAAGAACTAGGGAAGACCAGACCTTGAACATTGATCCTTCACGCTTGCATTCACCTTCACTCTACCTTCTCCGTCGCCGGCGACATTCTCCCCATCTCCATTTTCGCCGGTGACCCCCGCCATCACGCTATCCACCAATCAAGTTCGACCTGAGACAGAGGAGCAGCCGCTGACAGATTTAAACACAGTATTTGGAGCCGAGACCGGCGCGAGACAGAGAGGAAATCGGAGACGACGGCTTCACCACCACGCATCTTCACCTTCATCGTCTTCATCACCCCCGTGGCTCTCATCCCTTCGCCACAGTCACCTTCCAGCTTCCATTGTCACTCACAATCCTTTGTTTGTCGTGTATTTCATGGTTGGAAACTATAATCAGATTATGGCTTTGCCTCTTGATGCTTATTTTGATGAGAGTTTGTGGCTAAAATTCTCATCTCCTAGAGAATATTGATTCTTGAGCTGAGAGCTTTTTAGGGGTGTACTATATCATTTAATTTCTAGTCAACGAAAATTTCATTTAAATACTAAATAAAATTTTAAAATCAAGTTTGTTAAATTTTGTAAAAGTTTTAAATTTGATAGGAATTAAATTGAGATTTTAAAATGTTGATGAATTGATTTTTTTGTTATTAATTTTTTTAATATATTTAAAAATTGAGGGAAAAGAAATAAATTCATCAACATTTTAAAATCTTAATTTAGTTACTATCACTTTAAGTCCTTTACAAAGTTTAACATTCATTTGAGGGTTTTAAAATTTCATTTGGTATTTAAACTCTTATATTAAATGTACTCACTAGGATTTAAATTTAACTTGTGACAAAATGCCCAAAAAATTTTGGGAAAATATTAATGAGGTTTCAAAGTAGAGAAAATGTATAAAAAAAAGAATTTATTTGGCTTCCTTAATATCTTTAAAAAAATCAATTGAATCCTATATTTAAAATTGGAGTTAGTATAATTTATGTTAATTGAGAACTACAACCTAGAGAAGCTATATAAATGGTCATCAACATACAGTAGAAACTTCCCTTCTCGTTCATGTTGCAAATGACATAATTAAACTCATATAGTGTTGCCTGCAAAATGCTCACTACGCCTCATAAACCCCATCTCCTTTTATCGATCTCGTGATTTACTATTATTCAAACTCCTATTCATCAACCACACACACACAGGTTACTAACTTTTGTGTAATTAAAATCCTTATAAGTAAGGCCATTTTATTTCATTTAATTACTAAATATCCTCATCTAATTTATTAGTTACACATATAAATATAACAATCCAGAGGCATCTTAACCTAACAACTTTGTTGTCAATATTATTGTTAGTCCTTATAGTTTGATTGAATTTTGATTTTAGTTTCTGTAGTTTAAATCGTTGGTTTTGGTTCTTATAATTTCATAAGAATTTGGCCGCATATAAGTTTAAGTGTGGTGACTAAAATCAAAACTCATTAAAATTATTCATAGGGACCCATTTTTAAACTGTTACCAAATTTTTATGAAACTAAACATAATAAAATCAAAATTGGATTAACCTATGAGGACTAATAAAGATATTAACCCCTAACTTTGCCTCATACAGTAAGTTAATCCAATTAATAACATTAGAGTGGGGTCATACACACACATGCACACACGTACAGTCCGCGTCTTTTTCTCTTAAATTGTTTTAGTTCAAAGTATAAGTCCAATTATATTCAATAATATCTAGATTATTTAATATATTTTTCATCTATATGCATTCATTTGAACTTATATAATTTTCCAAACTCATTGAGTTTTTACTGTTGTCGATGAGACATAAAAACACGTTCTACCAACCTCTATCACTAATGGGTGTGTTTGGAGAGCCAGCTTATTCGGCTTTTTTTAAAATAAAAGCTCAAAATGCTGGTCAAGTCAAAAATGCTAGACATTGTCTATTTGGGTCACCAGATGGGTCTGTTGGTCTTTTTTCAAAAAATGCAACTAAACTCTACTTAAAAAAAAAAACTTGGAAAGCCCACGTTTTGGCAACGTAACTCTCACAGACGAAATGCGTACGGCTCGTGCGGGATTATCAGTTTTATTCTTTTTATTTTTTCCGAATCAGAATAAGTTTTGGGGGCTGGGTTTGATGAACATTCTTTACCGGAACAGGGGAAGTTTCCGATATTCGTAGGTTAAGGAGTGTTCAAAAAGGCGTTATCAGTAATGAAATTTAACTTTTGGGGTGATTGAGGGTTGATTTTGCTGAAAAGTTTGCATCTTTTAGGTAAAATTTATTGCTTAAGATGTCGAAACGGAGGTGCGCTTTGTCGGACAATTTGGCTTCTTTCCAATCCAAGATACAAAGAGGAAATATAGTTAAAAAGAAAAACTATCTGAGGGGCTCCTCTGGAATTTAGCTAAAAGTTTTGTCTTAAGAAACAAAGCTAAAAAAGTATAAAAATGTGTTTTATGAGAAAACCAGAAAAAGAAACTTTGTGTGATTTTCTTTGATATCATGTTTTTTATTATTAAAAAACAAGAAAAAAAATAAAAAATAGAACAATTTTTTAATAACGTGTTATTTTCTTTAAAATTGAAATATAATATAACATTTTTATTAATGGCAATCAGTGGCGGGGCCACATGCTGGCCAGCTAGGGCCAAGGCCCCAGCTAGTTTTTTTCTATCTAATGTATTTATATATATATATCATATAATATTTTATTTTGACCAATAATTTGGCCCCACCGAAGTATTTTATTCTACGTATTTTACTCTTTCTAATGAGGGTAATATTGTGTTGATTAGTGAAAATTTTAAGATTATGATTTTGGCAGAGTTTTGAGTTTTTACAATAGATAACTATATATATGTAGAGGATGATTAATGACTAATTTTAATCAGTTTGGATTTATTATTTGGTTGTCTTATAATTTTATAATGAATTTCTCTTTTATGAAATAGATTATAATAGGTTATTTGCTTAGTTGAAATTTAATTAGATCTTTATGTTTTTTCAAAATATTTTTTGGGGTTCATATTATATTTATTTTATTTTCTCCAATTATTTTGTTTTGAAGTAGGTGAAATGTGTAGTTAAGGGTTAATTTTATTAAATTTCATTAAATATTATTATTATTATTATTATTATTATTATTATTATTATTGTGTTTGTGATATTTTTAGGATAATATTTGGTTCATTACTCATTGAGTTGTAAGAGGAAAGTAAAATTTTTGTTTCAGATACCTACTGAAAATGTTATCATTTTATATATTGTTTTGATTTATAATTGTTGGTTATTATTTATTCATACTTTTAATGTTATATGATATTATTTTGTAAATCGTTCATCATATTTATTTTTTGGCCCGAACTAAATTTTTTTTCTGGTTCTGCCACTAATGGCAATGTTATAATAAAGAAAATTATTCTTTTACCCTTTTTTCCAAAATTCTCACTTCATTATTTTTTATATAACTTTTAAAATAATAATTTAAATATTTTTAATTTTTCTAAGAATATAAAAAATATAAATTTTAAAATAATAATGCTTTTAGCAGAAGGCATAACAATAGGAAAAATTAATGTATTATTTTATAAACAATTTTATCCATTAAATATATTTAATTAAGGTTTTTATTTTTTATTTTTTATATAATATTTAATTTTTTAAATTAAAATTTCCATTAATTCAATATATACAACTAATATGTATATGTAGTTCAAATATGATTTATGTCCTTTTCAGTCATTTTCCATCACAACTGACTTTTCAAATATTAATCCAAACACATCTCAGTTAGGAAAAAAGTCACTTCTGCAAAGAGCCAAACGGGCAATCCAAACACACATCAGTTAACTTAACCTGACTTTTTTCCTAACTGACTTTTATAAAAGTCAAATAGCTTTTAAGCTACCGCTCCTACCACCAACCCAAATAGGCCCAATGTTTCCTTCACAATCCCGCAGCTCAATATAGTTTATTTAAACATATTATAGTCATTAACTTCTAGAAGCTAAGACAATTGTCCTGTTTTCCCCCCCCCCCCCTTTCTTTGTTTGTTTGAAGAAAAGTTTAAAGTGTGATGCTTCGCAACGCTAGTTAGAAATAGAGCTGGGAATCAGGGCCGATCCGTGAAGGGCCAGGGCCTAACAGGGCCAGCCCTCCAGGGCCCGGAGTAAGAAAAATACCTGTTTTTCAAAGCCCGACCCGAGAGCACCAAGGCCAGGGCCAGCCCACAGGGCCCAGAAATTACTATTCCAAATTTTAAATATTTTTCCTTTATTTTTTTTTTAAAAATATAATTAGTAAATTACAACACGAATCATTCAATAAATAAGCACAGTCACTAATTCATAATTAAAAGCAAACTATGTTCATAAATAACTCACATAAAACATAAAAGACATATCACTAAGCGACATTAGTTCGATGATTATTATTGTCATCATCTTCATCACTATCATCGATTTTAACGACATTTGATTGTTTTTCACTGAGTAGTAGACTTTAGGTCATGAGTAAGAATATCATGGAATTCTTCTCCTGCATCATGAACACATTTATAATCTTTATTTGCAACAAATAATAAATCAAATAATAAAATTAGAGTATAGTTATTATGTATTTGTAGTTAAAAGGATAAATAACTTTATAACAAATACAAAATATATATAAATTTAAAAAGGAAAATAAGAAAAAGCTACAGTGAAAAGGGCCTGCAAGGCCGACCCGAGGTCCTCCAGGGCTGGCCTGTTTAAGCCCGAGGCCCGTCAGGGCCGGCCCTCCAAGGCCAATTTCATTTATCTCTTCAAATTTTTAGGCCTGGCCCTTGAAGGGCTAGGGCCTAAACAGGCTCGACCCGATTTCCCGGCTCTAGTTAAGAATAAGTGATGTGTGAACTTGCACAAACAAATGTGGGTAAGTGCATACGTGAGGTATATATGCAGAGGCGGAATCAGGGAGGGGCTAAGGGTGGCCCCCGCCCCCCTAAAATTATAGAACATGACCCACATTTTTAGGAAATTCTATTTGAGCCTATAAAAATTTCAAGATTTTCATTTTAGTCCTTAATGTAAAGTTGCATGGAGGGACTAAAATGAAAGTATTGAAAGTTTTATAGGGCTAAAATATAGTTCTATAAAGATATGAGTTCTATTTTGTAATTTTCACCCCTCCTAAATATAATTTTTGATTCCACCCCTGCATATATGGAATCTTCTTTTTGTGTGAATAATACAGATTATCCGAAATTTTCCTACCTTGTGTCACGTACTGCGGTATTACGTCTTCTTCTTCTTTTTCCCGTTAACTCAACAAACTAACTAAATGACATTAAAAATGATGAAGAATCTTTTTTCCCCCAATGAAAAGATGAATAATCAACCTCAATGTTTTGAATTTGATCATATATAGCATTTTAAAACTCTCTCCTATACCTTAATAATTTCTTTTAATACATAACTTAATAATTTCTTTTAATACATCATATGAGATTGGTACTCAAGTTGCCTAGTCATCATGCCACATTAACCAAATTAACAATGTTAGTCTTACATAAACTAAATTAATGTTTTTAGTGCTACATAAGTTAAATTAATGATGTTAACCCCAAGCCTTGGTCCTTTTGAAATTATAAGGACCAATGTTATAAAATAAAATTTGAAAGACTAAAAAGAATCAAAATTAAAATAAGGATAAACTATAAAGAGGAAATATTATATTAACCCGTTATTTACTTATAATATCTTATATATAGTCATGAACTTTTAGAAGACAATTTTCTTTTCTTTATTTTTTTCCTTTGTTTGAAGAAAATTTAAAAGCGTGACGCTCCTTCCGAGGTATATATGGAATCTTCTTTTGTTTGAATAGTACAGATTCTCTGAATTTGGCCGAGCTTGGGTAATGTACTACTGCATCATTGCGTGTTAGTCACTCAACAAATAAATGACATTCAACAAGATGAATCATCAACATCAATGTTTTGATCATATATTGCATTTTAAAACGTTGAGCTTTTGGTTTTTTCATGTTATATAAAAAAAAAAGTTTTATACATATATATGAAATGGTAGAACCCACATATACATGTATGAATTGTTCATACGTGTATATGTGGGTCCCACCATTTCATGTGTGTGTAACATGAGAAAATGATTTTCCTATAATATGAGAAAATGTTTTCCCTGAAATGTACTCCTATGACTTTATAACTCACTTTATTATATAATTTTTTTTTGAAAATAATCACTCAAAAGTGTTGGGTATCTAAAAGTTTTTTGATGCGTAATTTTATTCTAAAAATAATCAAAGTGTAGTAATTTTGTCTATTGCTATTAAAAGAAGTTAACCATCAATATTAATTTCTTAAAAATAACATCAATTTTTTTACCAGCTTAGAGTGAATTTGCTCCATTTTTAATACTTTCAAAGTAAAATTGTTTCTCGAAGAATTTTTGGATACCGAAAGCTCTTAAGTGGTTACTTTCAGGGTAAAAATGCACCTTAGCCCTTCTTTTAATTAATACATCATATCATATTTCTACTTAATAGTTTGTCCAATCATCATGTCTCATAAGCGAAATTAATGATGTTAGTGCCCTAAAAGCCAAATTAATGGAGTTAATTTCAAGCCAGGTTCTTTTAAAATTACAAGGACCAACGTTATAAACCGAATAAAACTTGAAAGACTAAAATTTATAATTTGAAATTATATAAATCAAAAATAAAATGAAGAAAAATTATAAGGACCAAAAGTATTGTATTAACCCTTTATTTATTTAAAATATTGTTTATATATATATATATATATATATATATATATATATATATATATAAAGTCATGAACTTTTAGAAGACAATTTTATTTTCTTTATTTTTTCCTTATTTATTTAAAGAAAAGTTAAATAATGCTAGTTAGGAACAAGTTGTGCGTGTACAAACATAGGTGGACCCAGGCATTGGACCCCCCAAAAAAAAATAAATAAATTTGGCCTATTGTTAAAAAAAAAGGAAATTTAAATTAGATAATTAATATATATCTAAATTAAGTACCCACCCTTAAATTAAGTGCACATCCTTAATACATCAAGACTGTACTTCGTGATTGTAACATCCCATTTAAACAGCGGAATTTTTTTTTTTAAAACAATAATCAGAGTATAGCGTTTTAGCAAGCGAATAACTGAACCTTAGAGGTATATAACCATAGTGTAATTGTACTGGTACAGTCATCTAGTATTCAAAAGAAGGTAAATACATAAACTAGTGACATCAAAACTCCGTCATGAATCCTACTCCGACCGCTTGCCCCTATCTCCAACCCTTAGTCCTCCTGATCCTGAAGCTACAACTGAGATCCAATTCTCATTTGGATCTCAGGTAACGGTTAACCTTATGCTCAAATAAAACAATATATAGACAATAGATATTCATAACATGACAGCATATCAATATAAAAGCTCACAGCAGATGCATGATCACAAATAATGACAGAACATAAGCACAAAACAATATGTAAAGTCCCACAACATGTCTGCACATAACCAGTGCCACGAAGGCCCATCATGTCCTCAGCGCTAGGAAAACTCAACGGCGTTATCAAGACTGTAACCCGTGTAAAGCTGTATATATAACTGACGACCCTAAGCAGAGCCTCAGTATATGAACATATCTATGACATATATGTATATGAGTAGCATAGATTTAGGGTTACAGTACGCGTCTGTACCTTCGTTGATGATCTCTGGTACTTTCGTCGAACAACGGTACGACGGCGGTACAACAGCGGAAACAGCGAGAACAACGGTTCGTGATTTCAGATATCCTATAAGGATAATATTACATTTATGAACATTTAATATCATATTGGGCATTTTAGGTACAAATTACCATTTTGCCCCCAGTTTGATTAATTGGTGGAATTTCACCAGAGCTTCGCTATTTTGACTCTAATCTTTCAGAATTTTTGACATAATTCTTCCTCCAATATATTTTTGAAATAAATATCATATTTATTCCTTAAACATGATATCTAAGCTAACTTGAAAGATTATAGATTATTCTAGCATTTCTACTATAACTACTGAAAGAACTACTTAAACTAAAGACTAAGGACCGAAGAACTTACTCATAGCTTTGCTATAAATTTCTCCGGACTCCTCCTTCTCTCTTCTCTCACAAATTTCGGACTCCTTAAGGGGAATTTGGTGTGAGAATTATAAAAGAAGTTGAGAGCTATTTATAGAGAAAACGGATGGCATTTTCGTAATTTCTTTGAACTTCGTCTGGACAGATTCTGACCGTTGGATCGCATCTTTTTGAAATGGGTTGATCTTGGCCCTTCCTTCATTTGGCCGACCTCCCCCCCCATAAGAAGACAAAAATGATGACATCATCTTGCTTTATGGGCTTTCATCCGATAAAGCTCCCGGTTCGGTGCCTTAATTGCGTAATCTTGGAAAATCTCAAAATTCCGGAAGCAAGGCTCTTAAGGTCTTTTCTTCCTCTTTCAAGATACTTGGGTTATCTAAATTTTTGATCCCATTAAGGACATTCCGTTGTCTGCTGAATATTTTGGCCAAACGCCGTTGGCTACGGAAATTGCGTCTGCCGACGTCAACTTCTGGATAAAAATTCACTGATTCGTAATATGTCCAAATGTTTACCAACTTATCCCCGTATTCCATTTTAATGAATTATTTTCTATAGGTTTTCACTTCCACTATCTGTCTTAATTCCCAAAAATATCTTTTTGGCTCTATCTCATAATCACTCCGTCGGTTACGGAAATGACTTCGGAGATAGGCCACTCCGAGGTAAAAATTCACTTGTCTATAATATACTCTGACTCTAGAAACTTAGTTCATGGTTTTCTAGGTAGCATTTTATTTCTATCCGTGGTCATTTATCTTACTTGCTTTTCACCATTATAATATTATTTAATTGCTTTTTCTTAATTTCTATTTTAATTTCTCTTTATTTTTCTTCATAATTTCGTTTTTATTTTAATTAATTTCCACCTTTTTCTCTTTATCTTATGTCTAAACAATTATTCATTAATTATCTAATTAATCACTTACTAATTGTTGACAATTTTCTTAATTAGTAATAATTATTATCTCACAACTATTTTACTGACATTGGTATTTTATGCACCATGCATAATATTAAAAATCATGGGGTCTAATAAAGTCCCTAGAATACTTTTTGATTTCCCATTCTTCTATTTTCAAAGGAGATAATTTAATAAATAGTCTAAATTAGGGACAATATTCCTCCTAATTTTTATAATTATTTCACTGCCCTTTAGGATTTATCATCATATTCTTAGGATGTTTTATGGCCCTAAAATGCATTTTTCACATTTTTGCCAATAAATTCCATTTAATTTTCTAAGTATTTTCCTTCGAAAATAGACTAATTATCTAATACTTTGAGACCATATTTATCATAAATACCCATTCTATTAATATACTATAATATTCCGAACAACAACTATTCGGGTATTACAATAATCGGATGGGGATAAATGGTTAAATGATTGTTTAGTGTCTTACATTGAAAAATAAATAGTTTATAGTATTGATAATAATACAATTATGATGGAATTTCAAAAAATAAGGTCTAGAATAATGACATTATAATTATTTTTATTGTAATAGCACTTAGCTTTACTTTTCTAAATGATATGTTTGTAAAATAACTACCCGTTTTATTACATCATGAGTATTCTCTTAATTTTTTTTTGAGTTCTTTTTTATTTTTTAATGCATAAAAATTTCCTAAAAAAATAAATTCGGGGGCAACACATACCTTCATTACTTTTCTAGGTCCATCACCGTGTACAAACCAATGCGATATATATATATATATATATATATATATATATATATATATATGCATGGATTTTTCCTTTGTATGATTAATAATACAGAAAATGACCCAACTTATGTCGTTTTTTTTGTCCTATTTGACAGTTATGTCTGTCATATAGTACTATATATGATTAGTTCAATAATATATTTATTAAGAAAATCATGAATTAATGGAGATAAACCCAATACTTTGATTTGCGTACTAAAAAGAGAGGGCTGCATGTTTGTCAGTATACTATATAAATTTTGAAAAAAAAATACATACGATTCAAAACTTAAAAATGATAAGCCTTCCTACTATTTATTAGAATCCATGCCATATATAGTGGATGGATTTTGCAGATTTGGAATCGGAAATTTTCGTGAGCATCATCTTGTTTGGTAAGCATGTGATCACATTATTCCCTGGCCCTTTGAAGTGAAGATGACGATGTCGTTGGTGTCTTTTTCTCTCAGTCTCTTTTCCCAATTTCCTTAACACTATTATCATTTATGATAATTAAGAATAGAAACTGAGAAAAGTTATATAAATGCTTATCAACATATAGTAACTTTCCTATCGTTCATGCCAATGACATAAACTCATAAGCGTTGCCTGCAAAATGCTCAGTCCGTCTCCAAACCCATCATCTCTTTTCATCTAATTCGCGACTTAATTACAATTCAAACTCCAATTCACCAACCACATATATGCACTTGTGTATAACTGCAATCGTTCAAAGTCAGGCCGTTTTATTTGATTTACATTTTACCAGACAATTATTTTGAATTTAAAGTTAGCAAAATTACGAAGCTTATATAAGTGATTTTATAATATATACGCAAACATGTTAATATAGACTAGATGCATATATATCCCATGTATTGCATGAATTTTAATATGTGCATGTGTGTGTGAGTACTTATGAACGGCTGGTTGTTAGAACTTTATATATATATATATATATATATATATATATCTGTATATATGTGTGTGTGTATTCATAATTTTGCTTTGGATGAATCCATACATGATCCAATGTCACTTTTTTCATGTTCTTGTAACTCCTTACTGTTTCCTAAATGAGAAATGGTGCGAACAAATTATATTTATTATGGAATTATGCAATGTATGAATTTATACTGAGTGCATATGAAGACAATGGTTGAAAATATGGAAGATCGAGTTAATATCTGTTAGAGTCTTAGCCATTGTTTTGTGGTTACTTTTGATATACCACAGAATGAATGGTTGGGTATTATCCCATATCCTTTAAATGATATACTGGTTCGTGACCAACATAAAGACAAAATTTGATGAAGGTATTGGTTGAGATGTACGTAATAAATCATATTATTATAGAATAGTATAACCGTGTAACCTTAGGGCGTTCATATATGCTTTTTAATTTTTTTTAAAAAATAGTATAACAGTTTTTTTTTTTTGGGTGGGGGGGGGGGTTGTGATAATTTGTAATGGTAGGTCTTTTTTTCTAGTGTTTTTTGGGCTTTGGCCAGTGATATATTGAAAACTAGTTCCTCCTGTCTTTGATATATAATAATTTTGAGAGTTAATTTTGATACTAAATATAAGAAATATTTTCCATATTTGTTATTTTCTCCTAATTTACTATACCTCTACTGATACTCCCTCAACAATATTCTAGTGATAGAGATGAATGGAATTAAGCAAGAAGACTATGATATTCTAGAAAATATATATTATATTAATTAACTTAACTAATTTTCTTAATCTAATCACATTAAATAAACATGTATTATATTAAGGACATGAGAGAGTACTTTTTTATATTAATAAAGTTCACTCTTTTCACAAAATGAAAAACCCTTGTTGCAATATTATTTTACTTTTCATCAATTAATTAAAATAAGGGTATATGGAGTTCAAATATTAATATAAAAATTTAAATTATTTCATTGTTTTTTTAAAAAAAAAAAAATTGTTTGCTTGCAATTACTTTGAGGCAAGAGTAGTGACATTTACTGTAAAATTTAATAAATCATTTATTTTCATAAAATACATTTATTTTAATTTTCATAACATAACATGGGTAGTACGGGCTATTTGTACAAAAATAATTTGTTTTATCTTTTTGATCGTGCGAAGAAATTGAAGGAACTTTGAAGGCGGCATTCAGAACAAAAATTATATTAATCCATCCTCCTTTATACTAGTATACGGCAGGAAAAATTTTATAGATGTTAAATATAAGTGGAGGCAAAATTCAAGAATAATGATATAGCAAATATGAGATTGTTCTTTGCTGTTAAATAAAAAATGGCATGGCGATTAGCCGAGAATACATAGAGAATAGTCAAGAAGCTCTTAATGTTAAGGAATATTTAATAGTAATTCATTAATCAGTAGAAATCCTATCTGCTAGCTGTCTATTTTATGAACAATGGAATGCAAAATAGCAAATATTTGTCTACCTTTAGGAGCTGGTTTAAAGTCAAGGACAACAATAAGTTAAAACAGACGTTAAACCAGAACCTAAGGTAGAGAAATATTAAGCTTAAGAAGAGCAGATTGAGTGAAGGAAGAGGAAGAAGTAGGTAATAAAGGAAGATAGTGTTGAGGATGGGAGTAGATGCATGCCATCTGAAAAGAAAAAGAGAGAGAATTGTGAGGCTGGTTCGTGAGGGAAATGGAGGGATACATATATAAGTGCACTTGTGTGTGCACCCGTGATCCATACATACATACATATATATAAAGCTGTACACATCTGGATAATTAGTACTACGTACTATATGATAGGTATCTGTAGGGGGTCACTTTGGGGGTGCGTGCCTGCGTGCGTGTAGTATCCATTTTGATCGTTTGAGACGGAAAGCATTATATTACTTCCTCTCGTCCTGACACTTATTGACACTTATTTGAGAGTTGATTTTAGTCTTAAATATAAGACGTATTTTGTTAGGTACTTAATATAAGGGTCATTTGACTTTTTTTGAAATATTTAGAAAGCTAATAATCTTCAAATTAATTTTTTAACTTATAAATTAATAAATAAATACACAACATATACAATGATTAAGTAGTTTATTTAGTTTTTTCTATATCTAAAAAAAATCAAGTAAATCTTATATTAAGAACCGGGAAAATATAAAAATTATTTACCTAATTTTATTGCATTAAAAAAATTGGTTAAGTTAGTTAACATGACTTATACTGTACATTTCAAAATACTCTAATCATCTTCTGTAACTACGTCATTTCATAATCTTTCTTGATTATTGTTGAGGAGGCATTAATAAGAGTAAATTATGAAAAAAGAATGATAAATTTAAAAATTATATC
Source organism: Acacia confusa (assembly GCA_037074495.1). NCBI lineage: Eukaryota > Viridiplantae > Streptophyta > Magnoliopsida > Fabales > Fabaceae > Acacia > Acacia confusa. The sequence goes on along the minus strand of CM073506.1, from coordinate 3,282,432 downwards.
TAATATTTAGAACCAAAATATGCTTATCAAATATGTCTTATATTAATTAATGAAAGGAGTATTTTTTATATTTATTAGTTATTTCCTAATTTATTCATATTGATACTCCCTAAACAATAATCAATTGATGATAAGGAAGGATAGTGTTAAAGGTGACTAGAGTATTTTAAAACATAGATATCATATTAACTAACTTTCTTAATCTAATAAAATTAGGTAAATATATTTTATATTAAATATCAAAAATGAATATAAAATTAGTAATAAAAATAATAGTTGCCTATTCCAGCCCCACATTAAGCATGCTCTTCACCATTATTACCAAACTCATGAGTTAACTTTCCGAGTTTACCATTTTTATGTTTCTAACTTATAAAAACGAGTCAAGTCAGTGGTAAACTCGTGCTAGTTATAAACTCGGTCAATACTCCCAAGTTTATACACTGAATTTACCGTTTTTACGTTTCTAAGTTTCAAAACCATGTTAACTTATTCTTAAACTTGAGTTAACTTTTTTGTTTTTATCATATTCAATGGCTTTATATATAAATTTTATAGATTTTTTTTGTTAAATATGATAATGATGAATGTTGATGAATTTAATTTTAATTATTTACATTTAAAATATAATTAAATCAAAATATCGTCATTTTTATATTTTAATTATTTAGTTATGAATTATTAATACATATTTAATAATAAAAGTAAATTCTTACGAGTTTACGATTCAAATTCATGATACGAGTTTACGTCATTGTCATGAGTTTACTTAAACTCGTGAGTTTGACAACCTTGCTCTTCACATTGTAACTAGATATTCATCTATAATTCGTTAATTCCATTGGGTGATGATGGATAAATGGAATCATGGGAGAATGTGAAATATTATATTGCATATTATGTGTAAAAAGGAGATCAAGTGATCTATCTGAGCAAAAACCTCCAAAAATTGGGAAGATTTTTTTTTTTTTTTTAAAGTCTACAATCAAGAACTAACAACGTCTTACCTAGAAGGAGTCACGCTTTTCTTCTCTCTGAGCATTTTGAATCTCTAAACTCGGCGTTCTCTATTTTCCAATCACCCTTTTCTTCCATCTCGCACATCTCCTTCTTTCATACTTAGTAGTTTATGATCTAATAAGTTTCTTCCTCACTTTTTATCATGATTTTTCTGGAGTTCTAGCAAGTTTCATTATGATACCTCCTCTTTTACTAATTTTTCCCCTCGTCTTCCTCCTCCTCCCCCTCTTCTTTTCCTCAGAAGTTTTCTTCTTCCCGTCCGAGCATTGTGATTTTACACGTAGCCCATGCAGACCGCGGTTTACGCAAGTTTCTCCCGGGTTACACCGGTTTACCCAGGCTACCCTAGATAACTTCCCCACTGATTTTGACCATCAACCGGACCGGACAAGTTGCCAGGTCAACCGGCCCAACCTGGTCAGTTTGGTCTGGGTTTTAATATCATGGTATTTATTCCAATATTATCTAATTCAATCATTTTCTTCTCGAAGTGGTATCAAATATGATTTCAAAGACGGCTTATGGAGTGGTACGTATGAGAGTTAGCGTTAGTATTTATTCCAACATTGTCTAATAACCACTTTCTTCATTATTTGTAAGCCAATTTGTTTTCTATCAAAGCCAACACATGGCATTAGAGATGGCAATAGTTAAACTGGCTCTGATACTTTCTTGATAAGATGAAAAATATATATTCATCAATACAGTAAAAAAAAACGGTTTTTAAATTAGTAGTAGAAATGATATATTATAAGATGAAATTAACTTCACAAAAATAAATTTACAACACCTATATGTCAATAGAATATTTTTATTTTTATTTTTTATCCAAACTAATTATTTTGACTAATAAACTAATATATGATCTAAAGATACACACAACATATGATATGATTACGTAACTTATTTAGCTTACTTAATCTCTAAAAAAAAAAAAAATTCAACTTAGTTTTATAATTAGAACTGGAGGGAGTATAAAGTTTAGATGAGCTAGATACAAGTAGACAAGTCAAGACTAAACTTATTATAATAAATGGCATAAAGGTTGTGAGTTTAAATTCTACTGATATGAAGATATTGCATGTAATTATCTCTATAATATTTTTTAAGTCTTGAGACATTCAAAAAAACTAAATCATGCTACGTCTTTGGCAGGAGATGCCCATCAATGGCGGACCGAAGTACATGAGAAGGGGAGCACGTCCACCCCCCCCCCCCCCCCATTTTTGATATGAAATTACAAAAATATCCTTTTGTGAGTGTGTGTGTGTGTTTTTTTTTTTTTTTTTATAAATGTTCCCCATTCATTCCCCATTCATTTTAGGCACTTGAGAAGGCGAGATAATCAAAGGTGAGAAGGTGGACTGATGTATTTTTTTTTTAATTTTTTATGCGAATTTTACCATTCATTCACCATTCATTTTGTTGACATTGATTTAAAAATCCCTCAAAAGTTTTAAAGGTGTTATTACTGATAATGGGTGGGATAATCTATTTCAAAAGACTTCTGAATTTTGTATAAGACATGATATAGATATCCTTAATATGAAAAGTGTACTACAAGTACAAGGGAGAACAAAACATAGAGGACCAGTTACTCATTTGCATCACTTTAAGATTGACATATTTTATGCAGTGATAAATACTCAACTTCAAGAGTTGAATGATTGTTTTAGTGAAGTTAGTTCGAATTTGCTGGAATGCATGACATGTTTAAATTTGTGCAACTCTTTCTCGGCATTTGACAAAAATAAGTTGTGTGAATTTCCTGCTATTATCCTTTAGATTTTGATTTGAATGATTTTGTCATGCTTGAATATCAATTCGACACTTATATTGTTAATGTGAAATATGATTTTGATTTTTTGAATTTAAAAGGAATAGCTGATATTGCCAAGAGAATAGTTGAAAAGAAAAAACATATTGTATATCATTTGGTTTATTTACTTGTAAAGTTAGCATTATCTTTGCTTGTAGCAACTGCATCTGTGAAAAAAACATTTTCAGCTATAAAATCATCAAGAATGCAGTTCGCAATCAGATGGGGGGTGAATGGTTGAATGATCGCTTAGTGCCTTATATTGAAAAAGATGTATTTGATAGTATTGATAATGAGACAATTATGATAGAATTATAAAAAATAAGGCCTAGAAAGTAACATTGTAATTATTGTAATATACTTTTGTTATTATAATATATGTACTTCAACTTATTTAGTACTCAACTTTACTATTTCTAGCAGCACTTAATATTATTTTTCTCTTTATATTCTTTAATTTTTTAATGCATTTAAAAATTTACTTTTAAAAAAAATTTCGGGGGCGCTGCTTTCAAACCCCCAAATCACCCCGCCAATAACACCCCATTCAATTATTTTCTAGTTCCCTCTAATGCCCATCATATCCCTATGCAATCAGCTTTCTAAATGTTTAGGAGGTTCTGACAGCACAAAAAGAAGCATTTACAACTAATCATTGGGCATGTTTGGATTTCGGTGGAAGTGAGAGGAACGGGTCCAGTGAGTGCATGAACTGAGAGGCCATGTTGAAAATTTGAGCATCATAGAGGGTTAATTTGTTTCATAATTTTCACCTCTGTCGAAACCAAAATCAAAGCACCAAAATTTCACATTCTCTTGTCTTCCTTGCAGGAAGTTTTAGCTTTAGTTGTTTCAGATTGTACGTGCCAAGGAAAAAAAAAACATTAAGATGACATAAATTATGGTTCCTTGGTAAAAAAATAGTTGTCATATCTTCCTACTAGATATTTAATTATGATTACTTTAAAAAATCTTGACAATCAAATTACGTACGTATTGGCGAAACGAGAGAATCACAAGACGACTCTATCTTAAATTCCTAACAAATTATCAAATCAACGTAAGTAGGAAATTACAAAAGTATTGTAACTGAGAAAACACCAAACTCATCCAAAACACCTTGTTTCCAATCATAAACCTTCCAATATTCTAAAATATAAATTTTTTATTAATTTCTTTTGGTCTTCAATAATGTAGCGGGTGCAACCAGTAGTGTACTTTTCTACTGTTTTAAGAATTTTGTTCGGACTCTCGTTTGGACCCCACTGTTACATATTCGATAAGATGACGTTATACAGTGCCCTGTTCACTTTCTTTGAAGTTTCCTCGACCACAGAAAGAAAGAAAGAAAGAAAGAAAGAAAGAAATAAAATGATGTTATAAAACTGATAAAAATAATAAGAAGAAGAGCAGAGGTTCTAGAGAGATAAAGTAGAGAGAGAGATTCTCATTTCATTCAATCCATGAACAGTTATAGAAAACCTCTATTTATAGAAGAAAAATGGGACTTTAGTGTAATTTCCACCTCTGGGTCATTTGGTGTAGTTTTCCCCAAAAACCTAAACTGTTCACTCACGGATTTCCTTCCCGTGAGTGATTGTATAATTGTGTGCGGGTCCCACCAAATAGTAAACTACTATGCGTGGTACTATGCAAATAGTAAATCACTATGCGTGGGTCCCATGTCATCTTTTAAATATTTGGAAACCGGGAGTCAATGGACATCCACATAATAAGTATATTCATAACACTCCCCCTTGGATGTCCATTTATGAATGTGCCTCGTTAAAAACTTTAACTAGGAAAAACCCATTGGGATAAAAACCTAGCCAAAGAAAAGAGTACATCATCCATTGATATACTTTCTAGTGTTGCCTCATTAAAAACCTTTCTAGGAAAAACCCAGTGGGATAAAACCCAGATAAGGGAAAAAGAGTACAGCGTGTATCGTCTCCCCCTCTTGATTACATCAGTGTTTCTCCCCCTGATGACCACATTGCTTCAATGTCTTTTTGAGCATATTATACTTTCTGTCATCAAATATTCTGTTAGAAACACCCAATCTGATTGTTCATTATATACCTGCAAGATCTAAATCTGTCAAATAAAGTCATAATAATCTTTTCATAAATATATATGTGCATATAGAAATTCAATAAATGTTTATTCAGATAATGATGCTATATGCACTATCATCTTGAGTCCTTTTGGGACATATGTGTTTCTGGCGCCTTATGTGCTTCTAGCACATACAAATATATTGTGGCTCATGATCCTCATTATCATTCATTGCAGCATATGCTATCATAAATATTATTAACGTCGACTTCATTTTCAGTCCCATCGGATTTCATTCATAATTTATTGAGATCTCATAATGTAAATACCTGGGTCTCTTCTTGGACCACAATACACTTTACTTGTAATATCTCTTCTGGAGATAACATCTCTTCAGGAGATGGCTTTGCTAGAGCTTTTCTTAATTATCCTCAACATGATCATCTATATTCTTATAGCTCCTTTTCTCTTTTGAGGATTTTTATCTTTAAAATCAATGGACTTGCAACACTTCTGGTGTGCTTTATAACAATTCATATAGGAGCATTTGCAGTTGGCACATGTGACTTTGTCACTTTCTTTAGGTCAGTAAATGCTTCTGGCATTCGATTAACTAAACTCAGCAACTGAATTATCATTTTGAATTTTTAGTGCACATTTCTTTGTACGAGGATCAATAAGAGCCAATGATAATTCATTTCACTTTATCTTTACCCAATCTGCTTATTTTTCTCCCCCTCATCAAATCATCAATTTTCTTTGTATATCCATCTATGTGCATTGTAATAGATTAATAATCATTACACATTTAAAACATTTCAAGATGGAATTAATCTGGCTCCTGACCAAAAGCCAATTATACGGGGAGAATTCTGTTGGCTTATATAATTACTGCAAATATACACAACATATAAATTTTGTTCTCATAATCATTGATCTATCCATTCATGGATACTTTAATACATGATTTCTGGATCATTCAATCTGGAAATTGCGTGCATAATATATTGCAAACTTCTGGTTGCAAACATCACTACAAACTTTACAGATTTATAGTCTCATATGTAAACTTTCAATTTGATATATTTCCAGAGATCCATTTCCAATAATTATTTCTATCTGAGAACAATCAGCATATAATATATGACTCGGATGATCAAACAAGTCATGCCAACTTTCCATATGATTTATCATCAAATCTAATATTCATTTTGGGGGAATCAACATAGAAACATTCACAAAGAATTATCACATAAATATTCACACTTGATATATATCATTCTCCCCCTCAAGTGTGAGACCTTAAAAATTAATTCATGGAATTTCCATACAATATTCCATGATAATAGCATATATGATATCTATTTCATTAAAATTTCACAGATTTCTAAATGCATTATCAATGCATAATTTTGTTACTTCTGGTAACAAAATTTCCATTTTCCAGAATCAACAAACAAATATATATTAAATACAAAATCATCAGGCGTATAATTGCAGATTCATGAGCACAATACTGTGTAATCACAGGCGCATCACTATGGAATCGCAGGCGCAACAACTCAGATTGTCGTATGCATATAAAGTCAAAAAGATTCCAGGCTCGTGCTTTATAGGGAGCAGATCTGCAAAGATTTAACAAGACTACGCAAATCTGCAGAGATTCAATAGGATTTAATTCTTCTATAAAATAGAAGAAGGCAAAACGAACATGCCTCACAAACACACAAGCATATGATAATATCAATTACCAGATACTCACATATTTCTCTAAATTCTATTGCCATGGCAGGACCAAGCAATTTTATCCCAGTTTCTGATACATCCGAAACAACATTACTTGATGCTTTGTTGTATGATGATCAGCCCAACATGTCATTTACTTCTTTGTTATCTCCTAATCTTTTTGAAATGTTTATTCCTCCTTCTACTATTCCTCCTTCTGCTTCAAATGTACCTACTTCTCCCCCAAGAACAAGTGTTCTTCCTCAATCTACAAGGATTGAAGGTACAACTGAAGCAGGTTCATCAAGAAGGCCTGTTAAAAGGTGTAGAACTATGGCAGAACTAATGGAGTCTACCAATCCAGTTCAGCCAATAGTGTCGGCAGTTAATCAGCCAGCATTCACTAGCCAGCAAACTATCATCAGCCTGCCAGCAACAACCAGCCCGACAGGAACAATCAGCCAACAAACAACCATTAGCCAGCCAGCAACAATCAGCCAGCCAACAGCTACAAGCCAATTAGCAACTACTAGCTTATTGGAATGTAGTTGCTGTCATGTTTTACAGGAAATTATTCATACCAACGGATTTCAATATCATAAACTTGAAGTTCACGGGAGGAAGATAGGTATGATTTCCCATGTTGTTTTATTTGAAAATGTACAGGATAAATCTTATAATACTGACAGGCTTCCAATGTTTGATTTTACAAATAAAAATTTTGGAGAAATCAAACATTTTCTAACACAGTATTGTATAGATTTACAAGCATCAGGATATAACTTGATGCGTGATCCTGTATTGGACTATCATGAGGTCCTTTGTGTTGGTTCGGAATGGGCTAAAAATCCAAATGAACTACTGCGGAGTTCATTTCAAACCAACATTGAAAATCCATTAGATAAAGGAAAACAGCCTGCGGTTAATATTCCATATGATATATCATCCCTTAATCAGGGTGAATTATATAGATTAACAATGGAGCAACGGGAAAGAATAAAGAAAACAACGCACCATGATTTAAGTGATTATTTTCACTTAACCTTAGATGATGCGAGTAAACAATTAAATATGTCTACTCACACCATACAAAAGATCTATCAAAAAGGAGGGTTAACTGAGTGGCCACACAAAAAGCTTAAGAAACTTATGATGCAAATCTCAATATTACGAAGAGCTTTACCTCATCTGGATCCCATCTCAAGAGAAGCAAAAGAAGAAGACATCAAATATCTTCAAAATGAGATGATTAAGGTTTGTAATGGAGTTGAGCCACTCGCTATTAAACTTTGTTGAAATAATATTGCCTTTTGTTTAATTGTTTTATTTATAAATATTCTTTCTCTTGTATTCACAAAAATTGTTATAATTATCTAAACACAAAATAATAGTAAAACAACCATAATCACAATTTATTTATTGCTTCATTCACTTCTGGGAATGAAGTTAGATAAAATTCATGATCCATAATTCATAGATTTGTTTGATCATGACAATAAATTAATCCACAATATTTCTTGACTTTACCACAATATTGCTACTGCAATAGCAAATTGAATATATTTATTTATAATATCAATCATGATCATACAATCCCTTGTCTCATAATTTAAGAGAATATTTAATGCCAAATATACAATTTTGAGACCTTTATACAACTGATGGCATACAAAATTTATGGATCAAATATTGTTTCATAATTTGTCACTTGTCATCAGGCTAACTTGCCTCTTGGCTTCAGGCTATCTTGCCTCTGAAATTAAGGCTATCTTGCCTCTTGGTCTCAAGCCAATTTATGCCTCATCTCTCTATGGCATTTTGATCTCATAATATATATGGCCTTTTAACAGTTTATCTTCAGGATAAATAAAATATAAACATAATAAAATAAATAGATGGAACCCACTAATATGTATATATTAGTGTCATTGCCATAAATAATAAGAAGGGAGAGGGATATATATATATAGCAATAAATAAATAAAATAAAATAAATGACTGGAAATAAACATGCTAAATAAATAAAAAGAAGATGGGATAGGAATGGTAGTAAACTCACAGCGAGACCTATCTCATCCAAAGATAAGAAAGAAGATGCATATGCAAATGTAAATATATATATATATATATATATATATATATATATATATATATATAATATATAGAAAACGGTAAAATAAAAAGGGAAAGGGATTTAAAGCAGTAAATAAATAATAAATAAATGGAGTCCACTATACAAGTGTTACCACCATGAAAAATAAAGCAGTAAATAATAAATGGTGCCCACTATACTAGTATTGCTACCATGAAAGATAAATAAAGCAGTAAAGAATTAAAATAAAATAAATGGGGCCCACAAAATGTCACCACCATAAAAGATAAATAAACTCTAAATAAAATAAATAAATAGAGCCCACTAATAGATACTAGTGTGCCTCTATGAAGAATAAATAAATGTAAAATAAAATAAATAAATGGAACCCACTAATAAATAATGTTGCCGCCATAAAAGATAAATAAATGTAAAATAAATAAATAGAACCCACTAGTAAATATACTAATATGCTATCATAAAAGATAAATAAATGTTAGTAACAATAAAATAAATGTTAGTGACATAAAACTAAATATTAGTAAAGTCAGTATGGAGCTTAGTATAGCCACCATGAGATAAATAAATAAAGCAGTAAGTAAAGAATTACAAATGGAGCTTAATGACGCCACCATGAAATTAATGAATAGGAAGTGGGAAGAATATATAAACATAAATAAATTACTGTAAATAATAAAATATAAATTTACCGTGAATAGTAAAATTACTATTCACTATAAATAGTGAATAAAGTAAAATTACAGAAAGATTAATCTAGACTTCCATGTAGGAGTCAAATGAATAAAATGTAAAAATTACTGAAAAAGGGGTAAATTTACTGTGAATAGTAAATTACTATTTACCGTAGTAAAATAGTAAATAATCTCAAATCTTAACCATGGAACCCGATGTTAAAATAATCAGTAAGAATAGATATTTAATTCCATATAATGGTTAAGATCATCCCAGATAAATAAAATGGAAATATGAAATAGATGGTGAGAAAATCTTACCTTGGTAGAGTCTTCGTGCTGATAACGTGTTATAAAACTGATAAAAATAATAAGAAGAAGAGCAGAGGTTCTAGAGAGATAAAGTAGAGAGAGAGATTCTCATTTCATTCAATCCATGAACAGTTACAGAAAACCTCTATTTATAAAAGAAAAATGGGACTTTAGTGTAATTTCCACCTCTGGGTCATTTGGTGTAGTTTTCCCCAAAAACCTAAACTGTTTACTCACGGATTTCCTTCCCATGAGTGATTGTATAATTGTGTGTGGGTCTCACCAAATAGTAAACTACTATGCGTGGTACTATGTAAATAGTAAATCACTATGTGTGGGTCCTATGTCATCTTTTAAATATTTGAAAACCGAGAGTCAATGGACATCCATATAATAAGTATATTCATAACAAATGATATATTTTCCTGCTATTCTTTGAAAAATTTATCAAACACTTTAACGCGCAAGATAAGTCGCTTTGCAAAATTCCCGATTCCAAGTCAATAAAAGTCATTTGAGCAACCGAAAAAAAAAAAAGTCAATAAAAGTCATCCACAAATTTTAACAAGTAGCCGTGAGCATCCATATACGTCATGGATTCTAATAAATTATTATTATTTATAACTCATCTTCGAAAAATTTAAGGAACACTTTAACCTAAAAAATAAGACGCTCTGAAAAATTACCGATTCCAAATCAATAAAAGCCATCCACAAATTGCAACCAATAGCCGTGGTCCTCCATATACGTCATGGATTTTAATAAATAAGTCACATCACTATTTATATTATTAGTTTAGTTTTCGTTAGGTAGAATAAAATTGAATAAACTAAATAATTGTCCATATCAAAATATTCTTAATTATTAAATAATTCTTAATGATTCATCAGTCAAACCTTAACGGCTAACGCTGCTCAATGTTGCAATCGTTAATGCCTCTTCACTGGTCCTTTTTTTAAAATATTGCTTCGATAGGATCGGCCATTGATAAGTTACAATTCATGGACTCAAAATCCTATTATTATTATTAGCAGCAGCTAAATGAACACATTAAATTCTGATGTTCCAAACTTCCATTTAAGTTCTATTTGCCCAAGGGAACATGCATCCATGACAAAAGTTTCCCTTCATTGGTCCTGTGGCTATGATGTATTGATGTGTACGGTCATGAGAACTATGTACCCTAACGGTGAATATGCAGTCACTACAAATTAAATGCTCCCACAACAAAAGTTTGTAAGTGGGTAAAGTGTGTGTAAAGTGGAAGAGCATCGATCCTACCAAATCACTTTTGCCCTATCCATATACAACAATGACATGTAAACGAGGTGGGTAATTGCCAGTGTTTAGGTCCTCCATTTGGCAGTTGTATCAATCTCAGTTGAGAAACCCGTCCGAGAATATATAATTACAAAAGTATATATTTTTCAACGCCAACTTGCAAATTGCAGCTCAATGATCAAAGTTCGCAATTACGAGTAAATTTGAATGTCATAGTCACATGGGTCCTACCTATATGGAGATGCCGCGACTTTGAAGGGAAACATTAGTGGTAGGTTGGTAGCACTACAAGCATAAGGTTTTATATGTCTCATCAGCAACAAGAGAGAAATAATAATTAGGTTGACAAATTATAATAAGTTCAAACAAATATATAACTTAAACAAACAAACAAGGACAGAAGGTAATAAACATAACACTATAGAATAAAATTTATATTACAATTTACTACAAACTTTATCCTAATATTTAGGACATAATCAAGGAGTATGATTTATTACGATTTCACTTATCCTTCCTCAAAATGTTACAAATCAAGAAGCCATACCCACTTGTGTAATATTCTATACATAGAAAAGGAAGATTCACGGACCATAACAAGTTCTCAAACTTTACAAATAAATTTTCTTTCATACTGACTAAAAATTGAAGTGTACATCAAGCCCATTTAGCTAAAAGAGACATTAAACCAGCACCTAAAAGCAAAGATAAATTTGATCCAACTTGAAGACGAGTGCTATTTTGCATTCTATCAGTCATAAAATCTGCAGCTAGAAGATCAACAAGTGCCATATAGATCAAAATTCCTGCTGATGCGGCATTGAATATTCCTTCAACGATCAAAGCTTTCGGACTATTCTCGTCATACCCATTCGTAATTCCTATTCCAATCGCTATTCCCAAGGGAGTCGTAAGAGCAAAAAACAACGCCATCTCCGCGATAGTTTTGTTCTTGAATTTGGCCTGCAATGATATCATAAAAAATAAAATCTCTCAATTATTTTAATTTCATCATCGTTTTGAATTCAATTTTCTGCACAAGGGATAAAAAGAAAAACAATTGTAAATAAATATGGGACTTTATAGTTTATTTATAAAAATAATAAAAATAAAGATATTTTATTTGAGGATACAACAATAGTTATAATCAAAATGAAAATAAAATAAAGCTAATTGATTCATTTAAATTTAGCTAATTAACAGATGAGCAGTAGATCACAAGAATACGTCAATTCGGAATATTTCTGTGTTTGGTTGATATCCTTTTGCATTCCTTTTACACAAAGATATTTAGGAACGTGCTGTTACGGAAGCACGATATAGAGTGTAACCGATTATACTAGAAAATTACCCAACTAGAAAACAAAGTTTTTAGACGTAATTTAATAATATAATAAGCACCAACTACTATATTTAAATGCAACTAATAAATAATAAATTGGACAAATATAAGAGAAATATCAGATCCTAAATTCACTCCAAATATTTTACAAGTAAAATATTACAAGAGAGGAAGATATACAAATGCCTTAAGAGGCTATTTGAGGGGTGTTGAGAAAGGGAGGAGGGAGGCCTCTATTTATACTAAAACTTCCGCCTCCTCCCTCTTCAATTTGGCGATGTGGGACTTTGCAACCAACAGCCAACAAATCTCCACCTTGGCAAAATTCCCACATTCTCAATTTCTCCTATTTACAAATTCTAATTGTAACTCCTATTCAAAGTACAATGTTCAACAATGTTGATCAAATCTAAACAATGTTGAAATTTAATAGAAGTCACCACCTTTGTCAACATATCAGCAGGATTGTCATCTGTCCGTATCTTTCGTATTGTGACTCCACTTTCTTCCAAAATTTCTCTTACAAAATGATATCGGACGTCAAAGTGCTTCGCCCTTGCATGGTAAACTTGATTCTTTGCTAACTGAATAACACTCTGGCTATCACAAAATACTGTGATGCTTTCCTGACCAACACCAAGCTCTCCAAGCAAACCCTGAAGCCAAATTGCCTCCTTTACAGCCTCTGTAATTGCCATGTACTCTGCCTCTGTTGTAGACAAAGCTACCGTTGACTATAAAGTTGACTTCCAACTAACTGGTGCACCTGCAAGAGTGAATACATAACCAGTAGTTGACCTTCGTTTGTCCAAATCACCTGCGAAATCTGAGTTACAGTACCCAACTAGACATTGATCAACACCCTACTGAAAAACCAATCCAACATCTACAGTATTACAAATATACCGTAGAATCCATTTCACAGCTTGCCAATGCTCCATTCCGGGATCATGCATGTACCTACTCACCACTCCAACTGCCTGTGAAATGTCTGGTCTCGTACAAACCATAGCATACATCAAGCTATCAACAGTATTCGCATATGGCACCCTTGACATATATGCTCGTTCATCTTCATCCTTCGGCGCATGTCAGCATTAAGCTTAAAATGTGGGGCAAGTGGGATGCTAACCGACCTGGTTTCTTCATTCATACTGAAACGATGTAGTACCTTCTTTAGATACTCCTTTTGAGATAAGAAGAGCTTCTTCGATTGTCTATCTCTTGTTATCTCCATGCCAAGTATCTTCCTTGCCTCGCCTAAGTCCTTCATCTCGAACTCCTTCTTCAGTTGATCCTTCAGCTTCTCAATCTCTGCTTGATTTCTTGAAGCAATCGGCATATCATCAACATACAAAAGGAGATAGATAAAGGATCCATCTTCAAGCTTCCGCAAATACACACAGTGATCGTATTTGCTTCTCCTGTACTTGTGCCGCAACATAAACTTGTCAAACCGTTTATACCATTGCCTCGAAGACTGTTTCAATCCGTATAACGATTTTTCAAGTTTACACACCATATTCTCCTTTCCAGCAACTTTGAATCCTTCAGGCTGAGTCATATAGATTTCCTCCTCCAAGTCTCCATTTAGAAATGCAGTTTTTACATCCATTTGAACTAGTTCCAAATCTAACTGTGCCACCAAAGCCAATAAAATTCTAATGGAGGAATGTTTTACAACTGGAGAAAATACTTCATTGTAATCAATTCCCTCCTTCTGTGCATAGCCTTTAGCTACCAATCTTGCTTTGTAGCGCACATCACCTTGGTTAGAAAATCCTTCTTTCTTCGCATACACCCATTTGCAACCAATTGCCTTCTTACCCTTTGGGAGTTTGGCCAATCTCCACGTTCCATTCTGATGAAGGGACTGCATTTCTTCATTCATAGCATTCATCCACTTATCCTTTTCTAAGCTCTGGACAGCCCATTTATAAGTTGAAGGAATGCCATCAGTTGCAATTGAAGTTGCACAAGCCACCATATCCATATAGCGAGTAGGTTTTCTTACTATTCGTCGTGGCCTGTCGGTTGCGATTGATTCTTGTTGCTGTTGAGGTTCCTGTGTTGAAACCTCCCTTTCAACTGGCTCATCTTCTACAGGAAAGTCTTCCCTCGTTTCCCTATCCGTTCTCTGTACAGGGAAAATCAACTCTCCTTCAAACTCCACTTGCTTCGAAGCACCATCCGTCTGTGTGGTATCTACAGATGTTACCGGCTTCATAATAGCAGTCTCATCAAAAGTAACGTCCCTGCTAAACACAACCTTCTCCGTTTCTGGACACCATAAACGATATCCTTTGACTCCAGAAGTGATCCCTAAGAAAATAGCTTTCTTTGCTCTAGGATCCAATTTTGATTCTTTCACATGATAGTATGCAGTTGAGCCAAACACATGTAAAGAATCATAATCATTAGCAGGCTTACCATACCATTTTTCCAACGGTGTTTTACCATCAATAGCAGCAGATGGTAGACGATTAATGAGATGACTCGCATACGTTATTGCCTCAGCCCAAAATTCTTTGCCCAAGCCAACATTGGACAACATACACCGAACCTTCTCCAGCAAAGTCCGGTTCATGCGTTCTGCCACCCCATTCTGTTGTGGTGTATTTCTCACGGTGAAGTGTCTGACGATGCCATTATCTTCACAAACCTTCTGAAAAATATCATTCCTGTACTCTCCACCATTGTCTGTGCGAAGACATTTGATCCTCCTGCATGTTTGTGCTTCTATCATCTTCTTCCATTTGAGAAAAATTTCCAAAACTTCATCTTTGATCTTCATCGTATAAACCCAAACTCTTCGAGAAAAATCATCAACAAAGGTCACAAAATAATGTTTTCCTCCCAATGAAGCTGTTTTGGAAGGACCCCAAACATCAAAGTGTACATAATCCAAAATACCTTCAGTATTGTGAATAGCTGTACCGAACTTAACCCTTGTGTGTTTCCCCTTTACGCAATGCTCACAAAAGTCCATGATGCAATGCTTCAATCCTTTCAATAATCCTTGACTTGCTAAAGTTTTCAAGGATTTTCCTCCAGCATGTCCCAAGCGCATATGCCACAACCTGGTTGCTTCTGCATCCTTTTCACTACTGGATGTCACTGCAGCCGTCCCAATAACTGTACTACCATGATAGTGGTACGTGTTATTGTTCTTCCGAATACTCTTCATTACCACCAGTGCACTAGAAAATATCTTCATTGCTCCATTTTCTGCAGTGATCTTGAACCCTTTTGAGTTTAGAGTCCCCACATAAATGAGATTTTTCTTCAAGTCTGGTACGTACCGAACATCTGTTAATGTTCTGATCAATCCATCATGGTTCCTTAATTTGATTGAACCAATGCCATATGCGGTAAGAGAAGAGTTATCTGCTGTGTAAACAATTCCACACTCTGCTTCTTCAAAATCAGTGAACCAATCTCTGTTAGGACACATATGATGGCTGCAGGCTGAGTCCAATAACCATTCATCTGATGGTTTTGACGACGTTGTTATAGCCAGCGAGAAATCTGAATTCTCATCATCACAATCAGCTACATTTGAGTCCATAGCGGCCTTCACATCTCCAGGTTTGGCTTTGTTCTTTAGCTTCGGACAGTCTTTCTTCCAGTGTCCTCTTTCCCGACAAAAGCCACACTCATCTTTGCTGAGTCTAGACCTCGACTTGGATCGCCCTTTCTTTGATCTCTTCTTTTCTTCAGTATGTCCTCTAACCACTAGAGCCTCTGCCTCTCCACCTTTTTGTTTCTCTTTCCTTCTCTGTTCATGGCTGTACAAAGAAGAACAAACTTCTTCCAGAGAAACTTTCTGCTTATCGTGAAGTAGCGTAGTTTCCAGGTGCTCATACTCATCGGGAAGTGATCCCAACAACATCAGGGCCAGATCTTCATCTTCAAAAGTCACGTCCAGATTCTGCAAATCCGTCACCAACTTGTTAAAGCTAGTGATATGCTCATTCATTATGGTACCAAGAACGTAAGTGAAGCGAAACAACCTTTTCTTCATATAGAGTTTATTCTGACAGTTTTTCTTCAAGAACTTGTCCTCCAGTGCCTTCCACAGTCTACATGTAGAAGTTTCCTTTGTGTATGGATACTTCTGCTCTCTTGAAAGGTACGATCTAATAGTACCACAAGCAACACGATTCACGACCCTCCATTCTTCTTCCTCCATTTTATCTAGTTTTTTCTCTTCAAGGGCAAAGTCTAGTCCTTGCTGAAAAAGGACATCCGGAGCCTCGTCTTGCCACATGCCAAAATGCCCAGATTCGTTAAAAATTTCAACTGCAAACTTCGCATTTGACACTATTCTTGTCAAACACGATGATGTAAACGACGAATTGCCGACATCTGCTGTGGATACATCACTCTTTTTGTCTGCCATTTTTGCTCCAAAAAAATATTTAATAGTTGCCAAAACAAAAGCCCAAAAGTAATTCTTTTCTGATGTGGAAGCTCAGACTAAGCTGCAACAACAGACATACTCAGACAGAACCTCGGCTCTGATACCAATTGTTGCGGAAGCACAATATAGAGTGTAACCGATTATATTAGAAAATTACCTAACTAGAAAACAAAGTTTCTAGACATAATTTAATAATATAATAAGCACCAACTACTATATTTAAATGCAACTAATAAATAATAAATTGGACAAATATAAGAGAAATATCAGATCCTAAATTCACTCCAAATATTTTACAAGTAAAATACTACAAGAGAAGAAGATATACAAATGCCTTAAGAGGCTATTTGAGGGGTGTTGAGAAAGGGAGGAGGGAGGCCTCTATTTATATTAAAACTTCCGCCTCCTCCCTCTTCAATTTGGCGATGTGGGACTTTGCCACCCACAGCCAACACGCGCGGTACTATTATAGTCTATGGTTGAACAAAAGAGTGCTCCTTTTGATTTTTTCAAAGGGTAACGTACGTACCTGAGTGATACAACTTCCGAGTCCCATGCCTTCAAAAAATTGATGAAAAGACAAAGCAGCTACTAAAGGCCTTATATTTTTGGGACTCCCTGATGCTCCCAAAGATATCCCTATAATCACTGAGTGCACTATTATCCCCAGCTCCAATACCTTCCTTCAATTGAAAATTCAATATTCACTATAAGAATTCTTTACAAAATAAAGAAAAAAATCATCGTGGCTTTTATTACATACTTCATCCGGACCTAAATATAAAATGAAGTTAACTTCTTTTAGAGAAATTAAGAAAGCTAAATGAGTTATTTAATTATATCATATGTTGTGTATTCTTAGATTATATATCAGTTTATAAGCTAGATAAAATAATTTAGAGAAAAAATTAAAAATATAAATATTTTAAAGTAATTTAATTAACTTCATTGATTTCTCTAAAAAAAAATCAATTTCATGTTATATTTTATTTAGGACAGGGAAGGGGTAATATAAATATATACCTGTGATATGACCCTGTGACGAAGGAGCTGAGATGAACCAGAATCAGATGATCCATGAGCATGTCCATGCGTGGCGTGAGTGTGAAGATGAAGAAGACCTTCGTGCCCTGAGTTCCTCTCTTGATCTCCATTAATATTGGGGTCAATCTGGCCATTGTTCATCGTATGACGTTTCTTAAAATACACGGTGGCGAAAGCGTCCACCATTAGCGTCCCCATGGCCGTAAACATAGCTATCAAACCAGTGAAGGGAAAGTCTCCCCATGGATGATCGCTCAAGCAAGGAGATGTCAAGTTATCGAACGCGTCGGGAAGGATGTGAATGAATCCGGTGGCTAATATCACGCCGGCGGCGAAGGCCTTGATCACGAAGAAGATGTCCTTCTCGGGACTTAAAGCCGGTATAAACTTTCCAAGGACCGGAATCAGAACTCCAACGGCACTCGCAAATAGTATAGAAGCTATGGCTACTATTTTGTACCTGAGAGCCTTGGGTCTGTCGCCATCTTCTTTTCCAGAATCACATGTACAATCTGAAACAACCAAAGCTGGAAGCACCAGTAGTATGAAGACGAAGAAGACGAAGGTTTTGGAGCTTCTTTTCATGACGTTTGGAAAGATAGAAACTGAAAAAGGACGTAAAATGGGTTGTGAAAGAAAATTTTGTGGGTTTTATGGGAGAAATAATGACGACATATGAGGGCGATTTGATTGATTTAGCAAATAACAAATTATAATAAGGAATGAATTATTGATGAAGAAATATGAAAATTATTGAATAACAAATTATATAGTAGGAGGGTCATTAAAAAGTACAAAATATCACAATGTCATTAGAACTAAAGTAATGACTGTTACTTTCTAGGTATGAATTAACCGACAAAGTGTCATGTTAGGAGCACCTAGCACAATAAGTTTTGATGGGACTAAAAGTACCAATCAACAATTAAAAATAGGTAACTAGCATAATGACACTAAAATCAAGCAAATGATTGTTTGGTGTGAATTGGACGTTGTGCAATTGGCTAGTAAGAGTGTTAAGATGACATAGATTTGGTTCTTCCACAGATTTATCCCTTAATCTTAGATCTTTGCCTCTAACATGCAACTCAATAACCTTTGTCTCTTCTTCGTTCCCTTTTCCTTCCAGATCTAGCAAGGGAGAAAGAACCTAAGCGTGCTCCAAGTGGGTCTAAAGTGAACTTGATGTCCTCTACACGATCAATATCTACCAACATTAGTTTGTTTCCTATTCTTCACAGTCTTTCATTGGTGAATTTCATGTAGATCCAGTTTTTTTTTTCTATTGTCCCATGTTGTGACTTTCTCTGATTTGTTTGTATTGAAAATTCAGCCACCAAATTTCATTGAAGAGCAGCCTAGCTAATATCAAATGTGGTTATCTTAATTTTAACGTCATTATGCTAGTAACATATTTTTAAGGGTTAAATACCATTTTTTCCATGAAAATTTACCCTGAGGAACACTGGTCACCCAAAAGTTTTTTTGGTATCATTTTTACCCTGAAAGTTTATAAATGTAGCAATCTTACCAATCCGTTGATCTTAACTGTTGAATTGTTGCTTCTCCTTATAAACTTCCAGAGGCAAAATTGCTCCTAAAAAAAGATTTCGAGGAAAATTTTTTCCTAAGAAAAACTTCCAGAGCATATTTGCTTTGTTTTTAAACTTTTGGGGGGCAAAAATAGTATTTAACCCTATTTTTAACTATTTATTTGTGCTAGATGCTCATAACGTAACACTTTATTGTCCAATCTATA
Source organism: Acacia confusa (assembly GCA_037074495.1). NCBI lineage: Eukaryota > Viridiplantae > Streptophyta > Magnoliopsida > Fabales > Fabaceae > Acacia > Acacia confusa. Next base: position 3,262,865 of record CM073506.1, on the reverse strand, counting down.
CCTCAACCCTTTTTTTAAATGGTTGTTACTTTAGTTTTAACAACATTGTGATATTTTGCACTTTTTAATTGGTTTTTGGTAGCTAATGATGGTCCACTTAAAAAAATTTTGTGCTGGGTGCTCCAGACGTAACACTTTATTGACTAATTTTCAGTTTGTCAAAATTAAAATTTATTTTTAAAATTGACACATACTTTAATTGAAAAAATATATAAGTTTAGGAAAAACTCAAAATGTTTTAAGATTTATTATAAAGATTATATACACACACATATAGGGTCATGTTCAGCACAAGCGTGCCTTCCAGTGTCAAAAGACATTAACGCATTGTAATATTTCAATTTTTTATACAATATAGTAATTTTTTATTTTTGTTATTTGAGCCTACACAACTAGTTCTAATAAGATAAAAAATGCGTTTGATTTTTTATTTTGATTGATGAAGTTTCTTTGATAGAGCCCTTTTTTTTTGTATTTACATATAAATCAAGAAAAAAAAACTTAATGATATAGAAGTGTTAAAGGGCCAATATCTATGTTACCAGTAATAATTAAATTATATAATGATAAGATATGAAATGCGTTTAATTTTTTTTTATTTTGGTTGATAAAGTTCCTTTGATAGAGCTTCCCCCCACCCCCTCCCACCCCCTTATTTATATAAAATAATGCAAATCAAGAAAAGAACACTTAGTGATATAGAAGGGTTAAAGGGCCCATATCTACCTTACGAGTAATAATTAAATGATATAATGATATCATTATATGGATATTAGTTAAGGTTAAAAAATGTTGATTTTGGCAATAGTAATTTTGGTGGAAAAAAATTAAATCACTTTCAAAAGCAATTTAGTATTTCTAAATTTATATTTTGATAATTGATCATTCTAAATAATTATAATTTTTACAGCCATTCCCAATAAATATTATTCTTTATAAGCCTTTTATCCAATTCTCCCTTGTTTTATTGTTTAAAATTGGAAACATGAATGTGATCCTTGAATTAATTCTTTAAAGTGAAAGGGAATTAATGAATGGACTCACTTTTCAACACATTTAAGGAGCTCCAGAAAGCACATGCGATAGAAGCACATACATGTGCTTCTGGCAAAGCATTATTCCCTTGTTCCTTAGATTCCTCTACATATTCTACAACCATACCATCCTGCTTTCTCTCCCTTGTTCCATCACAACAAAATTTGTGTGTAATAATCTTTCACGACAATCATCCGGACCTGCATGATTGGTATGATCGAGGCAATTACAAATCAAATTTAAATGGTCCAGATCTGATTAGCTCTCCCTGCAAAGCATTTGCTTATTAGTGAAACGTACAGGTCCTTTAAAAATGTGGGCGCGGTTACATTGCGGTGCATGGTTGCTGTTATTGTAAGTGTTGCAGAAGTTATAATGTGTGTTGTGGTCACTGCAACCGTCATATTTGTTAAGTTACACAAAATATCAAAAATTATATAATTGTTATAAGTTTCCTAGTCCTACAATTTATTTAACAAAAACATACTGAAAAAAAAAATAATATTTAAGTGTATTACCTATACAATTTGAAGTTTGAATAATTAATAAAATTATTTTTTTTATGTATAATTCATATTAAATCTAATGTCTATTCATATTAATTCTATAAAAATTTTATATAAATAATAGGCACCCACTTTGTATCTAATATATTCCGTTAGAGAACAGTCACGCATGATGCCGATGGCAAGGAAAGAAAGGGACTTGACTTATCTCCTTTTTTTTTCCCATTCCACCCCATCCTTTACCTTCTTCATGATCATTAGATCAAAATCTAATAATATTTTATAAAATATTAAATGTGAACCATTGTATTAGCTTGATTCCATGATCATGAAAGGGCAAAACATGGAGGTGGCTGGACTATAAAAGGAAATGAGAGAAGTCAGGTCTACATTTTTTTTTTTGATACGCATAGTATGGGAGGGGGGCGGGGTTCGAACCCTTGACATGGGGAGGGGAGCCAAACTCTCATGCCACTGCGCTACTAAGGCGCTGACGCCAGGTCTACAGTTATAATTTGAAGGATACTGAAAAAATAATTTAACAAGATCAAGATCAAATGGTATATATTTAATATTTTATCTTCACCATTTTCTCCATTCCCTGCCCATCCTTCTCTCCATTGTAATAATATTTTTATAAAATATTAAATGTGAACCATTATATTAGGTTGATTTGATGATCATGAAGGGGTAAAAGATGAGAGTGGGCAGGAAAAGGAAATAAGAGAAGCTAGGTCCACGGTGTTATAATTTGAAGGATAGGAAAACAAATAAGGTTTCAAAAGGAATTTCATAAACCAATTTATTTTAAGAGTCGCCACTGATTTTTTTAAAAAAAAAACTTTGGAAAACCATTTTGAAACAAAAAGAAATGAAAAGGTGGTCTACCTAACTATATATGGGGAAGGTGTTAGGCACTCCATAACACCCATCTGCTGGGACAGTTACCCTAAACTAGTCAAGTGAAATTAATGTAATGTGACCTTAGTCTTATTTTGAATACCCTCGTTAAAAAATGAGAAAATGGAAGGAGAAACAAAAAGAAAATAAGTACAAGAAAATAAATAAATATTTATAAAGGGTGTACTTGACCTAAGATGAAAGCTTTAAGTCTACGTACCGACCGATAGTAATCAAAGTCCATGTAATTTGACACAAACATGTGTGGCAATTAGTAGGCGTCTTCTTCTTCTTCTTCTTCTTCTTCTTCTTCTTCTTTTTTTGTTTTTTTGGAAATGAGAGAGACAGCTAGCGGAAATTGGTTTGATTCTCGTAAACAAAACGAATTGAGATTTGGTTGGCGTGTTTTACAAAATCAACAAGGACATGAGCATATAAGCTCCAAAATTTGCCAGCTTAACGTCAATTATATTGTTAAATATGTTGAGTTATTTGCAAGCCATGTGTTAGGTTTTTCAAAAATCAAATTAAAAACCTAACCATATATATCCCGATCATCGTCTCAATCATGGCTTCCCTAACATTTCTTTTCTTATAGTATAGATACAGAAATGGCCTTGTGACAATCATGATGGTCAATTAATTTATTGCAAATTGGCGGCCCTTTTGACATATCTACTAAGCCAAAGTGTATCAGACAATATTATATATGTGGGCTGCAGATCTACTATCACTATTCTGCCGGCAAAAGTAGAAGGAAATTGGCAGCATTAAAGGTGGATTTTTCAAACAAACTCTCTTGGCCTTTTATTGCTGCGGTAAGAACTAGAATTTGCTTCCCTAAAAAGTGAATCAATTTAATCCAACAATGTATATCCACATTGCAATAGCAGACCCAATTGATCATCCTTCTCGAGGCATATGTCAAGGAGACTCGCTTTCTGCACAATTGTATATTTTGGCTCCAAATGTGCTATCATGCCTCATTTCACCCGCAGAAGCTTCTAATCTAATTCATGAAGGGGCATAACAATTTGTAATGCTGCTAGATCAATCTCTCATTCACTGAATTCCATTTGGTGCAATAAAGGACATTAGCATAAGCTCCAAAATTTGCCAGTTTAACGTTAATTGTTAAATATTTTGAGATATTTGAAAGTTGTGTGTTAGGTTTTTCAGAATTCATATTGAAAACCTGCTCCATCTCAATTGTGTCTTCCCTAGTATTTCTTTTCTTATGTTGACACAGAAATGGCCTGGTGACAATCAAGGTCAATTAATTTATTGCAAAATGATTATTCAATTGCAAATTGGTGCCCTTTGACATCTACTTTGTCTTTAACAAGCTTATATATACTTAATCGATCTGCTAAGACCAAGAATAAGTCTTGTGCGCCTGAAGGTTTTATATTCATTGTATTACTCTGTCGTTGTTCAAATTCTATGATTCTACATTAATCTCATAATTATATTATATAATATAATTAGTTGATGTACACCAAGAAATTATTATTTCTTCTCCTTAATATAAGAATTTTTATAACTAATTTAGGTAGATTAAAAAAATTATCAAACAAAATTTTCTCATTGTTTAGTTGCTTAATACACTACCAATTAATTTTTGATGGGATTCTAAGATTGTCCTATCTTACTTGGAAACATGATCTTGCGGCATTGTGTTAACTATGGATTGTTAAGCACTTTGATTTTGGAAATTAATTTTTTATTTTTATGTATATATATTAGGCCTAACATAAAATATTATGAGTTTTGAAGGGAATGCTTTTTCTTACCTATATAACATCACATCTTTCTTGTATTCTTTGAATCCTACATTTGGCAGGCCCTAGATTGTCTCAAGTTTACGCACTCATCCAACATGGATATAAAATACAAACACGCATGCTAATTGTTTTAAGCTAGAACGGGAATGCAATAAAAGTATAAAACTGTAGTACCTACAGTTTTTAATATAAGTTTTTAATATAAGGTTTAATTGACTTTTTTGAAAAGAGATTAAAAAAACTAAATAAATTATTTTAGAATATTTATATTTATCTTTCTATACTAAATTAATTTATGACTTATAAACTGATATATAATTAAATAATACACATCATATATGATTAAGAACTAACTTATTTAGCATCTCTAATCTCTAAAAAAACAAATCAACTATGTTTTATATTAAATACCAGATGGAGTAGCTACTAGTAATTGGTCCAAAGTATATGGTATTCCAATTATGTCACAATATGTGCATGGTATTGCAGATAACTGTATAAATTTCAAATTAATTTGTGCACTTTTCCTGTTATTATTGGTTAACCATACACTTTTTTTTTTTTTGTTAATTGGAAAACCTGAGAACAATTATATAAAAACTGTCTCTAAGTCTAATACATTAATTATAACAAAACACACTCCTTTCTGAATATACATATGTTTTAATGCCAATTAATGATGGAACTATGGTAACATTTGAAAAGATTAGAAACGGTTGACTTTAGGGTATGTTTGGATTAGCAATGGTAGATATGACTTTTTTCATCAATTTGACTTTTGCAAACTCAATGTATGGTAAATATCATATTGTGTACTGTGATTGATGTTTGTATTGACTTTTAAGTTTGATAAATTGAAAGTTGTTTGAATGATTAGTAGAAAAATAAGTTTAGATGAAAAATGACTTAAAAGAATTTGAAGTTTATTAAATTTGATATATATTATATTCACATTAATTTTAAGAAAAATATCAAAATTATAAGAAAACGTTAATATATTATTGGAAAAAATTTGTAAACACTGAAAATATATATTTAATTAGATATATTTAATAGATAGAAATATACATAAATTATAAATCATAATAATTTTAAATTTTTCAATGGTAAAAACATCAATATTGTGCCTATCATTATTATTTCCAACTTAAAGAACTAATCTACAACAAAATCAATAAGACAAAAGTGAGGATGGACGGATGAGGGCGAGACAGCAGAAAATGAAATAATATCCTATAGAATAATTAAAGTGGGTTAAAATAATATTTTGTAAGACACTTGAATGCCAGATCCCAAAAACTTTTCAACAACAAAACAAACTAGTCTAACAATTCTAAAAACACTTGAAAAGAGAAAATTACCAATATAGTTACTCCTTCCCTTCCGTTTTAAAGGATAGGATTCTTAAATATGCTATGTTCCTTTTTATAAGATTTGATTAGGGAATGACTCAAATTTTTTTGTAAACTCGTATTTTACCCTTATTTAATTACAAAAATTACTCGTACCACTATTAAGTAACACTACTATAAACAAACTCTTTTATCTTTATCTAGATCCATGTTTGTTAACTATTTCAAAATAAATTTCAAGATTTAATTCGTCTCATAAAAGCTATTATTTTTTAAATAAAATGCATTGATAACTTGATGATTTAGACTCCTTTAACATCAAAATCCCAGGTATGAATTAATGTCCAATAATATGAAGATCCCTCCATTTGGCTTGCAATCTCTTTATACAATGCTACATTAAATCCAATTTTGGTTGAAAATAAAACCATCAGCACCCGGTGGTCAACTTGAATCATTTAATGCTCATTATATTGCATTTGGGAAAGCAAGTTTTAAATTATGTTAAGCTATTACTAGCATTTACGCTCATAATAGAAACACACACACATATAGAGAAATAACGAGTACCAGCTCATCCATGCTCTATCCAATCAGAATGCTCCAACTCAAATAATTTTAGACTCATGAGTCAGCCAACTATTTTATATTATTTTATTATTTAAAAAATTAAAAATACCCTGGATTTGGTAGATTACTGAGCTGCCCCTCTCTCCTCCCTTCTCCCACCTCCCACCTTCCATTGTTCAGAGATGAGCTTCTTTCTTCATCGGAGCGTGACCTCAATGATGGCCACGGAAGGGAGGTTAAACATCGATAGCAAGTTTTATATATTTGCTTCGGATTGAGAAAATATTATCCCCCAAACTACAGCCTTTTTTGGATCTACCCAAATCATACATCTCTAGTAATTGAGATTGAAGAAAGAAATACCCTTGATTCCTCTTGACTGCAGAATGCAGATCCAAGTAATAACTGAAAAGCCCTTGAGAGAAGTATTTTCGATGTAAGCAAGAAATTGGGATGAATCTCTTGACAAATATAAAATTTATCTGCAATAAGTATCAGACACTAAGCCAAGAACTGCAAAACAATAGAAATCCAACAAAAAAAGAATGCATAAAAAGGATTCACATTTCACAGGCTGTGAATAACATGAAAAAGGTCATATTTTTTGGGTTCACGCAGGTGCTTTTCTTCTTGTGTTCACTTGCATCTCCCATTGAGAGAGTCTAACAATGATTGAGAGGACAAAAGCTTTTAAACTCCAAAATCCATCATAGATTCAGATCTGCATCGTCATCATTGCAGCTGCCCCCGGCACATGAGAAGAAGGAGGCGAAGGATTCAGGAAAAGAGGGAAAAGAGAGAAAAGAGGCCGTATTGGAAATGACCAAAATCTAGTTATTTTTATTTTTTAAAAACGACAAATTCATGGAAACGATTTGGTTGACATGTGGATTAAAATTAATTGACTTGGAACATTTTTATTGGTGGGACTTTAGATTAGTTGGTATTTTGGAGTATGTAAGTTTTTTTTTGTTTTCATATATATTGCAAAAAGGTTACCTTCCTCTAATTTCTTTATATTAATGTGTAGTTCTCATTGAGAATCACTAAAAAAAAAAAAAAAAACGGTCCATAACGATTTATTTGTAATAATTACAAAAACCAGCTACAAATATTAGATTTTATAGTGGTTTAGACTAAAACCAATATAAATTTGCGAAAGGAAAACTCGTGCCAAAATGCACACTGATTAGAGAATAAACTTTGTAGTGGTAGTCACTAAATAACTGTAGGAAATTACTCACGGAATTCGATGGGTAATTTCCCACAGAATAATATGGCTAATTTCTCATTTTATTCATGGTTTGAATGTTCTCACCCTTCATTTTTTAAGCATTTTTTTGTACAATATAATGGACTTAAATTAGAAAATTAGCTTGTTCATATAACTAGAAAAATTAACAAGTTCAAAGTAACTAATATAATAAACGAGAAAAAAATGTCAAAAGTTCAAAATCAGTAAAAGACTAAAAAAGGGGTGAATATATGTAAAAAGTCAAAAGTGTACAAGAACAATGAAATTTGCAAACTATCATTTGTAGCTTCTTCATTTGCATTGGTAGTTGAGGGAGCCTCATCACTGGCACACTTAGAGAGATTAGGTAATTGAATCCACATTCCTTGCAATACTAACATAATCACGTCAGTTGCTTGTTCAAGGTATTGATTCTCTTGTTTCAGGTGTTTAGTCTCTTGTATGAGGTGTGTTATCCTAGTGTGCAATTCTTGAGCATTAGAATCCCCGTAGAGTTGATGGAAGGAGGTGAGGTGGAAGAAATAATATTTTGACTTTCATATCTAAGTCTATAGATGCGACCCTTCTTGTTCTTATCACCAATAACCTCTAACGACAAATAAATTAAGTTCATTTTGATTAGATTGGACATTACCTCCCTCAGAAATTCAACCTGCAAACAAAGTATATAAAATAAGTACATCATAATAGATTTCTTTTTAAATTATGAAGCCAAATATATTAGAAAGATGATAATGGATTGATAAGAATGCAACAAAATTATATTGTCCTGACTGAGTTTTTTATTTTTTGGTCGACAGACTCAGTTGGACTTATGAAACATATACAAAATTAATTTTCCTCCAATAAGAGAAAATCACAATGCGATCACCATTATTGCTCTACTATCTTAACCTATGAAACTCACTGGAGCATTTATATCTCTTTAATGCATACATATGTTGGATTAAATCTTCCAAAAATGAACAAACATAAAATCCACAAGACCACAACTTAACCATACTGCAATATTCCCTCAAACTGGTAAAAGACTAGTATCAGTCAAGTAATCATCTTGTTCTTCACTGCCTAACTGATAGCAAAAAATAGCAGCTTTGAGCAAGTGTGAAGTGGAGAAAAAAGAGAAAGACAATGATAAATTGATAATGAAACATTAAATCATGATGATATGCAAGAAAGTTACGAAGCATTATAATTCAAAAAAGTAACAAGAAATCTGCATTTTTTGTGTAGAATTTGACCAATGATAAGGATAGGATAAACAGGATTATGTAAGAACTCTCAGAAGAGTAAAATAAACTTTCACAACTGAATCTTGATTGATAAAAAGCAAGAATAAGTCATTTACATCAGCCTCCTAGATTCCCTTCAAGCCACAAATTTAGCTCCAATTAGTCAAGAGGGCCCAAAATTATATGCAGACAACATGGAATTCAATGATTTTTGTTTACGGATATCATGGAAATGGCCAGAGAGCAATCAACCTGTTTCATGAGATGTGCGAGTTTGGGAGAAAGAACTGAGTGAGTGCAGGAGAGAGGGTGTGTGTGTGTGTGAGAGAGAGAGAGAGAGAGAGAGAGGTTAACAAAAATGGAAGAATCTGAAGCAGAAGAGAGAACAAAAGATACAGTCATCCACCGAAAAAAAAACAACCATAACTCCTTAATAAATCGGGCTAGAGATTTTAGATAATGGATTGATGAGAATACAACAAAAGTGTCTTGACTGAGCTAGACTTATGAAACATATACAACAATAATGTTTAACTCCAACAAGCAAATCCCTCATCTGTTAAATAAGGCAACTGATTTCCCCCTTTCTATTCTTCAGGCCACTGCATACTGCAACAACAACCAATCTAAGCCCCAAACTCTAATGATATTGCAGCCTAAAGAAAACTAGCAAAGGCAATGGAGTTGACAAGACAAATGATTAAAAGCAGAAAAATAGGTAAAAGAGCAGGTCTTATAATTTAAGTTGCAAGCAAAGGACCAAAAGGCAAATGCTCTATTGAGTAAAAAAAATCTTGGGGAAAAGACCTTCTCTACACTACTACAAATAACGTTTATAATGTCCTCTTTTTTGGGCTTTTAACATCTAAAAACTTGGGAACGCCTATGTGGGAGGTGTAGAAAGTGGAGAGTTACGATGTCCAAATTTTTTTCGAATGCCGTAAGTATTTTTTTTTTTAAAAAAAACCAAAATAGATCAGTCTCCGATCTAGTGTAGTTGCATGCCAGAGACAATGGCAGATACGGATTTAGAGATCGAGAGAGACAGATGCAAAACACAAACTCACAAATCTCATCAACAAAATCACAAAAACAAATCTCAAAATAGATCACAAAAACAATTGTAAAAATGCAAAACAGTAAGAATTATACCTTTAAAACAAATCCAAAATAGATCGCATAAGGAGTTCAATGCCGTCCTCCGCCGTTGCAGATCTGAACCCAGATGCCATCTTTCATAGATATGAGGAGAATGCAAAGTAGATGTTGTCTTTCATAGATATGAAGAGAATGCAAAGGAGATGTCGTCTTTCACAAATATGAGGAGATGGGAGTGCGTGGTTGGCGGGTGTGAGCTGAGAGCATGGGTAAAGCTGAGAGCATGAGGAGCGATGGGAATATATAGTTAATCTGTAGGTGACGAGAATGGTTTGTGAAAAGAGAGTGGGTGACTTTTGAAATGACTTTTGGCGACTAATTTTTTAACCTTAAGTGACTCAAAAAAAATTGAAATGACTTTTGGCATCTAATTTTTTAAAATAAAACACCAAAAGTGATGCTTTTTGCGCCTCTGGATTGGTTTTCTAAAAAGTTAGGCGCCAAAAAAAAAATTGACATGACTTTTGGCGTCTAATTTTTGTAATTAGATGCCAAAAGACGTGAGATGTAGAGGCTAAAGCAGTCGGACCCTATTTCATCAATATCCATTAATTCATTCTCTCTCTCTCTCATGCATGCTCAGGATGCAGTCGAGAATTGTTGGCAAACGCTGGAACCAGGGTAAACCATTACATCCCTCATCCATTAATTCACCTCTCAATTCACTCATGGGACCCACCACAAGTTCCTCAGGTCTTCCTCTTCCTATTGCTCAATGTCTAACATATCTAATTTGATTGACTTGTAATAAGCAATAGCCAGGCTAAATCATAAATCCACTTGTTGGCCTATCTGCATCTGCAGTCAATAGACTAAATGAAATTAAGAATTCCCTCTCACTTTGCTCACCTCTGAACGATTTGATAGACCACCTTCTCTTGATTCTAGTATTTTTGGCGTCTAAAATTTAAATTAGACGCCAAAAAACCCCTTGTAAAAAAAAAAAAGCTTTTGGCATCTAAGTCAAAAGCGTCACTTTTGGCATCTAATTTTAATACTTAGATACCAAAAGTCAACTTTTCTCCCATATAATTACAAAAATGCCACCGCCTTTATTTTTTACTTCCTTTTTATAAAAAATGACGCCTTTTAGGGAAGCAAAAACCCTTTTTTGTGGTAGTGCTAGCTTGCACAATGTCACAACAATATTTTGTTCTAACAGCTCTAGTTGATCGAGCAACAAGGTTGTTGAACAAAGTTGTGTAAAGAATTGACTAAGCTCCACTATAGGATTCAAGACATTTTCAAGCAAAGTCAAAAAGGTAATAGAAAGCAAGTGTTTCATGAACACATGGTAATCATGACTCTTCATTTCATACAACTTTGCTTCCTTTATGTACACACATAAGGCTAGATTAGATGCATATCCATCAAGAAGCTTCAAGTTCTTTACTTATCGACAAATATATCGTTTTTGTTCTACATTCAATGCATACCTTGTGATTGGTTTCACCATTCTCCCTCTTATTTCAACAAGTTCATCATGTTTCCATTGACAATACTCTTTCACATCCATTTGAGCTTATGCATTATCTTTTGTTTTCTCTTTTGTGTCCGTAATGGTGTGAAACAAATTTTCAAAGATATTTTTATTAATGTGCATGATATCAAGATTATGTTGAATGAGATTGGTTTTCCAATAAGGCAATTCCCAAAATATGTGTTGTTTTGTCCAATGATACTATCGTTATACCCTTCAATTGGAAAAGTTTCTCCATACTTAGTAACCTTTGGCAAATTTTTAACTCTTTGCCAAACTTCCTCTCTACTTAGCCAGGGCAGAGGCATTGAAATCTCGACTCTATTCTTCAAAAAGGATGTTTTATTTCTCTGGAATTGGTAGTCAATAGGAAGGAATTGCCACTACTAGAAAATACAGAATTTGCGACGGAATTTTTTCCGTAGCAAAAATTTAAATATTTGCGACGGAAAATAATTCTGTCGCAAAAAAATGGAATTTTGCGACGGAACAACCAGTTCGTCGCAAAAAAACGCTGAAATTGAAAAAAAAACTTATCTCAAAGAAAACTAGCGACGGAATTAAAATTCCGTCGCTAAAACAGCGACAGAAAGGAGAAACCGTCGCAGGCCCCAAGGGGACCTGTGATGGAAACTCTCTCCGTCGTAGGCCCTGAATGGGGCCTGAGACGGAAAATTGGTTCGTCACAGGCCCCATTTGGGGCCTACAACAAATTTGAATATCCGTTGCAGGCCCCAAATGGGGGCTGCGATGGACCAACTTTCCGTCGCAGGCCCCAAAAATATGGGGCCTGCGACGGAAAGTTGGTCCATCGCAGCCCCCATTTGGGGCCTACGATGGATTGGGATATCCGTCGCTAGTTGGCGGCACATTTGCCACCAACTTCAAGCCTCCCTTCAAAGGGAGGCTTGCCTCACGAAATACCCCCCGACAGAGATTTCTTCCCCACCCCCTCCAGCGATTTTCATCCTCCGTGGCACACCCCACCGGCGACTTTCCTGGTTCCAGCTCCTCCAAGCCTCAAATCCTTCTATCACCAGGTTTCCTTTACTGAGGTATGTTTGGTTTTTATTTTTTATTTTTTTAAGTATGTGGTTAATTTCATTTATTGGTAGTATGGATTATATTGATGTTAAACTGCTCCCTTTATCAAATCTCAGATGTATGTTTCTTTTTTTTTTTAATTTTTATTTCTTCTATATTATCTTACAAAATGAAATATATATGTGTCTGTTTGTATGATTTTTTTGATACAATCGGATTGTATGATTTAATTTTATAAAAAGATTATTTTTTTTATATTCAATATTTAGGAGAAAGTATATTGTTTATGGGGTTTTTATATATTGTTTCTGTAATCTAAATTAAAAAAATTTAACTTATGCTTTTGAATAATTTTTTTTCCAAAAAAATTATACTTGTTTTAGAGGACTCTTCATAGATTGATTAGGCTAAATCATTGAATTTTAATATTTATTTATGTTGGTCAAAAGGCTAAATCAACAAATTTATATATCAATTATTGTCATTTTGAAATTTGAATTACTGTTTTTTATTTTGATTTTTGAATTATTGTTAGTTTTCAGATTTCTTAGGCATTTCGAATAATTAGCTGATTAATAGGTTGTTACCTATTTTTATGCTAATAGTTGTTGTTACCTATTTATTCTATCAAGTAAATAAACAATTTAATTTAATATAAGGAAAGTACCAGGAAAATTCTCAAGAGTAGGACCCCTAAAACATTCACTCGGGCAAGTGAAAATAATTTGTTCTACCCAAATCCAACTGTCAATTCCTTCCCATGTAAGAGTTATTAAAAAAAAAAAATACTATGATCAAAATAAATTAAAGAGTATGAAGTGAATTTATGAGAAGTGATATTTTTTAAAAAAGGTTGAAGTTATTATTATTATAATATACACACACACAATTATACCAACAAAAAAAAAATGTGTAAGTGATATATCTTCATAAAAAGAGAGATTGAATATATATAATTTTTATTTTAAAAAATGATTATTTTATTTCAGATCCATAATGTCCCTCTCATTCATTTATTGTGTATTTTTACATTATTTATTTATTCATTATTCTTAGGATTACTTGTTATGTTTTTAAATATATCATTATCTAAATAATATTCTGTTAAACTCAATCTTTTATAGAAATTTATATCCAAACATAAATACCACTATAATAATATTTTTACCTCACCTTCAATTTTCAAAATATATACAATTAGAATAAAAAGTCACTTCTCTACCAACACGTTAATCCAAACATTAGTATTATATTTACTCTTAGGTATGTGCATTATCTCAAAGCTCATGACGGAACAAACAAAGGAAATGACTGGAAACCTACATCTATATATTTATGAAACTCATTTTTTTTTTACTCTTAATTATTAGAATTAAGCAATAGAAAAAGGTTGTCACATCATAATCTACAAACAAATATTAAAGTAACTAGAAAATATAAGAAGACCTTGTTAACAAGGTATACAATAAATAGAGATAATTTGAAAAAACAAATTATAATTACTGTTTACATTAAAATATAATTATAATTTGTTTTGATAGAATTGCAAGGGCCTTTAATATGACCCTCATTCATAAAATTGTCTTAAATAATTTCATGGACTGGGGCATCTCCCCACTCTATATATTTGTGTAAGTTATAGGTTGCAGAAGTATGAACGGTCATTGTGATAGGAATTGGATGTCCAATCGGCTAACTCAGAAAAGAGAAATAACTCGAGCATTCCTAGATGGTCTGGAAGAGTTCATGCAATTTGCTTTGGTGCACTCACCTAATTCAAGTAGACACATCGTATGTCCCTGTGCCACATGCCAGTGTTTCAAATTTCAAGAGTATAACGAAGTCAAAATCCATTTGTGTAAAAAAAGATTTATAGACGATTATGAATGCTGGGTATATCATGGTGAAGTCTGACAGACACCAAGTGGATATAACGGGAGCAGTAGTCATTGAGGCAATCTTAATCAATACGAACAGTTGGTGATGGATGCCGTGGGACTGTCGATTGGGCAATATTTTGATCCCTTTACTCATGTTGAACCATCACACACGCAAGAGGAGACCAATACGCATAATCAACCATGTTATATAGGAGAGGATCCTAATCCAGAAGCCGATAGGTTCTACAAAATGCTTCAAGATGCGTAACGACCGTTATGGGAAGGTTGTGAACGCATTGAAAGTAGTGAGCACTCATCACTATCGGCTACCTTAGCAACACTAAGTTTGAAGACGGATCACCATATGAGTGAGAGGAATTATAACGAAATGATGCAAATCATGAGCAAGATTGCTCTGAAAGACAATAATTTACCAAAGGATTTCTACCAAGCAAAAAGAAATGTTAAAGAGCTTGGACTTAGTTGTGAAAAAATCCATTGTTGCCCCAATGGATGTATGTTGTACTACAAAGATGATGCTGAGCTCACCAAATGCAAATTCTATGAACATAACAGATACAAACCTGTGACTAAAGAAAGGAAAATAGACTGTCAACCATTCAGCAAGATGTGGTACTTTCCCCTCGTGCCCAGGCTTCAGAGATTATATTCGTCAGACCAAACAGCTGATCACATGAGATGGCATCGAGAGCATCGCAGGGACGAAAAATTTGTGACGCATCCATTCGATACCGAAGTCTGGCTTAAATTTGACGAGGTCAACCCTTTGTTTGCATCGGATCCCCGTAATGTTCGTCTTGGGTTATGTTCGGATAGGTTTGCTCCTTTCAACCAGACGGGTAGGAGGTATTCATGTTGGCCAGTGATTGTGACCCCGTACAACCTCCCACCTTCCATGTGTATGAGAAGAGAGTTCTTATTTCTTAATGCGTTAATCCCCGGGCCTTCCAACCCAAAAAAGAATGTAGATGTGTACCTCAAGCCTTTGATAGATGAGTTGAAGATGTTGTGGAGTGATGGGGTTCTCACATATGACGTATCATTGAGCCAAAATTTTATCATGCGGGTTGCCTTAATGTGGACGATAAATGATTTTCCTGCCTATGGTATGTTGAGTGGCTGGAAAATGTTGGGAAAGCTTGCATGTCCAGTTTGTCTTGAGCAGAACATGGGCTTTAGCTTGCAAAACAGTCGAAAGGTTTGTTGGTTTGACAGGCACCGGCGATTCCTACCTCTCGATCATTCGCTTAGAAGAAATAGAAAAGACTTTATACAGAATGCTGTCGAACGAGCAAATCAACCCCGTCGATTAAGTGGTCAAGAAATATGGGACAGGGTCAGGCACATTGCAAGTCTTGAAGAGGGGGTTGCATTCAACGAACCTGAGGGATATTGGGTTGATCATCATTGGATGAAACGGAGCATCTTTTGGGAACTGACATATTGGAAAAATCACCTGTTGAGACACAACCTCGATGTCATGCATATTGAGAAGAATGTGTTCTGTAATATTTTGTACACCGTAATGGACACCAAAGGCTTGACGAAGGACACAGTCTACGCAAGACAGGACATAGAAGCGATTTGCAGAAGGCCTGACTTGCATTTGGTGGTGGATGCTAGGGGACGGACTTCTAAACCTTGAGCGCCATACACACTCAACAAGGAGCAAAATTTGGAATGTTAAAATGGGTTTCAAATCTGAAACTCCCGTATGGTTATGCATCAAATATGACTAGATGTGTCAAAATAGATGAGGTGAAGATATTTGATATGAAGACTCATGATTGTCACGTTTTTTTCCAGAGATTGTTGCCGTGGGCCTTCAAAGCACTACCAAAACATATATGGAGTGTGTTGACAGAAGTTTCCATTTTCTTTAGAGAAATTTGTGCTTCTGAACTTAACGTTGACAAGTTACGGTAGCTAGAGGAGAGCATGCCATTGACGCTATGCAAGTTAGAGATGGTGTTTCCCCCGACCTTATTCAACTCAATGGAGCATTTGTCTGTTCACTTGGCCTATGAGGCAAGGGTTGGAAGTCCGCAACAATATAGGTGGATGTATCCATTTGAGAGGTAATATATATATATATATATATATATATATATATATATATATCTTTATCTTTCTTGTTATTATTTGACTCTCATGGTGGTAAAGTTTTAAATATTTTGTGATTGTCCATTATAGGTTTTTACGTACTCTCAAGCACAAGATCAAAAATCAAAGGTACGTTGAAGGATCTATCGCTGAAGCGTATCTAGTAGAAGAGGCCACTTAATTTGTGTCATACTATTATCCCTCTGGAAATATATCAAGATGGAGAGGGGTAGCTCGCAACGACGATGGAGGCAGTACAGGCGATCAGATATCTATATTTAATTTTCTAGGTCGGGTCGTGGGAAAACATGAGAGGTCAACTCTGGAAGAAAGAGACAAGCGAGTGGCGGAGTGGTACATTATAAACAACTGTGAAGAGGCCACCCCGTACTTAACGTAAGACTTCCTGTATTTTTACTATTATGGTTAGTATTAAAGTATATTAATGAGATTTTTTTTGTTATAGCTTTTTCTCCGATTGGGTTCGATCAAGAAATCCATTAATATCGGATTCAGAACTTGAACAATTCAAGATTGTTGAGTTTCCTCAATGGTTCGAATACTTCTTCGTGGAAAATCTATCAGCTCCCCATGATGTTGCGTGGAGTTTATCTTGCAGAGCTGTGATAGTTGTTACCCGGTGTTCGAAATATATAATCAATGGGTATCGTTTTGCAACAGTACAAGCGAACAAAAATACACTAAGTTGCAATTATAGCGTATGTTGCCGAGGTGGCCTGGTTGATGGAGTTGAGGCTGACTACTGCGGGAAGTTAAATGACATAATTCAGCTGGATTATAAGTGGGACAAGTCTGTGACTATCTTTAAATGTGAGTGGTTTGATAACTCTCCTCGTGGGACAAAAGTTGACAAATATGGGAATGTTGAGGTCTGGTGGTCGAGGAAGTACACGGTTGGTTATAACCCATTCATACTTGCTCAACAGGCGGAACAAGTTTATTATACATCATATCCAACATCCCGTCAAGGGTGGATGGGAGTTATCAGAACCAAAGCACGCAATATCATACCTAACTCGAAAGAGTCAGAAACAAATGACTCTATGAATGAACCGTTTCAAGCTGATGTGGAATAGGTACACCTCCTACTTGTTGTCGATGATGAAGTACCAAGCAATCTTTTTGACGAGGCGCATGGGGAGTTAGAACTGATTCCTATCCATATTGTCGATGAGGAATCAGACGATGATGAGGAAGATAATTACTCTGATAGTGAGTCGGAATTTGATGACTATGAGACTGATGAGGAAGGGGAGCAAGGAGAGGTGGAGGAAACAGAATCTTCTGGTTGACTTATGTTAGTCCGCTATTTATAACCGTCCGTTCTAGTAGATATAATCCGTTACTTTGATAGTGACATTAAGTGTTTCCTTTTGACATTTTGACATAATGTTTGCGGGTGTTCATAGATGGATCCTTCAGGAGGGCGTTCTAGCAGTGGTCGGAGTAGTGCTAGAGGCCGGGCCCGTCCTATCAGAGGTGGTAGGGCGACAACATCGGACCCGTCTTACGGCAGAGGGTACGGCTCTTCTCCAAAGCTTCCACCATTTCATCTGTCGTCTTCACCGACCACTATCGACTCTATTATGGGAGGTGCAGGTATGCCTTTCAATCCCCCTGATCCACAGCAAGGGGCAGAGCAGGTATAATTTACAAAATCTGATTGATTTACATCTTTTGTTTTATTTAAGCAACTGTGTAATAAAAATGTTGCAATATCATTTTGTCCTTCAGCACACCGCGACTCCTCACAGTCAGTTCGGGGAAGCTAGTTCCTCCTCGGTCGCACCGGTGTGGGGAACTGTTGATCCTGAGACAGGACAAGTGTGGATTTGTCCTCGCAGCGATTTAGAGTAAGTCATGTAAAGTTACTGATAATGGTACAAGGTTTTTACTTTTATTTTGTATGCTAACATTTGCGTCTTTTCCTCTGTATCAAGATTTGAGCCTTACAATCAGGTCACAGATTTCGTGTAGGCCCAAATATTCCGCAATTTCAATCAGCCGTGGGCCAATTGGAAAGACATTCTAAAGAATCGTCGGGAAACTTGGTTCGGGGAGTTTTTGGTAAGTTTTGTAAATTTTGTTATGCAAATGCAAATTGATAAGGTATATTATAATTTGGAGCACTAATTGTCCGTAATTGATTTTCAGGGTCATTTTAGGTGGTGGCCTGAGCATCGAGATACGTTGAAAAAAGCTTACAATCACAAGGCAGCAAGATGGTTGTCTGATAGGTTTTATAAAGTGTGACAAGGTCTAGGCAAGACTGATTGGATTCATCCTGAGGCTTTAGATCAATTACGTCATAAATGGAACATCGATCCCAAATTTCAAGAGAAGAGTGAGAAAAATAAATCAAATAGGGCCCATATGGATGGACCATCTTATACTGGGGGCTCCATCCCATATAGCGAGCATCGACGAAAAATTGTAAGCACAATCATTTTCTATTTCAATATTTGATATCTTGTACTTTGAATTAACTAACTGGCGGTCAAAATTTGTGATTGCAGGCAGCATCTGGAGAAGTTCCTGCAGAAGATGTTGAGTGGGCTACCTTTGAGCGGACCCATACACAGGAGTCTACCAATGGTAGTGGGCGCCGCTGGATCAATGCCAGGTCACAGCAATTTGTGGTGAGATATTTATTACTTTTGTTTTTCGTGTCAGGCAGCAACATATTTAATTCATTTCACATGCGTCATCTGTGATCTTTTTTTTCTTGCAGGAAAACTATCAGAAGCTGACGGAGGAGAGAGACACCTAGAGTCAGGGAGAGCGGGCATCCTCTCAGTCCGATAACGAGAGTTTATTCATTCAAGCTGCAAGAGGATTTGACAAGAAATGGAGACTCTTCAGGATGGGTACCTCTGCGAGCCGGCTGAAACCTATGCAGCAGTCCATACCGCGCAGTGAAGGTGCTGATCCAGGTAAACATAATAACACTGTTCTACATTGTTACGTTTCCATTCCCTCTTCATTTTTAATGAAATTAGAGAAAAATAACTCACTCTACAATTTTGTTTTTTTCAGATGAGATTAGGAGGCTGAGGGCGTTGGTGGAGGCTCAAGATGAGATGATACGGCAACAACGAGAAGAGCAGCAGCGGATAAATGACGTGGTGAGGCAGCTGCAGCTAGTACTTCAATCTAAGGGTATTTTGCCGGTGCCTGGTGCTTATGACCATCCTGGTGGTGGTAATGACCATACTGGTGACGATGATGATGATCATGCTGCTTCTTTATAGATTATGTTTTAGTATTTGTTGTTCGCAACTTTAGAACATATATATTTTGATTTTGTTATTGTAAAAAATTCTGTATGATTTTTATTTTAAATTTTTATTATATGCAAAATTTATCTTGAAATTTATTTACATTTTGAGGTTTTTTTAAATTTTTATGCAATTTTCTATAATTTTTTTTTATAAATATGTTTTATGTTTTTTAAAAAAAATTAATTTTTTTTTAAATTTAATTAATTTTTAAAATTTTTTATTATTTGCGAAAAAATATTTTCCGTCGCAATTGTGACGGAATATATTTCCGTCGCAACTGCGACGGAAAGATATTCCGTCACAATTGCGACGGAATTTGTTCCGTCGCAATTTGCGACGAACAAATTCCATCGCAATTTAGTTTTGCGACGAAAAATTTTGATTTTGCGACGAAATTTTTTCGTCGCAAAAACCGAATTTTTTTGTAGTGTGCCAATGGCAATCAAAGGTAATTATATATTTGCTATTTATTGTAGCTAGGTGTCAAGATGAAGCTGGTAGCTTGATGGTATTGTTCGCCTCGCAAGTGTATGAGTCATGCAAGTAATAAAGTGATAAGTAGAGTATTGTCCCACGAGGATTAGTGTAACAAATTGGTTAAACAATGAACTTAGTGAATTCAATTTAGTTGAGCTAAAACGAGCTTTGAAGAGAAATGAAAATATTAAAAGACTATTTCTAAAACTAAAAATTAATAAAAGCAAATGATTTTTGGATTTTCAAAAATTTAATAAAAACCTAGGATTCTTTTTCCGCTTTTTGCATTTCATAACAATGAATTAATTTCCTCTCTCTTAGTATTTCCATACATATATGTGTTAGTCTAAGGTTCACAAATACTTGACAAGTTCTCTCAAGTCAATATCAAGTTTCTCTTCTCATTAAAATGCACAATCTCTTGCTACAATTAATGAGAATCAATATTTAAGTAACAACCTTAATGTGACAATGCAAGATTGGTAAATATATCTCTATTTTACCAACAAACTATCTATTTATCACGTAAATTTCAAGACAAGCATGATTTCAATCAAGTTCTACACCTACATTAGTTTTCTCAAGTCAAACCTAAGTAAATAAATCATCTAAATGGAGGCCAAACATTTAAAAGCATTAAGGCTAGGTTGAAATCAAAACACACACACACATATATATATATATTTATCTGCCAAAAGAGAAAAATATCCAAATATTAATCCATACAAAGAGTTAAAAGAATCCTAGAATAAAAAGGTTTAGCTACTCATATACAAAAGAGGCTAACATTAATGACCAGTCAGAGACATGGAAAATGAAAAGAAAATGGAACTAGACAAACAAAAAACAAAGAATAAGAACAAGGAAACCAGCACTGTGCTATGCTTCTTTCTTGATTCTTCCCGTCCAGATGCTGCCGTCTCCTCAAAATACCGTCGCGCCCCTGCTTCCTTCTCCGCGTCTCTGTTTCGGCCTCTGTTCTTTATTGCCGTCTCAACTGATCTCTCCCGTTTTCTCCAGGCGGCCCTCCCCCTTTTTCGTCCACTGTAGCTTTAGGTATTTAATTCATTCCCTTCAATTCATTTCATTGTGGGCCCAATCCAAAATCCAATTCCATGTTCAATTCATTTCGGTCTTCCAATTCTATGCAATCCGTGGGTCCAATTTCTGCTTCTTTTCTTCTCAATCCATCAATTCTCCAGCGGTGGGCCATTGTCCAATTCAGCCCAAATCCCATTTTCCATTCAAATGAAGCAAAGCCCACCGAAATTTGCTCCCTCATGATGCAAAAAAGACATTAAATAAAGCCAAGGAGAGTTGGCACAGATGGTAAGGAATCCAGGACTAAACCCTTGGGTTATGAGTTTGATCCTCTCTGTCATCGCTGGGACTCCTTTGGTAGGCGTTCTCGTAAGTCCCCAGTAAGTGCTCATAAAGCCCGGGACCGTGCCCCCCTTGGTAGAGGACTGGTGTCGAACCCTTCCAAAACTTTTTCTTATAAAAAAAGACATTAAATAATAATAATAATAATAATAAAACTAAATTTTTATTTCTTTTTTAATTTTTTTTTAAAAAACTTCTCATCTATTATTTATTCCCTAAACTCAAAAACATTTATTTTAAATTGAAACCCTATAAATGATGTGCCAATTTAATTTCTCTTAAAATATTAAAAAAATATTTTAAAATTATTTAGATAACTCTCCAAATATCTTTAAAATATACTTTAAATATATAAAATATATAGAGTTATCAGGTATTATGATGGTCAAAGGTTCCTTGAGTCTTGGGTTTGAATCCTCGCTAGGGCAAGATGTGCTTTTTAATTTTTCCTTAGCTAAGCAAAAATTACCACAATACCGTTGTGTAATAAAAGAAAGAAAGAATGAGAAGTTTAGATTTTGTTGCATAGCACGAATGGAATTAGGAAACAGAGAGAAAGGAGACTCGTGATTTTTCTTTAAAAACCCTAGCCATTGTGTGACTTTGTTCCTTCATCCTTCCTTTTCGTGTACCGCCGCCATCGCTGGTCTGTTCGTCGTCGGCGTCTGTCTCCTCTTGTCAAAATTTTTGCTGCTGTTATTTTTCTCTGTTTCATTTTGGTTCTATTTTGTTTTAGCTAGTTCTGTCTGTTTTGGAGAGAGAGAGAGAGAGAGAGAGAGAGAGTGGAGAAGAAGCTTCTTCATCTGAAGCTCCAAACCCCAACCATATTTGCTCCTTCACTCTTCATCCTTTACCTGAATCATCTTTCCCTCTCTGATTTCAAAATCTGTCAGTTTTTCCCCTTCAATCTTGAATGGCTGAGTGTATAAGGGGGTATTTTGTTTGATTTCTTCTCATTATCCTTTATGGATGTGTTATAGGGATGGCTAAAGCTTGATTTGGGTAAGTTTTCATAAGTGATTTTGGTTAATATGTTGTGAAGAAGATAATTTCCATATTTGATCTTTAGAGACTTAATTTTTTTTTTTATTATTATTAAAGATTGGGGTTTGGGAAGCATAGTAGATAAATATATTGGTGTTCAGGGATTGTTTGGCAAAATATTTGAAGAATACAAGTTTTGATAACATGGCTTGATTGTGATTGCACCCAAGGTGTTTGTTAAAATGCTCAAGAGAAGAACAATTTATATTCATTGTGTTAGCCAATTGATTTTTCTCATACATGGAGTGATTAAATTGATGTAAAGAATGCCTATGAAGAGTTCGATGAATTGTCTAAGAAAGGAAATTTATAGAATTGAGGAATATAAATTGGTAGTGACGTATTGATTGATATCAATGTTCCTAAGGTAATTGGGAGTAAATTATAATGTGCATAAATTTGTATGATTTTGATACAATTGGAAAGTGAAGTTGCTTCTTTATGACTAGAGGAAATTATAGGCTAAGAGCTAGATATTAAGTGAGTTTAGTTGCTTATGTTAAGAGAAGAGTTGGCAAAATAAGTTCAAGTATGATAAGTACGTTGGTTGAGAAAGTATTTATACAAGGTAGAGAGTGATTGATATGAAAATTATGCTTATGTGTTTGAAGAAACCTTGAAACATAAACAATGGTTTTGAAACTTTGGAATATTATGGTTGGTTGTTGTTGAGTTAATATTGGAAGGGAGTTATATAATTTATAGGTTGTTAATTATAATTCTTTCTAAATATATTCTTATAGGGCGTGCGAAGAATGCAAAATCTTGTTGAAACTTGTGAGGAGTAGATGATAGAAATTAGATGACATTAAATGAGTGAATAACGTCTCAATTAATTTATCAATAAGTTTTTCCTTTATCTCAATAAACGGTTTAAAATAGTTTCACGTATATTTTAATATAATTCTTTTTATAGTCTTAATTATTGTGTCATTTGAATATTTCAGTTATTCGAGTTCACTTTTGAAAGAAAGTTGTATTTATTAATATTCCTTGTATTGTAATTATGATATTTGAATCTTTAACTTAGCCAGTGAAATATGTTTTATCTATCGATACGATGAAAAGATTTTCAAAATGGAAAATAACACAGATTATGATGAAGAATAAATAATTGTTTGTACATGGAAGTTGGAAAGGTATCGTGTTGGTATATTATTTACAAACCTTTATGCTGGTATATTTTATTACGTAGTATTTGATTCAATCTATCTTTAGCTTAAAAGGAGACCTTTTTATTACTTGTGATAAATTAGCCCTAGATGTGTTTGTAAATGTTTTTGAGATAACTAAATATAGAACGTTGGTTACTAATAACAATATTATTATTCATTTATTGCAATTGTGAGCCGTACCCGTCCAAAGTTAATGGGATGGGCCCATAACCCACCCAAAACACTTGTTTTCCAATTATAAACCTTCAATTATTCTAAAATATAAATCTTTTATTAATTTCTTTTGGTCTGATCAATAATGTGTAGTTGTTGGGGTTGAGTTTTTCTCCCTATCATTTTCTCATTATCCCTTATAATCTCTAAACCACATCCGTCTAATCAATACAATACTACTTTTACTTTTTTCTCAATCAACGGACTAGATTTAGCCAATGAGAAAAAATGAAAAATGAGATAAAAAGAAAATCTCCTCCGATTGCTAGTTGTGACAATTTGCAACCACTAATGTACTTTTCTATTGTTGTATTGAGTAAAAAAAAAAAAAAAAATCCTCTGTGTTATGAATATACTAATTATGTGGATGTTCATTGACTCCCGGTCTCCAAATATTACAAAATGACATGGGACCCGCGCATAGTACTATGCATAGTAGTTTACTATTTGGTGAGACCCACACACAAAATTATACAACTCACGGGAATGCATTCCCGTGAGTGTACAGTTATGTAATTAGGGGAATATTGCATCAAATAACCCA
Source organism: Acacia confusa (assembly GCA_037074495.1). NCBI lineage: Eukaryota > Viridiplantae > Streptophyta > Magnoliopsida > Fabales > Fabaceae > Acacia > Acacia confusa. The sequence goes on along the minus strand of CM073506.1, from coordinate 3,238,407 downwards.
AAGTGGAAATTACACTAAAGGCCCATTTTCCTTCTATAAATAGAGGCCTTCTGTAAACATTCAAGATATACTGGAATGGGAACTTCTCTCTACTCTCTCTCTCTAAAATCTCTTATTCTTGTATTTACTTTTCATAAGTTTTATATTACGTTATCAGCACGAAGACCAAGGTAAGATTATATTACCATCTCCTTTACTGTATGTTTATTTTATCTATCTGGGATAATCTTAATCATGATATAGAATTAAAATTCTACTTTTAACGATAATTTTGAACATCGGGTTTCATGGTTAAAATTTGAGATTATTTACTATTTACTATTCACAGTATATAGTAATTTTTACTATTCATGTTAATTTTACCTTTTTCAGTAATTTTACATTTTTATTCATTTTGACTCCTATATGGAAGTTTAGATTTAATTTTTCAGTAATTTTATTTTATTCACTATTTACAGTGAATAGTAATTTTACTATTCACGGTAAATTTATATTTTACTATTTATAGTAATTTATTTATGTTTTCTTCCCACTCCCTATTCATTTATTTCATGGTGGCGATATTAAGCTCCATTTGTAATTTAATTCTAATTCTTTACTTACTTCTTTATTTATTTAATTCATGGTGGCGATACTAAGCTCCATTTGTTTAATTTAAATTCTTTACTTACTGCTTTATTTATTTCATGGCGGCGATATTAAGCTCCATACTGACTTTACTAATATTTACATTATGTCACTAACATTTAAATTTATGTTACTAACATTTATTTACCTTTTATGGTGGCAACACTAATATTAGTGGGCTCCATTTATTTATGCATTTATTTACCTTTTATGGTGGCAACACTAATATATTTATTAGTGGGCTCCATTTGTTTATCTTAATTCTTTACTGCTGTCTATATATTATATATTAAATATACATCATCTTTCTTACCTTCGGATGAAATAGGTCTCGCTATGAGTTTACTACCATTCCTATCTCATCTTCTTTTTATTTTCTTAGCATGTTTATTTACAGTTCTTTAAATTATGTTTTAATTTATAATAAGATTTTATAATATGATTCTAATTATTATCATTATTTTTAGTTTGAATCATGTCTTCCAGCCTTTCAAATCTTGAATTTAATGCTTTTGACATCACCGGAAATAATTATCTATCATGGGTTTTAGATGCTGAAATCCATCTTCAAGCAAAGGACCTTGGAAATGCTATATTGCCGGGAAATGATGCGTCCCCCAAGAAAAGGCTAAAGCTATGATTTTTTTCCAACACCACATTCATGAAAGTTTGAAAACTGAATATTTAACAGTGAAAGATCCATTTGAATTGTGGACTAGTTTGAAAGATAGGTATGATCATCAGAAAACGGTGATTTTGCCTAGAGCTCGTTATGAATGGATTCATCTCAGGCTACAAGATTAGCTGTTTTCAAAATAAGTTCTCAGTTAAAATTATGTGGTGAAAAAATAACTGATGAGGACTTATTAGAGAAAACATTTTCTACCTTTCATGCTTCGAATTTGCTTTTACAACAACAATATCGAGAGAAAGGTTTTAAAAAATATTTTGAGTTAATCTCATGTTTATTAGTAGCCGAGCAAAATAACGAGTTATTAATGAAAAATCATGAAAATCGTCCCACTGGATCTTCTCCATTTCCTGAAGCGAATGTGAGTGTACGAAATGATCGTGGTCACGGTCGTGGTCGTGGTCGTGGACGGGGACGTGGACGTGGACGTGGAAATCGTGGAGGCAGAAATAATCATGATTCTTATCATGGTGGAAGAGGTTATTATAGTCCTTATACCCACCAAAAAAAGATGAATAATGAAGGACAGAAGAATGATAAAGAAGGTCCTTCAAAAGTTATAGAACATAAATGTTATCGGTGTGGTATGAAGGGACACTGGGTACGTAATTGTCGTACGCCAGAACATTTAGCGAAACTTTACCAAGCCTCTATAAAAAGGAGTATTAATAATGTGGAATGTGATGATAAGGCTCATAGAGACAATGATGTCAATGAGCAAAATGATGATGTTATGTCTCACTTGGAGGTGGAAGATTTTCATGATTAAATAAGTTTTGCAGAAATTGTAATAATTATTTTGTTTCGTTTTGACTTGTTGCCAATTATGTATAATAAATATGTTTTTAATGCATCTCCTATATTAAATATGTTTTAATGCATTTTCTTTTCTTTTATGAAGCTCGTGGATATTTCAAATATTGCACACAAGAATGAAGATATATGTCTCATTGATAGTGCAACGACACATACAATTCTTAAAGATAAGAAATATTTTTCACATCTAACAAATTGTAGTACAAGCATCAATACCATAGTGGGTAATACGAGATTGATTGAAGGCTCTGGAAGAACAATAATAATATTACCCAATGGTACGAAATTTGTTATTAATGATGTTTTGTATTTTTCCAAGTCTCATAGAAATTTGTTGAGCTTTAAAGATATCCGCCGGAATGGATATCATATTGAGACTATAAATGAGGAGAATAAAGAATATCTACAAATTGTTAATGTTAGATATGGTGAAAAATATGTTATGGAGAAATTACCAATGTTATCTTCTGGTTTGTATTATTCATGTATTAGTACAATTGAAATAAATGTTATGGAAAACCAGAAGCATGCTGATAAAGGCATATTTAATGTTTGGCATGACCGGTTAGGCCATCCCGGGTCAATTATGATGCGACGTATAATAGAGAATTCATGCGGACATAACTTGAAACAGAAACAAATACCAAAATCCCATGATTTCTCATGTGATGCATGTTCCAAGGGAAAATTAATTATTCGGTCATCACCAAGCAAAGTAGAAAGTGAGTCTCTCACATTTCTAGAACGGATACAGGGAGATATTTGTGGGCCAATACACCCACCATGCGGACCATTTAGGTATTATATGGTTTTAATTGATGCATCAACTAAATGGTCGCATGTGTGCTTATTATCTTCTCGAAATCTGGCGTTTGCGAGATTGCTTGCTCAATTGATAAGATTAAGAGCACATTACCCTGATTATCCTATCAAGAAAATACGTCTTGATAATGCTGGTGAATTTACTTCACAGACTTTTAATGAATATTGCATGTCCCTTGGAATTGATGTTGAACATCCCGTAGCACATGTTCATACGCAAAATGGACTTGTAGAATCATTGGTAAAACGATTGCAACTTATTACAAGACCTTTACTTATGAAATCTAATTTACCAATTTCTGCTTGGGGCCATGCCATTTTGCATGCAGCAATGTTAATTCGCATCAGGCCAACTAATTATTTAAAAGTTTCCCCCTTACAAATGGTTTTTGGTGAAGAACCTAATATTTCCCATATACGGACTTTTGGATGTGCAGTATATGTGCCAATAGCACCTCCACAACGTACTAAAATGGGTCCTCAAAGAAGAATGAGAATTTATGTTGGGTATAAATCTCCTTCAATTATAAAATATTTAGAACTATCTACAAGAGATTTATTTACTGCACGATTTGTTGATTATCATTTTCATGAATCAGTCTTCCCAACATTAGGGGGAGAAAATAAGCAGTTGAATAAAGAGATTAGCTAGAATGAATTATCATTAGCTCATTTTGATCCTCGTACAAAACAATGTGAACTAGAAGTTCAAAAGATAATTCATTTACAGAATTTAGCTAATCGAATGCCAGAAGCATTCACTGACCCAAAGAAAGTGACAAAGTCACATATTCAAGCTGCTAATGCTCCTATTCGAATTGATGTTCTGGTAGGACAGTCGATTATAAATGAATCAAAAACACGCCTGAAGCGTGGTAGGCCTATTGGTTTCAAAGATAAAAATCCTCGAAAAAGAAAAGGAGATAAGATTATAGATGGCCAAGTCGAGGATAATCAAGAAAAAAGTGTAGCTCTGGATGAGCCACTTCATGAAGAGAGATTATCTCCAGAGGAGAATATTGAGGCCCCAGAAAAGATCCAGGTACCTGAAATGTATGAAAACAATGAGATCTCAATAAATTATGTCACAAATAATATCAAATGGAATCGTAATGAAGTCAACGTTGACAACATTTTTGCTAATCATATAGCATATGATGTGATGAATGAAGAAGAGGATCATGAGCTAAAATCCATTAGCGAGTGCTAACAACGAAAAGATTGGCTCCTATGGAAAGATGTCATTAATGCAAAGTTAAAATCATTGGCAAAACGAAAAGTATTTGGACCTATAGTCCATACACCTAAAGATGTAAAGCCAGTTGGATATAAATGGTTTTTTGTACGGAAAAGAAATGAAAAGGGTGAAATTACAAGGTATAAAGTACGCCTAGTAGCCCAAGGCTTTACACAAAGACCTGGCATTAATTTTGAAGAAACATATTCACCAGTAGTAGATGCAACTACTTTTCGCTATTTAATTAGCTTAGCAGCAAATGAAGGGCTTGATTTGCATCTAATGGATGTTGTGACTACTTATTTATATGGCTCACTTGATAGTGATATCTATATGAAAGTCCCTGAATGACTCAAGATGCTAGAAGCATTTAATTCAAATTCACGAGAACAATACTCGATCAAATTAAATAAGTCTCTATATGGCTTGAAACAATCAGGGCGCATGTGGTATAATTGTCTTAAGGAATATTTGTTGAAAGAAGGGTATAAAAATGACCCGATATGCCCATGCATTTTTATAAAAAGATCGAGAAACGAATTTGTTATAATTGCTGTTTATGTTGATGATATCAACATTATTGAAACTCCTGAAAAGATTTCAAAAGTAATTAATTGTTTGAAGAAAGAATTTGAAATGAAAGATTTGGGTAGGACAAAATTTTGTCTTGGATTACAAATTGAGTACCTGAAGGATGGGATCTTTGTATATCAAGAAACTTATACAAAGAAAGTCCTGAAACGATTTTATATGGATAAGTTACATCCATTTTGTACTCTAATGGTTGTAAGATCTTTGAAAAAAGAAAAAGATCCATTCCAACCCCAAATAATTAACAAAAAAGGTGTAGAACAATTACTTGGTCCAGGAGTACCATATCTTAGTGCTATTGGAGCATTAATGTATCTTGCTAATCACACAAGACCTGATATAACATTTGCTGTTAATTTATTAGTAAGATATAGTTCTGCACCAACACAGAAGCATTGGAATGGTGTAAAGCGTATTTTTCGTTACCTCAGAGATACTATGGATATGGGGTTATATTATTCAAATGTATTTAAACATGCACTGATTGGTTATTCAGATGCTGAATTTATGTCTGATCCACATGATGGAAAATCACAAACAGGCTATGTCTTTACATGTAGAGGTACAACTATTTCATGGAGATCTATGAAACAGACTATATCGGCCACTTCATCTAATCATGCAGAAATCCTAGCAATGCATGAAACAAGTCAAGAATGTGTGTGGTTGAGATTAGTAATTCATCATATACGAACAACTTGTCAATTATCTTCTGGTAAAATGGTTCCAACAGTTCTATATGAAGATAATACTGCATATATTGCCCAACTTAAAGAAGGATACATCAAGGGCGATAGAACGAAGCATATTTCACCAAAATTTTTCTTTACTCGTGATCTTCAACAGAATGGTGAAATAGATATCCAGCAAATCAGTTCAAGTGAAAATTTGGCAAATTTATTTACCAAGTCACTTCCAGAAGCAATCTTTGAGAAGCTTGTCTATGGTATTGGTCTTCGAAGACTCAAAGATCTCAACTGATGTTATCAGGGGGAGTAATATTGATGTTGTCAACAGGGGGAGTTGATACACGTTGTACTCTTTTTCCCTTATCTAGGTTTTGTCCCATTGAGTTTTCCTAGAAAGGTTTTTAATGAGGCAGTACTGGATAGTGTATCAATGAATGATGTACTCTTTTCTTTGGCTAGGTTTTTATCCCACTGGATTTTTCCTAGTTAAAGTTTTTAATGAGGCACATTCATAAATGGACATCCAAGGGGGAGTGTTATGAATATACTGATTATGTGGATGTCCATTGACTCCCGGTCTCTAAATATTACAAGATGACATGGGACCCACACATAGTACTATGCATAGTAGTTTACTATTTGGTGGGACCTACACACAAAATTATACAACTCACGGGAATGCATTCCCGTGAGTTACAGTTATGTAATTAGAGGAATATTGCATCAAATGACCCAAAGTGGAAATTACACTAAAGACTCATTTTCCTTCTATAAATAGAGGCCTTCTGTAAATATTCAAGATATACTGGAATGAGAACTTCTCTCTACTCTCTCTCTCTCTAAAATCTCTTATTCTTGTATTTATTTTTCATCAGTTTTATATTACTCTGTACTGTTCTGACATATTTGTAGGAACTCTCGTTTGCACCCCACTGTTGCTTATGCGATAAGATGACATTGTATCTAGTGTTCTGTTCACTTTCTTTGAAGTTTCCTCGACCACAGAAAGAAATAAATAAAGTAAATGATGTGTTTTCCTGCTATTGAGCTATTCTCTGAAAAATCTAGCAAACACTTTAATGCACGAGATAAGATGCTTTGCAAAATTACCGGTTCCAAATCAATCAAATTCATACACAAATTTTAACAAGTAGCCGTGAGCATCCATATACGACATGAATTCTAATAAATAATTAATATTTATAACTCATCTTCGAAAATTTCAAGAAACACTTTAACCCAAATCAATAAAAGCCATCAACAAATTGTAACTGATAGCCGTGGTCCTCCATATAAGTCATGGATTTTAATAAATACTCCCTCCAGTCTTAATTATAAGACATAATTAATTTTTTTAGAAAGATTGATGAAACTAATTAAATCATTTTAGAGTATTTTTATTTTTATTTTTTTTCTTGAAACTAATTAGTTTGACTAATAAACTACTCATTCCAGTCATAATTATAAGACAACATTTGAGAGTTGGTTCTTATCCTAATTATAGGACAACTTTTTAGTTTTTTCCAATTTTTTCCTCAAATACCCTTATTTTATTATCTCAAGTGTGTTAGGTTTTTGGTAAATATATATGTATATGAGTTGCAACACACACACGTGTATGTCTATAAACATATATATGTATGTATGTATATATATACATACACGTGCGTGCGCGCGCGCGCGCATATATGTGTGTGCATATGTGTGTGTGTGTCTATATATACGTGTCTGTGTATGTATATATGTATGTGTGTGTGTCTGTGTATATATATATGTATGTATATATGTATGTGTACACACACACACATATATGTATGTATGTATATTTGTGTTTGTGTGTGTCAATATATATACCTCGTTGTGTAGATACATGGTTGTGTGTGTGTGTCTATATGTATGTGTGTACATGATAGATCTATATGTCTATATATATATATACACATATATGTATATCTAGCAAGACCATTATTTCAATTAGAAAGCATGTGGAAAGGAAAATTGGTCGGAGAGATATGTGGCAAAGTTGTTGATTAACTTTTACTTATATGATTTTAAATGTATATAAGGACATTTTAGGAAAATGAGTAAAATTAACTAATTTAACTCATCTCTTTAATTTTTCCAAAATCGGTTAAATATGTCGTATAATTAGAATTGGAGGGAGTAATATATAATCTACAGATACACAACATATGAAATGATTCAATAACTTATTTAACTTCTTTAATCTCTCCAAAAAAAATTCAATTATGTTTTATAATTAGGACCGGAGGTAGTAAGTCACATGAATATTTATAACTCACCTAGAAAAATTTAAATGTAATATCTTAAACCCATAGCTAGAAACTAATCTTTTTAAAGAGTAAAAATCTCTAAAATGAGTTTTGTCTTTCTCCAAACCAAGCATTTTTTATATGCATTACTTGGTTCAAACCCAAGGCATCATGTTAAAAGGACTTAGATACCTACCAACCTTGTCAAGCTTTTACGGTAATATATGTAACACCCTGAATTTTAGGTCTAAAGACTTGAGAATTAATCTATATTTGGGAGACTACTAGGCCCTAATTATAAAGAGTTCAAAGTCATGAGCTTATTATGAGGAAGAGTTTAAGATAATTAACAGGATTATTTTAGACTTGGAGAAAGATTATGAAATATTATTTTGGGAAAATAGAAAAAATTGAAAGGGGATTAAATAAATGTGAGTGTGTGCACGTGTTGCTTGTGTGTGTATTATATATAAGTGTTATTTGTGATAAGGAGATAAGAATGTGACGTGTGAGGATATTGTGTATGTGTGTGAATTGTGTATTGCCAACACATGTATGGCTTCGTCCTTTCTTCCTCTAGTGGACGCGTGTGCACCATATATATATATATATATACATACATACTACTCTCTTCATTTTGGGGGATTCTCCATTATCCACAGTACTCTCCAATCCCTTCCTCATCTCGGCTCAAACACACACAAGACGGAGGGAGTGACAATAAGAGAAACAAAGAAGGGAAAAAGAAAAGAGAGAAGGAAGGAAAGAAGGAAAATCTATAAAGTAGTAACTCTTCTCTCACATACTATGTGTATCTTTATATGTTTGTATTTATCATTGTATGTAAATATATGAAATGCATGAATGCTGAATGTATTGTATGAATTGTATGTATGAGTAATGATTGTACTTGCATGTATTGTGTATATATCTTATGTGAATGATTATTCACGTTACTACTGGGATTCATTTGAATCCCAAGAATATTTTTGAATAACTTTATTTTGCAGTTAAGGTAAGAAGCCCGAGAGCTAAGAAGGAAGAGTTGGAGGTATAGACCAAGAAGGAAAAGATTTTACCTCTCAGTTTTATTTTACTGAAGATTAAGTTATTTATACAGGAATGGTAGCTTCAATAGTAATTATTTTTGAAGAAACATTTCCGAATACATGTAAAAATGGTGTATTTTAGACAGGTGTTTCAATATACACTTTTAACATTTTAACATATAAAGTAAGATGCTCTGCAAAATTACCGATTCCAAATCAATAATCTTCAATGGCTATGTATGAATTGCTATACCTTCTCACTTTCTTCATATAAAAGCTGTTCACTTGTTTTTGAGAAAAAGATTAAGGGGAAAAAAAAAACAAAATAAACTGCATAATAGTATACGTTGTGAATCAATAATCTTCCATTTAAGTTCTCTTTGCTCAAGCGAACATACATCCATGACAAAAGTTTCCCTTCTTTGGTTCAGTGGCTATGATGTGTACGGTCATGAGAACTAATGGTGAAAACAGCAATGTTGTAGGTGCTCCATGTGGCCATTGTATCAAACTCAGGTGAGAATATATAATTACAAAAGTATATATTTTTCAACGCCAACTTGCAAATTGCAGCTCAATGTTCAAAGTTGACGATTCAACATTGTTATATATTTGAATGTCATAGTCACGTGGGTCCTACCTTGTTAATTTTACTCCCATCGGTGTACATACATATATGGGTTAAACTCAGTTCCATATATACTCAAAGTTCCAAAACAGGAAGTGTAGTGGGGAGGCATCCTAGGGGTCTAGGAAGTAGTGGTAACGCTGGTAGAGATAGAGGCATGTGTACTCTCTGACCAGTATTCCCTGTGGACTAGGCTCCAAGCGTCCTGCCCTTGGACTGTGGGTGAGCCCAATCCCTTTCTTAAAATTTTGATATCAAAAAAAAAAAAGGAAGTGCAGTTATTCCTAACATTGTAAAACATCACATATTTTACTTTTCTTCAAATAAACAAAGAAAAGAAAATTGTCTCCCAAGGTTCATGACTATAAGATATTATAAATAAATAAACTATATATATTGAGATGCCGCGACTGTGAAGGGAAACATTAGTGGTGAGTTGGTAGCACTACAGGCATAGGGTTTTATCTCTCATCAGCAACAAGAGAAACATAATAATTAGATTGACAAATTATAAGTTCAAACAAATGCATAGGTTACACAAATAAACAAACAAAGACAAAAGGGAATAAAAAATGATTTATATATTGCAATTTCACTTATCCTTCCTAAAAATGTTGCAAATCAAGAAGTTATAGCCACTTGTGTAATATTCTATACATAGAAAAGGAAGATTCAGGGACCATCACAAGGTCTCAAATAGAAAAGGAAGATTCAGGGACCATCACAAGGTCTCAAACTTTAGAAATAACTTTTCTTTCATACTGACTAAAAATTGAAGTTTACATCAAGCCCATTTAGCTAAAAGAGACATTAAACCAGCACCTAAAAGCAAAGATATATTTGATCCAACTTGAAGCCGAGTGCTATTTTGCATTCTATCAGTCATAAAATCTGCAGCTAGAAGATCAACAAGTGCCATATAGATCAAAATTCCTGCTGATGCGGCATTGAATATTCCTTCAATGATCAAAGCTTTCGGACTATTCTCATCATACCCATTTGTAATTCCTATTCCAATCGCTATTCCCAAGGGAGTCGTAAGAGCGAAAAACAACGCCATCACCGCAATAGTTTTGTTCTTGAATCTGGCCTGCAATTAATGGTATCATAAAAAATAAAACCTCTCAATTATTTTGATTTCATCATCGTTTTGAATTCAATTTTCTCCACAAGGGATAAAAATAAAAACAATTGTAAATAAAGAAGGGACTTTATAGAAATGTCCTTGTCTTTAAGTCGTTGTCTGTTTTTTTTTGTTGATAAGCATCAATTTCTCTTTTAGACCAAAAAAAAAACAAAAAAACAAAAAAACAAAAAAAACATAAGTTTCTTACTGAATTTTAAGGAAAATGACCTAACAAGCACCTGGACTTGACTTTATAGTTAATTTTTAAAAATAATAAAAATAAAGATATTTTATTTGAGGATATAACAATAGTTATAATCAAAATGAAAATAAAATAAAGCTAATTGATTCATTTCAATTCAGCTAAATAACAGATGCGATGTAACCACAAGAATACGTCAATTCGGAATATTTCTGTGTGGTTAATATCCTTTTGCATTCTTCTTTTTCCACAAAGATATTTAGAAACGTGTTGGGCTATTATATTCTATGGTTGAAAAGAAGAGTGCTCCTTTTGAATTTTTCAAAGGGTAACGTACCTGAGTGATACAACTTCCGAGTCCCATGCCTTCAAAAAATTGATGAAAAGTCAAGGCAGCTACTAAAGGCCTTATAGTTTTGGGACTCTCAGATGCTCCCAAAGATATCCCTATAATCACTGAGTGCACTATTATCCCCAGCTCCAATACCTTCATTCAATCAAAAATTCAATATTCACTATAAATATTCTTTAGAAAATAAAGAAACAATGATCAGCATCGCTTTTATTATATAATATAAATATATACCTGTGATATGACCCTGTGACGAAGGAGCTGAGATGAACCAGAATCAGATGATCCATGAGCATGACCATGTGTGGCGTGGGTATGAAGATGAAGATGACCTTCGTGCCCTGAGTTCTTCTCTTGATCTCCATTAATATTAGCGTCAATCTGGCCATTGTTCACCGTATGACGTTTCTTAAAATACACGGTAGCGAAAGCGTCCACCATTAGCGTCCCCATGGCCGTACACATAGCTATCAAACCAGTGAAGGGAAAGTCTCCCCATGGATCGCTCAAGCAAGGAGATGTCAAGTTATCGAACGCGTCAGGAAGGACGTGAATGAATCCGGTGGCTAATATCACGCCAGCGGCGAAGGCCTTGATCACGAAGAAGATGTCCTTTTCGGGACTTAAAGCCGGTATAAACTTTCCGAGGACCGGAATCAGAACTCCGACGGCACTCGCAAATAGTATAGAAGCTAGGGCTGCTATTTTGTACCTGAGAGCCTTGGTTTTGTCACGATCTCCTTCTGTAGCATCACATGTACAGTCTGAAACAACCAAAGCGGGAAGCACAAGTAGGATGAAGACGAAGAAGACGATGGTTTTGGAGCCTCCTCTCATGGCGTTTGGAAAGATAGAGACTCCAAAAGCACGAAAAGTGGGATGTGAAAGAAAATTTTGTGGGTTTTATGGGAGAAATAATGACGATATATGAGGGTGATTCGATTGATTTAGCAAATAACAAATTATAGGGAATGAATTATTGATGAAGAAATATGGAAAAGCAAATTATGGTAGGAGTGTCGTTAAATGTCGACATGTTTGGGTTTGACAACCAATAAAATATTTAGTGTAATCAATAGTCAATGGGATCACACGGAGACTTACTCTATTATGTCGAAATGTTTTGAAATTTTAGGCAAATAATGATGGTGATGATAATAATAGTAATAATTATTATTATTCACTCGTTCCAATGTTGCACATGAGAGAGTAATTGAGGCGAACACTTCTCACGATCCACCGCTCACTGTACGCTGGCAAGTTAGAAAATGCAAAATAATGAAGTGTGAAGCACTTTTTGAAATAAAACATGATGCTTATTTAGTTTAATAAAAATATAATGAATTACTGTTATTTTTGGGAGAAAATAAATCCTAATCGCATATTTAAAAAAATTGGTTGATTTCTTGATATCAAAAGTATTTAAAAATTGTCCGGTCATCCTTACCGATGCCCCACCCGCACCAACTTATCATCTACGAGCAAAAATTTATTGTTTTATTATTTATATAATATAAAATAAATTAACTTAAATTAAAGTAATTCAAATATTGATAAAAAAGGGTCTTTTTTAATTACCCCGGAATGAAGTTGATAAAAAAGTTATTTTATCTTATCTCAATAAATAAACCATTCAACTAGTTGTTCCATTTAGTACTAGCCACCCACGGAGCTGTAAACAGGTTAGATCAAGCCATGCTTCACTCTTAACAAGTCAGGCTTGTTCTGTAACATACTGGCCTGAGCCTGGCCTGTGGCTTGTTACAGGTCTATTTTTCGTCCTGGCTTGGCCTGTGGCCTGTTAAGGCCTGTTTTTTTAAAAAAAAAAAATTTAAAAAAAAAATTTTTTGTTAATTTTTTTATTTAATTAAGTTAACAGGCCACAGGCCTACTTTAAACAAGCTAAAAATAAGCCAAAATTACATAAATTAATACTAATAATATAAATAACAGGCCACAGGCCGAAAACAGACCTACTTTAAACGGGCTAAAAACAAGCCAAAATTACATAAATTAATATTAATAATATAAACAGGCCTGACTGACAGGCCTAAAAGGCCTCTTATCAGTCCTGGGCCTGGCCTATTAAGGGAAAACAAGCCTCATAAAAGGCCTTGGCTTGGCCTTTTAGCCTGACAGGTCAGGCCTGATTAGGCTTTTAACTGGCCAGGCCACAGACCCCTGACCTTTTTACATCCCTAGCCACGATGTACTAAACACAAATGCTGAGAAATACTTATATGGGGCACCACTCCATGTGCACTTTTACTAATTTAAATAAGGTTAAGGTGCAAAAATACACATGAATTTTTTCTTTAAGAGCACTCAGTACCACATGCTTTTTTTGGGGAGCAAAAATACAGATGTGGTTATCATTTTGGAGCAAAAGTCACATCCTACTGTTAAGTCACTGTTCACCGCTGTTAAGTTACTGTTCACTTAATCTATTTCTCTCTCATCACAGTGAATAATAACTTAACGGTAAGATGTGACTTTTGCTCCAAAATGATAATCACGTGTGTATTTTTGCTCAAAAAAAAACACGTGGTGTTGGGCGCTCATGTGGAAAAAGTTCATGTGTACTTTTACACCTTAACCCATTTAAATATAATAAATCATCACATTTTAATACCACATGTGACATGACTGACAAAATATTAGGAGAAATTCAAATTTTTTGATTTTAAAAAGTATAAATTTCTTAATTTGGAAAAACATAAATTTCTTAATTTCGAAAAACAAAAACACAATTCTCTTCTTTGAGTTGTTATTTTTCAAAATCATAAAGTTTGAATTTTTTCAAATTAGACATATAAAATTAAAATAAGATGAGTTATTCTATTTTAATTATTCATAATACATATAGATAACGCGCTAAAGCATGTAATTGTTCCTCACAAATGCATGTCTTAGGTAATTAACTGTGTTTATATACATTAATTAACTAAGAATAAAATACTCAAACCTCTCTTATATTTTACCTCGATTATATGACTTTTTATCTATTTTGGAAATATACACTTAGATCCAAATTATTAACTCTGTTAAGAATTTTTTACAATATATTTTTAATTAAAATTTATTTCAAAATAATTTTTTTTATTAATTTGACCTTCATCATTTATAATTCCTTGATTTTGGCTAAAATTGTTTGTATAATTTAATAGTTTTATTTCTTTATCTTAATTTGTTTTGTTTCTTTTGAAAATAATTTTTGTTAAATTTAACATATTAAGATAAAGTATAAAATAATTTAGTTGATATAGACTAAAAATGTATTTAAAAATATGATTAATTATTTTAATAAAAATATACTTAATTAGATGTGTTTACAAATGTGAATAAAAAATATTTAATAATATAAAATTTAAAAAATTTATATAATCTCACAAAATTATATAATTTATAATATATAAAAAAATATATGTTTTTGAAATATATCTTTAGTATAAGTTCAATTAAGATGATAAAAAATATAAATTATAAATTTTATAATATAGTAAAAATTAATAAATTTAGATTTATTAGAAATTTTGAAAATATATGTACTAGATTTTTTCTTGGTTTTTCTTTTAAAAAAATAGGAAAATATAAATATTTACTTTGATGTTGAAAGAGAGGTAGTTTATTCAAAATAAAGGCTTCATAGTCAAACTTAATAATCAAATAACAGTTTGGTGAATGGAAAAATAATCTTAAATATATAAATGATGTTCATGTAACATATATTTAAATTTTAAGGAGGTTTATATACATTTTTAAAATACAGGAGAGCTTTCTATAATTTAGATAAAATAGAGGAGGGGTAAATTTTTTTTACTTATTAATTTAACAAGGCCAATAATTTTATGTTGGCTAATCTCATTTTACCTTTTTCCCTCACGGTTTGCTTCCGCCACAAGCAGAGTGGGGAATGTTGTATATCCTTGTTGTCAATGTTTAGACCCAATCACGTGTGAACCTCTACCACTCTAATCTTATTTATAAATAGGATGAGAGTGATACTTCTAAAGTTTTTGGTTTACCTACTATATATGAAAAATTTGATATTGTTTGGAAATCTTTGAAAACCTAAATTTTAGGATTTATGAGATAAATATAAAAGAAGAGTTTTGTCTCAGCTTGCGCAAAACCTAGGTTTTGGCTTTCTTCTAAACACTACCTTAGAATTTGTGTCTATTAAGAGATTTGGCTCTTGGTTGGTTAAGATATTTTCTTGTTATTTTGAAATGAAATTTAACAATTTATCTCAAAAAAATTGGGAAGGGTTAATTCTTAATAATTATTATGTATTTGATATATTTTTTAATCTATTGGTGTTTATTGTTGATTACATAGTCAACCATAATATTAATTTAGAACTATTAAGTATACTGGTAAAATATTTTATGATTTTTAATTAATAATAGTGAATTTTTAATTTTTAATTTCAGATTCTTGATGATTAGGAGAATGAGGAAGAGAATAAAGAAGATAACTATCAACATAACGATCTCCACATATATTTCTTCCTCTACATTCTACCTTGTCATCATGTCAAGAAAAAACAAACCACACCGTCCTGATTTCTCTTCCTTGTCCCATCAAAACAACATTTTTATGAATAATAATCTTAATCATCCGGACCAATGGTGAACTTTCGGGGTTGAAGTTTTCGGAATTGGCTCTGCATGGAAAACGGTAGCGTTTTTGACAATTTTAACACACACATGGTCCTTTTTTTAAAAAAAAAATTCGATTACTCCCGGATAGTAAACAGATAATTCAGGATACTAAATAGAATTAAAAAAATTCTTCATGATCTTAAAAAATTATTTCAAGATCTTGAAAAGTTATTTTATGACACTGATTAGTACTAAAAAGATACTGATACTGAAAAAATAATTCATCATCTTAAAAAATTATTTTAGATCTTGAAAAAATATTTTAAACTTGTAGCAATAAGAATCATAAATATTTTTTTTAAGATCCTAAAATAATCTTTTCTATATCATAAATTATTTTTGCAGCATCAGTCAGTATCTTTTTAGTACTAATCAGTGTCATAAAATATTTTTTCAAGATCCTGAAATAATTTTTCAGGGTCATGAAGAATTTTTTTAGTTCCATTTAGTATTCTGAATTATCTGTTTATTATATGGAAGTGCTCTGATTTTTTTTTTTTTTTTTTTAAAGGACCATGTGTGTGTTAAAATTGTCAAAAACGCTACCGTTTTCCATGCAGCGGACACCAAGTGCAGAGGACGCAAGCCAATTCCGAAGTTTTCAACATCTCCATGCGTGATTGGGACGATCAAGGCAATAACAAACTTAAAAAAACAAAAAACGTCAGATCTGATTAAAAAAATATGTATAAAATTTTAAACTAAACAAATCAGATCTAATTGAAAAACGTATAATTTTTTTTTTTAAAAAAAGTCAGATCTAATTGAAAAAATATAAACTTGAAACTAAACAAATCAGGTCTGATTGGAAAAATATAAAAAAAAAATCAGAACTAATTGAAAAAAATATAAACTTTTAAATTAAGCAAATCAGATCTGATTGAATAACGTATAAAATAAAATATAATAAAAAAATCAGACCTTATTGAATATATATATATATATATATATATATATATATATATATATATATATATATATAACTTTTAGGAAAAATTACATGGGACCAGAATTAATTACAAAAAAGTCCTACCCCTTGTAATTAATTGAAAAATTCTCAATCCGTATTTACAACTGAAAATACTATATTAATAATAAAAATTCTCAATCCGCATTTACAACTGGAAATGTTATATTAACAGTATTTACAATTGGAAATGTTATATTAACAACTGTTAATATAACATTTCCAGTTGTAAATGCGGATTGAGAATTTTTATTATTAATATAGCATTTTTAGTTATAAATATAATATTTTTAGTTGTATATATGAATTCAATTAATTAAAAAAAAAAACTCCAAAGACTTTTTTTGGAACTTTTTTGTAATGACATTCTGGTCTGAAACTTTTTTGTAATTAATTCTGGTCTTTAGAACCAGAATGTAATTTTCCCGAACTTTTAAACTAAACAAATCGGGTCTGATTGGAAAAATTGTAAACCTTAAAAAAAAAAAATAAAAAAAAAATAAGATCCGCAATCAAAATAAATAAAAAGATTGAAACGGAGGTGTCATTGCATGATCAACGATGGTGAGACGGCCGGCGAGCTGTGTGAAGAAATCTAGGGTGGAAGAAAAAGAGGCTTTCAGATGGTTTCTTTTTAAAAGTTTATATTTTTTCAGTTAGATCTCATTTGTTTTTTTAGGAGGCAAGGAGCATAAACTAAATGTAATGAGGGCAGACGACAAAATTGGGGTGTATTGTCTTCAGTAGTTCCATTCATTATTATAAATGGAGAATTCCTCACAAGGTGGGCTTTTTTTATTGTTTAAAATTGGAAACATGAATGTGATCCTTGAATTAATTCTTTAACGTGAAAGGGAATTAATGAATGGACTCACTTTTCGACACATATAAGGAGCTGCAGAAAGCACATGCGATAGAAGCACACACATCTCCTTCTGGCAAAGCATACCATTCTGCTTTCTCTTCCTTGTTCCATCCCAACAACATTTGTGTTTAATAATCATCCGGACCAATGGAGAAATTTTCGGTGCCCAAAATCTACATACATGATTGGGAATATCAAGGCAATTACAAATCAAATTTGAATGGTCCAGATCTAATTAGCTTTCCCTCACAAACACTTTGCTTAATAGTGAAATAGGCCCTTTTAAAATCTGTGTGCGGTTGCTTCTATTGCAAGTGTTGCAGACGTTATAATGTGGGTTGTGGCATCACTGCAACCGTCATATTTTTTAAATTACACAAAATATAAACAATTATATAATTGTTATAAGTTTTCTAGTCCTACAATTAATTTAGCAAAAGCATACTAAAAAAAATTATGTTAAGTGTATTACCTATAAATTTGAAGTTTGAATAATTAATAAAATTATTTTTCTATGTATAATTCATATCAAATCTAATGTCTATTCATATTAATTCTACAAAAAATTTATATAAATAACAGGTACCCACTTTGTATCTAATATATTCTTGTTAGAGAGTCGTGCGATGAGGAGGATGGCACAAAGAGAAAGGGACTTGACTCATCTCTTTTTCTTTTCTCATCCGCTCTTATCCTTTACTCCTTTCATGTGGTCTACATTTAATATTTTCTTTCCATCATTCTTCCATTCCCTTTCCATTTTTCTCTCCATCGTAATAATAATTTTATAAAATAATGTGAACCATTAGATCTTTGATTCAATGATTATGAAGGGGTAAAAAATGAAAGTGGATGAGAAAAAGGAAAAAAGAGAAGCCAAGTCTAGGGTGTTATAATTTGAAGGATAGGAAAACAAATAAGCTTTCAAAAGGATTTTAGAAACCCATTTATTTTAGGAGTTGCCACTGATTTTTTTTTTTTTAAAAAAAAGAACCTTTGAGAACCATTTTGATTTAAAAAGAAATGAAAAGGTGGTCTGCATAACTATATATGGGTTCAAGATTGAGTTTGTTTGAGCGTGGTAAAGGGGTTAAACACTCTACGGCACCCATCTACTGAGATCGTTATCCTAAACTAGTCAAGTGAAATTAATGTAATATGACTTTAATCTTATTTTGAATACTCTCGTCGAAACACGAGAAAATAGAAAGAGAAAACATAACAGAATAACAAAAGAAAATAAGTACAAGAAAATAAACAGATATTTACAAAAGGCGGATGGATTCGACCTAAGATGAAAGCCTAGAGCCTACATACTAAACCATAGGGATCAAAATCCATGTAATTCACCAACATGTGGTTGGTCCAGTGGAATGCGGCGCTGGATTCCCTTCAGAGGTCTAGGGTTCGAACTGCGGTAAAACCACTCGTAATCCGCCTTATATGAAATTATCACTGTTGGGAGGGTCGTCCTTACCACTGCAGAACTTAGAATGGTTGCAGACTTGTCACCATTTTACATATATATAAAAAAAAAAAAAAAAAAATCCATGCAATTCGCCATAAAAATGTGTGGCAATTAGTGGGTGTCTTTTTTTTTTTTGGTGTAGAAAAGTTTAGGTGGCCAGGGGTAGACACCGGTAATCCATTAGAACTAGAGCGTGCCTCTAGGCTCAAATAGCACTTACAGAGGTACTTCTATCAAAGAGACCCTCACATCGACTAGCGAGAATCGAACCCCCAACCTTTTGGGGTGAAAGCAGATGCCTTAGCCAACTGTGCCACTCCTCTTTGGCAATTCAGTGGGTTTCTTTTATTATTACTTTTTTTTTTTTTTGGTTTTGTTGAAATGAGCAAGACAGCGGAAATTGGCCTGATTTTTGTACATAAAACGAATTGAAATTTGGTTGGCGTGTTTTAAATTTACAAAATCAACGAGGACATGAGCATAAGCTCCAAAATTTTCCAGCTTAACGTCAATTATATTGTTAAATGTGTTGAGTTATTTGCAAGCTGTGTTAGGTTTTTCAAAATTCAAATTAAAATCCTAACCATATATGTAATACCCTAATTTTCATAATACATGTAAATATTATATTTTGATAAATAACACCTATTAAAATAGGTAAATATGTGGTCTCAAAATTTGTGTAAATTATTAATTAAATTTTAGACAATTTTCCTTTGGAATTAATAACCAAAGGTTAATTATGAGACATTATTTAGGAGCTATATTTTAGCCTAAAGACAAGAGGTAGATGACAACAAAATTAAATAGGTATTTAAGGAAATTAAATGCATAATAACTAAAGCAATTTATGCTAAAATTGTATAAGCCTATTAAAAGAAAAATGCTTAATCAAATGTAAGTATTTTCAATTTGATTAAAAGGCAATTAAAGGCATTAATTAAAGATTAATTGCAACATGATTTGAGATAATTAAATCATCAAGAAAAGGGGTTGGTATTTTGGAAAAAATGAAGAGATTAATTGATGAGGATTAAATTGCTAATAATGCTTAAATAACTTGGATTAATTAGCAAACCAATTAGCCTTAATCGTATTAGCAATAAAGAAGGGGATTAAGCATATGATTAAGCTAATTGATTGTGCCCCAAAAAGTCAACAATGACATGGTGGAGCTTTGAGAGCCAAGTATTTGAGATATTTTCCATGGGTTTAAGATTAAGCATTCAATTAGTTAAAGTAACCAATGATGGTTATAATTAAGAAGCTTTAAGCCTATGATTAAGAAGTTAATTAAACTTTGTTAATCAACTTTGAAAAGTCAAAGTGGGTAGCTAAAATCAAAGGCCAAGATTAAGTCTAATAAAGCTAAACCATAAGGCCTTAACTAACCCTCATAAAGTGTAATCCATGTGAATTAAACATCAACCAATAAGAGGCCTTCTTCTAGATGATTGTGAGATAAAAGAAACACAAATTGAAGAGCCAAGAGGGAGGAGAAGGACGGTTTTGCTTGTGAAGGAAGAAGAGTGATTTGTTTAAATAATCAAAGCACATGGTGCATTAATTGAAAATGGAAGAGGATAAGGGAGAGAGAGAGAGAGGGACGAATTGGATTGTGTAGGAAGAAAAGAAATGATTTATCATATAATCATACAAGCATAGTTTGAAAAGTCAACAAAAGCAATTAGCCAATGAAAACACTTGAACCATGAGATATTTTGCTAATGAAAAAGCATATTAAATGGCAAGAGAGAAGAGTGACATTTTTTGGTGTCTTAAGGAAGAAGAAAAAGTTTATATTATTTTGATAAAGATATTAATTAAATCAACCAATTGGAAAAATCAAGAAAAATTGGGCTAAATCCTATGTAATTAAAATTAGCCAATAAGAACATTTGAGACTTGAATTTGTGTCTTCATAAAAGACCAACACCCATGACCCATTGATTAGAAAAGATCATCCAATGGGTAGGATTAAGGATGAGAGTTTGAGAATTACCAAAGTGCCATAGCATTTTTCTATAAATAGGGAGCTTTTCTCTTCATTTTTCTTCACACTAAATCACACTTCAAGAAGGTGATTTCTAAGTAGGAGAGTGAGGAGGAATCTTGAAGCAAGAAGGAGAGTCTTCAAGAGATAAGTTCTAGCATTTAAATTTCTAGTCTTTAGTTTTTATAAGTTTTTAGTATAAATGTTAGTTTAATCTAGGAAATAGGAAATAAAATTCCTATTCTTGTTTTTAGGCCTCATTGCATTGAAAAATGCATGAAGAGGTAAAAACATGGTAGGAAACAATTTTTGGAAGTCCTTGGATTAAGATTGTGAAAGTTGTAGAAGTTTCGGTTCTTAAATCCTTTGCTGGCAGCGAAAATAGATGCTATTATTTTATGTATGAAATAAAGTTATAAAATCATGAAATTTTCCAGAAAGAAAGTAGACATGTAGGGCTTTCAAAATATATAAAATATGTGACATTTTGATCTCTAGTCAAGGAGATATGAATTTTTGAAGTTAAGCCATTTTTGCTGGAATAAAATCTGGGCAACGTCAAGAAAAATGAAAACTGGGAATTTTTCATAAGTTCTGGGAATATACACGTATTTTTCCTTGAAAATATACATCCTAAGGGTTTCGGGGAATTTTACGGATCCTCGTTTCGATTTTTCTAGAATTAGTTATGATTTTTTAAAGTTAGTGAAAAATCTGCCCAAAAAATCAGCCTTAGTGTTTTTTAAGAAATGTAAGGGCAAACTTGTAATAATAAAGCCACCAAGGGTAGAAATGTAAAAATAGGTGAAAATATCTTTTTTGATATTATTCTAGGAAATATGATATTAATTATGATATCATATAAAATATGGAAAAAGAAATAATCCGGTGGTAACATTATAGGATTCCCGAAAGGCCGGGGTCGGATTCAAAGGACAGGCTTATTGTAGCTACGTGGTGAAAGATACGGACGCGTACTGTAACACTAACTCTGATGCTTATTGTGTGATAGATACTTTCATAAAGACGTGGACGGGACTCCGTCTCGGGTCATGCACCGTGACTAAGTTTATGGGGCTTAAATCACTACT
Source organism: Acacia confusa (assembly GCA_037074495.1). NCBI lineage: Eukaryota > Viridiplantae > Streptophyta > Magnoliopsida > Fabales > Fabaceae > Acacia > Acacia confusa. The sequence goes on along the minus strand of CM073506.1, from coordinate 3,216,256 downwards.
TATACGTTCAGCTTTTTACACGGGTTATAGTCTTGATAACACCGTTGAATTTTCCTAGCGCTGAAGACACGATAGGCCGTCGTGGCCCTGGTTATGTGCAAACTGGGATGGACTTTACATGTGCTGTGTGCTATGTACTGTTATGATATGAGAACTTTACATCTGCTGTGTGCTATGTATTGATGTATGCTGTAATGTTATGAATATTTGTCATACATATCTTGTTTACATAAGCATAATGTTAACTGTTACCTGAGGTCCAATGGGTATTGGACCTCAGATCTGTCTAAAGTTTAGGAAAGGAACCGGGATAAAGAAGGTACTGGTAGATGGAGTCGTGAGAGAGGCGGCGGTGGATAAGTTGCTTCTCTCTAAAAGCCAAGCAGATCCCAAAAGCCAGATAAAGGAAACACCATTTTAACATCAAGAAGGTAAAAGGCCACTTTCGACTGTTGTGGTGCCCGCCCCAAACGCCTAAGTTCTTATTCCACTACTTGATTAAAGCAAACCTACATAGACAGCGCAATGCTTGCCTTATCGAAACACACACCTACAAAGATGTGCCATAAGTGCTTGCAGAGAAGATACCTTATGATTCGAACCTACCGTTGTGTTAGCTTTTGCTTTTAGTTTTTGCCTTTGAGAAATAAACCACCCTCTTTGGCAAAGGTGGTGAGTTGAGCTTCTCCTTTTCATGATCACTCTCCTTTCGAAAACGAATGTGCAAAGTGCGCTCGATACCATTGAGAAACCAACGTTCGAGCGGGGAGGCTTGGACAACAGACCGCCACCGCGTTTGATTTCAGACCAGCAAGTGAGGAAATGAATAATCGAGTTGCCGTCGGGAGGGCATGGTTGATGGTAACGCCTATGAAAAAGACATCTACGAGTTCCGTGACTTGCACGGCAAGTAGTAGCTCATATAGCACATAGGGTGGGAACAGGCCAAAGGTTGTGGCTTCACCTGTTCTAAGCTTGGTTAGGTTAAATTTGTTCGGCTAAAAGATCAGATTAAGGCATCTTTCAAGATTTATTTTGCTTAACAGGCTAGGTTTAGGCCTAATAATAAGTTTATTAGGCCTGTCAGATCAACCTATTATGAAAGAAAAATCGTAATCACTCCCTCTATCTTCTATTGAAAGTGTGACACATTTAAGCCGGCTTGTTAAATTATTAAGAATAATTTTGTAAGTTGGTCTGTTTAAAGAAAACATGTTTAGCTTGTTTGAAGTATGCTTGTTTTAATGTGAAGCCTATGACATGCTAAGCTGCTTACAAAATTTTTAAAATTTCAAGCTTCCTTAACAAGTTATAGGCCAAGCTAGACCTATATACGAACTAAGCTAAGGCAAAAAAAAAAAAGCCTGAAATAGGTTACAAGTCAATCTCAAAGCATCAAACCATTTTACTCCAAAACAGTTAAGGGTAAAACTTGGTCTATTTCCACCCATAACAACACATTTTTCATATTAATTCTATACAAATTTTAGATTGAGTTAAGATATAAAAGTACAAACGATAGTTTACTAAAAGTATGTCTCCCATCAAACCTTTTTTTTAATAGATAAAAGTGGTCATGAAGTTTTAAAAGAGGGTAATAGTACCTATCAACTTTTTTAAAAAAAATGTACAACAAAAGTAACATTAGGTGTTAATGTTAGATGACATTCGTCACTTTTTCCATAATTTTGCCCGTTGGTGTCCAGGTGTAATTTATTGTTCCCTTGACTGATGGAGACATGGTAGATGGGTACTGAAAATCTCCATTAAGCCCGACCCCGACCCAGCACCATAAATTAAAGCTTTGTTTGGGAGTTTGAAGGAGAAGAAAAGAAAAGAGATGCAAAGATTTTAGAGGAGAGGAGAAGGAAAGGAAATGGAAGATATTTCCTCTCTTTATTTGGGAGTTAAGAAAATAGTAAAGAAGGAAGATGGAAGATTAATGAGTTATTTTTACCATTTTGTCATTTTCTTTAAAAAATAATATAATTATTATACTTTACAAATAAATTGAAATTAAAATTTTCTAAAAAATTATTTATGTAATTTTTATATTCAAAAAATATTTTCCCATAAACAAATATTTTCTCTCTCTAAAAAAATTTTCCCTAAAAAAATATTTTCTCTCTCTAAATTTTTTTTTCTCTCTTTAAAAAATATTTTCGTGTGTATTCCAATAATAGAAAAGAAAAAAGAGATAGAAATAACTAGAGTATTTTATATGAATAAGGATAAAAAAATAATTAATCTATTTTTCCTCTTAAAACCCCCTATATTGGGGAAACTTAATTTTTTAAAGAAAGAAGATTTTGGAGGATTTGTAAAAATCTCTAATTCCCTCCCCTCTCATTTTTAAAACTCCCAGACAAAAGAAATGACTATCAAAATTTTTCCTTTCCTTTTTCTCCAAAATGAAACTCCCAAATAAAGCTTAAATTTCTATCGGTGAAGACGTAAAGGAAGAGGAAAGTGTCGAGCACGTTTCCTCTTCCTCCTCTTCTTCATGGCCGTCGAGTATACCCTCCACATACTGCCCTCCTTCTCTTCGCCATTTGATTTGTGCTTCATCGCCACTCCGTCCGTTCACCGCCTCCTTCAATCGTCGCCTCAACTCAACACCCTCCTTCCCACCCTCAACACGATACGTCGTTTTCCTCCACCTTAAATCTGAAGCCATTGATTAAAAAATACATTTTAGAATTAAAACACCCTTCTTGCTCTCTATTATTTTGTTGCTACAGAGAAAGAATCTAAATCTGATGGGGCAAAACACATGCAACTTTGGTAAGACCAAAATCTAAGTCATCAGGTCCCTCTTATTTCTTCATTTATGAACATATTGATTGACTTGGTTTTTGAACAGGTCTTCATTGGAATGCAAACAACTTATATCGCCTATGGACTTGGCTCATCGAAGGTGGTCCAAGAGCCACAATCTTAGCTCTATTCATGTTCACATGCCGTGGAATTCTAGGCTACTCCACCCAACTTCCATTACCGGAGGTAGAAAAACAAACAGACACTAATAATTCTCCAGATTAAAATATTCAATGTTTCTTGATACAAAAAGATAAATATGTGTGTGATTTGATTGGACTAGCGTGAAACAAGGTTTGTGGGATCCGGGTAGATTTTCCGGCAGGGAACATATCGTTCTTTTTCGACAGCCATGAAGAGCAGTTAGGTTCTTAATCATCCACATCAGGCTTCATAGTCCATATATCACCTTGCTCAGTCAAAAAATTTTATATTCACGGTGAACGTTTTCTTACTAATAAAGGCCAAAGTGGATTTTGTACCTCTTTTATAAGTTTATATAGTTACTTTTACACATTTTTATAAGGGGTTTAAACTCTCATGTTACATGAGAAGAAGAAGATTCCTACACACACATGAAATAGTGGGACACACACATATATATGAATTAATTACATATATATGGATCCCACTATTTCATGTGTATATGACATGAGAAAACATTTCTCCTACAACATGAGAAGTGTTTTTCCTTTTTTATAAGTTCATAATTTTTCCCCTAAGAAAAATATTTGGTATTGGGCGTACTTTTAATAAAATCTCCTATTTATTTTTGCATCTTGACTTTTTTTTTTTAAAAAAAAAGAAAAATTTATATAAACGATTGGCGCACACTCAATTATGTATGCATATTTAAAACAATATATGGTCTCCAGTACATGTACTACGCACGCGTATACAGCTCATGCATTAACATCATCAATAACATTTAATTTCCTCTTATGATCTGAACCTGGATCACCTCCAGTAACCATGTCACTGGAGGTCTTCCAATAAAGACATCTGATGGTCCAAATTGTTTCAAAAAAATATTATAAGCTCCGAAATTTGCCAACTTAACTTGAATTTTTAAATATGCTGAGATATTTGCAAGTTGTGTGTTAGGATTTTCAAAATTCAAATTAAAAACCTAACCATATCCCGATCATCATCTCAATTATCGGTTCCCTAACATTTATTTTTTATATAATATAGACGCAAAAATGGCCTTGTGAGAGTCATGATCTGTTAAATCTGATGTCTATTCATATTTTGTTTATCAATCTTTACATATTTATTCTATTCATATTTAAAAGTAGAGGTGCGAATAGTGCTCCTAGTGACACGTAAACACTTCTACCTCTCATACTCTAAATGTTTAAATTAACATATTGGGAAAACTAATCTTTTAATTTTTCAACATTTAACTCACCTATAATTCAGTCGTTCAATTATGATTTGATACCACTCAATTGCTCAACTTTTGACTGGCCTATCACTTGGTCCCTGAACTTTTGACATTTTTAGGTTATACTTAATGCAAGGAGCCACTGGGCGCAATATCCCGACTTTCCCATCTGAGCGGAAATTTAGGCTGAAACCCTAAAAAATAGAACCAACATATTGGCGCAATATCGCAACATGTTCATGCATGAACAAAAATAATATTATTGTTTTTTTTTTTATAAAAAAAAGTTTTAGAGGGGTTTGACATCAGTCTCCCACCAAGGCCAGGGCATGGCCCTAGGCTCTTTGAGCACTTAATGGGGACTTATGAAATCGTCTATCAAAGGAGTCTCAGCGACGGCAGCGGAGATCAAATACATATCCCTTTGAGACTTAACTAAATCTCTTATCATCTATGCCAACTTTCTTCGACAAAATAATATTATTGTTATCCTTGAAACATATGAAATGTATGTGCACCAAAACTAACTCCTTGGGCCTACGCACCAGGCGAGCCTAGTAAGAGAGATCTGACCCAAGGATGGATGAAGCCATTAGAAAGAGTCTGCTAGGTTCCGGGTCTTGTCCAAGCCCACAACTCTTCAGAAAATGTCCAATCAAAGGAAGCTCCAAGATCCGTCATAGTAGGAAAGCCCATATCTTCTTGGATCCAGGAATGTAGCAACAAACAAATCTGGAGGGGTGAATATAAAAGGGGACCATTCTTCACTTCGTTCTATGCTCTTTGGCAATTGCACCTTGTACCCTCGCTGCCACTTGATCTATCCCATGTTCCCTCTTTTTGGTCATTTCTTTGTAATCACAACTTACGAACTGTCAATAATATTATCGTTTCTTATTCTTCATATTATCTTTCGTAAAATCATATGTTGTTGGTGACCCCAATGAATAAAACCTTTCTCTACCAAATTTTGGTTAAACAATTTGGTGCTGATAGTGAGGACCTAGTGACAAAATTTTCAAAAATCCCTTTTTTCTTTATCTTTATCTTCTCTTTTCTTCCTTGTGTTACTAACCATGGCAGAAGTAACTACAAGCCGCAAAGTGAGAGTTGCTGAACTAGTCTAGTTGGTGAAAAACCAAAGTGCACAACTTGCTGCACTGGCCATGCTAGTTTCATAACAAGAGGAACAATTTACACACCAGCAAGAATGTCTTCAACTTTTGGAAGAAGAGAATTCAAACCTATGGGAGCAGGTTGTATTGCTCACCCCACAAGCCACTTCTAGTTCACATCGTTCTGGGCAATTCTCCACCACAGACACCCTACTCGTCCATCCGTGGGAAATACCCTGAAGAGACGATCAGCTAGGATTGGAAAGTAACATTATTACAAATATGATTCCTATAGACAATACTAATATTGCAGGTCCTCTTTCTGGTCAAACAGATCCACAAACTGTCAACACTATTACAAAAAAGGGTTTTTACTTATCTAAAAGGCGTCCTTTATTATAAAAAGGAAGTAAAAAGTAAAGGCGGTGACATTTTTGTAATTATATGTAATAAAAGTTGATTTTTGACATTTAATTTCTATACTTAGACGCTGCAATGATTTTGGCATCTAATATCCAAACTTAGACGCCAAAAGCCTTATCATTTGCCGCTGGATTTTTTTTTTAAAAAAAATAATCACTTTTGGCGTCTAATAATTTCAAAACTTAAATGCCAAAAGCCTTTTCATTTGCCACCTAACATTTTATTTTCCGTCCAACTTAAAAAATAAATATCACTTTTGACATCTAATTTAAAAAATTAGATGCCAAAAGTACCACTTTTGACGTCTAAGTGAAAAAATTCGATGCCAAAAGTAGTGAGCATTTAAAAATAAGTGCGGCAAATGAAAAATTTGGCTTGATAATACATTGTTTTTGGCGTTTAAGTAAAAAATTAGAAGCCAAAAGTGAATAAAACACTGCTTTTGGTGTCTAATATTTTAAATTAGACGCCAAATCTATGAATCCCGTGACTTATTTCTCTCTCTCTCTCTCTCTCTCTCTCTCTCTCTCTCTATATATATATATATATATATATATATATATATATATATAACTATTGGCATCTAATATATGGAATTATACGCCAAATCTATGAATCCCGTGACTTATTTCTATTTCTCTCTCTCCTTTTTTTTTATTATATTATATAACTATTGGCGTCTAATATATGGAATTAGACGCCAAGTCAATTCATCCCGTGAATCCATTCATCCCATGACTTACGATTCTTTTTTTTTTTTTTTGGTGTTTTGACTAAAAGGAGACCTAAAGCCTTGCGCATCAATAAAAGGAGACCCAAGACACATTTCGTTTGTTCTTCGCACGCTTGTCTTCTTCTATCCGTGAGGGATTCTCCCAGTGCCGCCCATGGTCGGAACTTATCCACCGGACTATGAATAAATCTGTCTCCTTTTTTGCTTCGTTTCAGTTCACGGTAACCATATTTAAATTAGCATTACTCAAAGTTCATTTCTTCCCTTTGAAATTTGATTTTCTTTTTATTCTCAAACTTTTTTGTTTTATTTTCCTGTTTAAAACCCTTCATCTACCAATTTCGGCGAAAATCGTCCTTGAAGATGGCTATACGGTGACCACCATCATCTACGGCCACAAGCTCAAGGTGCCGTCTCTCTCATCCGGTGGTGTTAAAGATTTTTTTCTCCTCTTTCTGAATGAATCCAAGCATTATTCGTGTTGGTGTCTCTGTTAACCAAGTTCATTTTGATTAGCTTCTCCTTCTCACCTCTGGATTTTTTTTAAAAAATTTTGAGTTGATCTTGTTGTTGTAATGTAGATCTACACTTGTAGATTTTTTCTTATTTGAGTTGATTTTCTTATTAAGGATACGCAATTTGATTTTCAATTTTGGATCCGATTGAATCTAGAATGCAGATTTGGCATTATTGTTTGATATAACTCCTAACGTGGTTAGCTCCCAATGTGGTTTGCTCCCAATGTGGTTTGGGGGTTTTTTTTTTAAAAAAAATATATGGTGTCTAAGAAAATATTTAGACGCCTTAAACTTTGATTTTTTACGCCCCCAAAAAGGCATCCACACAAAATGGGACGTAAAAAACATGAAAAATAGGATGCGAAAAAGCTATTTTGTAGTAGTGCAAGAAGCAACTTACACTGATCAAGAAGGTCCTCAAGTTGGTCAAGGAGACCCCGTGCTAATCAAGAGGACCTCTAAGTTGGTCATGAAGGTCCTCAAAACATGAGAGGTGCCCATGGCAAGTCTAATGCTAAAACCTAGAAGGCAACCAACAATCCACCAATAGTAGACGCACCGCCTTCTAGTTCGTTGGATGATGGGGGTTGGAAAAGGAGATGCCAAGATCCAATTGACTTTTTTAGGAAGATTAAAAAAAAAATTACTTAAGTATAGTATATATATGTTGTTGTGGGACCTAACTTAGTCAACCAGAAAAAACTTATTCAACGGAGCAAAATCTTACACAAGAGTCATTTGGGTCTATTTATAGACCATTACCAAACACATGTTCAGCCAACTTAATAAACAAACTAAGCCCAACAAATAACAACATATACAAACAACAAATCTTATATTCAAAGCACTATCCTTTTTGACACTCCCTTTAAGTTGAAAGCGTACAAATTGTAGACTCCCCAACTTGCATGATAAATGCAGAAATAAACTGCTTCCAAGAGCCTTCGTAAGTATGTCAACAAGCTGGTCAAACGATCTCACATGATGTAAACTAGTCAACCCTTGTTGAAGCTTTTCAGTTACAAAGTGACAATCTATCTTGATATATTTAGTCTGTTCGTGGAATATGGGGTTAGTTGCTGTATGTATGGCAGCTATGCTGTTACAAAATATAGCCATGATCTTTTTATATACAGGTCACTCGATAACCCAGCAATCCACATCACTTTAGATGTCACCATCATCAGAGCTCAATAGTATGCTTCAGCTGAGGATGTCGAAATTGTTGTTTGCTTCTTTGATTTCCAAGAGATAAGAGTCCCTCCAAGTTTGATGATGTACCATTTAACTGATCTTTTAGAGTCTCTACATGTGACCCAATTGGACATAAAAGCATTGCAACTCCACTTCGCTTGAGGAAGACAATAGAATCCCAAGTCCAGGGCTCCCTTTCAAGTAGCGCACGACTCACAATGCTGCATCCATGTGAGATTTTCGTGGTTCCTTCATGAATTGACTCAGCCCCTACATAACATAATAGATACTAGGGCTGGTCACAGTTAAATAAAGCAATCGGCCAATCAGGTGCCTATAGGATTCGGAATTGTTCAACAGTGGATTATGTTTGATCCTTTTCTTCTTCTTCTCATCCTCCTTGGATTCTCACAAAGTTGTACATTCTCTTGCATAGGAGTGATTTCTGGTTTCCCTAGATTCAAACCAGTGTTAGATAATAGATCTAAAACATACTTTCTCTGATTTAGAATAATTCCCTTTTCTGATTGTGATACTTCCAATCCTAGGAAATATCTCAGGGACCTCAAGTCCTTGATCTTAAAATCCTCATGTAGATGATGCTTAGCCTTATTTATCCCATCCAACATATTGCTAGTTATTAAGAAATCATCTCTATATACTAACAATAATAAATTGTTCACCCCTTTCCCTTATAAAAAGAGAATAATCACATATACTTTGCTTGAATCCTCCATGGATCAAAGCTTGGATCAAATTGATCTTCCATTTTCTAGAGGCTTTCTTCAAGCCATAGAGCGACTTGGCATGCTTACAGACCTTGTTGTTACCTCCGTTCTTAAACCCTTGTGGCACCATCATGTAGACTTCTTCATCTAAATCTCCTTGGAGAAATGTCGTGCACATCCATTTGAAAATATGGCCAATGATTCATGGAGAAAGAATGTCTCATTGTAGTTTATTACCTCCTTCTAACTACACCCCTTTGTCACACGCCTTAAACTTGTCTACATTTCCATTTGCCAAATATTTGACCTTGTATACCTACTTGCACCCTATGGGTCTCTTTTCGGGTGGCACGTCTACAATCTCCCAGGTGTGGTTAGCCTCTAAGGCCTTAATATCTTTCATGGCTTTCACCCACCTTGGATCCTCTACAGCTTCATCAAAGCTTACAAGCTCTATAATAGTGTCAATGTAAGATAAATAATGTTTATATGATGAAGAGACATGAGAATAACATTAATAATGCTGAATTGGGCAAGGGATAAATTTTCCCTTTTGTTGTATTGGTTGTTGTATCATGTTTACATGCCTATTTAATACTTTACTTGCGCTATTTGAACCTGCACAATCATAATTGTGCTTCCATGAAGGTGGTTTTCCTGGATCTAAATGGTCTACCTAGTGCATTTATAGGTTCTGTCTGCCTAGAACCATCATCTCCCATATTTATAGATATATTTGGGAGGTTAACTCTCCATGTCTCCATACAGTCATTACTCACCATGTTTCTATTTGAATTTGCAAAGGAATCATCATCATATAGAAAAATATCCAAGTGTTTTACTAAAACTCCCCCTTGATTTATATCTAGGTGATCCTTGGGGTATCTATTTTCCACAAAGGATACATGCCTGTTGAAAAATATATTTTCAGTTTTATATTATAAAGGATGTACATTTGCTAGTTAGTGAGTACCCTAAGAAAATACATGGGTCCATCCTAGCTGCAAACTTGTCAATATTGTGCAAATTAGAAGCAAAAGCAAATGATTTAGGTCAGGAACTCTCATAAATCAACTCTCATAAATCAACGCATATGGGGTTTTGAAATTTAGTACCTTGCTACTTGATAGGGGTTCTATTAACCAAGACGTTGTTTTTATTACATTCCCCTCAAAATTTAACAGTTATATAAGCTTGAAACATAAAGGGCCTGTTTAGGATAGTGGTGGTAGAAGTTACTTTTTTTTTCCTGCAGGACGTTTCTTGATAGGCTTTGTTTTTTTTTTCTTGTTGAACTTTTCATAATTTGATTTGTGTTTGGAATAACAGTGGCAGAAGTGACTTTATTCTAGATGGACATCTATTTGGTATAGCTTTTGAAAAATAGTTAAGACGAAAAATGACTGAAATGACATGAATTATATATATATATATTATAAAATGTGATAATTTGGGATAAAAATTAAAAATAAATATAAATTTGTTAAATAAAATAGTAAAATTACCATTAAAAAAATTACAACACAATGAATTGAAGTAGCTGGAAACTAATTGAAAACCTGATGAGTGATTTGTGTCAATATGAAGACAAACCTAAAATTGTAGAGGACTTAGGTTGAGGCTTTAATGGCGATATGAAACAGATCTAGAAATTAATTGCAGAGGAAAGGAGAGGAGAGGAATTGCAAAGGAAAGGTCCAAGTTTTTAATTGAAGAGGAGAGGAGTTTTCGAAAAGGACACCAGAGAAGCACGAGATTAGTTTTAGCCAACGGTTAGAAGTCACTTTGATGAGATCAGAAACTCCACCCATTAGCTTTAGTCAAGAAGCAACTTTACAGCAAAAAAGACCATCAGATGTTGAAGCCATACCAAACACTTAAAAATCAGGTTTTCACTTCCACTTAGCTTTTTTCAACATATGATGGACTTTTTTCAGCATCTAATGTCATCCTAAACAGGCCCAAAGCTTTCAGCTACTTCTTATCGAAGTGTATGCATTAATTCTTCTTCCAACTCTATCTCTAATCTCATAAGGATCAGATTATTTTTGCGATCTATACTTCTCTGGATCCCATTCAGCCTATTCAGTAATCTCCTCTTCCTTCCTTCAATCATCCTAAACACCTCCTTGTTCTAGCGATTAAGGGCCACCTACTGATCAGCCAGCTTCACATGCACCTCCTCCTCCCCCTTCCAATTATTAATCAAAATTCATTAAACTTTACATGCATGTGCCATATAGCTTGATATCTGAACTGCCTCGCACCATTTTGCCTCTCAAGCACATCAGTAATGGATGGTGATTAGAGCACACTCTCAGTATCACTCTTAGTTTAGCATTAATAAACTTCTCCTACCACTGGACGTTACAAAAACACCTGTCTAGTCTCTTATGCACCCTATTAAGACCCTCCCATTTAGGTCCTCTCCAAGTAAAGAAGGGGCCTTTAGCATCAAAATCTATGAGGTTACATTCCTGAATCCATGTATTAAAATTTATGCATCTTGTCTCATTTACTCTCCCCCCACCTTTTTGCTTTAACGGGGTTTAATCTCATTAAAATCCCTTGCCAACAGCCAAGGAACAGCCTTCTCACTAGCCAGATTTTTTAGCAACCCCCATAGATTGTGCCTCTATTGCTCATTGGGATGCGCATAAATGGTTGAGAATAGCGTCTCCTCCTTACCCAAATGCAATATGCAATGAATAAACTGGTCATCCATCATTGTTACATCCACTTTAATATCCTTCATCTCCCAAAGAATCCAAATTCCTCCCAAAAACCCCACTGCCTCCTTTCCCATAGAATATTTGTATCCCCAATTTCTTATTACTTTGGTCGCTTGTGCCCCACTAATTCTTGGCTCCAAGATAACCATTAAACTTGGTTTATATCTGTACTTCATATCCCTCAACACAGCAGCCACTCCTTTGCTTGCAGCACCCTTGCAATTCCAAAATAAAATGCTCATTGTATCAACCATGATTAACTTTGGTTAATAATCAGGGAACCCATAAAGTAGGTTACGCAAGAGCCACACAATCTTCCTCCATAACCATACCCGAGCTTCCAATAGGGACCTCATTTTCATCAAGATGATCCCTCATAACCTGACCCCTAACCTCCTTTCCTCCTGCTTCCCTACTATGTTCTCAAGGGTGCAAATTTTCTTTATCAGACATGTCAACATTCCTTCCCCTATATTTCTCCATCTTTGTTTCAGGGAGAACCTCAAAACTCTTGTACAGTCGCTGGCTGCCTTTATCCACTCTCACAGTAGCTCTTTTGTTTTGTTCTTTTAAAATGTTTCATCCTCCCCCTACACTCACCAATTTCCCATCCGTCTCAACTCTTCCCAAGCTCTTGCCTCATCCCCTTTCAGCCCTTTTGCTAGTTTTCCCTATACCTCCACTCTTCTCCAACACTTTCTTCACCCCTTTCCTATGCTCTGAGATTGGAACCCCCTCAGCTAGTAGACCCTCAGGTCTACCCTATCCTCATCCTCATTAGACTCATTTAAAACAGAGAATCTTGACCTAAGGGATTGATTCTGCACAGGAATACCATTTCCCCTTGGTCTCCTTGTTCTCTTTATAGTTTTCCATAGCTCTTTTGCACCATTCTAGCCTGATTCATCCTTACTAGCCTCTTCTTTCTTCTCCACCTCCATTTCAACCTCAGAATTACTTCCTTTGCCTACAACACTTCCTTCCTTGGCGTGTCCAACTCTACCACACCTATTGCACAGCATACCAAGACTCTCATAGACCACACTCAACGTTTGCCCTTCAACACTAAACTTTGGCACCAGTGGTTTGGTTAGGTCTAGTTCAACACACATCCTAGCAAATTTTCCTCTCGCCCTTTGAGAGTATGGATATCCAGCCGGATAGCCCTTCCTATGGAATTCCCCAAATTCAATAAAAATTTCTTATCAAACAGTGGTGCTGGCAAGTCTGGGAACCTGACCCATGCCACTACAAAATCAATTCTCTCGCTCTTAGGTTTAAAATCAGGTCTCCACCTATAAACAATCAGATATGCATCTATGATTACCCAAGGCCCCCTAGTCAATGCTTCCATAAAATCATCATTATGCTTAAAACTAACTAGATAAAATTCATTTTCTAAGTCTAGGATGCCAATGTTACCTTTATGAGCCCAAACTTGCCTAAGCTTTTTAACCATGAAGCTATACGACGGCTGCCTTTCCAAAAGCTTCACCACCAACGTTCTTCAGAACGGACGTAATAGCCTTTCCCTCTCATTCTCTTTGAAAGTGAAATTCGGACAAAGGGGATTAGAATAGTCTACACAAATTCTATCATTGGGATTCAGAACTTTAGCAAAATATGTATCAGTTCCGTACTCCTCTGGTTCATCATCTTCATCGGTCTTACTTCATTCCCACTAGCAAACCTTCAAGCTCACATTTTGGAGAAGGGACTCTCTATACGATTTCGGCACTTGCACTTTTGTTTCTGGCTTCATCCATTGCTCATCACGAACCTTCAACGATTCGTCTCTTGAGAATCTCTCACTCCCAAGGCGGACCTTCTTCTTCCTTTGCATTTCATCCCTTCGATCCTCCACCAGCTGTTCCTCACTTCTTTGCACACAACACGATCAGAGAGCACAGTGGGTGACAAAGCTCACAAATATCTGTCAAAATGTCAATTAGAAACCCTAGAAGGGCTTGGCACACACCGTGAGTGTTGGCACGTTTATTTATTTATTTATTTTAACTTACTCCCTCTAATCCTAAGTTGGAAAGATTAAGGAAGTTAAATAAGTTATTTAATCATATAATATATTTTGTACTCTTAGATTATATATTACTTTATTATTCAAACTAATTAATTTGAAAAAAAATAAAAATAAAAATACTTAAAAATAATTTAATTAACTTCATTAATTTTTAAGATCAGAGGCAGTATTCAACTGGGCAAAATCTTACGCAAGAGTCATTTGGGTCTATTTAATATTTATAGACCAATACCAAACATAAGTTGGGCCAACTTAACAAATAAACCAAACCCAACAAATAACAATATATACAAACAACAAGTCTTATATTCAATGCACTATCTTATTTAATAGTGTATCATTAAATTATATATAAGTTTTTAAGACAGACAAATTAGTTTACAGAAAAATCATATATAAATATAAATACTTTAAAATAATTCATTTAACTTTTTCAATCTCTAAAAAAAACCACGTAGGTCTTATGTTGAGAGCCGGAGGAAGTACTACAGAATCAAAGACAATAATCAGCGTCATGCATATCCTTTTGGCTAAAAAAAACAACAGACATATCCATTCATATCCTTGTGACAATAACTCGTTTGCTTTTTTAATTCATATGAAATGCTCGATATTCATAATTTATAATTCATAAAAGTTTCAAGTTTAAATGAAACTATATTTTTATGAAGTAAAATTTGGAGAACTGAAGCTCCCAGTAAAACCGGCTACCACTACATTTCCTGCGATCCAGTTTCTCAGCACTAGTTGAAAGTTTATCCCTTCAGAACTAAGCTGATGGTATGTTTGGCCACTAGCCTAGCAACTATAATTTTCGGATGAATACTGATTCTAGCAAGCTCTCTGCATTATATGTAGTTTGAAAATTTTTAAAAAAATGAATCATGTATAGGGACCGACAACATATATATAGTTTGCTCATGATGTTCATAGCATCTAATGGCTTGACAAAAGCCATCAGAAAATATGTTTCGAGACATTGAATTAAAGTTGAAGTTGAGTATAGCAACAGCGAGATGTGATGATATTGATGTCCAAGAACAATTCCCTTCAGCAAAGAAATGGACTACTAAATCCAACGAAAGAAACATGTTTCACCCCTTGCAACTGAAATTTGAACTGAAAAATTTGTTAGTGAATGGATATAAATACACTTGACATGTTAATGATTTATCTAAAGCAGTGCTGAACAAATCTCGTTAATGTTGTTTTCAATGGTGCAAGCTCAAACTTTAGCATATAATCAAGTCCTCCAGTTTTTGACACAAGAACTAAAAATCAAGTCCACTATATATATATATATATATATATATATATATATATATATAATTCTACGTTAATAGATTTAACGAAAATAACAACTAATACAATAACCAATAATTAAGTAAATTATCACCGGCTCACTTTAGTTTTCCTTATAGTGGCAATTTTATCTATTCCTTAAATTATTATCTCATTTCCTTCTTTCATAAATTATTTCTCACTTATTATAATTATCAAAATATCACCACATCCTCAAATGTAATCCATCTAATCCTCAATATAACCTATAATAATTAAAAATGGATTATAAACTCGAATATAAAAGACCTATTGTCACAAATCTCAATTTTCCAACCTAATACTAACTTATATAAGCATAAATCAATTTATTAAATAAATCTTCAAACCTCCACATAGTCAAAATCATATCAAACTCTAATTGAAATTATAAATCTCAACTCATAATTTCATATAATTCAAGATCTTGCAAAACTAAATCGGTTAAACCTATAATAATACCTCTAGTTATCCAAATAAAGGCCTTAAACCTTATTTAATCAATAGAAATACCCTATAAGACGAAAATCCTAAATCCTTTTAAATAAAAAATTAAATTTAAACTCCTATAACAATGAACTAATAATTCTGGACCGAATAAAATTATCTATTAATTATTCTCTACATATATACAGTTATCTGTTATTTAAGACTCAAAACTTTGCTACAAATTTAACCTCAAAATTTTCATTAATCAATATTATATATACTCCCATTAGAAAGAGAAAAATACGTGGCACAACTTTTGATGACTTCTTAATTATAATAGATTTGAGGTATATTTTGATATATTTAGGAAGTTGTTAATATTAAATTAAAGAGATTTTCAAAAATTTTAAGAGAAATCAAGTGGGCACATCATTTGCGGGGTTTCAATTTAAAATAAATGTTTTTGAGTTTGGGAAATAAATAATAGTAATTAGAAGTTTTAAAAAGAAAAGAAAAAACTGTTAAAGAAAATATAAAGATTTAGTTTTATTATTATTATTATTATATAACTTCTTTTTTATCACACCAGGAGCATTTCGGATTGGACTTTGAATTCAATTGAGCTGGGCCACGCTAATGAATGGAATTAATGATTTGGGCTGAATTGTGAATGGGCCACCGTGGAGAATTGAAGGATCAGGAGGGAGAACCATTATTTATTGGATTGGGCCCACAAAACTGAAGGAATTAATGAATGAATCAAAAACCTAAAGGACACAAGCAGAGACGCATCTGGACAAATTGAAAGGGAGGTGGAATATATGAAACTCTCAAGTAGGACGTTGCTTGCGAGAATGGAGAGTGATCGAGAGCGAGGCCGGAGGAAGAGTCAGGGGGGAGGTGACAGGGAGGGTTCGGGTGGAGGCGATGGAGAAGGAGATGGGGGGAATGTCTCGCAATCGAATAGAGCTGGAATAGGATTCACGTTCGGACGTGATCCTGAGTTCAAGGAAAATGGAGATGGATTCAAGAAGAAAGGCTCAATCAGCCAGCGGAATGGGACTAGCAATCTGTCATATCGAGACAAATTGTTGTCTCTTGGTTGTGCAGGATTCTTGGTAGAACACTCTGAGGAGGACGACATTGTCAAAGGATGGAGGGACTATTTTCATAAGATGAATGTGAAGGAGAATCGCCCTAATCTAGAGGAGTTAGATGAAGAGGACAACCCGATGGCGGCAAGGCTAGAAGGGAAACTTGCAAAGCTAGACTTTTCTGTAGAGGAATATACGGCTTGGTGTTTGCCATGGATGAACTCGCTCATTATCAAGGTTATGGGTGCAAGCTTCCCCACGTATGTGATATGCGACCGAATTAACAGAATGTGGCGGCCAAAGGATACATTGAAACTTATCCTACTAAGTAATGGTTATTATGTCATTTCTTTTTCCAATAAATTAAAGAAGACAGGGAGTATGCATTTCAATAAAGCCCATGGATGATCGAGGATCACTATTTGATTGTACGGAGATGGAGCCCAAATTTTAACCCCTGGAAACCTGATTTCCAATGTGTCATTGCCGCTTGGGTTCGTCTTCCGGATATCTTGTTTGAGTTCTACAACGTGGAGTCACTACGTTGGATTGGGAACATGATCGGGAGAATGATAAAAGTAGATCGGTCTACATCTATCTATGATAAGGGCGGTTTTGTGCGTATTTGCGTGGAGATTGATCTCAAGAAACCACTTCTACCTTCATACATGGTGTTTGGGGAAGAGAGGCCGATTGTCTATGAGGGATTGCATCAAGTTTGTTTCTATTGTGGAAAGTATGGGCATAAAAAGGATGCATGCCCGAAACATATCTGTCAGTCAAGTGAACATGCAGCTGATCAAGGTAAGAAGGATGTTGCTTCAGGGAATGGTGAGACGAGGAAGGAAATAAATCTCAATACAGGGGATGTCGGAGGGGAGAGTCCAGAAAAGGGTACGGATGCAGGAGGAGCTGGTGGTGCTCGGACTGTACAGAGATCAGGGGGCGTCGGAGACGTATCTGTTGTGACCGGTGATGAGAATTCCGACGAGAGCCCGTTTGGGAAATTAAGGATATTAAGGAGGGATTTCCGTGGGTCTTCAAAATCGGATCATAGAAGGAAAGGTTTTAATGGGTAGAATATTGTGGAGGATTTGCGAGATTCACGGCTTAAAAAAATGCAGAACGAGGGACTGATAGGATCGAATGGAATTAAAGGGATTGATAGCAAGTCAAAGGTTCAATCTAAGGCTGAATGGGTGCAGGTGGGGTTCAAGAGAAAAGCTGCTAATAAGGGTAAATTCAAAGGCAAGGAGAATAGGCCCCCTTCTAGTAGGCCTATATGGAAGGAGGCTTTGGGCCAAGTGAAGGCCCACATGCAGAATTCTTTTTCTTTGCTTCAACAATTGGAAAATCATGGTATGCATGTCACGGCGTCTTCTAGTGAAGGGGTATTAACTCAAAATGCAGCAAACTTCCACGTGGGCGAGGTTAGCACAGGGAACTATGGTGCTGGGATTTCAATGGATATTTTAAGAGAGGGTCGTGGCTGGTTGGAGGGAATCAACCAGGAACCTAATAATGTAGCCGTACAAACTCTTCGGGAAGATGAAATAATGAGTGAACAGGATAAGGCCTTGGGGAAGGTTGACATACCCCAACAACTCCCAAATGTTTCCCAATGAATTTCCTAATTTTGAATTCTAGAGGCACGGGAGCAAAATCATTTCCCGCTCTTGTACGTGACCTCAAAAATCACTATAGACTGAATTTTTTTGCAGTTTTGGAAACAATGTACAACAAGGAGGATACCTAGAGAAGAGTGAATCAATTGGGTTTCCCCCACATGGAAGTAATAGACTATGAAGGGTATAGTGGAGGGATTTGGTGCTTATGGGATCATCGCATAGCTTCTATTATTGTTCTTGAATGCCACAATCAATTTATTCACTTGCAGGTTACTGATGTAACTGGGAAGTTATGGACTCTTACTGTGGTATATGCTAGACCATCTCCTGTTTCTCGTCGGAGCTTATGGGAAAATCTTTCCCGTCTAGCTGTATCAATTTAGGGCGCTTGGTTATTAGGGGGTGATTTCAATGGTACTCTTCTTCTTTGTGAAAGACGCTCATCCGCCACGTTCCGAGTTTCCTGTGACAGGGAATTTATTAGATGGGTTGAGACTCATGATATGAGAGATATTGGTTTTAATGGTCCGGAATTCACTTGGAAGAGAGGTACATCAGAGGCAAGACTTGATAGGATGCTGGCTAATGATCGGTGGTTTAATATATTTCCTATGCATCCGTTACTCACCTACCTTTCTACAAATCAGATCATAGACTGCTTCTTTGTCTAGATAAGGGGGCAAATAAGTTAAAGCCAAACCGGCCCTTTCGATTTATTGCTGCTTGGGCTCTGCATGATAATTTTGATGATTTTGTTCACAAAACATGGGCTACTAATCTCTCTTGGGCACAGAATATATCTCAATTTACCATGGCAATTTATAAATGGAACAGGGAAGTCTTCAGACATACAGAAGGAAGGAAAAGTACTTTGTTGAGGCAACTTGATGGCATTAATCGAGCTATGGAGCGGGTTGGTTTCCTACCGAAATATGAGAAGATTCAGCTAGATATTTGGTGGGAACTTGAGGAGGTTTTACTCTAGGAATCTCTTATTTGTGCTCAAAAATCAAGAGCGGAATGGTCGGTTTACAGAGATAGAAATACCCGCTATTTCCATGCTCTTGCAAATTGTAGGCGGAAATCCCAAAGTATTGCGGCTATAAAAAATGAAATGGGTGAATGGATATATGATACCCGCCTAATCAAAGAAATGACCAGGGATTTTTTCTCTCAATTGCTCACAGAGGAATCAACTTATAGGCCCAGTTTTGTTTGCTCAATGTCGTATCCTGATGTTGATGAAGGAAAACTAAGTTGGTGTAATAGAGAGCTTTCAGATAGTGAAATCAAAGATGCGGTCTTTAGTATGGGGGCATTAAAATTGTCAGGGCCGGATGGTTTAAATGCTTTCTTCTATTAGAACGGTGGAATACGGTATGTACTTCTGTCATATCTTATGTGAAGTATTTATTTGCTAATCCGCAGAATATTAAAGAGGTTAATGGCACCTTGTTGGTGCTTATTCCAAAGAAAGATCATCCAAATTCCATGGGAGATTTTAGACCGATAAGCTTGTGTAATGTCATCTATAAAGCTCTCTCAAAAATCATAGCGAATCGCTTGAAGCCTGTTCTTCCATTGGTGATAGCCCCCAATCAGTGTAGCTTCATTCCAGGGAGACATAGCAGTGACAATATTATTGTGGCTCAAGAAATTATCCATACTATGCGAACCATAAAAAATAAGAAGGGCTTCTTGGCAATCAAAATTGACTTGGAGAAAGCATATGACCGAGTTAATTGGAGCTTCCTATTGAATTGTCTGCAGGATATGAATTTACCAGGTCGCATTGTTGAAATTATTAGTAAATGCGTATCTACTTCTTCTATGCAACTTTTGTGGAATGGTGATAAAGCTGAAATTTTCAACCCGTCGAGGGGAGTGAGACAAGGAGACCCTCTATCTCCCTATTTGTTTGTCTTATGCATGGAAAGATTGGCTCATCTTATTCAAGATGCTTTTCACGCAGGAAATTGGAAGCCAATCCGGCTTACTCGCACTGGTCCACCTATTTCACATTTATTTTTTGCATATGATATTTTATTATTTGCGGAAGCATCTATGGATCAAGTCTCAGTAATTAATGAGTGCCTTAAGACCTTTTGTAAGAGATCTGGATTAAAAGTAAATCACCAGAAGACCCGTGTCTTTTTCTCAGAAAATGTCAATCATGTGAAAAAGAGAGAGTTGTGTGCAACCATGGGCTTCTCCATTACTAATGACTTGGGTAAATATTTGGGCGTACCCCTCCATCACAAGAGAGTAACGAAGGAGTCTTTTCACTATGTGGTGGATAAGGTTAAAACTAGGATTTCTTCATGGAAAGCGAAATCTCTATCATATGCAGGGCGAACCACTCTCATTTCGACAGTAATGACGGCTATTCCAGGATATGTAATGCAAACATCCTATCTTCCGTCTAGCACATGTGGGGAGCTAGATCAATGTAATCGTCAATTCTTATGGGGGAGTTTTGAGGAGCATAAACGTATTCCACTTATAGCATGGGAAGATGTTTGTCAACCAAAATCTAGTGGGGGGCTGGGCCTCCGACAAGCGAAGCACTATAATCAAGCATTTCTTATGAAAATTGGTTGGCAACTTGCAAGCCGTAGGGATGATTTCTGGGTGAAAGTGGTCCAGAATAAATACAAATGTGGAAATGATATACTCCCAACAATAGACACGAGAAGGGCCAGATCTAATTTATGGAGTAGCATCAAGCGTACTTGGGATAAGGTGCAGGAAAAAATTGAGAAGTTACCCAATGGGCTTTTAAGATGGAAGGGGAACAAGAGTGGTAGATTCTCTGTGAAGTTGGCCTACAATGTCCTAAATAAAAATGTGACATCTCCAAATCCCATATGGCGTAGGTTGTGGAAAATTAGAGCCCTAGAAAAATGCAAATGGTTCATGTGGCTCATCTTACATGATCGTCTCCTCACTAATGCAACTCGGTGTAGGAGAGGACTGAGCACGGATGCTCGATGTTCAGTGAGTGGGGCAGTAATGGAGGACCTGATTCATGTGCTTAGAGATTGCTAGGAGACAAGGGAGTTATGGCGTCAGTTGGTGCCTCCTTCCTGATGGCCAATTTTCTGCTCCTTGGACGCTGACCGCTGGCTTAGGTGGAACCTGCAGATTCGTGGTGGCGTAATACAGGTGGATGAATGACAGCAGGTTCTCATCATCATGTGTGATTGGATATGGTGGCGCCGAAACATATTTATTTTTGAAGGAAAAAGAATCTCAAATCATACTATTCTCGCCAACGTACACACGACTAGAGGCAGTCTTAAAGAGGCACTGGCCAGACTTCATACAGGGGACGGCTTGTTAAAGAAGCAAGATGGGACTGGTTTGCATTGGAGAACTCCACCTCCTGGTTGGATTAAGGTCAATACAGATGGAGCGTTTTCCAGCATGTGCTCAGGAATTGCAAGTGGTGGAGTGCTTCAAGACGATCAGGGAGCATTCCTTAGTACGTTTATGTTTAAGGGAGGTGAGGGGGACTACTTAACTGCAGAACTTTGGGGATGCCTTCATGGTCTCAAACTTGCATGGGATATGAAATTTAAGAAAGTAATTCTTTAGGTGGATTCTGCTGAAGCTGTGGACTTGGTTCAACAATCGATGAGTGAGATGCATGAAGACATAGAGCTGGTTGCTGAAATTAAAAGTCTTGTGAGCAGGGATTGGAGCGTGGAAGTCAATCACATTAGTCGCTGGGGAAATGGGGTGGCAGATTACTTAGCCAAAATGAGTCTATTTGCTATGCCTAGGTTTCATGTCGTCGTACATCCTGATGAGGAGCTAGGAGGAGTGCTTGCAGATGATAAAGGATAGTTAATGTTTACTTGCTTTGATTGTATCAAAAAAAAAAAGAAAAGAAAGGGAGGCAGAATTAATGAATAAAAAGAAAGAGAGAGACACGGCTGGAGAATTCAAAAAGAGGTCTGGACGCGAGTAGAGAAAAAAGGAGAACAGAGAGCACGCGACAGGTAGGGGCGTAAATTTGAATCCAGAAAACACGTGCAAAACAGCAAGGCACGAACGAGAAGAGCACGAGACTTGGGGGCTGAACAGAGAAGAGAAGAGACGGTGACAGCAAAATTGGAGAAGCAGAGATGCAGCACTGATTTTCTGTTCTTGTTCTTGGTTCTGTTTAGTTCAAATTTCTTTTCATTCTCCATGTCTCTGAATCTGAACATTAATGTTAGACTCTCTCTGTATTTAGATATGAGTAACTAAACCTTTTATTCTAGGATTCTTTTGACCCTTTTGTATGGATTAATATTTGGATATTCCTCTCTTTTGGTAGATAAATATATATATGTGTGTTGATTTCAATCTAAGCTTAATGCTTTTAAGTGATTGGCCTCCATTTAGATTATTTATTCACTTAGGTTTGACTTGAGAGAGTTAATCTAGGTGTAGAACTTGATTGAAACTATGCTTATCTTGAAGTTTAATTGATAAATGGATGGTTTGTTGGTAAAATAGAGATATATTTACTAACCTTGCATTGTCACATTAAGGTTGTTGCTTAAATATTGACTCTCATTAATTGTAGCAAGAGATTGTGCATTTTAATAAGAAGAGAAACTTGATATTGACTTGAGAGAGCTTATCAAGTATTTGTGGACCTTAGATTAACACATATATGTATGGAAATACTAAGAGAGAGGAAATTAATTCAGTATTATAAAATGCAAAATGGGGAAGAAGAATCCTAGGCTTTTATTAAATCTTTGAAATCAAAAAATCATTTACTTTTATAAATTTTTAGTTCTAGAAATAGTCTTTAGAAATTTTCATTTATCATCGAAATTTTTGTTTTAGCTCAATTAAATTGAATTCGCTAAGCCTATTGTTTGATCAATTTGTTATACTAATCCTCGTGGGAACGATATTCTACTTATCACTTTATTACTTGCATGACTCGTACACTTGCGAGGCGAACAACTTTCAAGAAGGAAGTTTGTTGAAAAGAAACTATTTTAGCTACCTAAACAATTCTATGAGATAAATAATATACCTTAAAATATCCTTTGAACTCTTCTTTTTCTTCTCCTCTCTTTCTTTCCTCACTCCTGCACACACACTCCTCTCTATCTCTCTAGAGAGATAGAGAGAGATGGGGTGCGATTATGACACCCCATCCTTTGTCAATTGGGTGGGCAACACATTCTCAATATATATAGTTTTATTTTATTAATTATTATTATTATAAGCAGTGCGGTAATAATTGAGTTTGGTAAGAAGTAACCACTTTCCTCTTGTTGTGCATGCTTAAATGATGTTTGTGAATGATTTTTATTTATATAAAATTATGAAACTATGTTGATAATGCAATTGTCTTGTGAGATTTATTTTTAGGGAGAAGTTATTAGTGATATTATATTATATGAATTTGTGTGGAATTATGATATTTGAAATATTCTATTGATAGCTTGTGAATTTATAATAGTATATGATAATCCATTGTTATTGTATCTCTTGAGTATTTACATGAGAGGGGTTGGTGGAAGTGGATTTGATGGGTATTCAAAGGGAAATAAAGGGGATGAAATCTTGTACAAAAAGAGGAAATAAGGTGGTGTGCTTCTAGATGCACACTAGTTAGTCATTTGATCCATTTGTGTTTACTATGGTCTTAACACCCCTCTATTAAATTATAGGGGGAACCCTAGTCAGATCTTATTATGGCCTGTCCATATCATTTGATTGATGAGCTTGAGTTGAACTACTAGCTATATGGAATAGTACTAGTTCATAGATTCAATCAAAGAAAATAAGGGAGGATCGAGAACAAATTTTTGTGTACTTATGTGTTAAATATGAAAAATGAGATAATGATATATTGATATATACACACATATATGTCATCGCCATGTGACATTTTTATTAGCGCTATGATTTTATAGTATCTCACTTGACATCTAACAAGCAATTACTCGTATGCCCGATGAGATAAATTGATGGTTACTATTTTTCAAATGATAACTCTCGTGCGGATCTATTAGGAAAAACTTTGGAAGCTCAAGTTACTTTTGCTAAAATAATGCTTATATCTTTTTAGTTTATGTTGAATTACGGTGTATTATCATATTAGGACTCATTTTGCGTACTCTAATTTATTTTGACTATTTTGATAATGATAAATGGTTTGATCAAGCCCTTAATTAATTATTATTTTATAAAAAACTGGAGGAATTACATAATGTAGTCTGGTGTGCTATAGTGAGGTCATCCTTTTGCTAGGTTTTTATTTCTCTCCTTTTACATTTTTCCTTTAGTAAATGTTCAAACTGCTCCATTAAAAATTTATGTTTATTCTTTTTTCTTAAGATTATTATATTTTAACTCATAATGCAGTAGCTAGGAGACAAAAAGTCATATCGGCAGCATATCTAGTACTGTGTGCATTTAAATAAATTTAAAGTGAAATACAATAAATAAGGTTAAAGTATCTGGTGCAACTATAAAATCAATAAAGACGCCCCACATGGTTCATGCATATGTTTAGAAAAATATTCAAATAAAAAAAGTAATAAGTAGGCTCGTTAATTACATCACTAAAAAACCTTGGGTCTAAGGAGAGCGATGCTTCTCCCACAATTCTTTATTGTTTATTGTTTATAATTAGGGACATGAGCTGCAGAAAGCGCATGCGAGAAGCATATTCCTTTTTAAATTAAATCAGATCAAGGCAATTATAATTTTTTTTTTAAAAAAAATCATCAGATCCGATTGAAAAAATATAATTTTTTTTTTTAAAAAACAAATAAGAATCGTCAAATCATATCTGAACTGTCTAAATCTAATTAGCTCCCTCTGCTAAGCACTTTGATTAGTTAGGTAAACCAATCCATTTAAGATACGGGTGCGGTTACGTTGTGGTTGCTGCTATCACAAGTGTTGCAGACTTTATAATTCAGGTTGTGGTCACTGCAACCTTCATATTTTTTAAGTGACACAAAATATCAAAAATTATTTAATTATTATAAGTTTCATAGTTCTACAATTAATTTTAAAAACAACACTAAAACATTTATATTTAAGTGTTTTACCAATGCAATTTGAAGTTTAAATATTTAAAAAATTACTTTTCTATATATAATCCATAATAAATATTTGAATCTAATGCCTATTCATATATATTAATTCAATAAAAAAATTTATTTAAATAATAGGTACCCACTTTATATCTAATATATATATCCCGCCAGAGAGTCGAGGAGCACGATGCGGATGGCAAGAAAAAGAAAAGGAAAACAAAAAAGCTCTCAAAACCAATTTCAAAAAACCAATTTATTATAAGAGTAGCCACCGATATATATTTTTAAAAGAGAACTTTGGAAAACTATTTTCAAACAAAAAGAAAAGAACAAGTGGACTGCGTAACTAGATATGGGTTTGAGTGTGGGGAAGGTGTTAGACACTACAACACTGGTCTCCAGAGATTGTTACCCTAAACTAGTCAAGTGAAATTAATGTAGCATAACCTTAGTCTTGTTTTGAATACCCTCATTGAAACACGAGAAAATGGAAAAAGAAAACATAACATAAATAATGAAAATAAAATATGAACAAGAAAATAAAAAATACATATTTACAAAGGGTGGACTTGATGTAAGATGAAAGCCTAAAACCTACCTACGTAGCTTGCTATTGCAATCAAGGTCCATGTAGCTTGATATAAAAATGTGTGGCAATTAGTGGGTGTCTTTTAAATTTTTTGAAATGAGCGAGACAGAGGAAATTTGTTTGATTTTCTTAAACAAAACGAATGGAGATTTGGTTGGCGTGTTTCAAATTTACAAAATCAATAAAGACATGTAAAATTGTCCAGCTTAACGTTATTTGTTAAATATGTTGAGATGTTTGCAAGTTGTGTTAGGTTTTTTAAAATTCAAATTCAAAACCTTACCCCATATCCTGATCATATCTCAATTATGGCTTCCCTGACATTTCTATACTTATAATGTAGACACAGAAATGGCCTCGTGACAATCATGGTCAATTAATTTATTGCAAATTTATTATTCTATTGCAAGTTGGTGGCCCTTTGAGATCTACTTTGCTTTTACTAGCTTATATGCAAGTAATCGATTTGATAAAACCAAGAACAAGTCTTGTCCAACTGACGGTTTTATATTCATTGTATTACTCAGTCATTGTTCAAATTCTATGATTCTACATTAATCTTATAATTAAATATAATATACTTACTTGATGTACACTAAGAAATTATTATCTCTTCTCTTTAATATAAGATTTTTCTTAAAAACTATTTTAGGTAGATTAAAAATTAGTAAACAAAATTTTCTTATTGTTTGTTGCTTAACACACCTACCAATTAATTTTTGAAGGTATCGGATTATAAGATTGTCCTATCTTCTTGGAATCATCCAATTGGCTGGACCAATATTTTCTCAAGGGTTACGCACTCATCTCACATGGATATCAAATATAAAACACAACTAATTGTTTTAAGCTGAAAAAGGAATGGAATAAAAGTATAAAATCAATAGTACATCTAGTCTTTAATATAAGACCTAGTTGATTTTTTTGGGGTTAAGTACCAATTTTGCCTCGAAAGTACGCGCTCAGGAACAATTTTGCCATGAAAGTTTTCGGCGTAGCAATGTTGCCCTGAAAGTATCAAAACGTAGCAATATTGTCCCTCCATTAAAAACCCTAACGGTTAACTAACGGTCAACGTTAGGGTTTTTAACGGAAGGGCAACATTGCTATTTTTTAATACTTCAGGAGCAACATTGTTACATTATAGCGTAGCAATGTTACCGCTAAAGTACGCGCCCAGGAACAATTTTGCCCCTCCGTTAAAAACCCTAACGGTCAACTAACGGTCAACGTTAGAGTTTTTAACGGAGGGGCAACATTGCTTTGGGGCGCGTACTTCCGGGGCAACATTGTTATGCCGAAAACTTTCAGGACAAAATTGCTTTTGGGCGTGTACTTTTAAGGCAAAATTGGTACTTAACCCATTTTTTTTAAAGAAATTTTTTTAAAAAAACAACTAAACAAATTATTTTAGAGTATTTATGTTTATTTTTTGATCATATAAAACTAGCAGGACAGCGAGAGCCACGATGACCACCACCACCACGAGGCTCATGACCAGTACAAAAAAACAAATCAGATCTGATTTAAGAAAATATGTATAAAATTTTAAATCAAACAAATCATGTTGATTCAAGAAAAAAAACTCTTAAAACAACAAATCAGACCTATTTGAAAAATATATAAACTTTAAATTAAACAAATTAGATCTAGGGTGACGGTGAGATGGTTGGCGAGCTGTGGGAAGAAATCTAGGGTGGCAGGTGGTTTCTAAAAACCTGAATGGAGAATTCCTCACAAGGTGGGCTTTATTGTTTATAATTGGAAACATGAATGTGATCCTTGAATTAATTCTTTAACGTGAAAGGGAATTAATGAATGGACTCACTTTTCAACACAAAGTTCATTTAAGGGGCTGCAGAAAGCACATGCTATAGAATCACATACATGTGCTTCTGGAAAAGCATTACAACCATACCATCCTGCTGTCTCTTCCTTGTTCCTTCACAACATTTGTGTGTGTAATAATCTTTCACCAAAATCATCCGGACCAGTGGTGAATTTTCGGTGTCCACAATCTAGATGCGTGATTGGGACGATCAAGACAATTACAAATCAGATTTGAACAGTCCAGATCTGATTAGCTCTCTGGCTGGCTAAGCACTTTATATATAGTGAAACAGGTCATTTTAGAATGCCAGCGTGGTTAAGTTGCGGTTTCTGCTATTGCTAGTGTTGTAGACACTATAATGTGGGTTGTGTTCACTGACCGTCATATTTTTTAAGTAACACAAAATATCAAAAATTATATCATTCTTATAAGTTTCCTAGTCCTACAATTAATTTAACAAAAACATACTGAAAAAAAAAATCATATTTAAGTGTATTACCTATACAAATTTGAAGTTTGAATAATTAATAAAATTATTTTTCTACATATAATTCATATAAATTCTATAAACATTTTATATAAATAATGGGTACCCACTTTGTATCTAATATAACGTTGCTGCTGGTGCAAAAAATAAAAAATAAATAAATAACGTTGCTGATGCCACAAAAAGAAAGGGACTTGCCTGATCTCATTTTCTTTTACCATCTGCTCTCATCTTTTACCCCCTTCATGATCATTAGATCAAGATCTAATGGTCCACATTTAATATTTTTTTCCCATACTTTTCTCCATTCCCTTCCCATTCTTCTCTAACAAATAAGCTTTCAAAAGGAATTCCAGAAACCAATTTATTTTAGGAGTCACCACTAATTTTTTTTTAAAAAAAAACTTTGGAAAACTATTTTAAAACAAAAAGAAATGAAAAGGTGGTCTGCGTAACTATATATGGGTTGAAGAGTTTGTCTGAGAGTGGAAAAGGTGTTAGACACTCTATAATACCCGTCTATAGGGATAGTTACCCTAAACTAGCTAGTCAAGTGAAATCAATGTAATATGATCTTAGTCTTATTCTGAATACCATTGTTGAAACATGGGAAAAATGAAAGAGAAAACATTACATATATAATGAGAAGAAAATAATTACAAAAAAATAAATAGATATTTATAAAGGGTGGGCTTGACCTGAATTGAAAACATAGCAAGAGTTTACGTACTTAGAAATAAGAATCAAAGTTCACATAGTTCGACATATAATTATATGACAATTAGTTGTCTTTATTTTTTATTTTAAATGAGCAAGACAGTGGAAATTGGTTTGATTTTCGTAAACAAAACGAATTGAGATTTGGTTGGCGTGTTTTAAATTTACAAAATCAATAAGGACATGAGCATAAGCTCCAAAATTTTCCAGCTTAACTCGTCAATTATATTGTTAAATATGTTGAGTTATTTTCAAGCTATGTGTTAGGTATTTCAAAAATCAAATCAAAAACCTGACCATATATATATATATATATATATATATATATATATATATATATATATATAAAATGTCTGAAACAATTTCCAAAGTAGGTATGTCAAAGGGCCACCAATTTGCAATAGAATAATCAATTTGCAATAAATTAATTGACATTATTGTCACCAGGCCATTTCTGTATCTATACTATAAGAAAAGAAATGTATGATAAGCCATAATTGAGATCAATATATGTATATATATATATATATATATATATAGACATTATTATGTAAGCCATCATTAACACTCCTTTCTGATTATACATATATTTTACTGCCAATTAATGATGGAACGTAACTATGGTAACATTTGAAAAGATTGTAGACAATGTTTGGATTAACGATGGAACACATGACCTTTTTTTTTTTAAAGGGTTAAAGTGTAAAAATATACATAATTTTTTCCCTCAAGAGTGCCCAGTACCATAACCTTTTTTTTGATGCAAAAGTACCCATGACGTTACGTTTTGGGTGCAAAAATACCACGAGCGATTAGTTAACAGACGTTGACCTTTAACTTGGACGGAAATGAACAGTAACTCAGGTGAAATTACCATTTTGCCCTTAGTTTTAAGCTAAAATTACCATTTTGCTCTTAGTTTAATTTTTTTTAAGAAAAAAAAAACTAAAATAAACCCTCTTCCACTGGTGGGCCCCACAACGGCCACACCACCGCTGGCGTCCGCCCTCCCCACCATTTTAAACATCGACAAAAGGTAAAAAGCCACTTTTGGCTGACGTTGTGTATGCTCCAAATACGTGATCCCAAAAGTGAATGTTGAGCTAACATCCAAATCACAGTTTTCAGAAGTCTTCTTTTATAAGTTGAGACAAAACTTTTCTTATATATTTATCTCATAAATTATAAAAGGTATTATAAAAAGCTAATCCAAACATACACAAAAGTTTTATTCCATAATTTGAGTAAAGAAAACGTACATAGACAGCGCAATACTTGCCTTATTGACACACACGTACTCCTTCATAACAACGGTTTGAAAAACTCGAGCGGTAAATGATTTACAAACTTGATCTAATAGTACTTGTAATTTTTTTAATAGAACCTGCTGTAAGAAATCCTACCGCAGGCGTGACAGCATCCATAAACTCAGAGTCTCTTGCCAGGGCCTCCATTATCTCGTAAGGAAGGTTAACTTCAGCATAAATGTCACCATCCTCTGGTCCTGCAAACACAGTGATGGTCCCATGCGATTTGTCGCCGGGGCCGCTCCGGACCATCAGCGGCTTTCCCCATCCAAAGTCAATCCCAAACACGTTAAACGTGGGCGAACCACCCATATCCACAGCTTCCCCAAACATCTCACTGATCGTAAGTATCCTACGGTCTTCCAACCAAGACTTCAAGTGGCTCACGATAGTCTCTTCTGTATACAATGCAACCACCTTGTTCATCTCCAAAGCAGCTTTACCAAGCCCCTCCTGCCGTAATAGTTCCCCTGCGGTCATGCTCACGGTACCATCGTCCAGTGCATTTCCAAAATAGTTATCACCCAACGGCGGATTCATCCTCGGCCTAATATCTACCACCAACTTGAAGTTGACCTCTTCTTTGGGGTCAATACCTTGGTTCCGAATTATAGCCCTCCAAAGATGTGCCATAAGTACTTGCAGAGAAGATACTTTCTGATTCGAACCTACCGTTGTGCTAGCTTTTGCTTTTAGTTCCACTATTTTTGCCTTTGAGAAATGAAATACCCGCTCTGGCAAAACTGATGAGTTGAGCTTCTCCTTCTCATGATCACTCTCCTTCGGAAAACGAATGCGCATAGGGCGCTCAATACCATTGAGAAACCAACGTTCGAGAGTGGGAGGCTTGGACAACAGACCGCCACCGCGTGCGATTTCAGACCAGCAAGTGAGGAAATGAAAAAGTGACTTGCCGTCGGCGAGGGCGTGGTTGACGGTGAAGCCCATGAAAAAGCCATCTACGAGTTCCGTGACTTGCACGGTAAACAGTGGCTTATGAGTGCCTTGGTAATTTTTAGCCTCAGCGAGCGGAAAAAAGGACCTGACAAGGGGAGGAAGGTACACGGGTAGAAGGATGTCTGAGATGGTCCAGTTTTCTGCTAGGGCATGGATAAATAGTGCTCCGGTGTTGTTGCAGTGAATGAAAACGGAGGAGGTGCCGTCGTCGTACTCAACGACGGCAAGACGACCAGCAAGTTGTGGGAAGAAATCTAGGGTGAAAGAAAGAGAGGCCTTCAGGTGTTGGATCACTGTGTCTTTGTTAGCTTTAGGGTAGTGGTAAAGAAAGCCTACCTGGATGAGATCCAATAGGAGGACTTGAAGATCCCATGGACCTAACTCGATCTTCCGAGTTGAATCGCTGTTTTGAGACGCTAAGTGTATATTGCTCGTAGAGATGACTCGGATCGAGCTTGCCATGGCAACAATTAATGTTATGCCTATAATGCTATACCTTTACTTGCATGGGATGTATTAGGATGATGGCTATATATAAGCCTGCTTTATAAGGTGTGTCAGGAAGACAGGAAATATATGAGGTGCGATCAATGCAACAATCATTATAGTGAGAAGAAAGTATATTAAAATGAGCGTAGTATTTTTAGAATTTACTTTTTATGCATTATTAGCATCGTCAACTAGTATCCTTTTCATGTCACTCTCTCTCATATAGCACATGTTTCTGATAAATATATATTTTATAATTAAATAACTATATATTCTGAAATATATTGGATTGAATTTATTAATATTTTACACTTATTTAATTATCTTTTATATAATTTTCTATCATTTAATTAAATATATGATGAGAGGATATTTCGATACAAAATCTAAACATATCCTACTTTATTTTACAGGGAATATTATGAGATCAAAATGAGGAAAATATCAAAGAGAAATCATAGAAGAAGATTCGCGGATGCATGGGAAAAACTGAATGAAGATGTGAGCTAGATGCAATAAAATAATATCTAGATATAATATTAAGGGTTAAGGTGCAAAAATACACATGAGCTTTTTCCTCAGGAGCACTCAGCACCACGTGCTTTTTTTTGGAGCAAAAATATACACGTAGTTACTATTTTAGAGCAAAAGTCACATCTTACCGTTAAGTCACTGTTCACCGTGATGAGATAGAAATAGATGGAGTAAACAGTAACTTAATGACAGTGATAGTGAATGACTTAACGGTGAGATATAACTTTTTCTCCAAAATGATAACCACATATGTATTTTTGTTCTAAAAAAAAGTACGTGGTGTTGGACGCTCCTGATGAAAATGGTCATATATATTTTTGCACCTTAACCTTAATATTAATATATCAAAAGAGCATCGGGAAAGGATTGGCGGCCCTTGAAAGGAAACAAGTCTCACAGCATCATCGTATAAATCAATTGAGATTTGGAAAATAACACAGCATCATCAGATAAATCAATTGAGATTTGTAAAATAAAGAATCAGAGATCAAGGCGCAAGCAGGCTATATATAATATAGAGGTGAGACGCACGGGACGTACGAAGTCTGGACGGCCAAGAAAAATTCAAGAAGCAGAGGCAGCCGAGACCAGGAGAGGTAGGAGCGATTTCGACTGGCAGGAAAAAAGAACCAGAGCGTAGAAATCACAGTTTTCACGTGGGATCACAGGAGACTAGAGGAAACTCCAACAGTCTTGATTTCTCCTCTCTTTCCAGCTTTATTCTTTCAATCTGCATTCCGATGTTTATTTCATGGATTTTGATTTAGCCATGTGTGGCTAATTTGTTTGCAATCTAGAGGAGCTATGAGCTTATTGATGGATTAAACTTATTTTCATTGTTTAGTTAATTATAATTAATATTGATTTTGGTTACTTAATCTTATTTAGTTTTATCTATTTAGTGATTGGTCATCATTAAATATGAAATTAAGTATTAGGATTTACTTTGACGAAGAGGATTTTAATTAAGCTTTGAGATTAAGTAATATGAGATAAGATTATGATTTAATTTGCGATCAAGAAAGATATATATTTAATAGCCCTATATAATTGTTGAAGAACCAAGACTTAAAATAGACGTTGTATGTTAATGGTCCGTCAAATGTAAAGGGTACGTGGTTAGGCACAGTGTTAAAATCTCTAAGTGATGACACCATACAATAGTCTATATGTTGTGGTTTTAGAGCTACTAATAATAAGGCACAGTACAAAGTTTTGATTACATACAAGTTTGCATCTAGCGAAAGAACTTAGGGTCAAAAGACTGGAAGTCAAGTGCAGCTCATAGCTAATCTCAAAGCAACTAGATGGTGCGTACATGATAAAAAAACTACAATGTAGACCTACCACAAGCTAGTAGCCTTGTTGGCTAAAAGTTTCCGGGAGTTCCAAATAACTCTGGTTGGTAGGGATGGCAACCAAGAAGCTGACACATTTGCCAATTTGGGATCCTTCATTCAAACTGACCAAACAACGTTAGTACTAGTGGTTCACCTACAATTTTTGACGATCCACCTAAGTTTAGGTATGGTATAGTAAAATAATTTAATATGGAATTGGAGATCCCCTATTCTATAATACTTGCAAGACGATGCCCTCCCAAAAGATAGGAATAAGGCTCATAGGGTGAAGTTTGGAGCTGCCTAATTCTGTATTCTAGATGACAAACTATACAAATGGGCATATGCAAGACTACTCATGAGGTGTGTCTGACCACAAGGGCCAATTACATCCTAAGCGAAATTCGCAAAGGGGAGTGTGAAGACCATACAGGGAGCAGGAGCTTGGTATACAAGATGCTCATATATGATATTAGCCCACCTTGTAGAGAGATGTTGTTACCTTAGTCAAGAAGTGTGATAGATATCAATGGTATTATCCTTTGATTGTATGAAATTTTACTTTTCATCCCTCAACTTTTATTTATGATTGTTACTTTAAAATATCAAATTATTGTTAGAGAACACTCTTAGAGTGAAAGTTTCTCAGAACAAAGATTGCTTTAAGCATCATCAATCTATTGAGTATCTTAGAGCAATAGAATGAATTATAGTGTTTGTGGAAAACCAAATGCGTTACCATCACTCATTTTGCTAAAAAACCAAATGTGCCAACAAAATGACTAAATGGAAAATTCCAATTGCAGCTTGCTAAACCCTAAACCCTATCAACATTAAAATATTAATTCTGAATAAATCTCACCCTCTCATATTGAATTATATATGCTCTTAGTGTTGTCTAGGTATATATATATATATCATGTAACCTCATGTTATGATATTAGTGGCATAGTGTCAGAATTAGTCTGAGTGACTATAGGTCGTCCCTTAAAGACTCAGTCAAACTAGTGATTAGGTGTTAAATTTCATTTTCTTTTTTTCCATTTAAGTTGAATAAATCTGCATTGTTTTCAATATGAGTGAAAAAAAAATTAATAACAACAAGAAACTAATAACAACAAAGACTTCGCACAATGAGCAAATTTCAATATCAAGAAGTACAACCCAAAGTCACTAAATCCATTGTCTGTTTCTTAGATTTTGTCCACTTAAATTAAGTTTAACTTAATTTAGATCAATTAATCTATAATATTAATGTCTATAAATGTCTGTTGGTTCATTTATATACCTACCTCAATTAAGTATACAATGTCTCACACTACTAAATAATTAAGATGCACTTTAGATCATACTCCTCTAATTTGATTATACGGAGCTTCTAAATATATGTCTATCTTAGACACAAATTAGATTAAAACCTAATTCCACATTATTTAATCTCAAGGTCAATTTAAGATTCCCTTCGTTAGGTTCAACCCTAAATCCCCAAAACATGCTCAATGGTCACTACAAAAAAAAAAGTCTAAATGTCGTTGCTGAAGGGTTTTCAGCGGCGACAAATTGTCGCCACTGATACGACTGTCGCTGATACTTTTGGTGGCGACATTTTTATGTCGCCGCTGAAAGTAGACAATCAGAGGCGACATTTTGTCGCCACTAAAAATAGGTATTAGCGGCGACATTTTGTCACTACTAAAAATAGGTATCAGTGGCAACTTTTGTCGCGATTGAAACATGTATCAGTGGCGACTTTGTGTGTCGTTGCTGAAACATGTATTAGTGGCGACAAAAGTTGCCACTAAAAGTGAATTTTTTTTTTAAAAAAATTAAATGTCAGGCAATTTCCTTTAAACATGTATTAGCGGCGAAACATGTATCAGTGGTGACAAAAGTTGCCACTGAAAGTCAAAATTTTAAAAAAAAAAATTAAATGTCATGCAATTTCCTTTTTCATCTCCAACATCATGTGTAATCAAATAATGCTAATAGTAAAGCCTAACGCAGATGTTAAGATCCAAAGTGCCAGTTTCATTGCCTACGCAATAACTCAATTCCTTGCACATAATTTACTAGAAAATGATACCTCTGAAGAGCAATCAGAATATATCAAAGATGGAATGGAAGTTCAAAATCAGGTAAGCAGAGGAGGTCAGCAGACAAAAACTAACAGACTTCTTATCGCAGCTGTCATTATCACTGTTTTAACATGTTTAAGGTAGGCTTAAATATTTCAAAAAACGGAGCACGCTCAAAAGAAAAAAAGAAGCTAAGTCATCGCATCTTTCAATCGAGTTTATGCTTTACAATTGTTAAGTTAAGAATACCCACAGCACAAACAAAACAGGTTAATAGGCCAAACTTTTAATTAAATCATACACGAAACTAGCTTCCCATGGCCTGTGTGTGCCCTCATAGCTAAGCATTCATGTGCTACACCGCAAATAACATACAGAGTAAAAGCAAATGTCAAAACAAGATGATATGTCCACAGTGCTAGCATTCCAATGGGATCAAAAATAAATCGTACTATTGTCATAATATCATAATCTCAGTTTTTTCTTTTTTAATAAATATTTCAAACGAAGATATACCTGCCCTTTAACATTCATTTCAAGAATGTTACTTTCAAAATGGTAATATCAGCCTTTAAAGCAATCAGAATGAAAGAAATTTTAGATATTGCTTTCAAGAAGCAACCAGAATAATATTGCCAGAGGATAGCGAAAAAATATTGCTTATTGCTAAACCTAGAGATAAGCATTACATTGCAGAATGAACATGCGCAGAATAAAATTAAGACTGTACTATCCCATTTGTACACACATAACTGTGAGGCAAAATCAATCTATAAAATATATTAGCATTTGATAGTGTTATGAAAAAGGATTCTATGGTGAAAATGGAACAGAAGATAAGAATTATTTATATCTTAAATGGTTCAGATCTAATAATAACTACAGAAACAGACCCAAAGAAAACAATCCAAATATGGCTGACTTGGGATGACAGAAGAGTCTATTTTGGTTTGTGTTTTACAATAACTACACAGCGCAAGTTTGAGGAGACATTTGCAATGTTCTTTGCAAACGTGATTTCGAAAATGCCCTTGGTCTCCTTCTCCTAACCCTTTCCTTTTTTTCTCACCATAGACTGAAAAGCTTCTGACAAAAATGTAGAACTTTAGGTGTTTTTGTTATGAGGTTCTCTCAATTGGATTATGATAATGAAAACATTCTTAAGAACGCGTTAGGGAAGCACATGTCTATTGAAGAATCTTAGATACACAGTCAATAAACTACATCATATTTTCATTAAATTAAGAAAAGTAAAGGATAATGGATGAGAAACACTAACAAAATTGTTAATGTTTGATCAATAATCGAGGCAGTGCTTAGTTGGAATGGTCTTTTTGGCAAATGATCCAAAAACATTGAAAGAAGTTAGTAACTAATTAACCTGTAATGAATTTAGTCGTTAATTTGCTATCTAGATCTAAAATGAGCAAATGATTAGTGTACCCTCACAATCCTGTTTGTTATTCACTCACTCATTTGCACACTCAAAAAGAAACATGCAGAAGCAGACCCAGAATAGTTCATAAAACAACTTAAAAGAATCAGACCAACCATAATGATCTAAAGTCACTTTCTCTAAGGCATTGATTCTGTTTAAAACCACGAGAATCAGGAAAAAATAGAATCAGTCCAGAACACATAATCCCAAACATACATCACCGCTCAAGTACAATCAAAACAATATGAATTTCGGTTCCTTGGAAAGAGAACAATATCCTAGAACAATACCTGAGGATCAATTCGTTTGTAAATAGGAGCCAAAACATTGAAAGTGGTGCATGACACACACGAGGGGTCCCTTTCTGCAACATCCGCCATTGATGAGAAACCGCTACTCTTAGTTCTCGAAGGATCTCCGTTACTGTCATCAGTAATCACAAGATGAGCAGGGTCCTTCGCTCTTCTCTAATTGAACCTGGATTTGGAACCTGCTACTACAACCTAAACTCCAATCCCAGAACAAATCAAAGAAATTAAAACGTATGTAAACCAAAACGCAGAAGATAGAGAGAGAGAGAGAGAATCACCTACCATTCTTAGAAATCTTGTAACACCCCAATTTTCAAAAGCGGAATAATTTTTTTTTTCATTTAAAATCATTTCAAATCATCAGAGTATAACATTTGAGCGGAAGAGTAACTGATATGTATATATTCAAAATGCCAACCGTAGTGTGTCTGGTTAGTTACAACAGCGGTACAGTAACCGAGTATTTCAAAAGTGATGTACAACAACAAAAGGAAGGCTTCCGCCGAAACGTCAAAAGGAAGTCTTCAACCGGGTCTTCTGTGCGGGCTACTTGCCACTATCCACGAACTTTGGTCCTCCCGACCCTGAAGCTATATGGAGAGCTGAGATCCAGCGCACCGGACCTCAGGTAACGGTTAACCTCATGTTTATATACACAATATACGGACGACATATATCACAACATCAACAATATATACAAACGATCTATCACAATCAATGCATATGTATCGCTCCCAGCATGCAACCATATCGCTCCCAGCATGCAACCATATCGCTCCCAGCATATAGACATATCGCTCCCAGCATTACAGATACCCTCTAACCTTCATATGCACTCCACAGTATAAACACTCTATACATACAACATACATACCACAAATATGCATATCATAAACATCAGAGTTAGTGTTATAGTACGCGAACGTACCTTCGTTGACGAGCGTTTAGTACGTTGACGGAAAACTGTACTTTTGACGGAAAACAGCTTAACGACAGCGAAATGACAGCGGAACAAGATTACTGATATCCTATAATGATAATATAACATTTATCAATATTTGATATCATAACAGGCATTTTAGGTACAAATTACCATTTTGCCCCTACCCTTACCAATCGGTGGAATTTCGCTAGAGTTTTACTACTTTAACTCTACTTCTCCAAGATTTTAACATATCTCTTCTTCCAACATATTTATGAAATAAATATCATATTTGTCCCTAAAACATGATATGTAAATCATACTTGAAAAAATAAAGATCTATCTAACATTCCTACTATAACTACCGAAAGAACTTAAGACTAAAGACTAGGGACTGAAGAACTTACCCGGCACTTTGCTATTTCCACAGACTCCTCCCTCTCTCTAAAATCTCTCTCTACAAAGCTCTAAGATTTGTGAAGAATGAAGAGAAAGGTGAAGGCTATTTATAGAAAAAGCGGATGGCATTTTGGTAGTTTCTTTGAACTTCGTCTGGTTAGTTTCTGACCGTTGGATCGCACTTCTTTGAGGTGGCACGATCCTGGCCTTACACCTCACTATGATGACCTCATCTTGAGTCATCAAAGTGATGTCATGCTTGCATCATCGTCTTGCT
Source organism: Acacia confusa (assembly GCA_037074495.1). Lineage (NCBI taxonomy): Eukaryota > Viridiplantae > Streptophyta > Magnoliopsida > Fabales > Fabaceae > Acacia > Acacia confusa. The sequence goes on along the minus strand of CM073506.1, from coordinate 3,177,363 downwards.
TTATGTGCCTTCATCTGATAAAGTTCCCTGTTCGGTGTCCTAATCGCGTAATCTTGGGAAATCTCAAAATTCTGGGGGCAAGGTCCTGAAGATCTTTTCTTTCTCTTTCAAGATGCTTGGGTTATCTAAATTTTTGATCTCATTAAGGATATTCTGTTGCCTACCGAACATTTTTGGACAACCGCTATCAGTTACGGAAATAAGGTTGGACAACTTATCTTCTGGATAAAAATCCACTAATTCATAATATACTTTGGTTTTTACCAACTTATCCTTGGATTTTAGTTTATGAATTATTTTCTATAGGTTTTCATTTCTACTATCTGTTTTAATTCCACAAAATATCTTCTTGGCCTTATCTCATGATCACTCTGTCGATTACAGAAATGACTTTGGAGATAGCCTACTTCAAGATAAAAATTCACTTGTCTATAATATACTCTGACTTTAGAAACCTAGTTCATGGTTTTCTAGGTAGGATTTTATTTCTATCCGTTCTCATTTATTCTATATAAAATATCACATTTATAATATTATTTAATTACTAAATATCTTAGATATTTTTTTCTTTACTTCACACACACACATGCACAACACTTAGGCGCACACACACTCACAACTCACACACACACATACTCACAACCTTTTTACACATCTTTTCCCGCTTTATTCATGTTTAAATAATCAGCAATTAATTACGTATTTAACCACTTACTAATTGTTGACAATTTTCTTAATTAGTAATAATTATTATCTCACAACTATTTTACTGACATTGGTAATTTACACACCATGCATAATATTAAAAATCATGGGGTCCAATATGGTCCCCCAATACTTTTTGATTTTTCTCCTTTAATTTTTTCAAGGTAATAATTTAATAAATTACCTAAATTAGGGACAATATTCTTCCCTATTTCAAATAAATATTTATTTTCCTCTTTATAATATTTTCAAGGTATTTTATAACCCATAAATATCTCAGGGACCTATTTGCAAATTATCTAATGTTTTAGGGACCTTTTCGCACATTATCTAATCTCAGGAGAAATTGTCCTAATAATAAGATAAACTCAATACAAGGTGTTTGAGACCTCATATTCACCTATTTTCAATAGGTATATTTATTAATATAATATTCCAGGTAAATAATTATCCGGGTATTACAAATCTCACCACAGTTAATTAACAGTGACAGACTGATCGATGAAAACAATGTGCTAGAAGCGGAAATTTGAGCGATTGATAATGAGATCTGAAATTTGAGCGGAAATTTGAGCGATTGATAGGAATAGGGTTTCATATTAGTTCGAGACGAAGACGAGGGAGGACTCTAAATTCCAGAAAAATCCGCCAAAGTTTATTTCTCCTTGCGCCCAAATTGTTTCTTGTATCAACATTATATAAAAAAAGGAAAAAAAAAAGACTTTCGTTGGCGACATTTAGTCGCCACTCAAAGATACTTTCAGCGGCGACAATTTTAGTCACTGCTGAAAGTCTTACTTTCGGCGGCGACATTTCAATGTCGCCACTAAAAGCTTTACATTTCTTTTTTTTTTTAAAAAAAAAAGATCTTTCGGTGGCGACATAAAGTCGCTACTAAAACATACTTTTTGTGGCGACATTTGAGAGTCGCCGCTGAAAGTATGACTTTCTGCGGCGACAATTTTTGTCGCCACTGAAAGTCATACTTTCAGCAGCGACTTTTCAATGTCGCCATTGAAAGCTATACATTTATTTTTTTAAAAAAAATTCTTTTGGTGGCAACATTTGAGAGTTGCCACGGAAAGTGTGACTTTCTGCGGCTATAATTTTTCTCGCCACTGAAAGTCACACTTCCAACGGGAACTTTGCAATGTCGCCACTGAAAGCTATACATTTATTTTTAAAAAAAAAAAATATCTTTCGGTGGCGACATTTAAGAGTCGCCGCTGAAAGTATGACTTTCTGCGGCGACATTTTTTGTCACCACTGAAAGTCACACTTTTAGCGGCGACTTTTCAATGTCGCCGTCGAAACTGTGACTTTCAGTGGCGACAATTTTTGTCGCTGCTGAAAGTCACACTTTGGGCGGCAACATTAAAAGTCGCCGCCAAAAGTTGCCATTAAAACTCTTTTTTTTTTTGTAGTGGGTCGCTGGTCACTAAGAAAAAAATAAAAACAAAATTAAATAAACTGAAATAAAATTAAGCAAAATTAATTAATGGTAACAATCTCTAAGTTTCAAACAAGTTCATATTTCCTTAAAAAGAAAACTTAGCCCCACATGGTTAAAACGAAATCCTAAGAGCAAAATAATATTCAGATTTATATTCAAAGAAAAAAGGAAAAGCAAAGCAAAATGAAATTCTTCTCTGCTGTCACAGAACAACCGCGCAAGCTGTCAAGATCTTGATCCCCATTATTGTCTCCCCCTCTTTGTGCGTGGTGCTCTGTTTCTCGGGCTTTTTTCTGCATTGTGGTGTTTGCGTTGTCAATGTTCTGTGCTCCTCTTTTGTGCACATTACTGAATCCATTCAAATCTTCAGTTGCGGGTCCGCGGTCAATCTTTTCTAATCCAAGATATAATATCTCCTCTGTAATCTATCTTGCAATATAATATATATGTATTCTACTTAATTTATGCTGCCTCTTCCTCATGTCTTCAAATCTGACGCATGGATTCCTGGAAATGTGATCTATATCTATATATTATATCTTGCAATATAATATATGTATTGTTTAATAAATTATTTCCTTTTATTTGATGTTTTCTTTTCTGGTAGACCCCATGTTATGTCCTGCAAAATAAAAATAGGATATAAGCAGATTTTATATCAAAATATCCTTCTATCATATAATTAATTAAAGGATAGAAAAATATATAAAAGATAATTAAATAGGTATAACATATTAATAATCCAACTAATTATATCATAAAATATACACCTATTTAATTATAAAATATATACTTATTAAACTCCCCCACACCTAAATATTTGCTTGATCTCAAGCAAAAGAAATAGAATTCATTATTTGAACAAGAAGAACATTGCTTATGAAATTCCTAAACAAAGAGCAATATATCACCACACTTAGATCATATTATCAAATTTTATTCAAGTTAATGTCTTATAAGAGTGGGTCACTAAGCCAATAGTCTTAAACAATTGTAATAACCTCTTAACATCCAATGATCAAAAGATCGACAAGTGACAAGTACAACAATAAGATTAGTAGAAGAATATTACGCTACTTAACTCCTCTAGAAAAATTCGAATTTCCCCACTAAACCAAGCTTTTCATTTAATGTAATAAGGATTCTCAGGTAGAAAATAGCTTAAATTTCTTTTCTCCATTTTTTTTTCTTATCTTAAGCCATTGTAGGTCCCCTTTTTAGGTGACCCTACACATGGGTAATGCAGCACCGATTACTCGATTACTCAGTTACTCCAACAAGCACCTTAAGCAGCTTTTAGCCCAACTCATAACTTGGTGTAACTTTATCGTTTGATGTGAGTGTCAACATTGGTGATGAAGTACCCCCAGTTATTAAATAAGGTCTAGAGAAGTCATTGGAGTTGTGTTTCTTATTCTTTCTTTCTTTCTTTTTATTTTCCCCCAAAACAAAAGCTTTACTTAACCAGCAAAGGCCATCATCTCATTTCCTAAAGAAATTATGTAGCGAAATATTCATAAACTAATAATCTATAGATCATATTACAAACTAATGTCTATTCTCATTGTCTATCTCAAGATTGATACAAAAATTCAAGGCTTAGAGGCTTAATTGAAACATTCTTTTCTATTTTAGTTTTTGACTTGATAATATTCTCTAAGATTGGGAAGGCTCAAAACAAAGGTAAATCCTAAACAATGCAAGAATTTCAAATTAAAGAAAAAAAAAATCTTTTATTTCAATTGTATAGGGACAAGCACCAAAAAAAAAAAAATCATATCCTTCCCCCACATTTAAATCAAACATTGTCCTCAATGTTACAAAAATCAATGAAGAGGGAAAGGAACTAGTACTCCCCTCGTTTAGGTCACTAACTCTGATGTGGAGTTCTTCCTCTAGCACCATCCATGATGTTTCAAATTTTGAGGGAGGAGAGAGAGCACAAGCAAGACTTTACATCAATAAGAGGAGTGATCATCTTTAAACCTGAATAAAAATGAAAGAAAAAAAAAAGATGCAAGCAAAACCATTGGGTTGCTTCCCAAGAAGCGATTGGTTTATAGTTTTTGTTGTAAATATGGCTCAAGAAATTCAAAAATGGAGGCTTCAACAATGGTGGCTTCAACATTGGAGGCTTCAACAATGGTGGCTGTAAAATAAAGTCAAGAATGACGGCATGAAGGAAGCTTGCAAGAAGCTACATGAAGTGGTGGAAAGGCTATAAATAGAGCCTCTCCCCTTCTCTTCAGAACACATCAAAATCTCTTCTCTCTTCCTTCCTTCTATAATTTCTTGAGTGTTTTAGTGAGAAGTTCTCTTAATTTAAGAGAGGGATAAATTGTTCATTCCTTATAATTAAAGAGAGGTTGTAATTATTTAGAATTTCCCATAGTGAGATTTCCATAAAGAATATCTGTGTGTCATTTATTATTCTCAATTTCCTTTATTTGTTGTTATTGTTCTGTCCGGTGGGATCCTAAAATCCCAACAAGTGGTATCAGAGCCGAGGTTTCCTAAGTATGCTCTGTGGCTGCAGCTTAGACTGATCTGTCACATCAGAAATGGATTAGCCTTGGGAAATTGCTGAGGTGCTGTACGAAGGTACTATTCACGAAAGTACTATTTACAGATGTACTATTCACAAGGTACTATTCATGGAGGTACTATTCACCGAGGTACTGTTCATACGGAGGGTATCTTTCTGGAGCCAGAGTCCAAGTGAAACAATGGGAGCTACCCTGAAGCAGAAGCAATTCAAGCAGTTCGTGATAGAACCATGACGACAAAGATAGATATTGGCAAATTTGACGGAACGAAATTCCCGTTGTGGAAATTGAAGATGAAGGCATTATTGATCAAAGATAACTGCCTGGAGGCCATCAGTGCCCGGCCGAAGGAGTTCACAGATGATGAGAAATGGAAAAGAATTGATGAATTGGCCATTTCTGATCTACATCTGTCCCTTTCAGATGAAATATTATCAGGTGTAGAGGAAAAGAAATTAGCTAAGGAGATATGGGATCATCTCACAAAGCTATATGAAGCAAAGTCACTCCATAACAAAATATTTTTGAAGAGGAAGCTTTACACTCTTCGGATGTCTGAATCTACACCAGTAACAGAGCATATCAATACTCTGACCTCTCTATGTTCTCAACTGTCAACGTTGGGACATAGTGTTGACCCAAAGGAACGTGCTGAGATTCTACTCCAGAGTCTTCCAAATTCATATGATCAACTCATCATCAATATAACCAACAATATCCTCACGGATACTTTGGTCTTCGATGATATTGCAGCTCTGTTCTTGAAGAAGAAAGTCGACGCACAAACAAAGAAGACAGTATAGCAGGTTCGTGTCAAGTGGAGGCTTTATTGATGACGAGAGGAAGATCAAAAGAACGTGATTCCAGTGGGAGTCACAAGCAAGGAAGATCGAAATCAAAGAGTAAGAAGAGTTTCAAGTGCTATAATTGTGGCAAGAGAGGACACTTTAACAGTGAATGTCGATTCAGGAAGGGTGGAGACAAAACCTCTGAAGCATCAGATTCTCAAGGATGTGTAGCCGCTGTTGATGTCTTATGTAGCATAGCAGGAGCAATGTCTAAAGATAGATTGGAACTCACTGATGCTTGGATCATGGATTCAGGTGCAACATGGCATATGACTTCTCGTAGGGAGTGGTTTCATACTTATGAACCTATCTCTAAGGGGTTTGTGTACACATGTGAGAATCGGATCTTGGATGTTGCTGGAATTGGCACCATAAAGATAAAGATGCACGATGGAGTGATTCGCACAATTCAAAATATGCGGCATGTGAAAGGACTCAAGAAAAATCTATTGTGTTTAGGGCAATTTGATGACAATGGTTGTAAAGAGTGCATAGAAAAGGGCGTGATGAAACTTGTCAAATGAGCGCTTGTAGTAATGAAGGCTAAGAAAAATGATGCAAACTTGTACGTACTTATGGGAGAGACGCATCTGGAGGCAAAAGCATCCGTTGCATCAACAAGTTCTGAGGAAGATACAACACTAAGGTGGCATCGCAGATTAGGCCACATGTCAGAACAATGATTGAAGATTCTAGCCAAACGGAAACTTCTCCCTGGTGTCACAAAGGTATCTTTACCCTTTTGTGAGCATTGTGTTACCAGCAAGCAACATAGATTGAAGTTTACTACATCTAATTCTAGAAGTAAAAATATTCTGGAATTGATTCACTTTGATGTATGGCAAGCACCAGTTATGTCCCTGGGAGGAGCAAAGTATTTTGTATCCTTCATTGATGATTATTCCAGGAGATGTTGGATGTATCCAATCAAGAGGAAGGCAGATGTATTTTCAGTCTTTAAGTCATTCAAAGCGTAAGTAGAATTGGAAACAGAGAAGAAGATTAAGTGTCTCAGGACAGATAATGGTGGAGAATACACAGGTGATGAATTCAATGCCTTTTGTAACCAGGAAGGCATCAAAAGACAACTCACGGTGGCATACACTCCGGAACAAAATGGAGTGGCAGAGCGGATGAACAGAACTCTACTCGAAAGAACTAAAGCCATGTTGAGGACTGCAAGTATGACAAAGTCATTTTGAGCCGAAGCAGTCAAGACTGCCTATTATGTGATTAATTGTTCACCATCAACAACGATTGATCTGAAGACACCGATGGAAATGTGGACTGGTAAGCCAGTAGATTATTCTCACCTACACACATTTGAAAGTCCTGTGTTTGTAATGAACAACACCCAAGAAGTCACAAAACTGGATCCAAAATCCAGAAAATGTAGATTTTTCGGTTATACTGATGGAGTCAAGGGGTATTGACTGTGGGATCCTACTGCCCGCAGTGTCGTCATCAGCAGAGATGTAGTACTTGCAGAAGACAAGCTGCAAAAGGAAGATGTAAAAAGCACTTTAGCAAACAAATCAGATACTTTGACGATTCAGGTGGAGCAAGAATCTGAGCAACAAGTTTCTTCTGAAACAATACCAGAACACGAGGAGCAAGAACCAGTTGAGACTGAAATTTCAGAAGTTCGACGGTCAACTCGTGAAAAGAAATCACCAGCTTGGCAGTCTGATTATATTGTGGAGGGCAATGTTGCATACTGTCTTTTAACAGAAGATGGAGAACCATCAACATTCTGAGAAGCAACAACTAGCTCGGATGGATCACTGTGGATAACAGCAATGCAGGAAGAAATTGAAGCTCTTCATAAAAATAAGACTTGGGAGCTTGTGCCATTACCGCAAGGAAGAAAGCCCATTGGAAACAAATGGGTTTACAAGATCAAACGAAACAGTGATGATCAAGTAGAGCGGTATCGTGCAAGATTGGTAGTTAAAGGTTATGCTCAAAAAGAAGGGATAGACTTCACTAAGATATTTTCACCTATGGTTCGTCTGACTACTATTCGTATAGTAGTAGCTATGTGTGCAAAATTTGATTTACATCTAGAGCAGTTAGATGTTAAAACTGTGTTTCTTCATGGAGATCTTGAAGAGGAAATCTATATGCTCCAACCAAAAGGTTTTGAAGAACCAAATAAGGAGAACTTGGTTTGCAGGTTGAACAAATCTCTGTACGGTCTCAAACAGGCGCCGAGGTGTTGGTATAAGAGATTTGATTCCTTCATATTAAGCCTTGATTACAACAGACTCAATTCAGACCCTTGTGCTTATTTCAAGAGGTTTGGTAGTAATGATTTCATTATACTATTGTTGTATGTTGATGATATGTTGGTAGCAGGCCCCAATATAAATCTAATTCAAGAATTAAAGGCACAGTTGGCTAGGGAACTTGACATGAAGGATTTGGGACCAGCAAACAAGATTCTAGGGATGCAAATTCACCGAGACAGAAATAGCAGAAAGATTTGGCTATCTCAAAAGAATTATTTTCAGAAAATCTTGCGACGCTTCAACATGCAAGATTGTAAGCCAATGTCTACCCATCTTCCTGTTAATTTCAAGTTATCCTCAAGTATGAGTCCTAGTAGTGAAGAAGAGAGGAAGGAGATGTCTCGAGTACCGTATGCATCAACAGTTGGGAGTTTAATGTTTGCTATGATTTGTACAAGAACAGACATTGCACATGCAGTGGGAGTGGTTAGTCGATACATGGCAAATTATGGTCGAGAGCATTGGAAAGCTGTTAAGAGGATTTTGAGATACATCAAAGGAACCTCAAACGTTGCTCTATGTTATGGAGGATCTGATTTTGTTGCCAGAGGATATGTTGATTCTGATTTTGCAGGTGATCTTGAAAAAAGAAAATCTACCATAGGCTATGTGTTTACAATTGGAAAAGGAGCTGTTAGCTGGGTATCTAAACTACAGCCAGTTGTGGCACTATCTACAACAGAGGCTGAGTATATGGCAGCTACACAAGCTTATAAGGAAGCAATCTGGATGAGAAGATTCATGGAAGAACTCGAATACAAACAACAACATATGGTGTTGTATTGTGATAGTCAGAGTGCCTTGCACATTGCAAGGAATCCAGCATTTCATTCCAGAACGAAGCACATAGGAGTTCAATATCATTTTGTCCATGAAGTGGTAGAAGATGGAAGTGTGGACATGCAAAAGATTCACACAAAAAGAAACCTAACAGATGCATTAACAAAGGCAATCAACACTAATAAATTTGTGTGGTGCAGATCTTCATTTGGCCTGGAAGTGACATAGACAACAAGAAGACAGCAAGGATGGTGTGGAGATTGATTGGTTCTCAAATCATACTCCAAGTGGGAGATTGTTGTAAATATGGCTCAAGAAATTCAACAATGGAGGCTTCAACAATGGCGGCTTCAACATTGGAGGCTTCAACAATGGTGGCTGCAAAATAAAGTCAAGAATGACGGCATGAAGGACGCTTGCAAGAAGCTACATGAAGTGGTGGAGAGGCTATAAATAGAGCCTCTCCCCTTCTCTTCAGAACACATCTAAATCTCTTCTCTCTTCCTTCCTTCTATAATTTCTTGAGTGTTTTAGTAAGAAGTTCTCTTAATTTAAGAGAGGGATAAATTGTTCCTTCCTTATAATTAAAGAGAGGTTGTAATTATTTAGAATTTCCCATAGTGAGATTTCCATAAAGAATATTTGTGTATCATTTATTATTCTCAATTTCCTTTATTTGTTGTTATTATTCTGTCCGGTGGGATCCTAAAATCCCAATAGTTTTTAGCCCAACTATGTCAGAATGTCAAGGAGGTTGAGACAAGCAGTGCCAATGTTTCCCAGAAAAGGATGTAGAGGTCTTTGAAATTTGTTCACTGGGTGGCCTGAAAGTATTATCCACACTCCACTACTAGAAAATACTGAAAGGGTAATGGAATTTGTTAGGAAAAAAAATCTATCACCATTTGCAACGGGCTTTGCGATGAAAACAAATGTCCGTCACAAATTGTGACAGGAAAAAAAAATCCGTCGCAAATATGGATCATTTGTGACGGATTTTTGTAGTGGAATAGGAGATGATTTGAGACAAAATAAGAGGAATAAGAATTCCATCGCAAATTTGCAACGGTAATCAATAGTTCATTGCAAATGCAACAGAATTTTTATTCTGTCGCAAATGTGTTTTATCAACTTAAGGGGTGATTTAAGTAATAATCCTTGATATATAAAAAATCTATTTAAAATCGAATCATAATAAGGATGAGGTTACCAGAGTGGTAATCTTTTTAACTTAAGGTGTCAATAATTTATAATGTATCTCCTTGTGCACATTATTGAATCCATTCAAATCTTGAGTTGCAGGTCCACGATCAATCTTTTCTGATCCAAGATAATATCTCCTTTGTAATCTATCTTGCAGTATTACATATATATATATGCTATTTAATTTATGCTGCCTCTTCCTCGTGTCTTCAAGTCTGACGCATGGATTATTATATAGGAAATGTGATCTATATCTATATATTATATCTTGTAATATAATATATGTATTGTTTAATAAATTATTTCCTTTTATTTAATGTTTTCTTGCCTGCTTGACGACATGATATCTCCTTCAAAATAAAAATAGGATATGATGAGTAGATTTTATATCAATATATAATATAAAAGATATATAATTAAATAGGTATAAAATATTAATAAATCCAACTAATTATATAATAAAATATACACATACTTAATTATAAAATATATACCATTCTGGTCTTATTTATAAGTCTTTTTTCGGGTAATAAATGGGATTATGACAATTTTACCTATATTAATTGTATCAATGAAAATAGAGAGAGAAGAAAAAGTTGAAAAATACCCATTCATAAATAATTAAGGACAAAATTGAAAAATTACCCCATAATCATTGAGTTAACCCCTTCTTGATATGTATGATTTGGTCAAAATAACTTATAAATAGAATCTGAATAATATTTATCAATAATGTAGTCTGGTGTGCTATAGTATAAGGTGATCCGTTTGCCTAGGTTTTTTATTTCCCTCCTTTAGAAAATTTTCAAACTGCTCCATCAAAAATGTATGTTTATTCATTTTTCTTAAGATTATTATATTTTAACTCATAATGTAGTAGGAGACAAAAAGTCATATCAGTAGCATATTTAGTCGTCTTCATTTAAATAAATTTAAACAGAAATACAATAAATAAGGTTAAAGTATCTGGTGCAACTATAAAATATGCTCCAAAATTTGCCAGCTTAACGATAATTGTTAAATAAGATATCCCTCATGCCTCATGGCACATGTTTAGAAAATTATTCAAATAATAATAAAAAAAAATAAGTAGGCTCTTTAATTACATCACTAGATGAACCTTGGGTCTGAGGAGAGCGATGCTTCCACCACAATTCTTTATTGTTTATTGTTTATAATTAGAAACATGAGCTGCAGAAAGCGCATGCGAGGAGCATATTCCTTGTTAAATTAGATCAAGGCAATTTCATTTTTTTTTTAAAGAGAAAATCCGATATTGAAGAAAAATGTAAACTTAAAAAAAAAACAAATATGGATCGTCAAATCAGGCCTGGATAATCCAGATTTGATGAGCTTTCCCAGCAAAGCACTTTGCTTAGTAAGGAGACCAACCCTTTAAAGATGTAAGTGCGGTTGCTTTGTGGTCACTGCTCTTGCAAGTGTTGCATAATTTATAATTCAGGTTGTGATCACAGCAACCTTCATATTTTTTAAGTTGCACAAAATATCAAAAATTATATAATTGTTATACGTTTCATAGTTCTAATATAAATAATAGGTACCCACTTTGTATATAACATATGCCGTCAGAGAGTCGACGAGCACGAAGCGGATGGCAAGAAAAGACAAGGAAAACAAAAAAGCTCTCAAAAGTAATTTCAAAAAACTAATTTATCATATGAGTAACCACCGATATTTTTAAAAGAGAACTTTGGAAAACTATTTTGAAACAAAAAGAAAAGAACAAGTGGACTGCATAACTAGATATGTTAGGCACTACAACACCGGTCTGCAGGGATTGTTACCCTAAACTAGTCAAGTGAAATTAATGTAATATAACCTTAGTCTTGTTTTGAATGCCCTCATTGAAACACGAGAAAATATAAAAAGAAAACATAACGAAAATAACGAAAATAAAATATGTGCAAGAAAATAAAAAATACATATTTACAAAGGGTGGACTTGATGTGAGATGAAAGCCTAAAACCTAATTACCTTGCTATTGCAGTCAAGGTCCATGTAGTTTGACATAAAAATGTGTGGCAATTAGTGGGTGTTTTAATTTTTTTTGAAATGAGCAAGACAGAGGAAATTTGTTTGATTTTCGTAAACAGAACGAATTGAGATTTGGTTGGCGTGTTTTAAATTTACAAAATCAATAAAGACATGAGAGCATAAGCTCCAAAATTTGCCAGCGTAACGTCATTTGTTAAATATGTTGGGATGTGTTGCAAGTTGTGTTAGGTTTTTTAAAATTCAAATTTAAAACCTTACCCCATATCCTCATCATATCTCAACTATGGCTTCCCTAACATTTCTTTACTTAAAATATAGACACAGAAATGGCCTTGTGACAATCATGGTCAATTATTCTATTGCAAATTGGTAGCCCTTTGAGATCTATTCGGCTTTTACTAGCTTATATGTACGTAAACGATTTGCTAAAACCAAGAACAAGTCTTGTGCACCTGAAGGTTTTATATTCATTGTATTACTTAGTCATTTTTCAAATTCTATGATTCTTGTAATACCCGAAAAATATAATTATCTTAAATATTATATTTTCATAAATAATACCTATTTTAAATAGGTGAATATGGGGTCTCAAATTTTGGTGTTGTATTTATTTACATTTATAGGCAATTTTTTTCCATAGAATTTAAGAGCATAAGAATTAATTTAGCTTGTGATCATATAAAACACTATCTTAGGGATTTAAAGTTTGGATTTAACCAATTATTTCTAAATTATCACTATGGGGTGAAAATTCCTAATTAGTGAGGCATGAATAAATTACACAAATAATGGAAGAATTAAATTATATTAACCTTAAATCCTAAAATCTAAGTGGACCAATGAGAGAATTTCTTTCTTAAAAATGTGAGAACACTAAAACGTAATGGAATAATTAAATTGGGGGGGGGACGGATTCTTTAAAGGAATAAGGGAAAAATAATAAGTCAATTAAAGAAGTGTGTAGAAGAAGATTAAAACAACTTGGGGAGCAAGTTGTTTGTCTTAGAGAGCAAGTAATTGCTTAATTAGAAGAAATTAGATGAGAACCTATAGGAAATAAATCATAACTTGAAATCTTGAAACTAGGTGTTAAAGATAAGTACATATTTGAGATCAGTGAATTATAAGCTTCAACTTGGTTATTCCCAAAGTTATTTTCGGTTACTTTTAAGATTCATACCTAAGTGTTTTAGGAATTAAAAATCACTATAAATCTAATCATAAAATTAGGATTTCAAAAGTGAAATTGGATTTGAAATTAAAACACCAACTTTCACCTAACTAAATTAGCATTTGGAAGTATTTAGGGGATAAATAGAATTTCTTGGGGACAAAGCAAGGGAACTTATGGAAGAAGAAAGAGGGAGGACGGTTAGGGAGGAGGTGGAGGGGCAAAATATCATTTCCTCTTCACCAAGTAAAATCCAATGGATAAAATGCAAAGGGCAAAACTACAAAAATGTCATCCTCTTCCACTATAAATAGGGACCTTAGGCTTCACATTCTCCTCACTAATTCACTAAGCATCACCGAAAATATAGAGTGAGGGAGAGAGTGAGGAGCTTCAAGAAGTAAGAGTCAAGTGTTCTTCAAGAGGTAAGAGAGCTTTTAGTTTTTAAGTTTAAGTTCTTAGTTTATGAAGTAGAAATGCTAGAAAATGTTGTTTTAATCATCAATCTTCCAATTTTAGTTTGAATTTCATGTTTTTATGCTTCCCACTATCTTTATTTTGAAAATTTGATGAAGAAAAAGTTATAGCAAAAATTTTTGGAAGATTATGATCAAAATAGCGAAGCTCTGGCGAAATTTCATCGATTAGTGTTTTCTGGAGTCAGTAGCAAAAACGTTAGTATTTTATGAAAAAGATGATGTTCTAAAATTCTGAGAAAATTCATGGTGAAAGTAGACATCTAGGGCTTTCCAAATATATAAATTTTGTGTCATTTGAAGCTCTGTGCGAAAAGATAAAAATCTCAGAAGTTAAGCTATGTTTTCTGGGCGAAAATCTGGGCAGCGGTTTGAAATCTGGAAACTGGGAATTATCCATGAGTTCTGGGTAAATTCCAGTATTTTTCCTTGAAAATAGAGATCTCAAAGATTCCTGAAAATTTTACGGATCCTCATTTCAATTTTTCTGGAATTAGTTATGATTTTTCAAAGTTAGGCGAAATTCTACCCAGAAATTCTACACCAGCGTTTTTTCCGAAAATTATGTAGAAATAATTGGGAAAAAGTCTACTAAGGGTAAAACTGTCATTTATGGCCAAGGTGTCTCATGAAATGTTGTTTACGAATTAATTGAGACGATATTACCCTTATAGAACATCAGAGATTGTTTTTCTGATCAACAGAACGTACCGAAACTCAGGTACGGATGCGTACTGTAACCTTAACTCTGATGCTTATGATATGCTTATATATGATAGTTGTATTTATATGTTGAAACTCCGTTTTGAAAAATTGCTCTCTGAACATTGAATTGAATACGGGTTATGGTCTTGATAACACCGTTAAGTTTTCCTAGCGCTGAGGACACGATAGGCCATCGTGGCACTAGTTATGTGCAGACTGGGGTAACATACATATTGCAGTGACTGTGTTTTGTTATCGCCTTACATGTTATTATTTTGAAATCATGATTATGTTTTATATCTGTGATAACTGTCATATACTATTTACATGAGCATGAGGTTAACCGTTACCTGAGGTTCAATGGGTATTGAACCTCAGCCCCTGCCATAGCTTCAAGATCCCAGGGAGTCAGGATCGAGGACAAGGGTAAGAAGCTGGCGTGAGGACCCTGTGGAGACATTATATTTTTTTGGATATATATGCTTAGATGTGTTAGACACAGGAATGACTGTATAATTAGATATTCAGTTAGATACATTACATACAATGTTATTCAGTTACTCTTTGTTTATGAAAAATATTTTTAACTCTCTCAGCTTTGTATGGGAACGTTTATGAAAATGGGATGTTACAATTCTATTTTAATCTCATAATTATATATATGGTTAAGGTGCAAAAATACATATGAGCTTTTTCCTCAGGAGCGCCCAACACTACGTGCTTTTTTTTGGATCAAAAATACACACGTAGTTACCATTTTGGAGCAAAAGTCACATTTCGTCATTATGTTACTGTTCACCGCCGTTATATTACTGTTCACTTCATCTCTTTCTCTCTCATCACGGTGAATAATAACATAACGGTGGGATGTGACTTTTGCTCCAACATGATAACCACGTGTCTATTTTTGCTCCAAAAAAAACACGTGGTGCTAGGCGCTCTTAGGAAAAAACTTATATTTATTTTTACACCTTAACCCTTATATATAATATAGTTACTTGATGTGCACTAAGAAATTATTGTCTCTTATCTTTAATATAAGAATTTTTTTTAACTAATTTAGGTAGATAAAAAATTAGTAAACAAAGTTTTCTTCTCGTTTCTTGCTTAATACACCTACTAATTAATTTTTGAAGGGATCGGATTCTATGATTATCCTATCTTTGACTCCTCCGATTGGCTGGCCCTAGATTTTCTCAAGGGTTACACACTCATCCAACATGGATATAAAATACAAGCACACATACCGATTGTTTTTAAGCTCAAAACGGAATGGAATAGAAGTATAAAACTGATACTACCTCTCTGCAGTTGCGAGCTTAAAAAACTAATTAAAGTACTTTAAAGTATTTATGTTTGTTTTTTTTATATCAAACTAATTTATCTTATTTGTAAACTAAAATATAATCAAATGAAACAAAACATATTGATTAATTAACTATTTAACTTCCTTAATCTCTCCAAAAAAAAAAAATCAACTAAATCTTATATTAAAGATTGGAGGGAGTAGCTACTAGTAATTTGAACAAAGTATATGGTTTTCCAATGATGGGTATTATATATTGTAGATAACTGCATAAATTTCAAATTAAATTATAAACTTTTCCTATATATTATTATTATTAATTAACCATAACATGCACTTGTTAGGTGTTAATTGGAAAGACTGATAAATTATATGAAAAACTGTCTCTAAGTCTAATAAATTAATTGAAACAAAACACACTCCTTTCTGACTAAACATTTATTTTACTGCAAATTAATGATGGAACTACGGTAACATTTGAAAAGATTAGTGGCGAACGCATGACTAAATTCTTATTCCATTTGATTAAAGCAAACAGACATAGACGGTGCATTACGATTGCCTGATTGAAACAAAACATATTCAAACACAAGGAGGACTTGTAAATTAAAACTACATTAAAGGTGGATTTTTTAAAAGCTTTTGACAAACTGTCTTGGCCTTTTATTGCTGCATGGGAACGTGTTAAACACTTCACAACATCGGCCGGTGTCCATAGGGACAGTTAGCCTAAACTAGTCAAGTGAAATGAATGTAATATGACTTCAGTTTTATTTTGAATACCATCGTTGAAACATGAGAAAATGGAAACAGAAAACGTAACAGAAATAATGAAAATAAAATAAGTACAAGAAAATAAATAGATATTTAAAAAAGGGCGAATTTTACCTAAGATGAAATCCTAGAGCCTGCGTATTGAGCAATAAGAATCAAAGTCTATGTAGTTCGACATAAAAAATGTGTGGGAATTAGTGGGTGTCTTTTAATTTTATTTTTGAAATGAGCAGGACAGCGGAATTTGGTTTGATTTTCGTAAAAAAAAAAAAACGAATTAAGATTTGGTTGGTGTGTTTTAAATTTACAAAATGAATAAGGACGTGAGCATAAGCTTCGAAATTTGCCGGCTTAACACGTCAATTATATTGTTAAATATGATGAGTTATTTGCAAGCTAAGTGTTAGGTTTTTCAAAATTCAAATTAAAAACCTGATCACACACACACACACACACATATATATATTCTGATCATAATCTCAATTATGGCTTACCAAACATTTCTTTTCTTATAGTATAGATACAGAAATGGCCTGATGATAATCATGGTCAATTAATTTATTGCAAATTGATATTGTATTGGCTGCAGATCTATTATCTCAAGTCCGCTCTGCAGGCAAACGTAGAAGGAAATTGGCAGCATTAAAAGTGGATTTTCCAAAAGCTTTTGACAAACTCTCGGCCTTTTATTACTGCGGTAATGACAAAAATGTGTTTCCCTCAAAAACGTATATCCACGTACGGTGCAATATCAGACCCAATTCAATAGACAACTCACCTATGTGTCCATCCTTCTCGTTGTATATTTTGGCTGCAAATGTGCTATCATGCCTCATTTCATCCTAGAAGCTTCCAATTCGTGAAGGGGCATCAGAATTTGTAATGTTGCCAGACCAATCTCTCATTCATTGAATTCCATTTGACGCAATAGATAACATGAGCATAATGTCACGCACCATATTGAACGCCAGATATTTTGGTGCGGAAACACTTCAATGAAGCTTTTCTAGATAGTTCTTCATTGTTGTAGATAATTATAGAATTGTGTGGAGAATTCTAGAAGTGCTTATGTAAGCGCTTACATAGGCAATGTATAGATATTTATAAGGAAGGTTCTGGAGAACCAATTGTAACCGTAGGATGTTTTCAATTTAGACCGTTCACTGGGGAGTTGTTAGGCTATAAATAGAGAAGTCCTCTTCACTTGTAAACCATTGAAAGCAATACAAGTCACTTGCATTTCAGAGCTTCTCTCTCTAGAGTTCTCTTTCTCTCTCTAAAAGTTCTCTTCATCTTGCCTACTCGTGAGGGTTCGGCTGACTTAGCCAAGATCAAGACGGTTGATCAAGCTAAGGCCGGCACGGTCTTGGAAGTTCAAATCGAGGCCGTGACAATGTGGTATCAGAGATTTGGTTTGAGGCAGCTAGGTTTGAAGCTGTGAACGTGGTTCGTGATAACCATTCAGTAGGCAAGAATGTCGAGCACGACTGAGGACATTGTTATGGCTAGAGAAGAGAGGGGTAGGGAGGCTCAACCTCCTCACCAACCAAAGAAGGTTCAAGGTACGAGCAAGTCTCGTCAAGCCGCAGATGTTGCGACCTTGACAATCAAGGTGGAGGCTCTGGAAGAGGCCTTACAAGAGATTATTGCTAAGGTGGATAAGGTGGAAAGTGACTTCACGACACTTGAAAGCCACACCTTAGACCAACTAGACAATGTGAGGTCAGATCTGGATGCACACCTCAATGGCGAGGAGGAACGAGTTGAGTCCGTGAGGCGACTCGAAGCGAAGGTGATGGATGCCATCACAGCCATGTAGGAGCAATTTAACTCCCAACTTAACTCTCTTAAGACGTCTTTGGAGAGCCAAGCCAAGAGTCCGTTGGTAGTCGATACCAGCGGAGCAAGGGAGGTGAGACTGGACCTCCCTAAACCGAAGGAATTTAAAGGTGTCCGTGATGCCAAAGAGATTGAAAACTTCTTATGGCAAATGGAGCGTTATGCCGAGAGCATGAATTTGGCCAGTGGAGTGGACAAGGTACTCACTGCTTCCTTATTCCTTACTGATAATGCTATGTTTTGGTGGCGTAGGAAGCATGCCGATATGGAAAAGGGCCTTTGCACCATCACAACTTGGACAGACTTTAAGGAGTTTAAACGACAGTTTTGTCCCGAAAATGTGGTCTATGAGGCTCGAAGAAAGCTGAGAGAACTTAAACACAAGACCACGATTGCTGACTATGTGAGAGACTTCACTACTCTCATATTAGAAATCCCCAATCTGACCGGTGAAGAAAGCCTATTCTACTTCATAGACAATCTCCAAAATTGGGCTAAGAACGAGCTTCAACGGCGTGGTATAGCAAACGTGGACGAAGCCATTGCCATTGCTGAAAGGCTTACTGAGTATCAAAGGGGAGAGAAAGGTGAGTCATCCAAGCCTAAGTCTTCTAAACCTAATCAAGGAAAAGGTGGGGGAGACAAAGGCAAGGCGACCACTAAGGGAGGAGCCGGTAAATCCTTCCACAAGAACCAATATGAAGAAAAGAAGAAGGACAAGAATCACACAATAAGCTGCTTCGTGTGCAAAGGGCCACATCGCATGTCCAATTGTCCTAAACTTGGTACCTTGTCAGCCATTGTTGAAAGGCAAGGTACACCCGACGAGGAAGGGCCTGATTCACAAATGGAGTCCCTAAGACTCCTGAATGCTTTAAAGGCTAAACCAGTGCAACCTGCTCCAAGAAGCAATGGACTGATGTATGTGGAGGCAAAATTGAATGGGAAGCCTGTAAAGGTGATGGTGGATACCGGGGCAACCCATAATGTTATTACTCCAGAAGAGGCTAAGCGAGTTGGCCTCTCGGTTACTCAACCACGGGGAGGATGGTTGAAGACAGTGAATGCCCCTGCTAAACCCCTTAATGGCATAGCAAATGGAGTAGAGTTATGCCTTGGTACATGGAAGGGGACTGTGGATCTGTCAGTAGCCCCTATGGATGATTTTAATGTGGTATTTGGGATGGACTTTCTACGTAAAGCTAAAGCATTCCTCATGCCATGTTATGACTCAGTATGTATTATGGAAAGGGGGCTCGCTTGCACAGTACCTGCAACAAGTGATGAACGGGCTATTCATTTGTCAGCTATGCAAGTTGATAAGGGACTCAAGAAAGGGGAAGTCACCTATCTTGCAGCCTTGAAAGAGGTGAATTGTAATGAGGAGGATAGCGGGGATCTCCCTCCTGTAATCGAGAATGTCCTCAAGGAGAATGAGGATATCATGCCCCCAGAGCTCCCTAAAAGGTTGCCACCAAGACAGGAGGTGGACCATAAGATCGAGTTAGAACCAGGAGCACAACCGCCTGCCATGGCACCTTATCGTATGGCACCACCTGAGTTGGAAGAACTAAGGAAACAGCTGAAAGGATTGCTTGATGCTGGGCATATACGACCTTCCAAAGCACCATATAGGGCACCTGTCTTGTTCCAACGCAAGCACGATGGATCATTGCGACTTTGCATTGACTATCAGGCCCTCAATAAGGTAACCATCAAGAATAAGTATCCTATTCCTTTAATAGCAGATCTGTTTGACAGGTTGGGTAAGGCAAAGTACTTCTCCAAGTTAGATCTGAGGTCAGGGTACCATCAAATTCGCATTGCCGAAGGAGATGAACCCAAGACCGCTTGTGTGACAAGATACGGGTCCTTTTGAGTGGTTGGTGATGCCTTTCAGTCTAACCAACGCACAGGCGACATTTTGCACCTTGATGAACCAAATCTTTCATCCTTTCCTTGATCGATTCGTGGTGGTCTACCTGGATGACATAGTAATTTACAGTGACACCTTGGAAACCCATGTAGAACACCTAAAAGTTCTCTTCGTCTTGCCTACTCGTGAGGGTTCGGCTGACTTAGCCAGGATCAAGACAGTTGATCAAGCTAAGGCCGGCATGGTTTTGGAGTTCAAATCCGAGGCCGTGACAATAAGCTCCAAAATTTTCCAGATTAACGTTAATTGTTGAATATGTTGAGAGATAAAATATATTCAAACACAGGTCGGTATCAACTTCATGAACACATCGAGGACTTCTAAAACTACCAGGACACGAGAGCGACGACCACCACCACCACCACCATGACGCACATGACCAGTAGAAGAAGCAATTTCATCAGCAATATCAAGAGCTTCTTCAATACTTGCCTTATTGAAACAATATATTCAAACACCTACAAACATGATCTAACACTTGTCATTTTCTTAACTAAAAAAAACCCTACCGCAGGCATGACAGCATCCATAAATTCAGAGTCTCTTCCCAGGGCCTCCATGATCTCGTAAGGAAGATTAACTTCCGCATAAACGTCACCTTTCTCTGGTCCTGCAAACACAGTGATTGTCCCATTCGATTTGTCACCGGGGCCGCTCCGGACCGCCACCGGCTTCCCCCATCCCAAGTCAACTCCATACACATTAAACGTGGGCGAACCACCCATATCCACAGCTTCCCCAAACATCTCACTTATTGTAAGTAGCCTACGGTCTTCCAACCAAGACTTCAAGTGGCTCACTATCGTCTCTTCTGTAAATGAAGCAACCACCTTGTTCATCTCCGAAGCAGCCTTACCAAGTCCCTCTTGGTGTAGCAGTTCCCCTGCGGTCATCCTCACGGTACCATCATCAAGTGCGTTTCCAAAATAATGAGGAGGCAACGGTGGATTCAACCTCGGCCTAATATCTACCACCAACTTGAAGTTGACCTCTTCTTTTGGGTCAATTCCTTGGTTCCGAACTATAGCCCTCCAAAGATGTACCATAAGTCCTTGCAGAGAAGATATTTTATTATTCGAACTTAACGTGGCGTTAGCTTTTGCTTTCAGTTCTGCTATTTTTTCCTTTGAGAAATGAAACACCCTCTCTGGCGGCGGCGGAAGCGGTGATTTGAGCCTTTCCTTCTCCTTCTCATTGTCCTTCGGGAAACGAATGCGCATAGGGCGCTCAGTACCACCGGGAAACCAACGTTGGAGTGTGGGAGGCTTGGACAACAAGCCCACGCCGCATGCGTTTTCAGACCAGCAAGTTAAGAAATGCATAATCGACTTGCCGTTGTTGAAATTTTATAATTATTATCTGTACATTAATTTAAATTGATATACTTTATATTAATTTGAATTAATATTGGGTTTTATTAATTATAAAATTAATTAGTGGTCCACGTTCTGATGCACATTTTTCTCAACTGCCCATAACCACCCATGAATTTTGGCACGTAACGTTACACACGTTTTGATGGGAAAACGTGGGAATTAGTCGTGCTCTTTATCTATTAATTTACACGGTCCCCTAAGTCCACTCATACGACTGAATTACTCAAACACCATCTACAGAGAGTGAGAGTGAGGGCTTAGAAGGATTGTGGTCTTCTGCTTTCATTCTGAATCAATGGCGGGAGGTATTTCAGCATTTTTAATTTCTTTATTCCGCATAAGATCTAATTGTTTATTCGGTGACTAAGCATGATTAGATCATTCATTTTATCTAACATTTGGTATCAGAGCGTCTAATATGCCTCTGCCTTGATTCAAGTTTTCTCTTAGAAGAATATATGGTTTCAGTAATTGCTTATTGCCTGCAATTTACTTTAATTAATATTAAATTGCGCATTATGTTTTCCTTTGAATCATGTTCGGCAATTACAATGAGGAGTAGTTTCCATTTATGCATTTGGAATCTATGGTTCATTAGTTTGTGCTTAAACACTGATCATTGAGAAATCTGGATTTTGCTTTTAATTGTTTTGATCTGGGTTTCGTTTTTGCGATTGGTTGTTGAATCGGTTGATAAATTATCCCTGTATATTGCGTTTTTGCTGAACGTTCTCTGACTTTCGAACTGCCGTCTCGCGATTTATTTCAACTGGATCTGGAAATTTTTGGCTTATAATGTTCTAGATCTGGGTTCGATATATATACAATTGGTATATTAAATCTGGTTTTTCGTTTGCTATAATCATGAATTTCACCGTCAAAAAAAAAAAAAAAAAAAACGCCATCGGAAACCTGAAAGCTTTGATCGATGGATTTTGTTTGGTTTCGGTTTGAATCTGTCTATTACATGGTTATATGATTTGGGATCATGTTTTCTGTGATTTTCACCGCTGAAATCACCGTCCGTCGAGCTCTGTATCGCCTGAAAATGTCGCGGCAACGGCGAGGCTGGAACCGGGTCTCGATCGGGTCGTCTCGAGTTGGCGGGTCGGGCATTAGGGATCCGGCTGGGTGAAGAAGAAGGACCCATTCGCGCGAAACGACGTCGTTTAAGGGGCCTGGTGAAACGCAGCGTTTCATTAAAACAGAAGGGCCGACGCGTTTTGGGCTGGGGCGTCGTTTGGGCTTCACGATTGGGCCAGGCCGAGTCCGTTAACTTTTTCTGAAACAAAAAAAAAAAAAAGGGGGAAAAGAAAATCTTAAAGGCACGAAACGCGTTCAGGCAGTTCGAACCCAGGACCTCTTTGGCGCATAGACGCCTAAAGGCTGGCGCCTTGCCAGCTGAGCCACGCGCTCATGAGTGGCATATGGTTAACACTTTTATATTTATTTAATATTTTGTTTAATAAACAAAAATTTTGGAAAAGGTCATCAGTAGGGATTGAACCCAGGCCATCACAGCGAGCGGTCAAGGCCTTAATTTGAGGCCTCAGACCATCAGGCTGAGATGTCACTTGGTGATTTGGATGGATTTAATTTATATCCATAGAGTTATTTTTTTTTGGATTTAAATTTGAAAATTTATTTTAAATTCATGTTATTATTCTAAGTAATTGTATGTGTTAATTATTATTTCATAATACATACAATATTAAGTTGCATAATATAGATGAATATTTGATTTTGTTTTAATATTGCTTATTTTTTTTTTTTTTATTGCAATATTAAATGTTAATGTTGAGTGATTTATATGTTTTTAATTAGTTAGAGAGTAGCCACAGCATCTTTAATTGATTAAAATCATATATTTAGTTTCAAGATCACATAATAACATTAGTTGTAATTAGTCATATGTAATATAATAAATCTTATCCCACAGGAATTTTTATTGTATGTTCTATATGACTAATTAGGATAAAATATCAAATTATATTCTTAACTTGCCCACAGGAATTAAGAATAGGTAAATAATTTGATAGTTTTATCATAGAGTTGTAAATCTTGTTGAATTAGAACTTTAGCCCACAGGCAAGTTGTATGTCAGTAGATTTACATATTTTTTGTGTGATTTACATTGGTAAAACATAACATTTATTAGTCTCAAATTTTAGTTTTCTTAAGTATGTATGTTCATTGTCATGCAGTTAAACAACCTGTAAATTTTTCTGATATGAAATGTGAGGTTCCTGAACTTAGGGGTGATAACTATAAGGTATGGAGAGAGAGAGTTCTTCTCCAATTAGGGTGGATGGATATTGACTATGCTATAAGGAAAGACGAACCGCCTTCCATTAAGGAAACTAGCACTCCAGATGAGGTTGACCTTTATGAAAAGTGGGAGCGATCTAATCGTCTCTCAGTTATGTTCGTAAAGACATCAATCTCTGCTGGTATTCGTGGTTCTGTCGAACAGCATGACAAGATTAGGCCACTTCTGAAAGCGATCGATGATCAATTTCAGACTTCAGATAAGGCGCTGGCCAGCACCCTAATTATGAAGTTCTCATCCCTAAGACTCAATACAGTAAAAGGTGTGCGTGAGCACATCATGCAGATGAGGGACATTGCAGCTCAGCTGAAGCTGCTTGAGGTTGACATGTCTGACTCCTTCCTTGTGCACTACATCCTGAACACTCTTCCACAGCCATATGGACCTTTTAAGATATCCTACAACACACATAAGGATAAATGGTCGATTAATGAATTATTGACCATGTGTGTTCAGGAAGAGGCAAGGTTGAAAATGGAAGTGGGAGAGAGTTCATTCATGACAACTGAGAGGAGGGGTCAGACTCAGGCCAAGAAGAAGGGGAAAAGTAAGACATCTCCCCAAGGTGGAATCAAGAAGGAATCCAAGTGTTTCTTCTGTAAAAAGAAGGGACACATGAAGAAGGACTGCTCTAAATTCCAGCAATGGCTTGAGAAGAAAGGTATGTCAGTCTCACTTGTCTGTTATGAAACAAATATGATCGATGATGGTAATGGCACATGGTGGATTGATTCTGGTTCTACAATCCATGTTTCGAACTCCTTGCAGGGTATGCAAAACCTAAGGAAGCCGTTGGGAAGTGAACAATACATCTATTCAGGGGCAAGGATGAGTTCACGTGTGGAGGCTGTAGGAACTTGCAGTTTAGTTTTAAGTAGTGGATTTGTTTTAAATTTGGACAGGACTTTTTATGTTCCAAATTTCTCTAGGAACTTGATTTCAGTTTCAAAACTTGTACCTTTGGGTTATTCCTTTATGTTTTATGAGACGTCGTTGGATTTGTTTTATAAATCAAAGTTGATTGGAAATGGTACAATGTCTAATGGTCTTTTTCCTATTTATTTGCAAAATGATACTACTGATAGTGCCTTGCATGTTACTGTTGGTTCGAAACGGTGTGTTGTTAGTGATGATTCCTCTGTGTTGTGGCACCGGAGACTATGTCATATCTCCATTCAGAGAATTGAAAGATTGGTAAAGGAAGGGGTACTTGGTACTCTAGACTTTACTGATTTTGAGACTTGTGTAGACTGCATAAAGGGAAAGCAGACTAACAAGTCAAAGAAAGGTGCCAAGAGGAGTACAGAACTATTAGAGATCATACATACAGACATTTGTAGTCCAGAAATGGATACGTATGGTCAGAAATACTTCATCTCTTTCATTGATGATTACTCACGATACATGTATCTCTACATGCTTCATAACAAGCACGAAGCATTAGATGCCTTCAAGGTATTTAAATCTGAGGTAGAGAAACAATGTGGTAAACAAATTAAGATCGTGAGATCAGATAGAGGTGGAGAATATTATGGTAGATATACTGAGGATGGACAAGCACCTGGTCCATTTGCGAAGTTTCTTCAAGAACATGGGATTGTTGCCCAATACACCATGCCTGGTTCTCCAGACCAGAATGGTGTTGCAGAAAGAAGAAACCGAACATTATTGGACATGGTGAGAAGTATGCTTAGTAGTTCTAAGCTTCCTAAATCCTTGTGGATTGATGCACTGAAGACGGCTGTGTACATATTAAACCGGGTTCCAACTAAGGCTGCCCCAAAGACACCTTTTGAGTTATTTAAAGGTTGGAAACCGAGTTTGCGACATGTACGTGTTTGGGGATGCCCGTCAGAAGTTAGAATCTACAATCCACAAGAAAAGAAGCTGGACCCAAGGACCATTAGTGGGTACTTCATTGGATATGCCGAAAGGTCTAAGGGATATAGGTTCTACTGTCCATCTCATACCACTAGGTTTGTGGAATCAAGGAATGCTAAATTCCTTGAGTATGACTTGATCAGTGGGAGTGATCAATTCAGAGACCCTGTTTCTGAAAATGATCATTTAGATAATCAACCTTCCACTTCGAGTTTGAGATTGGTTGTTAACAATGCTCCTTCGGCTCAACCGAGTGCTGTACAACCAGTCAATCAAGATCCACAACCCGCTGATATTGATCCAGTAGATCAAGCTGTTAATGAGGAACAACTGGAAGTTGTTGAACAACCAATTGAACAACAAGTTCCTCAAGAAGGTAATGAAACAGCATTGAGAAGATCAACTAGAACAAGAAGATCAGCGATACCCAGTGAATATATTGTGTATCTGCAAGAATCTGACTATAATGTAGGAGCTGAAAATGATCCTGAAAGGTTTTCACAAGCTATGAACTGTAGAGAATCCAGTTCATGGTATGAAGCTATGAAGGATGAGATGAATTCTATGGCATCTAATAAAGTCTGGGATCTTGTTGAGTTGCCTAATGGTGCTAAGGCCATTGGATGTAAATGGGTCTACAAAACAAAGAGAGACTCATTGGGCAACATTGACAGACATAAGGCAAGACTTGTTGCTAAAGGATTCACTCAAAGAGAAGGAATCGACTACAAGGAGACCTTTTCTCCTGTGTCCAAGAAAGATTCCCTTCGTATCATTCTAGCTTTAGTTGCACATTTTGACTTAGAGTTGCAACAAATGGATGTGAAAACTGCCTTTCTCAATGGAGAACTAGAGGAAGAGGTTTACATGAAACAACCAGAAGGGTTTTCCTCTAGTAAAGGTGAGCATTTGGTGTGCAAGCTCAGAAAGTCCATATATGGATTGAAACAAGCTTCCCGCCAATGGTATTTAAAATTTCATAATGTCATCTCTTCATTTGGGTTTGTAGAGAATATTATGGATGAATGTATATACCAGAAGGTCAGTGGGAGCAAGATTTGTTTCCTTATTCTGTATGTGGATGATATTCTTCTTGCATCTAATGATAATGGCTTACTGTATGAGGTGAAACAATTTCTCTCTAAAAACTTTGATATGAAGGATATGGGAAATGCATCTTATGTCATTGGCATTAAGATACATAGAGACAGACATCGAGGTGTACTAGGTTTGTCTCAAGAGACCTATATCAATAAAGTCTTAGAAAGATTTCGGATGAGATATTGTTCAC
The DNA here is from genome assembly GCA_037074495.1 of Acacia confusa. Classification (NCBI taxonomy): domain Eukaryota; kingdom Viridiplantae; phylum Streptophyta; class Magnoliopsida; order Fabales; family Fabaceae; genus Acacia; species Acacia confusa. Next base: position 3,150,437 of record CM073506.1, on the reverse strand, counting down.
CAAGTGTAGCTCCCGTTGTGAAAGGCGACAGGTTCAATCTGGACCAGTGCCCAAAGAATGATTTTGAGTGGGAACGAATGAGACACATCCCTTATGCTTCAGCAGTAGGAAGCCTAATGTATGCTCAGGTCTGCACTAGACCTGACATTGCATTTGCTGTTGGTGTATTAGGGAGATATCAGAGTAACCCAGGTATAGACCACTGGAAAGCTGTGAAGAAGGTGTTGAGATACCTTCAAGGAACGAAAGATTACATGCTTAAGTACGAACGGACTGACAATCTGGAAGTGACTGGCTACTCCGATTCAGACTATGCTGGCTGCATTGACTCAAGGAAATCCACTTCAGGATACATTTTTATGCTAGCCGGTGGAGCTGTATCATGGAGCAGTAAGAAGCAGTCTTTGATTACTACTTCTACGATGGAAGCTGAATTCGTGTCTTGTTTTGAGGCTACCTCACATGGTGTATGGATGAAGGGTTTCATCTCTGGGCTTAGGATCATGGATTCAATTCCTAGGCCAATGAAGGTTTATTGTGACAATTCAGCTGCTGTCTTTATGGCTAAGAACAACAAAAGTGGTAGTCGAAGCAAGCATATCGACATTAAGTACTTAGCCATAAGAGAACGTGTTAAGAATGGAACAGTGATCATTGAACACATAAGCACTGAATTGATGATTGCTGATCCTCTAACTAAGGGCATGCCACCAATGAAATTTCTGGATCATGTAGAGAGAATGGGACTTAGTTCCGTTCTTTGATTTTCATTATAAGAATGATTTTCTTTAATTTTCGTTGTAAGAACGATGTAGTTACATGAAACCCTATTTGGGTGTTTTCTCATTTCAGTTTTATGCGCATATTCATATGTTTATTTTGTTTGAGAAACATCATTAAGTTAGGACCGAGAATAAACATGGGGTTTATTCATTAAGTTACATGGGTTTGGGAGACATGGTGCAATGTGATACATGGAAGATACTACTCGCTTTAAGAGGACTTATCGCTATGATCCATGCATTTTGTTTTCCTTATGGTATATGGTAGATTGTGTGGACCAAGTGGGAGAATGTTGAAATTTTATAATTATTATCTGTACATTAATTTAAATTGATATACTTTATATTAATTTGAATTAATATTGGGTTTTATTAATTATAAAATTAATTAGTGGTCCACGTTCTGATGCACATTTTTCTCAACTGCCCATAACCACCCATGAATTTTGGCACGTAACGTTACACACGTTTTGATGGGAAAACGTGGGAATTAGTCGTGCTCTTTATCTATTAATTTACACGGTCCCCTAAGTCCACTCATACGACTGAATTACTCAAACACCATCTACAGAGAGTGAGAGTGAGGGCTTAGAAGGATTGTGGTCTTCTGCTTTCATTCTGAATCAATGGCGGGAGGTATTTCAGCATTTTTAATTTCTTTATTCCGCATAAGATCTAATTGTTTATTCGGTGACTAAGCATGATTAGATCATTCATTTTATCTAACAGCCGTCCCCAAGAGCATGGTTGGTGGTGACACCTATGAACATGCCATCTACGAGCTCCGTGACTTTCACAGCAAGCAACGGCTTGTGCGTGCATTCGTAGTTTTTAGCGTCGATAAGCGGATAAAAGGACCTGACAATGGGAGGAAGGTAATCGGGTCGAAGGATGTCTGAGATGGTCAAGCCTTCTGCTATGGCGCGGATAAATAGTGCACCGGAGTTGTTGCAGTGAATGAAAACGGAGGAGGTGCCGTCGTCATCGTGTTCAATGACGGTGAGACGGCCGGCGAGTTGTGGGAAGTAATCTAAGGTGGAAGAAAGAGAGGCTTTTAGGTGTTGGATCACTGCGTCTCTATTTGCATGGGGGTGGTTGTGGTAAACAAAGCCCACTTGGATGAGATCCAATAGCAGGACTTGAAGATCCCATGGACCTAACTCGATCTTCCGAGTTGAATCGCTGTTTTGAGACGCTAAGTGTATATTGCTCGTAGAGATGACTCGGATCGAGCTTGCCATGGCAATAATTTATGTTATGGCAATAATGGTATACCTTCACTTGCTTGGGACGTATGAGGATGATGGCTATATATATAAGCCTGCTTAATATGGAAATATAAGGTGTGTTAGGAAATATATGAGGCGCAATCAATACAACGATCATTATAGTGAGAAGTATATTAAAATGAGCGTAGCATTGTTGGAATTTACTTTTCATGCATTATTAGCTTTTTAAACAAGTATCCTTTTCATGTCACTCTCTCTCATATAGCACATGTTTATTGGGTTAATCCCGCTTAATATGATAATGTATGTTAGTAGATATATACACATCTGGCACACACAAAAAGGAGATATATGCACACAAATAAATCATGATTAGTTTAACTTAATTTCCGCAAACTACGTATCCAGTCCATATAGGAACGGAAGTTGGGTGATCTTTCACCTTTATCCAGCATGGTTTTAACATCAGAACTAGAACTAGTTTCCCTATTAAACAAAATGCTTGGCTGAGAAAGTTAATCAGATCTGATTTTGGATAGTTTAGATTTAAGTTTCTTTAAAAATATGATGATTTAATGAGGACAAAAGATAGCAGCGGGGTGTCACATAAGTTGCTTCTCCCTTATGTGCTTTTTACATGCTCATTCCTCTAATTAGCTAGAGGGATGAGACATTTTTTGTAATTTTTTTTATATATTTTATTTATTAAGATTTAAATTATATGTTGTTTTTTGAAATATTTTTTACCCTCAATATCTCAAATTAATTAGTTTCTTCCATCCATTTAGAAATATTTGTCTTGTAACACCAATATCCTAGAAAATAATTAATTTGATTACTTGGTGAAAAAAAAAAACATTTCAGTGAGTACCATATATTTTAAATCTAAATAAATAAAATATATTAACAAATTAACAAATTTTAAAAAATGCCTCATCCCTTATGTATTGAAAGGGAGAAGCACCTTATGTGCTTGCACGAGATCCGTATGAATCTCAAGTTCAAATCTAACAAGAGATATTAGTGTTGAAAGGGATAGTCACAAATCCGAAGCAAATACAAGATGATAATCATCATGAAAATAAAATTTTCGTTAAAACCATCTTGTGGATCATAATTGTTATTCAATTATTGTGATGCATCGTTTTCAGATGATAAATAAGATGCTCTCATGCTATTCAAAAAAAAAAAAAATAGCGGTAGTATATCTATTAGCAATTCTTTAGAAGCTCTAGAATCATCATCCCAAATTAAGTCGTATAGATGGAGAACTCCTGAGGTTGGTTTTTTTGTTCATAATTAGAAACATGAATGCGATCTTGAATTATATATTTCTTTAAAGTGAGTGGTAACTAATGAATGGGCGCAAACTTTTCAACACATGCATTGTTCATTTAAAGAGCTATGCAATGCACATGTGAGCATGTGCTTCTGACAAAGCTTAATTTCCATACTACTCCCTGTACATTCTAGTAAATTGAGTGATGATTAATGAATGGGCGCAAACTTTTCAACACATGCACGGTTCATTTAAAGAACTGTGCAAGGAACATGTGAGCATGGGCTTCTTGCAAAACTTAATTCCTATCTTTTTTATATATATCACAGGTTCTATTTATAAATTCTTTTTTTAATTAAAAACTCTGGTTCTATTTATAAATTCAGTTTTAGAGATTAATATAAGACACCTGGTGATTAATTCAAGACTCAATTAATTTTTTTAAGAGATCAAGGAAGCTAAATAAATTACATTAAAATATTTTTTATTTACATTTTATAACAAAGTAGTTTGTTTAACTTATAAACTAAATATATATCAAATTATACATGACATATATCATAATTAACTTAATTATTTACCATCAGTAATCTCTTAAAAAAAAAGTCAGCTAGGTCTAATACTAGGAACCGGAGGTGGTGCCTTGTCATTATGTCAAGAACAACCTTACCACACCATCCTTCTTGAGGAAGAAGAAGATATAGGCAGAAGAAAAGGTGAAAGGGGTTCAGCTTCTCTTCTCCCTGCCTATATAGCTGGACCGTCCAAAAATGAGAATTTTTTTTTTAAAATTTTTTTGTTTTTTTTAAAGATTGAATATGTAGAGAATCGTCTAGATGAGAATATGGACCGTTCACTATGGAGTCCGCTAGGAAAATTTATTTATTTTTTCAAAAAAATGATTTTTAAAAATTCTAAAATAAGGATTATCTCTCAACTAGTATTTTTTAAAAAATGATTTTTTATTTTAAAATCACTAGATAAAAAATAATAATAATAATCTAAAGTCTATAGTAGACGACACCCCCTACCCGTCCAAATTAAAAAGACAGGCAGGGAAGCTGGGGATCCCTCTTCTATGCTGCTCTGCTCCGGAGCCAACAAAACGATAGCGTTTTAATGTTTTTTCCTTTTGAATCACATTGGCAAGAACGTGAACACTAAGGATACTCATTTTATATAAAACATCACCTGGATTATAAATATAATACTTGTGTGTATTCATACCTCCCCATCATTGCATCTCCCATTATCTCTATTATCAAATATTTTCCTCCATAATCATTTAATATGTGGATATTGATATAGTTAATTGATATCGTAAAATTAAGAATTATTTTATCTTGTTCTCATATTCCTTCAATTTTTTATTTGGTATCTGTCTATTTTCTCTTAATTAATACTCCGTCCATTCTCAGTATATGAATTAGACGGATTTTTTTTACATAGATTAATAAAACTAAGTAAACTACATTAAAATGTCTATATTTATCATTTTCTAAAATAATAATAATAATTTTCTTGGAACATATTTAATAATTTATTTATCTTCATTAATCTCTCTCAAACAAATTTTATTGCCTCTTATTAGTTATTATAAATATTTTAGAATTAAATCCAAGCCTAACTAACTCTTATATTAAAACAAATAGATAATATTTTCTATAAAATGAATATCTTACTTTTAAAAAATATTACAAAATGAATAAGTTTCCCTTTTATAATTTTCTTGAAATTTAAAATTGACAATATTTCTTATTAATTATTATATTATAAAATAATAATAATAATAATAATAATAATAACACAAAAAGAGAAAATAAATCTATCTAAAAGAAGCTTTAAGTGATATTTTATATAAAATGAATATCTTACTTATAACAAGAGTAAAAAATACTCATTTCTCACTAAAAATATTAATTTTTTAATTTATAAAATTATTTATAATCTTCATCACCACTTTCAGGTTTTTCCCCTTGGGCTTTAGCGCCTAGCGCATCATTCTTTTTTTTTTAAGAAAATAAATAAATATATATATATATATATATATATATATATATATATATATATATATATATTTTAAAAAGAAAGAGGGAAGTGAACGGTCCACTACAATGTACCGTAACCGGCCCCAGCACCTACACCCTAACCTGCCTATTTGATTCAAAGAGACAAGTATTTAAGCGCAGTCGTTTTCGTGGCAGCAAAGGAGAGAAGCTAATCCTGATGAGAGAGGAGGTAGTTGTGGGAGGGGAGTAAAAGAGTAAAACGGAATAATAATAAAAAGACTAAAGTATAATTTTGATTCTTTAAATCTCATAAGAGGTATATTTTTTGTTCTTTAATTTTATAAAATATACTTTTATTCCTATATTTTTAATACTATTAATGTTGCTACCGGAAAATATTAAAACTACAAACTCAACGATGACTGTGACCGTGCACATTTATATTTTACTTTTTTTATATAATATATTTAGATTATTAAACTAAAATAAACTGATAAATTATTATAAATGAAATCGATATTTTGATTATTAAATTAAAATTTTTATATTTAGATCATTAAACTAATTTTTTTAATATTATCGGATAATGAAGACTTCATTAGGGATTTAAATATTTTTTTAATTTATGCATATTTTAAAATTTTAATTAATATATTTTAATTACATAGTCAACATTTAAACTTACATAATTATCGGTTGAGTTTGACGCATCAATTTTTCCCATTAGTAACATTAACGATGCTAGAATTATAGAACTAAAAATATATTTTATAAAGTTAAGAGAGTAAAAATACATCTCATATAAATTTAAAGGACTAAAAATATACTTTAATAAGAGGTGGTTACTTTTTGAGTTTAGTGGGTCCCATCATTATTTGTAAATGATTAAAAAATCCCCTCGTCCTCCCTCTCACTCCCATTATTAAGAGTCACCCGACCTTCTGTTTCTACTCAGCTTCAACTGCCCGCCGAAAAGCTTCCCAAGTTGTTATCTAGAGAATCAATTATTGTTTATCGTTGTTTGGTAGGCTAATCTTGTGCGCCCCAAGGTATAAATACTTTGATTTTATTTTTTATAAAAAAGTTTAGATAGACACCGATAAACCATCAAGATAGTGGTATGCCTTCAAGCTTAAATAAAGTCAACAAAGGCACTTACAAATTTATTGCCCTTACATCGACTAATGAGTATAAAACTTCCTCCTTTTTAGAATGAATGCTTAGTATTCCTTGTTAGCTAATATATGTTGATTTTATTGTACAATTATATACCCCAAAAAGACAAAAGGATAAAGGTGGGGTCGCTTACCTAATATTTGTAAATTGTATCCACCTATATTTTTATATATAGCTATCTAATTGGAGTATAGGACAGAAACATTATATATATATATATATATATATATATATATATATATATATATATATATTTTGTACCAATTAATTACACCTTACCTAAAAATAAAACTGCACAGTTCAGCTTTTATATATATGTGTGTGTGTGTGTGTGTGTGTGTGTGTGTGTGTAATTAATTGGTACAGAAGTTCAACTATTGTTGATAGCCCATGAGAAGTGAAAAAATAAAAAGACTTGATTAAAATATATTCAATACCATACATATATATCCATCCATACACAGTAGTGAAACTAAAACTTGTAGTATATATATCAGAAATACTTAGGCAACACCACATGAGCCGCTGGATCTTTCTTCAGATCTTCCTCCTCTTGAACTGTTTGGACGCAGCTTAGTTACAAATCTGTATGAGTGTGAGGATGACGATCGATGATTACAATATTATCCGAGATAAAATGAGAGAATAGTATTGTTGTTTTCATTGAGATAGCTGTACGTACACCACACATATCCGAGAAACAAGCTCCATGAAAGTAATGTTTGGTGAAACATAAGTATATGCATATATATACACATGTCCCCATATGAGACCCATGTCGTGTCCATGCATGTATTATTCATACGGTTAAGGTGCAGATTGGCTAACAAAGTGTTATGTTAGGAGCACTTGACCCAAAAAAGGTTTATAGGGAACCATAACTATCAAAGAAACAATTAAAAAGTTTTTTAAAAAAAATCACAATGCCGTTAGAGTGTAATATAACGGTCATTGCATGGTAAATGAAGATGTCCAGGTGACTGGTGAGATGGTTTAAGGATAAGAATGTGAGTGTGAAGGTGATACCATATTCAAAGGAAAACGTGATATACCTATGTTGCAACAGTGAAAAACATGATCAAGGAGGTAAAGGCGAAGGCGATATGGAAATACAGGCTTTTGTGGCGACATCTTCGTCATCGCCAATAGTAAGATGCAGACAGAGGAGAGTGCTCCTTTGACAACCTAGTCATGAGGATGAATATGGACCTCCAAAGAGGTATTGTCATCATAGAATGGTGAAGTCGAGATAGATTGATGACTTCCTAATTTTAATAAGATTTGAGATATATTTTGATATATTTGGGAAGTCATCAATACTAAATTAAAGAGATTTTTTTAAGATTTTAAGAGAAATCAAATTGGTGCATCATTTGTGGGTTTTCAATTTAAAATAAAAGTTTTTAAGTTTAGGAAATAAATAATAGTAATGAGAAGTTTTTTTAAAAAAAAAAGAAAAAATAAAAGAGGAAATAAAAATTTAGTATTATTATTATCATTATTAATATTATTTGATTTCTTTTATTTTATTTTAAGCATCAGGAGGTAAGGGAGCATTATTATTATTTATGTGGCTTTGCTTCAATTAATGGCAAATGAATTGGACCAGGGAGCACGTGGGCTTTATATCAATCAATTGGGCCAATGAATTGATGAATGGATTGGGTCTTGAAGCACGTAGAAAAGAGGAGTTGGGCCCACGCTAAAGAATTGATGAAGGGAAGACCTAAATATCAAAACAAATGAATGGAACAAAAAGCAAGAAGCAGGCCCACGGATGAAGAAGAATGGATTAATATTAGGGGTGTTCATGATGCCCACGGCCCTGAGCGCCCGCCCGAGCCCACGGAAAAATCGCCCTGCCCAACCCAAGAAATAGCCGCCAAAGAAAAGTTGGGCATAACTGGGCTAGGCGTTTTTACGGGCAGTGCTAGGTATTGGGCATGGTATGCCGCCCTGCCCATTTGGCCCTGCCCAGTAGTATATATAGTATTATATTTTTTTTATACAATAGAATTATATATTTTCTATTTTCACTTATAAGTATTTGACTATTTGTTAAGACATATGGTTGTCTTTTTAATTTTAAGACTCAGGTTGTACACTTATTTTAAAATATTTCAAAGTATAGAATTATATATTTCATGTGAAGTTTACAATATTGTTTATTATGTGTGATTGAAGTTTTTTTTTTCCACATAGAGTGTAGTAGGGTATTGCCACTCAGGCAAGGAAGGCCCGCCCAGCCCAGCCTATTATTGCTCTGCCCAAAATTGTTAAGGCTTCTATCGGGTAGGGCCGGGCACTGGGCTCCAATTTCCTATTCAATGATCTTTTGGGTAGGGCATCAGATAAGGGTCTCGCCCTGCCCAGTCGTGCCCATGAACACCCCTAATTAATATAAAGGAAACCTAAAAAGCAAAAAAAGGGGGTCTGAACGCAAGAAAAGAAAGGACCAGAGAGCTCACGTGGAAAAGAGGAACAGAGGCGGCATTTGATTTTGAGAAACAGAGACGTAATTTGACGTCTGGAGAAAAACAGAACCGAGACACGCTGCTGGCCAAAGAGAGACGGAACATGCAGAGATAAAGAAGGCAGAGACAGGCAGTTGGCCGAGAACTTTTAGAGTTTTTTGCTGGTTTTATTTGTTATTGTTCTTGGTTTTGTCCAGTTCCAATTGCTTATTATTTTCCATGTCTCTAAATTTGAACCTGGATTTAATTTGCTGTGATTTAATGAGTAGCTAAACTTTTTATTTTAGGCTTCTTTTGACCCTTTTGGATGGATTAATACTTGGATATTCCTCTCTTTTGGTGTATATATATATATATCTGTGTGTGTGTTGATTTCAATCTAGACTTAATGCTTCTAAGTGATTAGCCTTCATTTAGATGATTTATTCACTTAGGTTTGACTTGAGAAAGTTAATCTAAGTGTAGAACTTGATTGAAATCATGTTTGTCTTAAAGTTTACTTGATAAATGAATAGTTTGTTAGTAAAATAAAAATATATTTACTAATCTTGCATTGTCACATTAAGGTTATTGCTTAAATATTGATTTTCATTTATTGTAGCAAGAGATTGTGCATTTTAATGAGAAAAGAAACTTGATATTGACTTGAGAGAGCTTGTTAAGTGTCTTTGAACCTTAGACTAACACATATATGTATTGAAACACCAATAAAGAGGAAATTAATTCGGTATTATGAAATGCAAAAAGGGGAAGAAGAATCCTAGGCTTTATTAAATCTTTGAAATCCAAAAATCATTTGCTTTTATCAATTTTTAGTTTTAGAAATGGTCCTTAGAAATTCTCATTTCTCATCAAAATCTTTGTTCTAGCTCAACTAGATTGAATTCACTAAACCCATTGTTTGACCAATTTGTTATACTAATTCTCGTAGGAACGATACTCTACTTATCACTTTATTACTTGCATGACTCGTACACTTGCGAGGCGAACATGGATGACGTGGACTGATGGCAACCTAAGTCGAAGGTTCTATGGTTGCCCATACTACTACTAGGTAAGCAAGCTTAATCAAAGTGGAAAGGGTGTTGGTGGGTGCTTTGTGAAAGTTTTCATCTGACTGAACTTATGAACATAGGATGGGGGTATGGATCATTCTTTGCTTGGCATGATAACAAGTTTGGTGAGAGGGAAAATATTGTGATTAAGGAGCTTTTAGACGACATTGACAAATTATATGATGAAAATTACTTTCTTTGAAGAGCAAAGCATGGTGCAGAGATAGAGTGAAGAGCATGATACAATACATGGTGAATTGAGGAAGCTCAAACGCAAACATAAGCTATATGATGGGGAACTTAGGAAGCGGGGAAAGAAGTTTTAAGCAGGAATGTCATTGTTGTTAGTAACATGTGTTTGGTTGTGTGTATTATATCTAAAGATGTAATACGTAATAGCTATTGTATGTTCTTGGCTAAAGAAAACATTCTCTCCGCTTGATTCTGACAATATAGCTATTGTATATGCAATAGCTATTTCATTCAGACACAAGATTTTCCAACAGCTTCCTAAATATGAACTATGGAGAAATTTTCCTAGAAGATTCAATCATTTAGAGAAGCTAAAAAAAAAATTACTTGTCAATCTTTTTGTCGGAAAACTTGCAATTCTGTCTCATACTCGTTTTCTTTAGATTTGTGGCCATCCTCAATTACATGAGTGTGAACCATTAGAAAAATATTGATCCGATGGAATGCCATTCATTACTATAGTGGATATGAGCTAAAAGCTAATAAAGTCATTTACCAAAAAAATAAACCAGTCATGAACATAAAAAGTTGATATATTTCATTACACCTCGAAAAATATACAAGAAAGTATCAACACTGATTGCAAGTTGGAAGGATTTATATAAATAAAGGATCTTGATTCCAAGAAGGCAAAAAGTTGCAAGAACCATCATTCATACAAGAGGGGAGGATGGTCATAAGGCCAAAAAAAAAACATTGTTTCTTGCTTCCATGTGACATAAAAGTTTGGAGAACCATCATTAATATCGTGATTCCTTATATTCCCAAAAGAAATCACTCAAAATAAAAGTATCCTAAAGAAGTCTACTTGTTGGAGTTAGCCATCCTCCTGGTCATAATCTTTTGGCTTCGTAGTTGTAGTTGTGAGGTCCATCATGTCAACATCTATCGGCTTTGTATTTGGAGTCATGAATTGCTAATACTTGGTTGGTCGTTCCATCTCAATCTAGGGGTTTCATTGGAAGTGTTGGTGGCTATGAAATAGGACATGTGAAATCAATCTTCCTCAAACTATCCTGGGAGGATGATGTTGCAGCTATAGAACTTCTTATTACTTTCTCATTTGGGATTGAAAATTTTGTTTGAGTAATGCATTATGCATAAACTTTACAAGTATACCCTCCCCAATCACCTTTCCAAAACTTAAGTCAGGCTAAAAAAAATGGACAAAGTGGAGGACATATAACTTTATCACAATGACAATGAAATTAGTAAATAAATCTCACATTGTAAACATTTCGACCTGTGTCATGATCCACCAATATCCTAAATCCATACTTGCGTACTGGTTTGTAAACACAAGTCCTTCCTTTTGACTAGTTGCCAGATTGGGAGTGCTTCGTGTTACACCCTTACTAGTCTCGCCCTCTCGAGTGGCGAGTTAGAGAGATTCCTTTTACTTATTACCTTTCCTTTGTTAATTATGTCATTTTAACATGCATCAGAGTGTACACAATATAGCATATTACCGGTTTGAACGAATACAATATACTAGTAAAAGTGCAACATATAAATAAAATAGTCCCCAAAGGGTTAAGAGTATAGTCATCCAAAAGTAAATACTAGATAGTAAATAATATTATAGTCATTCCCCACAAAATAAAGTACAAAATAAGATAGGGCATCCCCTATTTCTTCAATTGTCCTCCTCATTCTCTTACCTTCTGAACAGCTCAACATCTTTCACCTGTGTCTTTAGAGAAGTCTAGAGTTCAAAATTGAACTCATAGAGTAATTGTTAAATTCATATACCATATGTATGCAGTGTATGAATGCAACAACAATCAGGAAATTTTAGTCAACATGGCAAAACATACCATATATGCATTCAGAATCACAACCATAGCATCAAGCCGTTGAGCTGCCTTAACATGGCTAGTCATAAATTCAACACAGCCATTGAGCTGCCTTAACAAGGCCAGCCTCAGAATCTCAAAGCCATAAAAAATCCTCAGCGCTAACAAGGCAAGCCCCAAGAAATCCTCAGCGGTAGGAACAACACAATAGCCAGGCCTCAAACCCAACTACCTTGAATGCATGTCAGGCTGGGTAGTGACCCAAGGACACACAATCCACTAGGCCCTATAGCCTTAATTCTCAATCATGGAAAACAACTATACAATAGTAACATAAAATATGTAAGTAAACAGTTACTTACCTGATAGATGTTCAGAGATAAATAAAGTTTCCTGGCATCCAAGAGTTCTCCCTGATATGTTCTTGCCTTGATCTTGGACTTAATTCAACTTGGATTCCTTCTTCATGCCCTTTAATAGCGTCGGCCTTGATCTTCAGTTATGTATACCTTCTTCTTCTACTTGGACTAAGAACTTTTCATGAATTCCGTCTTCCTCTTCTCTTTCTCTCTATTTCGTTCTCTCTCTCTCTCTCTCTCTCTCTTTCACTCTTGGTCAAAAAATAGCCTAAAGACAAATGAGGGAAAGAGATATATATAGAACACCGATGTGGTCCAAAACGTGCCACATGTTTGGTCCAAAACGCGCTGCTAGTCAGGTGCAGAACGCGCTATGTGTCAAGTCCAGAATGCACCACTTGTCCTTTTTCCTCTGGACTAACACAAAAGTAGATTCATACTTTACCATTATGAGGGACACATGTCATAATCTCATTGGAACAACACAAAAGTGCTTCCATACTTTGTAATCATGAAGCAACATGTGTTACCTTTCTATTTGACCAACAAAAGTAGTTTTTTACTTGCCATGATGGAGGACACATGTCATGTTTCTATGGACCAACATAAAGTATGTCATAATGAGACGAGAAATGTCATGTTCTCATTGCGCCAACGCAAAAGTTGTGTCAATAATAAAATGAATTACTTTATTAAAACTACTTTATTAGTGTTTATTTGGGATTCTACTCAGGTTTTACTTAGGATTGCGGTACGTATACCGAGACCTACCAAATGACACCATATACTGGTGTCTTCTCAAAAACGCGGGGTACACCAATGTACCCTAGAAATGTGATGTACACACTTATATTAACACATTTTTGCTCAACTAATCGTCTTATACCTCAAGACATAGTTAAGTGGCATCTTTTACTAACCAATTAACACTGTATAAGTGTTTTGCGCCATTCTACATCGAAATGTTTTATTTTATGGCTTATATATACTAGGTCCATTTACATAGTCTCTAAAAGCTATTTTATCTCTTATCATTCTTAAGACTCTTCCCGAACTGGGCTTAGTCATTCGCATGATTTAGTCATTCGCCTGATTTAGACTTATTCTTAGGTTTTACTGCCCAAAATTTAGGATATTACACCTCCGAGGTATAGGATGTTTGTTGAGAAAGCGTTGAAAGTGGTGGTGTTTGTTCATATGGAGCACGGGATAGTTGTGAGATTTGTTAGGAATGTGTACTTGAAGTATCTTGAGTACTTGCAGATGGATTGGTGTTCTTCTCTTCCGTTCAAGATGAGGATTGCTTGAGGGGGAGGCTAAAACAAGAAAAGCATTGTTAACAATGCTTATTTTGCTAAATCGTTACACAAAAATGTAAGAGCATAAAACAGGACAAAAATTTAATTTACCTCCTTACACATGCTTTTGTTGCGTCCCTCGTTTCTACCGAAGCTGCACTTGTTAACAATACTTTTTTTGTTGAATCATTCAACACGAGGTAGGGTAGAAGCATTATTCTCGGCAACGTTCACTAGTCATGTTCCTAGACTCGGCAATTGATATATTGAGTCTTCTTTGTGGTTCTTCAATCCTTTTTTCTTTTCTTTGGAGGTTTGCCTAATAATTTGCATACAGGTAAGGGTAGCATTGAGAGGAACTTATATGTTTCCCAAAATTGTTGTCCCCTAATGGCTAGAAATTTTGTTCTATAGCTTGCTAGAAATTTTGTTCTTCATCCTCATCACCAACACTATCCTTAGGGTCTTCATGTATTTCATAATCCTCCTCTAAACCCTCTTCCGTAACATCCTAAATTTTTTGGATTTGTAAATTAGAAATATTATAAGGAAGATTATGATGGAAAATTTGGCCTTAATTATTAAAAAGGTAATATTTGAAATTGAAAGGCATATTTTCCAAAAATTGAAGATTTTTAGTTTGTGATTGACTTTTGGCCTAAATGTTTTTGGAGATGATATTTCATGGCCAAAATAAATTAAAAGAGAAAAGAAAAAGGTTTATGTTTTAATATTATTATTATATAAGTTTCCTTATCTTTTCACAATGGCAATTTCACGCATAGGCTACACCATTTGGGCTTGAAATGAATTGAATGAATGGAATTGGGCCCACACGAATGGAATCAATGAATTAATTGATTGAAGAAACATTACCCAACCCATCTCATTTTGCTCTCGTCCAGCCCACCTATACTATTGTATAATAATGTGATTCCTCCATTTAACTCTCGCGAACCTCACTGGAAAGCAACAGAGAAGCAGCAGATCACGCAAAGTAGAATTTCAGCGCCTTTTACGTATAACAGCAGATAATCACAGCGCTTTTAACAGAATCAGAAACAAGATTTCAACGCCATACTTTTCTGCGTTTTCGAGCCCCACGTCATTAACCTTTGGTTCTTGCGTCTCGGACCAGACCTCCGGTTCATTATATAACCAGTACTCACCATCCTGTGAGTGCTTCAACTGAAAGAGAGAAAGACGAAGAGTGAGAGACGAGGAAAGGAGAGAGAGAGACTTAAACAAAATCTTAGCTTGCTCTGTTCAAGATGTCGAGATCAGGGGAGAGAACCAGTTGCTGTTCAAGTCATCTAAGCAGATCAACAAGGGTAACCCACTAAACCTTCTCTTCCTCCTGTGTTCCATCGTTTAACAATCTCAAATATATGAATAATAAACCCTAGAACTTAAAATGAAGAGCCACAGAAACTTGAAGCTAAAACAGGGGCTGTCTTAGGCGTCGTTATGTGTGTAATCATATATGCAGTGGTGGATCTTGAGATAAAAATTTGAGATAAAAATTTGGGTGTTAAATTTATACTCATTAATTAATTAAAACAAAAAATTATTTGAGGGGGCCAAATGTATAAATTTTTGACTAAATATATATAAAAAATATCCTATTTTGATTAAATTCTTTTCATAGATTTTTTTTTTTGCGGGGGCC
The DNA here is from genome assembly GCA_037074495.1 of Acacia confusa. Lineage (NCBI taxonomy): Eukaryota > Viridiplantae > Streptophyta > Magnoliopsida > Fabales > Fabaceae > Acacia > Acacia confusa. Next base: position 3,135,059 of record CM073506.1, on the reverse strand, counting down.
ACAGCCCCCCAAAAAAAATTCCACCATGAAGCTCCGCCATTGCATATATGTATAACTTAGTTTCAAAGAAGTTTTAATACATGGTGTAGCTGCCATAGATAAAAGTTTGCTATCAAACTAATTATAGTTGCTCTCATGGAATACTTATTAATATATATAGTCATACATAGCCGTGGTGTATATATATATATATACAATGAGGACAAAGGAAAGTTTGAAACCAAGGCCTTAATATATATATATATATATATATATATATATATATATCAAGAACCAAAAACGTGGCTTCGCTCTTGGAAAGAATCTTCTGTACATAAAAGAAGTGCTGTTATTTTATTGAAATTGGAATTTTTGAAATTTGAGCACTAATCTTTAAGTAAGATGAAAATAGAGCAATAGACCTTCTTTGACCTTGAAATTATATGGACATATAGCAAACATCCTAGCTTTAAAATGATCTTTGGTTCATCTCAAAAGAAAGTTTACAACTTCAGTTATGATTTTTAGAAGTTGAGATAAAATCTAAAAACGTTTTTGGTATCATTCTGGAGAAAGCAAATGACATTGACTTTTTGACCAAGCAAATGAAGTTATAAAATTATGAAAATTTTCATATTTGTAGTAGACACATAGAGCTTTAATTTGATAGGTAATTAGTTGCATTTCGATAAGTATACAAATAGTTATGAATTTTGGAAAATGAGTTATAGAACTAGAACGTTTTTTGAATAATAGTTATGTTTTTGAAAACTGAGAATAATTGGTATATGATAAAATACTGAAACTAATTTTCATAGAAACTAGACTCATCAAAGAGTTCATAGAATTTTGAACCACCTAAATCCATTGCCTATAACTCTAGATATGAATTTTTGAAGTTGAACTATGAAAACTGGTAAGTTTCTATTCCCAGATTAGATAGTGCTTAAGTTTTCAAAATTTGAGAATTTTTCTCAGCCATAAATCAACTTGGTGACTTTAGTTTATGAAAGTAGACTTATCAAGGAATAAATAGAAATTGGAATAACTCCATTCAGAATTATATAGACCAAGTTACAAATTTTCCAAATTTCCGTGGAAATTAAAGGTCAATTTCTCTTAGAACAGCCACTTAAGTTGGTAATTGTGAAAGAATATAGAATATAGGATAACCAATTGAAGTGAATGAAGAGGATAAGCTTTATGGGTTGGTCTAGTAAGTTTAATCTTAATATTGCTATTAAGATTAAATTGAGTAATGACCCATTCACTATATAAATGCCAAATATAGGAAGTGATATTTGCCCAAGTTTGAAGGATAAACAAATTTAAAAGAATCTTACGGAAGGTACTTTGTGACGCCAAAAGAGACTAACGACAATGATAAACGGTTTTAGGCAGATCTTGACACCCTTTCTGATCTCAACATCTATCAGACAGGAATTTAAGGACTCAAGTTTGAGGTGAGTAACTCTAATCTTGTAAACATATGTGTAAGTGTTTATATGATAATTAGCTAATTATGTATGCTGGTTGATTTACTTGTTATATGTTTTTCCTAGCTATGGATTTGAGGCTACGGTCTCATGGGGCTGCGTGTCCTAAACAAGGGCTGCAGTCCTTGGCTGTTAACTGCGGTTACAGTATGACTTATCTGTACTTGTAAATGCTTCCATGCTTGAACATGTATTATTCTGTCATTTATGTTTTCATACATGTGCATGAGATTAGTTGTTACCCTGGGGTTCATTCATTTAAACTCCAGATCACATGAAAGGGACAGGTGATGGATCGAGATTAAGAGGAAAGATGCAGCTGTAAGGATTATAATAGAAGGGACTTCCTTAATAATATAAGGAGTAGATTATAATAATTCGTTTATCAATGGTCGGTTAATTCTGGATTATTGTATTAACATCCCACTATGGGATAGATATCGCTCACGAAAAATGTATCCTCATATTTTCAAACTAAGTTATTTCAGAAACTTTTATTCAGTAATTAAGATGTCCAAATCTTTTCGATGCCTATGCGCGACAACTCTGATGAATGAAGGTCCCTCAGGGCGATCGTCACATCTTCACTATCAGAATTTTTTTGACTTTAACTATGTCATATAGCTATCATTATCACTATCAAAGTCATCTTCATCATCCCTTGCATCATCATCACAATCACCTTCCTCTATATATCTCTCCAACATTTTGGTTCAACTGAATGTCTTCCCATGTCTCTCCGACATTTTGGTTCAACAGAATGTCATCTAACTCGCCTATGTCATCTAACTCACCTAATTCTTTTATATGATCATTGTCAATCTCATTTTCCATTGGGTTAAGGTGAAAAAAATACACATGATTTTTTTCTCCAAGAGCGCCCAACACCAAGAACTTTTTTTTTTGAAGCAAAAATATACATGTGGTTACCATTTTGGAGCAAAAGTCACATATCACCTTTAAGTCATTGTTTACCACCGTTATGTTACTATTCACTTAACAGTGGGATGTGACTTTTGCTCCAAAATAGTAATCACGTGTGTATTTTTGCTCCAAAAAAAAGCTCTTGGTGCTTGGCGTTCCTAGGAAAAAAGCTTATGTTTATTTTTGCACCTTAACCCTTTTCCATTTCACCTGACCTTATCAACAAGTTTTTTGTATTTTTACACCTTAACCCTCTTTCATTTGTCCTGACCTTATCAACAAGCTTTTCACACTTTCTTTCACAACAGAAACTACTTCACTTACCTTCTTCGGCCGAGTCAAGTAGTTCTTTTACATTGCCTAGTCATTTTTTCTCTCCACAGATTCTGTCACCTCCTCCACATGAGCTTCATCTTTACTTTTTTCTACCATTACAGTTGCAGCAAATTAAGCAGGCAATCAATTGTCACACATCGCCAGTAACACTCCATAAACCATAAACAAACCCATTTTTTTGTGAAACTTGATAATATACCCCCTTTTGTACGCAAGCTTTAACTACTAACATTCTTTCTTAATGTTTCGATCGATTGATCCACACTGCGCAGGAAAGAAGATTGTTTGTGTTTAGACGCAATCACATGTCAACTTTTTTGCTTTTGAAGCTTTTTTTTTTTTTTTTGGCAAGGTCGGAGAAAAGAGTCCTTGATTGATTTGTTACAATATTTTATGGTTATAGATATTTGCAATTAGGTATGATGTTTTCTGGTTAATGTGAGTTAAAATTAAGCAATTTGTTGGTCTTAAATGAAATTCAATTGTATAGTGGTCTCAAGGTGTCATTCTGCACACATAATAGCCTGTAAACAAATACAAGGAAACGACAAAATGCATTAATAATTGATAATTTGACTTAAAAATCCGTAATGATGAAAGATTTCAGGGTAAGGAAAACATCTGACAACTCCAAGTTGTTCTGATGCCCTAGCCTTCCAAAGCCTGAGATTTGTGTCGTCACTTCCGGAAATCACGTAACTTGCATCACAGCTGAATTTGATACAAGATACCCTGCACAGCAAAGAAATCTATCAGTTCAAGTGTTTATTTGTCATGTAAAGAAACAAACAAAAGGGAACCCTATTAGTTCATGATATAAAAACCAAGTGAACCTTTGCATTCTCTTAGTATGATAATCTCCCTGTTGTTGTCACCACTATACTGGAAAATTCTTACCTATAACGAGAAAATGCCTGTAAGCAAAACGAAAATTTGTAAAGAACATATTAATAGGTTAAACCGTTAAAGCAGACCCAAAGGAATTAACTGTTCTATCATATGATCCAGTGACAAATTCCCGGCCAGTTGGTGAGTAGTCAATATCCATGCTGTAAAATGAAATAAATATTAATATCAGAATTAAATGCAGTTGATCCAAGTAAATAACGATAAACATATTAGAAGAGCATTCATCACACACAGCAGAAACATGATCTTTGTGAACACATTTGGCTTCATCAAGTTTCCTAGCGTCATAGCTATAGCAATTACCTTCATTTGCCTGGATATCAAAAGAATTTGTAGATCAGAAAACATAACTAATCCATATACATGTCTCAAGATGTTCTGTGAAGCATCAGGCTTGAAGGTGAACCACCAGAAAACTAGAGTATTCTTTTCAAAAAATGTGCATCATGTGAGAAGAAATGAATTGTGTGAGTCTTTGGGTTTCTCCATTACCAATGACCTGGGTAAGTATTTGGGGGTGCCTCTCCATCATAACAGGGTAGCAAAAAACTCATATCACTTTGTGGTGGATTAAGTTAAAGCAAGGCTATCAAAATGGAAAGCAACCAACCTCTCGGCAGCTAGACGCTCAACACTTATTACCTCAGTTACCACGGCCATTCCTGGTTATGTTATGCAAACATCCCTTCTCCCAGCAAGCACCTGTGAGACCCTGGACAAGTGCAATAGGCAATTCTTATGGGGGAGTACGGAGGCGCAAAAGAAAATACCCCTCGTGGCATGGGATGTTAGTTGTAAACCTAAACGGGAAGGTGGCCTAGGACTTCGTCATGCCCAGCACCATAATCATGCTTACCTTATGAAGATTGGATAGCAGCTAGTATCTAGACGGAATGAGCTCTGGGTAAGGGTTGTTCGCGACAAATACAAATGTGGATCTGATCTAATGCCAAAAATTGATCTTAAAAAATCAGGGTCAAACCTATGGAGTGGAATAAAGATTACATGGGACAAAGTGAAGGATGGCATTGAAATCCTAGGCCATGAAAAGCAACGATGGAGGTGGACAAAATCTGGGGATTTTACTGTTAAATCAGCTTACGAATCGCTTCAGTGTGATGCGCAGGATTCCGACTCGATATGGAATAACATCTGGAAACTTAAAATTCCTGAAAGATGTAAGTTTTTTGCCTGGATTGTGACTCACAAGCGACTGCTAACTAATGCTGCAAGGGTAAAGCGTGGATCAAGCACAGATGCCCGATGTCCTGTGTGCCAAGCAAACTGTGAAACACTATTACATCTACTTCGCGATTGCCCAGAGACTCTTAAACTTTGGCAAACATATGTCCCCCACAAGCTATGGCGCAGGTTCAGCTCCCTAGAGCTTGACTCATGGTTTAGATGGAATATCTGTCATAGAGGTAGAACTGAGCAACAGGACCTATGGAGACAGGTATTTATTATTACCTGTTGGTGGCTTTGGCGGAGACAGAACGCCTTCACCTTTGAAGGAAAGAAACTTACGAATTACAGCATCAAGAACCAAGTCAGCGCCACTATGCAGAGCTTGGCAACTGCACGCATCAGGCTTGGTCAGTTGGATGGCGGCAGGGAAGGCTGCGATGTCCAGGGGAATAAATGGCAGCCACCCCCATCGGGCTGGGTTAAAGTTAATACAGATGGTGCTTTTTCGCATAAGGGTGCGGTGGTTGGCAGCGGTGGCGTGTTGCGAGGGGGGCAGGGGCAGCTACTGAAGGCTTTCATGTTCCGTGGTGAAGGAGATAGTCTATCAGCTGAACTGTGGGGTTGCCTTCATGGAATAAAATTGGCTTGGGATATGGGATTTCGACATGTGATATTAGAGACAGACTCATCTGATGCTGTTGCTTTGATAACGAGGGAGGTCAACGAGGCTCATGAGGATCGGACACTGATTGGAGAGATCAATGATATACTAGCCAGAGACTGGACCGTTGAAGTGCGCCACATCAGGCGATGGGCCAATGCGCCAGCAAACCATTTGGCGAAATCCAGTTTATCGGCCCTGCCAGGAGTACACTTTATTTCTCATGCCAGTATGGCTTTAGATAGATTACTTGCGCAAGACATTACGTAGTTGTATCTGGATGTTTACATTCTGTATCAAAGAAAAAAAGAAAACATAACTAAATATCCCAACAACTAAATATGCACAAACACGAGTATGTTTATCAGGTGCAATACGATATGTCTAATACAACAAATTTTAAAATTTCAAGATACATGTACATGAGGTATACATGTATAATTATGTATATCTTCAATAAATTAACACCTGCAAAATTAACAACATAAAAAGATGAGTTTTCAACAAACATTTTACAAGTGATATAGAAATATAACAAGCAATTGACTTTTGAGTAATTTTAAAATTGTTTTGAATATTCCAATGAAAAACTAATAATAAAAATATTAAATTAAGTTACATGCAATTTAAAGTACAGTACATGTGTCGTAGCAGATGCCTATAAAAAATGAGTATATCTAAGCAGCAGATGAACTTACAGCAGTGAAGTTTAATGACTCCCTTGGGTTCCAGGATAAAGAATTAGTTTTCGTCTGTAGAATGAAGCATGAGTCAGTGTGGCCAAGTACAAATATATTCAAAAACAACTAAAGGCATCAACACAAAAAAAATTGAGAAGTATCATCGAGCTGAGAATCAAATCCATGAAGAACCAAATGTGAAATACATGCTCTACAAAAGAGAACTTGACCATACAAAAACGCCTGCCATGCAGAAACTGGAACACGACTATACTTAGACTTACGTAGTTAATTGCCAGATACATGGATATGAAAGACTAAACGCAAAGTAACAATTTGTGATCATAACCATCATTATAATTTTCCTGATAGGGGAAGACTGACGCAAATCATATAGTGTTATGCTCCGGTCACTACAGAAAGAAAGTAGATCAAAAAAATTAACCCGGGAACACAAGAAGTAAATTATTCTGACCATCATTTTTCTAACTGCATTCGTTGAGGAGTTTAAAGAAATTATTTGAAATTTGAATGAGCAACTCATGTTAAATAGCCGAAAGGCTGGAATAGAAAGGATGATAAAGGGTTATAGCCTGGAATGTTCTCTTTTTTTTTTTTATTACATCAGGAGGGATCGAATCCCTAAGGGGGAGGGGGAAACCAGCGCCTAACGCTGGCATAAGTAGTTGTTTTTGAATTTTTTGAATTGAATTTTGAACATAATGTTTTCAATTGAATTTGAGACCAGTTTAAAGTAGTTGTTTTTGAACTATGTTGTCTCATAGAAGGAATCCTTGTGGAACATAGAACTAGAACTAAATTTAAATTATGTTTGTGGTGGAAGTAGTATAGGAAGAAACCAGAAACTGTTGTAGACATACTTAGTTTGTTGGAACATCCCAGATGTATTCAAAATGTTTTGAATTGATTGCTATTGATAAAAGCTCATTTGAACTAAGAATTGAAAGAAAGAATTTTTTTTATGGGATAAGTCCATGAGAGGTTGAAACTTACACGCAAGTAGTGAATACTCACAATTCGAGAATAAAAATTCCACCTTGTTAAAGGCCAATTCTCTCTCAATTCTTCTGCCATTATCTCCTTTAGCTATTATATCATCATTGAAGAATACTCATCTTCCCCAAAAGTTAGCCTTTGATGGATTGTGAATTACCCAAACCAAAAATAGAAGAGAGAGGGAGCTTTGCATAGAAGAAAATAAGAGCTTGAAGAAGGACTGAAATCTTGCATACAATCATATATTCTGACTTACATAAGTCTTCTAATTCTTTTTCTAGCTTCATTTAGGTTGTTAAGCGTTTTCTTAAGGTCATAGGAGTGCTAGAAATGGAGTGTTGTTGGCAAGAAGTTTCTATCACCATGAAAGATAATGGTATTTCTGGAAAATTTGTGAGACCGTCATGTTCATACAAGGTTTTGACCAAGCAAATGACATATTTTGACTGTGAAATTTGGCAAGAATAAAGTACATTTTCTAAGTTTTAAAATGAGTTCAAGAATACATTATTTGGACGTGTATAAAAGAATTTATGAATTTTCTAAATTTGATCATAAAAACTGAAAAATCCTATTTCCAGATTTAAATAGTGTTCAGCTTTCAAAATTATGGGAATGATAAAGCCATAAATTGGTTTGGTGACTATTTTTTCCTTAAAATAGACTTACAGAGCTTCAAATAGAAATTTGAATCACCTCAATTAGAATTGTATAGTGTAATACCCTAAAATTCTTATTTATCATAAATATTATATTTTGATAAATAACACCTATTAAAATAGATGAATATGTGTCTCAAAGAATTATAATCTATTGATTATATTTTTGTGCAAATTTCACTTTGGAATTAATTAACCAATGAGACCACATATTAGGAGTTATAAAATGTAACATAAAATCACATGAAATAATAACTATTGTATGTGCTCATTAAAAAAAGGGGGAATAGGGAAATACTTAGTTTAATTGTTATTTATTAACAATTATCCTTAACAAAATAAGCTTACACTAATTAAGATTAGTTGTATAATTCTTCAAGATGATTAGAGACAAATTAAAAGTATCAAATGAGGGCTAATTATATTTGAAAATAATTAAGCCAAAGAGAATGAAATAATATCTCAAGTAATTAAGTCTAAATCTTCATGTAATTGAGTTAGCTAATAGCAAAATATAATTAAGGAGCATGTAAACACTTGATTAACATGATAATTAAGAATTGCTAATTAGTGTTGAAAAGTCAACAATGACACCTAAGCCTTGATTATGTTATTAAGATGACATCACAAGAGCACATGTTTTATAGTGAAGGGTGAGGATTAAAACTTCTTGATTAAGTTTAGATCCAATGATCTTAATAAATCACACAATTAACCTTAATCCTCTTGTAATTAAATTAGCCAATTAAAAATCAAAGAATTTAGCTTAATCTTCATAAAATTAAATGGACCAATGGGAAAATTTAGCTATAGATAAATGGTGAGGATTTGTTTTGAACAAACACAAATTGATTCAACGGTGAAGGATCATAAAATAAAAAATAATTATATTAAACTAGGGTTCTTAAATAATCAAAAAGAGCAAGAAAATGTTATAAAAATAATTAAACAAATTAAAAGAAATTAACGAAAAATTAATGGGTAATTAAGTTTTCACTAATTAAATAATTGTGTAAATCTTCATAATTAGTCAAGGAGCAAATTAAGAAGCAACAATTAGGGAATGTCTTAATTAAGGATCAATTAAAATACAAGATTAGCATAGAATGAGTCACTAATGATCATAATTAGCTTAGGAACCAATCATACAAGGACAATTACTCCTAATAACATCAAGAACACTGCACAAAGAGATGCTAATTAGGATAAAAAATCCATTCCCCAGAGTCAAGAGTGAGGGACGAATGCACATGGGAGGAGAGATAAAAAGATTAAACAATAATATAATTAAGAGCACATGTGTTTTAAAAATAAAATCTTCAAAAAGTTGTAGGATTTTTCTATGTAAATGGAAGGCCAAGATTAAAACTAATAAAGCTAGATCTAATGGTGCTAATTAATCACTTAATTAATCCAAATCCATGTGAATTTGGGAGAACCAATAGGAGGCTAGAACCTTTGATTATTAGAGATAAAAGAAACACAAATTGAAGAGCCAAGAGGGAGGCCAGGGAAGGTCGGTTTGTGTAGCTTGGAGAAGGGGAAGGAAGTTTATAATATTCAAAGATAGATATTATGAAAGATAGCACATTGGATAATTAAAGAAGATGGAAGAGGATAAGAAAATGGAAGAGGATGAGGAGAGAGAAGAGGAGGGGCGGTTTGTTTGAGTGTATGTGTGCATGTGGCTATGTGCATGTGTGTGCGTGTGTGTTTGTGTGTAAGTAAGTTTGATGAAGGTAAATGCCATTGGTGTCCCAACCTCTCCCTATAAATAGAGGCCTTTAGTCTTCACAAAACTCACACCAAAACAAGCAAGAAGCATATGAAAATAGAGTGAAAGTGAGAGTTAGTGGGTAGCAAGAAAGAGTAGCAAGGTTCTCCAAGGGTAAGTTCTCTAGTTCTTAAACTTTAACTTTTAGTTTATAGTTTAAATGTTGTTTTGATCTTTAATCTTCCAATATATTTTTGTTATCATGTTTTTATGGTTGAGGTAGACATATAGAGCTTTCCAAATATACCAAGAGTTTGTCATTCTGAATTTTGTGCAAGAAGATAAAAATTCACCAAGAAAGGCTATGCTTTTCTGTGAAATTCTGGGCAAAGGTTGAAGATCATTAAACTGGGAATTGTTCTTAAATTCTGGGAAAATTCCAGTAATTTTTCTCAAAAGTAGACATCCTAAGGAGTTCGGGAAATTTTACGGATCTCCATTTCGATTTTTCTATAATTAGTTATGATTTTTCAAAGTTACCAAAAATTTTGCCCAGAAATTCAGCATAGCGTTTTTTTGAAAATGTGAGGGCAAAGTTGTAATAATAAATCTACCAAGGGTAGGAAGGTAAATTAAACCCTTAGGACATTATTTTAAGCAATATGATATTTATCGAATATCATATAATAATCCGACGATAACATATAGGATATCCGGGAAGTCCGGAGTCGGATCAAAGGAAAGGTACGTTCGCGTAATGGTAATTTAACTCTCCTATGTCTTGTATGGCTTTGATATAATTGATTGTATATCATGTTTGTTTACATTCAATTGGCTGTAGATTGTTGTATTTATCTATCATATATCGTTTATACTTTTCATATATATGAGGTTAACTGTGTTATCTGAGATTCAATGGGTATTGAATCTCAGCATTAACTAAAAGTTCAAGAAAAGGAACCAGGATCAGAGAAGGCACCGAAGAAGGGAGCCGAAGAGAGGCACAGGTGGACAGAGCCAAGAAGAGTCACTAGTCAAAGCAAATGCCGGTAGAACGTCCTCAGAGAATTCATTCTGGTATGATTTAACGAGGTTATCTCAAACGATTTGGTGCCGAAGGCAGGGTTAGTCTATGTGGATCAATCAATAAGTCATCGTGAACTTGGTGAGACTCCCATGATAGACACCTACCTGGCCAAATTGTTTGATTAACTGAGTTAGGTTCATTGCCCTAAGTTTAGCTATGGCTTGGTTGAATATTGTATAGTTATATGTAAGAATTGTGATTATACAAAGCTCTGTATATTGTTTCACATAAATCTTCATTCGGGAAATTTTTAATATACCAGCTTATGTCAGGGCATCAGCATATGTCTAGGCATTTTATATCAGATACTCATTGTCCAATATTCGTACATACTTTCCGTTTCCGCATTACTTGAAGCTATAGCACCTTAAACTCTGTTGATTTTCCTAAAACTAAGTGTCAATCGACACAATTTTCAAGTATAGAATTTGGGGTGTTACATATAGAATTAATATGAATTTTTTTGAAGTTAAGTATTGAATCATGAATGTTTTCTAGACCCGTGAGGATAATTGATATTTCATGGAACAGTGTGTGTCTATTTGATAGTGGAATGTATTTTTCCCTAGTACTTAATAAGTGACACATGGAATTTTGAACTACTTAATTTAAATATTTATAGAAAAAGATATGAATTTTCAAAGTAATTGAAAATTCTGCCAAGTTATAAGTCATGTGAAAATAAGAAAGTAATGACATTTGAGGTAATTTTCAAAGTATGACAAAAAGGACAGTTCGCGTCTGTTAAGATAGGTTCTTGATTTGTTACGATATTTTTTTGTGACTCCTCCTCACATACTCGAGTAATTTTAGTTCAAACTCGTCATCAGATTTTACAAACAAAGAGACCAAAATTTTTTCTGGCAGGTGCAATAAAGTGACGTGACAACATTATCACACACCAGATTCACTAATATGCATATAACTAAGGATTCACTTGGAAATCAAGGGGTATCATACTAAAGCCATCATTCCATTTGCCCCAGACATCTACCAACATTGGGCGTCCCGACACGACATGCTATTAGAATATCTTCTCCAAATTTTGTGAGTTCTTGGGCCTGTTTAGATTCTGATGTATGAGAGCGTTTAAGGGGAGAAAAAAATTGACTAGGCGTTGGAAAAAAATTTCAGTGAAGAAAAAGCCCAATGGAAAGTGTTTGAGTTGGCTTATTTTTTACTGAGCTTTGATCCAAAATGTTGCATTATAAAGAAGCTGGGAAGGAGAGCTTATCATGGAGTCCACATTTGGTGCCCATCCTTATGTGTCCATCCCTCTATTAGAGAAATGAGCATTTTTTTTTTAATTTTTTTATATATTGTATTTATTTATATTTAAATTATATACTGCTTTCTGAAATATTTTTTACACCTAGTATCTCAAATTAATTAGTTTCCAATCTTGCATTCAGCAATATTTATCTGTAACACAAGTATCATCAAAACTAATTAATTCTTTTTTTTAATTCTTTTCTATTCTTTTCTTTTCCTTTTTTCCCCTTTTTAACCATTTCTATATTTATTCTTTTTCCTTTTGCCAAAAGCACAACATTGGTGGGAAGGAGAGATTAGCATTTGTTACATGATATTCAGTTGTTGGAACAAAAAGGAAAATGTCAGAGCCAAGTACTAATGGTATCCTGGAAAGGCTTTTGACGTGGCCCACCACCAATATAAGGAAGATGAATCGGGATTCACGTGAATCAATGATACTCCTTCTGTCCTAATTATAGGACAATATTTGAGAGTTGGTTTTGGTCTTAATTATAGGATAATATTTGGGAGTTGGTTTTGGTCCTAATTATAGGACAAAATTTAAATTTTTGTCAATTTCTTCCTAAAACACTCCTATTTTATTTTTTCAAGTGTATTTAGTTTTTAGTAAATATATGCATTTAAATGCATAGAATTTTCCAGTCAATAAAACTTTTAAATTATTGGATTTTAATTTGTTTATCAATGAGTTAACGTTAATTTACATACATACATACATACATACATACATACATACATACATATATATATATAAACACATATATGCATAGACATACACATATATATATTTATATATGTATATACACACATATATTGACATACACACGCATTATATGTGTGTGTGTGTTTTTTTTTTTTGGATTGTAGATATATATGTGTGTGTATACACAGACACACATACATATGTGTGTGTACACACATACATATGTATATATAATAAGACCATCATTTCAATTAGAAAGCATGGAATGAAAGATTATAGATTGAGGTGAAATGTTAATATCATTGAAAATTTATATAAGGGCATTTTAGGAAAATTAGTAAAATTAACTAATTTAACTCCCCTCCTTAATCTCCCCAAAATCAGTTAAATATGTCTTATAATTAGGACCGAAAGGAGTATGTTTTTTGAGTGTGGCCCCACCACCAAATCTTTTTTTGATTCTTTTATTTTATTTTATTTTCCTTTTTAACCATTTCTATATTTTTTCTTTTTCTTTCTTCTAAAAACATAATTTGGAATTATACTTCCAAAATTTAAATCATTCCATATAAATTTTTTATACTAAATTAATATATGTAAATATATTTTTAAATAATAAATACATTTATTTTTTCTTTTTTCTTTTTTCAATTTCAAATATAAATATAAATTTTTATCTTTATCTTTATTTATTGCAATACATAAAACTAATATTAATATATGTAGTATCCAATAAGACTCATGTCATTTTTAATTATTTTTCATCTTAACTGACTTTTTAAATAATAATCCAAACACTTATAATTTTTTTTTTAAAAAAAAAAGGTCACTTCTACGAAAGTCAAAGGAGTAATCTAAACAAAAATCACATTTACAACCTGACTTTTTTCCTACCGAACTTTTACAAAAGTTAATAGCTTTTAAACCACCATTCTTACCGCTAACCCAAACAAGCCCATATATCTTACCTCTATCTCCGGGAAGATACAAGCTCACGTATATCTTACTCAACTTCTTTGATGATTCTTCTTGTCCGCAATGGCTTTGTTTTGATGCTACCTGGGGCATTGTGAGCTTTTCTTCTCTCGTCTTTTCTTTTCCTGGCGTCGGCCATAACGCGCATGAGGCTTGTCGCTTTGAATATCGGTTTTGGCAGGTGCCGATGCCTATTGACCCCCCCCCCCGGCGCGGGGGGGGTGTGGGGGTGGTGGTGAAAAGAAATAAGAACGGCTCAAAATAATATAATGCATGACATGATTGTTACTCAACAATACAGTTCACTTGAATGGTTGTCTGATTCGATCATATCTTACCTCACAATACGTTTCACTCCAGGGAGGTACTTGTAGCGATTCTTTAATTAGGGCTTCATGATAAGCATGCTTCTTTCGTTCCCTTGGGAGAACCTGCAGCATAGTAGTCACAACAAATGAAATCAGTCTTTCAACAAATCATCATATAAAATATTATAAATGAGCATGATGATATTCCAGTATATTAGCTCAGAGGAAATGCCTATATACTCAGGGAAGGACAAAATGCATTAATAATTTGACTTGAAAATCCTTACAACAAATTTTAAAATTTCAAGATACATGTACATTAGGTATACATGTGTAATTATGTATATCTTCAATAAATTAACACCTGCAAAATTAACGACATAAAAAGATGTGTTTTCAACAAACATTTTACAAGTAATATAGAAATTTTAATGACAAGCAATTGACTTTTGAGTAAGGTTTAAAATTGTTTTGAATGTTTCAATGAAAAACTAAAACTAAAAATATTAAATTAAGTTACATGCAATGTAAAGTACAGTACATGTTTACATGTATCGTATCAGATGCCTATAAAAACTGAGTATGTCTAAGCAGCAGATGAACTTACAGCAGTGAAGTTTAATGACTCCCTTGGGTTCCAGGATAAAGAATTAGTTTTCGTCTGTAGAATGAAGCACGAGTCAGTGTGGCCAAGTAAAAATATATTCAAAAAGCACAACAGGTATCTGCAGGAAAAAAAAAATTGAGAAGTATCATCTAGCTGAGAATCAAATCCATGAAGAACTAAATGTGAAATACATGCTTTAATTTACAAAAAAGAACTTAGCCATACAAAAACGCCTGCCATGTAGAAACTGGAACACAACTATACTTAGACTTACGTAGTTAATTGCCAGATACATGGATATGAAAGACTAAACGCAAAGTAACAATTTGTGATCATTACCATCATTATGATTTTCCTGGCAGGGGAAGACTGACGCAAATCAAATAGTGTTATGCTCCGGTCACTACAGAAAGAAAGTAGATAAAAAAAAGTAACCCGGGAACACAAGAAGTAAATTATTCTGACCATCATTTTTCAAACTGCATTCGTTGAGGAGTTTAAAGAAATTATTTGAAATTTGAATGAGCAACTCATGTTAAATGCTAAATGAAGGAAACCAAATCCTCAAGCAAATTCCACTTTTCAAATGAGATGTTTGGCATATTTTTCTCCATAAATTTTGGTCATTTCACTCTTTAGCAAATGGATTAGTCCACATAAATATCAGCATACCTAGCTGATGTTGCCAAGAGATCTGGTTCTCCAGGATTAAACCGGACAGATATTACTGAATCTGACACCCTTTTGAAACTCTGTATTGGTTGAGACCTGTACAAGGGAAGAACATCATCAGAAAACAAATAAATAATTAATTGAGACACAGCTTAAGGAAAGTACACTAATCAGAAACTGAAAATCAAAACCTGTTGTGGTTCCATATATCTACTTTAGCACCAACAGTAGCAAACCGCTCACCACCCACTTGTGATCAACACCCCTAAATTAAAAATAAAAGCCTTAGAAGAAGCACTGGCTCTAATATCTTAGTGATATATGTTATAATTCACTCCACTACTTACCAAAATGCATTCTTCTAAACATAAACACTAATGGGCTGCAATAATCACACCTAGCACAAAACTAATGATTAATAACACATGAGAATGCAGTACCTTGGCAAAATTCTCAGTTGAGCCACCTAACTCCATAGGTGCAGCAACAGGATCATTCCAAATCTGACACTGAACCAAGAAAGACCAGTTTTGATCATAAAAGCTAGCTACTAAAGCCCATAACACAATGATAAGAAAGCTTGATGACAGGGAAAGAGATTTCTTAATGGGGTAGAAAGTGATCCATTCGAGCAATCAGTTCCACATGATACAAGAATTTGGTTTGATTTTCGCAAACAAAACGAATTGAGATTTGGTTGGCGTGTTTTAAATTTACAAAATCAATAAGGACATGAGCATAAGCTTCAAAATTTGCCAGCTTAACACGTCAATTATATTGTTAAATATGTTGAGTTATTTGCAAGCGATGTTAAGTTTTTCAAAAATCAAATTAAAAACCCTAACCATATATATCCTGATCATCATCTCAATTATGGCTTCCCTGACATTTATTTTCTTATAGTATAGATACAGAAATGGCCTTGTGACAAACATGGTCAAATCGATCAATTTAAGGCAAATTGGTCGCCCTTTGACATATCTACTTCCAAAGTGTACCAGAAAATAGTTTGTTGGCTGCATATCTACTATCACAAGTCCATTATGCAAGAAATAGTAGAAGGAAATTGGCATAGCATTAAAGGTGCATCTTTCAAAAGCTTTTAACAAACTCTCTTAACCTTTTAAAGGTGTTAGGTACCTACAATACCCGTCCACAAGGAGTCAAGGACAGTTACCCTAAACTAGTCAAGTAAAATTAATGTAATATGACCTTGGTAATATTTTGAATACTATCGGTGAAACATGAGAAAATGGAAAGAAAAAACAAAAAAGAAAATAAGTACAAGAAAATAAATAGATATTTACAAAGAACTAATCTCTACAACAAAATGAATAAGACAAAAGTGATGAGGGGGACGGCTGTGGGGGTTTGACAGGGAGAGCAGTAACAATATTTGTGGGACCCATCACCCAACACGACGTACCTCACAAGTAGAAGCATGGAAAAGTCGCTTCTTTCTAAAAGTCAGATAGATCCCAAAAGCCAGATAAAGGAAACACCATTTTTTTTTTTTTTGCCGAAAAAGGAAACACCATTTTAAACATCAAGAAAAGGTAAAAATCCAACACAGCCTAAGTTCTTATTCCATAATTTGATTAAAGCAAATGTAAATAGACAGCGGAATGCTTGCCTTAATGAAACACTCACTTACAACACCGGTGTCAAGAACTCGAGCGGTAAATGATTGACAAACTTGATCTAATGGTAGTTGTCATTTTTTTAATAGCACCAGCTGTAAGAAATCCTACCGCAGGAGTGACAGCATCCATAAACTCAGAGTCTTTGCTAGGGCCCCCATTATCTCGAAAGGAAGGTTAACTTCCGCATAAATGTCACCTTCCTCTGGTCCTGCAAACACAGTGATTGTCCCATGCGATTTGTCGCAGGGGCCGATCCGGACCATCACCGGCTTTCCCCATCCAAAGTCAATCCCAAACACATTAAACGTTGGCGAACCACCCATATGCACAGCATCCCGAAACATCTCACTGAGCGTAAGTATCCTACGGTCATCCGACCAAGACTTGAAGTGGCTCACGATAGTCTCTTCTGTATACAATGCAACCACCTTGTTCATCTCCAGAGCAGCCTTACCAAGCCCCTCTTGCCGTAATAGTTCCCTTGCGGTCATGCTCACGGTACCATCGTCCTGTGCATTTCCAAAATAGTTATGACCCAACGGCGGATTTATCCTCGGACTAATATCTACCACCAACTTGAAGTTGACCTCTTCTTTGGGGTCAATACCTTGGTTCCGAATTATAGCCCTCCAAAGATGTGCCATAAGTACTTGTAGAGAAGATACATTGTGATTCGAACCTACCGTTGTGATAGCTTTTGCTTTTAGTTCCGTCATTTTGGCCTTTGAGAAATGAAACACCCTCTCTGGCAAAAGTGGTGAGTTGAGCTTCTCCTTCTCATGATCACTGTCCTTCGGAAAACGAATGCGCATAGGGCGCTCAATACTATTGAGAAACCAACGTTCGAGCGTCGGAGGCTTGGACAACAGACCGCCACCGCGTGCGATTTCAGACCAGCAAGTAACGAAATGAAAAAGCGACTTGCCGTCGGCGAGGGCGTGGTTGACGGTGAAGCCTATGAAAAAGCCATCTACGAGTTCCGTCACTTGCACGGCAAGCAGTGGCTTATGAGTGCCTTGGTAATTTTTAGCCTCGGCGAGCGGAAAAAAGGACCCGACAAGGGGAGGAAGGTATACGGGTAGAAGGATGTCTGAGATGGTCAAGTTTTCTGCTAGGGCATGGACAAATAGTGCTCCGGTGTTGTTGCAGTGAATGAAAACGGAGGATGTTCCGTCGTCGTCGTCGTGTTCAATGACGGCGAGACGACCGGCAAGTTGTGGGAAGAAATCTAGGGTGAAAGAAAGAGAGGTTTTCAGGTGTTGGATCACTGTGTCTTTGTTTGCTTTGGGGTGGTGGTAAAGAAAGCCTACCTGGATGAGATCCAATAGGAGGACTTGAAGGTCCCAAGGACCTAACTCGATCTTCCGAGTTCAATCGCTGTTTTGAGACGCTAAGTGTATATTGCTCACAGAGATGACTCGGATCGAGTTTGCCATGGCAACAATTAATGTTATGCCAATAAAGCTGTACCTTCACTTGGATGATGGCTATATGTATAAGCCTGCTTAATGTAAGGTGTGTTAAAATGAGCGCCGCGTGTGCGTAGCATTGTTAGAATCTACTTTTCATGCATTATTAGCATTTTCAACAAGTATTCTTTCCATGTCACTCTGTCTGATATACCACATGTTTCAATTGAATTCATTACAAGTTGGAGCTGTAACAACCCTTTTTTTTACAATCAGGGTAAGAAACCAGATGTTAATTTAAATGGTATATAGTTACATGATAGATGAGCATGTGATGTTTGACCGTTAGATGAGCATGTGATGTTTGACCGGCAGATGAGCATGTGATATTTGACTGGTAGATGGAAAAAAACTATGGATTAGGAACAGAATTACCAATGAAAAAAATTCAGTCGGAAATTACCCACATAATTCCATTGGTAATTATTACTGACAGAAATACATAACTGACAGAATTCCTTCAATAATTGAAATTATTCACGTAATTCTGTAGGTAAAGTCTTTTGCCATGATTTTTTCTGCAACGGACGTTTTCTATCAAAAATCTAATTACCGACAGAATTTTGTCGATAATTGAATTTTCGAGGAAAAACGTTCGTCGCCAAAAAAACTGTGGCAGAAGACATTACCCACGAAATTCCGTTGGTAGTTTTCGTTGGTAATTTGTAACGGAATTTTTTCTGTCAATAATTTTATCCCTTATTCGAAGTTTTTTTTGTAGTTTATACTTGAAATGTGGTTGAGACCTAGAAATTCTAGAAATACCCCATCCCTCCTCTTCTCCCACACACACTCTCATTTATTCCCCTCTCTCAATTCTTCTATGTTTACCTCCCTTGGCCATTATATCATCATTGAAGATTGATCATTTGCCAACTTGTCGTCAAAGACTACTTATCTTCCAACATGTTGTTGATGAATACTCCCTCTGGTCTTTATTATAAGGCACCAACTACCAAATATATTTGGTCCTTTTTATAAGACACTTTCTTGTTTCCAAAGAGCATTGATTATTTGTTTCCATGTATGCCCATATTTAATAGGGGTAGTAGGTGATAGTAATAATAATATAATATTAGAGTTTAATATAAATAGTAGGGGTAATATTGGAAATTACTTAAATTATAGGACAACTTTATTGACTTTAACTGTTTTTATTGGTTTGTGTGATTTGTTAGTTGGTGACTTATAATAAGGACTAGAGGGAGTACTTATTTTCGACCAAAGTTAGCCTTTGATTGATTGTGAATTGCCCAAACCATAAATAGGAGAGAGAGAGAGAGAGAGAGAGAGAGAGAGAGAGAGAGAGAGAGCTTTACATACAACGAAATAAAGAGCTTGAACAAGGACTGAAATCTTGTATGCAATCATATATTTTGACTTAGGAGATTGCACAGCTGCAATTGCAGTTGCATGACGATTAGTGTAATTGTGCGGTCACTACAGCCGTGTTTCTTTTCAAGCTACTAAAAATATTAAAAATTATATAATTGGTATAATTTTCATAGTTCTACAATTAGTTAATAAAATTGTTTTCTATATATAGTTCTATTGGATCTAATGTCTATTCATATTTTGTTTATCAATCTATCCGCATTAATTCTATACAAATCTATTACTATATAAACGTAGGGGTGCAAACAGTTCTCCTTGCCACGCGTAAACACTTCTATCTCTCATATTCAATGATAGGATATTCTTACCACCATTTTTTATTACTACCACTTTTTCACTGTTAGATTAGAATCTCAATAGGAGAGAGAAATAATAAAATTCTAATCTAACGGTGAAAAAGTGTTAATAACATTGGTAGTAACAAAAATAGTAGTAAAAATATCTTATCTCTTAATTTATCTTCCAACTTTTAACTCACCTATAGCTCAGCCTCTCAAATATGAGTCAGAGCAACTTAGTCACTAAACTTTTGATTTTTTCAAATTATACTTTATGCAAGGAGGCACTGGGCACCATGTCCATACTTCCCCATCTGAGCAGAAATCTGGGTCGAAAAAATAGAACCAATAAACATGTTCATGAACAGAAATAATATTATTGTTATCCTTGAAACATATGAAATGTGTGTGCACCAAAACTAACTCATTGGACCAACGCATAAGGTGAGTCCAATGAGAGAGATCCAACCTAAGGATGGAAGACATAATTCACCGATGGAACTATTCTGTCTAAAATTTCCGAAAGAACTACGATAGAGGGTTTGACGAAAACTTTGCCAGGGAACTCTCTAATGGACATCCTGACGAATTTTTGTCAGAAATTACCAACAAAATTAGGTCTTTCAGAAATTTCAGTCACAGAGATTTTCTACTTTTTGTTGAAAAAAGTTTTTGAATATTATTAACGAATTTTGTGGGTAATTTCATTAGTAATATTAACAGTAAATCAGAAGTTTTCTTCTTCTTTTGCCAGAAGCAGGTCGAGAACTCGAGACCTGGAGAACGCCTCAGCCTTCTCTGCCCGAAAAAATGTCACGCTATCGTCTCCTCAGGAGTCCAAAATGTCTAGCTTCTTGAACCTTCGAACGTCGATTTGTTTCGGCAAATGGCAAGGTTGAGCTTCTCTGACCCAAGGTACCGTAATGTCTTCCGAAAACCTTAAGCCCCACCTTCTCTGAAGTTTGATCTATTGCTGCCAAAAGGATAAACTCCACAGTCCACCTTCAATGACTTCAAGCTACTTCCGCGATGTTGTCTGAAAACCCTAACCCTACCTTTTTAAGTCCTTCTTTACTGCAAAATATGGAAAGTTTTTGTTGCGCCGCAGATTAAGAGCATGAAAGAGCGACATCTCACAATCAGAAAGCAAAGCCTATTTGGTATCTAGACCACCGTCTTCAAGTACTATGTTGAACGCTGAGTGTGACGGATTTTTTTTGTTCGGATGGCTTGTGGATATGCAATGTTGGTCTTGCGGTGTCCATTGATGAGCATGTTGAGTGATTTGAGGTTTAGGGTTTGGAATTTTTCATCGACTTATATTACTTTGCAAGTTTAATGCAGCTGAATTATGGTATCTTCTTTTGTTTTAAAATGAATTATTGGTAGATTTTGTATTTTTCTTGAAGTACTAGGTCCAACTGAGAATATTCTAGATCACTGGGAGTTTGCACTTCTTTTTCTTCAATATAGTACTCATTTTTTCCTTTGGAAGATATCTTCTAAGTCAGAATCGTCTGTGTCTCGAACAGAATGTCAGGTATAAATTCTAAGTCCTGTTCGGCATTGAGATCTTGATATTGTTCCACGTGTGTTATTGATTCAATTTACTTATTGGGATTGAAAATTTCAGAATTGATGATTTTGGGTCAAGGGGAGGAGGAACTAATTCAAGACGACAAAGGGGGGCGATTTTGGAGCCTAAGACCTCTGGGGACGAGTGGCGAAAGTCTAAATCCAGATCTCTTTGGAGAAGAGCAATGACAATACCATAAAATGCTGGGGTAAATGAATTACTATGTCACAGTTGCTACATCTCCATTGAGAATGCATTTTCCCTGATAGCACAATTTTATTATTGTACAAGCCCATTTCAAATTTGAAATTGATTTAGGTGGAAATATTAGTCATGTTCTTTATTTCTGGTTGATTTGTTTGCCATAGGTACAATGTTTGGTTTCTGTAACTAAGTTATTTATTGTCATACCCTTATAATTATGACATTTTTCAGAGTAATTCAACAATATATAGTGAGCAATGCAGGTATAGAATAGTAAGCTGATAATAGTAAACATTCTTCAAATTCTTCAAGAATAGTTTATAGAGTTCTTAATACAGTGATCCAAAGTAAACATCGGTGTTGATATATACTACAGCCAAAAATAAGTTGAAACAAAACTACTATAGCTCTACAACAATATCAGTTTCTAAGAGCAACTATCAGCACTATGTAATTGCTACCTTTCCTTTAGAGATATGACTATTGCTTTGACCATGTCTAGAACCTATGTCCTTGAGAATGTCTGGGATTCAATTTGAACCCCAAAGTAATATGTTAATCTCACAGATAAAGTATAAACAATATATGAAGGTTAACCAAAATAAATGGTCCATATAGCATAAAACATTTAGAACACATAATGTAGTACATATACATCTAAATTAGCATATGCACGACACATAACCATAGTGCTAGCTAGGTATATCAAATTGATATGTACTGAGAGTCCTCTTATATGTCAGAGTTCTCAATCGGGACACCCAATTAGACATATTTGATTGGGAATTATCGAGAGTCCTATCCAAAATCCATTGGCATTAATCTCAATCAAAAGTACCCCAAGTCATTCGAATGCAACTAGGATAGCCACCTAAGAATCATCGATCTATTAGGCCCTACGCCTAGCTCTAACCACTGGGAAGGTACTCCATGATCAGCCCTTCCACTCAATCAAGCCACGAGTGGTGCTGGTCCCACACGGGATGGGACAATCACATATATTTGATTCAACAACCATACACATGCTTTATTTTCCATCGTATTAATACCATCTCAAGCTTGCAAAATGTTGTGGCAATGTGTCACATCTAAACTGGGGGATTAATGTGATTTTGGGATGAAGTCTGAGCTCTACCTATTTTTAATCTGATATCTCTAAACCAAACTCTTGATCATCTGTTTACTTTATTTGCCAATAGTAATAGACAAACAAACACCAAATTTATTCTCATCACACAACTTTCACAAGGGAAACCAGCTACATATTTGGTATTAACAGTGTCTGTGGAATGATACTCTACTCACTTTTTATTACTTGTTCAACTAGTTCAATTGCCACAAGAGGATTTTGACCAACAAATTTTTGGTGCAGTTGCCAGGGACTGAAAATTCCTTTTATGCTTCTATGTTTATCTTTGTAAAGTTGTGTTCACTCTCACCAAACTCACTCTCTCTATTTATGATTTTCAAGTACCTTCTGTAATGTATGTGTAGTTCGCCTCTGCTAACCTTGAGTTGTACAATCCTAAGATTGAAAGAACCTATAAACAGAGGCGCAAAAAGTAGAGGCGAAGGAGTCGCCTTAGTGACTCTGCACACATGGCCAAGCAAAAGTTAATTGAGAATTAGATTAAGAGCAGCAATACCTACTCTAGGGCGATAACCTCATACCACCACCACCAAACCGTAACAATGCCGACTTGAATCGAGCCATCATGGAATTTGGAATTCCTTATCTGAGTAGAGTAGACTCAACTCAGCCATCACTTCACCAGACATCATTGCAAGCCAGTTTGAACTAAAAACTATTATGTTCCAGATGCTAAACGCGACAGGGGTAGTTTAGTAGACTCGCATCCAAAGACCCTCACCTTCATCTCAAAACTTTTATGGTGGTCTGTGATACTTTTGTCATCCCTAGGGTAACCACCCATGCCCTCAGAATCAAACTATTCCCATTCCCACTCCGCTATAAGGTGAGAACATGGTTGAACACCCTACTAGCCTATTCAATTTCATCCTGGAATGATTTGGGTGACAAATTCCTACTAAAGTTCTTCCCCCAACTAATAATGCCCAATTGATAGAAGACATCACCAGTTTCCGACAAAGAGTTGGCAAGTCCACATATGAGGCCTAGGAACATTTCAGGGATTTGCTAAGGAAGTGTCCATAGCATGGGCTAGTAGAATGGGTGCAGTTGGAGACATTTTACAAAGGCTTGGACATGCAAACACGGTCCATAGTTGATGCCTCTGCCAATGAGTCTATAGTAATGAAATCTTACAACAAGGCTTGAAGTCAATGAAGGTGGAGTTTAGCCTTTTGGCAACAATAGATCAAACTTTAGAGAAGGTAGGGGCTTAAGGTTTTCGGAAGACATTGCGGTACCTTGGGTCGGAGAAGCTCAACCTTGCCATTTGCCAAAACAAATTGACCTTTGAAGGTTCAAGAAGTTAGACATTTTGGATTCCTGAGGAGACAATAGCATGACATTTTTTCAGGCAGAGAAGGCTGAGGCGTTCTCCAAGTCTTGAGTTCTCGATCTACTTATGGCAAAAGAAGAAGAAAACTTCTGATTTATCGTTAATATTACTGATGAAATTACCCACGAAATTCCGTTAGTAATATTGAAAAACTTTTTCAACAAAAAGTAGAAAATCTCTGCAGCTGAAATTTCTGAAAGACCTAATTCTGTCGTTAACAAAATTTTGTCAGGATGTCCATCAGAGAGTTCCCTGTCGTGGACCCAGATTTCTCCTCAGATGGGGAAGTATGGACATGGCGCCTAGTGCCTCCTTGCATAAAGTATAACTTGAAAAAGTCAAAAGTTCAGGGACTAAATTGCACCAAATAATATTTGAGAAACTGAGTTATAGGTGAGTTAAAAGTTGGAAGTTAAAAGATTAATTTTGCTTATAAATTAATTTGAACATTTTGAAAATGAGAGATAGAAGTGTTTATGTGTTACCAGGAGAACTGTTTGCACCTCTACGTTTATAGAGTAAGAGATTTGTATAGATTAATACGGATAGATTGATAAACAAAATATGAATAGACATTAGATCTAATAGAACTATATATAGAAAATAATTTTATTAATTAATTGTAGAACTATGAAAATTATAACAATTATAGAATTTTTGATATTTTTATTAGCTTGAAAAAAAAAAAACACGGCTGTATTGACCGCACGATTACACTAATAGTCATGCAACTGCAATTGCAGCCACAACTTAAAACCAGGCTGGATGCAACTGAAACATTACCAACTTGCAATAAACATAGCTCAGAAAGGAATATCTTGTCGTAATGCAAGAACTGCATACACGTGTGTAGTACGTGTACTAGGGACCATCTATTGTTTTAAATACCCACATTTAATGAAGTGGGCACCTGTTATTTATATAAAACAAATGTTTAACATGTTAAAATACATGTGGGATTTTATCGAAAGTGAGCCAAATCCTAAATACTTTTTTGACGGGCGAAAAAGCTATAAACTTTCAAAAAAAGATGCTAGAATAACTACGACCTTATAAAACAAGTGCAAGAGCCACTTTAGCCGTTATTATGAAAACGTTAAATGTGAATATAAATTTTTTTGACTGAAAATGGTGATATGGAGCTTGGTGTGGAAGATTAAGAACCTACCTGCTCTTCTTCATGGCTGTCGAGAAAGAAAGATGTGTGTTCTCCACCGAAAAATCCACCCCTAATCCCTCCTACCCGCTCTTGTTTCACGCCGGTCCAATCAAATCATGCACGTCTTTATCTTTCTGTATCAAGGAAAAGTTGAATGTTTTATTCTGGAGAATTATTAGTGTTTGTTTTTTTTTTTTTTTTTTTTTTTACTCGGGGCAATGGAAGTTGGGTGGAGTAGCCTAGAATGCCATAGCATGTGAACATGAACAGAGCTAAGATTGTGGCTCTAGGACGACTTTGGATGAGCCAAGTCCACAGGATATAATTTGATTGCATTCCAATGAAGACCTGTTCAAAAACTAAGTCAATCAATATGTTCATAAATTTCTATAGAATTCTAATTATAACATCCCAAAAATTTGGAATTAGAAAATTAAAAATATGTCATGGAATTAATTATGGGAAATTTAGCTTGGATAAATGTTAAAATTTATAGTTGGAGTTTAAGGAATATTTTTCTATAAATTAAGGATAAATAATTAGGGAATAATTTTTTTCCTGACTATTTTGAGAGATGATATTTTATGGCCTAAGAAAATAAATTGTGAAAGAAAAATCTTTAAATGGAAATAAGGATTAATTTCCATGACTTATTTAATGTTGCAATTAAATTGAAAAAGGTAAATGAGTGTGGGAAATGAGTATTCATATATATACTTGTACTAGCAATAACGTAAAGGGTGTTAACTTGGGGAGTTGTTACTAATATAGTTGGGGCTGGTGAACCTAAAACATACACTAGGCAGCAAAACAAATTAAAGAATAAATTGATTGCAACTTCAAGGCCTTCAACTAGCACCAACAAAAAGGGTATCATTGAAGACAAAGAGGAAGAAGCAAATGATGAAGAAATTGACAATGAGGAAGAGATGTACAAGTCTAATAGTGGTGAAAGCAACAATGATGAAGAGGAGTTGGATGATCTTTTCATTGAAGACTAAAGAGAATTTTTGCTTATATTTATAGCCTTTACAGACTAATTTAATGTTGAATGTTTTTTCATAAGTTAATGTTTTGTTTATGTCTTTTAGAGACTCGGATAATTTGTTCTTTAAAGATGAATATGTCTTAAATTTGGCAAAAGTACGGAAAAAAACTTAATTAAATAATTAATTGCCAAAATGCCACTGAAGCAAAACTATTAACCTATCTGCCCCCTGTAATCGATTACATGCCTTATATAATCAATTACAAGGGGTCAAATCGCTTTTTTTCATTTTTTGCATTATGTAATCAATTACGTCACTATAGCGTAATCGATTACATAAAACTTTACACTATGTAATCGATTACGCCATGTATCGTAATCAATTACATAGTGTAAAACGTTATGTAATCGATTACGCTACAATGTGTAATCGATTACATTTTGATAGATGTGTTTTTTAAAAACCAATTTGAGTTCATTCGGGACCATTTCTCCATTTCTGCCCTAAAGCTCACTGGTTGCTCGTGTTTTGGACGGTTT
Source organism: Acacia confusa (assembly GCA_037074495.1). NCBI lineage: Eukaryota > Viridiplantae > Streptophyta > Magnoliopsida > Fabales > Fabaceae > Acacia > Acacia confusa. Next base: position 3,108,131 of record CM073506.1, on the reverse strand, counting down.
TTGTGCAACCCATCAAAGTGTAAGGCCATTCTCCTCTTTGAAAATAGTATTGTTATGTAATCTTTGTAACTTAACTTCATTCACCTTTGTTTTTGTGTAGAATCTGAAACCCACCCCCCTTGTAGCTCCAAATTTTTGTTGTGAAGGATGAGTTCAAGTTATAATGCCTACATTGCCGTAATCTACCATAGTGGAAGGCATTTTGAAGGTCTCGATGGTGTGCAATTTAAAGGAAAAAACAAAATGATGAAAATCAATCGGGGCACCACGTACGTGTTCGTTGAGGAATAGGCAGGCTTAACGTGGACAAGTTATATAATTATATTGCATTTATGATGACATTGGTGAACTTTTGTGTATTGGTCTTTTTTGATGTATTTTGAGATTCAGTTTATATTTATTTGTTTTAGACATACATGAATGCAATGGTCCCCAAATAGTTATGTGTATTGTCATGCTTCTTGGACCAAAAACGGATATAGGGACATTGATGGATTAGGCATAGGGTAGACGGTTAATTGTTGGCAAAAAGACCTTCCCCAAGTCATATTTATAGGTAAAAAGAAGTTGGAAATGGGTTTGGCCATGCACTTATTTGAAATCAGAAACTCATTGTGCTTCTGCTGCTGGAGTAATCGATTACACCATACTAGTGTAATCGATTACATGACATTTTACACTATGTAATCGATTATGTCACATAGCGTAATCGATTACATAGTGTGAAATGTCATGTAATCGATTACGCTACAGTGACGTAATCGATTACATAGTGTAAAAAATTGGAAGAGAGAGAGAGAGAGAGATCTGACCCCCTGTAATCGATTACATAAAGCCTGTAATCGATTATAGGAGGGTAGATAGGTTAATAGTTTTGCCTCAATGGTATTTTGGTAATTAATTATTTAATTAAGGTTTTTTTCCATACTTTTGCCCTTAAATTTTATGAGTTTACATTTTTATTTTTTAGTATTTATGTGTCTATCTTTAGTATAACGGTCATCCCGCAATGCGCTATACTAGTATAGCGTTTTTTGGGCCAGCCACTACGCGCCGCTATTTAAAATTAACTACTTTGATTTATAATAAGTTTAACTAGCCACCGCTTATTTCATTATAAGTTTTCTAGTGGAATATGTGTTATTGAACTTGAAGATTTCCCATATTTCAATTAAGTAATTAAATTCATTAATCTCTCTTTAGACTAATTAATTTATAGGCTTTGGTTTTCTCATGTTACATGAGAAAAAAAAAAGTTTCCTGCACATACATAAAATGGTGGGACCCACATATACATATATGAATTAATATATGTATATGTGGGTCCCACCATTTCATGTGTGTGTGACATGAGAAAATGATTTTCCTACAACATGAGAAAATGTTTTCCCTTAATTTATATAGACTAAGAAGTTAACTCAATGTAAATCCTAAGTTGTCCCCTTTATTATTATAATTGAATCAAATCTTTATTGCTTATCGTACTTTTAATCTATCTTCTTAGGATCATTAATTCTTCTCTCATGGAGGGGGAAAAACCCCTCAACATTTGCATTCAAATTCATATAGATTAGTCTCATTTTCATATAGGTCTTAAAGTCAATTGCATTAGTGTATTTAGTTAGTTCATTGCATATAGGTGGCTGTGTTTTGCATTCTAGTTTAGGTCTATTTCCATTTCATTACATCTTTAAACATTTGTAAGTCAATCCTAAAAAAAAAACCCCACAGTTTGCTTCTAGGTTGATCCTAAACTGTATAATTAATTAGAACCTAGTTTAATTGATTGTTTTAACAACAAAAGCAAAACATCATATATACATGATTATACATGTATACCTGATAAACATCCTCGTGTTTGTGCATATTTAGTTATGTTTTCTGATCTACTAGTTCTTTTGATATCCAGGCAAATGAAGGTAATTAATTGCTATAGCTATGACGCTAGGAAACTTGATGTGTTCACGAAGATCATGTTTCTGCTGTGTTATGAGGTTTTATGATATAGTTAAGAAAGAAACTTTATGGGAATTATAATACAAGAGTTTATTATTTCTTATTTGTTTAAATTTGGTGAAGTGAGGTTGGGAAGGAAGCTGACTCAAATTTGTATTTTTACGAACTTGGAGGTCGCAAGACGATGGGTGTCTAAAGTATCTTGATTTTGGAAACTAAGAAAGGTTATTACGGGAGAAAAACAAAAACAAAACAAAACTTTGTTGAATATTTACTGTTATGTTTTTCCCCTTCTTGTATATGATCTGGTTTGGTAAGTTGTGATTAAATAGAATTTTACTTACAGTTGGAACACATGAATTTTTGAGGCTGTGATAAGGAGAAATGAATACTCTGGGAGTGTGGTTGAATGAAATGAAATGAATACACATAATGTTTTCAACTAAATTTGAGACCAGTTTGAAGTCGGTGTTTTTAAACTATGTTGTCTCATGGGAGAGATCCATGTGGAACCCAGAAACAGGTAATGTACCCAATTTTGTGTGCAAGCTTTATTTACTAACATTCTTTCTTAATGTTATTATCAAAAAAAAAAACATTCTTTCTTAATGTTTCTGATTTGGTTTAAATGAAATTCAGTCCAGTAGTGGTCTGAAGGTTGATTCTGCACACATAATCATAGTTATCAGAACTGGCTCAGACCGTCCAGGTCAACCCGGAAACCGGCGAACTAGTCACCCAACCGGTCCGAGCCGGTAATAGGATCGGATATGCGTCAAAAACAGTTTTGGACCAATCCGACCGCCGCGTTTGGAGAAAACCGGTCCAACGGGTTGATGTTTTTTTTTTTTTTAAACTTTACTAAAGATATTGTTGGTCATCCACATTATTTTTAATGATGATAGAGAGTCTTTCATTGATGCACCGCCTTTGGATTCTTTGCCATAATTTTAGTGTGTTTAGAGGTTATTTTGTAAACCCGTCTTTCTTTGAGCAGGAAAAGAAAAAGTTATCTTTAATTTTGCTCCTAGTTAATTGGGTTATTCATGTTTTAAACTTGTAAAAATGTTTTAAATATTTTTATTTTGTAAACTCATTTTTTTTATATATATTTATAAATATAATTGTATAACTTATTATAAATATAGTATGGTTTTCAAGACCGAGTCATAGTTATACGGTTCAACCAGTGACCCATTGACCCAGTACCCCGACCGGGTCGATGACCAGTCCGAGTCTGATAACATTGCACATAATAGCATGTTAACAAATATGAGGTATCCACAGAAAAATACCATTTAAATTACCAAAACCCATAATTATACATGTTGCAGACCATGCACCAAAGATTTTAGTGCAATTAGGTGCATGACTTAAGTATGTGTTATTCCTTTGTTGTGACTCCTCGTCACATACTTGAGTAATTTTAGTTCAAACTCGTCATATTTTCAGATTTTACAAACAAGAGACCAAAAATTTTTCTGGCAGGTGCAATAAAGCAACGTGACAACATTATCACGCACTAGATTCACTAATCTGCATATAACTCGGGATTCACTTGGAAATCAAGGGGCATCAAACTGAAGCCATCTTTCCATTTACCCCAGACATCTACCAACATTGGGCGTCCCGACACGCACGCTATTAGAATATCTTCTCCAATTCTTGTGAGTTCATATATCTTAGCTCTATTTCTGGGAAGATACAAGCTCACGTATATCTTACTCAACTTCTTTGATGATTCTTCTTGTCCGCAATGGCTTTGTTTTGATGCTACCTGGGGCACTGTGAGCTTTTCTTCTCTCCTCTTTTCTTTTCCTAGCGTTGGCCATAACGCGCATGAGGCTTGTCGCTTTGAATATCGGTTTTGGCAGGTGCCGATGCCTATTGAGTGGGGGGAAAAAAGAAAAGAAAAGAAATAAGAACAGCTAAAAATAATATAATGCGTGACATGATTGTTACTCAACAATACAGTTCACTAGAATGGTTGTTTGATTTGATCATATCTTACCTCACAATACGCTTCACTTCAGGGAGGTACTTGTAGCGATTCTTTAGGGCTTCATGATAATCATGCTTCTTTCGTTCCCTAGGGAGAACCTGTAGCATAGTAGTCACAATAAATGAAATCAGTTTTTTAACAAATCATCATATAAAATTATAAATGAGCATGATATTCCAGTATATTAGCTCCGAGGAAATGCCTATATACTCCAGGAAGGACAAAATGCATTAATTAATAATTTGACTTAAAACTCTGTAATGAAAGATTTGAGGGTAAGGAAGACATCTTACAACTCCAAGTTGTTCGGATGCCCTAGCCTTCCAAAGCCTGAGATTCGTGTCATCACTTCCGGAAATCACGTAACTAGCATCACAGCTGAATTTGACACAGAATACCCTGCACAACAAAGAAATCTATCAGTTGAAGTGTTTAATTGTCAGGTAAATAAACAAACAAAAGGGAACCCTATTAGTTCAAGATATAAAAACCAAGTGAACCTTTGCATTCTCTTAGTATGATAAATCTCCCTGCTGTGGCCACCATTATACTGGAAAATTCTTATCTATAATGAGAAAATGCCAGTAAGCAAAACGGAAATTTGCAGAGAACAGAATAATAGGTTAAACCGTTAAAGCAGATCCAAAGGAACTAACTGTTCTATCATATGATCCAGTGACAAATTCTCGGCCAGTTGGTGAGTAGTCAATATCCATGCTGTAAAATGAAATAAATATTGATATCAGAATTAAATGCAGTTGATCCAAATAAATAACGATAAACATATTAGAAGAGCATTCAGCTCACACAGCAGAAACATGATCTTTGTGAACACATTTGGCTTCATCAAGTTTCCTAGCGTCATAGCTATAGCAATTACCATCTTCATTTGCCTGGATATCAAAAGAATTTGTAGATCAGAAAACAAAACTAAATATGCACAAACACGAGTAAGTTTATCAGGTGCAATACCATGTGTCTAGTACAACAAATTTTAAAATTTCAAGATGCATGTACAGGTGGTATACATTTATATCTTCAATAAATTAACACATGCAAAATTAACAACATAAAAAGATGAGTTTTCAAAAAACATTGTACAAGGGATATAGAAATTTTAATAACAAGCAATTGACTTTTGAGTAAGTTTTAAAATTGTTTTGGAATATTTAAAAGAAAAATTAATAATAAAAATATTAAATTAAGTTACATGCAATGTAAAGTACAGCACATGTACCGTAGCAGATACCTATAAAAAATGAGTATGTCTAAGTAGATGATGAACTTACAGCAGTGAAGTTTAATGGCTCCCTTGGGTTCCAGGATAAAGAATTAGTTTTTGTCTGTACAATGAAGCACGAGTCAGCGTGACCAAGTACAAATATATTCAAAAAGCACAAAAGGCATCAACACAAAAAAAATTGAGAAGTATCATTGCTGAGAATCAAATCCATGATGAAATAAATGTGAAATACATGCTTTACAAAAAAGAACTTAAACATACAAAAACGCCTGCCCTGTAGAAACTGGAACACAAGTATACTTAGACTTATGTAGTTAATTGCCAGAAACATGGATATGAAGGACTAAACTCGTGTTCCAATGCAAAGTAAAAATTTTGTGATCATTACCATCATTATGATCTTCCTGACAGGGGAAGACTGACGCAAATCATATAGTGTTATGCTCCGGTCACTACAGAAAGAAAGTAGATTTAAAAAAAAAAAATTAACCCAGGAACACATGTAAATTATTCTGATCATTTTTCTAACTGCAATCGTTAAGGAGTTTAAAGAAATAATTTGAAATTTGAATGAGCAACTCATGTTAAATGCTAAATGAAGGAAATCAAAATCCTTAATCATATTCCACTTCTGAAATGAGATGTTTGGCATATTTTTATCCATAACTTTAGGTCATTTCACTCTTAGCAAATGGATTAGTCCACACAAATATCAACATACCTAGCTGATGTTGCCAAGAGATCTGGTTCTCCAGGATTAAACCGGACAGATATTACTGAATCTGACCCCCATTCGAAACTCTGTATTGGTTGAGACCTGTACAAGGGAAGAACATAATCAGAAAACAAACAATTAATTCAGACACAGCTTAAGGGAAGTACACCAATCAGAAACTGAAATCAAAACCTGTTGTGGTTCCATATATCTACTTGAGCACCAACAGTAGCAAACCGCTCACCACCCCACTCATGATCAACACCCCTAAATTAAAAATAAAAGCCTTAGAAGGAGCACTGGCTCTAATATCTTAGTTATATATGTTATAATTCACTCCAATACTTACCAAAATGCATTCTTCCAAACATTAACACTAATGGGCTGCAATAGTGGATTAAAAACTGTCATCAAGAATGTGTTTTGAAAAATCATATCCAGCACAAAACTAATGATTAACAATGCACGAGAATGCACTACCTCAGCAAAATTCTTAGTTGAGCCACCTAATTCCATAGGTGCAGCAACAGGAACATTCCAAAGTCTGACACTGAACCAAGAAATACCAGTTTTGATCATAAAAATTAGCTACTAAAGCCCAAAACCCAATGTTAAGAAAGCTTGATCACAGGGAAAGAGATTCCTTAATGGGGTAAAAACTGATCCTTACGAGCAATCAGTTCCACAAGATACAAGAATTTGTCCATCTGTTGATACAGCTAGGCCTCGTACAGCACCTTGATGACCAGGAAATTGACAAACTGTACGCCTTTATATTTCCAAAAACAAGAAATAAATTCTAATTACATAGGGACACCAAAAACAGATACATTTGCCAAAAGAGCTGCAGCATAAAAAGTATGGATCTTGTGTCTACAACTCTCCAAGAGCAAATATCTTACATAAAGGATACCACATGTCCATGATCAAACACATGACAAACATTCATAATATATAATCTTTGACTGCATAACCATAATATATAAGTAATATTTTTAAAATCAAGCTAAAAAATTTTTTTACCTTGAAGATATATCCCACAGCCGTATATCTGCAAACACAGCAAACAATGTTACAAGCTGACAAAGCCTAAATTGATAAAGCCGTAAAAGAGTCATAAAATAGGAGACAGACTGATAACAAATACATAGCAAATCACAAATTCAGTATATGATGAAAATAATGTACGTGTGAAGTTATAAGGCAGGACAGGACAGTACAGATAACTTGATATAGGAGACATTTCCTACAAAAATAATTGCTATAAATTTAGAACAGAACAGAACAAAAATAAACTTGCTCAAAGTTAGGGGGAAGTCATGCAAGGTATGAGTAAGTTTTAATTGGGTATATTTCATAACTGGAAATATTTCTGATATTGATATTGGATTCTCTAAACTTTAAGGAGGCTCAAACTAATAATTTTATTAGGTTGAACAAATTCAAGTTTCAAACAACAAACATGGGTGTCCCAAATCCCAATTACTTTATGTCCACATTAAGAAAAATTGAGAGATATTAGTCAATTTGGAAAAACAATGTTCTATTCTCTCACTACGTATCTCATTCCTCAAGCAGAAGCTAAACAGTAATATTTGATTTGTTATGTGCACAACTTATCTATCCTATCCACTCTATGCTGAAGCTAATTATCACCCTGAACCATGCAGAATTTTTGCCGCATGAAATATTCCTAAAATATGAGCGCATACATTAAAAGTCATGCCAATATAACTAAATAACGAATAGAGTATCAAAACAAGAGAAAAGTACCTCCATCCATTGAACCTGAGAAAATCCCTTTCAAATGATTAGGGTTCTTCGCCATACAAGAAACAGCATCTATATGCCCATCCATTGCTCCTATAAACGGTCTTGCAAAAATCTAAATTTTCCAAATTAGAAACTTCAAAAGAAAAAAATAAATTTTGTAAGCTAAGAAAATCAGTTTTACCTTGTCCAACTTAGCCGCATTAAGAGCGCGCACATACTCTACCGCCTTCTCCTGACTACGAATACTCGGGTCATAATTGTGGAATACCCTCTTTTCCAATTCCAATAAACAGAACACAAATTCAGATATAGGAAGGGAAAAAAGAAGTAACTAGGCGATTCAAAAGAAACCATAGAAACAATAGAAGTAGAGCATGCCTTACCTGAAGATCATTACTGCGCTCTCGAGTGAACTCATCAGCAGAACGTGATATAACCTTAACCTTCATTGTGTCCAAGGAACGAAATCTTCACGCCGTATCTCACAAAACTGTCAATATCTTTTAACCACACAAGTTACCCAAAAGACCTTACTCTAGTGCAACGTCTGAGAGAGTGAAATAACGGTCCAAACTTTGAAGGCAGAGTAGCCTGAACTCCTTCGTTAAGCAGCTGCTTTGAACAGTGATTGTAATGGAATGAAGGCAAACTGCATATGACAACCCTAGCGCCAAAATGAACAAGATGATGGCGCAAAGGTTCAAAAGTAAATACACATGTCCCCGAATTTTTATGGAAAAAAAAAAATTTGACTAAAATGTATTTTTAATCCTCTTAAGTTTCATATGAGATATACTTTAAGTTGGTTCCTCTCAGAACTAACATGCAAAATATCATAGAGGCGGGTGAAGGTGTTGTTCGGATGAACAGTAACCCTGCATTAAGATTTATTATATATTGATATTGATTGATTTTCTCAATATAAGAATATAAGATATAAAGAGAGATAATAAGGGCAGCTACAAAATATTGGTAACAAATGTTGCACAAAAGCTTCGTCAAACCCACCCTTAATCTTGTTCTTTGACCTAATTCTCGTGAGATGAAGCACAAGTGACAATATTTGCTCACTCACTTTGGAAAATTTGCAGGAGTAAAGGAAAACCGAAGCTATTTCCAAACCTCTCGATCAGATATTTCATTTTTCTATATGAGAACAATACAGAGCTTCTCCATTGCCCAAAGTGAACAGAGAGAACAAGAGAATATAAAGCCCTCTTTAGCCACTTCAAATGAATGGGGATGCGACTAAACTCTTTCTTCTTCAGTTTATTCATTCTCTTTGGCCACAAAAGAAAGGGGAAAGCATCAAAACTTAAAACATACCTACGGAGGCCGGCGAGTAATAGCCCGACCGAGTGAGAGTCTAAGAGATTGCAGGCGGAGACGAGAGTAAGCCCCGACTAGTCGACCACGACCAACGAGTGATGAGATGAGAGAGATAGAGAGAGACTGGAGAGGGGGAGACTGATACGCTAACGGAGTTGAGAGGGAGAGGAGAGTCGCCGGCCGCCGGCCGTAGAGGAGGAGAGCGAGAGTGGAAGGCGAGCGACGAGCGTAGAGACTAGAGAAACAGCGGAGCTGAATTTGGCATAAGGGTTAACGGCTAGGGTTTGATGTTTTTTTTTAAGTTAAATTATATAAAACCCATAATTTTTTATGTTAGTTATATATAACTCCCAATAATTTAAAGTTTAAATTCAGCTCTCTCACTATTTAGTTTTTTTATAATTAACCACATGTCTTAACTAGTTAATTGAACATTATGTCATTATTTTTTTATTAATTTCATAAACCCCTTAAATATTGGTAGTTAGTTATTCTTAAATTTTGATCAATTGCAAATAATCTTTGGTATGTAAAATTTCAATTCAATTTCTTTATAAATTTGATTTAAGATATTAACCGCTAACCCTCTCCCCATCCCTCAAAAACTTCTAACCAAATGACCCCTAAGTTTACAGTTATAACCATACGATTATATTTAATTTTTTATTTTATTTATTTAACATTATTTTATTTCCTAATTTTTTGATCAAAAAAACATGATATCCTGCTATGTGATAAAGTAATTAGAAGTTGACAACTAAAACGTGCTTCACCTTTTAAAAAAAAAAAAAAAGATCAAAACATGCTTCCTCGTTAATTTTAATGCTTTTTTTTTTCTTAGACTTACCTCTCTAAATATGACAATTAAAAAATTTAGTTGGAAAGAAAAAAAAGAAAAAAAGAGCCAAAACCCAAACCAATACCACCCTTGATGTATCAGGGAAAAAAATCCTATGTGTGTGTGTATATATGTGTTCTCCGCTATTTGATATAAGAGTTAAATAGTTAATTTATAAAAAATAAAAAATTAAGGTAATTATTATTTATAAGTTATAACAATGTGTATTAATTTTTTTAGAATGCATCTTTATTGGTGAGTATTAAAATTACTCTTGATAGAAACCCTTTAATATGAATAATCAATAAGCTGTTATGGATATACTTATTATGTGGATGTCCATTGACTCCCGGTTTCCAAATATTAAAAGATGATATGGGACCCACGCATAGTGATTTACTGTTTGCATAGTACCACGCATAGTAGTTTACTATTTAGTGGGACCCGCACACAATTATACAATCACTCACGGGAAGGAAATCCGTGAGTGAACAGTTTAGGTTTTTGGGGAAAACTACACCAAATGACCCAGAGGTGGAAATTACACTAAAGTCCCATTTTTCTTCTATAAATAGAGGTTTTCTGTAACTGTTCATGTATTGAATGAAATGAGAATCTCTCTCTCTACTTTATCTCTCTAGAACCTCTGCTTTTCTTCTTATTATTTTTATCAGTTTTATAACACGTTATCAGCACGAAGACTCTACCAAGGTAAGATTTTCTCACCATCTATTTCATATTTCCATTTTATTTATCTGGGATGATCTTAACCATTATATGGAATTAAATATCTATTCTTACCGATTATTTTAACATCGGGTTCCATGGTTAAGATTTGAGATTATTTACTATTTTACTACGGTAAATAGTAATTTACTATTCACAGTAAATTTACCCCTTTTTCAATAATTTTTACATTTTATTCATTTGACTCCTACATGGAAGTCTAGATTAATCTTTCTGTAATTTTACTTTATTCACTATTTATAGTGAATAGTAATTTTACTATTCACGGTAAATTTATATTTTATTATTTACAGTAATTTATTTATGTTTATATATTCTTCCCACTTCCTATTCATTTATTTCATGGTGGCGTCATTAAGCTCCATTTGTAATTCTTTACTTACTGCTTTATTTATTTATCTCATGGTGGCTATACTAAGCTCCATACTGACTTTACTAATAATTTAGTTTTATGTCACTAACATTTATTTTATTGTTACTAACATTTATTTATCTTTTATGATAGCACATTAGTATATTTACTAGTGGGTTCTATTTATTTATTTTAACATTTATTTATTTTTTATGGCGGCAACATTATTTATTAGTGGGCTCCATTTATTTATTTTATTTTACATTTATTTATTCTTCATGGAGGCACACTAGTCTCTATTAGTGGGCTCTATTTATTTATTTTATTTAGAGTTTATTTATCTTTTATGGTGGTGACATTTTGTGGGCCCCATTTATTTTATTTTAATTCTTTACTGCTTTATTTTTCATGGTGGTAACACTTGTATAGTGGACTCCATTTATTTATTATTTATTTACTGCTTTAAATCCCCTTCCCTTTTTATTTTACCGTTTTCTATATATTATATATATATATATATATATATATTTACATTTGCATATGCATCTTCTTTCTTATCTTTGGATGAGATAGGTCTCGCTGTGAGTTTACTACCATTCCTATCTCATCTTCTTTTTATTAATCTAGCATGTTTATTTCCAGTCATTTATTTTATTTTATTTATTTATTGCTATATATATATCCCTCTCCCTTCTTATTATTTATGGCAACCACACTATTAGTGGGTTCCATCTATTTATTTTATTATGTTTATATTTTATTTATCTTGAAGATAAACTGTTAAAAGATCATATATATTATTATGAGATCAAAATGCCATAGAGATATGAGGCATAGATTGGCTTGAGAGATGAGGCATAAATTGGCTTGAGTCTAAGAGGCAAGATAGCCTTAATTTCAGAGGCAAGATTGCCTGAAGCCAAGAGGCAAGTTAGCCTGATAACAAGAGACAAATTATGAAACAATATTTGATCCATAAATTTTGTATGTTATCAGTTGTATAAAGGCCTCAAAATTGTATATTTGGCATTAAATATTCCCTTAAATTATGAGACAAGGGATTGTATGATCATGATTGATATTATAAATAAATATATTCAATTTGCTATTGTAGTAGCAATATTGTGGATTAATTTCTTGCCATGATCAAACAAATCAGTGAGTTATGGATCATGAATTTTTATCCAACTTCATTCCCAGAAGTGAATGAAGCAAATATATTATTATAGTTGTTATGTGATTTCTATGATTATAACAATTTTTATAAATACGAGAAAAGAATATTCATAAACAAAATAATTAAGCAAAAGGAAATATTATTTCAACAAAGTTTAATTGCGAGTGGCTCAACATCATTACAAACTTTAATCATCTCATTCTGAAGATATTTAATGTCTTCTTCTTTTGCTTCTCTTGAGATGGGATCCAGATGAGGCAAAGCTCTTCGTAATATCGAGATTTGCGTCATAAGTTTCTTGAGCTTCTTGTGTGGCCACTCCGTTAACCCTCCTTTTTGATAGATTTTTTGTATGGTGTGAGTAGACATATTTAATTGTTTACTCGCTTCATCAAGGGTTAAGTGAAAATAATTTCTTAAATCATGGAGTGTTGTTTTCTTTATTCTTTCTCTTTGCTCCATAGATAACCTATATAATTCACCCTGGTTAAGGGATGAAGTATCATAGGGTATACTTACTGCAGGTTGTTTTCCTTTGCCTAATGAGTGTTCAATATTGGTTTGAAATGAACTTCCATGGAGGTCATTTGGATTTATAGCCCATTCCGAACCAACACAGAGAACCTCATGATAGGCTAATACAGGATCACGCATCAAGATATATCCTGATGCTTGTAAATCTATACAATACTGTGTCAAAAATTGTTTGATTTCTTCAAAATTTTTCTTTGTGAAATCAAACATTGGAAGCCTGTCAGTATTATAAGATTTATCCTGTACTTTTTCAAATAAAACAGCATGGGTAATCATACCTGTTCTTCTTCCGTGAACTTCAAGTTTATGGTACTGAAGTCCGTTGGTATGAATAATTTCCCGTAAAACATGACAGCAACTACATTCCAATAAGCTAGTAGTTGCTAATTGGCTTGTAGCTGTTGGCTGGCTAATTGTTGCTGGCTGGCTAGTGGTTGTTGGTTGGCTGATTGTTGTTGTCGGGCTAGTTGTTGCTGGCAAACTGATGATAGTTTGCTGGCTAGTGAATGCTGGTTGATTAACTGCCGACACTATTGGCTGAACTGGATTGGTAGACTCCATTAGTTCTGCCATAGTTCTACACCTCTTAACAGGCCTCCTTGATGAACCTGCTTCAGTTGTACCTTCAATCCTTGTAGATTGAGGAAGAACACTTGTTCTAGGGGGAGAAGTAGGTACATTTGAAGCAGAAGGAGGAATAGTAGAAGGAGGAATAAACATTTCAAAGGGATTAGGAGATAACAAAGAAGTAAATGACATGTTATGCTGATCATCATACAACAAAGCATCAAGTAATGCTGTTTCGGATGTATCAGAAACTGGGATAAAACTGCTTGGTCCTGCCATGGCAATAGAATTTAGAGAAATATGTGTGAGTATCTGGTAGTTGATATTATCAGATGCTTGAGTGTTTGTGAGGCATGTTCGTTTGCCTTCCTCTATTTATAGTTGAATTAAATCCTATTGAATCTCTGCAGATTTGCGTAGTCCTGTTAAATCTCTACAGATTTGCTCCCTATAAAGCACGAGCCTGGAATCTTTTTGACTTTATATGTATACGACAATCTGAGTTGTCGCGCCTGTGATTCCACAGTGATGCGCCTGTGATTACACAGTATTGCGCTCGTGAATCTGCAATTATACACCTGATGATTTTGTATTTAATATATATTTGTTTGTTGATTCTGGAAAATGGAAATTTTGTTACCAGAAGTAACAAAATTATGCATTGATAATGCATTTAGAAATCTGTGGAATTTTAATGAAATAGATATCATATATGCTATTATCATGGAATATTGTATGGAAATTTCATGAATTAATTTTTAAGGTCTCACACTTGAGGGGGAGAATAATATATATCAAGTGTGAATATTTATGTGATAATTCTTTGTGAATGTTTCTATATTGATTCCCCCAAAATGAATATTAGATTTGATGATAAATCATATGGAAAGTTGGCATGACTTGTTTGATCATCCGAGTCATATATTATGTGCTGCTTGTTCTCAGATAGACATAATTATTGGAAATGGATCTCTGGAAATATATCAAATTGAAAGTTTACATATGAGATTATAAATCTGCAAAGTTTGCAGTGATGTTTGCAACTAGAAGTTTGCAATATATTATGCGCGCAATTTCCAGATTGAATGATCCAGAAATAATGTATTAAAGTATCCATGAATGGATAGATCAATGATTATGAGAACAAAATTTATATGTTGTGTATATTTGCAGCAATTATATAAGCCAACAGAATTCTCCCCGTATAATTGGTTTTTGGTCAGGAGCCAGATTAATTCCATCTTGAAATGTTTTAAATGTGTAATGATTATTAATCTATTACAATGCACATAGATGGATATACAAAGAAAATTGATGATTTGATGAGGGGGAGAAAAATAAGCCGATTGGGTAAAGATAAAGTGAAATGAATTATCATTGGCTCATATTGGTCCTCATACAAAGAAATGTGCACTAAAAGTTTAAAAGATAATTCATTTGCAGATTTTAGCTAATCAAATGCTAAAAGCATTTATTGACCTAAAGTGACAAAGTCACATGTCCCAACTGCAAATGCTCCTATATGAATTGTTATAAAGCACGCCTGAAGCGTTGCTGGTCCATCGGTTATAAAGATAAAAATCCTCGAAAGAGAAAAGGAGCTATAAAATATAGATGATTAAGTCGAGGATAATTAAGTCGAGGATAATTAAGTAAAGCTCCAGAAGAGTTATCTTTTGATGAGATGTTATCTCCAGAAGAGATATTACAAGAAAAGTGTATTGTGGTCCAAGAGAGACCTAGGTACCTAATATATGTGAATAAAATGAGATCTCAATAAATTATGAATGAAATCCGATGGGACTGAAAATGAAGTCGACGTTAATAATATCTATGATAGCATATGCTACAATGAATGATAATGAGGATCATGAGCCACAATATATTTGTATGTGCTAGAAGCACATAAGGCGCCAGAAACACATATGTCCCAAAAGGACTCAAGATGATAGTGCATATAGCATCATTATCTGAATAAACATTTATTGAATTTCTATATGCATATATATATTTATGAAAAGATTATTATGACTTTACTTGACAGATTTAGATCTTGCAGGTATATAATGAACAATCAAATTGGGCGTTTCTAACAGAATATTTGATGACAGAAAGTATAATATGCTCAGAAAGACATTGAAGCAATATAGTCATCAGGGGGAGCAACACTGATGTAATCAAGAGGGGGAGACGATACACGCTGTACTCTTTTTCCCTTATCTGGGTTTTTCCTAGAAAGGTTTTTAATGAGGCAGCACTAGAAAGTGTATCAATGGATGATGTACTCTTTTCTTTGGCTAGTTTTTTTATCCCACTGGGTTTTTCCTAGTTAAAGTTTTTAACGAGGCACATTCATAAATGGACATCCAAGGGGGAGTGTTATGGATATACTTATTATGTGGATGTCCATTGACTCCCGGTTTCCAAATATTAAAAGATGATATGGGACCCACGCATAGTGATTTACTGTTTGCATAGTACCACGCATAGTAGTTTACTATTTAGTGGGACCCGCACACAATTATACAATCACTCACGGGAAGGAAATCCGTGAGTGAACAGTTTAGGTTTTTGGGGAAAACTACACCAAATGACCCAGAGGTGGAAATTACACTAAAGTCCCATTTTTCTTCTATAAATAGAGGTTTTCTGTAACTGTTCATGTATTGAATGAAATGAGAATCTCTCTCTCTACTTTATCTCTCTAGAACCTCTGCTTTTCTTCTTATTATTTTTATCAGTTTTATAACATAAGCATACTTCAAAAAATTTATAAATTTGAGTGACATGAAAAAGAGTGAACCCTTTTCTAGTTTTTCCGCATATATATATATATATATATATATATATATATATATATATATATATATATATTATGTCTTTCTTTTTTAAAGAAAAGAAGACTTATCTTCCTCAAAAAAAAGAAAAGGAATTTGATATAAGCATGTTTAAGATCACTTTTGAGGTTTTAATAAATAAAACTCATTTTACATATTTACTTCATATATAATAAATTATAAATTATGAATAAAAATTTAGTTTAAAAGGTTTCAATTATTATTCTAAACGGGTACATATCACAGGCTGACCGGGCAGTGTGACATACTGTACAACTCAACCGGAACATTTTAGCCATCGAAGTGAGTCCCAGCTCAATACGCGTGGAGGGTTCGAAGTCTTAAGTTTCTTCGCTTCAAATGACAAAGATACACGAAAACAGAATGAGTACATTTGAACTTTGCTAGCTATGCCTTTTTCTTTGTTTTTTTATGTTGCTGATATACCAAAATATGCTGGTCTTTCTGCTCATGAATTCGGAAATATTTTTTTTTTTTTTTTTTTGCCCCACTTAAATGTTCATAGAGAACACAGGTAACAAAACTTTGAAGCTATTTGGAAGCAAGTAATAATAGATACAGTCATACAGATGACATTCACATATGTATAGTAAGTTTCCGCAAAACCCAGACTCTGATCTAGCCACCATTACATTGTATGAATTATAGCAGACCCTGGTTTTTTTTAACAAGCTGCATTTGCTTAATTTTACATGCCTATGTAATCCCTCGAAAGAAAATCCCTCTGGCATGTTACTACAAGCTCGAATTGTATTGCTGGCCACTTCAAGAAGCTGCAAATATTCACCAGCACCATCGACAAGGCACTGCAAATCCACAAGCAATATATTAGACATGTGCCCCACTTGCCTTGAGCAAAGTTGTTAAAGATTTTTAAAAGCCAGTTAAAAGATTTCGAAGCCCCAATCCAGGAGCAAGCTAAACTACAGTTTTCAAGTACAAAACATGATGACCAAAACCTCTGACAAATAAAGGGATCACAAAGTACCTTATCTGCTTCACCCAATTAAAGATGACAGAAAAGCTTATCAATGAATTAAAGATGCTAGAACCTACAGGTGCATATCAGCTTACAAGGTTGGGTTAATGGAGAAAGCGACAGCATACTAGTTACTGATGACTACCAAGTAAAATAACCCAAAAAAAAAAAAATCAATATTTTAACAATTGAGTACTCACAACGCTCCTCTAAACTCACGAATCTATCCCATTCTTTCCAATTTTGCAAACATCACTATTGAAGTAATTACATCGGGCAGTAAAAATTTTAAAAAAGGAACTTTGATGCAAGCAAAATAGGCTCAGAGAAATGCGAAAGAAAGGGAAATTAGTAATTACACTTCCGGTTTCGAGGGTGTTTGTGAGTACTCGAACCACTTCATCCTGGTGGGCTACATCTTTTACTTGCTTTGGCAGACTGGGGTCATTTGTAGAGAGAAATATATGCAAAATAAAGCAGAATATTGACTATATAATGAGGAGGAGGAAGAAATTCTCACTATTTCTCCACCCATGGCTGGGAGCTCTGAACGATTGGCGCCATCTCTTGCTTCCAACTTAAGAATTTCTTCTTGAGTTCTTTCTGGTATGCCCCGTTGCTAATTCTAGGATGTCAGGTGTCACCTATCAATTTGAAGTAACCGATAACAGTCAGTTAACGATATGATATTAATAATAATAAAAAAAAATAAAAGAGTAAGAGGTTAACTTCAAACTTTAAAATGTCAGAAATTATATACAACACCTGAAATTGAAGGGTTTAGTATAATTAAACCTTTGTTTCCAATCCTAACTCTTCCCTCTCATCAAATAATTTCCGAGTACTGAAAAGAAAATAATGGGTTAAGGTACTAGAAGAGTAGGAAACTAGCAGCCAGAAGTGAAATTGGAAAAAACAAGAATAATAATAACAAGATTAATCATCAATTTCTACCCTGAAGTCTGAAAATCAAATTGAGCACAGTTGCAGACGAGATCAATTTTTCCTCAGCAACAATATGAATTCAAGATTGGAAGAAATTTATTTTCCATTCTTGCCCAAGTGTTTCCACTTTTAAAGTTTAGAACACAAAGCGTTTTTATATTTTTGAACTAGTGTTTTTTTAGAATTTCACTCTTTTTGACAAATGTTTTTCTTTAGATTTAAATTTGTGTTCTTCTTTTATAGGAGTGAGTATAACATTATAATAATTTAGAATAGTAATTGAAGCCTTCAAAATCTTTTTTTTAATCGTGATTTACTCTATACGAGGTAAGTATGTGAGAAGATTTTTGTTTCAGTTTATATGAATAAACACTTTTGAGACCACTAGAATTGATCCAAAACAAGCTCAATAATACTCCCTCATGTCCTTAATATAATAAATATCTAATTTAATTAGATAAATGATGTAAGTTAAGTTAGTTACTATCATATATATCTTCAAAAACATCCTAGTCATCTTTTTTATTTTCCTTATTATTCCTCTTCCTTGATTATTGTTGAGAGAACAGGGTAAATTAAGAAAATTTTGACAAATATAAAAATTTTGTATTATATTTATGATTAAGATAAACTCCTCACATATGTCTTGTATTAAAAATTGAGGAGTACATAATTTATTAAAATATCCTAAAGTAAGCGGCATGTAATACTCCCTCCAATCCTAGTTTTTTTTTTGGCTCAGAAAAACATATATCATTACCAACAGAATAAAACCAGTCCAAATACAGACACGATTACAAACTCTAAAGCATCCAGACGATACAGGGAAAAACTGATAGAGAAACACAAACAGATAGAGCCCCAACACAAAAGGCAAAAACACAAGACAAAATAAGAAAAACAACAAACAACCACAAACTAAGCTTCCTCCTGATCTGGTCCCATGACGCAGAAGCATCCCTTGCTCTATTGGCCTCATGAACATCCAAGGTTAGCAAAGAAGACAAAGAAGGTGATGGTTGGAAAACCCACCCTACCGAACACACCCTCTTATAAGCGCTTGCTGCAAGAAAATCAGCAACTCGATTACCCCTTCTTGAGATAAAAGAAACAGAGAACCCAACATTATCAGACATAAGACAAATAATGTCATGGATTATGCTCCTACATTTCCAATCAACTGGCTCAGAAGTTTTAGCTTTAATACAGGAAATTAAAACACTACAATCAGATTCAAAAATAGCCTTATCAACTCCTAAATCTAAAGCTAACAGCAGGGCCTTTTTAAGGGCCAAAGCCTAAGTCATGAAAGCAGATATTGATTTAATTTTGTCTACATAACCCCATTTAAAATCACCCCACTAGTCACGGCACACAATTCCAATTGCAGCAGACTCATGCTCAACCAAGAAAGCCCCATCTGAATTAAACTTTAAGAAACTGTCAGGGGGCAGCCGTTAAGGGACAGAAGACATCACTTCATAATCCAATACCCTCAAATCAGAGCTACCAGCGGCATTGTTCCAGAATTCCATATTGTTCTTTCAAGCCTGTTCTATCACCATCAGGGGGTTTGGAGGAACATGCTGGAAAACACAATTGTTTCTTTGTTTCCAGATAAACCAAAGAGTCCAACAAATCAGAGAGAGGTCTCTGGAGCTTAATGATTTCAGATCTAACAGCTGAAGCCACCATTCTCTAAAATTAGTGATATTCCCATGATCAAAGCGACCTCCTAAACAGCTACCAAACCATACACAGCGAGTCCATGCACAGTGGAAGAAAAGATGCTCAATACTTTCTTCCATTGTCTCACAAACAAGACATAGATTCACAGTAGACCTTCTCCTCTTACAAAGGGCTTCATTTGTAGCCACAGCATTGCTCAGAAGCTGCCAAACAAACTGCTGGATTCTTGGGATAATTTTAATCTTTCAAACCGATTTCCACACCGAGGAAGGGATTATAGAGGAAGGACCTACCTTGTTAACATCATTTGCTACTTTAGTCTTCTTGCTATGGTAGCTCCTCTTGACCATATACACACCATTTGGCGCCCCCAACCAGATCAGCCTATCTTCCAGATTATTACCTGGAATTGGAATTGAAATAATAGCCTCCTTATCCTCAGTAGGAAGGTAATGATCAATTGGAGCCAGATTCCATAAGCCATTGACAATAAGGTCACTCACTCTGCCATGATTAACAAACAAATCATCACTATCCTGCGGCTTCTCAGGAAAAGAAACCCCTTGCACCCATTTATCACCCCAAATCCTGATATTACAGCCCGTCCCAATGTCCCAGCAGAGGTCTGATTTGAGAAAATCCCTCCCCTCAATTATACTTGACCAACACCATGAGGCTTTATACCCTTTATCCACATCAACAAATTCCGCCATGGGGAAATACACACTTTTTAAGACTTGGGCCCATAGATCATTAGGTCTCGTCATCAACCTCCATGCTGTCTTAGCCAACAAAGCATTATTCATGATAGTTAAATCTTGAAAGCCCATCCCTCCTTGACTCTTGCCGATAGTAAGGGAATCCCAAGCCTTCCAGTGAGTTTTATTACCGAAAGCATTCCCTTCCCACCAAAAATTGGCTATTAAGCTATGAATTTCCTTGCATGTCTTGAACGGGAATTTAAAGCAGTGCATAAGGAAAATGGGAATAGCTTGAATAACTGCTTTAATCATAACTTCTCGCCCTGAAAAGGATAGTAGAGAATTCCCCCAACTCTGTATCTTACTAGTGACTCTCTCCCTTATATAAGCCAAGGCTTGGTATTTTGTCTTCCCCCAAATTCTAGGTATCCCTAGATATCTTCCAGGATCATCAAAGAAGGGGATCCCCAGGAAAGCACTAACCTTGGCTTTGACAACATCAGGAGTATTTGCTAAAAAGAAGATACTCGACTTGTCCATATTAAGAGCTTGCCCGGAGGCACAACAATATTGCTGCAAGATGTTAGTTAGGTGCCTACAAGTACTTTGACATGCATTCATATAAAGGAGCGCATCATCCGCAAAAAAGCTATGAGTAAGGGTCGGGCATCTTTGGCTAAGCTTTACCCCCATGATTAAATTCATCCTCTGGCTCTTATCAATCATGCAAGACAGAACCTCTGCAACAAGGATAAAAAGGTACGGGGATAGAGAGTCCCCCTGACGTAACCCCCTACTTGGTGCAAAAGAACTAACATCCTCTCCCGATAAACAAATATTGAGCCTTACAAAACAAACACATTTCATAATTAAAGAAACCCAAGTTGAGCAAAAACCAAACTTCAGAAGAACTTTTTCAAGGAAATTCCACTCAACCCTATCATACGCCTTACTCATGTCTATCTTGAGAGCAAATTCATACTTTTTCCCCGCCTTTTTCCTCCTAAGATAATGATAAACCTCATGGGCTATAATAATATTATCGTGAATGCATCTACCCAGGACAAAAGCACCTTGATTAGGAGAGATACACCCCTCAAGCAACGGTTTCATACGATTAGCCATAAGTTTGGAAATAATTTTATAAGAAAAATTACACAAACCTATAGGTCTAAAGTGAGATACATGTTCAGGGCTATCTACTTTAGGAATCAAAGTGATATTAGTCTCATTTAAAGGGGTCAAGGGAAGAAGTACCTGAAAAAAATTCTTGCACCATAGAGCAAATGGCGTCTCCCACCTCCGGCCATGCTGCATGATAGAAAATCCCAGAGAACCCATCTGGTCCGGGAGCCTTTGAACTTCCAAGACTGAAAGCAGCTGCTTTAATTTCCTCTCTAGAGAAAGGGAGCATGAGCTGATTATTCATATCAGGAGTAATCTTGCAATCAACATAGTACAAAACCAGATCCATCCCCGAACCCCCTGAGGAGGTGAAAAGATGTTGGAAAAAACTGGTAATGTTCTCAGCAATCTCTTCTTTCTCCAATAACCAAGTACCTGCATCATCCTTAATTCTCAAAATGCTATTTCGATGTCTCCTTTTTAAGGTTGATTGATGGAAAAACCGAGAGTTTTTTTCCCCGCCTGAAGCCAATTGACTCTAGAACGTTGTAACCAAAATTTCTCCTCAAGCTCAAAGAAACGATCTATGGCTCGTTTTATATCTTCGATTTCCTTTACTGAAACAACATTAAGCTCTTCTTGAGTCATTCTTGCAAGCTTAGTCTTCAACTCAGCAATCATCTTTGAATTATTAAGGAAATGCTTTCTACTCCATTTCACAAGCTCATCTCAGCAACTTGATAACTTACGCACAAAATTTCCCACTGCCGAACTGTGGTTTCCGATGATTAAATTCTAGCAAACCTTAACTACATGGTTGAAATCAGGGTGTTGAGTCCAGGAGGCTTCCACCCTAAAAGTTCTTTTCCGTCTGAACGCACAAGGTTGACACTTCACTAA
This sequence comes from Acacia confusa, assembly GCA_037074495.1. NCBI lineage: Eukaryota > Viridiplantae > Streptophyta > Magnoliopsida > Fabales > Fabaceae > Acacia > Acacia confusa. Next base: position 3,085,701 of record CM073506.1, on the reverse strand, counting down.
AAGCAAGTGATGATCAGACCCAACCGGATCGATATTAACAACCTGCAAGTCTGGAAAGCGCTCTCTGCAACTTACATTTCCTAGGGCTCTGTCCAGGCGCTCTTGAATGGTCTCCTGGTTTGTTCTATTGTTGCACCATGTGAAACGCGCCCCATGGAAACCCAAATCATCCAAATCGCAGTCAGCTAGCAAGCACTTGAAATTCAGAATATTTCTCCATGCCCTTGGCCTACCTCCACTTTTCTCAGTTTGCAACAAAATCTCATTGAAGTCACCAAGGCACAACCAAGCACTTGTGATATTTCTGCTAAGTCTCCTAACTTCCTGCCAACACAAGACTCGGTCATCTTCATTTGGAGGCCCATAAATAAAAGAGATATACTCAAGTGTAGCAACTTCACCCGCATTGATTCTTGTATGAATAATGTTTGGAGAAGAGAACAAAATATCCACCATAATCGGTTCATTCCACCAAAGAGCCAAACCACCACTACGCCCAGTGGGCTCTACCACCCAGTCTTCATGAAACCCACATCTCCTCCTTATTTTCCTAATATATCTGCTTCTTTGTTTTGTTTCCATCAAAAACATCAGTTGAGGTTTATTACGGGAACATTCTTCCCTAAGATTCCTGGCTGTCAAGGGTACCCCAAGACCTTGACAGTTCTAGGCTAAGATATTCATGGCGAACCGGTGGCTGGTCCCATCCAGCCACCGACGTTTTGTTCAGACAGAGAAGATGAAGCCACAAAATCATCGTTGCATGTCAACCAGCTCAATGGGAAGTCAATTTCACCCAGCTCTGTCGGACCTCTAGAAGAAGCTGATCTCTAATCAAATAAATTACTCCTGATGAAAGCTTTAACAGATCTATGGCTCCTACGCCTACCTCGAGGATTGGAAATTCCAGCTGAAATTAGCTTGACTGGATCAGGAGTCACTTCAAAAGATAATTTACGATGCCTCTTAGCTACGCTGGTTTCCTCTCCATCATCATGGGCCCTTTTTAAGTAAAAGCTTCTTAGTGACAGAGACAAAGCCGAAACAGGAGATAGCCCACAGTGAGAGATGATCCTATCGTGAATGGGCTCTTGGTCAAGGGGAAAGTCCACTCGGTAATGAGACTTTGTGATTTGAGGACTTGGGCTCCCACTCTCTTCAGTAATTGGGCCTTTCTCCTGGGCTTTACCTTGGACCGACCCATCCGTAATAGCCACCACCTGATTCTCCTTTTGCTCAGAAACCTCCACCTGATTCTCACCTCTCCTATTTCCATCAAACAACACAACAACTTTAGCTTGAGCTTCTCGAGACTCATCCACCTCCTCCACAGGTCGAGCCCTGGCCAAATTAAAAACTTTGACTATTTGACCTAAAGTCAAAAGCTACATTTGCTTGACACGTTGCTATCATTCTCTGTCTCGTGATCACAGTAGATTGACTTTTATCCTGACACAGGATAAAAGTCAAAGTTATATGACAACATTTGAGAGTTGGTTTTGATCCTAATTATAGGACAAAATTTAAATTTTTGACAATTTCTTCCTAAAACATTCCTATTTTATTCTCTCAAGTGTATTTAGTTTTTGGTAAGTATATGTATTTAGGTGCATAGAATTTTCCAGTCAATAAAACTCTTAAATTATTGGATTTTAATTTGTTTATCAATGAGTTAACGTTAATTTACCTATATATATATATATATATATATATATATATATATATATAAACATACACATATATGCATAGACACACACATATATATTTATATATGCACACACACACACATAGACATACACACGTATTATATAAATATATGTGTGTGTGTGTGTGTGTGTGTGTGTGTGTTTTTATGTAGACACGTGTGTATACATACTCATACATATGTGTCTGTGTTCGGGGTGGTGTATATGTGTGTGTGTATCTGTGGGGGGTGTAAGTGTTTTTTTTTGGGGGGGTGGGGTTGTAGATATGTGTGTGTGTGTGCGCACACACACATACATATTTGTTTACATGCATACACATATATATATATCTAGCAAGACTATCATTTCAATTAGAAAACATGGAAAGGAAAATTCTAGGTTGGGGGTATGTTAATGTCATTGAGAATTTATATAAGGGCATTTTAGGAAAATGAGTGAAATTAACTAATTTAACTCCCTTCCTTAATCTCCCCAAAATCAGTTAAATGTGTCTTATAATTAGGACCGGAGGGAGTATCAAATCTTGATGCATGAAATAACAATAGGCTTGTGTTATTCACTTGTGAAACTTCTTAGCGATCACATTCTTTTTTGGTTGCTCATCACTTTTTCGGTGCTCATCACAAACCTCATCACGACAAGCACCTAAGAAGCATGTAATGTGAACTCCATCGTTACTGTGAGATTTGTACCATCCAAATACAATTTCTACTATCTAAATCTAAAATTTTTAACTAACTGCTTTTAAATGAAGAAAAAAATTCTTTGGAAAAATGATAGAAAAGGTATTGTCTTTATTTCAAATTTTGTACACATTAAAATAACTTTTTATAAAAACATAAACGTAAAAAAATTAAATCTAAATCATTGAAATTAATTTTGGATGATCCAGACTTCAATTATCTTCAAAGATGATGAGAAGTGAAACTGAATCGCTTTCACAGGGACCATAGTGATTTTTTCAATTAAATAAAATATCCTCAAATTCTCTTACATTTAAAATAAAAAAATAAAAATCATTGCATGGTGGGTAAAACTGAACTCGAGTATGTTGCAGATTCCAATTCTGATGAATGACTCAGATCTTCCCACTTACAAGGATTCCTTTGAAGCGGAAAATGAAAATCTATTCCTAAGGAAAAGAAATAGCAGAAGAACAACAATTAACCTGTCCCAAACGTAAGTAAAACAAATTCCATTTAAAACCAATATTCAAGGTCTGAGTGTTCCGGAGCCAAATGGGCCATCACCAATAGAAATCTCAGCAGCATATACATAATAGAAATCGAAGGCCAACCAGAAGAGAAGAGGGAACCCAGATAAAGAAATTTAAAATTCAACTCAAAACAGCAACAAAATCTGACATTGGACCCTATTTTGTCATTGAAATCCCTCACTTGGTGGCCTGTGCAATTATGTTGCTTAATGAACTGGCTTCCTCCTTTGCAGTCTCCACCAATGCATCCTGAAAACCAAACCATTAAGTGATGAGTTCTTACAGATTTACAAAAAGAAAAAGCTCTCCAAATAAATTCACAAAGACTGTTAGTTATATCTCATACCTGTGCAGCTATCAACCGTGCAACTGTTTTTTTGCTGGACTCTTGGAGCTCACCAGCAATTAGAAGTTCGTCGAGTATGTAGTAGGCCTTCCATGATAAACAAACCAAGCAAATCAGACAGGATCTTACTTATCAATCAAAGGAATATGTTATATTATTAGTGTTTTGGCCCCTTCAATTTATTTATTGGTCTATTAACTAGGTAGACAAAACCCAAGTTTCAGAATCCATATGGTACCAATTAGAAACTAGAAAACCAATTGAGCACGAGGCAAACTTAAGGGACAACATTAATTTAACCTAAAAAATAAATTTACTAAATTAACATTTGGAGTTGATTTATCTTGAAAGAATCATCAATAAAAGTAACAGACTAACAGACTAACAGGTGATATGTGCACTAACCTTGTGGAAATTGAATATTAAGTCCAACTCACATACCTACAAAAGGTGAAGTAATAATAATTATATTTAATATTAAAGTATGGAAGGCATACAAAATTCCTAGATCCTTTCCAAAAAGAATGGGAAATATTTCAGGGTTATCCAATCAGTGCCCCTATAAAGTGAAAGCTTAAAAAAGAACTCACACTGCCAAAATATCGATCAAGGATCTCAACATAATGATGAATTATTTCAAGTACTTCTAATTCGTTGTCATCCTGGTCAATACACATGCAAAAGTATAGGCTAGCATATCTGCACAGGACATCCATTATATAATCAATTAGTCATCATCAAGATAACCATAACAGAGGTTGTCAAATGAGTAGTAATATATGATGAAAGGCCATGGTTTCTTGTTAAAATACCTTTTATAAACAACTTTATATCCTCTCCAATCTACAAAATTGCAAAGCTTGGGAGCCCGAGAAAGAATCACTCCGCTGAGCTCACGAATAACCTTTCCAAAACAGATTTTATAGCCAGAGATGCATCATGAAGAAATACAATGAATTCAACATGAAGTGACACTAAGATGACATCATTACTTATGCAAGATCAATTAAAGCTAAAATGTGAGGAGGCTAGCAATGTTTGGAAAATGAAACAGAAAACACAGCCGCTGGAATTACCTTTGTTCTTTCTTTTTGTGTGTATGGTGAATACCATTTTGTAAGTCTCACCTTCCCTTGACGACTAATAAGCAGCACAAAGTGAATCTACAAGTACCCAAGAAAAAAAGTATGATGATATTGGAAACAAATCAAGAATGTTAATTGAGTAACATGATGCAGAGTTGCTGGCATAAAATAATACTGCTCCATTCTGTCATCTCCATAATAAATATTACAAGTTAATAATCAAAGGAGTCTACCTAAAAGCTTATGTGTTCTAAGCTCAAGTATCAGATTATCCTCGTTATAGGGGAAGACTTCCTATCCTATTATCATAAAGTCATGCATTTTAATATGATGAGAACAAATAGGACACCCTCTTGACACCCTCTTGGCAGAGAGAAAGGTATAACAGTGCAGTATTCACACACATTGAAAATCTTCACTTAAGTGGAGTCCACCAGTCAACTGGGTTCACACACACATGTTGTCTCTATTTCTCCTTGAAACTGATAAAGTCAATTTTTAATGAAAAAAAATGAGGAGATCCAAATCTTAAACATAATAAGGTTTTGTGGCAAAACCTGCATGCAATAATCAGCCAAGCTCCCTAATAAAGGAAGGCTTAGTAATAAATATCAAATCGGAAGGGGGGCCAACCACGAAGCTCTAGAGAAAAGCCGAATCCACATTAAACGTAATTCAGAGGAAACTTTAGATCAAGCTGTGGGAAAAATTTTGAGAATGCCTAAGGTTGTATGGATTATCTGATTTTCCCACTGTAGTACTCCATATCTCAAAAGCACCACAGAACGGTGGAGGAAGAACAAAAAAATTGTTGGACATATGAGGTTCATTGCTTCACCAGGCATATGTAGTTTTTCTATTTCCTCTTGATCTAAGCATTGAGTTAAGCTATTAGTGATCAGATCATGAAAGAGTTGTACAAGGGAAAACCACTGGTCTAATGACATGTCGCCCAATTCACTAGTCAGTAACAAAGGAGACGAAGCTTAGCATCAGGGTATAACTGATTCTTCACCATTTCTACTCCTTTGGAGATGCAAACCCTCTCTCCATTAAAAATCTAGACATACGGAAGTTGAAAAGCATTGAAATAATTAGAAGGGTCGATGTACCAAATCCACCCGGGCACTCAGATCTCGAAATTAGCGGGATCCAATGAGCGGATCGCGATTGCAACGCATATGTATTTGGAAGGGAAATAAATTAACGTGAAAATGTTCGGCAACACAAAGAACATAGATTTCATTCGGATGCTAAATCAGAATCAGAAGAAATGACTTCCGCAAGGCATAAAACTAAAAATTGTCAAGTTAGTCCAAGGGTTTCTACTCATCCCAGAAGAGGAGGAAACCAGCAGGCAGAAGTGAAATTCGGGGGGAAAACAACATAAAAACAGGATTAAACTCCAATTCCAACACTGAAATCTGAAAATCAAATAGAATATAATTGCGGGCGAGATCCAATTTCTCTCAGCAACAACATGAAAGAAATATTGAAAGGAACTTACCATTTGCCTGGCTGACTAAGGACGAGAACCTCAATGAATCGCTAGCCCAAACTCGAGCTACAGGAGAGAATCAAAGCGCACTCTGCTCTTCAGGGGCGAAGCCTCAGCAATTCTCAACTACGTACTTCGGGGAAAAAAAAAAAATGAATAAATACCCCAACTGAATATTAAAGCAAAGGTCAATAACTCAGGATCAATAGTTCAATAAAAATTCAGAGATGGTAATAGATACTTTTATCGGATGGTACTTTTTGTTCAATTTATTTTTCTAGCAGTATTTCTTACCTTATTAAATTATAAGAAAAAAAATTTATTACTATAAAATAACAATAATCACAATATTTATATCTATAAATTCAGTTGCATAAAATTGCTTTAACAATAGAAACTAATAATAATTTTTCTGAATTTTCTAATCAATATAATTAATTTTTCTTTTTCTCAACCACTTTTAGATGAATTTGTCAAAAGCAATACGTTATATACTTCTTCTTTTTTACTGGAGTAATACGCTATATACAGTTCTTTATATTTTTATTAGTATAGCCATATGATTTAGGGAAAATCACAGAAAAAGAATTTTGAAATTATAAAATCCCCAATCAATTTTTTCTTTTATCAAGAATCAATTAAAAAATGATGTTATTTGTTAAAACAATTCACAACTTATATTATGAGAAATACTTGATTTAAGATTTTACAATTTTAATTTTTTTTTTTGTCGTTCTCCCTATAATTTAATACCCATAAGGTTGTAAAATTCACATTCTTTTTTTTTTTTTTTCTGTCAGAGCATATGCTTCTTTGAAATAGCAATTCTTACTTTTAAAAATAACTTCTTAACCGTGATTTTCAATAAATATATTAAGGGAGTTTTGAATTGATTTACGTGAATAAACAATGTATTAAAAGTGGTAAAATTCATACATATTTAATATTTATGATTAGACAAATTTCGTGATGAATAAAGGTGTCTAAGAAATTTTTTTTCTATAGGAGATAATAATTTGGAGCAAAAAAATATCTTGTTTTATTGAACAAATATAGGCCCAAACCAAACAAAAAATAAGGGTTTGAACATCGACATAGATAATTTCGCATGCATTAAAATTGAAACACACCCTCGTCTTTGGGTTCAACTAGTGTGGGGGTCAGTCTTCCTCACCTTAAGGGAGGGGATTCGATCTATGCGTTGGGAAAACATCCTAGGGGTCTGGGAAGCAGCAGTAACGTTGGCAGAGGTAGAGGCATGTGTACTCTTTAGCCAGTATTTCCTGCGGACTAGGCTCCGAGCACCCTGCCCATGGACTGTGGGTGAGCCCAACTCCTTTCCTAAAATGTTCATGTCAAAAAAAAAAAAAAAAAAAATTGAAACACACGGTCAATCAGAGTTGGTACGGATGGTAAGGGATCCAAAATTAGTCCCTTGGGACGTGGGTTCGATCCCCTCTGCCGTCGCTAGGACACCTTTGGTAGGTGAACTCATAAGTCCCCAGTAAAGGCTTATAGAGCCCGGGGCCGTGCCCTTACCTTAGTAGGAGACTGATGTCGAACCCTTCCAAAAATTTTTAATATAAAAAAAAATTGTAACACACGTCTCTTCTTGGACCAAATAAATTGCTTCAAGGTAGAGCCACTACAGTACATGATACCCCTGAGTTTTTATAATAACTAGAGATTTTATCTTTAAGGAGGAAAATGCCACTGCTAAACTGAATTGCTTAGTTTTATTTGCAGATAATCAGAAGTTGGAATTAATTGGTACAGAGGTTCAACTATTGTTGATAGCCAATGAGATGTGTGAAACAATAGTAAAACTTAGTTAATTAATACTACAAAATTAACATTAATGGTCAATACCATACATATCCATTCATATTCATACACAGTTAAACTTAAACATGTGTATATCAGAAATACTTGGGCAGCATCACACGAGCCGTTGGATCTTTCTTCACCTTCCTCCTCTTGAACTGTTTCGACGCAGCTTTCAACACTCTCGCCCATCCCTGTACAGTATATCAACAATTTATATCCTAAATTATACTCCTTCTGATGTTAATATAAAACATGTTTACCTCATTTGATCAAATTAAGGAAATTAGTTGAGTTAGTTAATATGACAAGAATACTTTAACCATCTCCTTTGACTCTTGGTAAGTCAGAAACTAAACTTTATATCAAGTATATTAAGAACAGCCACCCACTGCAACTAAATCAACCAGACCACAAATTTTCTGCACGTTTCATCAATCAATAACTCTATAACTAGAACTGGAACATAAAACAGAGTTAAAAATTTAATTATACCTTCATAACGATGAGATTACAACTAGTCTTCATCCTTGGAGGTGTTGGAGACAAATCAGAAGGCACAATCTTGTTCTTGTTCTTGTTCATCTTCATCTTCTTACTCTTAAGCACACCGAGATTGAGGTTAAACGCTGCCTTCCTTAGCTTAGATCCCTCTTTCTTCTTGGCACTGCTTCTATTGTGAGCACTTAACAGCAAATCAATCTCATTGTTGTTATCGAAAGAGAGATTCCTGAAGGGAGTGAAGGAATCTAAATCCATGGGAGTGAAAGATCGAGAGATCAAAGGAGACCAGATTGAGCTCTGAGAGTAATCGAAGTCATAAGCTGAGTTATCTGGGAACTTGCCTAGAAGCTCTATTGACATTAATGGCTCCAAATACTCAATCACTTTCACTGTTCTTCCCAGAATCAGACTCTGTTCTTCCCCTCCGTGTACAGCCATCAATGAATGAGTGAATGATTTGTGTGTTAGATTCTGAAAAGGCTATTGGTGTCTGCTTTGTTCTGTGTTGTTTTTTTTTTCCGTTGGGTGGAGTTGCTTTTTGATTTTTGTAAAGGAAAGTAGAGAGATTGGGAAAGTGACCGTTGCTCTGTTTCTATTATATGTGTTTCCGCTTTTGTCCCTGTTCAAATTTGATATCTCAATCAGATCCGATTGTGGGCCTGGAGATACTGGGCTAAACCATCTGTCTCGTAGACAGGACTTTCCAAAATACAATTGTGGGCCTTTGACCCCATTTATTGTTCTACCCAAGTGTAATCGGCTCCACGTTTTAATGATTTTTCTTAAAAGAAAAAAAAAATAAAAATTACCCATTCTCATGCTTCAAATGATGATTTTTTTTAAATTAAAAATTTAAATCTCTGTACAAGTGGGATTGAGTCTAGTGTGTTAGTGCGTTAGGGGTAAACCCCTTATAAGGAACTTGTGTTTTTCCTTGTTTTTTTTTTCCCATGTTGAATAAGGAGTTTATGTTTTTCATTTGATCAATCAACCATTCACGGGCATAAAAGATCATTAAATAATGAAAATTTGTTAAAAAAATTATTTAAAATGAAATAAAGAAGTGCAAACGATGACATCAAATGGAAGCAACTTACTTCTTTCTAGGCATGATCAAGCAGTTGAAGATTCAAGCATTATGATGAATAAATAGTATTGTAAAATACTTTAACTTTTCTTGCATTTTGTATTAAATTATACGAAAATTTCCTTTATTTTTAAAAAATAAATTTAAGTCTAAACTTTTAACTCCCTTAGGAATTTTTATTTCTTAACTAAATTTTATATTAAAATAAATTTTATTTATTGATTTACTCTTCATCATTACTAATTCCTTAATTTTGGATATAATTATCTAAGTAATTTAATTTTTTAAAAATTTTAATTTTAATTTTTCATATAGTTATATTTTTTTAATATTGGGATAAACACTTAATTAAAAATATGATTAATTCTATTAATCGATGCATACTAAAATAAACATGTTTATAAATGTTTGTGCACAAAATGCATTAAAAATTAAAAATTTAAAAGTTGATATAAGTCACATAAGATCTCAAATTTACATCATTAATAATATATGGTGAATAAAAATGTGCATCTCGAACATATTTTCAATCATGGTGTCATGGCAAAAAGAAAAAGAAAGAAATATGTTTTTAGTCATTTAAAAGAATACTAAATAAATAAATTTCAATAAATATGATAAAGTATTTAAAATTTAAAATTTTATAATATAATAAAAATTAATAAATTTTGTAATATATTGCTAATTTTAAACATACATGTATTAGAATTAATTATTTTTGTATAAAAATATTTTTAAGAAAATATAAATATTTATTCATTTATTGAAAATGAACATTTCGGTCAAAGAAATATTTAATAGTCAAATTTAAATTTAATAGTCGATTATATCAAGGAGGATGGAAATGGAATATAAAAAATGTAAGAGATATTTCTGTAACTTCTTTTTGTTTTAACTTTAAAGGAGGTTCATATACATTTTTAAAATAAAAAGGACATCAATATAATTTAGGTAAAATAGGAAGGTGCTTGATACTTTTTACTCTAAATCATATATTTGGTGAAGAAGTCTTCAATTGGACATGATAATATTTAAAATTAATATGACAGCACTAGATATCAAATAATTATATTTTAAAAAAAAAAAAAAGAAAAGGAGAGGTCTTTAGATACTAGGGTTAAAGTGTAAAAATACACCAGTTTTTTTCTCTACGAGCGCCCAGCACCACATGCTTTTGTTTTAGAGCAAAAATACACAAAGGGTTATCATTTTAGAGCAAAAGTTACATCTCACTGTTATGTTACTGTTCACTTCATCTCTTTCTTTCTCATTAGTGAACAGTAACTTAACGTTGGGATGTGACTTTTGTTCTAAAATAATAACCACATGTGTATTTTTACTCCAAAAAAAAAACATGTAATGTTAGACGCTCCTGGAGGAAAAACTCGGTGTATTTTTGCACCTTAACCATAGATACTAACAAGTGCTAACCATTAAAAAAGAATTGAAAGGCTGATGAGTGACAATACTCCTCTTATTCAACACATAAAAAAGACATGGAAATAACAACGACACATAACGATAAAGCATAAATAGAGACAACAAAAAGTCATAAACTAAAGCCTTAATTAATGGGGAGAAGCTAAGAGAGCTTGTGATTGTTTCTCATAGCGAAAACCATTAGCCTTAGAATCATCAGCAGACCAAACAAAAATACCATGAAGCCTGTTTTCACTCTTTAGCCTCTGACACGCAGTGAAGAATCCACCTTCAGGAGTCAGCCCCAGATCACTCCCATCAGTTATAAAACTCACCAAAACCTTCCCTCCTTTATAATTCTGACTCTGTCTATTAAAGTAATCAATGAACTGAGACACCGTCGTGCCTTTTGCGTACGCATAGAATTGAAAGTTGACGTAATCAATGAGGTTCCCATACTTTTTCCACAATGCCAAGTAATTCCTCTGAACTTGGGGATCGTCGAACGGAGAGATTGAAGCGAACTTGATGACGCCGTTTGATTTAAGGGTTTTGATTAAGCGACCAATGCATTCAGTGAAGGTGTTTGGATCTGAGTTGAAGTGTTCGTAGTCGATGTCGATTCCGTCGAGGTTGTACTGTTTGATTATGCCTGTGAGTGATGAAACTGCGGCTGAAACCCATGAATCAATGGAAGATGGGCTAAAGTTTGCTGGCTTGCCTTGCACACTATCGCCTCCTAGACTTAAGGCTACCTGAAACAAATCAAACTTCATTCTAATCAGAGCTGTCTACAATCGTTGGTTAATTATGAGTATGTGTATTAGAGCTTCCACATGCTCTGTTTTTGTGTGTGTTGAATGAAGTGTTTCGATTGATTCATCATGGATTTGGGATCACTTCAAAATAAGTGATTACAAGTAAAACTCTTCTACCTACGCAAAATCACTTAACAAAAAGAATGGTTTGTTCGTACAACTATTTATAATCCATTGAGATGGGACGTTCTTAAGATACTTGATAAAAGAATGAGCGATATGTTAGTATATATTGATGAAGTTATTGAAGACCGAAAGAAAGATTCAAATATATGAAGAACCTGGCACCTTGACATTGGAGTGTTGGGTTTTGAAGGAAGAAACATGGGAGGGGCTAAGATTCTGAGAATCCCAGAAAACTTTGAAAATTCCATTGGTGGGAGAAGGAGAAGGAGAGGAATCATAGTCAATAGCGAAGGAGAGAATGAAGTGAAACTGGACATTTGGGTTGACAGGGACATCAGAGAATTTGACATTCTTAAACTCAGCTCCTATGTATTCTCCAAATATGCCTGAGGGTGATTTTTGTGCTGATCCGACGATAAAGAAGAAGATAGAAGCTTGAATGAAGCAGAACTTGGGAACCTCCATGCCTTTCAATAATAGGAAGCTGTTGATTTCAGAAACTCCTCTCAATAATTGTCGGCACAACTAAAGTGCGCCTATGCAATAATATAAATGGAGAGAGAGAGGTAGGTAACCACCAAATTTTAATTTTTCATTTGTTATTGAAAAGTAAGTGATTGGCCATTCGATCACCACTACTGTTCCACTTTCCTTTTGACCAATCAAAATTGTTAAACTTTCTTCCTTCCTTAGCTTAGATCTCACGTTCTTCTTGGAACTGCTTTTATTATGACCACTTAACTGCAAATCAACCTCATTGATGTTATCGAAAGAGAGATTCTTGAAGGGAGTGAAGGAATTCAAATCCATGGGAGTGAAAGTTCGAGAGATCAAAGGAGACCAGATTGAGCTCTGAGAGTAATCGAAGTCATACGCTGAGTTATCTGGGAACTTGCCCAGAAGCTCTATCGACATGAATGGCTCCAAATACTCAATCACTTTCACCCTTCTTCCCAGAATCAGACTCTGTTCCTCTTCTTTTTCTTCCCCTCCGTGTACAGCCATCAATGAATGAGTGAACGATTTGCGTTTTAGATTCTGAAAAGGCTTGGGTGTCTTCCTATACCCATTCTCATCTTTTTTTTTTCCTCCTCATTTTTTTTATTGTATTCATGGATTAAAATCTTGGTTTAAATTTATCATATGATTAAAATATTATTATCAAGAAAAATGAGAGAAAATAATAGCAAAAAATGATGATAAATCTAGACAGTTGAGATTTTAATTCTACGATACAGAAGAAAATGGGAAAAGAATGGTAAGGAGTATAGGAGGAAAGCCAAATTCATCTGCTGTGTTGGTTTTTGTTGGATGTAGCTTTTCTCTTATACCTATTCTCATTCTTTTCCCTCTTTTTCCCTTTTCTACTGTTAGATTAATTATTGGGTTAAGGAGCAAAAATACACATGAGTTTTTTCCCTAGGAGTAAAAATACACATATGTTTTTTTGAGAAGCAAAAATACACATGTGGTTACCATTTTGGTGCAAAAGTCACATTTCACCGTTAAGTAACTATTCATCATTGTTAAGTTACTATTCACCTCATCTCTTTCTCTCTCATCACAGTGAATAGTGACTTAACGGTGGGATGTGACTTTTACACCAAAATGATAACTATATGTGTATTTTTGCTCATCAAAATAGCATATGTATATTTTTTCTCTAGAAGAAAAAGCTCATGTGTATTTTTGCACTTTAACCCTTTATTATTTTAAAGGAAAAAGATGATAAAAAATATGATAAACCTGGACCGTTAAGAACTTAATTTAAGAGAAAAAAAACAAAACAAAAGAGAAAGAAAGAAAAAGATGAGAAGAGATATAAAAGAAAAGTCAAGTCTATCTTTATTGGGCATGTTTGGATATCAAGTCATCCCAGCGTTTTCTAAAAGAAAAGCAAAAAACGCTACTTTTTGTGAAAAGTAAAAACGCAGGGTGTTTGGTTGATCCGATACGTTCGCTGGGCCGACAGGGAAAACGCAAGAAAAGTGGACTTTTTTAAAAGCACCAATTCCTGGCTTTTTTTTTCCTGCGTTTAAAAGCTTTGCTCCTAGCGTCGGGAACAGGGGAGAAGAGAGCAGCTGTTTCTCGTAATCCTAGAACCAAAGGTAAGTGATGAACTTTCTTTTTTTTCCAAGCCTCCCATTATTTTTCTGTCGAGAATAATAAGCCTTAGAAGAGGAAACTGATGCTTGCCGAAAACTGCAACTGAAAACGCAAAACAGGGGGGATGTGCGTCGGTTACTGTATGAATATATGTCAGTCATCGTTGGTTTTCTTTTGCCTCGTGTCTATGTAAGTTTCTGCATTCTTAGCTTTCGGATGACTCTGTTATGTATGGACCGAAACAGGGGTCTGTATATGCATTGTTCTTTCCTCTTTTAATTGATATACTTAATGAAAGAAGGAAAAATATCAAAGTGGTTGCTGTCATCGATCGGGTTCCTTGCCTTTCTTCTGCTGCATGTGTGTGGGTTTGAATATAAATATATATAAACATAAAACCTCTACTTGCTGACTGGTTTGGCCGAACTGGAGAAATGAATTTAGATGGGAAAATGAATTGCATGAGGGAGAAGGATGTGTGTGTGTGTGTGTGAGAGAGAGAGAGAGAGAGGTGAAGTGAGAGGAATGAATAGCTATTATATGTGTTAAAAGTGTTTTACCGTATAAAAGTGTTTTATATGATAATGCATATTTATAGTGTTTTACCGTATAAGGCATATATATATGTATAGGTATATCAAGAAAACATGTGTACAGCATATTTATATGTGATAATATGTATTAAATTAATTATAGTGGAATCATGATAATGCATGAAATAATAATAACAATTATAATAAAAATAAATATATAGTGATAAATAATAATATTATTATTAGAATTTTTTTTTTCAGTTATAGGGAATTATAAGCTTTAATTGTGATAATGTAAAGCCTTCTTGTAAGCGGTGATTATGCGGGTTGTTCTCCTCAAGCTAAGGTTAATCAATTAAATATATTTAATTAAGGTTTTTATTTTTTTTATATAATATTTAATTTTTTTTCAAATTAAAATTTTCATTAATTCAATATATACAACTAATATGTATATGTAATTTTAATATGATTCATGTCCTTTTCAGTCATTTTCCATCTCAGCTGACTTTTCAAATAATAATCTAAACACACCTAGTTAGAAAAAAAAACCATTTTTGTAAAAAGCCAAACGGGTAATCCAAACACACATCAGTTAACTTAACCTGACTTTTTTTCTATCTGACTTTTATAAAAGTCAGATAGTTTTTAAGCTACCGCTCCTACCGCCAACCCAAACAGGCCCATTTTCGTTGGCCGGAGTTGCTTTTTGATTTTTGTAAAGGAAAGTAGAGAGATTGAGAAAGTGATCGTTACTCTGTCTCTATTATACGTGTTTTCGCTTTTGTCCTTGTTCAATTTTGATATCTCAATCAGATCTTATTGTGGGCCTGCAGGCACTGGGTTAAACCAGCTGTCTCGTAGACAGGACTTTCGAAATACAATTGTGGGCCTTTGACCCCATTTATTGTTCTACCCCAGTGTACTCGGCTCGACGTTTTAATGATTTTCTTAAAAGAAAAAAAAAAATACCCATTCTAATGCTTCAAATGATGATTTTTTTTCAATTAAAATTTAAATCTCTGTACCAGTGGGTTGACTCTAGTGTGTTAGTGCGTTAGGGGTAAACCCCTTATAAGGAACTTGTGTTTTTCCTTTTCTTTTCATTTTGAATAAGGAAATTATGTTTCTCATTTGATCAAGCAACCATTTACTGGGTTAAAAGATCATTAAATAATCATAATTTTTTTTAAAAAAATATTATTTAAAATTGAAAAAAAAGAAGTACAAACGATGACATCAAATGGAAGCAACTTACTTCTTTCAAGGCATGATCAAGCATTTGAAGATTCAAGCATTATGATGAATAAATAGTATTGTAAAATAGTTTAACATTTATTAAGTTTTGCGTTAATTATATGAACCTCTCATTTATTTTAAAAATATATATTTAAGTCTAAATTGTTAACTCCGTTAAGGGTTTTTATTTCTTAACTAAATTTTATTTATTGATTTACTCTTCATCATTACTAATTCCTTAATTTTGGCTATAATTATATAAGTAATTTAATATAATTTTTAATTTTTAATTTTAATTTTGCATATAGTTATCTGTTTTTTTTCATATTGAGATAAAGACTTAATTAATTTAATTAATGCAGACATAGAAAAATTAAATAAAAATATGATTAATTCTATTAACAGATGTATACTAAAATAAACATGTTTATAAATGTTTGTGCATAAAATGTATCTAAGAAATTAAAATTTAAAGTTGATATAAGCCACATAAGATCTTAAATTTACATCATTAATAACATATGGTGAATAAAAATGTGCATCTTGAACATATTTTCAATCATGGTGTCATGGCAAAAAGAAAAAGAAAGAAATATGTTTTTAGTCATTTAAAAGAATACTAACTAAATAAATTTCAATAAATATGGTAAAGTATTTAAAATTTAAAATTTTATAATATAATAAAAATTAATAAATTTTGTGATATATAGCAAATTTTGAACATACGTGTATTAGAATTATTTTTTTGTATAAACAATTTTTTAGGAAAATATAAATATTTATTCATTTATTGAAAATGAGCAAAGAAATATTTAATAGTCAATTATATCAGGGTGGATGGAAATAGAATATAAAAAATGTAAAAAACATTTTCTGGAACATGTTTTTTAACTTCAAGGGAGATTCATATACATTTTTAAAATAAAAAGGACGTCTATATCATTTAAGTAAAATAGGAAGGTACTTGATACATTTTATTCTAAATCATATAATTGGTGAAGAAGTCTTCAATTGGGTATGATAATATTTAAAATTAATATGACAGCACTAGATATCAAATAATTATATTTTTTTTTAAAAAAAAAAGGAGGAAAGGAGAGGTCTTTAGATACTAACAAGTACTCCTTCTGGTTTTTATTAGGCACCAACTATCTTTTCTCACAAACCAAGAAAATGGAAGTTAAGTCATTAATGAGCCTAAAATTAATAAAAGTTTCCAACTTTATCCCTATTTTAATGAGATAGATTTAAAAAAGTTTGTTAAAGTAAGGGCATTATAGGAAATAGTAATAAATAAGTTAGTTAAATGTAGTTGGTGCCTTATAAAAAAGATCAAAAATTTTAGGTAGTTGGTGTTTTTATAATAAGGACGAGAGAGAGGGAGTACTAACAATTAAAAAAGAATTGAAAGGCTGATGAGTGACAATACTCCTCTTATTCAACACATAAAAAAGACATGGAAATAACAACGACACATAACGATAAAGCATAAATAGAGACAACAAAAAGTCATAAACTAAAGCCTTAATTAATGGGGAGAAGCTAAGAGAGCTTGTGATTGTTTCTCATAGCGAAAACCATTAGCCTTAGAATCATCAGCAGACCAAACAAAAATACCATGAAGCTTGTTTTCACTCTTTAGCCTCTGACACGCAGTGAAGAATCCACCTTCAGGAGTCAGCCCCAGATCACTCCCATCAGTTATAAAACTCACCAAAACCTTCCCTCCTTTATAATTCTGACTCTGTCTATTAAAGTAATCAATGAACTGAGACACCGTCGTGCCTTTTGCGTACGCATAGAATTGAAAGTTGACGTAATCAATGAGGTTCCCATACTTTTTCCACAATGCCAAGTAATTCCTCTGAACTTGGGGATCGTCGAACGGAGCGATTGAAGCGAACTTGATGACGCCGTTTGATTTAAGGGTTTTGATTAAGCGACCAATGCATTCAGTGAAGGTGTTTGGATCTGAGTTGAAGTGTTCGTAGTCGATGTCGATTCCGTCGAGGTTGTACTGTTTGATTATGTCTGTGAGTGATGAAACTGCGGCTGAAACCCATGAATCAACGGAAGATGGGCTAAAGTTTGCTGGCTTGCCTTGCACACTATCGCCTCCTAGACTTAAGGCTACCTGAAACAAATCAAACTTCATTCTAATCAGAGCTGTCTACAATCGTTGGTTAATTATGAGTATGTGTATAAGAGTTTCCACATGCTCTGTTTTTGTGTGTGTTGAATGAAGGGTTTCGATTGATTCATCATAGATCTGGGATCACTTCAACATAAGTGATAGATCACTTAACAAAAAGAAAGACTTGCTCGTACAACGATCACAATCAATTGAAATGGGACGTTCTTAAGATGCTTGATAAAAGAATGAGAGATATGTTAGTATATATTGATGAAATTATTGAAGACCGAAAGAAAGATTCAAATATATGAAGAACCTGGCACCTTGACATTGGAGTGTTGGGTTTTGATGGAAGAAACATGGGAGGGGCTAAGATTCTGAGAATCCCAGAAAACGTTGAAAATTCCATTGGTGGGAGAAGGAGAAGGAAAGGAATCATAGTCAATAGCGAAGGAGAGAATGAAGTGAAACTGGACATTTGGGTTGACAGGGACATCAGAGAATTTGACATTCTTAAACTCAGCTCCAATGTATTCTCCAAATATGCCTGAGGATGATTTTTGTTCTGATCCCACAATAAAGAAGAAGAAGAAGAAGAGAGAAGCTTGAATGAAGCAGAACTTGGGAACCTCCATGCCTTTCAATAATTGGAAGCTGTTGATTTCAGAAACTCCTCCCAATAATTATAGCTAGGCACAACCAAAGTGCGCCTATCAATAATCAGAGAGAGAGAGAGAGAGAGAGGTTGATTTATTTTTCATTTGTTATTGAAAAGTAAACGAAGGGCATTTTGAACACCACTACTGTTCCACTTTCCTTTTGACGAATCAAAATTGTTCAACTTTCTGCCCCAATTGAGTGGTAATCATTTAATACAACGGGCGAGATATCCAAAGCTGACTCACCTCCTACGAGTGATTTTCAGCATATTTCATGCATGGTAAAGAAAATTTTAAATTTCATTGACTTTACCTTCAACAAATTCTTAATTTTATCCTTCATTATACTACTTCATAAAAAAAGTCAACACAATGAATAGATGAGAGGTAAAATTATATATTTATATGAAAAGTTTAATGAGCTGACTTATTAAACGTAATAACGTATACGTTCCTCAGTTTTCTTGTTTATTTATTTATTAAATATATTAATTTATTTATTTAAGTTTGGAAAAATCATTCTTGAAATACTTGTACGTTTTTATTTCTTTATTAATTCCTTCAGTTTTACTCTATTAGGATAATTTGTTATTATACAAAGGCTAAAAACGCTAATAAAACAAAGTTATAAATGTTGATGTAATATTCTGATTTATACTTTACTAGAAGTCTTGTATATTTGAAAATATTCAATAATATTTGTCAAGGTTTAATATCCAATGAGATATTATTTATTTATTGAATATTGAGTATTTAGGAGAAATTAGACAACAAACACTGGAAAACAACCTAAACAATACCCCTCAAAAAACGTGCAACAAAACTCAAATACGCAATCGAGATAACAACAATAAAACTCAGACATGTAAACCAAGGCAATGACAATAGAACCCAAACAGACAAATCGAGACAACCCTAGGACCAAAACACGCAAATCGAGACAACAACAACAAAAACCCAGATACGCAAACCAAAGCAAACGACTACTAAACCCTCAAGGGCAAACCAAAACAACAAATACTGGAACCCAAACATGCAAATCGAGACAAAAACACTGGAACCCAAACATGTAAATCAAGATAACAACACCAAAACCAAGACCACGGACACCAAAAATTAACACATACGGAACTTCCTTGAAAATCGTGCCACAAGATGGACCCCCCTCCTCATATATTTCATTTCACTTCCTCTTTCATTCATTTTTCCCATGGCACATACTCCCCTCCTCCCTTCTCCAACACAAAAACCAAAAACTCTCCTCCCTCTCTTCTACAATCCGTGCCTCTTCTTCCTTTAAAGCAACATCAATATTTCTTTAATCATTCTCCCATCTCCATAGCTAGAAGCAAGAAGTAGAAGGTAAGTGAGTTGCAATCTTGTTTTGCAATGATTTCTCTACTTACATGCATGTTATGGTTAATGGAAAATAATCCACATGCATGTCATTCTTGAGTATAGACTGAAAAGTTTGAGCCAAGTAAGGTAAAGAGGAAGAGACCACAAGTCTAAAGACAAGGGTAGTGGTAAGCACATCATCTTCTTAAAATTTTTGAGTTTATCTTGGAAACCCAGATGTTGATATCTGTGGTAAACTCAACAATATGAATGGATTTTGGTAAATTTGAAACTACCATTGTGTTCCTCATGGAAAATGGTGTGAGACTAAGATTTTTAATAAATTTTTAAAGGAATTTTTGAATATAAAATATCAAGCTCATTAAAGAAATAAAAATTGTCATTTTCGGAATCCTGAAGTCAGTAAGTTTGTTTGATGGTTTTACTGGGTAAAAGACCCTTAAAATTTTTGATAAATTCTAGAAAGTTAGAGGACGTGCATATCTTAAAAATTTTTGGTATTTTTTAAGTTATTGATTTCTGAGCAGAGAGAAATAATGTCTACAAAATGACCCTGATTTCTGGAAAACAAATTAGGGCAGAGAGCTTATGCATGGTATTTGGCTGAGTTAATGTGCTCATAAAATTATGAACTTTTTCCAGTCATACAGTGGACTCACAGGGCTTTAATTTGATATGTGGTTGGTAATTTTTAAAGCTCTGTGTAGTAAGTTATTAATTTTTAAAATTAAGACATATTACTGGACAACTCGTAAGTTTTTGGAAACTAGGAATAATTGGGATGTGATAAAATCTTGAAATTTTCCAGATTTATAGAGGATTGTTATAGCTTTATTGGATATAAAATTGGTAATTTTAGGAGCTTTGAACAATTAAATACAAATTTTTAATGATAGGACAGGTTTCTAGAAAATCAATCTAGACAATGAGTAGAATTTCAAAAACTGGGATTAATACCAATGAAATTATTTTTTCCTTAAGAGTAGAGTGGTCAGAGAGAACATGATAGTTTATTTCACATTTGTTTTACTTTTGTACAATTAATGAAAAATACCACAAATTACTGTATTTTTTTTTTTGGACAGTCAAAGATAAAGATTGGAATTGACCAATTCAAGATACCTAATTAAATCCTAATTAGGTAAGGGTAAAAATGGTAATAACATGATAATTTAAGGTCCCAATATCATGTTTAATAATGGTACTAAGTGATGACTATCATTCCAAATTATAGATACATCTCTGAATGCACGCACCCCGAAAAGTTTGAGCGTATTAAGGTTTGTTACTGCACAAAGTGGTAGCTCTAACCTTCTATATTTGTGTGTATGTTGTGTATGGATAAATGCCATGAATTTTGGAATGTGTTTTATAAACATATTTGATTGCATACAATATATTTGTTGTTGGCCATTCAATTATGTGCGAAGGAATTCGAGACTGGACAAGTTCTGTGCTTATGGTTTCCTATGTGTTGAGGATCTCAAGGCTGGGTAGGCTCTGCATATATTTTCCTCAGGTAGGGGAATTCAGAACCGAATAGGTTTTGTATATATGTTTCCTCGGAGAGATAGGTTTGAAACCAAGTAGGTTTCGTGTTTGTTTTTCCAAGCACTATGGAATTCTGAACCGGGTAGATCTTGCGCATGTCTTCCTAGTATTGTGATTTTGAACTGTGATTTATGTTGTCTATATGTTGAGTTGTATTCTTGGTTGTGGTATTAAATTTATTACATGTACTTATATTCCATGCATAGAAGTTAACATGTTACCATGAGATTCATTCATGAATCTTAGATTTGAATAAAAGTGCAGGAAATCCTCTGAAAGAAGAAGTAAGGCAGTGTTGTGAGGTTGGAGCTGAGAAGAAGGAAGGAACACAGGAAGAGTTCATTTTGTTTTGTATATATTTATTTTGGAATGATGTATATAAAGTATATGTTTATTCAGGGATGACTGTATTTAATCATCCTAGAGGGGATTAAAGTTTATTTCAAAACCAAGTTAAGTTTTAAATTTTTAATATTTTATCAGTTATTCTTTCGTCCAAACCAAATTCATACGCTTCTCTGTGTATTAACTCTGATATATAAGAGAGCATTACAGTTGAAAAGTAAAATTAAAAATTTAACAAGAAGGAAAAAAACTCGTATTAGATTAAAAGTAGAAAGAAATTATTAGTACCTCAAGTATGATGTTTCCTTTGAGTTTTAACATTACACTATTTGACAAATAAAAAAATTAGGGTAAATAAGCAAAAATACACATATGCTATATCCTCGGGAGCGCCCAGCACCATATGCTTTTTTTGGGAGAAAAAATACACACGTGGTTACCATTTTGGAACAAAAGTCACATCACACCGTTATATTATTGTTCACCGTGATGAGAGAGAAAGAGATGAAGTGAACAGTAACATAATGGTGAGATGTGACTTTTGCTCGAAAATGGTAACCACGTATGTATTTTTACTAAAAAAAAACATATAGTGTTGGGCGCTCCCGGAGGTAAAGCACATGTGTATTTTTGCTCCTTTACCCAAAAAATTAACATTATATATTTTGGAAAAATATTAAATTAATTCCTTCCAATTTAATTTGACATTATTTTAGATTGGGGTGAGAATTTTTTGGTTTTTTTTTGGTTTTTTTTTGGGGGGGGGGGATTAGGGGGAAGAAATTTTTGCAAATAGCCGAAACAAACCATAGGACAATGCTCTTATTCAACAGGTACAGCTGTTGAAGGGCACAAATGTCTAGCTTCTTCTTTTTTTCATCTTTGCATTTAGGATTTGTGGAACTCCTTATAACCATGACCAATTAACGTGAGGATTAGTTCTGTAAAACTTTGTATAAACTTAAAGAAGTAAATATGTAGTTTTGCTATTTTTACAATATAACTATGTTGTCCAAATATGCTTGAGGGTGATTTTTGTGCTGATCCCACAATAAAGAAGAAGAAGAAGGGAGAAGCTTGAATTAAGCAGAACTCGGGAACCACCAAAATTTGACTTTTCATTTGTTATTGAAAAGTAAGTGACTCGCCATTCGATCACCACTATTGTTCCACGTTCCTTTTGACCAATCAAATTTGTTCAACTTTAACGGGCGAGAGATAAAATCTAAAAAGTTAAAGCAATAAATAAATGAATGTGGTAAAATTGTATATTCATGTAAAAAATTTAATAAAGAGAATTAAATAAAAAAATATTTTATTTTTCCTATAAGCATTATGTAGCTTGTTTTCTTGTTTTGTTTTATTTATTAAATATATTAATTTAAGTTTGGGAAAACCATTCTTGAAATACTTGTGTGTTTTTATCTCTTTACTAATTCCTTTAATTTGACTTTGTTAGCATAATTAACTTTTGTACAAAGACTAACCACTAATAAAACAAAGTTATAGTTAGACTAACAGTGTTGAAGGATTAAAATTAAATATTTAACAAGGAAAAAAAAAAACTCATGTATTATATTCAAAGTTGAAAGAAAAGGCATCCCAAATTTACAATCACTATGTTACATCTTTCAAAAACCTCATCATAGTCAAAGGTGCCATCATTTCATCTAATTCTCCATTAAAGTATTTTCTCATATGGTGATATGAATGACCCTTTATTCTACAACCATCCATGATGTCCCATATAGGAATTATTTAGATCGTGCTTTAACCTGATCGAATTATACCCTCTTCACAAATCAGGCATCCAAGTTGGCCTTTAATGATATACCTTGACAAATTACCATACGCAAAAAAGTCATTGATTGTGGCAAACAACATGACCTTAATATTGAATGTTTCTTTCTAATAAACATCATATACAACCTCCCATTTGTTCCACAACTTCTTCAAGTATTCAATTAGTGGCATAAGGTATATACCTATGTCATCCCTGATTGTTTTTTTAGGTTAAAAACAAGTTAGAGGCTAAATATTATGACTATTTGACATAGGTCTAAAGAAAGAAAGACACTTCGCTTCCAAAATTTCTTTAACACTATTACTCAAATTGATCTAAACAAATCTTTCTTTCCTTTTTTTGTGCACAAGGGGCAATTCTCCTAAGCCAACGACGCCATACACAATTCAGGAATCTAATTCCGAACGTTGTTTAAAAGATCTAAAGCCTCAGCTTGTTAGAACAACTGTACATTGATAACAGACCCATCTTTCAATAATGGGAAGCTACACATGAAATATAATATTACCCGTATCCCTATTCTAAGGGAGCGGTGGCCTTGAAAGGAGCAAATGTTAGCATTATTTTGTGGAAAATAATTAGGCATCCCACGCAGATCCCAATAGTAAGACTAACAAAGAAAGATATTCTAAGGATAAGACAACCCAAAAGCTCCAATAATGTCTGCCTCTCACATATCGCATACGACATCAAAATATCTCCCACTCGTGGTTATTAAACAAATGCCGAAAAACATACGCAAAGAGACAGGAAAGAAAATGAGGGGCATTTAAAAATGAGATAAAGAGGAAGAGGGATATATGGATTTTAATATTTGTTTATGTTGGAGGAGTCCCAATCTCTTGCGGTTTCATTTGAGAACAATGCCATTGAAAGTTAAAATGTCACACCGTATAAATATAAAACTCAACAGAAGAGCAGATGAAAGGGATAAAATAACTCAAAAACTCAAGAGTTTGGTGTGCTCCTTTAACATAAGTGATGTGATACAATCCATACCATAAATTCAACAACTTTGTGTTTGTTATGAATATACTTATTATGTGGATGTTCATTGACTCCCGGTCTCCAAATACTACAAGATAACATGGGACCCACGCATAGTGATTTACTATTTGGTGGGACCTGCACACAATTATACACACACCCACAGGAAGGAAATCCGTGAGTGTACAATTTATATTTTAGGGGAAAACTACACCAAATGACCCTGAGGTGTAAATTACACTAAAGACCAATTTTCCTTCTATAAATAGAGGTCTTCTGTAACTATTTCATGATATAGTAAAATGAGAATTTCTCTCTCTACTTTCTCTCTCTATAATCTCTTCTCTTATTCTCACCAGTTTTATAACACGTTATCAGCACGATCGCATTTCTTCCTTCTTCTTCTTCTGCGGTTTATCTTTTTCATTCTCAGCCACACACGAACCCTATTTTCCGAACAACTCTCCAGATCTGAGACTCTTTCCTCCTCCTTCAGTTTAATTAGTTCTCTCCTAAAACTAAAGCAAGTGATTCCTTCGTCTTCCCACCTATGGTTTCCCAGGAAGAGTTGCTTTACATTATTGTTGCAGGGTCTACATGTTTTCCTTCACATGGTGTACAGGACAACATTTTGGAGACATAGTTCACACATTCACGGTTTGGTTTGAAATATTTTCTAATGGGGCCATATGTTTTTATATTATTATATTATATTATTTAGGAGGAAGAGTTACTTTACATTATTGTTGCGGGGTCTACATGTTTTCCTTCACATGGCGTACAGGACAACATTTTGGAGACATAGTTCACACATTCACGGTTTGGTTTGAAATATTTTCTAATGGGGCCATATGTTTTTATATTATTATATTATAATATATAAATATATTATAAAATAATCTAAAGAGAACTCACGTGAAACTAATCATAGAACATCAAGTGAATAAATTTAACTAATGTAATAATCTAACTAATGTCGATAATATAAAGTAATTGAGTTTTTCAATTTTCTTATTTATATCTTATATAATTTTTATTATTATTATTATTAATTTGACTTCGGATTGGAAGTCTAGATTTAATCTTTCTTTTTAATTTTTTTTATTTGAGATTTTATTATTGTGACTAACATTTACCTGTGTGTATTTATTTTTATTGTTACTAGCATTTACTTTTATGTTATTTATTTATTTTTATTTTTTTATCCTTTATGGCAGCAACACTATCTATTAGTGGGCTCTATTTATTTATTTTATTTTACATTTATTTATTCTTCATGGAGGCACACTAGTATCTATTAGGTGGGCTCTATTTATTTATTTGATTTAGCGTTTATTTATCTTTTATGGTGGTGACATTTTGTGGGCCCCATTTATTTTATTTTAATTCTTTACTGCTTTATTTATCTTTCATGGTGGCAACACTAGTATAATAGGCACCATTTATTTTATTATTTACTGCTTTATTTTTCATGGTGGTAACACTAGTATAGTGGGCACCATTTATTTTATTATTTACTGTTTTTATTTTATATATATATATTTGCATATGCATCCTCTTTCTTACCTTTGGATGAGATAGGTCTCGCTGTGAGTTTACTACCATTCCTATTTCATCTTCTTTTTATTTATTTAGCACGTTTATTTCCAGTCATTTATTTTATTTATTTACTGCATTATATCCCCCTTCCCTTTTATTTTTATTTATTTATTTACAATTTATATATTCCCCTCCCTTTATTATTTATGGCAACGACACTAATATATACAGATTAGTGGGTTCCATCTATTTATTTTATTATGCGTTTATTTTATTTATCCTGAAGATAAACTGTTAAAAGGCCATATGTATCATGAGATCAAAATGCCATGGAGATATGAGGCACAAATTGGCCTAAGTGATATGAGGCATAAATTGGCTTAAGACCATGAGATAAATTAGCTAAAAGCTAAGAACAAAGTTAGCCTGATGCCAAGAGACAAGTTGGCTTGAAGCCAATAGACAAATTATGAAACAAGGCTTGATCCATAAATTTTGTATGTCATCAATTGTATAAAGGCCTCAATATTGTATATTTGGCATTTAATACTCCCTTAAATTATGAGACAAGGGATTGTATGATCATGGTTGATTGTAAATAAATATATCCAGTTTGCTCTTGCAGTAGCAAAATTGTGATTAAGTCAAGAAATATTGTGGATTAATTTCTTGCCATGATCAAACAAATCTGTGAATTATGGATCATGAATTTTATCCAACTTCATTCCCAGAAGTGAATGAAACAATAAATAAATTGTGATTATGGTTATTTTACTATTATTTTGTGTTTAGATAATTATAACAATTTTTGTGAATACAAGAGAAAGAATATTTATAAATAAAACAATTAAACAAAAGCCAATATTATTTCAACAAAGTTTAATAGTGAGTGGCTCAACTCCATTACAAACCTTAATCATCTCATTTTGAAGATATTTAATGTCTTCTTCTTTTGCTTCTCTTGAGATGGGATCCAGATGAGGCAAAGCTCTTCGTAATATCGAGATTTGCATCATAAGTTTCTTAAGCTTTTTGTGTGGCCACTCAGTTAACCCTCCTTTTTGATAGATCTTTTGTATGGTGTGAGTAGACATATTTAATTGTTTACTCGCATCATCTAGGGTTAAGTGAAAATAATCACTTAAATCATGGTGCGTTGTTTTCTTTATTCTTTCCCGTTGCTCCATTGTTAATCTATATAATTCACCCTGATTAAGGGATGATATATCATATGGAATATTAACCGCGGGCTGTTTTCCTTCATCTAATGGATTTTCAATGTTGATTTGAAATGAACTCCGCGGTAGTTCATTTGGGTTTTTAGCCCATTCTAAACCAACACAAAGGACCTCATGATAGTCCAATACAGGATCACGCATCAAGTTATATCCTGATGCTTGTAAATCTATACAATACTGTGTTAGAAAATGTTTGATTTCTCCAAAATTTTTATTACTAAAATCAAACATTGGAAGCCTGTCAGTATTGTAAGACTTATCCTGTACATTTTCAAATAAAACAGCATGGGAAATCATACCTATCTTCCTTCCGTGAATTTCAAGTTTATGATATTGAAGTCCGTTGGTATGTATAATTTCCCGTAAAACATGACAGCAACTACATTCCAATAAGCTAGTAGTTGCTAATTGGCTTGTGGTTGTTGGCTGGATGATTGTTGCTAGCTGACTGGTTGTTGATGGCTGGTTGGTAGTTGTTTGCTGGCTTGTGAGTGCTGGCTCATTGATTGTTGTGACTATTGGTTGAACTTGACTGGTAGACTCCATCAGTTCGGCCATAATTCTACACCTTTTAACAGGCCTTCTTGATGAATCTACTTCAGTTGTACCTTCAATCCTTATAGATTGAGGAAGAACACTTGTTCTTGGGGGAGAAGTAGGTACATTTGAAGCAGAAAGAGGAATAGTAGAAGGAGGAATAAACATCTCAAAAGGATTAGGAGATAACAAAGAAGTAAATGACATGTTGGGCTGATCATCATACAACAAAGCATCAAGTAATGCTGTTTCAGATGTATCAGAAACTGGGATAAAATTGCTAGGTCCTGCCATGACAATAGAATTTAGAGAAATATGTGAGTATCTGGTAATTGATATTATCAGATGCTTGTGTGTTTGTGAGACATGTTCGTTTGCCTTCTTCTATTTATAGTCGAATTAAATCTTATTAAATCTCTGCAGATTTGCGCAGTCCTGTTAAATCTCTGCAGATCTACTCCCTATAAAGCACGAGCCTGGAGTCTTTTTGACTTTATATGCATACGACAATCTGAGTTGTTGTGCCTGTGATCCCACAGTGATACATGTTATGCCTGTGATTCCACAGTGATGCGCCTGTGATTACACAGTATTGCGCTCGTGAATCTGCAATTATACACCTGATGATTTTGTATTTAATATATATTTGTTTGTTGATTCTGGAAAATGGAAATTTTGTTACCAGAAGTAACAAAATTATGCATTGATAATGCATTAAGAAATCTGTGGAATTTTAATGAAATAGATATTATATATGCTATTATTATGGAATATTGTATGGAAATTCCATGAATTAATTTTTAAGGTCTCACACTTAAGGGGGAGGATGATATATATCAAGTGTGAATATTTATGTGATAATTCTTTGTGAATGTTTCTGTGTTGATTCCCCCAAAATGAATATTAGATTTGATGATAAATCATATGGACAGTTGGCATGACTTGTTTAATCATCCAAGTCATATATTATGTGCTGCTTGTTCTCAAATAGAAATAATTATTGGAAATGGATATCTGGAAATATATCAAATTGAAAGATTAGATGTTAGATTATAAGTCTGCAAAGTTTGCAGTGATGTTTGCAACTAGAAATTTGCAATATATTATGCGCGCAATTTCTCCAGATTGAATGATCCAAAAATCATATATGAGTAGATCAATGATTATGAGAACATTGTTTATATATATTTGCAGCAATTATATAAGCCAACAAAATTCTCCCTGTAAAATTGGCTTTTGGTCAGGAGCCAGATAAATTCCATCTTAATAGTTTTGAATGTGCAATGATCCACTATAATGCACACAGATGGATATATACTGCATGATTTGATTAAGGGGAGAAAAATAAGCAGATTGGGTAAAAGAGATAAAGTGGAATGAATTATCATTGACTCATGTTGATCCTCATACAAATAAATGTGTACTAAGAGTTTAAAATGATAATTCAGTTGCAGAGTTTAGTTAATCGAATGTCATAAGTATTCATTGACCTAAAGAAAGTGACAATGTCACAAGTCCCAACTGTAAATGCTCCTATATGAATTGTTATAAAGCACGCCTGAAGCATTGCAGGTCCATCGGTTTTAAAGATAAAAATCCTCGAAAGAGAAAATGAGCTATAAAAATATAGATGATCAAGTTGAGGATAATTAAGAAAAGCTCCAGAAGAGCAATCTCATGTAGAGTTATTATCTCCAGTAGAGATATTATAAGAAGAGAGTATTGTGGTCCAAAAAGAGACCCAGGTATCTAATATATGTGAATATAATGAGATCTTAATAAATTATGAATGAAATCCGATGGGACCGAAAAATAAAGTCAACGTTGACGACATTTATGTTGATATAATAGCATATGTTGTAATAAATGATAATGAGGATCATGAGCCACAATATATTAATGTGTGCCAAAAGCACATGTCCTTGAAGGACGTAAGGCGCCAGAAACACATATGTCCCATAAGGACTCAAGATGCTGGGAGCATCAAATTCTCGAGAATAATCAATTTAATAAATTCATATAGTGCATATAGCATCATTATCTGAATAAACATTTATTAAAGTTCTATATGCACATGTATATTTATGAAAAGTTTATTATGATTTTTCTTGAAAGATTTAGATCTTACAGGTATACAATGAACAATCAGATCAGACGTTTCTATTATTCCACAACGAATAACAGAATACTTGATGATAGAAAGGATGATATGCTCATAATGATATTGAAGCAATATGGTCATCAGGGGGAGCAAGTCTGATGTAATCAAGAGGGGGAGACGATACACGCTGTACTCTTTTTCCCTTATCTAGGTTTTGTCCCACTGGGTTTTCCTAGAAAGGTTTTTAATGAGGCAGCACTGGATAGTGTATCAATGAATGATGTACTCTTTTCTTTGGCTAGGTTTTTATCCCACTGGGTTTTTCCTAGTTAAAGTTTTTAACGAAGCACATTCATAAATAGACATCCAAGGGGGAGTGTTATGAATATACTTATTATGTGGATGTCCATTGACTCTCGGTCTCCAAATACTACAAGATGACATGAGACCCACGCATAGTACCATGCATAGTGATTTACTATTTGGTGGGACCTGCACACAATTATACACACACCCACGGGAAGGAAATCCGTGAGTGTACAATTTATATTTTAGGGGAAAACTACACCAACTGACCCTGAGGTGTAAATTACACTAAAGACCCATTTTTCTTCTATAAATAGAGGTCTTCTGTAACTATTCATAATATAGTAAAATGAGAATTTCTCTCTCTACTTTCTCTCTTTATAATCTCTTCTCTTATTCTCACCAGTTTTATAACAGTGTTTAAATTTTCCATTTTTTAGGTCTTACATTAATTTCATTGAGAACGGAGCCATCATCAACGACAATTCTAACCAGCAATTAATGTTTAGAAATTTCCCTCTCCAACATGACAACTTGGTTTTAACTTTGTGGATGATGTGATAGGAAGTAGCCTTAGTTGTGGCTCGATCTGGTATAAATGAGAAGACCTGGTTATACATGCTCCATTGCTGGGTCCACAATTAGTACCGGTGTTGATGACGAGCACCTAATTTTTCATTGCGATATCAACCATTTAAATTTAATTTCAATAGTTTAAATTTAAAATTTTTAAAATTTGATTTTTTTTAATAATAAATTCATTTTCATGAGGAGTTCTAGTTCTAAAATTATCTTTAATTTAAATTTTACACATATTGAAATAAAAAATTATTTAAAATATAAAATTTAAAATAAATTAAATTTGGACGGTTCAAAATCAATCTAGGGTCAGTTTGGTATGTAAAACATGTGAAAATGAAATATAAGCAAATTTCTTTGTTTAGTACACTTTTAGTGTCTGATATTTTTGGGAACTTAAGTTCTTGGACCTACCAATTTTCCTTTAGAAGTGAGAAAATAACATTCCAACAAAATTGGTGGGAACTAACTTTCGGACATATTTAACCCTCCTAAAATATTTTTATAATGTAAGAAAATAAGATTAAATACGAATTTATTTGTGATAAATTCGAACTTATATTATGTGATTAATTCAAACTTATGCGATAAATTTGAATTTGGTGAAAAAATATTTTAAACAAATTCAAATTTGGTGAGAGAATAGTTTTTAGAGAAAAAAAATATTTTTTTCATTTTGAATTAATTACTTTTGAGGGTAAAATAAATATTTCTTGATTATTTACCAATTGTCATCCTTTCATTTTCTTTCATCAAATAACTCATTTTCTCTCAAGCCATCTTCCCTAATCTCTCAAAATCTTCCCCTCCATTCCTTTCTCCACTTTAAGTTTTTTTTCTCTCATCAAATCTTCCCCATACCAAATGGGCCCTAATAGTGTAGATAAGTGATGAGAATACTTGTGCTCTTCAAAGTGATAAACAGAGAATGTGCTCCCCTCCATTGCTATGCTGAAATGGACACTCTTGGTGCACAAAGCTTCGGATTTAATTGATTCCCATTTCTTGGATGCCGGCCAAAAAAAAAAAAGATTCCTATTTCTTCATTTGATGCTTCAGCAAACAAGATCATAAAATAGAAATATCTATACCATGTTTAAAAAGAGTCCAATGCCCAGTAATATAACTCCTTATTAATCATAAATATTTAATCACAGAAAGGAACATATGTTCATACATATACATATACAAGATAGTGTATCAGCACAAACATAATACATATGATAACTACAGACATATAAACACATATATATACCCAAAACAACCCTCTTAGCTAGTGTGAAGCGGCTAAAAGGGCTTGTGATTGCTTCTCATAACGAAAACCATTTGCCATGGAATCATCAGCAGACCAAACAAAAATCCCATGAAGCTTTTGTTCACTCTTAAGCCTATCACAAGCTGTGAAGAGTCCACCTCCTGGACTTAACCCTCCACTTCCATCACTTATAAAGCTCACCAGAATCTTCCCTCCCTCATAATTCTTACTCTGGGTATTAAAGTAATCAATGAACTGAGACACGCTTGTTCCTTTGTCGTACGCATAGAATTGAAAGTTGACGTAGTCTATGATGTTCCCATACTTGTTCCATAATGCCTTGTAATGGCTCTGAACTTGGGGATCATCAAAAGGAGCGATTGAAGCGAACTTGATGACACCATTGTTCTTTAGGGTTTTGATTAAGCGTCCTATGCACTCCGAGAAGGTGTCTGGACCGGATTTGAAGTGTTCGTAGTCGATATCGATTCCGTCGAGGTTGTATTGTTTGATGATGTCTGTGAGTGATGAAACTGCGTTGGAAACCCAAGAATCAATGGAAGATGGGTCGAAGTATGCAAAACAACTTGCCACGCTGGCCCCTCCCAGACTCAGAGCCACCTGAGGGAAACAAATATATTGTTATGAACACACGTTAAAGGTAAAGGTCAACACAAAAAGACGGTTTTAATTTGAGGTTTCTATGTATCTTCCTCGAATTATCCTTAATGTTTCTTGTAATGTTCCAAACTCTAATTTTTTTCCTTTTTTCTTTTGATTATCATATATATATATATATATATATATATATATATATATATATATATATATATATATATATTTGTATGTGAGTGATATTTCGATTTTTTTTATGACAACAAAATTTGAAGTTTTAAACTTTTTTTACATTTTAAAGAAAATATTCTAAAATTGTGCAATTCTGCATTCATTTTCTTTGAAGACTCATAACAAATTGAAAAATGCACTTATTGAGACTATGATAATCATAAAAAAAAAATAATAATAATAAGGAAACAATATTTAAAAAGTTGAGGTATTACCGATGGTATTTATGGGAGACATATTTAGAGGTGCCCGGCCAAATCTCCAAAAGATTAGCTCTGGCTCTTTATTGAGACTATTATAAAAATATACTCTCTCTCTGGCCCTTATTATTATTATAAGGCATTAACTACCATGTCTCGCGAACTAAGAATAGAAGTTAACATTGATAAATGTTTCCAACTTTACCCCTAATTTAATGATATGAATTTAAAGAGTTAGTTAAAAATAAGGGTATAATGAGAAAATAATAAAAATAAGGGTATAATGGGAAAATAATAATAAATGAGGTAGTTAAAAACAGTCAGTGTCTTATAATAAAGACCAAAAATTGCTGATGATAATTGATGTCTTATAATAAAGATTAGAGAGAGTATTTATTATGAATACTACAAATATATGAGCTCAAAAAAAGAGCTCGATTTCAAAATACTAGTATATTAGGGAAGAGATATACTTTCTTTGTTAGGCTTACCCGGCACTCAAAACATGCCCACACCACATTTGATTTGATACACATAATTTGTAGTGATATAGATCGATTAAAGCAATGTTTGTATGATGCTAGGTACGTAACTTGACATTAGAATTCTGGCTTTTAATGGAGGAAACTTGGGAGGGACTAAGATTCTGACTGTCCCAGAAAACGTTGAATTTGCCGTTGGTGGGAGAAGGAGAAGACGAGGTATCGTAGTCAATAGCGAAAGAAAGAATGAAGTGAAACTCGACATTTGAGTTGATAGGAACATCGGAGAATTTGACGTTGTTGAACTCAGCTCCTATGTATTCTCGAAAGATGCTTGATGGAGAAGCGTGAGGTGATGCAATGAGAAAGAAGAAGAAGAAAGCTTGAAGGAAGCAGAACTTGGAAACCTCCATGTCTTTCAGTAATGGAAGACACATTGAGATTTCAGAAACTGCTTTATGCTGGTGCGGGTAATGGAACAAGGTGGATATGTACTTATATAGATACGTAAGAACTCAGCAAAAACGATTCATATAATAATCAAATTATGGATTATTCAGCCATTATTATTGTGTCTACATTCAATTTTCTTTTGGTGTTTTTGGCAAAGGAACAGACAAAATTATTAACATCACAGATTCGGTGCCGAATTGTTTGATGAGGATGTGTGTGTGTGTGTGTATTCGATATGTTTTTTTTTTTTTTTTTCAATCATTAATTTAAATTTTTTATATAAATTTCTTTACTTTTTTTATTCGATAATAAATAATAAAAACCAGAGTAGTCCAAATTATATAGTATGACTCGTAAAAGTATGTGCACATGATGCATATTTTAGAGCATATCCAAATCTAAAAAGTTTTTCTTAGCTAGTCTCCCTACTCAAGAGTTTTTGAAGAGGAATAATTATAAAAGTATACGTTTTTTTTTTAAAGAATACTCCCTCCAACTTATATATATACAGAGCTGGTTGAGATGTTTACTTGTAAAATTTTATCCCCCTTTGATGCTTTAATTTATAATTTTTTTAAGTTATTCCTATTGATTGCATATAGCAAAAAGGGTTTTCATCAAAAGGTAATAATCAAATAAGATATATTTTTTTAAAACATTAGCACAGTTTAATATAGATAATTAATTTTCTTAATATGTTTCATTTAAGTGAAAATTAAAATAAATGACCAAAATAAAATAATATTTAATTAGAAGAACTATAAAAATTGTAATTATCATGAAGGACCGAATAAATTTACAAGTACTAAATTACCCTTTTACTTATCTAACGCAAAAAACAAAAAACAAAGTACATTCTTCCGTCTTTTCCTGAATATCAAGGTGGAACTATTTGGAAATCCAGTATTAGAAGTTAAAAATAACGATTTTTGGTAATCCCGTGAAAACATAAAGTTAATTAGAACAAAAGTGTTCTTTAACTTCATTACTATGCATACACTTTAAACAAATATCGTCATTTTTAATTTCCAATACTGGATTCCCAAATGGCCTTACTTTGATATTCACGAGAGGACAGAAGAAGACGCTTTGCTCTTTGTTTTTACGTTGGGGAAGCTAAATGGTAATTTAGTACTTTTAAGCTTATTTGGTCTTTCTTAATAATTAAAATTTTTATGGTCCTTCTAATTAAATATTATTTTATTTAGGTCCTTTATTTTAATTTTCCCTTCTTTTAATTATCTTCTCTTATATTTAATATCAGAAGGTATATAATTGTAATTTTAATGAAATATATGAGAAGGCTCATGAGTTTCATTTTTTTCACCTATATTATATCAAAGATAAGATCACATGTTCATTAGTGTATGAGTTTAAGGTCAAACAGATAGGAAACGTTACTCCTTGATTTGGTATAGGCATATCATCTAGAGTGTTTACACTATTTTATAAAATACAAAATTTTTTAACAAGAATAATACTTTGGACGAGTATATATCTTTAGTGAAAACTAAGAAAATGAACCTGTAATAATTTTATAAAAAAAAAAAAACTGGTCCAATTTGCCTATAACCCTAAGGTTATGTGGACCGAACCCCAATTAAGTGGGCCAACCACAAAGTTAGGCCCATATTTTCAACACTTCACAATGCTAATATGGTTCTTTCTATTTAGGATTGAGGGAAAATTTTGCTGGCAATTTTAAATCTAACTTAGAAAAAAAAATGAAATAGATTACACATAGACTTGTAAGGTAAATTTGTACATTGACAAAAATGACATGTGAACAATTAGTTTAATATATTTGGTTAAGTAACGATCAAAATTAACTAGAATAAGTATTAGGTTAAAATTACTCCATAATTAACACTTTTGAGATAAAATTGCCCTCGAAAAACTTTTAGGACAAAATTGTCTCTCAATGACAACTTTCAGGTGCAAAATTGCCCTTTAATCCTATTTATTTATTGGATAAAGTAGATCGAACCCTAAATGATATTATTTTTCAATTGCATTCAATATTTTAATCACATTTGTGCTGTAATTTCAATCTTAATGTTTTTAATTTAGATTAGTTTCACCCACACTTAAACACCCATAGACTAACCTTGTATATCCCTAAAACCTTTGCCAATTGAGCCAAGATGGACTTTCAAATTTTAGATGCAAAATTATTACACACGCACACATATGATACTTTGGATTAAACTACCTATACTCAATTATCATCCATGTTTTCTGGAAGCTGATTGAATCGTTAGAGTAATTAGATTACAGTTGATGGAGTGTGTCTAGATCTTGTTCTTTGAGTGGCATACAAGCAAAGTAAAAACTAAAAAGTGTATATATGCCCCAAGTAAATCATAACGAAGATATTCCAGCAGACAACTTTAAGGAACAAAATCACTTCAATTTTATACTTTCTATCCTGAAACACACACTTTTGCTGCACACTGTTATTTGCTTGTGTCTAGCTATAAGAATCAGAAAGGCATCAAATAAAATAAAAGTGAGAATGAACATCATCATCTTTATGAATAGCTTCTCACTTTATTGCACCTATTTATATGTGTGCCCCTTTAAGTCCACTTCTTTGCTAAGCGTCTTTGCTTCATTGGAGAACTAATTAAAGTTTGGTTGTGCTTGAAGAACTAGCTAGAAACTCTGTTAGATTCCAATAATTCTCAGATTGTTTTGGAGATATTGATGATTTTGCAATGAATACTACAAGAGATCATTCCCTGAGATTCAGACTCTGCATTGCATTTATATTGTTCTTCCTTGTCGCTTCCTCCATTGTCCTTCTATGTGGTTAGTTATATTTTCATACCTGTTTGATTTTGCTTCTTTTTTTTTTTTAATCTAATGGTTATTGTTAGGCATAGTAATAATTACCACATTTTTGCCTCTTGATTATATGATTTTTTGTTTGTTTAGTTCCTAAAAGGTGTGATCTAAAATTAAAATATATAAGCTGGTGACCAAGATAGTGGCGAATAGAATGAAATGTTTTATGTCTCATATTATTTCCTCCAACCAATGTAGCTTTGTTCCAGGGAGGCATAGTTTGAATAATATTATTGTGGCTCAAGAGGTAATTCATTCGATTAGAACCATGGGAGGAAAGAAGGGATTTATGGCCATTAAACTTGATCTAGAGAAGGCGTATGATAGGGTGAATTGGAATTTCCTTCTCCAGTGTGTTGCAGGAAGTGAATCTCCCTAACAACATTATCCGGGTCATTGAACAGTGTATTACCATAGTAAATCTTCAGCTATTATGGAATGGAAATAAAGCCGAGTACTTTTCATCATCACGTGGGGTACGACAGGGGATCCTCTCCCCCCTACCTATTTGTTATTTGCATTGAAAAGCTGGCCCATATGATTCAAGAACGAATGGAGATAGGAAAATGGAAGCCTATTTGCCTTACGAAGAAGGGTCCACCAATATCACACTTATTCTTTGTGGATGATATTATTCTATTTGTGGAAGCTTCCCTTCAACAAACAAAGATGATTAGGGATTGCTTGTCTCACTTCTGTGGGTGTTCGGGTTTAAAGGTAAATGCTTCGAAGACTCGGGTATTTTTTTCTGAAAATATTAATCATAACAGAAGTACTGAGCTCAGTACGGCTCTGGGTTTCTGATGAGCCATAAATTCACCATGTTTTAAGGCACAAATTGAGCATGAAATTGATTTAATATAATTAGAAATCTTAAGAATAATAAGAAAAAAACATGGATTTGATGTCAAGCATACCCTCATAAGTATTCTCGTGTGTTTTGCAGGTTTTTATCCATGAGAGAAGCTAATTAGAAGAGCCCAAGAAAGTCAATAAAAGAAGCCACAAAGAAAGTAAAAGTTGGCGCCTAGGGCGCCAACTCAATGTAAAAGGGCGCCAACTTTCTATATGTCTTTTTGGAGTTGGTGCCCAGGGCACCAACTCAGTGTAAAAGTTGGCGCCCAGGGCGCCAACTTTCTGTATGCCTTTTAAAGTTGGCGCCCAAGGTGCAACCTTTCTGTCTCTTGCTAAGGTTTTGGTGCCCGGGGCGCCAAAGTTGGCGCCCAGTGCTCTTTGGCGCCCCGGGCACCAGAATTGCAAAAAATCTAATTTTTAATTTTTGGAAAGTTTTCAGGACCCGAAAAAGGAAGCAAAATTAAGGATTTTTGAGATTTGGAAACCCAATGGGATCAGAAAACATAAAAGAGGCAACTCTGGCAAGAGAAAAGGAGAACTTTTGGCACAAGAAACAACTCTACAACATTGGAGAGGAGGATCAAAGCAATTGTGGAGATCAACCTTCCCCAACCTCTGAAGAACCATTCTATCTTCATCTTTTCTTCTTTAATTTGTTAATCTAGCCATGCTTGGCTAATTTCCTTGTTGTAGTTAGAGCTAGGATGAACCTTATGCAAATTTGAGTATTTGGTTGAATTTTTGTATGAATCTTGATTTCTTTGATTGAATGAATTTGCTTTACTTAATGCTTTCTTGAAGATTGATCACCTTTAAGATTGTCCATAAGTTGATGTATGACAATAGAAATGTTGGTACATTTAACTAGAACTTGTTAATTCATCATAAAATTGCATGACCTAGACATAGGCTTACGAATTTATGCGATCACAGGATTCTGGTTCAAGATCTGATCTTTCTAGACAATACTAAGACATTAGGTTGTTTTTAAAGATAAAATAGACTAAGGTAGCATCAAGACATTGAGATTTAGTCTAACCTTAGAGAATCAATCGTCAATCATGGGATTAATAATTAATTAAGGAATCAATTCAAATTCTTGAAGGAGCATAGGGGATTCTAAGTCTTAGCCACGTTTTACTTGATTGATTATCTTTTCTAAACATTCTCTTGCAAATCTTGATCTTGCATTTTTTTCTTTCCTCAATTCTTTAAATTCTTGTTTAACTACAACTCATCCTTTGTTACTCAAAATTATCCAACTAAGGCGATAATAGTGAATTAGTGATTGAATAACTATTCCTCGTGGGACAATACTTTCTCACTACTTTATTACTTGTAACGACCGGTGCACTTACCGAAGTCGGCCCCTACCAAGTTTTTCTCGGATAATGGACCTTGGCAAATATCTTAGGGTCCAACTTCATCATAAGCAGGTTGGGAAGAGTCATTTCAGGAGGTGATGGATAAGGTAAAGGATAGGTTAACCAAATGGAAAGTGAGCTCGTTCTCGTTGGCTGGTAGGGCAACACTTATTTCCTCAATGTCTTCGGCTATTCCGGCATATACGATGCAAACATCTTACCTCCCAAAGAATGTTTGTGAAAGTTTGGATAAACAGAACAGGTCCTTCTTGTGGGGGAATACAGTGGAAAGTAGAAAGTAGAAAGATGCCCCTAGTTTCCTGGGATGAGGTATGTAAGGCTAAAAGGAGGGGTAGATTGGGTTTGCGCCATGCGAAGTATCATAACCAAGCATTCCTTATGAAACTCAGCTGAAGGCTTATAACGCATCGAGATGATCTCTGGGTTAAAGTGGTACGTGATAAATACAGGTGTGGGGACGACTTCTCACTCAGATTGATTCGCAATGTCGTGGCTTAAATGTGTGGACAAGAATTAAAAAAACATGGGAGGCCGTTAAAAGGGGGATTGTAACTAATGATGCAGGGAGTTTTACCTGAAAATGGGAGAAGCACGGGGGTTTCACTATCAAGTCTGCTTATAGGGCTCTTTCACGAGACATGACATATCAAGATAGAGACTGGAGTAGCATGTGGAAAATCCGAGCACCTTATAGATGCAAGACGCTTCTCTGGATGTTAGCTCGCCAATGCCTGCTCACAAATGCTAACCGAGCCCGTCGTGGGCTAACAACGGATTCAAGTTGCACCTTTTGTGGAAAGGATTTTGAGGATACCATTCATGTTTTCCGAGATTGTACACACTCAAGATCGTTATGGAGAAAAGTAGTGCCTAATGAGAGATGGCGCACATTCTGTAATATGAATACCATAGATTGGGTATGGTGGAATGTTAGAGGCCAAAAAGAAGCATGTAAGAATTGGGCCTCCAAATTCACCATTATTATGTGTTGGTGGATCTAGCGTCGTCGGAATCTGGTTGTGTTTGAGAAAAAGTATACCTTAGATGATCACATTCTTGCAAGTACAAACGCATTGATGGAATCCATGCATAATAATACCAATTATCGACTTGTTGGGCTAAATCTTTAAGGGGTTACTTTAGCCCCTACTTGAGAAAGTTAGCACCCCCTAGAGATGGGGTGGGTGAAGGTGAATTTTAATGGTGCATACTCTAGACTTTCGAACCAATCAACTTGTGGAGGGGTTGTTCGTAACACATTTGGGGATTTTCTTAAAGGCTTCATGTGCCCCCATTGAGGATGGGGATGAACTCCTTACTGAAATCTGGGCGTGCCTCCTAGGCCTAAAAGCTGCATAGATGATGGGTTTCATGAAAGTATGGCTAGAAACAGATTCTACCGAGTGCTTACAGTTAATACTTCATTGGGAACAAGGAAGTTCACACCGTGACTCAGCCCTCATCAGGGAAGTACAATAATTGCTGGAAAGGGACTGGATCACAAAGTGTATGTATGTGCCTAGGTCTTGTAATTTTGTGGCAGATTTTTTAGCATAAAAGGGACTGGAGGCAGGATTAGGTCTTTATGAGTTTTACCAGCCTCTTAATGAGTTGAGAGAGATTCTATGTAAGGAATGTAATGGGAGTAATAATCCCATGAGTGTTAGTTGAGGTGTCTTTATTATTATAAAAAAGAAAAAGAAAAAAACTAAAAACTTAGTAATTGCCCTCTATTACTTTGCTCTTACTGCCTGTTTCACTATGCACGCTGTAATTTAAATTAAAGTGTCCGGAGAAAAGTGGAAAGAAGATATTGGATTAAAACAAATATATGGGAAAAACATATTATATTAAATATTAAAAAATCAAGTGAATTTCAAATATATTTACCTAATTTGATTATATTAAAGAAATTGGTTGAACTAGTTAATATAACATGTATTTTCTAAAACACCTTAATCATTTTTCTTAATTTCTTCATTCCCTCTCTACTTTTATTATTGTTGAGGAAGTATCACTCAGGTAAATTAGAAAAATATTGACAAATAAAAAAATTATGTCTTCTATTTAAGATTAAGATTAACTCTTCAAATTTGATAAGATGATATATTTTAGAAAAAAAAATATTTTTATTTTTCATTTTAAATTAATTACTTTTGAGGGTAAAATAGGTATTTCCTGATTATTTACCAACTATCATCCTTTCATTTTCTTTCTATCAAACAACTCATATTTCCTCAGATCATCTTCCCTAATCTCTCAAAATTCTCCCTTTCATTCCTTTCCTTCCTTCAAGTTCCTTTTTCTCATCAAATCTTCCCCATATCAAACACACCCTAGCTAATAGTATAGATAAGTGATGGGAACACTTGTGCTCGTCAAAGTGATAAACAAAGAATGTGCACTCCTCCATTGTTATGCTGAAATGGACACTCTTGGTGCACAAAGCTTCGGATTTAATTGATTCCCATTTATTTGATTTCAAAAAATATATATATATAAAGATTCCTATTTCTTCATTTGATGCTTCAGCAAACAAGATCATATCATATAAATATCCATAGAATGTTTAAAAAGAGTCCAATGCCCAGTAATATAACTCCTTATTAATCATAAATGTTTAATCACAGAAAGGTACATATGTTCATACACATACATATACAAGATAGTGTATCAGCACAAACATAATACATATGATAACTACAGACATATAAACACATATATATACCCAACAAAACCCTCTTAGCTAGTGTGAAGCGGCTAAAAGGGCTTGTGATTGCTTCTCATAACGAAAACCATTTGCCATGGAATCATCAGCAGACCAAACAAAAATCCCATGAAGCTTTTGTTCACTCTTAAGCCTATCACAAGCTGTGAAGAATCCACCTCCTGGACTTAACCCTCCACTTCCATCACTTATAAAGCTCACCAGAATCTTCCCTCCCTCATAATTCTTACTCTGGGTATTAAAGTAATCAATGAACTGAGACACGCTTGTTCCTTTGTCGTACGCATAGAATTGAAAGTTGACGTAGTCTATGATGTTCCCATACTTGTTCCATAATGCCTTGTAATGGCTCTGAACTTGGGGATCATCAAAAGGAGCGATTGAAGCGAACTTGATGACACCATTGTTCTTTAGGGTTTTGATTAAGCGTCCTATGCACTCCGAGAAGGTGTCTGGATCGGATTTGAAGTGTTCGTAGTCGATATCGATTCCGTCAAGGTTGTATTGTTTGATGATATCTGTGAGTGATGAAACTGCGTTGGAAACCCATGAATCAATGGAAGATGGGTCGAAGTATGCAGAACCACTTGCCACGCTGTCCCCTCCCAGACTCAGAGCCACCTGAGGGAAATCAATAT
The DNA here is from genome assembly GCA_037074495.1 of Acacia confusa. Taxonomy (NCBI): domain Eukaryota; kingdom Viridiplantae; phylum Streptophyta; class Magnoliopsida; order Fabales; family Fabaceae; genus Acacia; species Acacia confusa. Next base: position 3,043,366 of record CM073506.1, on the reverse strand, counting down.
ATTGTTATGAACACAAGTTAAAGGTAAAGGTCAACACAAAAAGCCGGGTTTGAGGTGTTTATGTATCTTCCTCGAATTATCATTAATGTTTTTTGTAATGTTCCATCCTCTAAAATGTTTTTTCCCTTTTGATTATCTCTCTCTCTCTCTCTCTCTCTCTCTCTCTCTCTCTCTCTCTCTCTCTCTCTCACACACACACACACACACATATTATATTTTTTTGCATGAGTGATATTTTAATTTTTTTTTTATGACAACAAAATTTGAAGTTGTGAACTTTTTTAAAATTTTAAAGAAAATATTCTAAAATTGTCGAATTCTGCATTCATTTTCTTTGAAAATTTATAACAAATTGAAAAATGCACTAATTCAATATGATGTGGTGAGGTATCAAAATGTCACTTGAGTTATATAGAATATAATCAATAAAAAAAACTAAGGAAACAATATTTAAAAATTTGAGGTATTACAAATAGTATTAATGGGAGACACATTTAGAGACCCCCGGCCAAATCCCCAAAAGACACATTTAGACTCACGTGGCACTCAAAACATGCACACACCACATTTGATTTGATACACATAATTTGTAGTGATATAGATTAAAGTAATGTTTGTATGATGGTAGGTACTTTGACCAAAAAAATCATGATGCTAGGTACGTACCTTGACATTAGAATTCTGGCTTTTAATGGAGGAAACTTGGGAGGGACTAAGATTCTGACTGTCCCAGAAAACGTTGAATTTGCCGTTGGTGGGAGAAGGAGAAGACGAGGTATCGTAGTCAATAGCGAAAGAAAGAATGAAGTGAAACTCGACATTTGAGTTGATAGGAACATCGGAGAATTTGACGTTGTTGAACTCAGCTCCTATGTATTCTCGAAAGATGCTTGAGGGAGAAGCGTGAGGTGATGCAATGAGAAAGAAGAAGAAGAAAGCTTGAAGGAAGCAGAACTTGGAAACCTCCATGTCTTTCAGTAATGAAAGGCACACTGAGATTTTAGAAACTGCTTTTTGCTGGTTCGAGTAATGGAACAATGTGGATATGTTCTTATATAGATACGTAGGACTCACCAAAAACGATTCATATAACTAATAATCAAATGATGATTACTTAGCCTTTATTATTGTGTCTACATTGAATTTTCTTTTGGTTTTTTTTGGCAAAGGAACAGACAAAATTATTAACATTCACAGATTCAACAATCAATTGCCGTTTCGGTGCCGAACTGTTTGATGAGGATGTGTGTATATATATTCGGTATGTTTCTTTGTTTTCAATCATTAATTTTAATTTTTTTATATAAATTTCTTTACTTTTTTTTATAAGATAATAAACAATAAAAACCAGAGTAGTCCAAATTATATAGTATGACTCGTAAAAATATGTGCAAATGATGCATATTTTAGAGCATATCCTAATATTGGACACATCTAAAAGTTTTTTTAGCTAGTCTCCCTGATCAAGAGGTTTTGAAGAGAAATAATTATAAAAGTATACATTTTTTTAAAAAAAAAAACAGAATACTCCCTCCAACCTATATATATACAGAGCCGGTTGGGATGTTTACTTTAGTCTTAAATATAAAATTTCAGTCCACTTTGATGCTTAAATTTATAATTTTTTTAAAATTATTCCTATTGATTGCATATAGTAAAAGGAGTTTTCATCAAAAAGGTAACAACGAAATAAGATATTTTTTAAAACAAATTAGCACACATTTAATATAAATAATTAATTTTCTTAATATGTTTCAATTAATTATCTAACCCCTATTTTTAATATCAGAAGGATTATATAATTGTAATTTTAATGAAATATATGAGAAGGCTCATAAGTTTCATTTTTTTCACCTGTATTATATCAAAGATAAGATCATATGTTCATTAGTGTATGAGTTTAAGGTCAAACAGATAGGATTGATTTGGTTGAACCGGTACTTCTTGTTTTGGGAGGCATATCATGATCATCTATAAAGTTTACACTATTTTATAAAATACGAAAATTCTAAACAAGAATAATACTTTGGACGTGTATATCTTTAGTGAAAACTAAAAAAATGGACCTGTAATAAAAAAATAAAAAATAAAAAAACTGGGCCAATTTGCCTCTAACCCCAAGGTCATGTGGACCGAACCCCAATAAAGTGGGCCCACCACAAAGTTAGGCCCATATTTTCAACACTTTACAATGCTAATGTGGTTCTTTCTATTTAAGGTTGAGGGGAAATTTTAAATTTAATTTTGAAAGAAAAAATGAAATAGATAATGTATAGACTTTTAAGGTAAATTTGCACCTTAATAAAAATGATATGTTGGCCATTAACTCAGCATATTTAATTAAGTAAAGGTCAAAATTAATTGGGATAATGGTTAAAACAAAATTATTCCCTTTTTAACACTTCTAGACTTCAAGAGTAAAATTGTTTTCAAAAATTTTTTGGGGCGAATTTGTCTTTCAATGACAACATTTAGGTGCAAAAGTATCCTTAACCCTTCTATTTATTTATTCAATGGAGTAATATATAGAACCTGAATGATATTATTTTTCAATTGCATTCAATATTAAATCATATTTATTCGATGGAGTAATATATAGACTTAGGGTACACATTTACATCTTAACAAAATTGATGACATGTGGACCGTTAGCTTAGTATATTTGGTTAAGTAACGGTCAAAATTAACAGGAATAAGTATCAGATCAAAATTGCTCCATAATTAACACTTTGGGGGTAAAATTGCCCTCGAAAAACTTTCGGGACAAAATTGTCTGTCAATGACAACTTTCAAGTGCAAAATTGCCCTTTAATCCTATTTATTTATTGGATAAGGTAGATATAGCCCTAAATGATATTATTTTTCAATTGCATTCAGCATTCTAATCACATTTGTGCTGTAATTTCAATCTTAATGTTTTTAATTTAAATTAGTTTCACCCACACTTAAACACCTACAAACTCCCAAAGCCTTTGCCAATTGAGCTAAGATGAACTTTCGAATTTTAGATGCAAAATTATATATAAAAATTCATCTTTTTAGTTGGTGCGGGCTCATCTCCCTTGGCAACTAAGAATAATACTACGTAACTAATCTTTGGTTTTTTTAAGGATACTTTGGATTAAACTACTTATACCCAATAATTATCGATGTTTCTGGAAGCTGATTGAATCATTAGAGAGTAATTAGCTAGATTACAGTTGATGAAGTGTGTGTAGATCTAGTTCTTTGAGTGGCATACAAGCAAAGTAAAAAGTGTATATATGTCCCAAGTAAAATCATAACGAACATATTCCAGCAGACAACTTTAAGGAACAAAATCTCTTCATTTTTATACTTTCTATCCTGAAACACACACTTTTGCTGCACACTGTTATTTGCTTGTGTCTAGCTATAAGAATCAGAAACAGGCATCAAATAAAATAAAAGTGAGAATGAATATCATCATCTTTATGAATAGCTTCTCACTTTATTGCACCTATTTATATGTGCATGTGCCCCTTTAAGCCCACTTCTTTGCTAAGAGTCTTTGCTTCATTGGAGAACTCATTAAAGTTTGGTTGTGCTTGAAGAACTAGCTAGAAACTCTGTCAGGTTCCAATAATTCTCAGATTGTTTTGGAGATATTGATGATTGTGCGATGAATACTACGAGAGATCATTCCCTGAGATTCAGACTTGGCATCGCATTTCTATGTTTCTTCCTTGTCGCTTCCTCCATTGTCCTTCTATGTGGTCAGTTATATTTTCATACCTGCTTGATTTTGCTATGTTTTTTTTTTTTTATTTAATAGTTATTTTTAGGCATAGTAATAACCACATTTTTTCCTCTTGATTATATGATTTTTTGTTTGTTTAGTTCCCGAAGTTTTACTTACGGTGTGATTTAAAACTAAAAACCGTGATTGCCCTCTATTACTTTGGTCTTATTGTCTATTTCACTATGCACGTCGTAATTTAAATTAAAGTGCCCGGAGAAAAGTAGAAAGAAGATATTAGATTAAAACAAACATATGGGGAAAACATATTATATTAAATATTAAAAAATCAAGTGAATTTCAAATACTCCCATCTTTGATGTAAAAGATATTTACCTAATTTGATTAGATTAAAGAAGTTGGTTGAGTTAGTTAATATGACATGTATTTTCTAAAACACCCTAATCATTTTCATTAATTTCTTCATTCCCTCTCTACTATAATTATTGTTAAGAGAGTATCACTTGGGATAAATTAGAAAAATATTAACAAATAAGAAAACTACGTTTTCTATTTAATTACGATTAAGATTAACTCTTTAAATATGTTTTATATTAAGAACGGGAGAAGTATGATACTTGCAACTTTTTCTTTAAAAGTAGTTTAAATTCTTAAATTAACGTAAATCTATGTAATGCATGTCTAGCATGAAGGCTCACTTCTAGTTTATGCCAATGATAGTTATTAGTGTTAAAAAAAATGACAACAAATTTTATCTTCATTTCTATTAAATTTTTACCTTTGATTCACAGATACAAGAAGCCATGGACGAATATTTCAAAAAATCAAATTAAATCATAGAATCTCCTCCTTCGACAGGTCATGGAAGAACCTAAAGTCTCTTAAACACTTTTTAGACACAAAAAATATTGACTCGCCATTATTCAGCTTTTCAAACTTTGATGATTCATATGGCATTCCCTCTCCTATATCAGTATCACTACCTCCTTCCAGTTCCCAAGCTCCTCAACCCTCGTCGCCATCTTCTTCTTCTTCTCCATATCCTCCAATACTGACACCTCCAAATCTCCCTAAATATTCCCCTATTAATCATTACCCACCTCCCCCACCAAAAAATACACAAAGCCCAAGCCCAACACAAAGCCCAACATCAAAACATGGCCCAAGCCCGATAGTGACTTACTCGCCACCTGTTGTTTACCCACCCCCACGTTCGGTGGCAACCGGGTCGACTCCTCCTCCTCCTCCACCACCAACCAATAAAAGGCCAAGGTCTATAGGTCATTGGTGTGTTGCGAAGCCTACGGTGCCGGACTCGATAATCAAACAAGCCATGGACTATGCATGCGGCTCAGGTGCGGATTGCAAGGAGATTCAGCCCAATGGGCCGTGCTATGAGCCCAATTCGATGTTGGCCCATGCTTCATATGCCTTCAATAGCTACTGGCAGAACAAGAAAGCGGCTGGGGGTACTTGTGATTTTGGAGGCACTGCTATGCTTGTCACTGTTGATCCAAGTAAGTCTTTTATTCTTATTTTTTAAAAATCAAAGATGTTTTTTTTAAAAAAAAATATCAGCATAATAATGACTGTGGTGGTTTTTTTTTTTTTTTCCGGAATCAATAATGACTTAATATGATCTAATTGTCTAATAATGATTCATATATATACGTTGGTGCAGGCTTCGAGAAATGCCACTTCATGATGAACTAGCTACCTCAAGGCTTTTTCGATGAAACTTGTGGGAATTAAATAAATAAAATGTATTTATTATTTGCATATATATACTGAAATTTTCCAGTGCGTTGTTGTACGTACATTCCCTGCTATGTATTGCCTATTGGAGTATTGATTACTTTCCCTATTTTCTCTGGTACTTTATAAAGAAAATAGTTTTTTCCTTTCCTTTGAAATGGGTATTTTGCTATATAGTTTGTCTATGAGGAAAAAAAAATTGCATAGATATAATTATCACAACTACAATATTTTCTTTATTTATTTACGGTAAAATTAATAATGGTATTGAATAAACTAAAAGAATTTACAACTCTAGTTTCGTGCAATCTACATTTTGAAAGACTTCTGTTTCTCTGGTGTTTCCTACTTTGTTCACGCTCAATTAACATTCTATTTTTCATAAACTCATGTTGATTTTTGAAGATGACTTTTTTTTTGGGGGGTAATATTTGAAGATGATGTTTTGTTTCTTGTATTATACATTTTTTTTAGGGAAAGGCATTTAAGTTTTAACAAATTAAATTAATGATAGGAAGGATCTCGAATTTTCTTTTTTAAAAGTGGATTGCGAATATTAATTCAATAGTTGTAAACAATAATTTCAGTAATAAATTGAGAATTATGCCTTAATAATTAAATTTTATAAATTTATTCTTGTTGAATCGATATTTATAATTGTTACGGTTTTTATTTTTGGGACATTCTTTCCTTTTTTTTTTTTGAGAAAAATACTGGCGTTTGCAATGATGAAACAGAAAGTTATCCGCCATCGCTTTCTTTTTACCTCTTTAAGCATAACTGAGCACACCAATAATTGCTCGGAGTCAGCAATAATGGTAACTGAGCATGCATTATTGATTATATTTTTCATTTTAGTTTTTTTTTCTTTGATAAATTTCGTGGTGGGAAATTTTGGATAATATATATGGGAGAAAATATTGGGATTCGTATACGCAGCGAAATGAAATTTATCCAATAAATTACGAATACTAAAAAGAGGATCTATCAACAGCGTTTAAATTAGGTTAATAAATAAGAACTGTACCTATGCGAACTCATGTGTGTGCTTTGCAAACTTGCGGGCTAACACCTTCTTTGGTCAATCAATCTTTAGGAGCCAACTTTACGAATCCACTCTCTCTACCGGTATCCACATCGAACAGCACTCCAACACGAACAGCAGCGTGCTAGCGCCTTCAAGTTTTTGTCTCACGTCTCTCTTCTAGGGTTCTTTTGTGGCTCTACAATTCTCTCGTGTGTGTAATCAAATTACTTACAACCTAAGGGTATTTATAACCCTAATGGGCCGCATTAAATATTCAAAATCAATTTTATTAATTTTGAAATTAAATTGGAGATTAAATTTATCTAACTGATTAATCTATTTATTTAATGCGAATTAAAAGCTAGCTGATTTGATTTATTTTTATAAATTAAATCATTGATTTATCTTTATAAATCAAATATGGAATTTATTTAATGATTAGCTCCTATGACATAACTTCCAACAAAAAATGCACCAATATAATGGATATGGATGTAATTGCCAATGAATGGAATTATTTAGGTTTCTACCTCCATAATAAATATCTTGGCATATTTACAATATAATGTTAAAATAGGTGCACAAAATTAGTAATAGCTAAAGCCAGTCTGGCTTAATTGGATAAAGAGAATTTAGAAATTAGGACAAACTTTTTCATTCTTATATGTAATTAGGGGTTTAAACCTCTCCTTGGACTAATATCTCTATCTAAATGCCCAAGTCTATCAAATTTGTCAACATTATGTAGGAATATTCTAAAGTCATGTTATTAAAATTGGATCAGACCGATTGGTTCAACCGTGAAACTGTTGAATCGGTCATCTAACCGGTCCGGTCCGATTGATTTAACTAACTTGTTCAATATTTATTCAAAAGAGTTGGCACAGATAGTAAGGGATCCAGGATTAGGACCTTGGGTCGTAGGTTCAATCCCCTCTATCGTCGCTGGGACTCCTTTGGTAGGCGATCTCGTAAGTCCCTAGTAAGTGCTCATAGAGCCGGGAGCCGTGCCCTGCCCTTGGTGGGGGACTGGTGTCGAACTCCTCCAAAACTTTTTCAATAGCAAAAAAAAAAAATTATGATTTCAAAAATTCATATATAATTATATATTTTGTCTAAAAATTGCAAATTAAGACTTTATAAAAAGTTTGAAATGTCTATTTTCTAATGCAAAAAGAATCACTCAAAAATATTATCATTTGATTCTAAAAAATTATCAAATTTCAAAACTATTTAAAAAAATATTATCGTTTAAGTTCACTTCTTTACTGACCTAGCCTCGATTTGACTCATTAACGCTTGACATATTACCCAAATCAGTTCAGCAACCAGGCCGTGTTTAATATCCTTATTCTAAAGTTCACGGAAATATTATAAAGTTCAAAGAGAATGTAACATATATAAGGCCAAAATAATTGTAAGAAAAAGGCAAAAAGAGAGAATATGACAATAAGAAATGTTATACTGATGGGTTCTCTTTTTTGGGATTTTTTAAAGAGGAAAAAATCCGTACCCTTTTAATTATATAAAAAAATGATTCTAAAAATTTGCGAACGTTTAAATATCTCGAAAATAATTCAGTAACTTTTAACTCAAAATCTTTACCAGGTACTCCCTTACGTTCTTTCTATAACATATCAATAATCAACTTTTGATATATATATATATATATATATATATATATATATATAAAGTTGGTAAAAATATATTAAATGATATGGACATGTAAAAAAATACAACTTATTTTCTAAAAGCATCCTTAGTTATGGAATGAGTGAGTGGGTGTATAATCAATGGTTAAATAACATTCAATATCCTAATTTTATTTATGGTACGTCTATCACTTTGATATTGTTTTTCATTTACATATAGCACCTTAATTTTATTTATGTTTTAACGGTGTTTGATACGCTATAAACAATTAAAATTACGGTAGTGGATACACTAGAAAGTAAAATTAAGATTTTGGATGCACTATCAAGAAACATAGGCCGGTATTTGGGAAATAAGATTATGGTTTTTAATGCTTATTTACCATATTCAATATCGTGAAATTAACAAATAAAAAATGGGGAAAAGTATACTAAAAGTTTCAAACAAGAGTATTAATATTTCTTACCAATAGAAACAAGTCATCCAAAAAAAAAAAAAATCTCTTATACATAAGACTAGAGGGAGTACTATACATATTATTTCATCAAGCCCTTTATTTAAAAGCTAAACAACCAATTTATGAATATTAACGTAATTAGTTAAGCTAATTATTAGTAATATATGTACTGATTTTCTTAAAATATCAATTATAATTATATGTATTATAACCACCTCTTGATGAAGATCTTCTTTTCTTTTCTTTCTTTCTTTTTTTTTTTTTTGGGGATTGGGGACCAAATGGTCCTAGACAAGGTCAAACCCTGATACAAAGGGTGGATGAGACCAGCGTCACGCCATTGCGCTACCCAAGCGCTTGGCCTTGATGAAGATCTTCTTGCTATGTTCAATCAATATGGATATCATATATATAAAATTATGAATTTGGGAGGTAAAATAAATTAATATTATATCAAAAGGTTAAAGTAAATGTGTTTTATCTGTTAGCAAAAAATTCAAAAAAAAAAAAGTTTTATCTATCCATTGTATTCAAGACAGGAAGTAAGTAAGCAACTCTGAACTTCTATTATTTTAAAGGCACTTGCTAACTTCAAGATCTAAAACTTTGATCAAGTAGCCTAGTAGGCTGTAACATTTTTAAAAACAAGAGAATTTCAGGCTAATAGATGATGATATTTTGAAAGAAGCCTACATGTTGCTTACCAGATCCCAAACATTACTACCAAACAGCTTAATTGATAAGTATGGAGACAAAGTTTGGATTAGGTATAGGCATGGATTGTGACTAAATTCAAAGAAAAAGCCCTGTCATTCACTGTGACACATCTCATTTTTTGTCATTTTCCTTTTAAAATATTAATATTTAATGCCTCGAATCTCTCCAATAAGCCACCCGTGTGTTGCCCTAGGCGTAATTACGACTTTCCGGTCCCTACCCTTCTCCCTCATTACCCTATTGTTTTTTTTAAAAAAAAAAAATTGATTTATATACAATTTCCTAAACTTTAGATTATATACACATAATGGTACTCAATTTTTGTAACTTAATGAGAATTTCCCTACATCAATACATGTTTACATTTATAAAAATAATCCCTTGTTTTTTCTATTATTTCGGTTCACTAATATAATACCAATATAGTACAACAATGGGTTTGTGTTTTATCTGATATCACGTCCTTATAATTTCATTTATTTTATTCCAGATCCCTATAATTTTTTTTTTTTCAATTTTATCGAGTCTTCATGTTGTCACTTATTTTTAATTAAGTCTTTGTAATTTTTCCCCTTTTTCATTTTATCACTTAAAACTATATGGATTTAATTAAAAATTATGTGAAACTATAAAGACTTAATGGAAAGGAAAATATTATAGGAAAAGATAAAAAGGAAAAAAAAAAAACTACTGGAACCTAATAAAAAGAAGAAGAAAAAACTATAAAGACGTGATTAAAAATTAGTGGAAGCTATAAAGACTTCCAGATTAATTATCTGGTATGTAATACAAAGTTTAGAAGAATAATTACAATTGACCAAAAATTTGCATTTGTATCAATGCTTTGGAAAATTAATTCTTCTTCTTCTTCTTCTTGATCTTCTTCTTCTTCTTCTTCTTTTTTCAATTTGATGAGAGTCTGGGGTCCAAGAAGATGTTAGAGAAGCAGAAGCGAATCACTTTATATACAAAAATAAGATGGATGTATAAAATTGTGCAAATTAGTAAGATTTTTAATGATCGTTGAGTATTAAGGAAAAAAAAAATCGATTGAGTACTAACATAGTTGTTGAAGAAAGCTCCGTGAAAGAAAGGTGTTTATGTGATGCACTATATTTGAGCTATAAAGGACATCATGAGCCACAACTAATAGAAACTGTAGGTCTAATTGGTATAGAAGTTGGCTCATCATAAACATAAAGTTATGAGTTTTTTTTTTCACTACAGGAAAGTTTTGGAGGGGTTCGACATCAGTCCCCCACCAAGGTCAGAGCACGGCCCTGGGTTCTATGGGCATTTACTGGGGACTTACAAGATCGCATACTAAAGGAGTCCCAGCGACGGTAAAGGGGATTGAACCCACGATCTAAAGGCCTAGTCCTGGATTCCTTATCATTTGTGTCAACTTTCATTGGCTAAAGTTATGAGTTTAAATATCATCGATGTGACAATCTTATTGATAGATAATTTATAAGTAACCTTGTCAACACTTTTTGACCCTGGAAGTATATACAAATCTTGGTGAGTCTCCTGGACTATACTCAAACCATCTAAAATGGTTCTATATATATATATATATATATATAAAAGGACATCATGAGCTGTAACAACTAATGTGAGAATTATTGGAGGGATTACATGAGCATTGATCTACGTAAAAGATCATACTTAAGATTTTACCTGTTTTACCTAGTTTTGGTCAACATTCCTTGATTGATAATGATATAATCTTTTATTAAAGATTCACGAGAAGGACAAACTCTACGTGAACTAAGATTTCTACCTAAGAACGTGCAAAGACGAAATGGATCCACCGTAAACATAGTAAGAGACTAGTTAAGAAAATTACTTAGAAGTAAGAAATTAAATAATAGATCATACCCACCAAAAAAAAAAAAAGAATGAAGTCTCTTTGTTAATTGGAATAACTCTAAAAAGTATATAACACATGGAAATGACAAATAAATCTTAACGAGGAGTATGAGTTTTTGAAATATTGTACTTTTATTAAAACACTCGTCAAGATTTTTTTAGGAAAGGATCCTTGTTGGCGGCAAAGCTTCGCTGGTAGGCCTCCGAAACTCTAGTAACAATTTGGGTAATGAGATATATCAAAAAAAAAAAAAGGTAATGAGATTAATTATTTAGATATATAGATTGACTACTTAAATTCTCCTAAGACGTTGTTGATAAGTTGAATAGAAATAATAATAACTTGATTGGCAACAACTTGTGCTTCCTAGATTGTGATTGTGAATAACTTTACTCAAAATCCTAGCTTCCTCCATTGCAACAAACATTTTAGGTTTTCCAAATATAATTTAGAAGGAAGTTATTTAAAAAATTTCTGGAATTTTATGTATTTATCTTTTTTTTTTCTATTTATTTCATCATTATCAGTCATTCACGGGTTGAATAGGAAAAAGACTGCTAGGTGCCACTAGGCGTCAAAAAAAATCTGCAGCATAAAAAATTAAACCACGTTGTCTTAATTTTCTATTTCTACAGTCCTTGAAATGCTGAGATCTTGGACTTTGCTGCTTTCCTTCCGTGTATCTTTTTTTAAGTTTACTTTCAACTTTTCCGTTAATCCAAACACCGCCAAGGTGGTGATTGCCTCGTTATAAAGCTGGTTATTGTGTCGTTTTCTTCTCATTGTTAAAATTCTTTTTTTTTTTTGGACAATCATTATTAAAATTCTTTTACTATTAATTATTAAATCTCAAGCTAAGCCCGTTAATATAAGTGAATGCTTCAAATTCAAGTTGGAAGAGCACTTATAAAAATATTTATAAAGACCCTAATCCCCCGATGATGTCTTAACATAAGTAATTGAGATTTTAATGCACATCTTCTTGGGATATAATTAAGCCACATCCAATCCTTATCAACTGATCTAACGTTATTTGGTTATTACTTATTATTAGTATATATGTTTTGTTTAAAGCTATAAAGGTAAAAGGGTTAATGTTTTTACTTTTACTGTAAAGTGGGTCTTAGTATAAAAAGAATAGAGAAAAAAATATTAGTGTGACACACTTATTTTTATGTAAATTTTTTTTAGAAAAAAAACAAAGGAAGAATCATTAAACCTTAAAGGCTAAATATCCAAAGCTATATTTAAGAGGTTTTGAAATTGTTTTAAATAATTTCTGTGAACAAGTTTCACAATTTAGTAAACACAAGTAGTCCATGATCAATGAAGGTAAATAAAAGCCTACAAACCTGGGATCAAATATATAAATATTGCCACTAAAATTATTACAAAATCACATACACCGTCCTTGAAATCTCTTGAATTATATTCACCCAAAAAAACCAAAAAAAAAAAAAGGTCTCTAGAATTATTTCCTTGAAGTCCATGAATCATGATAAAGATAAATTAATTTAATTGCAACTAGGAGCTCACAGGGACTGACTGAGACTTATAAAAAATGAAAAGTCTCTATCAGTCCGTAACTCCATTACCCTCAAGATACACATATATAACTAGCCCTTCACCCTCTAGGGCTTCACAATAGTTCTCACTACTCAAGCAAGGTGGTGAGTGACTTTGTCCATCAATGGCGAATCGTTCTCTATCAACTCTCTTCGTTTTGCTTTTGAACTTGAGTTCTTTACTCACTGCTCTCGCTTGCCCATATTGCCCTTACCCTTCTCCAAAATACCACCCTCCTAAAGTAGTCAAGAAGCCTCCTGTTCACCGTCCTCCTCCTCACGGAGGCAAACCCAAAAATGAGCCCTGCCCACCACCGTCTTCCTCCCCAAAACCTCCTCATCATGGCAAACCTCCCGTCGTTAAACCACCGTACGGCCCAAAACCACCACACCACCATGTCCCAGAACCTCCTCACCATTCTACACCACCTTATGCACCAAAACCACCAGTTGTAAAGCCACCCCATGTCCCAAAACCACCTGCCTACCCACCGTATGTTCCAAAACCACCTTATGTCCCAAAACCACCATTATACCCACCGTATGTCCCAAAACCGCCGGTGAACCCGCCATACGTACCTCACCCACCGGTTGTGCTCCCACCTCACGTACCTCATCCACCGGTTGTGAAGCCACCGTCAACACCACCCTATGTGCCTAACCCACCGGTAGTGACGCCACCTATTGTGAAGCCACCACCCTATGTGCCTCCGATCGTGACACCACCAACACCACCAGTAGTAATAAACCCACCACCTATAGTAACACCTCCATCTCCGCCATACGTACCTCACCCACCGGTTGTGTTCCCACCATACGTACCTCATCCACCAGTTGTGAAGCCACCACCCTATGTGCCTCCAATAGTGACACCACCAGTAGTAATAAACCCACCACCTATAGTAACACCTCCATCTCCACCATCTCAAACACCATGTCCACCACCACCGCCAGCACAACCGACATGCCCGATCGACAGTTTGAAGCTAGGGGCTTGTGTTGATGTGCTCGGAGGTTTGATCCACATCGGAATCGGAGATAATGCCAAACAAGCATGTTGTCCTTTGCTTGGTGGGCTTCTGGATTTAGATGCAGCTGTGTGCCTCTGCACCACTATTAGGTTGAAGCTTCTGAACATCAATATCATTCTCCCTATCGCTCTTCAGGTCCTCATTGACTGTGGCAAAGTTCCTCCACAAGGGTTTCAGTGTTTGCCCAACTAATTAGACAATGTAGGTATCATCAAAACCCTAAACTCTAACATTAAACCAGTAAAGAATACTGATTTTACGACTCCATTTTTTGATTCATGCTTTATGGTTGCTTATTTGTACTCTTGTTCATTTAAGTATTCATACTTTATTCAGATGCTCTTATTTTTTCTCTACCTCAATCCTTCAAATTCTCTCATTCATTTACGAGTCCATTTTTGTTTCATGCTGTATGCTTTATCTTTATAAATACTTATTTGTACTTTCTTTCATTTAAGGATTCGTGATAGATTCGGATGCTCTCTCTCTCTCTCTCTCTCTCTCTCTCTCTTTCCTGCTTCAGCTCTTCAAATTCTCACAGTCTATTTTACTTAGGCTAAACTTGATTTATAAAGTTATATGCAAGTCATATATATAACTGAAAACTGATGATATATAGTTGAGTTTGGCTGTGTTTTGCAGGAATTGGATCGCTTTTGCTTCAAATAATTGAGGGATGTTTGAGATAGTTTCTGTTTGAAGAAAGGGACTAAGTGTTTTTAGCTTGCGTCGTCATTTAAGTTGTACATCAAATCGATGTTCTATTTGAGTCTGAGAGGTAGAAGAAAAATTTGTATTACGTGAAAGTGAAACCTTGCGTTTCTCTGATAATGTTGGTTTTTTACTACTGCTCATTAAAGTGTTTGGTTCAACAATTGAGACTTGTGAGAATCATATAAAGATTCTTTCCTATAAAGATGTTTTGTCTTTTAGCTTCTCTGAGGTTGTGCTGTGATTCCGTCAGTGCAAAGTTCAAACCCGTGAATGCTTTGGAATTAGGAAGTTGCATGAAACCGTGAAAAGTAATTAACACTTTTTTGAATTTCTATTACCAAATAAGAACTAAAAGTCTAAAGTGTCTCAACATATTGTATTGTCTAGTTGGCCAAGAATATTTTCCAAATAAGCCAAGCGTAAGCATTTAAAAAGCTAAAAATTCAGCTCCAAAATTATGACTATGTTTTCTAAAATTATTATTCAATTTTTTTTATAATCTTAGGAATTATGATAATTATGATGAAAAATAATGGCGATGAATTATTTCATGAAAAAATATTTTGAAATAACCTAGAAATCAAATTTATTATGATATAATTTACAAAAATAAATTCATATCTTATAATTTAATTGTATATTCATTAATTGGATATTCTCATCAAATTAATGACGAACTATCCTCTTTATATATAATACACATTCTTTTTTTTTTTAATTATAAAGTTTTGGAGGGGTTCAACATTAATCCCCCACCAAGGTCATGATATGGTCCCGGGCTCTTTGAGCATTTGGGTTCTTTGAGCACTTAATGAGGACTTACGAGATCGCCTACTAAAGGAATCTCAAAGACTACAGCGAGAATCGAACACACATCCCTTTAGGACTTGACCAACTCCCTTACTATATACACCAAGCTATAATACACATTCTGAATCAAAGGAAAGAAAAGTTGTGGGGACTCTTGTGTACATGCATGTGGCCTTGCCTCCTTGGTGCATTGTTTTTGTTCACAAAATCTAACTCGCTTTACTAATAAGTTATTAGCTGAGTTGATAGTTTGACAAGACAACGGCTTTATCTCTTTAACGAGAAGATCAATGGTTCGATTTTGAGAGGTTTATTTATTTGGAAGGTTGTGCCTTAAACATTTAAGGTCAGATGAAGATTAATCTTTAAGTCTAAAATAACTTGGAATAGCTCAGGCTTACACCCAAAAAAAAAAAGTGATGACAACAATTCACTTTTTCTAAAAGTACTTCATTATAAACACACAATGCAACAAGTCTGGCGTCACACACTCACACTTTTGCTTTATTGTGCCTATCTCATATCATATGGCTCACAATGCAACAAGATGGTTCTTCATATAACTGCCCTCGGTCAAAGCTTCTCTTTTTACATTTGGAGATGCCCTATGATGTTTACCATGTCCTATATATGGTGATGTAGTCCATTTTACATCTTTCTATTTATGTGTTTCAGAACATTTCATGCTCAACTCATCCTTGAGCTTAAAAGTTCATCTCCAAAACCATGTCATTTTGTGGGATGAGCTTCTAAGCTTATAAATTCGACGAGCATGTAATTTGGACCCGTTTTAATCCCTATTCTCTTGTTTTTGTTACTTCTTTCGGTTCTAATTATAAGATAAAGTTGACTTTTTTTTTCACACTAATTAGTTTGATTAATAAACTAATATATAATTTAAGGATTCACAACATATAAAATGATTAAGTAACTTATTTAGTTTCTTTAATTTCTTTAAAAAAAAGTCAACTATGTCTTATAATTATGACCAAATGTAGTATGTATTTTTTGTTTTCTTTTTAACCCTAATTCATCCGGCCTTTTTATATACGAGTTTGTGTTTAATGTGTGTAATTATTTTACTCTTTAATAAAGTTTGATGTTCTTTATAAAAAAACACACAATGACACAATAACTACTATTTTTCTACAACTTCCAAAGGTACACATACAAGGGAAAATCTCTGAAAAGGACCTTCAAAATTTCAAAATCCCAAATCAGATAAGAAATTAACTACACTTAAAAAGAAATTTACAACTTATCTTAATGGGACATCAATTATTTGAATTTTTAAAATTTTGGAGGTCTTTTTCTCAGATTTTCCCAAAGTAACAGTGAGCATACTGCCAGTAATACATGTCAGATATATGATTGATTGATGCATTTGCACTAAACCAGCCCTGATCAGCATGCATGTGCACCAAATAAAAACTGAGCAAAGATTTTTGACGGGAATCAATCAGAATTGACATCAATACAAGTTGGTATAGCTCGGCAAAAAAAAAAAAAAAAAAAAAAACACAATCAGTATTGATAAAAATTCTATAAACTGGTTCTTCATAAGTTATAAATAGTGTACCTCGTTTATCAAAATTTTGTATGATATATAAAAGATGTTGATAGTTTTTATACAAAATAATAAAGAGTCTTTTACTATATAGCATGAAAAGATATATAGAGTAGTTTTACGATTTAATTCTTTAAGATATTTACTTATGAAGTCATTCTTCTTACTTCTAGACATTATGTATATAAGGCCTGTTT
Organism: Acacia confusa; assembly: GCA_037074495.1. Classification (NCBI taxonomy): domain Eukaryota; kingdom Viridiplantae; phylum Streptophyta; class Magnoliopsida; order Fabales; family Fabaceae; genus Acacia; species Acacia confusa. Next base: position 3,026,282 of record CM073506.1, on the reverse strand, counting down.
ATTTCAGTTTTTTAAATTAAAGATACCAATCTTTTTTTGGGGTGAAACTCTTGAAAAAAGCTTCTTTGCCTTTGAAACTAGAAATTAATCCATTTTATTTTATGTTTTTTTCCCAAATGTTTTGGGCCCTAGAAGATGATGGATGGCCCAACTAAACTTCCACATGGGATTCTTGAACCCAAAGAGAAAAAGAATAGGCCCAAATTTATTAACCCAACTGATCTTTCTTGGTGAAGAAGAAGCTGCGCCTTTTTGTTCAAGGAGCCTGGGTCTTCTGCATCGCGAAGCTAGCTGCCGAGTTCCTTAATTCACCGAGAAGAACATCAGGTAAGATCATCTTCTTTGCTTACATTTTCTTTGTTTTCCTGTATTTTCATCGTTCTCTTTCTGTTGGTAACGTCGATTGTATATTTTGCTTATAAATTCAGGGAATTTATTTTCAGTTTCTATTTTCTGGTGATTCTGGATGCTGCTCTCTTGTCTATTTTGCTTAGGTTCGCTTTGTGAGTTAGGAAATCCATTTCATCGATCCGATTAACTGAGGATGAAACGGCGCACTTAACATTTAGTGCAACCTTAGTTGACTGTTTTTTCTCATGAAATCTGGGCATTTTATATTTGAGTTCCGTTTAGGTGGGGAAGAAGTCAAGTACTAGACTTTTAGTCTTTCCTTTATGTGTGTTTTGGTGCAATTGAGTAATCATTTTATAAACCATAGGCCTTCTTGCTTGGAGAATCTTCTACGGAATTTCATTCTATTGGTATGTCAGGAGTTTTGTGATCTCTTTTCCTTTGTGTTAACTTTACACACACACACACACACGAGGTCCAAGTAAAATTGATTACATTCTTATTTGGAACTTCAAGGGTTGAAGTCTTAGTTCTGTTGCGGGAATTGGATTTTGAGTGCCCTGCATCCTTAGTTCCTCTAAGCCAATATTTGACTGTTAAATTTTAGTAACTCAGTGGCAGAGCATTTTTTTTCCCTTCAGTGTTCTCCTCTTTTGTTTCTTTCGGTTATTTTAACTAAGGCTTCAGTCCACAACAGCTGACCAATCCATTCGTGCATGCCGAGCGGCAATCATGAGATGACCCTATTCTTTTGGCTGCTTTGGTGATTTCTCCAGCTTCTTACTTCAACTGATTAGATATCTGAACCAGCCTTCGTACTGTTTTTTTTTTTAAAAAAAAAAATGAAGGCATTTAGATTCTTTTGGAGATGTCTCTGTGCTCTGGGCTCTCAGTGCGTTGAAAAATGGTGCTTTAGAGTTATGTTGTGTGGTTGATATAGCTGTTGACTGTTAGATTAATGTCTAACATTTGTTATTCGAAAGGTAGGAAAGGGGAAATGCTTCTCTCTCTCTCTTTTTCTTTCTAAAGTCTAAATATAAAGCTAGGTTTGAATACAAGACTCTAGCTGTTGAGTATTAATTATTCCATGGAATGGTTCTGTTTTAAAGGCCTATTGGAAGTGGTGGTCTAGGGACAGGATTTATGGAAGGAGATGGGTGTTCTGTAGTGTGAAACTGTGAATTTCAATAGATTACGAACTTCAATTACTTCTATGTGGGAGCTAGGTGATGGGTGTTCTGTAGTGTAAATTTCATCAGAACACGAGCTTCAATTATTTCTGTGTGGAAGAAAATACGACCCTAGTTGTCAAGTATTATTTATTCTATGGCATGGTCCTCTGTTTAAAGCTTCTTGGATTTGGTGGCCCACAGACAGGATTTATGTTAGGAGATGGGTGTTCTGTAGTGTAAATATAAAGCCCATGTTTCAATTATTTCTACGCAGGAGCTAGGTGAATTTTTAATCTTGGGGAAGTCTCTCTTGTATTCTAACACCATTGCAGATCGAATTGCGCTCTCATATTGTGTCAAGAACAATCCCTTTTCCCTTGTTGGTGCAGTGGGAAATGTTCAAAATTTGAACTTGTGATCTCTTCAAATCCATACTCACGCAGCCACTTGATTCAAGCTCTAGGAATAAAAGACATGCCTGCTTATTTATATCTGATTTTGACAATTTACTGTTAAATTTGATATTTTTCCAAGAAGCATCTCCTACTTTTGAATCGCTAGTTGTAAAAACAAGGCCAACAAGTTTGTGGTTTGATTTTGGACCTTTGAGGATGTGAAATTTCTTGTTTTAAGCTAGACCTATGCGAAGATTTAAGTTAATTGACATGAACTTTATTGTCAAAGTCCCTCGAACTCTTGTGTAAAGTGATGAACCTCTGTTTAATGGTGGGGAAATGGCTAAATGTGTTTAATTTTAAATGCTAGTTTCACTCTACCGAAATTGGTGGCAAGTCACAACCATCCACAGTTAGATTCTCACCACTGTACATGGATCGTTAACAGTTTTAATTTCTAACTTAGGAAAGCAATATATTCCTGCTTTCCTTTTTTATTGGGTCATCTTTTTTTATTTATTCTTAATGGAATTGTTCAAACCCAGTTTTTGAAACACATGACATAAATAAAAAAAAAAAAGAGTGGAAAGAAAGATCTGATTGGAATGACTGATACCAACATTAGCTATCATAAGATCTAATGCTTTCATGGTTCATAAACCAGGAAAATTTGATATCAAAATTATGTGCAAGCTAAAATATATCCTGGTGTATACTTGTAGCAACGAAGTCTACTTCATCAATCATTGATATTCACCTAGTAATTATTAGAATTAGTACTGATTTTTTAGCAGAAGGAGTGGGAGACTTCCAATATATATTGATAATTTATAGTATTTTTATGCAATAATGTGTTTTACTTGTTAATTTGGTTTATAGCTTACCCCTAAGTTGATGTTATATCATGCAGGGATCACAGTATCTCTAATGTTAAAGTAATTTGTTTTATTGAGCAGTATTATTGACTTTTAATCCCTATGTTCCTTCCTTTTAGCTTTGAATTAATAGTCAGAGGTCAATATGTCTCGACGATATGATAGCCGTACAACAATCTTCTCTCCTGAAGGCCGCCTTTACCAAGTTGAGTATGCAATGGAGGCTATTGGAAATGCAGGTACTGCTATAGGTATCTTATCTAAAGATGGGGTTGTCTTGGTCGGTGAAAAGAAGGTAACATCCAAGCTTCTGCAAACTTCAACATCAACAGAGAAGATGTACAAGATTGATGACCATGTTGCTTGTGCTGTGGCTGGTATAATGTCTGATGCCAACATCTTGATCAACACAGCCAGGGTCCAAGCACAACGCTACACTTACGCTTACCAAGAGCCCATGCCAGTTGAACAGTTGGTTCAATCTCTATGCGATACTAAGCAAGGTTACACACAATTTGGTGGTCTTAGGCCATTTGGAGTCTCATTCCTTTTTGCTGGCTGGGACAAAAATTATGGCTTTCAACTATACATGAGTGACCCCAGTGGAAATTATGGTGGTTGGAAAGCTGCAGCTATCGGTGCAAATAACCAGGCAGCTCAGTCAATACTTAAGCAAGATTACAAGGATGATATCACAAGGGAGGAAGCTGTGCAGCTTGCACTCAAAGTTCTCAGTAAAACTATGGATAGCACAAGCTTGACCTCTGATAAACTCGAGCTCGCTGAGGTTTTCCTTTCACCTTCTGGAAAAGTGAAGTATCAAGTTTGCTCGCCCGAGACGCTGACTAAGCTGTTGGTGAAGCATGGGGTTACACAGCCAGCTACAGACACTGCATAGTTTTTGGTGGTTCCATGGTTGGTGCAATTTAAATTACTCTCATTTAGTTTGGACTTTGGATTACCTATGCCTTTCTGGCTAGTTGGCTGGAGAGGATCTGTAAAGGAGAGATTGGGAAAGAGAGTTGAGCTCAGTTATGGGCGTCACCTCTCATCTTTTATCTCTCTTTTATAGTCCTCTTCTCTGTCTTAGAGATCCAAACACTTGCGGTAATACTAATGTTCCAAATATGATTCAGAACTGTGAACTTGTAATTTGTTGTTGATGCTGATGGTTTTGGATTGCTTGTTTCTCATGAACTTTTTGTTTGGATTAATTTATTTTAAGTGATTTTGTATATGACGGAGTAAGTATGGGAGATAAATTTTGTCTCGGATTACGTAAATCCTATCCACTACATGTGGGTACACACTTATTTGGGCGAGTTTCTTGGACTTTAGTCTCTTTTGATAACGGTTTTTTTTTTTAAAAAAAAATAAATCAAATACAATGTCTATTGTATTTTTTAACCATCAGTAAAAAAATTATTTTTAAAATGCAATTATATATAAGTTTACGGTTTTAAATATAAAATCTAATTGATCTTTTTTAGGGAGATTAAAGAAATCAAATAAATTATTCAATTATATTATTTGTTGTGTATCATTAGATTATATATAATTTTACTAGTCATACAAATTATTTTGAAGGAAAAAAATAAAAATAATTTAAAATAGTGTAATTAGTATCCTTAATCTTAAAAAAAAAGTCAAGTGAATCTCATATCTATAATGGAAGGTATCATATATCACGTACATATTTTTCTTAATCTTTTCATCATTGGGGATTGTTTTTATTTTCATTGGAAAAAATGATTATATTTTTCTTGGGTCACAGAAAAAGTAATACTTCTTCATTTTTAATATATGACATAATTAGGGAGTTGATATTAGTCTTAAATGTAAAACCTACTTTACATATTTATCAAATTTTCACAGTTTAGCTTGACATTCCCTCAACAACAATCAAGTAGAAGAATAAGAGAGGGAATTAAGGAAGATTATTAGGGAGTCATAGAAAAGAAAAATCATATTAAATAACTTAACTAAATTTTTTAATCCAATCAAATTATTTAATTAGATCTTAAGGATCAGGCTAGTACCAAGATCCAACATATAGCACACCAATGCCAAAACAGGATCTTCGGGTCCATTGATCCCTTCCACACTAGCTTGTACCCCAACTCATAATAAACAAATACTATTACTAAAGAATAGTTTATTTATTGATCAAATAAATGATACTATGCTAAAAAGGAAATATAATATAGAAATTAGAAAGCATTGATGTTTGTAAAGGTGTTGGTCAATGGGAAAGAATCTTGGTCAAGAAAATAGAAAAGTTTTAGCAGCGTGCATAGGGATCTAAACGCAGAGAGCATCGAAAAGAGTGAAGATAGATTATAAAAGTGAGGGGAGAATGTAATAATGTACAGCATGTTGAGTGTTGTGTGTCAGATAAAATGGTCACACTGAGGTTTTTGGCGCACGCAGTGATGCTTGTCATATGGCCAAAGAGTAAAGAAGAAGCATAATTCAAATTTCAGATTCAGTGCCTGCTTCAAACAAAACAAAAGTGGAGTGTATTGGATTGGGGCCATGTGAGATGGCATCTATATGCTTCGTCCAATTGCTTCCAACATTAGATCATGAAACGCGCACTTTGTTTTTCATTGGGAACCACTCAATCTCCACCAATGATCTTCAATAATCAAATGATTCTTAAGTAGCAGAAAGACGCTATATTTAGAGACTTCCAATATATAATTCATATTTTGTTTTAAATTACAATCAATATAAACTCATATAAACATGTGAGCTTTAGATTTGAGTTTGAAACTTTATCTAAGTGTGACAGGTAGCATTACCATTAAAGTAACTTGACACTGACACTAACAAATATAGTTCATATTAGAATATATATAAATGTTTTGTCTACCGGAGTAATGCTAATGCGATCACTTGCTGGTTTTAATCGAGAAATTATTACATGGTGGCTTGTGACTTAAGTGAGTAGACAAAATGTTACATGCTGCCAAAATTTAACTTGTTTATTTACCATATTCTATCATCATAGACTGACTTGGAATTGACCAAGGCTTTTGGGTAGAAGAAGCATACATGGGAATGATATTTTTGGCATAATCAAGATTTTTTTTTCATTGAAGTGTAGAAGGTAAAGAGTTTTTAGTTCTTGTTTCTCTTAATAATAGTGCTTCTCGAGATTTAAACTTTTTACAGGATAAGATCTCATACCACCTCAACCAATAACTTTCAGAACTCGTTTGTTACGGAGAAGATTTAAGGAGGGAAAGGAACTTAGAGGAAGGAAAGGAAGATTGAGAGGGAACATTAAAAAGTTAAATTATTTGGTAGATATGGAAAGTGGGATGGAAGATGATAATTTTAAAAAATTAAAAGTAAAATATAAAACTTGAAATTCCCAAAATACCCTTTATATCAGAAAAAAGAGAAAAAAGAAAGGGACATAATGAGAATTTGCTACAATCTTCCATCAAGATTGCATCTTCCATTTAAAAAGTGAGAGAAGATTTTTTGAGCAATCTTCCCACTCGGGAAGGAAGATGTAGCCTTACCGGAAGATGAATCTGTGTATCAAACGCCAAAACCGAGGGAAGATTGAAATCTTCCTTTCCTTCCTCCAATCTTCTTCCTACCAAACAGGGCAATCCAGCAAGTTGGTGTGGTGATGGTGATGGAAGTGGCATTTTTGTGAGGGACCCACCCTAAGTTATAAAACCTCTTCACTCTGCATGACTCGTACCTATAGATCTTCTCCTTCAATTCGTTCATTCTTACTGTCAGTGTTCCTTTACTACTTCACCCTCTCCCACCGACAATTTTCCTAACATAACGGCTAACATCTCCCTTAAGAGTTTAAAACCCCGCCACCAAATGAATTTATTGTGGAGGTAAATCTTTTCCCCCATAAATAGCTTTTACTATTGAGGGAAAATTACTGGAAAACCCTCCATTGCAAATCATCTTCTGGTGCATCTTTTTTTTTTTTTTTTAAAGCCAAACATAATTTTAGTTATACGTAAAGGTCTTGTTTTTGGTCATAGTTAAGGATAAATTGTATACAATTGAAAAAAAAAAAAATTGTACCCGCTACTAGGTATAGCTTAGTCATTGAACAAATTTCTAGTGCCTAGGTAATAGATTTTGCATTTGGGGTACTTTTCAGCAATTTTTCCTATTATCTATCATCAAATCCTCTCAAGTTCTTTATTATTTCAGGGAAAATAATAGAGAGAAATAAATGTCACCAAGATCTCCATAAAATATGTGAATCCCATGTCAGGACCTTGAAACGTTTTAATGTGAAATTTCTAGGGACTGGCATTGGATAAACTTCTTTTTTTAAAAAAAAAAAATTACATAAGTGTCCCTAATTTGAAAAAAAAAGGGAATGATTTAATAAGTAATAATATTAACTTGTTTGAGTTAGTGTTATAAAAGCATACTTATACAAGTCGAGATAAAACTTTTCTAATATTTTATTTTATATATCATAAATCATGATGGAAAATCAATTTCTACCGTTAATCTGAAGATACACTTATTAATGACAACGACAATTAAGTTAGTGTCAACTAATTTCATTGAAGACAATTAAGTTATTTTTTTGAAAAAAAGTAATTTCAAAATAATTGCTAAGAACTTTATAAAAAATTTAATCATTTAAAAAAGAAAAAAAAAAACACTTTTTGAAAACTCTTATAATTTTGTGATCCTTGATTCTCTTTCGCCAAAACAGTAGGGTTGAATTGTACTTATTTTGTAAGCCATTGTCTATCATTTTCCTTACATACAAAAAATTGGAGAGCTCTTTCTTTTCAAAACATAAAAAGCTCCACAGGATATTCATTTTTTCACCGAGTCTGATGAAATTGCCTTTATGACATCCCCTTTTCAAGTTGATAGATCCCTCTCAAACTTCTGAAAATTGAAACCAATGAAAACTTGTTAATTAAAGTGTGTTTATTAACTGTTCATCTTTTTCTCAAAATTGAAACGAAAAGCTTTAAAAAAGAAATGAGATGCAAATGCGACACTCAACCCAAAGAAACGCAAGAAACAAAAGCACTTGCATGTCGTTTTGCAATCTTCAACTCTGTACTTGTTCTTTCCCTTCTTTCAACCGTCACACACACTCCTTTTATAGCTTCTCTGACCTCTCATTATTCTGCACCACCATCCTCGTATCTCATGCTCACATCACATTTCTGATTGCTCTGTCAAAATTCACAAACACTTTTCACACGCACTTTCTTACTCTGCTTTTCCTCTGCTTCATGCTGGTTTTTTTTCATCTGCTTCTTGTTGTTCTGTAAATGGCTGCCCAACGTCTCTGTTTTTGCCTCTGTTTTTTGGGACTTCTCTTGTTCCTTCTTCCTTCTCTGTCACTTCAACAATCTCCAAAGCTTAATTTCTCAGATCTCAAAGCTCTTCTCGCCATCAAGAACTCTCTCACTTCCATTTATAACACTAGACATTCCTTCTTCTCCACCTGGGACTTCACCTCGCCGGACCCCTGTTCTTCCTTCTCCGGCGTCACTTGCTCTCTCTCACAACCCCCTTCTTCCCCCCGAGTCACCATTCTCTCACTCGGGGACTCGCCGGGACTCGCCGGGTATCTCCCGGCAGCCATCTCCGGTCTCACTGAGCTCACTCAACTCATCCTTTCCCCCGGCATTGTCACCGGCTCAATCCCTCCCGAGATTGGAAAACTCACAAAGCTTCGAGTCATTTCCTTGCCCAGTAACCGCTTCACCGGCGTTATACCCGCGACATTCTCCTCCTTGGACAGCCTCCACACGCTCGACCTGAGTCATAACCAACTCACCGGTTCAGTCCCGCCGGGTCTTACCGAGTTACCGGAACTCAGAGTCCTCATCTTAGCCTTCAACTCCATCTCCGGCGAGTTACCGTCAATCTCCTCTCAACTCCTGCATTTGGATTTGAAGAACAACATCGTCGCCGGACCGTTACCGTCGTCGTTGCCGTCATCCCTCCGTTATCTTTCACTGTCAAATAATCGCATGTGGGGTCCACTCAACGGCTTGGCATCACTCACTGAGTTAACGTTCCTTGACTTGAGCATGAATCAGTTTAGTGGACCCATACCGGGCCCACTATTCTTCATCCCCACACTCTCTTCGCTCTTCTTGCAACGGAACAATCTATCAGGTGGGATCCCACAAACGGCTCAGGGACCGTTAATCTCGACGTCTCCATCGTACGGTCAGGGATCAATTGTTGACTTGAGCCACAATTTTTTGTCTGGAGAGTTATCAACGGTTCTGGATGTAGTTGAGAGTTTGTTCTTGAATAATAACCGTCTGATGGGAACGGTGCCTGAGGAGTATTTTAAGAGCGTGAGCCGTGGTAGCACCAAAACATTATACCTTCAACATAACTACTTCACCGGGTTTCCGCATGTCGATGGGTTGCCCGATACGGCGTCGTTGTGCTTATCTTACAATTGTATGGTGCCACCGTTGTGGGGGGTGATGACGTGTCCAGCGAGAAGCGGTGGTCCGATGTCGAGGCCGACGGCTCAATGTTTAGTGTTCAAAAATGGCAGCTCGAAAGGTTGATGTAGGGTTTGGTGCGTCGTTCATGAAGTTTGAGTTTGCGGCTTTTACCTTCAAAAATTGTATCATCGAAAGAAGTATATTAATTGAATAATACATTTTTTTTCATTAAGTTTCTTTTTTTCTTTTTTTAGTTAAGTTACTGATACATTTTTTACTTTTCACAGTATATATTTGTTTATAATTGCAAAACAGTGTTGCTTGAAAACGCCGCTCATATTTGATATCTCAATGAAATTTATTATTTTTTTGGTCGAATTTCAGTGAAATTAATCAAAAGCTAGTTTTACTTTTGAGCTGCGTCAAATGTAATACGTAGTTGCCTAAAATATGTATGTTAACTTTTGTTTTTTCGAGTTATATCATAATTTAATTTACATCAACCCGAATTTATCTTACTTTTCTATGTAAAATACAAAAGTGAAATTCATCTACATAAAAGAAACACTTGATTTCTTTGCTGTTTCTTGAGATTAAATAAAATCATTATTCAACCTCTGGTCATGAATATAATATAAAGTTTATAGTGCAATTGTTAATTTTATTTTATATTTAGGACCGAAATAAATACTTTTTATGAAATTTGCATTATAACAGATGGCCAATCAAATGACCAGAATTATTTCTCCCCTTCATAATTCACACAGCTATCATATTTCTAAGGGTTTTAAAATTCATAACATCATGTTTAAGGAACTTAACTTATCAAGAGTTGGTTCAGTGTTATTGGGCTATATTATAGTTGTTAAAAATACTCTCTCTCTCTTTTTTTTTTTTTGCTTTTTCCCCCCTTGATATTTTGCAAAAATATTCGTTACATGTTGGCATTTTGCATCATCAAGAGGACCGAATTGTGATGAGATTGGTAGAATGGTAGGCACATCCAAGAACAATAAGTTGTAGCCTTTTTTGAATTAGTAGTGAAATAAGTAATCTTTTTTTTTTTTTACAATATGATTTAAGTTTTGATTAATGGTGGTAAAAGCCTATCTACATTGTGAAAAATAGGTCTTAGTGGCTTCTTTTTTTAAGTGGCTTTTGGTTTAAAATCTCATTTAAAATTTTTTTAACTCAAACACCTTATTTTACTTGCACCGTACTTTTTCAGCCCCTCCAACTTCCCAAAACCAAACAGGGCCTACGTTCTTTCCCAAATCTTAATTTCTCAATTCTCTATTTCATAATTTTATATATTTATTTCTAAGGTTAAGTAACAAATCCGCCTATGAAATATACGTCGAGGAGCAATGTTGTCCTGAAAGTTTTTTTAGGTTCAATTTTCCCCCAAAAATCTAAAAACGTAGCAATGTTGCCATTTTTCGTTAAAAAACTAACATTGACTATTAAAAAATAGACGTTGACCATTAATTTTTTAACAGAAAAGGATAACATTGTTACTTCTTTAAACTTCCGGGCAACATTGAGCCCAAAAAAACTTTTAGGGCAACATTGCTCTCGGGCTTGTACTTCTGAGACGGATTTTACTTAACCCTTATTTCTAAAATGTAAAGTGCCAAATTTAACCCCCAAATATAATGAGGATTTAATATTAAACTCTTGACTTCTAAGTTCTAAAATCTTATTTCATTTTTATTAAATTTTTTATGTAATTTGCAAGGGCACCTTTTCTATCTAATCTATAAAGAACCAAATTCAATTGTATAAAACAGGCCTGTTTGTTTCTGCTTTCTATTTTTTTTTTTCAAAACAGTTTTAGAAAATTGTTTTTAAAAATAAACTTTGAAATTAAAAAAAAAATATGGATAGTTGGTTTTTAAAAAAATGTTTTTGAAATGACATGGCAGTGGCCGTCGGTGAAGTGGCGGTTATTGCCAGTGATAGTATGATAACGATAGTTGATAAGTGGTGTTGGTCTCAAAAATTCTAAAAACAAAAACAAAAACAAGAAAGCGACAAAAAACTGTTTTTGTTTTAAAATTTTTTAAAAAGCAGCTTTTTTTGTTTTTTAAAACAATATATTGAAAAAAGTTTTCTAAATAATTTTTTAAGTTTTTTTTTAAAATTTTCTTAAAAATAAAACCAAACAAGCCCTAGTCCCACCCCACCCCCCCGGGGGTTTTTCTTAAGATTATTTTAAGGCGATCACCTTTTGCTAGCATCTTATATTGCCTAGGGTGGTAGATTTTACCTACGTACATATATAAGCTATAATTTGTGGTTTTTATATATCTTCCCCTAATTTCACAATCTAATTCAACAAGTAATTTAATTTCTATTGCATTCCTATAATTATTACAATGGCAAGGATAGCAAGCCCTTGGAAAAAGAGTAAAGTCTAAGCTTTAAAAAGATATAGTTAAAAATAAATGTGCCAAACAATCAACTAATGATCACATTTATCAACTTTTAGCCTATTGGCTCAATTTAGATAAATTGATTATTTTTACATAAAGATTTAAATTGTAAATATAGTTCAATTCAATTGCGTGTGAAACACGATATATCTCTACTTTTCTTTGAGATTATGTAAAGAGAAGGCTATCCATTGGCTCTTCATAATGTTACAGTAAAATATAATAATAGTAATTGTGATGACCAATCAACTAATGATCACATTTATCAACTTTTGGTGAAACAACCACCGCTAATTAACTAAGTTAACCTAATATTAGATAGGTAATTAACTTAATAGTGTTCCAAAATTTATGAAAAATTTAAAATTTTAATCAGAGTATGCATTATAAGCCCTAACGTGGCAATATACAATTTTCTAACATAGACTAAAAGAGACAGAAGCACTACTTTTAACAGAGTAGTCTGAACTTCTGAGGCCTTCCCTAATGGACTCAGACGTAAGCTATCATCTGGAAAAATTTTGTAACCATCAGTCCAGCTCATTATAAATATTAACATGTGCTAGTGAGGTGTCAAGTGGATTAAAATAATGTAATTCAAATTAAAATAAATCATCAATATTTTCTTTATATAAGATCACATTATTATTAAGTATCATAATGGGTGTCTTAAATCTTTTTGAATTTAATTTCCAAAATACCTCCCATCAATCCAACCGAACCGCTTTATTTCCTCCGACTAGACCTGTGGGCTAAGTCACACCCATGTTACTGGTTACTCCAAAAGCTCACTGGTCAAGTGACGAGGACCAGGACCAGCCAAATCCTCAGAGCACAATGCCCCAGACCATGAGTCTTTTCCCCTCATTGAACTGATGGGGTGTCATAAGCCCTCTTGAACTAGTGGGCTAGTCCCTCATTGAACCGGTGGGACGATAAAAAACAAACCAACCATTGTGCACAATGGAGGCATCACCACGTGGTGGATATAACTTTATCATCTTTTCCCAATTCTTCCCATCCCAAAATTATCATAATAATTTAATAGAGGAATTTCCAGAATAATCATAATAACCATGTCATCAAATATCAGCTCTCAATTCATTTGAATGCATGTATTTCAACTTATAAAAATTCCACATGACAATTTTATTTAAAACAATCATAATCATAATCAGTTCAACAAATACTGATAAGCAACGTATCAATAACATAATAGGTGGAAAGTAATAGCTGGAAAGTGGTTACCTCTCACCAAGTTAATTACTATGACAGTGCTCCTAAATTGGGATCTCAACACATTCCACAATTTAATCTTCGGTGCGCAGGATGAGGCGACGATGATCAACCGCTGGTTTCTTCCTCTGTTTTTCCGATGCCAAACAGAGAAAACGATAGGCTTCAGTTCTCTCTCAACTCTCGGACTCTCACTCAACTCTCACTCTCCTTCTTCCTCTCTCGGCCTCACTCTTACGATTTGGCTGAAGCCAGGAGAATGAGAACCAAGTAAGCATCTTAAATAAAGCTTAAGGGTCCAGTCCGATGCAAAACATCCAGCGGGTATTCTATGTGGGGCTCGAGAAGTGTGGGCAAAATCTGATCCTTCTGTCTTTCTCGATTTCTGCTGGAACTTCTCTGCGTAAATGACGCTGGGGAGATCTTTTCTTAATGGCGTGTTTGCTGTTCTGATTTGACAGGTTAATGGATATTAGGTGATAGTTGAGAGTTAGTTTGACTAGAGATGATTTGCATTTGCGCCGAAGGAAAGCAGCTGAAATGAATGTTACATAGATCAGGTATTTGGGCCGAAAGAAATGACACAAGGGCTGTGATTCATGAGTAACTGAACTGCTTCTGTATTTCTTATTCCCGTCGAAATTGGAGCTGGAAGGAGGTGCTTTGCTGTTAAAAATCCTTGTTTCTTACGTGACCAATTATGCTTCTTAAGTGGGCCATAATCAATTGCTTGTTGGACACATGTTTTAGGCTGAAAATATAAGCTTTTGCATAATGGGCTGATGCATCTTCTCGGCCCATATGATTTCTTTCTTTTGTTTTTTTTAAAACAATTTCAATTGCAATTAGATTTAATTGCAATTATTGTATAATTAAATTCTTAATTTCCTAAGCCATAAAATATTAATCCTATAATATTTAGGCCTAGAATTATCACTTACAAATATCCCTTACTAAATATTTCCCTCAAATAAATTTAAGGATTAATAGGCCTTAACATCCAATAATTATTTTAGGCCATAAATTATTTCTTCCAAATTTTCTTTGACTTTTTTCTTCCTTTTAATTAATTTATTTCGGCCATAAAATATTATCTCCAAAATATTCTGGCCACTAATTATTCTCAACTAGACCGCCTTTAATTTATTGAAAATATGTCTAAATTTCCAAATTCTTAGCCTTTAAAATTCCTTAAGGCTAAATTTTCCATAATTAATTCTTGATTCCCAAAGTCCAAAATTTGGGATGTTACATTTGGCTTATTAGTTTAATTACATTAATTAATTAATTAATTTTACATAAGGTTTTAAATTGTAAATATAGCCCAATTTAGTTGCGTCTAAAACATGATATTTCTCTACTTTTCCTTGAGATTCTGTAAAGAGAATTCTATCTATTGGCTCTTCATAACATTACAAAAAAAATATAATTATAGTAATTGCGATGACCAATCAACTAATGACCACATTTATCAACTTTTGGCCTATTGGTTTAACTTACATTAATTAATTAATTTTACATAAGGTTTAAAATTGTAAATATAGCCCAATTTAGTTGCGTGTAAAACACGATATTTCTCTACTTTTCCTTAAGATTCTGTAAAGAGAATTCTATCTATTGGCTCTTCAAAACGTTATAGTAAAATATAATAATAGTAATTGCGATGACCAATCAACTAATGACCACATTTATCAACTTTTGGCCTATTAGTTTAACTTACATTAATTGATTAATTTTATATAAGGTTTTAAATTGTAAATATAGCCTAATTCAGTTGCGTCTAAAACACGATATTTCTCTATTTTTCCTTGAGATTTTGTCAAGATAATTCTATCTATTGGCTCTTCATAACATTACAGTAAAATATAATAATAGTAATTGCGATGACCGCCAAAGGAAATTGGCATAGATGGTAAGGGAGTTGATCAAGTTTCAAAGGGATGTATGTTCGATTTCCGCTGCCGTCGCTAGGACTCCTTTCGTAGGCGATCTCGTAAGTCCCCATTAAGTGTTCAAAGAGCCTAAGGCCGTGCCTTAGCCTTGGTGGGGGACTGATGTTGAACCCCTTCAAAAATTTTTGTTTATAAAAAAAAAAGTAATTATGATGACCAATCAACTAATGATCACATTTATCAACTTTTGGCCTATTGGTTAACTTACTTTAATCGATTAATTTTACATAAGGTTTTAAATGGTAAAATAGCCCAATTCAATTGCGTCTAAAACACGATATTTCGTTACTTTTCCTTGAAATTCTGTTAAGAGAATTCTATCTATTGGCTCTTGATAACATTATGATAGAATACAATAATAGTAATTGCAACGACCAATCACTAATGACCACATTTATCAACTTTTGGCCTATTAGTTTAACTTACATTAATTGATTAATTTTATATAAGGTTTTAAATTGTAAATATAGCCCAATTCAGTTGCGTCTAAAACACGATATTTCTCTACTTTTCCTTGAGATTCTGTCAAAATAATTCTATCTATTGGCTCTTCATAACATTACAGTAAAATATAATAATAGTAATTGCGATGACCGCCAAAGGAAGTTGACATAGATGGTATGAGATTTGGTCAAGTCTCAAAGAGATGTGTGTTCGATCCCCACTACCGTCGCTGAGACTCTTTTGGTAGGCGATCTCGTAAGTTCCCATTAAGTGCTCAAAGAGCCCGAGGCCGTGCCCTGACCTTGGTGGGGGACCGATGTCGAACCCCTCCAAAACTTTTTGTTTTTATATAAAAAAAAATAATTGCGATGACCAATCAACTAATGATCACATTTATCAACTTTTGGCCTATTGGTTAACTTACTTTATTGATTAATTTTACCTAAGGTTTTAAATGATAAAATAGCCCAATTCAGTTGCATCTAAAACACGATATTTCGTTACTTTTTCTTGAAATTCTGTTAAGAGAATTCTATCTCTTGGCTCTTTATAACGTTACAGTAGAATACAATAATAGTAATGGTGACAACCAATCAACTAATGATCACTTTTATCATCTTTTGGCCTATTGGTTTAACTTACATTAATTGATTAATTTTACATAAGGTTTTAAATTGTAAATATAGCCAAATTTAGTTGCATGTAAAACATGAGATTTCTATAATTTTCCTTGAGATTTTGTGAAGAGAATTCTATCTATTGGCTCTTCATAACGTTAGAGTAAAATATAATAATAGTAATTGCGACGACTAATCAACTAATGATCACATTTATTAACTTTTGGCCTATCGGTTTAATTACTTACACTAATTGATTAATTTTACATAAGGTTTTAAATTGTAAATATAGCCCAATTCAATTGCGTGTAAACACACGATATTTCTCTACTTTTCCTTAAGAATCTGTCAAGAGAATTCTATCTATTATATTGGCTCTTCATAACATTACAGCAAAATATAATAATAGTAATCGCGATGACCAATCAACTAATGATCGCATTTATCAACTTTTGGCCTATTGGTTTGATTACTTTCATTAATTGATTAATTTTACATAAGGTTTTAAATTGTAAATATAACCTAAATCAGTTGCGTGTAACAACATGATATTTCTCTACTTTTCCTTAATATTATGTAAAAAAAATTATATCTATTGGCTCTTCATAGTGTTACAGTAAAATATAATAATACTAATTGCGAGAGCCAATCAAATAACAAAACTGGTCGGTTGGTGGGCACATTTAACCATTATAAATTGAGACCTTCCTACTTGAATCTACTATCACCACCAAAACTACAACCTCCCAAACTCTGTCAATCTTGTGCAACAAAGAAGGCAACTATCATGTCGTCCTCTTCTTCTTCCTCTTCCTCAGATGATCGGTGCATCGATCACAAATGTATGAACTTTCGCGCTCCTGCAAATGAAGGTCGCAGCCTGGAATATTCTCCGGCCAATGAACTTTCGGAGTCACAACGTTTTGTGCTTGCTCATCTGCACCGTAATGAGACTAGAGAAACAAAGAAGCTGGAACAACTTTTGGAGGTTCCATCTTGGAATATGAATGAGGAACAGCGTTCTTTAACAAAGGGAGAACTTGGCAAGTTTCAGAAGGAAATAAGCAAACTAATTGATGTGCTTTCAGAGGCTCGTCGCATCACCAAAAACAATGAATAAAGCTAATGGTTTCAGGCCATTTAACAAAAAGAGGTTATTAATGCATTAGTAGTGTCAGTCTTCCTTATTTATGTGTGCTTGCTAGTCCTTATATTCCTGTGTTCGATCAAGTTCGTGTTTGATTTTCATGTAATGGTGGCCAATTAAAGCTTGCATCAAGCTATCATGTATTTCTCGTTATATATATATAAAAGCTATATGAAAGCTGAATTGGATAGTCTCTTGCCTTTTGCCATGAATTTGATTCTATTTTGACACATTCTATTGGACAATAAAACCTGTTTTAAAGATTACAACACGTCAAATTTATGAAATTTGGGAAATTTTTGGACGAAATTGAAACTGGGTTCGATCTACAGAGAAGGCAAACCACGGTAGTGAAAAGGAATCAGGTTCAAGGGTTCAAA
This sequence comes from Acacia confusa, assembly GCA_037074495.1. NCBI lineage: Eukaryota > Viridiplantae > Streptophyta > Magnoliopsida > Fabales > Fabaceae > Acacia > Acacia confusa. Next base: position 3,008,841 of record CM073506.1, on the reverse strand, counting down.
AACTAAATAGTAAAATAATACTTGTGACAACCAATTGCCTGGTGCTCATTTGGCAAAAACTTAAAAAATCAAAACTGAAAAAAGCTAGGGCTTGTTGATTTTACTTTAAAAACAAAATTTAGAAAAACTTGTTTAAAAAAAAAAAGTTGATTTTTTAAAATAAAAAAACGAAAATAATTTTTTGTTGCTTTCTTATTTTTGTTTTTAAATTTTTGAGACCACCATCATCTATCAACTATCGACATTATACTACCACTAACAGCCACCGTCACGTCATTGCCGCCTACCACCGTGCCATTTCAAAAACATCTTTTTAAAAACAACTATTCAAATTACTAATAGCTGAATTCAGCTGCATAAAACAAGGGATTTACTTGTTTTTTATTGAGATTCTTTAACATGATCACTATATCTATTGGCTCTTTATAATATTCAAGTAAAATAGAATAATAGCTACAAGCACCAATCAAATGACAACATCGGTTTATTGGCTGGCACATCTAAAGGCTAAAAATTGAGACATTTCTTTACCATATTGCCCTTTCTATTTTTATTAAAAAAAGTTTCACCCACCAACGGCCAACCCTAACAGCCAAAGGAGCTTCGGCATCAATAAATACATTTTTGGAAAAAGCTGGTCCAAGGGAGTAACAAAAACTCTTAATATTCACTTAAAAAAAATGGTTATTAACAATAACAAGTAAGCCCTTAACAAGTTCTCTCTTCTATCACAAAATTTAACATCTCTAAAGTTGAGGTGAACAAAAACAACTTGTTTCAAAGATAATTATAATTGCTAGTTGGATGCCAAACCGCTATGAAAATGAATTAAGTCCATATATAAAATAAGAGCAATGAGGACCAATAAGCTGGTGATCACATTTATCAACTTATGACTATTGGTTTAACTTAATTACATTTATGAATATTTATCTCACAAACATACTCCATAAATTAATGTATTAACTCAATACAAAAAAAAAAAATCAATTTTTGCCACGGAAAAATTCCGTCGCAAAATGAGTTTGCAACGGAATTTTTCCGTCACAAAAAAAGCCTCTCTTTTGTGATGGAATTCATGATTTCCGTCACAAATTCCCAAATTTTGTAATGGAATTAATTTCAGAATTTGTGACGCAAATAAGTTTTGTCGCAAATTTTGGGAATTTGTGACTGAAGTAAGTTCCATCACAAAATTTTTGAATTTTGCAACGGAAATAAATTTCGTCCCAAAATTTTCAAATTTGCGACAGAATTTATTTCCGTCGAAAAATTTGAAAAATAAAAAAATATAAAATTGCATTAAAAACTATTAAAAAAATAATTTAACTTTAAACTACAAATAATTTAAAATTAAATCACTTCACCACTCAAATAATTAATTAAATATAAACAGTGGAATTACACAAGAAAAATACTAGTCAAGTAACACTATTTGAGCTAAACGGCCTAAACTATAAGAATAAAAATAAAATTAAAAGTATAGGGATCAAAATTAAAACATGTTAAGGATAGAATGTAACCAACAAAACAAAAACTAAACCAAAATTATTCCAAGTGCTTAGCTAAACACCCAAAAACTATCATAACAATAATAACTATATTATGACATTTTTTCCAGAAACCCAGAAAACAAGAAGGAGGAGGAGGAGGAGGCGACCATGGAGGCTTACAAGGCGGAGGCGAGGCTGAGGTGAGGTGGAAACAACCATAGAGGCAGAGATTGAAGGCTTCAATGTGGAGGCAAGGCAGAGGTGACCAGTTCGAGGCAGAGGCAAGGCACAAAAGATCAATAAGAGAAATGACAAGTGATGAGCAAAATATGAAGAGAGATTTTCCGTTTTGCGACGGAATTCAAATTTCGTCGCAACACGGCGTGAAATTTCACGCAGTTTTGCCACAGGACCGCGTTTCATCGCAAGGCCGCCATTTTGCGATGGAATTGGAATTCCGTCGCAAAAAGTGATTTTTTTGCGATGGAATTTGAATTTTGTTGCAAAAAGTGTGTTTGGAAATTTGCGACAGAATTTGAATTCCGTCGTAAAAAAATCACTTTTTGCGATGGAATTGAAAAAAGTGAATTTTTTTTTTTAATTTTTTGCGATGGAATTCAAATTCCGTCGCAAATTTGGGAGTTTTTGTGAAGGAATTCCAATTCTATCGCAAAATTCCCAAAATTTGCGACGGAATTTTTTTCTGTCACAAATCCATCAGAATTTCCCTATTTTCTAGTAGTGATTTTCAAATTACTAGTAGCATTTCGGTTGTGTAAAACATGGGATTTGTAAACTTTTTCTTGAGATTCTATAAAGAAGATCACTATCTATTGGTTGTTCATAATATGGAAGTAAAGTATGATGATGATTATGATAATGATGATGATGATGATATTGAGAGCCAATCAAATGAGAAGACTGGTCGGTAGTGGGAACATCTAATCACTATAAATTGAGACACTTATTTACCATATTGCCCTTTCTTTTTTTAAGAAAAAAGTTTCAACACTTGAGCAATGAACCCTAACAATCACCGGAGCTTTGGGGTCCATGAATACATTTTGGGCAAAAGTTTTGTCCAAGGTGAATAACAACTCTTAATATTCACTTCAAAGAAATGACTACTCCCAATAACAATTAATTAAGGCTCTAAAGAGTTCTCCCTTCAGTCAAAAAATTTAACATCCCTAGAGTTGAGGTGAACAAAAACAAATTTTTCCAAAGATCATTATAATTGCAAGCAGTATGCCAAATTGCTATGAAAATGGATAAAGTCCATATATAAAATATATGCAATCACGACCAATCAGCTGGTGATCACATTTATCAACTTATGACTATTGATTTAACTTAATTACATTTATGAATATTTATCTCACAAACATGCTCCATAAATTAAAGTATTAATTTTCAAATTACTAGCATTTCGGTTGCGTAAAACACGGGATTTGCCAGCTTTTTCTTGAGATTCTGTAAAGAGGATCACTATCTATTGGCTATTCATAATATGGAAGTAAAGTATAATAATAATAATAATTGTGAGAGCCAATCAAATGATAAGACCGGTCAATAGGTGCGAACATCTAATGGCTATAAATTGAGACACTTATTTACCATATTGCCCTTTCTTTTTTTAATAAAAAAATTCCACCGGCGAGTTGCGAACCGTAACGGCCTCCGAAGCTTTGACGCCAATGAATACATTTTTGGCAAAAGTTTGTCCAAGGGTTAACAACAAGTCTTAATATTCACTTCAAAGAAATGGCTATTACCACTAACAATTAAGGCATTAACCAGTTCTCCCTTCTGTCACAAAATTGAACATCCTTAGAGTTGAGGTGAACATAAACAACTTTTTTGGAAGATCATTATAATTGCAAGCAGTATGCCAAACCGCTATGAAAATGAATCAAGTCCATATATATAATAAATGCAATGACAACCAATGAGCTGGTGATCACATTTATCAACTTATGACTATTGGTTTAACTTTATTACATTTTTGAATATTTATCTCACAAACATACTCCACAAATTAATGTATTAATTTTCAAATTGCTAGTAGCATTTCGGTTGCATAAAATACGGGATTTGCCAACTTTTTCTTGAGATTCTGTAAAGAGGATCACTATCTATTGGCTATTCATAATATGGAAGTAAAGTATAATAATGATAATTGCAAGAGTCAATTAAATGAAAAGACCGGTCAGTTGGTGGACACATCTAATGGTTATAAATTGAGACATTAATTTACCATATTTCCCCTTCTTTTTTAAATATTAGCCTAACTTAGCTTTGATGTAATTGTCCAATTTGTAATCAATTTCAACTTCTCGATTTACTTTGGAGGGATTTACATTTTTTTTTTCCGCAGATTTAAGCAACATACATACATACATATAGAGTTCCTTGTAACTAATAGTTGTAATACCCTAAAATTTGACGTAGGGTAAATATCATATACCTATTGAAAATAGGTGAATATGAGGTCTCAAACACCTTATATTGAATTTATCTTATTATTAGGACAATTTCTCCTGAGATTAAATAATGTGCGAAAAGGTCCCTAAGACATTAGCTACTTTGCAAATAGGTCCCTGAAATATTTATGGGTTATAAAATACCCTGAGAATATTATGATAAATCCTGAGAGGCAATTAAATATTCATTAAAAATTAGAGAGTATGTTGTCTCTAATTTAGGTAATTTATAAGATTATTTTCCTTGGGAAGTAATGAGGCAAAATTAAATATCATTTTGGGGAACATAAATTGCCCCATGGTTTTTAATATTTTGCATAATGCATAAATTATCAATTTCAGTAAAATAGTTGTGAGATAATAATTATTACTAATTAAGAAAATTGTCAACAATTAGTAAGTGATTAATTAGATAATTAATGGCTAATTGTTTAGACATAAGATAAAGAGAAAAAGGTGAAAATTACTTAAAATAAATATATATATATAAATAAAAACGAAAATTAGAAGAAAAATAAAGAAAAATGAAATGAAAATTAAGAAATTAATATCTAGATATTTACATTAAAATAATAATATAATTAAGACATGTGGTAATTAAATAATATTATAATAGTAAAAATGTGAACAGGATAAATGACCACGGATAGAAATAAAATCCTACCTAGAAAACCGTGAACTAGGTTTCTTGAGTCAGAGCATATTACAGACGAGTGAAATTTTATCCCGAGATAGCCGGTCTCCGAGTTCATTTCTGTAACCGAAAGAGCAATTTGGAGATCCGGATAGGAAGATATTTTGAAGAAATTAAGCAGATAATCAAAATAGGAGCTCTTAGAAAGTCAGACCGTTGTGGCAATACGGGCATAAGTAGGGAAAAACCAGAGCATATTATTGGTCAGTGGATTTTTATCCATAAGCTAATACCGGCCAAAATTGTTTCTGGAATCGGACACGAAAACCGAGGATTTTCAGCTGATAACGGAATGTCCCTAACAGGATCAGAAATAGAGTTAAAATATGACATTTGAAAGAGGAAGTAAAAAGCTTCAGCATGTCATTACCGGAATTTTAAGATTTTACGAAATTTCGCGATCAGGATACCGAATCAGGAATTTTACCTGATAAGTAAGATGACATAAGGCCTGATGATGCAGCAGGGATGACATCATCCTTGAGAGGTGTAAGGCCAAGATCTTGCCACCTCCAAGAAGTGCGATCTAACGGCCAGAAACTGATCAGACAAAGTTCAAAGGAATTACGAAAATGCCATTGGGCTTTTCTATAAATAGGCCATCATTCCTCTTCATTCTTCACCAATTCACACAATCCTAGAGAGAAGTTAGAGAGAGGAGCTCTGGAGGAGAAGTCCGGGGAAAATTCGTAGCGAAGCTCTGAGTAAGTCTTTCGGTCCCTAGTCTTTAGTCTTAAGTTCTTTCGGTAGTTCTTAGGGTTTTAGAGTAGATCTTTAATCTTCCAGTATATTTTAGATATCATGTTTTAGGATAGATATGATATTTATTTTGGGAAATATATTGGAGTTAGAGATATGTGGAAATTCTGGAAGATTAGGGTCAAGATAGCGAAGTGCTGGCGAAATTCCGCCGATTAGGGGATCAGGGGCAAAATGGTAATTTGTACCTAAAATGCCTGTTATGATATCAAATATTGATAAATGTGATATTATCATTATAGGATATCAGTAATCTTGTTCCGCTGTCATTTCGCTGTCGTTCCGCTGTTTTCTGTCAAAAGTACGGTTTACCATCAACGTACTAAACGCTCGTCAACGAAGGTACGTTCGCGTACTGTAACACTAACTCTAATACTTATTGTATGCTTATATGTGATAGACAACTATACAAGTGAATTGTATAGATAACTTTACATGCGATGTGTATTGTTAACATGGATAACTATACATGTGAATTGTATAGATAACTATACATGCGATGTGTATTGTTAGCATAGATAACCTTACATGTGATGTGTACGGTGGATATATTAATCTTGCATCTACTATATACTTATGTGTTGATTAATGCTGTGATGTCATACATATATTGTTTACATAAGTATGAGGTTAACCGTTACCTGAGGTTCGATGCATGGACCTCAGCTCTTAATATAGCTTCAGGATCAAGAGGACTAAGCACCAAAGATAAGGGCAAGTAGCATGCTTAGAGTCCCAGCCGAAGAATTTCTTTTTGGACTTGTATTCCCATATCAGTAAATATTCGGACCTTTGTACTGTTGTATAAGCAACTAGGTACCTCAACAGGATGTTTATCAGATACTCTCTCTTTTAAATTGCTCTTATGTTCTACTCTAATGAAAGTACCTCATTCCGCATTTTGAAAAATGAGATGTTACAATAGTACATACTGGTGCTTTAATCCAAAAAGAAAAAGAAAGAGAGAGAAAGCACGGTAGCTCTCTCTCTCACACAAGCTCACACACCATGGGATTTCTAGTTGACCATTTGGCAGTAATGTTTGGAGGGAAATGTTTTGGAGTTAGATTTTTTAAAAAAAAAAAATTGAGGGGTTAAAAATTTAACTGGCTTTGTTTTACTCTTTTATCTTTTCTCTTGTATCTGCTTTAAATTAGACCCTAAAATTGTACACTCATAAGTCATCCCTAAAATTGTAATTAACAAAATCATCAATATATATACTTCATTTTAAAAATGTTGGAGTGAATGATATATGTATACTTTGTTATTCTTATTTTGTATTTTATAATTTACAATTTATATAAATTATAAAAATAAAAAAAAATATTTGATCATAAATCTACATATTATATAATTATTTGACTTGACAAAATATATTCAAATAAATTTAATTTTTCTTATATAGAAAAAATTATCAACTATGATATATGGCTATATTTTATTCAAAAATGAATTTGCAACAAAAAGCTGCTTGTACTGGGCTTATATATGCTAAAACAAATCAATGGAGCTTTTAGCAAAGATAAAACTACCAATAATAAAAGTTGGTCCCGGTAATAAAGAAGTTAGCTTATAACCATAAGGTTGTACATTCAAATCTCACCAATATAAAGATTTATTGGTAGGCGATTTTTAAGTACCTTCTAAACACCTTTAGTTAGTTCCATATATGTATTTAAGGATATACAAACACTTGTAAAAAAAAAAATGGACATGCAAATTCTATGATGAATCAGTGGTTCATGAAATTGTCATTTTTTTTCACATCATAATCTTGTGAGTTTTCTTAAATGCTTATTTTACAAAAAATGTACATACTATAGAATAATGAAAAATTTCTAGACTTGCAGCTTTATTCAAATGAATTTAAATTTTTTATATAGAAAAAATTGTCATTAAGATATTGATATGACTCTATTTTATTGGGAATTGAGGCTTAATATCACTCCTTAAAGCAAGGTCATAAGTAAAAAATAGTTAATACAAGTAAGGTTTTTAGAGCTACACCGCAACGTCGCCTAATCACAACAATGGCTTGGATTTTGCCTCTAGGCCGCTTTGGGTCATTATTTACTCGTCATTGAGCTGAAAGCGGCTATTGAGCCAACACCCAGAACAATTTTATAAAAATCGGACAGGCTAACATAAAAGGGGCCCCCGAGGGGACACAAACAAACATGTACAAAATATTTTAGCCATATTTTGACTCAATTTTCACCTTGTAATTTTATTATGAATAAGTTAATATCCCATTACATGTTTTGAAATGCAAAATATTTTAACAACACTCATTTTTTATATTTTTTGCAATATTCTTTTTTTATATTACATATGTCATAATATAATTAAAATTTTGACGATTATAATTTTTTAATGTCAATAGTCTCAACTAATATAATTCAAAATGTATTTTTGGTATTTAAATTTTATTCAAATTATATGTAATTCAAATATTTTTTTATTTCATCTTGTTAGCTGTATTTTGTGACTTTGTTAAGTTTTTTTCATTAAATTGGATTAAGGCCCCCATCTGCTTAATGATGTGGTTAATTTTTCTTTTTGTTTTGTTATAACTAGTACTTGTTAATATTTCTATTTTATTATTAATATTTGTTTACCTTATAATTAAAAAATAGTAAATTGGATTATGGATTAATTATATTTTAATCATTATATATTTATATAATATTAATCTAATTTAATTATTACGTCATTGGCTCGACTGGATGACCCAATATCAATCTGAGCATTTGAGTCATGACCCGTTGATCTTTCCGGCTCAATGTTGGGTTTGGCTTTTAAAAGATTGATTATGACTATTAATATTATGTTTTATGTGGTAAGAAAAACTACCTCAAAAACTAAAGCAACCTAGCTCAGTTGGCTCGTAGCTGGGTACCCTTAAGCACCTAGACAGGGGTTAGATCCTTGGTGGTGTATATGGAGAAGGTTATTTAGCCCACACCAATACCCTTTTTGGGACAACTACAATGTGAAAGAGGATTAATCTCTACTGTCGGCAAAAGATACCCCTGATTTCTATACAAAAAAAAAAAAAAAACCCACCTCAATAACTCATATTTATCCTTATTATCATTAGAGCCAACTTATATTAAGCTTGTGGATTTGATATAATCCAACATTTTCCACTCACACTTATTCCGATCTCTTTCTCTTCATTCTTTCATGTTAGGTCATAGGTGCAGCTTGATAGTAGCATTGTCTCAAATGTCTTTGATTTACCCATCTACACTTTCTTATGTAAGTGTTTAAGGCAATAAAGGTAGCAATTTGTCATGAAAATAAATCAAGTCCAACTATCCAAAGACTCAAAAAAATAATAAAAATAAATGCAACCAATCAACCGTGATCACATTTATCAACTTAAAGTTATTGGTGTAACTTAATTACATTTATGGATATATCTTGTAAGCAAATTCTATAAACTAATACATCTTTAAAATTGAGATTAGCCATATTTAATAGCGTGAAACAAGGGATTTACTTATTTTTTTCTTAAAATTCTATAAAGATTATCGCTATCTATTGGCTCTTTACAATATTAATGTAAAATATAATGGTAACTGCGAGAGCCAATCAAATAACAAGTCTGGTTGGTTTGGGGCACATCTAAGTCCCTATAAATTGAAACCTCTTCTTCTTCTTCTTCTTTTTTTTTTTTTCATGTTGTAAGAAAAGAAAAACTACCTCTAATAACCCATATTTCTCCTTATTCTCAATAGAGCCTACTTGTATTAGGCTTGAGGATTAGATATAATCCCACATTTCCTACTTACACTTGATGAATTAGATGTTATAGGTCTAATCTCTTTCTTTTCATTCTTTCATTTGAGGTGTTTTGTTGTGACTAAATATGCATTCCGTCACGCGTATTTGTACTCAAAGTCTCATTTATAAGGATTTAAACAAGGTGCCCCTACAACACATGTTGATAGTGCCTCAGATGTCTTAATGATTGTCTGGATAAAATTTCAAAAGTGCTTTTGAAGGTAAAACTATGGTCTTGCAAAAATTTACCCAAAAATTTTCCAAAAGTTTAGAATCAATTTTTTTTTTTTTTTCAAAAACCATGGTTTTGGACTACAAAATCATGATTTTAGAGGTGATTTTTCTCACTTTTTTATGTGCTGGCATCAAATTCCCCCAACAACATTTTCTCTCTCCTCCTTTTTTTAATCTTTCCCTTCTTCTCTCTCTTCTTCCTTCTATCATCCTCTCTGTTCTTTTTTTTTTTTTTCTTTTTTCTTTTTTAGAATCTCTTTCCCATTTTTCCATTTGCGCGATATCAGATTTGTTTTGGAAAAAAGTTATGTCAAAATTTATTTACTTATTTCAATCTAAAATATAGTATTATTTTGGATAACTACTGTTTATAAATTATTTTAGTATATACAATTAATTAATACATATATATTGGAGCTATATTACTTAATTAACTAATGTCATAATTTTTATTTTGTAGAAAAATTTATTTAATTTTTAGTATTTATCACGAAATTTAATGTTAAAAATATTTAAAATAAAATATTATCTTTATATGCGATTAAGCTAATGTCTTTTTTGGTAATGGAATATGAAAAAAGTGATTATGACAATAATATTCAAACATTATCATTTTATTAGAATTATTTGTTTCACATAATTTATTCTCGAAAATCACTTTTTCTCCAAAAGTTAATCTAAACACTCTCTTTAGATTTCCCCATATACATTTTTCTCATTTTAGTGTTTAAGGGAGTAAAGGTGGTAATTCTTCATGAAAATAAATCAAGTCCAATAAGCTCAAAGAGAAATATAAAAAATGCAACAACCAATCAATTGGTGATCACATTTATCAACTTATGGCTATTGGTCGAACTTAATTACATTTATAGATATATTTCAAAAACAGATTCCATAAATTATATATATATTTTTAAAATTACAAGTAACCATATTTAGAAGCGTAAAACACGCGTTTGCTTACTTTTTCTTGAGATTCTATAAAGATGATCACCATCTATTGGCTCTTTACAATATTAAAAAATAATATAATAATAGCCATGAGCACCAATCAAATGACAAGACTGGTCGGTTGGTGGTCACGTCTTACTCACTATAAATTGAGACCTTCCTTTCCCAAATCTCTCAAACTGATTCAATTTCCATATCATCATCAACTACTGGTACAACAATGGCCCTGAGCAAGCTTTGTGAATCTTGTGCAGCCAAGATGGCCATCATCATGGTCTCATTAGCTTCCCCATATGCTGAACAATACTTTAACGGTTGTTCAGATCCTAATTGTCAGACCTTCTGTGAGTCTTCAAATGGAGGTCGCAGCAGCCACTTTTCTGTCCTAAATGAACTTTCAGAGACACAACTTGTGATACTTGCTCATCTGCATCTTAATCAGAGGGATGAAACAGAGAAGCTGAAGCGACTTTTGGCGATTCCACCGGAGAGAATGAATGATGATCAGCGTTCTTCTGCAAGTGAAGAAATTGACAAGTTAATCAATGAAGTGAGCAAGCTTATGGAAGAGAAACAAGAGACTCCAATCTCCAACAACAACATCAACAAAAACAACAGTTACTAAAGATTACTGCAACCTCGTCCAACTTAAACTATGGTTCCTGATTAAATAGCTAAATAAGGCCAATGCTTTCCGGCCAATAAAGAGGTTCATGCCTTACTAGCAGTTTATCGACATGTAGTCCTCAATTTTCTGTGTGTGAAGTTCTTGTTTCATTTTCGTGTAATGTATGTCCTCCAGTGAAGCTCATGTCAAGCAGTGATGTTTGGACCTTTATATATGCTTTATTTTCTTGTTAAAACCCGAAACTCCATCCAAGTGTGACGGCTAGTATTGGCACTGGAACAGGTTGGCAGGTTTCTGTTCACACATGCAAGGACACGCAGATATACATAAGTATATGCTTTATGGAAGGGGGAAAAAAGAAAAGCTAATTGAATAATGAAATAAATGACTAAGGCATGTGAACAAGAAGGACCAAAATCCTCATAGTGAACATATGCTGAAAAGACCGTCACGGGGGTTTAGGCTATATGGGTTGAGGCGAAAAAGACTCACATCAAAACGGGCTGATTTTTTACGCTCAAACGCATATTATTGACTCTACTAAATACATGCATGTGCATACAAGAAAGTTGAAAGTAATTACAAAATTATAAAAATCAAAATATGTTTATATTTTTAATAATTTACAGCTAATAAGAGTCCTCTCATTTGCATCAACCATTAAACAATTACTTGAAATCTGTCAGACGTTGTTAATTAACATTAATGTAGAAACAAGGTCTGTACTTAAAATTCCTGTATATGCCAATGTCAATGTTACCTGATATGACTTGGGATACCTGATAGTTTGCTTCCCAAAAAAAAGACGGGGAAAAGAGGTGGCAACTATACTTAAGAGTTATGCACGACCGGGGCATATACCAAAATAAAAATGAAGAGCAAGTGACCAATGTTACAAAAGGTATTTCTATATGTTGAATTATTGTTCTAAACTACTGCCACCCTGAAACAAATATCGGCGAAGAAAATATTCAGTTGGAACCCTTTCAAAGGGGAAGCTGACGCAAACATTTCAACAGTAACGAATGATCTCCAAATTGGAACATTGATTTGCATCCAGGCTACTTTCTGCTGATGATTTCAACGCATCAAGCCTTCGAATTTATTGTGATTCCGTAACGACACAAATCTACAAGCTCATCTGCTACATCAAAGTTGAAAATTGAGGTAGACAGAGTGCTAAGAAGAAAAAAATGGGATAACCATACATATATCCATCAAATAACCATCTGTGATCTTATGTTCTCCCCTCAAACTGCTTCCAGATATGACAATGTGTTCTGCAATATGAACTATTTCATGTGTTGAACATCCATAATGTTTTTGTGACTGGACTTCATTGATGAGAGGTAAAACTTTTTGGTCCACATGTCGTATCATTGGCTTTCCTTCAAGGCCAAACACATTGCATGTGACGCACCAATTGACACTGACAGAACCTTGTGAGGTCCCAATCCATCATCCTCCATTAGGAAGTTGACTTCAACAGGGGATGGTTGTACGTCAGGCAGCCCAGGAACTCCCAACTGAGAGTCGGCGGCATTTCCCCACATGTACAACTTACCTTCATCTGCTCACGACCAAAAACAGCCCGTCAACTCCAACACTACATTGATTGAAATAATGGTAAGGAACGGAGGTATTGGTTTTGTTTTTGTTTTTTGGTGAAAAACAAGGCATTTCCAGACTATCTGACCTGAAGCCATTTTAGTTAACAGTAAACGCAGCATACTCAAGCAACGGATTAAAATAGGTGAATCCCATAATAAGTATTTTTGCAATCCAGCTATTTCCATGATATATGGACTGTAATACCAAAACATGCTGAGCCTCATAAATCCAACAAGACACAGTATTGCACTTTAGATTAAAATCCTATATTTTAAAACTTCTAACTAAATGTTTCAACTTACTACAAGAAGCTTAAACACAGACTTGAGAGTAGAAACATATTTCAGTTTCATTCTACCCAACCTATTAAAAGCAACACAAATATACCAAGACTGAAATAAAGTGATTCTTATCTAGTTTTTCAAACACTGACAGGGCAGCATACCCTGACGACTGCAAGTTAATGGCAAGGCAATGGGGATTTTTTGGGTATATTGTTATTTATTAGATGTTTAATTTTATTTCATACACATAAGATCACATATCAGAGGAGCCCAGTGTTTACATTTCCATGCAGTTTTTCCCATTTAATCATTTATGGATGTGTTCCCCAGGGTACTACACTGACGCATGTATAGAGGACCAAGATTTGGTAGCTAAAAGTTATTTATGCTTTCAATTCAAATACTATAGATCAATGAGAATACAGCAGGTAATATGAATTATCTTACCTGTCACGGCTGCTGATGAAGATCCCCCACAAGAAATATGGATAATATGTTCATCAGCTAAAGACTCAATCACTGTTGGTATCTTCTCATTCTGGAGAGACCCATGGCCTAACTGACCATGTCTACCATGGCCCCAGGAAAGCACTTTGCCATCATCTAAAGTATACATTAAAATTTTGAAGTTTAAGAATTCAACACGATATAAATATAATAGGCCCAACAAAGAAACAGCACTGTAATCCTAGTTTTGTATCAAGATACCAGTTAATGCAAGGGAGTGATATCCACCACTTGCTGTCTGAACTATTTTAACATTTTCAAGACTTGGTATTGGTTTTGGCTTCCAACCTCCAATCTTATCATCTCTCCCGAGTTCATAGTTAGAATTGGCTGACAAGAAGAGGTTAACATTGTCAGTTCTCCTGAACAGCCAAACCAAACTTGGAATAAATGCATTGTACTAGAGTTCTAGAATCCAGAGAAAAATATGAAGGCCCTGCAAAGGTGAGTTACCTCCCCAGTTCCACAGCCGTCCTTCCTCTGTCAACACCATTGTGAAAAATCCCCCACAGCAAACAGCAGCAATGGGGAAAGGCAATTCTTTCACTTTGGAAGGGATACTAAGTCCACCTGCATGATCTGGGCCCCTGCCAGGACCAAGTCCCAATCGACCATCCCCTTCATCTCGACCCCACATATAAAACCACCCTGCACATTTAAAAGTAAAATAATTTCAGAAAATGCCAAATGTTACTGCAGCGAATTTAACATGGCCTAGATGATAGATGATCAGAAGCCCCATATTCCATACTAACTTATAGTCACAATTCAAGACCATGAGTGCCCTACAGTACCACAATGATTCATCTCTGCTACTTCAGGGAATCAGGAAATTGCTGACATAGCAAAGGAAAAGAACTGTCACATTTGTTATAAATAATCTTGGTGAAAGGTAAATTATGGGTTTTAATAAATAATTTGGTTTTGATTAGTGCTATTGAAATTTCAGTAATCACACACATCAATATTAAAAAAATCTACACACCTTTACAAAATTGTTTGAATGTGTAATTATAGATATTGATTTTGTTAAAAAATGAGTCCATAATATGACAGTATACAAACTAAAAAACAGGGCATAATATACCTGTACCAATTAACATAAAGTTATCTCATGTTTCAATGATCAACATAAAATAAAATTGATGCTGCCAATTTGTATCAAATCCATTTTTACCATGAATGGCAGCAAATCCATATAATATTTAAGTCAATTTAGGATATACCGACATAGTAGAAGAAATAATTGACAGAGTAGAAGACTTAAGAGTAGAGCAGTTAGACCAAGTTTCAATTCATCAATCCAAAATTGCAAATCCATCTTATCAAAATGGTTAGAGAAAGAAAATAATGTTCTGATTATTAAGTGATAAAACTAAAGAGCCAAATATTACAGGAAAGGGGTATAAATGAACCTGATTCTGTGACTGCAGCAGTATGTGTTCCACTGGTAGCAATATGCTGTATAGTTCCCTCCCATGAGCCTTTTACTAATCTAGGGAGTAGTTCTCTATGATATACTGAATGTCCAAGGGCGCCAAACCCACCATAACCCCTGCAAACTTGTGTCAAATCAATATAAAGAACTTTTCACGGTATTCTGGCCAAAAAGAGGTTGAACAAATAGGAAATACAAACTTTACAAGCAGTTAAGTACAATTTTAACCCTTCAAAACGTGAAAGCATTTTACATGTAGCATTTACTCTGCTTCCAAAGAGAACATAATGCAATAAAGTAGCACTCTAATTTTTTTTTTTTTTTTTTTGCATTGACATCCTAAATAATTTTTCACAATCATTCCAAATTTCCAAAACTCGTTAGTTTTTACCAAAAAGGATAATTTTAAACAAACAAACAAAAAATTGTCCGCTACAATTAGAACATTCTTAATCATCCAAGACTTTCACCTGACATGCATATCTAAGGTAGTTTCGAGGCATAGCATTAGTTGAAAAGCATACACACACATCAGATCGGAATATAGAAGATAAAACAGTATATCCGCTCACTACTGACTGTTAAGCATGTCCAAGACAAGAACCTTCCTAGTTTTAAGCATACATGACATGTAGTAATTACACGGCACATGGGAAAGGGCATTTAGGCACTGAGGATAAATAGGGGATCAAACTTATAAAATGGGTGTGAATGAAATACTATTTTATGATATTGTGTTTTTCATGACTTTTGCCACATATCAATACCAATTAAATATTTGTGCCAAGACAAATCACAAACACAACCATTTTTTAGTAATTTAAATCCTATGTGAACCGTTAAAATCTGAACTGTACCAAGTTTGATGAAAATTAAAAAGCACTAAAACTCGACATATTCTAAGTTCCTAACTACAAATATCTAGTTCGCTTAAAGAATGGCCATGGTCACCAAAATTGTTGAAAGTCAAAATCATAAGATACAAGCAGAGTGCTAAGATATATGATCGAGTAAATTAAAAATTAAATCCCTGAATTGATAGACTCATTTAGCTTTAACAAGCAAAAGTTGGTAAGAAAGAGTCATTCGTTAAAAATAAGAAAGTGGTTTTTTGATGAAGCAATTCAGAAATGCCAGCAGGACTAATTCGTGCCAAGTTGCCTAGTATGGAAAACTTACTCAGACAATCACATATTGGGGGGATTATAGCTAAAGTCGACCTAATAAGCAATTTTTTTTTTTTTTGGTCAAAAGATCTAATAAGTAATAACAAAAAGACCAAAGTGTTATTTCAGTGCAAATGATTCCTATCAGTATATAGCAACAATCTCTCACAAAAACATGTATACAAGCAAATTTTGAAGTGATTTAGTGGTTCTGACCATGTAAAGACATCACCGGACGAGGTGAGTGCAACCGAATGTAGCCCACCAAGAGCAATGCAGCGAAGAGAATCAATGTGAGGGTTTAATGTAGGGACGAACATCGAAGTCTCATGCCCCAAACCCAACCGTCCACCATCACCTTTGCCCCAAATCCAAAGAGTCCCATCGACAATCAAAGCCGAATGAAAAAGCCCACAAGATATACAAACTTCAATTGTCTTTTCTCCACCATGACCAATGTTTACTCCGTCAAGGCCTTTTCTAGAAAGCTTGCCTGGGGCTTGGGAGAGAACGAATGAATTTTTTGGCACAAGGACGTTGGCTACAGGGGAAGGATACAATCTGATTTCTTCAGAGCCACCACCGAGTTGGCCAGAGGCTCCCTTGCCCCATGAGAGAACCTGAAGAGTGGTTGTAGCTTCAGTTTGGGTGTTTGGGTCTGCGTTACAATTAAAGAGAAGAGGAACTTTCCTGGCGGCGGAGTAGGATGAAAAGTGGCGAGTAAGAGTAGCAAAGCAACGGCGCATGATTGTCATCCTTCTAGCTCAAGGTCCAGTGCTTTCTCTGCTACAATCTCCATGGCACACCAAACGCGAATCACAGGGAAAGCTCATCCCAAATTAAGAGTTTTTTTTTTTTTTAAATATATATATATATACATATATATATATATATATTTGTTTGAATTAAGCTGTATTTAAAACCCCTAAAATATTTTCTTAGTAATATATAATATTTTAAATTAATTAATTTTTAGTACATCCTACATAAAAAAAAAAAAGATATTACATGGTGCTTGATGTACAAATAATTTGAGACACTTGGTGTCAATGAGAAAATATTTTAGAATAATATATACTATTAAAAAATATTTTAAGTGATACTGAAAAGATCATTTTTTACTAAACAATAATTAATCTTAATTCGTTTTTTTAGGGCTAGATTAATAGATAATTATGGAAAACCATTTTTCTTTTAAGGTTTAAGGTACAAAAATACACATAATCTTTTCCTTAGAAACGCCTAGCACCATAACTTTTTTTTTGGAGCAAAAGTACACATAACATTACGTTTTGGGTGCAAAAATACCACGGGCTGTTAGTTAACCGACATTGACTGTTAACTTGGACGGAAATGAACAGTAACTTAGGTGAAATTACTATTTTGCTTTTAGTTTTAAATAATCTTTTCTTAAAAAAACACTAAAATAAAATCCTCCCTCGTTGGTGGGCCTTACCATTGGCCACACCACCACCATGGCCGCCCTCTGGCGCCCGACAGCGACGACTTTTTTTTAAAAAAAACTAAGGTTTTTTCTACAAAAAACTAAGAGGAGGCTGGTGAGCCCCACCCCTAACCACACCGCCGCAGACGACCGCCCTCCCCACTGTCGGTCGCCGCCAGCGACTGGCGGCCACCTCCAACAATCGGCGGTGTCGACTTTTTTTTTTTAAAACAAAGGTTTTTTCTACAAAAAACTAAGGGGAGGCCGGTGGGCCCATCCCTAGTCACACCACCAGCGACGACGACTTTATTTTCTTTTAAAAAAAAACTAAGGGGAGGCCGGTAGGCCCCACGGTGGCGGCAACCCTCCCCATCGGCGGCCGCCTCCGGCGACTTTTTTTTTTAAAAAAACTTAGTTTTTTTTAGAAAAAAACCTTAGTTTAAAAAAAAAAAGTCGCTGACAGCAGCTGGCAGTGGGGAGGGCGGCCTTCGGCAGTGGTGAGGCCTACCAGCCTCCCCTTAGTTTTTTGTAGAAAAAACCTTAGTTAAAAAAAAAAAATCACCGCCACCGGTCACTGGAGGTGGCCACCGCACAGCGGCTGCCGGTGGGAAGGGTGGCCGCCAGCGGTGGTGTGGCTGGTGGTGGGGTCCACCGACAGGGGAGGGTTTATTTTAGTGTTTTTTTAATAAAAAAATTATTTAAAACTAGGGGCAAAATGGTGATTTCACCCGAGTTACGGTTCATTTTCGTCCAAGTTAACGGTCTGTAGTATTTTGTACCCAAAACATAACATCATGTGTACTTTTGCTCAAAAAAAAAGGTTATGGTGTTGGACGCTTCTGGGAAAAATGTTATGTGTATTTTTGCACTTTAACCTTTCTTTTAAATAGACACACCTCGAGGTTCAAGGCACAATTCTCGCCCATAAACCCACTACAGGAAATCCATAACACACCTCAGGGTTCAGGGCACAATTCCCGCCCACAAATCCACTACAGGAAATCCATAACTTTGGGCACAATTTTCAAACAGGAGTTTACACAGCCCACAAGTCTTACAACATTAGCCCTCACTACAAAGGGTCTACACAAAACAATTCTCGCACAAAATAAAATTGTGGATCCACTATAATATATTAGTGTATTTAAAAAATATGGATACCCAGAATGACAATATATAAATCAATACAACACCAAAACGAAAAGGAGGCCTACGAGTTTCACGACGTCTATGCTTCTAAGTGCTTCCCTGGTCCTCTACTAAGGTTAGAGGTCTCGCCTGAAAAATTTAATAATGATGGGGTGAGACATAAAGTCTCCATAACCGAAATTAATTTATCAAATATACAGGAAATGATTGCAAGACAAAGAAGCAGATTATTATCGCAATTAAGATATCAATAATAATACATAATAATTAACAATATTTAAAACCATCCCCACTCATTCATCCTGCTCCTCCTTGTATCTTCTGGACGTGGTACAGCCTATCAGTGCTAGTATATCTGGCCAAGGTTAGCTAGTCACTTCAAGAATACTGTCCTCTCTCGTGTCACCAACCATATACTGTAATAGGGAGGTGTCCGCCCACAACACTCAACTCAAATTCTGGGTCAGGAATGAGAGAGCTGATGGGCACAATTTCACCCTTAATCTCTTCCACACAACCCAACATATCCCAACAGAAGAAATAATATAATACTAAAATTTTCAACAACATTATATTAAATTATGATTCCATACACATCATCTCACAACAAACATTATAACCATCACAACAATAACAATCCCAATAACAGTAATTACTTAAATACATAAATTAGAAAACACACTGCTTCACTGAATTAATTTTCATATTCAAACCTACACAAAATTTTTCAAACACATACAAGTAGTATATATGCAAATTAAGCTTAGAAAAATACCTCACAGTCCAAAACAAGCATATAAAATAAATTAATCTTGGTTACCTCAATTCCAAGCTTAACCTTAGCTTGAGGAGCACAACCCACATAATCACCGCTTACAAGAAAGCGCTACATTATCACAATTAAAGTTTATAATTCTCTATAACTGGAAAAAATGCAAATTCTAATAATAATATTATTATTCATCACTATTTATTATTATCACCATTTCCAATAATAATAACATTATCTATTATTATTATTATTTTACCAATTATTATTAATATAAACTCTTATTAATTACTTTTCAATAACTCTTTTTATTTATTTATTCCCAAAAATCACATTAACATAAATTTCATAAACGTTAGTTTGAATATAACTCCCTCACATGTACTTATTTTTAATTACTTACACACTTAAAAAAATTTTAATAGGACTCTATAACATGTACACAAATATAAATCAATCCTCAAGGAAAAAAAAAAATCTTTGGACCTAATACACCTATACATAATTTTGTCTCATGTGCATCATCATTTTACTTGAAAGCCACGTTTATTATATAATTATAAGGATGCAGAAAAACACTCCCAACCGTAACTTCACCCACACAACAGCCCCATATATATACATATATAACTTCACCCACACAACAGCCCCATATATATACATATAACATGCCTTACGTAACGAGCAGAAAACAAAGCCTGTGTGGATCAGCAACTCAAGCTTTATTTTAAGAGAACCCGATGACAGCGTTTTTGTTCATACATATGCAGCAACTACATATATACCCTCTCTCGTGAATGGCAGAGACACAACAAAGAAGTAGTATGCAACAGTCCAGCAACACGTTCCCACATATATACACACACACACACATAACTTTAACCTATGCGTTTTCTTTCTTTCCTGGACAGCAACCACGTTTCTTCTTCCATTATAAAACCTGATGACAGCAACATAAATCTATATAGTTTCACTCATAAGACTCAAAAAGCCGATGACAGCCCCCTGTTTCAGTTCAGTTTTCAGGTTTAGTTTCAGATTCATTCTCCTATAGCTAAAACTCCTTTCTTGCGTTGAAGCATGAAGAAAACCACGGAAAAGAAAGGTTTAATGAATACCTTCAGTTTTTAAGCACAGAAAAATTTGCTGTTTCCTCCTCTGTTTTCCGTCGGCAAGAACAGGGAGATGTTTTGCTTCAGTTCTCCTCTCTTTCCTTTTCTCCTCGTCTCACTCCTCTTTCAACTTCACTCTCTTCTCTTTCTCAGTCTTGCTCTCTCTCGGTTTCTTTCTTTTTCTCTCTGCCTAAACGCCAAATGAAATGAACAGGACTGGAACAACCATTTAAGTAGAGAATTCAGCGTCCAGACAAAACGCAACTGTATATGCGTATGATCCATCGGTTAAAGATCACAGGGCTCGAGGGGTATGGTTTTCGTCTGATCCTTCTGTCTTGCTTCACTAATACGTGATCTGTTTCTGCTTTGCGTAGATGACGCTGATTTCCTGATTATGTTTTGATCTTCTGCTGTTTAATACGTGACTGCTTCTTTGACTTGGTTTATTGGATAATAATTAATGGGTTGGGCTTTGTCATGTATATATGTTTGGGCTGGTTCATATGCTGCACGTGTTGGGCTCAAAGAAAAACAATGGAATTGTTCTAGTGTAGAACACAGTAGATATTAGACTTGGCCTGGGGTGAAATCCCAGGGCTTACGTAGCACTTGAGGATCAAAGTCCATGTAGTTTGCTTGTTAAGAATAGACTTATAGCTAGAGGGGAGTGGGGGTGTGTGCTCTGTGTGAACTGAATCATAAAGAGTAGAGTCAGAGCGTGTGTACCTTGTTAGGTTAATATCCTATTTATAGGGATTATCTTAGGGTTAGGGTTTAGACTGTTGGGCCTCTTGTGCCTCTAAGCCCAAATAATGTCTCGTTATGCCTGTGTCATATTAGTTGCCTCTTGTTGGGTCATACCTTCGATGGATCCAATATTTGAATCCGTAACATTTGTCCCCCAGCCCGATAGTTCAGGTCTCGGGCTGCTGGGATGTACTAATTGTCGTGTTTGCTTTTGTAGCAATTTTTTCCAGGATAATTACCCAGTCCATGTTCCTGTATTTAACAGTATGTAAGCAAATCACAATCAATGGAAAATACTTACTGTTGCGCATTTCGGATACTTGTCGGAATTTGATTTCCGTTATGGTTTGCATCAATTTCGGTTATTGATGATCATGCTTTTACACTAACAATTTGTTGTCTACTCTGTTGCCCTCCAGCCTGGTAGTTCAGGTTTATGAGCTATCGGGATGCATTAATTTTCTAACCCGGACCAAGTGTTCATGATTGTTGGGATTTCTTACGTGCTGACCCGAGATTCTGGGTTTGTATTCTTCAAGCCCGAGATTCCGGGTTGATATTCTTTAATCCCGAGATTCCGGGTTGATATTCTTTAAGCCCGAGATTCTGAGTTGCGTTGACTATTTAATCCGAATCTTCATGTTTGAGTTGTTCTGCTTTTGTCCGAGCGAGTTTTGATAGGCTTCGGATTTGAGTTTTAATTGAATTGCCCCCAGATGTGAAGTCCAGCTCAATTCTGCGTCAAATATCCGAATTTCCGGTTTTGCTTGTCTTTTATTCTTTCCTCGTTCTTATTTGCCTTGATCTTGGTTATTGATAACATGTTTTTTTTACTAACACTATTCAAAAAACTAAGATAACATTATTTGCCTTGATCTCGGTTATTGATAACGTGTTTTTTCAATAATAGTGTTCAAAAAACCAAGATAGCATTTGGAAATTCATGTACACCACAAAGACTTTCATTTCCTCTTCTCATATCATCCTGACAACTTTACAACTGTCCACTTTTTGCTCCCAGCTTGGTAGTCCAATTTTCAGGGTTGTCGGGGTGCATTGATTTTTTTTAAAAAATTTATTTTTACCCGGATCTTCATGTTTGAGTTGTATCTTGATTTCAACAATAAATTGATTATATGAACTCAAACATATGTTTAGAGTTCTATTCAAGGACTGGGCCAGAGTCAAGATATATTGCGCAGAATTTGCTAGATATTTCACTGATATTAATAAACAAACATGTTTATTAATAATCAGGTATTTTTAATATACAGACGATTTTAAATAATCATCTTAGTGCTTTTACTTGTAATCAAAGCCGTAATCCGAAGTGATAGCCAATCGTCACATGCTCGGGATTTAATTACTTGAATAAAATCCTAACCATTTCGACCTGATCAGGATCAACATGATGATGACAAACCACCCCGAAATGTCATTCTGATGCATCGTAACGTTTATAAGACTTGTTCACAAATCTTATAAGAGTCGGGTTCGCGTCGCCCTGGCTTTTTAAGCTTTACTAGTTTATCTGGGGTCCATTTATGGAGTGCGGATTTAATTGTATAATTTTCAATTTATCCGGGGTCCATTTATGGAGCGCAGATTTAACTGTATAATTTTCAATTTATCCGGGGTCCATTTAACTATTCTTCACACTCAGTTTTGCCAGATTCCAAATTGATCATAGAAGTGCGGATTTAACTGTTCTTTTAGTTTTACTAGTTCCAACGGATAATGGAACCACGGATTTAACTGTGAAACTCGGATTTAACCGGGTTCTGCTTCTTTTGCTTTTGGAGGCACACTCCTCCTTTCTTTTGCCGCAAAATTTTACATGGAGCCCGGATTTTAATTGATTAAATTCAGTTTAACCGGGGTCTGCCTTTGATGCGTTTCCCGTAAAACTTTTCATGGAGCTTATATTTTAACCAGATTCGGTTTAATCGAGGTATGCCTTCAAATATTTACATGGAGCCCGAATTTTAACTATATTTGGTTTAACCGGGATCCGCTTTAAAAAATTTACGGAGGTCGGATTTTAACCATATTTGGTTTAACCGGAGTCCGGCTTCTTTTTCTTTTAGAGGTGTACTCCCCCTTTCCTTTGCGGCAAAACTTTATACAGAACTCAAATTTTAACTGATTACATTCAGTTTAACCGAAGTCTGCCTTCTATTCGTTTCCCGCAAAACTTTACACAGAGCCTGGATTTTTTGACTGATTTTATTCAGTTTAACCGGGTTCCGCCTTCTTTTCTTATATTTCCAATTGGATTGCTTCTAGCAGATCCCACTTTTCCAGCCCTGGAGGCTATGGAAAGCAAATCTACAAATTATCAGACAGCGAAGCTGGATGATGCAGCAATTGACATTCAACTTTGGCGTCTGCATTCAAGTCTCTGATAATTTCATTTGATTCAGCCTCATCAGATTCCACTTTTAACTGATAAGAATCTAAAGAAACTGGGAAAGTTGCCAGTAAATTGTTAGATATGGCTTGATGTTCTGACTGAACTTTCTTAGTGAAGACGTTATCTACATTGAGACAATTCCCCTTCCCTGCAAAACCAGGAGAGGTTGGTTTTTTAAGAAGGCCATTGTTTTCCACTGCATCCACACGGCAGGTGGATTCATTTTTATCACTGTTGTTATCCATCCTCAACGTCTCTTCAGAATTTGCTAGCTGATCAGAGCACAGAACTTCTACTCCTGCTACATCTGGTCCATCTATAGGACTTTCATGAGTAAAATACGAGAATTGCTCACTTATCAAGCTACTTGCTGGTGGAGTCTCCATTGCAGGAATCTAAAATCTTGTCACCATCAACTGGTAGTGCTGGGCTTGGATACAAGTTTGCTTCCATAAATGGATAATGGACACGAGGTGAATTGACCCCTTTTGCCGGCCAAATTTTCATCATACTTTGCCTTTGAAAGCCCATGCTGCAAGATTTCAATCTTTAAATGATCGCTGCATTGATTGTCTGTATCTGCTAAAATTGGATGAAGCTCAACTGTGTCAGATTCATCTTCATCACCGTCAGCCAAGTCCTCATCATTACTATCTTTGTCATCTTCTTGGACTTCCTTTGTCGATGCATCATCTAAAGCTGCATCCCGGTTATTAGAATGCACATCCTACTCAGCATTGCTTTGAAACACATGATGTGGAAGATTCAGCTGCAGAGTTCTTAACAAATCCATCTTTAGTGGAGCCTTCTTGGGATTCACCCTCCTTTTTGGGAGCCATAGCTTCCTCCTGGGCCTTGAATAGTAGTGCACATCCATATTTGTAGTAAATGTGAACATGCTCAGGAGCAAGTTCACCAGACTTGGAAACTCTCAACAAGAGTATTAATTACGTATGAGCTCTTATCAAACCCTTGCTTTATGGTTTGTGCATGAATAGCTTTCCCATCAAGTAAGGAGCCTCCCTCAGCAGATGCTTTTAAAGCAATATCAAATGTATATGTGTTGTATCCCACTTTTGATTTCCACATTTTAGAAAAGTATAACAATGCCTCAATAGCAGATGTGATGTCAAGTCTCGCTACTGCAAACTGAAGAGCTTTAATTTCAGAATTTTGAATAGAGTCTGAGATTGAAGCATCTTCCTGAAGTAATTCCTTTGCAACCTTCTCGGTCTCTTCTTCAGCTAAATCTAATACAATAGTCATGCATGCAAGATTATCAATTATTTGAGAAATCTCTGCAGCTAGCATAGCTGGAACTATGCTCTGAACTTGGCTTAAGCTTTCCTCCAATGATTTTCTTGCTTTTTGGAATCTTGAGAATATCGTATCTCCTGTCACAGACAGGAAGATTTTGCTAGACTCTCAACAATGCTGCAGAAGAAAATTGGCTGTATCACCTATGGCTATAATGATTCCAACCAGTGAAACTGCGTAATGGCGATCTTTCTTGGTGTGATTTTCTGGAAGGCGTTGCTGTAGATCAACCAGCAGAAGCATTTACGAACATTCTTCACTCTTTTTCTTTTTTTCTTTTGGAACGACAGGTGATCCAAAGGCAATTCCATGGACCAATGTGACTCCTCTGAAAGCTGCTGCAGATGCATGGTACAGGTTTGCTCCCCAAAAAGTTAATATTTTGCTCGAATTCAAATGAGTTCTCTGAATTTTAATCCTCTCCGGTACATCTTCAACATGAGTAGCGTGGTAAATTTGAAGAAATGCAAGCACTAGGATATTATTTATGGATTCGACAAGCATATGCCACAAGTGCGAGCTTAGACCTTAGAAGCATGAGATCAATAAGGATTCGGACATATTTATTTCCTTCTTCTAATGACAGATACAGGAAACAATATGCTGATAAATTCTAGTGAGGTCTCCCCGACTGTTCCTGATGTTCAGCTCATTTTGAAGTTTGCCAGATGAATTTTCCAGCATCTGATTAACTTCATGGAATTTCTTGTTCTGTTGATCGAGAATAGAAATTTGTTGGTAAAACAAGGTTAATGCAACATTCTTCTCAATAAGATTCTCAGTTGTTTTATCATATTCAGTTTCAAGATCAAGATTCTTTTCCTTCAGTCTTTCACTTGTCTTATGTGATTTTAACAAGTTGACCCCTCAATGTGTTGTTTGAACAAGCATCATCTTCTAGAAATTGAATATGTTGTTGAAGGGACTTGTTTACTTCACCCATCTCTGCAATCTTTAAGACGTTCTGGTTCAGCTCTGACAACCAGTCCTTCTTCTCCACTTCTTTCTGTTGAATTTCATCTTTGAATACAGAAACTTCAACTTCCATGTCCCTCAAAATATGTGCTGCAAACTTTGCTTCTAGTTGGAAACAAATTATTTCTTTCTTTGGTCGCTCACTCAACTTAGAACACATCATCAAGTCATCCTCTTTATTGGCTATAAGCTAGATTTTCTAGTTCCAAAGCAAAAATGAGTGACTCAAAGTCTTTGCAGTACCAATCAAGTCCAATTCTCTGATCAATTCAGCAAGTTGAGCTTCCATTTCCTTAGACCTTTGCAAATTGCAACATCATTTCTTCCTGGAGTTGTAGATATAATATCTTCTTTTCAAAACTATTTAAGTTTGTGGTGATTTCACTAGTTTCTTTTTCCTTGTTGGAAATGCAATCAAAACTGTTCTTGGTGTCAGCAAGTAGTTTTTTCTTCAATATGCTGAACATCTCCAGTTCTTTTCTTGTTTTAGAATTGTGCTCTTTCAAGTCACTGATGAGGGAGTTTGATTCACACAATCCGTGTGAAAGCAGATCATTCTCTGTATGCAACCTCGTCACTATTTCTAGTAGAATTCTAATGTGACCAAGATGCAACACGAAGAGAGTATAGTTCTTAACAACAATTTCATACCATCCTTTTCAAGTCATAATTGCAGTAGCTTAGTTGAACATGAAAACTGAGACTTGATGCCTTGGAAATCATAGCCTAAGGAGATGAAATTTACCTTTACTATGGATTGAAACTTCTTGATGACATCATCGAGCACAGCAAATATATTCTCTGTCTCTATAAGTTTGATTTAGCGATGTCTTCTATCTCCTTATTCTTGATATTAATAACTGATAGTGAACTCTCTTTCTCGCCGAGTAAAAGATCCTTCTCGTCGAGTGATATAACTTTCGTTTCTTTAAGTCTTTCTATATTTTGTTTCATTGACTCATTAGCTAGCATCAATTCATTGATCATAAAATCCGCTTCTTTCATTGTTTCTTGGGCTTCTTTGAATTTGGCAAGAATACAAGAAGCCTCTGCAGCATTCTGAGCAGCAATGATCTTTGCCTCACCCACTTCTAGTTCAAGCCATTCTTTCGATTGATGCCATAGACGGCCATCTTCCTTCAAAGTTTCTTCTAGTTCTTTGACTATGACAATCAAGCTTCATTTCTGTATCTTCTAGCTTCTTTTTCTGTCTTATTCCGAGTTTTCCTTGTTAATTGACTCTACAGTTCATTTGAGATCCGGGCAAAGGAAAAACCATCACCCATGGGTTTGGTCGTATTATCATCACTATTCACTTGCTTTTGAAGAGCATCATATGCTTTAATTATTGTCCAGTAGGCGATACCCCTGGATTGATGTAGACTGCATCTAGTCTTTGTTCCTTTACGGTCGATAATCCATAGTCCAGCCAGAACTCAGCTCATTCATGGATTGACGATCCTTTAGCTAGTTATGGTAAGTTTATGGACCATTTGGTAACCTCCTTTTTTATATTGTCTTCTTTCACAAAGCACTACATGCACATCCCCTTATAAATGGAGATACTCCATTCCCGAAGGATGCAGAGACTTTTGTCAAGGTCCTCCAGTCCTTGGTGTTGAAAGCTGTGCTTCCTGCTTGGACACGCGCCCAGTTGGTTGATTCCAGTTCGGAATTTATTTATGCTATTATTTCCATCATAAGGCATGTCTATTCCATGAAGTTTCTTTGCACATCCAACAAAGTTCTAATAACATGCAGTAAGAAGCTAATTGAGCCAGCAGCATTATCATTACCGGGTGTTTGAGGAGCGGTGACAGTAGATACATGCTTTTGTATCAAATCATCTAGCCTCTGGTTCAACAACTTTACATTTGCTGGTATTGTAGCTGCTTCTGCATAAATCGAAAAACAAATAACTCCAACAAAGTGAGTTCCAACAACTTTTTCCCTATAAAATGACGAGTTTCTTGATCTAATGATGCCACTTTGTCAATGGTAATTCCAGAAGCAAGTTTTGTAGTTAAAACTCTTTTTCTTGAAATATCATCTGCTACTAATGGAACATAAAATCCTTTTCTGCCAGTAAGTATATCTCGTATTCGCCTCTATTTTTCTGCCTGCAACTCATAATAACATTCACGAGACAATTCTTCTTTAGCCACCTTCATGATAAAATCCTTCAGGAATTAGATATGTATAATCTAAAAGTAGTTTCTGTTGGTAGCAGGCCTCAACATAGATCTTATTCAAGAATTAAAGGCACAGTTGGCTAGGGAATTTGACATGAAGGATTTGGGACCAGCAAACAAGATTCTAGGGATGCAAATTCACCGAGACAGAAATAGTAGGAAGATTTGGCTATCTCAAAAGAATTATTTTCAGAAAATCTTGCGGCGCTTGAAAATGCAAGATTATAAGCCAATGTCTACCCCTCTTCCTGTTAATTTCAAGTTATCCTCAAGTATGAGTCCTAGCAGTGAAGCAGAGAGGAAGGAGATGTCTCGAGTGTCGTATGCATCAGCAGTAGGGAGTTTAATGTTTGCTATGATTTGTACAAGACCAGACATTGCACATGCAGTGGGAGTGGTTAGTCGATACATGGCAAATTATGGTCGAGAGCATTGGAAAGCTGTCAAGAGGATTTTGAGATACATCAAAGGAACCTCAAATGTTGCTCTATGTTATGGAGGATCTGATTTCATTGCGAGAGGATATGTTGATTCTGATTTTGCAGGTGATCTTGAAAAAAGAAAATCTACCACAGGCTATGTGTTCACAATTGGAAAAGGAGCTGTTAGCTGAGTATCTAAACTACAGTCAGTTGTAGCACTATCAACAACAGAGGCTGAGTATATGGCAGCTACACAAGCTTGTAAGGAAGCAATCTAGATGAGAAGATTCAGGGAAGAACTTGGACACAAACAACAACATATAGTGTTGTATTGTCATAGTCAAAGTGCCTTGCACATTGCAAGGAATCCAGCATTTCATTCCAGAATGAAGCACATAGAAGTTCAATATCATTTTGTTCGTGAAGTGGTAGAAGATGGAAGTGTGGACATGCAAAAGATTCACACAAAAAGAAACCTAGCAGATGCATTAACAAAGACAATCAACACTGATAAATTTGTGTGGTGCAGATCTTCATTTGGCCTGGAAGAGATATAGATAACAAGAAGACAACAAGGATGGTGTGGAGATTGATTGGTTTTCAATCATATCTCTAAGTGGGAGATTGTCGTGATAATGACTTAAAGTCAACAAAGGCTGCACAGGCGTGAACAATTGAGAAGCTTGGAGACAATCAACAAAAGTGGCACAGGAATGAAGAATTGAGAAGGTCTAAAAGTCAACATATGCGGCTGCATAGTGAAGAAAGACGAAACATGAACAATTGAGAACATGAAGAATTACGGCTGCAGGAATTGTGTGGAAAATGCTTATGAGGCGGTGGGGAGGCTATAAATAAGCCTTGTTCCTTCCTTATAATTAAAGAGATGTTGTAATTATTTAGAATTTCCCATAGTGAGATTTCCATAAAAAATATCTGTGTGTCATTTATTCTCAATTTCCTTTATTTGTTGTCATTATTCTGTCCGGTGGGACCATAAAATCCCAACAGTTTCACATTTTCAATGTCACTCTCAATGCTATTTGCAACACCAGGCTACTGAATTTTTATGGCAATATGCATGCCATCCTTTGTGATAGCTCGATGCACCTGACCCATACTTGCAGCAGCCATTGGTTCATAATCAAAACTAATCGATTTTGAGGTCCAGTCAGGACCTACCTTAGCATTTAACATTTAATTAAGCTGGCCCTTTGGCATAACATCTGCATCTTGACGGACCATTTCTAACGCAGTCAGCATCAGTAGCTAATAGTTGCAAGCATGACTGTACATTCTTCCTCACGGTGATAGAAGCATTTTGGTTGAACAATTCTTGAGCAAGAAATTCAACTACTCCTTGAAAACTTTGCCTCCAAGAGAATTATTTTCCAGCCAAGGTGCATCATTAGAAGCAAGACCCCCAGCAGTCATCAGAATCTCATGAGCATTTGTGAAAGTTTTTGGAGAAATGAGACCATCTCCTTTCCATTGAGAACGGAACCTGACGTGACTGATGAGCCTTGTCTACAAAAATCATCTTCAATCCATCCTTTGATCATATCAAGTAAGCCAAGAAGTGCGCTAGCATCAGTAGCTTTCGTTAATGGAAAGAAATATTGCCCCCTGGGCCCAATCTGCGGAGGAGCACGGAATTTTTTTTTTTTTTTTTGGTAAATGAGCACGGAAATTAATTACTCTTTTAAGTAATGGGTTGAGACACGTGTGGAGCCCAATGATTTCCGACCCAATAAAATTCTTGGACGAACAGAACGTGGTTTACATCTCGCGGTCGCTTTCGTTTTCGTCAATTACAATCTCACGATTCTGATTGCAAGTTACGGCACAGATCCTTTGCGTCGTTCGAATTTGAGATTACATCTAGTTGCTGATGGACTGCCTCCGTCGCCGATAACCTAGAGTGCCAAAAAGCTCCGGTTTTTCCGTCGGTAATGGTGATGTATACAAGCAGGCTGATGGTTTCGTTTTTCATATTGAGTTGGGCAGGAAATCACGTGGGCCACTATCAGATGTTTGCTGAATCGGTTTTGGGCTGGTTTGGTTTATACATGGGCCACATATTGGATCTGTTTAGTAGCTGGATCCATTCCTTCGTTTTTCATTTCATTTTTCATTCATTTTTTTTAAACACTACTTTATTTGCACTAAGGTTTAATTGCAATTTTTTGAATAGTTTAAAAAAAAAAATTGGATTCCTAATTTCCTAGGCCATAAAATATCATCTCCCAAAATATTTACACCAAAAGTCAAACACAAATAATTATCCTTAATAATAAATCCTATAATTTTTTTCCCTTAATTTATGAAAAATAGGTCTTAACTTCCAATAATTTACTTCATAATTATTA
This sequence comes from Acacia confusa, assembly GCA_037074495.1. Taxonomy (NCBI): domain Eukaryota; kingdom Viridiplantae; phylum Streptophyta; class Magnoliopsida; order Fabales; family Fabaceae; genus Acacia; species Acacia confusa. Next base: position 2,977,889 of record CM073506.1, on the reverse strand, counting down.
TTAGACCAAATTTCATAATTAATTTTCATAAATAAATTCTTAATTCCTAATATCAAAAATTTGGGATGTTACAGATACAATAAAAATATAACGCAATTGATATATATACGGTACCTTCTCAGTCGCAGAATAACTTCTCACTCAACAAAAAAAAATCGGAACTAATAAAATGAAATCAACCTAAGGGAGAGAAATCAACAATGTTACCATATTGTGTCATTTTAGAGTTTATCACATTTTAAGATCTAAAAAAAAGTACAAGCCGAAACCAAAAAAAATAAAAGGGTCTTTAGAATATCCAAAAAAAAAACAAGTCCAAGCAAAAAAAGCTTCTAAGACGCAAAAAAGAAGTCCAGGCAAAAACAATAAAAATAAGGGCATCTAAGACTTAAAAAAGAAGTACAAACACTTAATATCATATCAAAGCCATCCCAAAAGTGAGAGAAGTGATGAGCGATATCAATTTGCGCGACGATGAGTGACAGTATTGCAATTGCCCGGTGCGTGATATCCAGTTGAGCAAGAGAAACCACTGTAGTGTCTTCTTGAGGTCAATTTGATGAACAATAGTAAGATTGCTGGATAAAGCAAAGAGGCGAAAAAAGACATGCTGATTGAGGGAACATAAGAAACGAGATGCAAAAGCTTTATTTTTCCTCCAACAAGGCATGCGACAACTTTTTTTTCTAGAAATGTCACACCTGCAATGACTTCTAAATAGGCATCGAAGATTTTGTTTTTTATAGGGATATTATAGGGATGTTGCCTTTAAGAGGAAAAATGACACAAAAGCCCCTTGATTTCTCTCCCTTCAAGAGGAAGAATGACACAATAACCTCTGCGTGTTAAGTAATAAAACAGGATAATGTGGCAAGAACACAGATCACTCACTCCAAAGTGCTGTTTTATGCACATTGGTAAGAATTCCCACAACTGGGGCACTCATAGGTATTGGGAATTGAAGCCAAATATCACTCCCTAAAGCAAGGTCATAAGTAAAATTCCATATATGTATTTAAGGATATACACACACTTGTCAAAAAAAAAAAAGGACATGCAAATTCTATGATGAATCAGTGGGTCATGAAATTGTCATTTTTTTTCACATCATAATCTTGTGAGTTTTCTTAAATGCTTATTTTACAAAAAATGTACATATTATAGAATAATGAAAAATTACTAGACTTGCAGCTTTATTCAAATGAATTTAAATTTTTTATATAGAAAAAAATTTGTCACTAAGATATTGATATGACTCTATTTTATTGGGAATTGAAGCCAAATATCACTCCCTAAAGCAAGGTCATAAGTAAAAAATAGTTATTACAAGTAAGGTTTTTAGAGTTACACCGCAACATTGCCTGAGCACAACAACGGCTTGGATTTTGCCTCTAAGCCACTCTGGGCCGTTATTTACTCATCATTGAGCTGAAAGCGGCTATTTTTTTTTTTTTTTTTGATAAAGAAAAAGTTTTGGAAGGGTTCGACACCAGTCCCCTACCAAGGTCAGGGCACGGCCCCGGGCTCTATGAGCACTTACTGGGGACTCACGAGATTGCCTACCAAAGGAATCCCAGCGACGGCAGAGGGGATCGAACCCACGACCCAAGGGCCTAATTCTGAATCCTTTACCATTTATGTCAACTCTCATTGGCGCTGAAAGCGGCTATTGAGCCAACACCTAGAACAATTTTATAAAAACTGGACAGGCCAACATAAAAGGGGCCACCCTTGGGGGGACACAAAAAACATGTACAAAATATTTTAGCCACGTTTTGACTCAATTTTCACCCTAGTAATTTTATTATGAATAAGTTAATATCCCATTACATGTTTTGAAATGCAAAATATTTTAACAACACTCATTTTTTATATTTTTTGCAACAATCTTTTTTTATATTAGATATGTCATAATATAATTAAAATTTTGACGATTATAATTTTTTAATGTCAATAGTCTCAACTAATATAATTCAAAATATAATTTTGGTATTTAAATTTTATTCACAATAAGTTATATGTAATTCACATATTTCTTTTTTATTTCATCTTGTTAGCTGTAATTTTGTGACTTTGTTAAGTTTTTTTCATTAAATTGGATTAAGGCCCCCATCTACTTAATGATGTGGTTAATTTTTATTTTTGTTATGCTATAACTAGTACTTGTTAATATTTCTATTTTATTATTAACATCTGTTTACCTTATAATTAAAAAATAGTAAATTGGATTATGGATTAATTATATTTTAATCATTATATATTTATATAATATTAATTTAATTTAATTATTACGTCATTGGCTTGACTGGATGACCCAATATCACTCTGACCATTTGAATCATTACCCATTGATCTTTCCGGCTCAATGTTGGGTTTGACTTTTAAAACATTGATTATGACTATTAATATTATGTTTTATGTGGTAAGAAAAACTACCTCAAAAACCAAAGCAACCTGGCTCAGTTGGCTCGTAGCTGGATACCCTTAAGCACCTAGTTAGGGGTTAGATCCCTAATGGTATGTATGGAGAAGGTTATTTGGCCAGCACCAATACCCCTTTGGGACAACTACAGTGCGAAAAGGACTAATCTCTACTATCAGCGGAGGATACCCCCGATTTCTATTAAAAAAAAAAACTAACTCAAATAACTCCATTTATCCTTACTATCATTAGAGCCAACTTATATTAGGGGTGTGGATTTGATATAATCCAACATTTTCCACTCACTTATTCCAATCTCTTTCTCTTTATTCTTTCATGTTAGGTCATAGGTGCAGCTTGATAGTAGCATTGTGTCTCAAATGTCTTTGATTTGCCCATCTACACTTTCTTATTTAAGTGTTTAAGGCAATAAAGGTAGCAATTTTGTCATGAAAATAAATCAAGTCCAACTATCTAAAGATTCAAAAAAATAATAAAAATAAATGCAACCAATCAACCGTGATCACATTTATCAACTTAAAGCTATTGGTATAACTTAATTACATTTATGGATATATCTTAGGAGCAAATTCTTAAATTAATACGTCTTTAAAATTGCCAGTAACCATATTTAGTAGTGTAAAACAAGGGATTTACTTATTTTTTCTTAAGATTCTATAAAGATTATCACTATCTATTGACTCTTTACAATATTAATGTAAAATATAATGATAACCACGAGAGTCAATTAAATGACAAGTCCGGTTGGTTTTGGGGCACATCTAAGTCCCTATAAACTGAAACCTCTTTTTTTTCATGTGGTAAGAAAAGAAAAACTACCTCTAATAACCCATATTTCTCCTTATTCTCAATAGTGCCTACTTGTATTAGGCTTAAGGATTAGATATAATCCAACATTTCCTAGTTACACTTCATGCATTAGATGTTACAGGTCTAATCTCTTTCTTTTTATTCTTTCATTTTAGGTGTTTTGTTGTGACTAAATATGCAATCCGTCACGCGTATTTGTACTCAAAGTCTCATTTACAAGGATTTAAACAAGGTGCCCCTACAACACATGTTGATATTAGTATTGTGCCTCAGATGTCTTAATGAATGTTTGGATAAAATTTCAAAAGTGCTTCCGAAGGTAAAACTATGGCCTTGCAAAAATTTACCCAAAAATTTTCCAAAAGTTTAGAATCAATTTTTTTTTTAATCAAAAACCATGGTTTTGGGCTACAAAATCACGATTTTAGAGAAGGTGATTTTTCTCACTTTTTTATGTGCTGGCATCAAATTCCCCCAACAACATTTTCTCTCTCCTCCTTTTTTATCTTTCCCTTCTTCTCTCTCTTCTTCCTTCTATCATCCTCTCTGTTCTCTTTTTTCTTTAGAATCTCTTTCCCATTTATCATATTTGTATTAGAAAAAAAAGTTATGTCAAAATTTATTTACTTATTTCAATCTAAAATATTAGTATTATTTTGAATAACTACTGTTTATAAATTATTTTAGTATATAAAATTAATTAATACATATATATTGGAGCTATATTTATCATATTACTTAATTAACTAATGTCATAATTTTTATTTTGTAGAAAAATTTATTTAATTTTTAGTATTTATCACGAAATTTAATGTTAAAAATATTTAAAATAAAATATTATCTTTATATGCGATTAAGCTAATGTCTTTTTTGGTAATGGAATATGAAAAAAGTGATTATGAGCATGACAACAATATTCAAACACTAGCATTTTATTAGAATCATTTTTTTCACAGAATCTATTCTCTAAAATCACTCTTTCTCCAAAAGTTAATCTAAACACTCTCTTTAGATTTACCCATATACATTTTTCTCATTTTAGTGTTTAAGGGAGTAAAGGTGGCAATTCTTCATGAAAATAAATCAAGTCCAATAAGCTCAAAGAGAAATATAAAAAATGCAATAATCAATCAATCGGTGATCACATTCATCAACTTATGGCTATTGGTTGAACTTAATGACATTTATAGATATATTTCAAAAATAGATTCCATAAATTATATATATGTTTTTAAAATTACAAGTAACCATATTTAGAAGCGTAAAACACGGGATTTGCTTACTTTTTCTTGAGATTCTATAAAGATGATCACCATCTATTGGCTCTTTATAATATTAAAGAATAAAATAATAATAGCCATGAGCGCCAATCAAATGACAAGACTGGTCGGTTAGTGGGCGCGTCTAACTTACTATAAATTGAGACCTTCCTTTCCCAAATCTCTCAAACTGATTCAATTTCCATATCATCATCAACTACAGGTACAACAATGGCCCTGAGCAAGCTTTGTGAATCTTGTGCAGCCAAGATGGCCATCATCATGGTCTCATTAGCTTCCCCATATGCTGAACAATACATTAATGGTTGTTCAGATCCTAATTGCCAGACCTTCTGTGAGACTTCAAATGGAGGTCGCAGCAGCCACTTTTCTGTCCTAAATGAACTTTCAGAGACACAGCTTGTGATACTTGCTCATCTGCATCTTAATCAGAGGGATAAAACAGAGAAGCTGAAGCGACTTTTGGCGATTCCACCGGAGAGAATGAATGATGATCAGCGTTCTTCTGCAAGTGAAGAAATTGACAAGTTAATCAATGAAGTGAGCAAGCTTATGGAAGAGAAACAAGAGACTCCAATCTCCAACAACAACATCAACAAAAACAACAGTTACTAAAGATTACTGCAACCTCGTCCAACTTAAACTATGGTTCCTGATTAAATAGCTAAATGAGGCCAATGCTTTCCGGCCAATAAAGAGGTTCATGCCTTACTAGCAGTTTATGGACATGTAGTCCTCAATTTTCTGTGTGTGAAGTTCTTGTTTCATTTTCGTGTAATGTATGTCCTCCAGTGAAGCTCATGTCAAGCAGTGATGTTTGGACCTTTATGTATGCTTTATTTTCTTGTTAAAACCCGAAACTCCATCCAAGTGTGACGGCTAGTATTGACACAGGAACAGGTTGGCAGGTTGCTGTTCACACATGCAAGGACACACAGATATACATAAGTATATGCTTTATGGAGGGGGAATAAAGAAAAGCTTTTTTTTTTGTTAAAAAAAAAAAAGAAAAGCTAATTGAATAATGAAATAAATGACTAAGGCATGTTAACAAGAAGGACCAAAATCGTCATAGTGAACATATGCTGAAAAGACCGTCACGGGTTTAGGCTATATGGGTTGAGGCGAAAAAGACTCACATAAAAACGGGCTGATTTTTTACGCTCAAACGCATATTATTGACTCTACTAAATACATGCATGTGCATAAAAGAAAGTTCAAGGTAATTACAAAATTATAAAAATCATAATATGTTTATATTTTTAATAATTTACAGCTAATAAGAGCCATCTCATTTGCATCAACCATTAAACAATTACTTGAAATCTGTCAGACGTTGTTAATTAACATTAATGTAGAAACAAGGTCTGTACTTAAAATTCCTGTATATGCCAATGTCAATGTTACCTGATATGACTTGGGATACCTGATAGTTTGCTTCCCAAAAAAAAGACGGGGAAAAGAGGTGGCAACGTATACTTAAGAGTTATGCATGACCGGGACATATACCAAAATAAAAATGAAGAGCAAGTGACCAATGTTACAAAAGGTATTTCTATATGTTGAATTATTGTTCTAAACTACTGCCACCCTGAAACAAATATGGGCGAAGAAAATATTCAGTTGGAACCCTTTCAAAGGGGAAGCTGACGCAAACATTTCAACAGTAACGAATGATCTCCAAATTGAAACATTGATTTGCATTCATGCTACTTTCTGCTGATGATTTCAATGCATCAAGCCTTCGAATTTATTGTGATTCCGTAACGACACAAATCTACGAGCTCATCTGCTACATCAAAGTTGAAAATTGAGGTAAACAGAGTGCTAAGAAGAAAAAAAATGGGATAACCATACATATATCCATCAAATAACCATCTGTGATCTTATGTTATCCCCTCTAACTGCTTCCAGATATGACAATGTGTTCTGCAATATGAACTATTTCATGTGTTGAACATCCATAATGTTTTTGTGACTGGACTTCATTGATAAGAGGAAAAACTTTTTGGTCCACATGTCGTATCATTGGTTTTTCTTCAAGGCCAAACACATTGCATGTGATGCACCAATTGACACTGACAGAACCTTGTGAGGTCCCAATCCATCATCCTCCATTAGGAAGTTGACTTCAACAGGGGATGGTTGTACGTCAGGCAGCCCAGGAACTCCAAACTGAGAGTCGGCGGCATTTCCCCACATGTACAACTTACCTTCATCTGCTCACAACCAAAAACAGCACGTCAACTCCTACACTACATAGATTGAAATAATGTTAAGGAACGGAGGTATTAGTTTTGTTTTTGTTTTTTTGGTGAAAAACAAGGCATTTCCAGACTATCTGACCTGAAGCCATTTTAGTTAACAGTAAACGCAGCATACTCAAGCAACGGATTAAAATAGGTGAATCCCATAATAAGTATTTTTGCAATCCAGCTATTTCCATGATATATGGACTGAAATACCAAAACATGCTGAGCCTCATAAATCCAACAAGACACTGTATTGCACTTTAGATTAAAATCCTATATTTTAAAACTTCTATCTAAATGTTTCAACTTACTACAAGAAGCTTAAACACAGACTTGAGAGTAGAAACATATTTCAGTTTCATTCTACCCGACCTATTAAAAGCAACACAAATATACCAAGACTGAAATAAAGTGATTCTTATCTAGTTTTTCAAACACTGACAGGGCAGCATACCCTGACGACTGCAAGTTAATGGCAAGGCAATGGGGATTTTTTGGGTGTATTGTTATTTATTAGATGTTTAATTTTATTTCATATACATAAGATCACATATCAGAGGAGCCCAGTGTTTACATTTCCATGCAGTTTTTCCCATTTAATCATTTATGGATGTGTTCTCCAGGGTACTACACTGACGCATGTATAGAGGACCAAGATTTGGTAGCTAAAAGTTATTTATGCTTTCAATTCAAATACTATAGATCAATGAGAATACAGCAGGTAATATGAATTATCTTACCTGTCACGGCTGCTGATGAAGATCCCCCACAAGAAATATGGATAATATGTTCATGAGCTAAAGACTCAATCACTGTTGGTATCTTCTCATTTTGGAGAGACCCATGGCCTAACTGACCATGTCTACCATGGCCCCAGGAAAGCACTTCGCCATCATCTAAAGTATACATTAAAATTTTTAAGTTTAAGAATTCAACACGATATAAATATAATAGGCCCAACAAAGAAACAGCACTGTAATCCTAGTTTTGTATCAAGATACCAGTTAATGCAAGGGAGTGATATCCACCACTTGCTGTCTGAACTATTTTAACATTTTCAAGACTTGGTATTGGTTTTGGCTTCCAACCTCCAATCTTATCATCTCTCCCGAGTTCATAGTTAGAATTGGCTGACAAGAAGAGGTTAACATTGTCAGTTCTCCTGAACAGCCAAACCAAACTTGGAATAAATGCATTGTACTAGTGTTCTAGAATCCAGAGAAAAATATGAAGGCCCTGCAAAGGTGAGTTACCTCCCCAATTCCACAGCCGTCCTTCCTCTGTCAATGCCATTGTGAAAAATCCCCCACAGCAAACAGCAGCAATGGGGAAAGGCAATTCTTTCACTTTGGAAGGGATACTAAGTCCACCTGCATGATCTGGGCCCCTCCCAGGACCAAGTCCCAATCGACCATCCCCTTCATCTCGACCCCACATATAAAGCTCCCCTGCACATTTAAAGGTAAAATAATTTCAGAAAATGCCAAATGTTACCGTAGCGAATTTAACATGGCCAGAGGATAGATGATCAGAAGCCCCATATTCCATACTAACTTATAGTCAAAATTCAAGACCATGAGTTCCCTACAGTACCACAATGATTCATCTCTGCTACTTCAGGGAATCAGGAAATTGCAGACACAGCAGAGGAAGAGAACTATGTCACATTTGTTATAAATAATCTTGGTGAAAGGTAAATTATGGGTTTTAATAAATAATTTGATTTTGATTAGTGCTATTCAAATTTCAGTAATCACTTACATATCAATATTAAAAAAATCTACACACATTTACAAAATTGTTTGAATGTGTAATTATAGATATTGATTTTGTTAAAAAATGGGTCCATAATATGACAATATACAGTCTAAAAAAACAGAGCATAATACACCTGTACCAATTAACATAAAGTTATCTCATGTTTCAATAATCAACATAAAATAAAATTGATGCTGCCAATTTCTATCAAATCCATTTTTACCATGAATGGCAGCAAATCCATATATTATTTTATGTCAATTTAGGACATACCGACATAGTAGAAGAAACAATGGACAGAGTAGAAGACTTAAGGCTGGAGCAGTTAGACCAAGTTTCAATTCATCAATCTAAAATTGCAAACCCATCTTATCAAAATGGTTAGAGAAAGAAAATAATGTTCTGATTATTAAGCGATAAAACTAAAGAGCCAAAGATTACAGGAAGGGGTATAAATGAACCTGATCCCGTGACTGCAGCAGTATGTGTTCCACTGGTAGCAATATGCTGTATAGTTCCCTCCCATGAGCCTTTTACTAATCTAGGGAGTAGTTCTCTATGATATACTGAATGTCCAAGGGCGCCAAACCCACCATAACCCCTGCAAACTTGCGTCAAATCAATATAAAGAATTTTTCATGGCATTCAGGCCAAGAAAAGGTTGAACAAATAGGAAATATAAACTTTACAAGCAGTTAAATACAATTTTAACCCTTCAAAATGTGAAAGCATTTTAGATGTAGCATTTGCTCTGCTTCCTAAGAGAACATAATGCAATAAAGTAGCACTTTAATTTTTTTCTTCTTGCATTGACATCTTAAATAATTTTTCATAATCATTCCAAATTTCCAAAACTCATTAGTTTTTACCAAAAAGGATAATTTTAAAACAAACAAACAAAAAATTGTCCGCTACAGTTAGAACATTCTTAATCATCCGAGTCTTTCACCTGACATGCATATCTAAGGTAGTTTCGAGGCATAGCATTTGTTGAAAAGCATATACACACATCAGATCGGAATATAGAAGATGAAACAGTATATCCGCTCACTACTGACTGTTAAGCATGTCCAAGACAAGAACCTTCCTAGTTTTAAGCATACATGACATTTAGTAATTACACGGCACATGGGAAAGGGCATTTAGGCACTGAGGATAAATAGGGGATCAAACTTATAAAATGGGTGTGCATGAAATACTATTTTATGATATTGTGTTTTTCATGACTTTTGCCACATATCAATACCAATTAAATATTTGTGCCAAGACAAATCACAGATACAACCATTTTTTAGTAATTTAAATCCTATGTGAACCGCTAAAATCTGAACTGTACCAAGTTTGATGAGAATTAAAAAGCACTAAAACTCAACATATTCTAAGTTCTCAACTACAAATATCTAGTTCTCTTAAAGAATGGCCATGGTCACCAAAATTGTTGAAAGTCAAAATCATAAGATACAAGCAGAGTGCTAAGATATATGATCGAGTAAACTAAATATTAGATCCTTGAATTGATAGACTTATTTAGCTTTAACAAGTAAACGTTGGTGAGAACGAGTCATTCGTTAAAAATAAGATGTGGGTTTTTTATGGAGCTATTCAGAAATTCCAATCAGTATATAGCAACAATCTGTCACAAAAACATGTATACAAACAAACTTTGAAGTGATTTAGTGGCTCTGACCATGTAAAGACATCACCAGACAAGGTGAGTGCAACCGAATGTAGCCCACCAAGAGCAATGCACCGAAGAGAATCAATGTGAGGGTTTAACGTAGGGACGAACATCGAAGTCTCATGCCCCAAACCCAACCGTCCACCATCACCTTTGCCCCAAATCCAAAGAGTCCCATCGACAATCAAAGAGGAATGAAAAAGCCCACAAGATATACCAACTGCAATTGTCTTTTCTCCATCATCACCTATGTTTACTCCGTCAAGGCCTTTTCTAGAAAGCTTGCCTGGGGTTTGGGAGAGAACGAATGAAGTTTTTGGCACAAGGAGGTTGGCTACAGGGGAAGGATACAATCTGATTTCTTCAGAGCAACCACCGAGTTGGCCAGAGGCGCCTCTGCCCCATGAGAGAACCTGAAGAGTTGTTGTAGCTTCAGTTTGGGTGTTTGGGTCTGTGTTATAATTAAAGAGAAGAGGAACTTTCCTGGCGGCGGAGTAGGATGAAAAGTGGCGAGTGAGAGTAGCAAAGCAACGGCGCGTGACTGTCATCCTTCTAGCTCAAGGTCCAGTGCCTTTCTCTGCTACAATCTCCATGGCACCCCAAACGCGAATCACAGGGAATGCTCATGCCAAATTAAGAGGTTTTTTTTTTAAAAAAACAAAAAATTATTTGTTTGAATTAAGCTGTATTTAAAAGCCCTAAAATATTTTCTTAGTAATATAAAATATTTTAAATTAATTAATTTTTAGTACATCTAACACACACAAAAAAAAAAGATATTACATGGTGCTTGATGTACAAATAATTTGAGATACTTGGTGTCAATGAAAAAATATTTTAGAATATTATATGCTATTAAAAAATATTTTAAAATACTGAGTGATACAATAAAAACATTTCTAGATGCTGGATATGTTAGGAAATAATTAATTTGAGATCTGATATCAAAAATATTTTAGAGTGCACCACATTATTTAATCTAAATAAATAAGAATAAAAAATAAAAACAATCAAAAAAAAGATCCCAAAATTGGTTGATACACCGAAAACAAAACATGTGGAAGGGGATTCACTTCACATCGCGAAGAAAATTTTGTTGGGATTCGTACACGCAGCAGAATGAAATTTATCCAATAAATTACGAATCTCAAGAAGAGGATCTATCAACAACGTTTAAATCGGGTTAGTAATTAAAAATCGTACATATGCGAACTCGTGTGCGTGCTTTGCAAACTCGTGGGCTAATACCTTCTTTAGTCAATCAATCTCTAGGAGCCAACTCTACGAAACTACTCCCTCTACTGGTATCCATACTGAACAGCACTCTAACACGAACGGCAGCGTGCTAGCGCCTTCAAACTTTTGTCTCATGTCTCTCTTCTAGAGTTCTTTTTGTGGCTCTACAATTCTCTTTTGCGTGTATAATCAAATTACTCACAACCTAAGGGTATTTATAACCCTAATGGGCCTCATTAAATATTCAAAATCAATCTTATTAATTTTGAAATTGAATTGGAAATTAAATATGTCTAATTGATTCAATCCAATCAATTTATTTAATGCGAATTAAAAGCCATTTGATTTATCTTTATAAATCAAATCTTTGATTTATCTTCATAAATCAAATATGGAAGTTATTTAATGATTAACCCCTCAGCCATAATTTCCAACAGACTCCACTTGCACTAGGTGAAATCATTGTGTGTGTGTGTGTCTCCTCCCTAGATAAAACATTATATTCATTAAATCTTAGGCATATCTAGGGATGGAAATAGGACAAGCCAGACCAGACTTTGGCTCAATAGGCCTGAGCCGGTAATAGGGGGAAAGACCTGAGCCTGGGCCTGAGCCTGAATACAAGTTTTTTTTTAGGTTCAGGCCTGAGCCTTCATAAGGTCTGGTTAGGCCTGAAGCCTTTTTAAAGGCCTACTTACGATGTTTAGGCCTTTAAAAAGGCCTTATATTACAGGCCTTAAAGGCCATAATTAATTAATATAATAATATGTATAAAACTATAATTAACTAATTATACTTAAAATTAGAATATAAGAATGAAAAAAAATTAAAATTATGTTATTTATATGATATAAATATTATTATATTTATTTAATATGTAAACAGGCCAGGCCTGAAGGCTTACAGGCCAGGCCTTAATAAAAAAGCCTGACCTATTTACATATTTAGGCCTTTAAATAGGCTTTGGCCTGGCCTTTTTAATAAACAGACCAGGCCATACCAGGCCTTAAATAGGTCAGGTCGTAGGCCGCCTGATAGAGGCCTGACATATTTCCATCCCTAAGCATATCTTAGATTCAATGAATCTAGACATTATAGCTCGTGTTAGGCTATTTTTGTGTGCAACTCTGTAGACTCACATGAGATTAGCAACGGGCTGATATTGTACCAGCCCACAAGATCCAAACGGCTTCCTTAGCTACATCCGATGCTACTATATACTCAGCTTCTGTTGTAGAATCAGCTACAGTGCTCTGCTTTGAACTCTTCCAACTTACCGTACCACCATTTAACAGGAATACATATCCTGACTGCGATCTTAGATCATCTTGGTCAGTTTGGAAACTCGCATCTGTGTAACCTATCACACAGAGCTCATCCTCCAAGCCATCATATACCAAGAATAAGTCCTTAGTCCTTCTTAAGTACTTCAGGATATTCTTGACAGCAGTTCAATGACCCTCACCGGGATCTTTTTGATATCTGCTGGTCATACTTAAGGCAAATGAGACATCCAATTGAGTACATAACATGACATACGTGATAGATCCAATGGCGGAAGCATATGGAATCTTACTCATGTGGTCTCTTTGATCTTGTGTATTAGGACACAGATCCTTGCTGAGATGGATGCCATGAGACATGGGCATGTAACCCCTTTTTAAATCCTGCATACTGAATGTATGCAGTATCTTATCTATGTATGTGCTTTGACTTAGGCCTATTAGCCTCTTGGATCTATCTCTATAGATCCTGATCCCTAGGATATAAGTGGCTTCGCCTAAATCTTTCATTGAAAAAGACTTTCCTAACCAAAACTTGACACTCTGCAAGGTAGGGATGTCATTCCCAATGAGTAGGATGTCATCTACATAAAACACCAGAAATACAACTGTGCTCCCACTAACCTTCTTGTAAACACAAGGTTCATCAATGTTTTGAATGAATCCAAACCCTTTGACTTCTTCATCAAAACGATGACTCCAGCTCCGAGATGCTTGCTTCAATCTATAAATGGATCTTTGAATCTTACAAACTTTACCAGAGTCCTCTTGACGCACAAAGCCTTCAGGTTGTGTAATATACACATCCTCAAGTAGCTTTTTATTAAAGAAGGTTGTTTTGACGTCCATTTGCCATACTCATAGTCATAATATGATGCAATGGCAAGAAGGATTCTGATTGATTCGGCCATTGCAATTGGGAAAAAGGTTTCATCATAGTCTATACCATGAGTTTGAGTAAATCTAAGTAAATCATTTTGCAACCAGTCGTGCCTTGAAGACATTTACTTTGTCATCCATGTCAGTTTTCTCTTTGAAAACCCACTTGCACCCAATGGTTTTTACACCTTCAGGTGGATCGACTAAGGTCCATACCTTATTGTCGTACATGGATTGCATTTCAGACTTCATGACGTTAAGCCATCTTTCGGAGTTGGGTCCCACTATGGCTTCTCAATAGGTATTTGGTTCATTCTGCTCAATGAGCAAAATATCACGACTTCTGGTAATCAAAAATTCATATCGTTGAGGCCGTTGCCGTGTTCTATCGGATCTTCGTGGGCCTTGTGTTACTTGAGTATGCTCAACAACTTGTTATGAGTCTTCTCCATTTTCCATCTATGGTTCTACGTTGTCTTGTGGCTCTCGATCTTCTTCGATGTTCACCTTACTCCCACTAATTCTTTTAGAGATAAACTTATTTTCCAAAAAGATACCATTGCGGATAACAAAGACTTTGTGATCCGTGGGATTTTAGACATAGTATCCCTTAGTTTCCTTAGGATACCCCACAAAAAAGGCATTTTGAGGATCTGGATGATAATTTATCAGGGGTTTGTTGTTTAACATAAACCTCACATCCCTAAATCTTAAGAAATGACAAACTGGGTTTCTTCCCAGTCCATATCTCATATGATGTCTTTTCAACTGCCTTTGATGGAACACAATTTAATGTGAACGCAGCTATTTCTAGAGTATAGCCCTAAAAGGACGGTGGAAGATATGTTTGACTCATCATAGATCGAACCATATCTAATAGAGTTTGATTCTTCCATTCAGAAACACCATTTCATTGTGGCGTTCCTGGAGGAGTTAGTTGTGAGATGATCCCGCAACTCCTAACATGATTAATAAACTCTTGGCTTAAATATTCACCACCCCCATCAGATCGAAGTGCTTTAATTGTTTTGCCAAGTTCGTTTTGCACTTCATTTTGGAATATTTTGAACATTTCAAAAGATTCATACTTATGTTTCATTAGATAGATCTAGGCATACCTACTAAAATCATCTATGAATGTAACGAAGTACATATAACCTCCTTTGACAGATGTATTCATTGGTCCACACACATCAGTATGTATAAGGCCTAATAAATCAGTGGCCCTCTCACTATGCCCAGTACAAGGTGTCTTTGTCATCTTTCCCAATAAACAAGACTCACATTTATCAAATGATTCAAAATCAAATGAGTTAAGAAATCCATCTTGATGGAGTTTTGAAATGTGTTTCTCATTTATATGGCCTAGACGACAATGTCATAGGTAGGTCAGATTCAAATCATTTGACTTGATCCTTTTGGTAGACACGTTGTAGATATGTCCATTATTAGGAATTTCTAAATTTAATAAATAATAACCAAAATGCAAATCACCATCAGCATAAAAAATGTCATTATAATAAATAGAACATTTATCATTCCTGGTAATGGAAGTAAAACCTTCCTTATCTAAATAAGAAAGAGAAACAATATTGTTACTCAAAGCAAGAACATAAAAGCAATTGTTTAAAATTAACAAAAGCTCACTAGGCAGAACTAATTCATAAGTGCCTACAGCTAAAACAACAACTCTTGCTTTGTTTCCAACTCGTATGTCAACTTCGACCTTCTTCAATTTTCTACTGTCCTTGAGACCTTGCACATTTGTGCAAATGTGAGAACCACATGCAGTATCTAATTAGAGGAAGTAGAAAAATGAATATCTATAACATAAATACTTGAAGAGATAGCCCTGTCATCCTTCTTATTCTTCTTCAGATCTTCAAGGTAGAGTCTACAGTTCCTCTTCCAATGACCAGGTTTATTACAGAAGAAGCAAACTCCGTCCTTTGAAAGCTTTATCTTCTTGGCTGCAGGCTTAGTTTCGAGCCTATTTGACTTTTTAGTCTTACTAATTGAGCCATTACCCTTTCCTTTGCCCTTGCATTTCTTTTTCATACCTTTTCTGTCGTGCTTAAGAACAATTCTCAAGTTTCTCAACTAGTTAAGAAAGTTGGTCCCATTTAATTTGTCCTTCTCAAGGACTGATCAAAGTGATAATGTAGCGGTATTACTAGTCACATGATTCTACAACTAAAAGAAATATGCAAAGTTAATTAATAATCTCCCATTGAATTAACAACCCTCAATATAATAAATGGGCTAAGATCTATATTTGGCTTAAATTTAAGTCCGCTTTGGCAGGACGCTTAAAATCAAGTTATTTAGGTAGGCAACCCCTTTTCCAATTACATCACATGTAACTCTTAGATCTTTATGGGATTCGATCATCATATGACCAACATGTTTAATTCCATCTAATGCCTTGAGATCCGAAACCGTTTTGATAATCTCAATTAAGTCAATACAATCATGAATGTTGAGTATCACCATTACTCACTTATGTCTCACCAAGATAACTCAAGTGCATCCACTTTAGTGGAATATACAAATAAACGATCTAGGCTTTTATAAATATTCATTGATTGACGGCATTACGACTTAAGATTTCATATAGAGGGTTTAATCTAATTAATTATATTCATATGAATGCAATTATAGTTGTATCTCATACAAACAACATATAATACACAAAATAAACATGGCATGATCTAATCAAAAGCATAATTAAAACGTGATACAACATGACTCACCTAACCTAAAATCCTCTCAAGCCAATGAGGAGACTTCTCTAAATAAGAAAAGAAAATTACATCAGGAGAAATCTTGTTTAAAATACGATGGGAGTGAGATGAGAAGAGAATGTACATAGAAAATATTTAGAGAAAAGACATGGCACGCAGGCCATATTTAAATATTACAACCATTGTAAAGACTAAAGCCATGTTGTCCACCATACCCAAATAATTTGAAAGTAAATCACAACAGGTAATAATTCATACAATATGAAAGAAAATGTCATGATTTTTTCCATTAATTAATAATCATAATAATTATAATGTGATGTCAATTCCCAATTCTCATCAATTAATAATGGGTTAAGTAGCAAAAATACACATGTGCTTTACCCCGGGGAGCGCCCAACACCACGTGCTTTTTTCTGGACCAAAAATACACATGTGGTTACGTTTTAGGAGCGCCCAGCACCACGGCCGTTAGTCAACCGTTAACTGACCGTTAACCATGTAAAATTACCATTTTTCCCTTAGTTTAAAATAAATAAAAAAAACAACAAAAATACCCCACCCCACCCCACCCTCCCTCCTCCGGTGGGCCCCACCGCCGCCCTCGCCTCCCCCAGCGGTCGCCCACCGCCGGCGTTCAGTCGCTGGCAACCACCTTTGGCGTCCAACGGCTGGCAACTTTTTTTTTAAAATTTTTAAAACTACTTTTTAAAAAAAAAACTAAGGGAAGGCCAGCCACTCCACACTGGAGACCTACCGCCACCGCCCCACTGCTGGTGACCACCTCCGACGACTTTCTTTTAAAATATTTTTTAAAAAAATTAAAATATATATTTTTTTTTAAAAAAAAAAAAGAAGTCGTCGGCGGTGGGGCGGGCGGTGGTAGGGTGGATGTCAGTGAGGAGGGCGGCCTCCCTTTTGTTTTTTTTAAAAAAGCATTTTTTTAAATGTTTTTTTAAAAAAGGCGTTGGAGGTGGTCGCCGGCGGCTGGACTCCGGCGGTGGGCGGCCTCTGGGGGGGCCGGTGGTGGGGTCTACCAGAGGGGGGAGGGTGGGGTGGGGTATTTTTGTTGTTTTTTAAATTATTTTAAACTAAGGGCAAAATGGTAATTTTACATGGTTAACGGTCAACTAACGGTCAGTTAATGGTTGACTAACGGCCGTGATGCTGGGCGCTCCTAAAACGTAACCAGTTGTGTATTTTTTGTCCAGAAAAAAGCACGTGGTGCTGGGCGCTTCCGAAGGTAAAGCACATGTGTATTTTTGCTATTTAACCCATTAATAATTATGATAATTATAACGTGATGTCAATTATTAACAATAAAATATATATTGTTACCGTGAACAATATATATTATTAAACTAAATATATATACCAATTAAGTTAATATCACGTGAACAAAATATCACGTTAATATTATTAAAGTAAATATATGATGCCACGAAAATTACCACAATGGCGTTTCTGGAGGATCAATGATAATTGATAAATCATCATAATAAAAGCACACCACCTAAATTGTCACAACGGCATTCCTGGGGGATTCATTAATTACGAGAAACACATATAATTGATTTAAACGCCTTTAATTCCCATAACGTCATTAAATCAATTGATTTAAACGCATGTATATATATACACCATATATAATCACATTAAGAATATAAACTCAATTTAGACGCACAATTGGTCTGGCTCTGATTCCACTGTTGGGATTCGTATATGCAGCGGAATGAAATTTATCCCATAAATTGCGAATCCCAAGAAAAGGATCTATCAATAGCGTTTAAATCGGGTTGGTAATTAGAAACCATACCTATGCGAACTCGTGTGCGTGCTTTGCAAACTCGTGGGCTAACACCTTCTTTGGTCAATCAATCTCTAGGAGCCGACTCTACAAATCTATCCCCTCTACCGGTATCTACACCGAACAACACTCCAACACGAACGGTAGCGTGCTAGCACCTTCAAGATTTTGTCTCACGTTTCTCTTCTAGGGTTCTTTTTGTGGCTCTACAATTCTCTTGTGTGTGTAATGAAATTACTTACAACCTAAGGGTATTTATAACCCTAATGGGCCGTATTAAATATTCAAAATCAATCTTATTAATTTTGAAATTGAATTAGAAATTAAATCTGTCTAATTGATTCAATCCAATCAATTTATTTAATGCGAATTAAAAGCCAGCTGATTGGATTTATCTTTATAAATCAAATCATTGATTTATCTTCATAAATCAAATATAAAAGTTATTTAATGATTAGCCCTTATGACATAATTTCCAACCGAGTAATTGCAGACGTTACATGGAACATTAACTGAAGCCAGTTGGATTTTACTGTAATTGCCATTCACTGAAGCCTGTCGGATGTCACCATAATAGAAATACAACGCGTTTTTGTATTGAATCCAGGGAAGTCCAAAGTCCAATATAAAAGAAACATAGTACTCGTAATATTTATTTCTTGATTGAAGAGATCCCAAGTCGTAGTCGGAGGGGTGGGGTTGGGAAGCAGCAACACCATCAATCATACTTCTTGTCGGCTCATGTGACCTGTCCATGCAGTCAACTATAAAGTAATTCAATGCTTATATCAGAATAATGTGTCGGGTTATGAATTGATGCCTTGATTTCTCTCCCTTCAAGAGGAAGAATGACAGAATAACCTTTGCATGTTAAGTAATAAGGCAAGAACACAGAGCATACAAAATGACAATTTTTTTGAAACAGAGTGGAAAACATAATCTTGGATAATTTTCACGCATTTACGACCTGCACTATTGTCCATTGAAAATTCTCTTTAAGTGTATATATGACTGTCAAAGAAAGGGATGCTGGAATGCGGTTGGAAATTGTATTAAGAAACCATTCTTGGAATAATGTTGTGTTATCCAACATGTAGAAAGACACAATGTGGCTAAACATGTTGAGACAAAACACACATTAAACCCATAAAACAAACCACTACTAAGTCACAAAAAGGAAATGAAATCATTGAGACCGTCTATATCATCTACTGATTTGTAGAGACAACTGAAATTAAATTCAACTTTAGTAATGATATCAGAAAAACATGACTGGAATCATGTTCAATGCAACAAAAGGAGTAACAATGTCAATTACCTGAAAGATTGTTTTCTCTTCATTCCATAATATATTCAAAGCTGCTGAAAGGAAGTCATGACAAAATCAGAATTGGAACATTAATAATATTCTTGCTGATAAAGTTCACAAAAAAGAAAAAGAAAAGCTACAATCACTCACTCCAAAGTGCTGTTTTATGCACACTGGTAGATATTCCCACAGCTTGGGCACTGATAGGTAGGGGCCAACTTTTTCTTGAGGCACACCTTTCACAATTGAAACTTTTTCTTGAGGCACACCTTTCACAATTGATTTTAATTAGTCTTGCATTGGTACTAGGTTCATTTGTTTTTGACGGAATATAATGGGAATTACAAATGTTACATTTATTTTCTTTACACTCCAGTTCTTGAGCCGTTAAATAGTTGACAACCATCACTCGCTCGAGCCCCCAATAAACTGCCTCCTACATGACCCACAATATCTTTTTGGTAATACGTAATATTTTAAATTAATTCATTATTAGTACATGTTGTTGATGTATAAATCATTTTATACATTGGATACTACTAAAAAAATTATTTCAGAATATTAATTGCTATTGAAAAGTATTTTAAGATATTAGGTGGTATAAGAAAAATATTTCTAGATGCTGAATATACTAGAAACTAATTAATTTAAAATACCGGATATCAAAAATATTTCAGGGTGGAACATATCATTTAATATAAATAAACAAAAATAAAAACAAGAAAAAAAAATCCTAAAATTGGGGGACCCCAAAACAAAACATGCGGAAGGGGTTCACTTCACATCGGGAAGAAAATTTTAAATACACTTTAAAATCAAGAAATCACATTGACTAAAATGGATTTTTATTTTATGATGACCAAGAAAAACCAATATAATAGACATTTTCTTTGTCTGTAGTAATTTTACTTTTTTTGGCTAATTTTTTTTTATAAATTGGAATTTTACTTTAAAATATTCATGGTAAAATGATAAGTGAAAATTGTCTTAGTTGGCCAGATATTACATTTAGTTCCTTTTTTTAGCAGCAAATTGAGTTTGATATTCATTGAAGTGAAGGTTGGTTGAAGGTAGGCATGCAAGTTGATCCGATGTGGTAGTAGTGGGAAAACGGACCGGCATAGTCCTATAACAGTGGCCCTGGATGGGCTCCAACATGAAATTTTCATTTTTTCCAAAAATACCCACTAAATTAAATCCCAGCCTTTGACAGTTGGGTTAGTTTTTTTATAGATTTTTTTTGGTAAAAAGTAATTGAATTTTTTTCTTATTAAGCTCAAATATCACTTTGTAATCTCTAAAGTAATCCTGTATCCAATATCCATACGGATCCCCATGTAGTGATAGACACCTAATTAATTTCTGATTACTGAGATAAGATATCAACCGTTCAAATTTTAATTTAAACCGTCTAACTTTAAACTTTTAAATTCTTTATTTTGTAAATAATAAATTCCTTTTTATGAAAATGAATAGTTATAAGATTATCTTTATTTTTAGTTATGTATGTAATAAAATAAAAACTTATTTAAAATATAAAAATTAAATTAAATCTAAGCCGTCTAAAATTAGTGAATACCGATACTAGCATTTTGGCTCCACTCCAGAATATCTCAACGCTAATATATGAAGCTGATAATTTATTTGACAATGTCTCATATATATATATATATATATATGCACATCACACACCATGTTTTCTGATAAACACGAAAATAGAATGAAGAATCAGTTGCAAAAATAGAAAAGCTTGGACTGATCTATCAAACATCACAGGAAGAGGATGTCTCCCAACCCCTTTATTTCATGCTTGCAGGTTCCACGTGGAGGAGGTGGAAAGACAAATCCCTCAGGTCTCTGTTCGTTCTTAGAAGAGCTTCCATGTCCCATTTCAATTGCAGTTTTTGACTTTAATTGCAAGTCCATTTTTTTAATGAAACTGCGATATTCTGATGCATAAGTTGGGCACAACCCACACTCTTTGATATCCAAGCTTCCCGTTTGCCTGTTATGAAACTCCCCACTACCATAATCAACCCAGAAATTAAACGAAACCCCTGGCTTACGAGTGTTGCCCTGATCATCCGCCACATTTTTTTTGAGTTTCTCACGTATTTCAGAACAAAAGCTTTCATCATAGCAAATAAAAACATGATCTGATGTGAAGAGGTCATGCCTGGCGGATAGTGAATAGTACTCGTGGGTCAAATCATATTTACCATAACAAATTTCAAAGCGGGCTTCGCATTGAACTCGAATCCATTCAATTGATGGGGACTCGGGAACAATGACGCAATAGATGAAACCCCAATTCTCAGAAGAACGCAAAGCAGAAGAGAGATCAATAGTAATGCGAGCTTGTGTTGTCCTATGTGGGAACCACTCTGGAACTCTGCTTCCTAGATATATAACTTCAACCTTACCGTTCGAGAAACAGCATTTTTCTATGGCTGGAACAGATTTGATTATCTCAGCCATAACATGCGGTCCAATAAGTTTGAATGAATGTTCATCCAACTTGGCACAGTTTTGGAAGTCAAAGCGTATCTTGTTTTCCTTCACTAGCTGACTAGTTGTTGAAGAGAAGTGAAGAGTCTCAAGTGATGGGCAGTCAATGGCTATTAATTTTTCTAATGATGAAGGAAGATCTGGCAGAGATTGAAGTCTTTTGGAAGAATCAAAGCGAAGATATCGAAGCCTCAAAAGGTGCTTGATGCTTGCAGGCAGGCTTCTAAGTTCGGTTCCAACAATTAATAAGACTTCTAATGAAGAAAACATGCTAGTCTCATGAGGCAAGGCTTCCAAAGATCTTAAGCCATCATTTAAGAAACGCAGATTCGATACATCAAGGTGCATGTAATTATCTCCGGTATGCAACTTGCCTAGAGACATCAGATCACCTGAGTTGCTTCGAGTATCAAGTCTTCTACCTTCGACAAGAGAGAACGTTTCAAGTTTTCCTTCACTTGTAATAGATAATGGCAATTCATTCACTGCAGTCCCCGCTAGATTCAAATGCCTCAAATTCTCTGAGGTGACTGAAAATACCATCAATCCTGAGCAGTCATAGAGGGAAAGCTCACGAAGGGACCTTAGGGGGATGTCACATCTAAGGCAAGTTAGGGCCTCACACCAATCCAATCGTAGAATCTCAAGCTTATGGAGCGATAAAATAGATGGATGAAGTTCACGCAAGCTTGTACAGTGGCCAAGATATACTTCTTGAAGATTGAAGGCCTTTGAAAAATCTGGGAGCTCAATTAGATTATAGGACTCGGTGAAGTCAATTATCCTCAAGTTCACAAGATTCTGTAAAGGTGAAAGAGAAAGAGAGATGTCACGTCATATAGCCTCAAAAGAAGATAAAAACATGGGTACTTATATACTTACTTGCTTTCCATGCCAAAGCATCCTGACTTGGCTGTTTCGCATTTCAAACGAAACAAGTTTCTCCGCGGAGAATGTATATGGTAAGGACTTTGAAGGGAAGTTATCCCATTGAAGGAGTCTGAGTTCATTTGGTAAAGATTTAAGCTCTTGAGGAAGATACAATCTGATCTCTTCTGAATCAAAACTATAAAATATAAGAAACTTAAGCTTGCGCATTCTGGCAAAGACTTCAGGACTTAAGGACAGGTCCTCAATTTTTGACATATCCAAAGCTATGCCTTTGATGGACTCAGTTCCCTGGTAATAAAAATTTGAACATGAATAAAAAATAAAAGTTAAAATAAAGCAACACATTGTTTAAAATATCGAGTCAGACCAAAAACTCTTAAATCTGACTCTCACCATGTTATATTTCAATACTTCATAAACATCATTAGAATCCCATAATCGGCTGCGTTTTCCAAGTTCTTCTTTTGATTCTTCTCGAACTATCTCCCATGCCATTTCTTGTATTAGATCATGCATTGACACCGTCTTACCAATAATAGTTAGAAGAGCTTTGTCTTCAAGAGCTTTCAATCCAATGGTTGTTGCATAATCACATGCATCTAACAAAATTTTTATGTCCTCGACAAATCTGCCCTTGAAAAAGCATGCAATATCTAAAAAAATATTTTGCTGTTGAGAATCTAATCCTTCATAACTCAATTTCAACACATTCTGAATTTTCTTGTCAGGCATTCTTTTCAGTTTTTCAAGTTGACTTTCCCACTCGTTTTTACTTTTGCCATAAAGAAATGAACCCAAGATTTTCAGAGCTAATGGAGCCCCTTTTGCGTAGGAAATCACCCTCTTTGATAATAAAGCAAACTCTTTGTCAATGACATTATTTTTAAAGGCATTCAAATTGAAAAGCTGTAGAGCTTCACCAAAGTCCAAAGCTTTAACCACATACATATGATCCACTTGTTTGCCAAACACTTGTTTATCTCTAGATGTCATAATGATTCTACTGCCTGGTCCAAACCAATCGTGTGCTCCAGCTAATATTTCGAGTTGATCTGAGTCACTGACGTCATCAAGAACAACAAGAACCTTCGTTCGTCCAAGCCTCTTCATATCCAAAGGAGTTCCTCTATCAGGCATGCCATCTTGAGATTCTTTATCATCTAATAATTTAGAAAGAAGTTTATTCTTCAAATTAATGATGCCAAACTTCTCTGACTCTTCTCTTACATTGGACATGAAGCAAGACCCTTCATAATCACAGCGATGATTCTTAAACACTGCAGCTGCAATAGTTGTCTTGCCAATTCCAGCCATGCCCCAAATTCCAATAAATCGAACGTCTTTTGACTGCTTGCTCAAGAACGATTCTAACGGCAGAATTCGTTCATGAATTCCAACAAGACCAACAAAATAATCAACTCGGTGAATACGCTCCAACTCCTTTAAAATACATTTGACAATTTCTACAATCAGCGCAGCTTCATTCCTGCACCACAGGAGAGAAAGGGATCATATAAACACTCAAAAGTCCTTGTATGAATTGTAACGATAAAACTAGACCCAGAATGAGCTTCTTTTTATGTAAATATTATAATTGCTGTTGCATTGTTATTCTGCAAATGATACGTTTGCAAACATGAATAAGGACTTAGCTTGCTTGAAATTGCATTGATCCTCAACAAATAACGTAGGGACCTTAATTTTCAAGGAAATGAGAATCATAATAGGAAGTTAAAGAATCAGAAAGAAGAACTAAAGACAGATTCTAATAGCTGATATGTACCTAAAGCTACCAGAATCCCAGCCAGATAAATTAGCAGCTTGAGTGAGAGCACTCCTCCATTTTTGCACTTGCTCATTGTGATTCCCTTGCTCGTGTTTCATAAATGCTTGTCCGTAACTACCTTGTTGTTTCCGTACATGTGAAGGGTTTACCCTGTAGAAAACTGGTAGAACACGATTCCCCTGATCCTTAGAGCAATCGAGTATAATTTTCGTGATCTCGTTCAAGCAACAAGTGGAAGAAGCGTAGTTCTCAGAAAAAACGACCAGAAACAGGATCGAATCATCAATGGCTTTGACGAGTGATGGCCAAACCTCGCTTCCTTTCTCCAGTCTGTAATCAACGTAGGTGTCGATTTTGCTTCTACAGAGAGCGTCGTGAAGATGCCTGGTGAAACTTTCGCTTGTGTCTTCGCCTCTGAAGCTGATGAAGACATCGTATTTCTTTGAAGAATGAAAGGAAGAGGAAGAAGCCATTGTTTCGGTCTCTTGGTTTAGCACGAGAACACGTACTGCGTTACCTTATGTTTCCAAAGAAAAGGCAATGACCTTTTGCAAAGTCATTCCAGAGAGATGGGCAATCGGGTCATGATTGGCCCGTATTGTTGACTATTTGGCAATTATTTTTTTAAGGGCTGATTTTATTTTTCTTTTTGTTAACTTTAAGGGTTGGCTTTCCCCCGGGGGAAAATGTTAATTTTATTACCACCAAAAACAAGAATTACAAACACTAATACCCGAAACTAAGAAACACTCGAAAACTACTAACAAGTATACCTATCACTCCCTCACCAAAAGAAAACAATCTTATACAATCAATTATCTATTTCAGCCATAGTTATCAATTAACCAATACCTTCTCTATCAGCATGTATAAACAAATCACCATACAGATCCCTTGCTAGATCCACATCCCGTCTCAAAATCTCGCTTAAGGAAGATGTGGGTGAATCCAACCAATAATGCTGGAGCATCTTCCTTTCTACGTTTGCTGCCAAATGATCAGCAGCACTATTGCCTCCCCTAGCTACAAGGGAAACTGAAACTTCCTCCAGTATTTCTAGCAAATTCAGGATCTCTCTCATCAAGTCCGAGCAGCGCCATTCACATCCAAACAGTGATTTATTAACTATCATTTTATATAACACCTCACAATCAGTTTCAAAGATAGTATGAAAACCAGAGAACTTACCTCGCATTTTCAAGGCTTCTAGCAGCGCAATGCACTCTGACAAAAGCGGAGATTCTGCTCTCACCTTTCTTCCCATTCCTCCTACAAATTCCCCCCTTGAATTCCTGCAGACTACTCCTATCCCCGCTGATCCAGAGTCCATCTTGAATGAGCCATCTACATTCAGCAACTTTCCTTCAGATGGTGGAGTCCATTCCTTGTTACGTTTCAACACATCAAGGTAGACTCTTTTTTATTCTTTTTTCTCCATCCCTCTTGACTTCCAGTACTCATCCACCTGTGAATTAACCCAGCCTATCAACTCATTTGCCTCTGGCCAAATTCCTTTAAACACCCAATCACACCTCCTTTTCCAAATCCACCAACACATGGTAGCAAATATTGCTTTCTCATAATCCCCTAGGGACCCCTCCCCCACAAACATGTCACAAAATATCTCCTCACATCTTCTCATTCCTCGTTTACTGAATTTAATCCCCAAAGGGCATCCAAACCAGCATACCCTTGTCCATGAACAAAGAAATAGCATGTGTTCAATTGTCTCAGTTTCCACCAAACAGATAGGACATATGGCATTCACATTGCACTTTCTTTTGTATAAGTCTTCCTTCGTTGAGACAGCTCCTGCACCAATCCTCCATAAGAATTGTTGAATCTTAGGGGTACCTTCACCTTCCATATGCTCTTCCACAGTTGCTTAGGTACAGAAAAGGATGGTCCAGGATCTCGGTACGTGATGTCTTCTACACAAGATTTAGCCATCCGTCTCTTGCTGCTAACCATATCAACTGATCCTCACGAGCCATGTAGCAAATAGGTATCCTCAAAATTAGCTCCCTCTCCTCTCTACTGATTCTGCTGTTAATCTCCCTTAAGTCCCAGCAACCATTTTTAATTAGGTTTGCAACTTTCAGATTATCATCCCCTGCTGTAGGTCTAGGATTCTGTAATTTGGTCCTTGGAAGACCCCTAACCCATTGGTCGTGCCAGACATTAACACTCCTGCAACTTTAAGGGTTGACTTGACTATGCTATAAATATAATCTTTTTTTTTTTTTGTCAAAGCTATAAATATAATAATACTATACTGATTAAAAAGAGAGAGAAAATTCCTTATAGGTATCCTATTGAGAAGTTTA
The DNA here is from genome assembly GCA_037074495.1 of Acacia confusa. NCBI lineage: Eukaryota > Viridiplantae > Streptophyta > Magnoliopsida > Fabales > Fabaceae > Acacia > Acacia confusa. The sequence goes on along the minus strand of CM073506.1, from coordinate 2,950,898 downwards.
TAATTCTAATACTCGAGAAATTTTAAAAAATGGATCATGGAAAAAAGTTACACATTGCAGAAGATATATTGCACATGATAAAAGATAAGTTACAAAAGTAGGAAATATGTCGCACACGTTGTAAATGACAATAACTAAGGAAGAAAATAGCACGTGAAAGAAAGGAACACAAGTGACACATCATTAATAAGTCTTTGAACTTTTATTATAAATTTTACGTAAAATTAGGGCCCTTGTATCTAATTTTCTGCAGACATCACAAGCTGAGATATTTTGACATAAAATAACTCTTACGCTAAAATGGTGTTTGTTACTTGCACCTCTCCAAGTTCTGTCACATCAACCACCATAGTCAATTGCATGTAACAAAGCTAAATAAATAATTGTGGTTACTTGAAGTTGATAGTTGATTTTTATCATTTTGTAATTACTTTCAGCTTTCTTTTATGCATATGCATATATTCAGTATAGAGTCAATAATATGGGTTTGGGCGTAAAAACTTTAAGAGTGTGCTTGTAAAAAAAAAGGATCCATTTTGACGGTCTTTTTTCTATATACTCACTATGAGAGGATTTTGGCTCTTTTTGTGTTATATATATGTGTGTGTGTGTGTGTGGTTGGTACTTCATCATAATAAAAATATCATCCAAAAAATTTTGTTCTATGGACTATTACTTCTAATGACATAATTCTCTTTGAGTAAGTGGTCTTTAAGACTCTATGTAGTACAAATATTTTTTAAAATTGCAAAGCTCTTTTATATAATTCGATATGTGAGGTGTAAGGCTTTAATTAAAGTACTACAATTTTCTTAACCACGCCATTTATTAAAACAATAAATTCGACTTTTACAAAATCTCCATTATTAAAAGTGACGAGGTTTCTGGCCATTTAATCAAGAAATTAAGAGTATAATGGGTGCTAGCCTTGAAATTATAATATTAATAAATATATAAATTAGATATTATAAACATATTGTCACTTAATCCTAAGATAAAATTAAAGCTTTATGACTTCTAAATATATAATGAGAAAATAAAAGTTGTATGACTTCTGGCCATTTAACAAGATAGAAAACAAAAGTTGTATGATGTCTAGTCATACAATTTCAAAATATAAAATCAAAGTATAAGGCTTTTGGCTATAAAATACAAAATAGAAATTATATAGCTTATGGTCATACTTAAAGTAACCATATATATCCATGAGATAAAGTATCATTTTAATTCTATATAATGTCTCAAATTATTCTTCATATCAAATAAGAAAATAGGGTGGGAATCGTTAAAGAATCAAAGCTATATTAGAGCTACACCAAAACCTAATATATATATATATATATATATATATATATATATATATATAATATTCATCGCGTTAAGCAAATCTTTCATAATCTTCATAACCAAAAAAATTATAAAAATTTTTAAGCCTTGGAGACGTAAACTAAATCAAACCACACTAGCATCAATTTCATGATAAATCTTCAAGATCAATAATAAAAGGGAAAAAGACAGAAAAAAAAATTAAAATTATAAAATCTCAAATCATGTTTGTTACCAAAAGTGGATGAGAAAATGATAAAACTTGATAAGCAAGTCACAACTCATTTTTTGAGGAAATACCTTATTCAAAATTCTTTTTCTATATTTTTCCTATAATAAAAGCTTCAATTGTGTTTAAAATAAAAGATCTATAGATTAAAAGGAATATCACTATGCACATATAGTAGGAGGAGTAGTCCATAATTATGTAAAAGCATATTTACCCAACATATAGATTCAGAATGAATATACACTTTTATGAATAATATAATTCTTTATGTTGATTGAGATATGAATATATTACTTTTTGTAAGAATATATAGTTATTAATTAATAAACACATTGTGATCCACCATTCTAAATTTTCAAGTCAGCAATTTGCCTTTTAGCAATAATTTAATTTCTTGTGCGGCCTATTTCATAGAATAGTCTACCTTGTTTCGAGGCATTTTGATGAAATAATTGATATGAGTAGACTTGCATAATTGAACCTTTTTGATAACTCCTATTGGCATTATATTGATTTTTCATCCAAACACAATCAAAAAAAATCTAATCTTTATAAATAAAAATTCTGCATCCCACAATGGGGGGAAAAAAGACTCAATGGAGTTAAAGCCATAGAAAAAAAATTGAATAAGTATAAACAACAACAAAATGCCATATGAATAAGTATATGTAAACAAGAGATGGAGTCTCGTGATGGTAACGTATTATAAATGCAAGAGGTTGAATCTTATTACTATTTATTGTCTTAAGTACATGGAACATGCCCTACATTTACAGGCACTTTACAATATCAATATCTATAAATTTGATGACAATAATAGATATTGTGGGATGCAGAAGATAATAGAAATAATAGAGATACATGGACATGCACACAAATATTATATTTATAACAATAGTAACTTTATCATACATTTATTTTATTGTATATTTAATAAAAAAAATTGGAAAAAAAGGTCACTCTTTCAAAATTTTATCGGTAAGAGGGAGTTGATAAATTATATCTTTTTTTACTAATAATGAGAGATATTATTAAAAAAAAAAATTACCATTAAGCTATTTCGGCTTGGCTACGATTACTTGTTCTTTCAAACACAATTTTTGCTCGCAACAAAATATGATTCATTAAGATAAATAAGTTTCTTACATTTGCGTGATATTCAAGTTTCAAGATGCATTTTGATGTTTTATATTAATTTATTTGAAGTCTATATGCATCTCCATCAAATTTAATTTTTTTTTTTTAAACACATTCTAACACCAAGTACCTTTTTTTTGTGCAAAAATACTATTTGATCTTTGATTTTTTGTTGACTGGATGATTACATAGCTTTCAAAGCAACTGTGTGGAAAAAGGCATGACGACGGATTACAAGTCTGAATTGGGATACTTTAATATCAGCATCCCTATCACTTTGTTCGTCCCGTAGCAACTTCGTGCCTAAAAATCACAACCTGTCAATATGGATATATCACCTTTCACCCTGCTAAAAATGCCATTGATGACTGCCGACGTATCCTCCCGCCAGAAATCGGAGACCTTGCCCAAATTAGCGTTCTCAATGCCTTTCTAATGTGTTGTAAAATCGGAGACAGGACTACAGGAATTCACCCGTTTTCTTCTTTCGAAGCAGCTGGGTTGTTCAAAGAGGAAATCGCATAAGGCTTTGTTTTTAGTTTCCTGTTTTGACATCGGAAGAAGGGACCACCCCCCGGCGGCGGGAGGAGGGGCAGGAGGTTGCGAACTAATCATAGGGAAGTGTAATTAAGAATGACTCGAGTAAATAATTTGTATATTTTCTCTTTGGTTTGTAGAAAACAGAGGAATCGACTTGTGCTTAATTAAAACATCAGATGATTATTTTATTTATCTGCTCAGGGTATCACTCTCTAGATATAGACTTCTCAGTTATCATAACATGATCAACTATACAATACACCCAAAAAATCAGTATTGGAAACAAGCTCTCGTTTAGTTGAAACATAGAAGACAAAGTGAAGCTAGGGGACAGCTAAAAAACAAGTTCCACTCCTTCGGGTTAATGCAAGCATCTAAAAGCTTCCATTCCTCGCTTTCTTTCTCAGGTTTCTGCACACAAAATGACACCCCCATGTCAGTGAGAGCCTTCAAATATCAAACTACTACCTTACATGATCTTGTTCTTATATTAAGGACCGAAAGTTGTAAGATTTAATAATCCCACAAAGAAAACCAAAACCTTACATGATCATATTCCCGCCGAGCAGAAGTGGAAGAGAAACCAGAATACTCTATCATCCCACCTGTTTTTAGCCCAAAAATTGTACCTCGGTCAAAAACCTGGCATCGAAAACTAAGAACAAGATGGCCATGTCTTGCTGGAAAATAAGGAGCAGAACGATTCATTTATTGTCCCGCAACTAGCTTTGATACCAAATAGAATTCAGCATATCATCCCCGCCACAATTGTTGCCATGCTTTGCGCTGATCCTTAAAAGCCGTATCCTTTATCTTCTCCACTGTGGGCATGTAAACAGGAATGACAGAATTGGCGCATTCTGCACCATGGTTTAGGCAAGCATGAGACTGAAAGTTAGATGTCTGACTAATGAGAAGCGTCAATTTTTGAATGCGATAACGCTGGCAATTATCGATGGCAAAGGAGAGGAAAGAGGTATCTCCTGATCAAAGTTATTCACACACACACATACAATGTGTTCTGATAAACTCAAAAGCTAGAATGAAGAATCAGTTGCAGAAATAGCAAAGGCTTAGACTGATCTATCAAGCATCATAAGAAGAGGATGTCTCCCAATCCCTTTCCTTCACGCCTCCATGTTGCACTTGGGAGAGGTGGAAAGACAAATCCCTCAGGTTTCTGTTCGTTCTGATTAGAGCTTCCATGTCCCATTTCAGTTGCATCATTTTTTGACTTTAATTGCAAGTCCAATTTTTCAATGAAACCGAGATATTCTGATGTATATGTTGGGCACACCCCACACTCTTTGATATCCAAGCATCCCTCTTGCCTGTTATGAACTTCCCCACTACCATAATGAACCCAGAAATCAAACGAAACCTTCGGTTTACGAGTGTTGCTCTGATCACCCGCCACATTTTCTTTGAGTATCTCACGTATTTCAGAACAGAAGCTGTCATCATAGCAAAGAAAAACATGATCCGATTTGAAGTTATCATGCTTGGCAGAGAGTGAAAAATACGAGTGTGTGTCTTCCCATTCACCATGACTAATTTCTAAGCAGACTCCACATTCAACTCGAATCCATTCAATTGATGGAGACTCAGGAACAATGACGCAAAAGATGAAACCCCAATTCTCAGAAAAATGCAGAGCAGAAGAGAGATCAATAGTAATGGAAGCTTGTGTTGTCCTATGCAGGAACCACTCTGGAACTCTGCTTCCGAGGCATAAAACTTCAACCTTACCGTTTGAGAAATTGCATTTTTCTATGGCTGGAACAGATTTGATTACCTCAGCCATAACTTTTGGTCCAATTAGTTTGAGTGAATATTCATCCAACTTCGGACAGTTTTGGAAGCCAAAGCTTATCTTGTTCGCCTTCACTAATTGACTAGTTGTTGAAGAGAAGTGAAGAGTCTCAAGGGAAGGGCAGTCAACGGCTATTAATTGTTGTAGTGATGAAGGAAGATCTGGCAGAGACTGAAGTCTTTTGGATGAATCAAAGCTAAGATATCGAAGCTTCAAAAGGTGCTTGATGCCTGCAGGGAGGCTTCTAAGCTCAGTTCCAACAATTAATAAGATTTCTAATGAAGAAAACATGCTAGTGTCATGAGGCAAGGCTTCTAAAGATCTTAACCCATCGTTTAAGAAACGCAGATTTGATACATCAAGGTGAATGTAATCATCTCCAGAATGCGACTTGCCCACAGATAGCAGATCACCTGACTTGCTTTGAGTATCAAGTCTTCTACCATCAATAAGAGAGAACTTCTCAAGTCTTCGTTGACTTGTAATAGATAGTGGCAATTCACTCACTGCAGTCCCCGCTAGATTCAAATGCCTCATATTCTGTGAGGTGACTGAAAATACCTTCAATCTTGAGCAGTCATAGAGGGAAAGATCACGAAGGGATCTTAGAGGGATGTCACATCTAAGGCTAGCAAGGGCCTCACACCAATCCAAACGTAGAATCTCAAGCTTATGGAGCGATAGAATAGATGGGTGAAGGTCACGCAAGCTTGTACAGTGGCCAAGATATACCTCTTGAAGCTTTGAGGCCTTTGAAAAATCTGGGAGCTCAATTAGATTATAGGAATCGGTAAGGTCAAGTTTCCTCAAGTTCACTAGATTCTGTAAATGTTAAAGAGAGAGAGATGTCACATCATATATTCATATAGCCTCTACAAAAGATAAAACATGGGTGCTTATATACTTACTTGCTTTCCATGCCAAAGTATTCTGACTTGGCTATTTCGCATTTCAAATGAAACAAGTTTCTCCGCGGAGAATGTCGATGGTAAGGACTTCAAAGGGAAGTTGTCCCATTGAAGGAGTCTGAGTTCATTTGGTAAAGATTTAAGCTCTTGAGGAAGATACAATCTGAGCTCGTCTGACCCAAAATTATAAAATATAAGAAACTTAAGCTTGCGCATTCTGGCGAAGACTTCAGGACTTAAAGGCAGATCCTCAATTTTTGACATATCCAAAGCTATGCCTTTGATGGACTCAGTTCCCTGGTAATAAAAATTTGAACATGAATAAAAAATAAAAGTTAAAACAAAGCAACACATTGTTAAAAATATCGAGTCAGACCAAAAACTCATAAATTTGAATCTCACCGAGTTATATTTCAATACTTCATAAACATCATTAGAATCCCATAATCGGCTGCGTTTTCCAGGTTCTTCTTTTGATTCTCCTCGAACTATCTCCCATGCCATTTCTTGTATTAGATCATGCATAGATACCTTCTGATCTGTAATAGTTAGAAGAGCTTTGTCTTCAAGAGCTTTCAATCCAATGGTTGTTGCATAATCACAGGCATCTAACAAATTTTTTATGCCATCCACATCTCTGCCCTTGAAAAAGCATGCAATATCCAAAAAAATATTTTGCTGTTGATAATCTAATCCTTCATAACTCAATTTCAACACATTTTGAATTTTCATGTCAGGCATTCTTTTGAGTTTTTCTAGTTGACTTTCCCACTCATTTTCACTTTTGCCATAAAGAAATGAACCCAAGATTTTCAGAGCTAATGGAATCCCTTTTGCGTAGAGAACCACCTTCCTTGATAATAAGGCAAACTCTTTGTCAATGACATTATTTTTAAAAGCACTCAAATTGAAAAGCTGAAGATCTTCACCAGAGTCCAAAGCTTTAACCACATACGTATGATCCACTTGTTTACCAAACACTTGTTTATCTCTGGATGTTATAATGATTCTACTGCCTGGTCCAAACCAATCATGTGCTCCAGCTAATATTTCGAGTTGATCCGAGTCACTGACGTCGTCAAGAACAACAAGAACCTTTGTTCGTCTAAGCCTCCTCATATCCAAAGGATTTCCTCGATCAGGCATACCAACTTGAGATTCTTTATCATCTAATAATTTAGAAAGAAGTTTATTCTTCAAATTAGTGATGCCAAACTTCTCTGACTCTTCTCTTACATTGAACATGAAGCAAAACCCTTCATAATCACAGCAATGTTTCTTAAACACTGCAGCTGCAATAGTTGTCTTGCCAATTCCAGCCATGCCCCAAATTCCAATAAATCGAACATCCTTTGGCTGCTTGCTCAAGAGCAATTCTAAAGGCAGAATTCGTTCATGAATTCCAACAAGACCATCAAAATAATCAATTCGGTGAATACGCTCCAACTTCTTTAAAATACATTTGACAATTTCTACAATCAGCGCAGCTTCATTCCTGCACCAAAGGAGAGAAAGGGATCATATAAACACTCAAAAGTCCTTGTATGAATTGTAACGATAAAACTAGACCCAAAATGAGCTTCTTTTTATGTAAATATCATAATTGTTATTCTGCAAATGAATACGTTTGCATACATAAATAAGGACTTAGCTTGCTTGAAATCGCATTGATCCTCAACAAATAACGTAGGGACCTTAATTTTCAAGGAAATTAGGATCATAATAGGAAGTTAAAGAATCAGAAAGAAGAACTAAAGACAGATTCTAATATCTGATATATACCTAAAGGTACCAGAATCCCAGCCAGATAAATTAGCAGCTTGAGTGAGAGCACTCCTCCATTTTTGCACTTGCTCATTGTGATTTCCTTGCTCGTGTTTCATAAATGCTTTTCCGTAACTACCCTGTTGTTTCCGTACATGTGAAGGGTTTACCCTGTAGAAAACTGGAAGAACACGATCACGATTCTCTTGATCCTTAGAGCAATCGAGTATAATTCTGGTGATCTCGTTCAAGCACCAAGTGGAAGAAGCGTAGTTCTCAGAAAAAACGACCAGAAACAGGATCGAATCATCAATGGCTTGGACAAGTGATGGCCAAACCTCGCTTCCTTTCTCAAGTCTGTAATCGACGTAGGTGTCGATTTTGCTTCTACAGAGAGCGTCGTGAAGATGGCTGGTGAAACTTTCACGTGTGTCTTCGCCTCTGAAGCTGATGAAGACATCGTATTTCTTCGAAGAATGAGAGGCAGAGGAAGAAGCCATTGTTCTGATCTCTTGGTTTAGCTTGAGAAAACGTACTGTGTTACTTGCTTTTCTATGAATAAAAAGCGTCGGCCTCCTTTGCTCGCAAGTTCGTTACAGTAATACTGTAATAATGGCACGCGGGTTCATGATTGACTTAGTGTTGACTATGTTAGATACGTAGTATTTTTTTAAATGGTTGACTGAAAACACTATGCTGTATAAATAAAAAGAAAAAGAAAAAAAGAAAGAAGTGCTTATAAATGGAAAGTTCATCACCCAATGGGAAGTTCATGATTAACCTGTAAGTTATTTTTCCGACATGATTTATAACATATGAAAAAAAATATGTAAGAAGAATTTTATCTCAACTTTCATAAACATATTTTTAAAATGCTAACTTAAACAAGCTTACATAGTTGTAGGGGATCTGATGGTGTCCTAAAGTTAATAAGGGTGATTATATCTTTGGTTACACGTACAAACTAAAACTAACATTCCTTTTGTTGTCGCTAAGTTGATAGGAATTATTTAGGGAAAATTGCACTTACATATAGAATAAGGGAAATTATAATAAAATTATCCCTTAAAATCTTAAATTTGGGGTGAAGTGCTATGAAACTTTTTTTGTAATATTTTTTCATATGTGAAAAGTTACAAATACCCCAATGTGTATGTATTAACAAGTTTATGTGCATGTATTGACAAGTCCATGATTATGTATTGATAAATGAACATGTTTTGACAAGTTTATAAAATAGGAGTAGACCATTCTAATCCTATTTATAAGTTTATTCTAACTAAAAATTTTGATCTCTATAAATCCACTTTTAGAGTAATGAATGCATTCGTTACATTTTTGTCTTACTAAGTGCAATAAACAAAAAGAATTTATTTATACTAATTTTTAGAACCAATTATAAATAAAAAAAATTAAAAATTTAACTCATAATTAAGTAACTCTCTTTGATATCGTTGATATAGGAGAATTTGGTGGTAGTATGCTTAAAATTAGGGTCGAGTGTAATTAATTATATGCCGACATCACAATCTGGGATATTTCAGCATTAATTAATTCTTAACCTAATGTGTGGTGTTTGTTATTGGCATTTGGCACCCCTCCCACTTCTGTCACATCGACCGCTCTAGTTAAATTGCATGCATCAATAATATATATATATATATATTAGAATGCAACAATACAAAATAAATAGTGGTGATTATTTGACGTTGATAGTAACCGTATTATTCATTCATTAAGTTAAATAAGCTTCGTACATTTACGTGATATTCAAGATGAACTTTTATATTATTTATAATTCATAAATGTTGCTAGTATGATTTTAGGAAAAATTAGTAAGAAGGACCTAGAAAAAATTAAAAGTTATCATATAGAATCATAAAAATATTTTAAAGGAGCAAATACTTAAATATAAATTTAAAAATATTAAGTTCCCCCTAGCCAAATCTCATATCTTCATAATTTAAAAATATATATATAGATAAACTCTTGTTTGAAATTTAATATAGGCTGAAGTATTTTTTTTGTCCCTCAACTTTATAAAGTATATTTTTAATTCTATAATTCTAACACTATTAATGTTACTTATGAAAAATGCTAACACAACAAACTCAACTAATGACTATGTAAGTTTAATTGTTAACTGTATTATTAAAATATATTAAATTTAAATTTAAAATATACATAAATTGAAAAATATCTAAATCCCTAATGAAACAATTATTATTAAAACCCTGATTATATTAAAAAAAATTAGTTTAATGATCTAAATATACAAATTTTAGTTTAATAATCTAAATATATTAATTTAATAATCTAAATATCAAAATCTCAATTTCATTTGCAACAATTTCTAAGTTTATTTTCGTTTAATAATCTATATTAAGAAAATTAAAACTTAAATATATTGTGTCAGTTGTGCGGTCATTTATTGAATTTGCAGCGTTAACATTTTTCTTTAGTAATATTAACGGTATTAGAAATATAAGATGAAAAGAGTATTTTCTAAAATTAGGAGACTAAAAGTGTTCATCATATGAAATTTTAAGGACTTAAAATATACTTTAACCTTTAATATACCACCTCCAGTCTTAATTATAAGACATGGTTGACTTTTTTTTTAGAGATTAATGAAGCTAAATAAGTTACTTAATCATTTCATATGTTATATATTCTTAGATTATATATTAGTTTATTAATCAAACTAATTAGTTTGAAGAAAAAAAATAAAAATAAAAACACTCTAAGATAATTTAATTAGCTTCCTTAATCTCTCCAAAAAAAAATCAACTATTTCCCACCAGAGGAGTGTATATATGGGAGAATCACATATAAAGACGGTTAAAATATCTAAATTCTAATTTGGGTTACTAAAATGGACAAATTATTAATTAGGTTATGTGGCACAATTAGGAATTTAGAATTTGGAACAATTTACCTTTATATCCTTTAATTATTAAACAAAAAAGCTAAATTAAAGATAAATTACACACTACGTAAGAATCCTAACGGCAAAAATTCATTGGAGGCCTCAACACCATCAAAAAATCGGCAAAGAAGACTTTGGTAAGTTGATTCTATTGTTAAATTTTCATACCTTAATCCTGGTTAATATATGTACTGGAGGTAATATAACATATTAGTATAATATTTTTGCAATCAACTTAATTAGATGATCTCATAACTTTCATTGGAATAAAATGATCAAGACGCATTTGAACTTAGCAATTTTTGTCTAGCCCTATAACTGATAGGTTTATAACATTAAAATCTTAGAATCTCATAATCTTAGCATTCAAACAATCAGACGCACATGAAGACGCCGCTCGTTAGGTTAATAAGATGCACATGAAGACGCCTCACGATATAACGTTAGAATCTCATAATCTCATGGTCAAAACATTGTTGGAGGTTATTGTAAACATGTATTTTCATTTGATTTATCTGATATGGTTTTAAATTTTTATGTATATTGTTTGCCTTCATCATCACTTTATAAAATAGACATAACAAATTTTTGTGCCCAAGTTTTAGGTCTCTCATAGGTGAACCTGTCATCGTTGCTTTTGATCAGACTTTTAATTTTTATTTTTATTTTTTTTTTGGTAAAGATCAGACTTTTAATTTGAATATGTTTCTGTTCAAGTGTGCAGAGATTTAGGGTTCACTCCCAAGCTAGAAGGCGGATCCACTCTTGATTTCTCCCACACACACTTATATATAGTAAAAGTTTTTGTATGAAAGATTTTATGTATATATATTTAAAAATTTATAATTAGTTCCTACTTTTTGTCATATATAATTTACTTGTATACGGTAGAAAATTTCAGTAGTTACTGAGACGTGGAAATCTCATCCCACATTAACATTTTTCAGGTGATTATCCTAATAAAAAACAAGGGGAGGCACCCATGGAGTGAGCCTAGATAGCTCTTCTGTACTCCTATTGATTAAGTTATGTTATTTATATTTGCTAAGACCCTAGGACTTCCGCTTTGTATTTATCTTTAAGTTATTTCAGAAATTTGTACTTTATGTTATGAACTATGTTTTAAATTATTGTGATTTGAATGATGATAAATCTTGTTGAATATATTTCAAATATTTTGCCAAGTTTTTAGTGTTGGATTCGGGGTGTTACATTTTTGGTATCATAGGTAAACGTTTCAAAATTTTTAAGTTGATTTTCTAAATGATTTTTTTTTTCCAAATTTTGTAGAGGTCATGGCAAATAAAATATCATAACTTGTGCACTTCCCTTTTAGTAGATATAGAATTGGGTTAGTTCCTTATCTAGTACCCTTATGGTGTAAAGTTTAGGAAGGAAGAATGCCGAGAACACGAAGGACTACTTCAACCCTTGCTCTTCCACCCAATGGTCCCCCTCCTCAGAACAATAATGTTATTTTAGCAGAACTACGGGATGCAATTCTGGAGGTAAGAGAGAAAGTGAATAGGCATGAGGACGAACTGGCGGGGAGAAGAGGCCATGATGACAACCATGAGAGGGAAAGGAGATCGATTAGGGAAGACGCTCATGATCAACAGTCTGGGGGCGGCAGTCGTACCTGCTCTAGTAGCAGTTCCCATTCTCAGTATCACCCTCCACCTATTACTGAGGTTTGGGAAAAATTCTAGAAGTTTGCTCCTCCAACGTTTGAAGGAAAGCTGGACCCAGTTGAAGCGCTAGAATGGTTGAAACATCTAGAGAAGATTTATAAAGTCATCGAGATCAGCTCACAACAAAAGGTGCTAGTAGCCGAACAATTGATGCAAAAGGCTGCCCAAGAATGGTGGGAAAGCAAAATTAATGAAGACGTTGAGATGACGTGGGAGGAGTTTAGGGAAAAATTTGAGGCGTATTATTTCCCTACTAATCTCAGAGTAGCGAAGGAGACCGAATTCCTTACATTCAAGCAAGAAGATTTACACGAAGAAGAATTCATCGCTCGTTTTCTGGAATTGTCTAAGTTTTGCAAACATTCGCAAAACAACTCTAAGTGGATGTGTGATCGGTTGATAGAAAAAGTTAGGCCAGATCTAAAGACGATTTTATCACCAAGCATTGGTGATATTAAAGACTTTGACAAGATGTGTGACAAATTGCGCACCGTAGCCAGAAGTAAGCGAGAAGAAGAAGAGACGAAAAAGGGATTCCAATCCAAAGTTGCACCTTCTATGGGACTTATGGGAGGGATTAATAAGACGCACAGCCAAAACTTCAGTGGTGCGAGGACGCGATTTAGTCAACCATCAATGAATCCTTCTAGTATGCCATGAACGAGTCATCTCAGTAGACCACCAAAGAGTTAATTTAGCGGGGGTCAGAACTCTTATAGGGGATCCATAACTCCTGTTGCTAGCACAGCTAACAGTCAGAAGTGTGCTAGGTGTGGAAAGCTGCATCAAGGACGATGTGTAATTTGTTACAAGTGTGGGAAGCCAGGACACATTTCTAGGTTTTGTGAGGAGGACTCTCGAGGAGCTGATAATGCTAGAGCTACAGTTCCAGGTAGAGTGTTTGCATTGTCATATCAGGAGGTGGAGGCTGCACCAAATCTGATTAAAGGTATCCTCAAACTCCAAGGCTTTGAAATTGAAGCTTTGTTTGATTCAGGTTCTACACACTCTTTTATATCGTACGCTTGTATACCTCGATTGAATTTAAAAATATGCAAATTGCTTGTTGATATGAATATTTCTACACCAACGGGAGCTTCGGTGAAAACTTCTAGGGCTTGTTTCAATTGTATAATTGAGTTTGATGATAGAAACTCGATTATAGTCTTGTTTGCCTGCCCATGAAGGGTATCGACATGATGGTAGGAATGGATTGGTTGTTAGCAAATGACGTCATCCTTGATTGTAAAAGGAAGACTATTTCCCTTGCAAATGACTCTATGAGTCATAGTAGATCACCGTGGTTGTCAGCAGTGCAAGTTGAAAAGTCTATACGTGAGGGATGTCCCGCATACCTAGTGTTTTTCTCCGTTCAAGCAGAAGTGGAAGAAGGGATAGGAGACATTGAGGTGGTGAGTGAATTTCCAGAAGTATTTCCAAAAGAGATGACCGGTCTACCCCCACAAAGAGAAGTATAATTTTTTATTGATCTCGCACCTGGGACGGGGCCTATCTCTAAAGCTCCTTACCGAATGTCTCTGACAGAACTCGCAGAATTGAAAAAGCAAATTGAAGAGTTGATGGAAAAGGGATTCATCAGACCCAGCGAATCTCCTTGGGGATCGCCTGTGCTTTTTGTGAAGAAGAAAGATGGGAGCCTGAGATTATGCATTGACTACCGCCAATTGAATAAAGCGACTATAAAGAACAAATACCCTCTACCCAGGATTGATGATCTACTAGATCAATTGAATGGAGCGTCCATATTCTCCAAGATTGATTAAAGGTCTGGGTATCACCAGCTAAGGGTTAAACCTAAAGATATCTCGAAAACTGCATTCAGAACCAGATATGGCCACTACGAATTCCTTGTTATGCCATTTGGGCTAACAAACGCTCCAGCTGTATTCATGGATTACATGAATCGAATTTTCAGGCTATATTTGGATAAATTTGTAGTAGTTTTCATCGATGACATCCTTATCTATTCTAAGGATGAAGAGGAGCATAAAGAGCATCTCAGAATTGTGTTACAAGTGTTGAAAGAACACAAACTCTATGTGAAGCTATCTAAGTGCGAGTTCTAGTTAAAGGAAGTAAAATTCCTAGGCCATGTCGTATCAGCGGAAGGGGTTGCTGTAGATCCTACCAAAATTAATGCAGTTCTTCAATGGGAACAACCAAAGTCTGTGACTGAGATCAGGAGTTTTCTAGGATTGGCTGGCTATTATAGGAGATTTATAAAAGGATTTTCACAGATAGCCATGCCCTTAACAAATTTAACTAGGAAAGGTCAACGGTATATATGGGACGAGAAGTGCGAAGCAGCTTTTCAAAATTTGAAGACTAAGTTAACTACAGCACCTGTACTTGTAATTCTAGATCCTACTCAGACTTTCACCCTGATGCTTCCAAGAAAGGTCTTGGGTGTGTTTTAATGCAAGATGGTAGGGTTGTGGCTTATGCTTCTCGACAGTTGAGGCCACATGAGGAGAACTACCCCACCCATGACTTGGAATTAGCAGCAGTAGTGTTTGCTTTGAAGATTTAGAGACACCATCTCCATGACTTGGGTGGGGTAGTTCTCCTCGTGTGGCCTCAACTGTCGAGAAGTATAAGCCACAACCCTACCATCTTGCATTAAAACACACCCAAGACCTTTTTCCTTCTTCCGTCGTCCCCCTCCTTCATTAACTTTCTCCTATTATAATATTATAATAATATAATATTATTATAATTATAATAATATTTTTATATTATAATAATAATAAAAATAACTCTTTATTCTAAATTTTCTCTAAACTTCATAATACTCAAAAATAAAATACTGAATTTAAATTTTAGGATGTTATAGAGAGGCTTATCGACAATGGCGTCCGGCTTCCGTGGATGGACATAGAGAGAATAGGGGTATTATTGAAAAATATCTCATATTTTAATATTCTAGATTGGGTCAATGACCCAATTTAGGATTTCTTAAATTTATTAGCCTTATATATAATTTTTCTATTTCAACCGCTTTTCTTCTCATTATATTTGATTTTGGCGATAAATTCGTAGGTGTTGCGCAATCTTGGTGGATTTCTTCCACACCCAGCATAAATAAGTTGAATATCATCATCACCTAATCCATCTTTCCGGTTTCAATTGAAGAAGAGAATTGCCATCCCACAGGAACAATTAATTCCTTTATCCATCTGGCTTCCTCTGAGCCTTTATTCGAAGTTGGGTCTTAATTATTATGATATGTTCATAAGGACGAGGGATCTGAGTTCACACTCTCCACTGAATCGTCATCAACCTCAGAAATAATACCAGACACTGTTATAATCTGAGAATCCCACGGGTTATAAACCCAAATGATGGCGAGAGGCTTGGAGGTCCAATGGATTTGAGTAAGATCTAGAAACTATCTTTTTCTTAGAAAAACACAAAAGCCACATCACTAAACTAAACTAACAAGCAAAATCACTCCTTCTGGGTAACTCCTTAAAAAAGAGATTTTGAGATGTTGATCAGAAAACACTAAAGGTCCTGAATTGAAAAACAGAGAGAGAAATTACAAAACGTGAAATGAGAGGAGGAGGTGATTAATTTGAGAATAAGAAGGGCAACCAAACAATCTTCTAGCAATTGTTTTTGTCATTGTAGAAGCGGAGAACTTCTCAGACTCGATCAAAGAAACAAAACAAGAAGAACCTGAGTTGATCAAAGAAACGACTGAGGAAATTAGAGTTTGACTGAGATTTGAATTCTATTTTTATTTTGGAGGTGCAGAAATTTTGGAATCCAGGTAAAACTTTAGTGGATAAAATATAGTAAGTTGATTAGGGATGATTTTCCTGCTAGGGAGCAGATCAGGACAATTTAGTATTTTTAAATGTATAACTGAATATTCGATCCTTTTAAATAATTATAATTTTTATAATCATTTTTGTAAAAAATATTATTTTTTCAAGGTTCTTCCTACTAATTTTCACATCATTTTATCTAAAGTTCACCATCAAACCCTCCATAGGAATTTAATTTTAACCATATTCCAGTAGTTATTCTATTGAATGATTAAATATGATTAATTTTCACCCAAAAACAACGGGAAAAAAAGAAGGCCCTTTACAATGACACTATTGTCTTGTGCTATGTGTATATATGGATTAGTAGTATAAGTTAATTTTCCAACATGTATAATATACCAGGTAAATTTGTAAGATGATTTTGATTTCAACTTACATGAATATATTTTTCTAATACCAACTCAAACAAATTCTTTTGTAGGGGTGTGAAAGTTGTTGCTAAATTTTTCCACCTTGTAAATGCTTGTTTGGATTGACAATAGAAACTACTTTTCTAATGTGATTCACGGTTTACAAGATAAGTATGTGAAAGAAGTCTTATCTCAACTTGTATGAACATATTTTTCTAACAACTTGTATGAACATATTTTTCTAACCCTAATTAAAACAAGCCCCGCATTGACTAGTTGACCCAGACCACTATCCTAGCATCATAATTTTAGGATTAAAAAAAAAAAAAAAAAGTGACCACCTCAGATCGAACATAACTTGTATATTTTCTCTTTGGATTGTAGAAAACAGAGGAATTAATTAAAACTTCATAAATGACTATTTTATTTATCTTCTCAGCGTTATCACTCTCTACATGTAACCTTCACTAAAATACACCAGAAAAATCTGCAGCAGGAACAAGCTCTCGTTTAGTTGAAGCACAGAAGGCAAAGTGAAGCCAGGGGACAGCTAAAAAAAAACTAGATCCATTCCTTTGGATTGATGCAAGCATCTAAAAGCTTCCATTCCTCGCTTCCTTCCTCAGGTTTCTGCACACAAAATGACACCACCATTTCAGCAAGAGCCTCCGAATATCAAATTAGTAGTTATGTTCCCACAAAGAATACCAAAACCTTACATGATCATATTCCCACCGAGCACTAAGTGGAAGAGAAACAAGAATACTCTCTATCCTCCCTCCAGTTTTTAGCCCAAATGTTGTACCCCGATCATAAACCTGGCATTGAAAATTAAGAACAAGATGGTCATGCCTAGTTGGAAAATAAAGAACAGAACGATGCGTTTATCATCCTAGAGCAGGGTTTGATACCAAATTGAATTCAACATATCGTCCCCTCCGCAATTGTTGCCATGCTTTGTGCTGATCTGTAAAAGCCGTATCCTTCCTTTTCTCTACTATGGGTATGTAAGCAGGAATAACAGAATTGGCACATTCTGCACCATAGTTTAGGCAAGCATGAGACTAAAAGTCAGATGTCTGATAAATGAGAAGCATCGATTTATGAATGCAATCACACTGGCAATTACCAGTGGCAAAGGAGAGTAGCATCTCCTGATCATAGTCATTCAGATCATCGAAAAATATTCCTCCAAGTCCTCTCCTCTCATTTCGATGCTGAATACAGCATAAACAGCAGAGAAGGGTAAACAGTCACCATAAGTATTTGCCACACTTATAATTTGATAAACCAAACTATTTATAAAGAATCCATCAAAACCTTTTCTGAAAGTGCAAACAGCCATCCATCTCAATTACGTTATCATTTTGAGAAATTGATGACAAAAAATAAAAGAAACTGAATAAAGTTTTTACCATGATAAAAAACCTTGAACCTGAGACTAAAAATGGCATTTGATGTGCATAATTTGGATATGCGGCATGTTCAAAGCAAATGCTTGACAGAAAATCTTGAGATTAAAAGTTGCAACAAATTTAAAATAGAAAGCAGTAACAGTATACACTAAATTAAACAAGGAAAGCAGCACAGTTCAACCCCTTAAGTTTCTTTTATGGGTGCATCTAGGGTGCAATTAAGCACATCTTTGGAGATAAGATAATAAATAAACTAGTTCAGTATACAGTGACAATAATGATCTACTTTATAACCTCTATCAACATTGATGTAAAAGTTCTTCAGCAATCATTTATTGTTAGTAAGCTGTTAGTGCTCTCTTTTTTTTTTTTGGTAGGCCTACGGTACCCACTGCCGGTAGTAGTGATTCATTCCCTCGCACCGTAGACTTCCCAAAGGGGCTTTGGTCTCACTACAGTAATATTTTTGTAGCATGCTTAATGACACATTCAGCTCTAGGTAGAGAAAAGGAATAACAAAAGAGAACAAATGACATTAATTTCTTATTGCTGAGAGCATTCAGCAAATTATATAACTAAATATCAATATCAATGAAAACCACTAATTTCAGCTAAACATTGCTTTTGATCATTTTTTCATGCAGCTACCACCATTCATCCACATTACACTGACCAACTTGACCAGGTACCACAAACAGCCATTATACCACTACTAACAAGTACAAAAACTCCATTAGTATTTATCTCCTCAACAATCAACCACCATGAAATTCTGCCATCAACCTAGACATGAATACCACTGCTTCACAACCGCTTATTCAGTTCTACTATCACTCTTTCATCTTAACACACCCTGTTCTACCATTAACAATGCTGTTCAGTATGAATATTATCCTACTATTACCGGTCCTCCCTCGTCCCCTTACTACTATATTTCATTATCACCCCCATTGACTTCATCAAGCATTACAGCCCAGGAATTCCCACAATCATCAAACTGTCTCTTGAAGATATATGAAGTTTTCCAAACTCTAAGATAGCATACAGACTAAATTAACCATGCTATATGTATTCCTTTTCTAAAAGCTGGGTACCTGATTTCTATGGTTAAGTTTCAGATCGTTAAACAGGATGTAAGACTATGGAGCATGTACAAATACTGCACTAAAAGCTAGAATCTAAAGGAAAATATTTTAGAGTTTTACCTTAATATAGAAGTAATCATCACACCATTTCTTGAATCGAGGATAGAATGTAGGATCAAACTTGTCACATGCACGTTTTTGAATCTACAATAGAAACAGGATAGAGGTACAAAAAGTTAAAGCTTAGCTTTTCATTGCATTGAAAGAATAAGAATAATAAATCAATATTTTACGGATACAGTTATCTTTTACTGAAAGAATGGCATAAAGTCACTATGTGCGATATAGTGGCAAAGGATTTGGGTAATCAGGATCCTGAGGGGGTGACCCAGGAGAAGAAATAATATGCTGCAGACTTGAACAAGAGGAAGATTTTTTTTTTTTTTTTTTGGGGGGGGGGGGGGTAAGCAGGGATTTCTATTCCCGTGTTTTAGATAATAATCAAGATAAAATAAATACTTTAATGACTAAATTGAACAAATGTTAGACAGAAACTTTTTTTCAGGTATAAAATTAAACCGTGTTGAACACTTCACCTCCACCCATTTTAAGAGAACCCAAGCTAATAAAATGCTAAGAAAAAAAATTCAGCTGGACCCTAAAAATACATTTCTATATTCAAATTACTCATTTAAGAAGATGTCAAGGAGAAGCTATTTACGCACACACAGTCAGAAACCAATAGTGTTTTGAACACATACCGAATGGAAATGCTTGACATCCTCCTCAAAAATGTAAGAAGGAGTCAAGTCAGTCCCACCACCAAACCACCATTGTCTAGGTGCTCCAGGAGCATCTGCAAAAGGATGCAACAGTATGAAAATTAGTGAAACCTTAATTTAGCAGTAATTCCAAATGCGCATATAAAACATTTTCATGCGCCTACTTGAGGGCTACATCAAACTGAAATTTGCTTTTAATTTTTCACCAATCTTGGGAACTATTAAACAAGAGATTTTTATCTATATGGAGAACTCTCGCTCTCATCTTTCCTCCTAATTTATAGTAAGAGAAATGGGCACGGTTAGCCACATGGCAGGGGAGAACCAGAGGAACCCCAACGTACTCCTTTTCAGGTTGAGTTAGTCAATTTACATTGGACACTTATAAAATGTGTTGCTGCAACAACTAGTATATCTCCAAGTCAATTTTCTCCCAAAATATTTTTAATAAAAACAAAGAAAGAAAGAAAGGAAAATGTGCTTTGGAAGCCTCAAGCTTTCTAGTGGCTAAAGTGCCGGCGTCAATGCACGCAAAAACTAATGGCCAAGTTAATGATACACAGTTAAACTAGAACATACCTTTGGGAGCATCAGTTTCAAAATACCGATAATTGAAATGCACTGTTGGGGCAAATGGGTTCTTTGGGTGTAAAACCTGAATAGGACAGGGAGAAAGAGCAGACTTGTTAAACAAAAAATTGAGTTAACTCTGGATCCAATAACAGAAAAACAATCCACATCCATTGCACGAATTTCATTGAAAAAGCGCATTGCATCCAAGCATTTGCCACAATTAGGAGTTAGGGTTTATGTAATGTGAATTAAAAGCGTCCAACAATCGAATTCAAACTCACCGAGCTGATTCCAGCCGCGAAGAAAGGAACCGGACCGGGTTTCTGATCAGCTGGAGCAGCTTTAGCAGCACGATAAGCCTCAGGCGGCATCACACCATAAACAACAGACACATTAACCCCAGCCTTCTCAAAAACGGCTCCGTCTTGAAGAACCCTACTGATCCCTCCGCCACCACCAGGCCTAGACCAAACATCCTCCTTAAACTTAGCTCCACCATCCACAGCTTCAAGTGCACTGCACAAGCTGTCCTGAACCTCCCTTATCATCTTCTCAAAGCGAGCCCTGACAGAAGAAGAAGAAGCGGCGTGATCATGACCATCAGATTCTCTGAGGAAAGTTGGAGGTCGTTCAGATTCAGGCGTCTCTTTCTCCATGGAAATAGCGGCTCTTACCACCAGTCCTACTCTACTGGGTGATCTCAGAGAAGAAGGCACAGTTTTCGTTTGAATTCGAGGATTCAACCACTGAGAAGAGGGAAATGCGGAGGAAGAAGAGAATCGTATGGGAGAGAAGACGGAGTGACCAGAAGGAACAATGCACGTAGAAGGCATTGCGATTGCGAGGGAATGAGAATGGATTGCAGAGTTGAAGAAGAAGAAAGGTGATTGACCGGCGAGTTACACCAAACGACAATGGAAGATAAAGAGATTTGAATAACGATAAGGTGAAAGGGCGTCTATTTTTTTATTTTTTTTATTTTTTTTGGACAATGAAAAAGGGCGCGTATGAATATATTATAATTACAAAAGGCAAAATATTTCATTTGACCAAATAAAAACTGTGTGTGTTTTTTCTACCGGCGCAGCGGTTTTTGATTCTTCGGACAAAGCTGGCGGAAATAACATTTTTTAATAAAAGTATATTTTTAATGAACCTTTTCAGTAATTATAATATTAATCCCGGCACCCACGGATTTTTTTTTTTAAAAAAAATATGGGCATGTATCTCTATGGTAGAGTATTATGCGAGATTTAAATTTAAAATATAAATATGTGTGTGTATTAAAAAATAATTTTTTTGTTGGAAAAAATATTTATTTGTAATTTATGAATAGTACACGTTTTTTATATAAAAAAATAGCACACACTCTAATTCCGTATATGATATTAAATGGATTTTGGATTTTAAGTTTTACATCGATTGGACAAAATTTAAGTTAAGTGGCTTATATTTGTTACGTCAAGTTGCTAATTACACTGTGTCATGTGTTATTTCTATTATTAATTAATAATGGTCCAACAAATTTTTGAAATTTGTAAGTTTTTATTTTAAGAAAACTTTACACAGCAAGATTTGATCGGGGAACTTAATATGAAACCGACAGTGACCTTAATGATTATATTGATGTGCCTTTAGTCCTAAATGATTATATTGATGATTTCCAAACATGTAAATTATACTTTTTTGTGAAAGAAAATTTTAGTGAATTGAATAGGCTGGGTAAGTTTAACCTTTACTTATTTATAATAATAATTGGAGTGATTAAAATATGTGTTTTTCAATTGTGATTTATAATATATAAAGTAAATATATAAAATAAATTTTATTTTAATTTATGTAAATAAACAGTTTTAGAATCCTACAAGTAATTCCCAACAACCTTAAAAGTATAGAATTGATGGTACCAAATCAAACCATTTTTTATTATTAAATTTCTCAAAAATATTTAAAAGGAAAAAGACAATAAAATAATACTTAAACTTTAAAATTCTAAATAAGTTATTTCTTATTAAAATGAGTTATCAATTATTATACTTTTATAGTTAATAATAATATTTATGCTCTTGCAGATAATAAGACTAAATTGATATTATTGACATATTTTGATTACAGTATTATTTGAAAAAAGAAAATTGAAATTCAAATGGTAATTCCTTATCTTTTCATTGATATTCAATTATACTTGCATTGCAAATTTTTTTTGTCCTTTGAAAATTATATAATGTTTCTTTTATTATAAAAAAAATAGAATGCATTAAAAAAAAATCTTTGCTTTTAGTAAATGTGCCATAATTTGATGATTTCTATTGAAGATAAGAAATCGAATTATATATTTTGAACAAATTTATATATATGGTCTAAGCAATATATACTGTCTGTATTCTTTTTTATACACCCATATGTGTATGTGTATGTATCTGTGTACACATATTTATATAAACATGTGTGTGTGGGGCAATCAGAACATCTTTATCAACCAGTTTGAAAGGGGAGAGGATGTTCTACACGTGTAAAATACACCCACTGCCACAATATTTATTGAAGCATTTTCATGTTACTCTCATGTGAAAATGCATGAAATATTTTCTTTTCTATAAAATAGTTATTTATTTTTTATATTTAGGACAAGTGGGAGTATATTCATAGACACCAAAATAAAAAATTATTAAAAGTATATGATTCAAATCTAAAATTCATTAAAAGTTTATGAATCATTTATCAAACTCAGATCAAATCTTTATTAAACTATGAGAACAAAACTAACAATTTGATACTCTTTCCGGTTCTAATTATAGGACAACATTTAGAAGTTTGTTTTGGTCCTAATTATAGGACAAAATTTAAATTTTTGTCAATTTTTTCCTAAAATAACCCTATTTTATTCTCTCAAATGTGTTTGGTAAGTATATGTATTTAGGTGCGTAGAATTTTTCATTCAATAAAACTCTTAAATTGTTGGATGTTAATTTATTTATGGATAAGTTGACGTTAATTTACCAATATATATATATATACACACACACACACACATATAGACATAAGCATGTATTATATAAATATAAAAATGTGTGTGTGTCTATATGCATGTGTACACACATATATGTATATGTGTGTGTGTTTATATATATGTGTGTGTGTGGATGTGTGTACATCAGTACATGCGTTGGGGGGGTTGTATGTGTAGATGTGTGTGTATAGGTATATTTGTGTGTCCGTGGGGCATATGTGTAGTGTAGATGTGTGTGTAGTATACATACATGTGTGTGGGGGGTGTAGATATATGTGTGCACACGCATATACATACATACATACATATATTTATGTACACACATATATAAAAATATAGCAAGACTATTATTTCAATTAGAAAGCTTGGAAATGAAAATTTTAGATTGGGGGTATGTTAATGTCATTTAAAATTTAAGGACATTTTAGGAAAATGAGTAAAATTAACTAATTTAACTCATTTTCTTAATCTTCTCAAAATTAGTTAAATATGTCTTATAATTAAGACCGGAGGGAGTATAATTTATTTAAACTATAAAAAAAATTACTAACAACTTTTTTTTTAGAAATACCTTATTTAAAGTTTTAAAGTTGCTTTTCCCTCTTTTTCCCTTACCAAATGCCATGTAAAGTTTCTACTCCTGACTTCTCGTCTTCCCGCCATTGCGAACTTTTTTCTGTTGCCAGCAAAGTGTCCCTCAAATCAAGATTGCCTTTCATTCTTTCTTTCTTCCACTCCACTACTCAGGTAAATTTCATCTCTCTTCCGCCTTCTCTCGTCTCTTGGATTTTCTTTTCAGATCAGCAAGTAAGTCATGTATTTTCCCCTCTTCTGTTTTCTTTTTATGGAACTTGAAGGTTATCGCCTATCGTATTTGTGGGTTGGTTGGTTTAATCTTGGGATGTTAGGAGGGAATCAAATGTGAATGATATTGCAAGAATGTGGGTTGCTTTTATCAGTAGCGAGTGAAATTGGGGGTTTCTTTAGCGACGAGGGAAGAGTGGTGAAAGAGTGTTCCTTTATTACGTGTACTTGTAGTTGTGGTGTTAATTTTGTTTTCTGACGCTCTCATCGTTCTTTTCTAGAATGTTGCCTGACCAAGAAATCAATATCTCTCTCGTTAGCGTGATAGATGAAAACCTAACGCAGCTGAAGATGGTCAATGCTGTTGTTTTCTCTGTTCTTTACAGTGACAAATACTATGCCAATGTCCTTGCTTCTGGCCAACTCTCAAAACTAGGTTCAGTCTTCTGCTTTTGACTGGTTTAAAATCAACAATTATATTATATTTTCTCTCTTTTTTCCCAATCAGCTCTAATGTAACACCCTGTATTGTTCTTTTTTTAAGCTCTGGATTTTCATGATTTGAGAAGCAATTCTTATTGCTGTTTTTACTGCTTCACTCTCAATTTGTTTTTGACATTCAGCATGTGAATGATCTTCCTTGGTCACCTCCTTTCATTCTTCTGTGTCATTACTTAAAGGTGATTTTGCTAATAGTTTCTCTGATAATTTTGGGATTTAGTTTCAATTCGTGGTCAGAAGTTTTTCAGCTAATCCTACGATATTTGCCTGGATTCCATTTCAAACGCCCAAGTGCTTTTTTTTTAAAAAAAAAAATTCATTTATCACCTTTTCCTTTTATTATGCTAAATTGTAACAAGGTTTCCTGTTGCTTTGTTTTGAAACTGTTGATTTTGGTCCTTCGGCTGTTGGCTACATTTGTATCCTTTCATTATACCGTTAGATGCGTTTAAGCTTGCACTTGAATTCCTGTTAAGCTTACATTATGGCTTATTTTGTGAACCTGGGTATTTATAACGCAGGATATCTTTTAAACACTTGTCTTTTAGACTTCATTGACGTTCCCCATTTTATTTTAAGGGTTGCCATCCATTTAAATTACATTCATGTGTTGCACTATGTCTCATAAGTTTTGGCACACTATAGTTCTGTGCTTTCATGTCTCTAAAATCCTTATTCATGCCGATCGTTGCTTCACACTTATTATTAATACACATTCATAAGCTGTAACCCTTAAATATCTTTTTTTTTTTTTTGCAAAACCCTTAAAGCTAATTGTCATGCTATTTTCTTTCAGCTTATTACAGAGATACTTGTGTTGGGGCAATTGCATGCCAGCGTGTGAAGAAGGAAGATGGCACAATTAGGGTCTACATCACAACTTCAGGTGTTTTAGCACCTTATCGCCGCCGTGGTATTGGTATGTGAGAATTTAAAAAACTCTTTTCCTATCAGCATTTATTACGATTTGGGTCATCTGGTAATCATTACAGTGATGGGAATATACTACATCCATAAAGAAATAGACAAACAGAGTTAAGTGTAATGAAAAGAAGTTGATCTCATACAGCCATTTGTTTGTTGTGTTCTTTTCTCTCCAAAAGGCAAATACTCAACTATATAATTACTGAAGATCCAACTTATATTTGCTAGTTGAATTGGGTTCTTAGGGTGCCGTCCGAAGACAATGCTTCTAAAATTAGATATATAGTTTTATAAGAAAATATTAGAACATGCAACAACAACAATAACAACAAAGTCTTTTCCCATTAGGTGGGTCGGCTACATGGATCACATAACGCCATTGTACTTTATCGAAAAAATGTTGTAACATACATTTAACTTTATTCATCACCATGAATTTTTAAGCTTGGTTCTCATCTGTGATTGATGTGAATATTGGGGTGTGTACGCAGGAACAAGGCTGATGATCCATGTTCTTGATTTGTCCTCCAAGGAGAAAATGTCTGAGGTTTATTTGCATGTGCTGACAGACAATGAAGATGCCATGAAGTTTTATAAGAAATTTGGTTTTGAAATGATGGAAAGAGTCCCAAATTATTTTAGGAATGCTATTATTTTAAGAGGATGCTATGGTCTCACCAAGCGTTTGGTTGTTCTCACCGAGCAGAAGGTAGTTGATGGGGAGGTTGTAAATACAGATAAGAAATAACATTTCTGCATAAGGGGTTTGTACATAAAATTCTTGGGGTATATTTTGGATAGGAGAGAGTGGAAGGGAAAGGTTTTATTATAACATTTCCTATGTATAGCAGTGACTAAAGTAGAAAATGTAATGGAAGCTTTTCAGCTAGTTCTCAATAACTCGGATTTTGAAGGAAAAAGTTTCTTGGACATCCCCTTTCAAAAAGATTCAATGTAAATGTTCTTCTTGATTTGTCTACAGTCATTATAATGGAAAATGTAATTGAAACTTTTCAGCTAGCTTTCCACAATTTTGAGAGATTTTAAAGGAAAAAGTTTCTTGGACATACCCTTGTAGAAAGATTCAATGTAAATGTTGTGAATTTTTGTGTATAGCATTCCAGCTTTGTTCTTCTTGATCTTTTCCTTGCATGATATATTTGGCCTCCAAGCGCACATTTAGCTATCACATTTTGTAATACATGTTAAATATATACGTATAGCAGCACATTTAGTTATCATATTTAGGAAGACAAGAAAAGTAAATAAAGAGTAAGTGGGGGGAAAAAAGAAAAAGAATGTATTCTTACAGTAGCATCTTGTGTCTGTTTTTGGGTTATTTAATCTTAAATATATCATGCATTATATTATTGTTAAGGATTACAATTCTCTTGTAAGGAGTTATCATGAGAAAGTTCTCTTCTTGGTTTCCCCCTTTAATTTGTAGACTGCAGTGGCCATAGCATAGAGGCTAAGAACGGGGAAGCCAAGGTTCTGTTTTACCCACATTGCGGGATGCAAGATATCCCATGGTACTCACTGTTTGAACATTTAATATATTTTTACTATTTTCATCCCTAACTAATTCTATTATCTCTTACAATCTTTTTTCATGTTATGTTCTTTTTCATACTTTCTCTTATTGCTATTTGATTTTTTCTTTCTTACTTATCTCTTTTAAATAAAGGTATATTTGAGGAAAAATTCATTTATAACATATTTATTATTTTTAATTAATTTGTTAAACCACATAAGCTGGCTATTATAGGAGTATGGGTCCACCAAGAAATTGTTGGCTAAGATGGTAAGGGGTCTCACTACTTAAGAAAGAGAATACAAGTTTAAATCTTAGAAAACATATACATTAAAAGATGGGAGAACCTTTTATCTTCTAAACTTCGAGGGATACCCTTAATCTAATTTTTTTTTAAAAGTATAAGTCTGCGATCTAGGTAAATCACTTCAGAATTTTGAAAAAACAATTAATTATATTAAAATAAATCTGAAGCGTTCAAAATCAATAATAGTGAAGTTGGATGATTTACACATAAAAGAGTGATGACTATAAAATGTGTTTCCAATCCATGGAGTGAAGCTCGTATGAGCAACAGCAACGTAGTGCCCCAAAAAGGCAGAGGGGGAAAAAATCATATCCGTTATCCGATTCACCATGCCACGTGTACAATGTTCGTTGGAGAAGCAGATACAACCCTCATCTGAAGCTCCCAACATGACCCACCTCGCTTCATTTTCCACCATGAGTTCGCTTCGAATGCTCCTGCAATGAAATCACAAGTAGTGGCTTATCTTCCTTCCATATCTTCCTCCCTTGGCTTATTGGCCCCTCAACCTCCATAGATATTATCATCTCAACTCCTTAACCCTTTACCACATTCTAAATCTACACCCACCAAACTCTCTCTCTCTTTCTCTCTCTCTCTGACTCTTGTAATAATGGCGACACAAGCTTTGGTTTCTTCATCGTCTCTCACCTCGTCGGTGAAGGCTGCGAGGCAGATTCTGGGAGGGAGATCAACTCAGTATCCAACTGTATCTTCTAGAAAGGCTTCTTTTGTAGTCAAGGCTTCTTCTTCGCCTCCTGTTAAGGTCTATATATGTCTCTCGCTTTCTTGCTCTCTATGCTTATATGTTTATTCGTGTATGAGTAGTTTTGAGTTATTTATAAATGTGGGTGTGGATATTGAAACGGCCTTGTCTATTGTGGTGACTTTTTTTTTTCCTTTTTTGTGTTTAGCAAGGAGCAGATAGACCCTTGTGGTTTGCATCCAAACAGAGTCTTTCCTACTTGGATGGCAGGTAAAATCTTAATGCCAGTGTCTGAAATTGTTTCAGTTAATATTTTTCTGAGGGTAAAAAGCCTAATAACGAGAGTCTGAGTTTGGCTTTTTGCTATTGGTAAAAGAAACAAAAGAAATGGATAACAGGTAACTAGCTGAGCCATTAACAGATTACTTGACCTCAGCAAATAAACACATATAAACTGATGATGTGGATCCACCACACACATTCATGATTCAACTTAGACGTTTTGCTATGTCTATTAAATATATGTTATGAAGAGTTAACATAAGAACAGATGGAGCAAAACAATTGCTAAGGGACTAAACTTTGGGAGATTAAACTTATATACCACTTTAGTCCTATTTATAAGTCAAAATTACATAATTGACTTAGTTAACTTGATAATTATAGGCTAAATTTTCAGTTTCTCCCTCATTATGAATTTGTATTTTTCACCTGTTTCTTCTTCTCTACCTTTTATTATAATTAATATGGGCAAAATTGTAAAACTCATTTATTATTCTGAAGGTGAACTTATAATAAAACCAAAATTTTGCCCTATCTGGATCTATAAATAGTACCGGGAGTGGTAAAATCCGAAAAACTAGTTTCACTGTAGATATATATGGCTGAAGTTGCTGGAATTGACTTGACTTTTGTTGGGCATGTATGTGTGAATTTCAGTCTTCCAGGTGACTATGGATTTGACCCACTAGGACTCTCAGACCCAGAGGGACCAGGAGGGTTCATTGAACCCAGATGGCTAGCATATGGTGAAATCATCAATGGACGTTATGCAATGTTGGGTGCAGTAGGAGCCATAGCACCTGAAATCCTAGGCAAGGCTGGTCTAATCCCTCAAGAAACAGCACTTCCATGGTTCAAAACTGGAGTGATCCCACCAGCAGGAACCTACAACTATTGGGCTGACCCATACACCCTCTTTGTCTTAGAAATGGCTCTAATGGGTTTTGCTGAGCACAGGAGATTCCAAGATTGGGCCAAGCCTGGGTCCATGGGGAAGCAGTACTTCTTGGGCCTAGAGAAGGGCTTGGGTGGGTCCGGTGACCCGGCTTACCCGGGAGGCCCATTCTTTAACCCTCTAGGGTTTGGGAAGGACGAAAAGTCAATGAAGGATTTGAAGCTGAAGGAAGTGAAGAATGGAAGGTTGGCTATGTTGGCTATCTTGGGATACTTTATACAAGGTCTTGTCACTGGTGTTGGACCTTACCAGAACCTTCTGGATCATTTGGCTGATCCTGTGCACAACAATGTCTTGACCAGCCTTAAGTTCCACTAAATATGTGTATTATAATGTTATAAAGCGTTCTCTTGTGGATCATGTGTATCTTTCTTCACTCTTTTGGGACATAATGTGAACATCCTGTAATTCTCTTCTTCATCTTGTAGTGGCTCTTGGCAGAAAAAACATGGTAGGAACTGGGGAATATTTTTGACTACCTACTGCAACTTTTTTCCTGCTTGCAGCTTCCAGCACTAAGCCTCTTTGAGATTCTTACTTTAGCCTTCTTTGGGCTATCTATAGAACAAGCCCAGATTATCATGCAGTATTTTATAAGTAAAAACGGGGGAAAAAAAAAAGGCTTAGTCTGGATCACTTGCAAGTTCAAAATGCCATATCAGATTTATATAATCTGGCTCCTAGCTAACTGTCTATGAAAACCAAAAAGAAAAACAAAGGCACTACCTCTTGCACGTCCTTAGTATAAAAGCCAGATAAGTAATTAGTTAAATTATATATTGTAAGAAGTCTGGGATGGTTTCCTGAAATACTCTCTTTTGTTATGACTACTTTTTGATGAAAACAGTCAATGTATGCAAATAATATGGATACTTAGAAAAAATTATAAATTTAGGAGACAAAGTGGATTGAAATATTATATTTAAAATAAAATCTGATTATCAACTAACTATTATGTTAGGGACCAGAGGTGGTATTAGTCTGCATTATGGACTTTTGTCTCTATGAATTAAAATGTCCTGTTTCTTTAAGACTTTCCGGATTCAAAGCAACTTCTTATATTCTGTCTGCATGATACTGAAAGTATCTAATTTGTTTGGAATTCAATAGTTTTTTAATAAATATTTTTGTGAATTTGTGCTTTTGTTTATCATAATGGTCCATTGAATGGCTTGATTTTATGAATAAATTTATGTTGCATTCATATATTGTTTTTCTTAGTTCCACTCGTTTTATTGTAGACATCATAAACACCATATGATATGGGAAATATCCCTCATCGTTGTCAAATCACCTTCATCATTATTTGCATTTTTCTGGCTGACTTGTCCTTTAGTTATTATTTATATATTACATTTCCACATGGGTTCAGATCTAGCTTCCCTCCATGACGGTGGTGATATGTTTATTACCCTTCCTGTCCTAATGAAAGGATAGCCCATTTACATATTTGTTAATATTTTTTTAAATTATCTCAATCGATGCTCCGTTAACAACATTTAAGGAGGATGGGGAATCAGGGAATTAAGAAAGATGTTTAGAGTATTTTAGAAAATATATATTATATTAGCTAATTCAATTAATTTCTTTAATCTTATCAAATTAGGTAATATGTCTTTTATTAAGCACCAGAGGAGTAGTATTTAGGAGAAATGAGACGTGGGTTCATAAAAATTTAATTTAATTCCAATTCAAATTTGAATTTGAATTTTTGTTGTTAAAAATGAGTTTCAAAGGTTTATTTATAAAAATCACAGACCGTCTTAAATGACTGATTTACTCTTCTATATTTATAATTATATAAATTTATATTTGTAATTCACTTCTTTACGTTTTAGTCCAACTACTATTAAATAAAGAGTTAAGATCCAATTTTACTTTGGAAGTTGTGAAAAAAGAGCAATATTACCAGGAAAAAATTTTTAGGGTGATGTCACATTGGAAGTTTTCAAATTAGAGCAATTTTGCCTAACTATTACATGTTAAATTTAATTATTAGTTTATCAAATATGTTAAGCTTGCAATCCACGTTATTTTTATCTTGGGTTTAAGCTCAAATTTGCCCCAAAGTTTTCACTCTAAGACTAATGTTTCTCTGGCAAATGTGAGCCCTTCTTTTATCTGCGTCTTCTTTTCTTTTCAACGTCGTTTACATTGTCAACTCATCATATTTGAAGAACTATTAATCAAATTAACGTTTATAAAGGTTAAGGCAATATTGCTATAATTTAGAAACTTTTACGGCAATATTAAATTCAAAAAATTTATGTCACAACATTGATTTTGAGTAAAAACTTTCAAGGCATGTTGTCATTAAAAAAAACTTTCAAGACAAATTTTCACCTTAACAAAAATGAGGTGAATGACAAGTGGATATGTTTACTCAATATATTTAATCCACTAATGGAAAAACTTAACCTAGAAAACAATTAGGTGAAGCTACTATGATTTGAGAACTTTAGGAATGATATTGCTTTTAAAAAAACTTTAAGGATAACGTTACTTTTTCTTAGCCTCTAATTATCATTCTTTCTATTAAACATGATTTTGGGGGGGCTAGGAGGATACCTTTGCAAACTTATCGAGAAAAATAAAAGTGAGAAGTTTTTACATTTTAGCCTTCAAAGAAATTAGTTTCAAGCATTAAATGATTAAGGTATCCTCAGTTAAATAAAAAACAAAAGGCTAAGAAAACAAACATTAACCTAACCATACAAAAATTAACTCATCCCTTGTTTTTATTTCACTTGACCATTAATGGTGGAGAAGAATAATTTAAACTTATATTTATGACCAAATATTTTCTTATTATTCATTTATTTGCACCACCCTCGTTAGATCTTATTTATATATATATATATATATATATATATATATATATATATATATATATATATATATATTCACGCATTTTTGTTAAAGAGAAAATTTACTATGAAATTTTTAAATATAAATTTAAAAAAATTAAATATATGACACAGACTTTCAGGAAAAATTTGTACCTTAACAAAAATGACGTGGATGATATGTGGACTATCATTTCAATATATTTGGTTAACTAATAGTCAAAATTAACTGGGACAACAGTTAGGGAAAAATGCTCTCTTTTTTACAATTTTTTTTAAAAAATTACCCCTTAAAAATCTTTGGGTCAAAATTGTCCATCGATAATAACTTTCAAAATAAAATTGTCTTTAATTAAAAAAAAAATTAAACACGGAATATTGGGCCAGTAATTTTTTTTGAACGATGGTGGGCTGGCAATTTTATTCCGAACGAGTCGATTCTCTCTTGTGTCGATTCTATCTTGTGTGACCCAACAATACCGCGTTCTCCACATTTCGCTCTCCATTTCTTCGCTACCCGACGATCTGGTGCGTTGAGATCTCCCTCGGCAGAATCCTTGGTGAGTCGCATCTTCTTCCTCTCGCGTCCTCCTCCTCTCAAATTACTGAAGTTTATGACTTTCAAATTATGTTTGTGGATAAACGAATCAATAGCCAGATCTCGTAGTTTGCTGCTTTTTCTTTTTCTTATTCTGCTGCTAGGTTGTATTTTTTCTCTTTTTTTCCGTTTCCTTTTTCGCGTTGATGAATTGCAGAAAGGAGCTGATCTTTATCAACATATGATAGTTTAGTTCTTTATTTCATGATTTTTGATTTCGCGGAAAATGTTTTATTTGTAGTTCGATGTGGATTTAATTGGAACCGTTTATGTTATTTTTTTCCTTTTCTACGATTGTTTTGATTGTGAGTGTTTTTTTTTTTCCCGTTGCTTCTGTTTTCTGTAGATGAGTTGAATATTAGTCGCAATTGTTCTTATTCTTCTTGCTCTAGGTAATTACTGATATTCCTGAAGTTGTTTCTTTCCCTGTACATCCCATAAATAAGCTTTTTGATATGCTTTGGGGTAGTTCTTTGTCCGATCTGATTAGCCTTGCCATTACTCGTGAGAAATATTGGATCTGATGTGAAAGCTTGGTATCTGTATGCATTATTTTATAGAGTTTTGGAATCTGAGATCAAAATTTTATTCTTCTGTAGATTTGGTTTTGAATACATCAGTCGAGTTAGCTTAGCTGATTCGCAGGAAAAGTGCCAGCATCTGCTGTTTTTTCGTTCAACCAAATGGAGTTACCTTCCTTAAGGAAAATCTGGATCAACTGGGTTTTCCTGCCCTTTGTTGTCTTTGCCCAGTTTAGCAATGCTTTTTATCTGCCTGGAAGCTACATGCAAACTTATTCCAATGGAGCTCTTATATTTGCCAAAGTCAATTCATTGACTTCTATTGAAACTGAGCTTCCCTTCAGCTATTACAGTCTCCCGTACTGTCAGCCCTCTGGTGGCGTAAAGAAAAGTGCTGAGAATCTTGGAGAACTCCTTATGGGAGATCAGATTGATAACTCACCATATCGTTTCAGAATGAATGTTAATGAGACGGTCTATCTATGTACCACACCGCCATTAAATGAGCATGAGGTAAAGCTGTTGAAACAAAGAACACGAGATCTATACCAGGTAAATATGATCCTGGATAACTTACCAGTTATGAGGTTTGCTAATCAAAATGGGGTTAAGATTCAGTGGACAGGGTTCCCAGTTGGGTATACTCCACCTGATGGAGGGGCTGATTACATCATTAACCACCTTAAATTCACAGTCTTGGTTCATGAATATGAAGGGAGTGGTGTTCAGATTATTGGAACTGGAGAGGAAGGAATGGCTGTTATCTCTGAAGCTGACAAGAATAAAGCATCTGGATATGAAATAGTTGGTTTTCAGGTTGTCCCTTGTAGTATTAAACAGGATCCTGACACCATGACAAAGTACCACTTGTATGATACTCTCTCCCCAATAAGCTGCCCATCTGAGATTGACAAGTATCAAATAATCAGGGAGCGGGAGAGGGTATCATTTACTTACGAGGTTGTATTTGAGAAGAGTGATACCAGATGGCCATCACGTTGGGATGCTTATTTGAAGATGGAGGGTGCTCGAGTACATTGGTTCTCAATTCTAAATTCACTTATGGTGATTTTTTTCCTAGCAGGTATTGTTTTTGTCATTTTCTTGAGAACTGTGAGAAGGGACTTGACAAAGTATGAAGAATTGGACAAAGAGGCACAAGCTCAGATGAATGAGGAGCTTTCTGGATGGAAACTTGTTGTGGGTGATGTATTTAGAGAGCCTGATTCCTCAAAGCTTCTCTGCGTGATGGTTGGTAATGGGGTTCAGATTACTGGAATGGCTGCTGTTACTATTGTTTTTGCAGCCCTTGGTTTCATGTCACCCGCTTCCCGAGGGATGCTTCTGACAGGGATGATAATTCTATATCTTTTCCTGGGCATTGCTTCTGGTTATGTCAGTGTACGTCTCTGGAGAACCATGAAGGGAACTCCAGAAGGATGGAGGTCAATTTCCTGGTTTGCAGCATGCTTTTTCCCTGGAATTGCATTTGTCATATTAACAGTGTTGAATTTTATTCTCTGGGGCAGCAACAGTACTGGTGCTATTCCCATTTCCTTGTACTTTGAACTGTTCTTCCTTTGGTTCTGTATTTCAGTGCCACTTACCCTTGTTGGTGGGTTTATTGGAACAAGAGCTCAGCCAATTGAGTATCCTGTGCGAACTAATCAGATTCCAAGGGAAATTCCTGCACGTAAATACCCATCATGGCTTCTTGTTCTCGGTGCAGGAACCCTTCCATTTGGAACCCTATTCATTGAGCTCTTCTTTATCCTTTCCAGCATTTGGCTTGGGAGGTTCTACTATGTGTTTGGTTTTCTGTTGGTAGTTCTTCTACTGCTTGTCATTGTTTGTGCTGAAGTGTCTGTGGTTCTCACCTATATGCATCTCTGTGTGGAAGATTGGCGATGGTGGTGGAAGGCATTCTTTGCTTCAGGCTCTGTTGCCCTTTATGTCTTCTTGTACTCTATCAATTATTTGGTTTTCGACCTTCAGAGTTTGAGTGGACCTGTCTCAGCTTCCTTATACCTTGGCTATTCACTTCTCATGGCAATTGCGATCATGTTATCAACCGGCGCCATTGGCTTCCTAATGTCATTCTACTTTGTGCACTACTTGTTCTCCTCAGTAAAGATAGATTAAGGTTCTATTGTCATCAATCATCAACTAAGCAAAAGGGGGCCTCGCATGCAGAAAGAGGAAAATCTGTGTAACTTTTGCTGAGTTTTGTTACTTGATTCCATAACAGCTTATTGATATGCTTTGACTTGGTAGTTGTTAATTGATTTTATTTTGCCATGTGATATGCAATTTGGTTCCCATCTTCCCTTTTCCACTCCCCTTTAGTGGTTTTGTAGTTTACTCAATTGTCTAGTGCTTGAGCTTCTTTTTCTTAGCGTGTATGATCAAGTTGCTCTTGAAAGTTATAATTGCTCAAACTGTCACCCCCCTTGTTTATCAAAATACTTTAGAGTAATGTTAGCTGGATGCTTCTAGATTTCTTTTTGGTTTCTACTTCTGTTTCTAGGTTCTTTTTATTGTTGTTTGCATCCTATCATAGCGAAAGGGACATGGCTTTTCCAGTTATCAACCGCATTTTGTGGACACTAATTGTTCACGACTATTAGCATGTTGCGCATATACTGCAAGTGCACATGCATTTATGCATTGTACGAAATTTGAGGAATAGCCATGGCTTTAAATTAGCTTGTCGTGGATTTATTGGATAGTCCACCACCCCAAAGAAAAAACAAATTTATGTATAATTGTATAGGGGTATGGAAAAATGAGTTTTTTTTTTTTTAAAAAATATTTTTGTCCGTTCTCGTGTTTGTATGTAAACTATATGTACTGGCCAATATTTTATCTTCTAGCGGTTTGTCTTTGACAAAACCATTTATTTTAACCATGTTTAACTTGGCCAAAATTATGAAATGTAAAATTGTGGATGACCTTTATGGCTATTTGGGTTTTATTGAATGTGGTTATTAGAACTTAATAGGTAAATTTGGGCCTTTGATAAAATTATTTATTTCAACTATGTGGAATCAAATTATTGAAGCAACCTGTAAGTACTTCTGTAAGTGTTCTTTGAGCCTGGAGGCATGCCCTAGCCCCGGTGAGTTACCGGTGTCTAACCCCACCTAAACTTTTTAGTGACTTTAATTTTCAGAATAGTTTGTAAGATATCAAAAAAATTTATGGAAATTAATCAAGATAAAAATTGCAAAATTCATTTAATAAACTGGAAATTTGTGTTGGGAAAATTCTTTCGGGCCTAAAGTGATGGGACTTAATAAGCTAATTTAGGCCAACTTTCTATATATATGAACAAAAATATTTATTTGTTACAATTATATGCAGAAAGAATATGTTTGCTTTCTGAGGGGAAAAAAGAGATGTACAAAGGAAATTATGGATGGAA
The DNA here is from genome assembly GCA_037074495.1 of Acacia confusa. NCBI lineage: Eukaryota > Viridiplantae > Streptophyta > Magnoliopsida > Fabales > Fabaceae > Acacia > Acacia confusa. The sequence goes on along the minus strand of CM073506.1, from coordinate 2,914,090 downwards.
TGGCTAGACAAAGAAATAAGTTGAAGGATCAGACACATTTGTAGTATCTTTGGAAAGAATGGATCGAGCTTCTATCACTGAACGAGGAGTCTCAAGATCCTTCTCTTGAAGCGCATTTCCTCGTAAGCGTTGCATTTGGGAAGCAAACGTGTCATCCAATATCTGCTCAATCAAACAATTAATCATGGCTGAATGTCATGAATGAAATAAATCTTCTAATATTCACTTAATTTTGATTATTTTTTTCAAGGAAAAAAAGAGATATACTCATTTGAGGGTCAAAGGATACAAGTAAATCTGATTCTTCTTGTGTTTTTCTTGTTAAACAAAATTCCCATAGATTTCAGTTAATTACTAAATACCGTTGCTTTAGTTGAAAAGCTATCAGATAAAACTAAAACGGTATCTGCTACTCTTGAATTGTTGATTAATATGGCTGCAATTGAAGACTTGGACAACTTACCCCAAGAGCATAGTAAGATCCATTGTACCATACCCTGTTCTCTTTCCTTCCTTCCAAAAATTTCAAAACAATCTGACACAAATGAACAGAAAAGAATTAGAGCTGTCAAATATTTAAGTTTTTGTGGGAAAATCATGTTGGATATGATATACAATATTAAAAAAACTCATGTTCACCTGTCCCATTCTATCCCATAATCCACGGCATGTTGCAATGAAAATCTGACTGCTAAAGACCTCATGCAGGTTGGAGATTGAATCAATGAGCTGTGCGTTCAGTGATTGCATTCTCTCACGGATTTCAGCCTCCCCATCTTGTTCTGTTGTTTCCTCCAAAATCCTTTTCAGTCTTGTGCTTCTGTTAGCTTGTATCTGAGCAAATCAAAGTCTTTACATATTTAGTCACAAACAGCTTCACTTGTTTCTCTGTTTCGAACTAATGTGACTGCAGATGCTTACTTAGAGAACTTACATTGTTAACAAGATTTCCTATTACCGCTTGCAAGTAAGTTTTGTACTTGGTTCTCAGTAGAACAGTGACTCCATTTATCTGCTCCCCAAAGAGTGATTTCTTGTCTCCCATGACTGGCAGACAGGATGCCCAGGACTTTAAGATGTCTTCCACTTTACAATGGAGGACATCAAGAATCCTCTTGATGGTGTTCAAAAAAATCCCCAACTGAATAAAACAAAATACTGTAAGTGTGAATGAATGTGAATTCAATGAAATTTGAGTTTTGATCACGAAGCCACTCAAAAACCATGGCCTAGAAGTAAACATACAAAGAACTTACTTGATTTGGAACCACATAGACAGGCATTGACTGTCTTCTTGCCAGCTTTTGAACTTGCAGGTTAAGTCTCTTAGGGATGCTATCTTTCAAAGGTGTTAAAATATCATTGTATTGCTTCTCGAGGGCTTTCACGATTGCTCTTTCAATATTTGCCACAGCCTTCCAAAATGGAAAATCAAATTATTACGACTTGAAAGAACTTTATGAGTTATCCACTCTATCCAGAGAGGTGAAAACTGAAAATCACATTGCTGGGAAAATAATGGGTAATATTGGAGGAAAATGGTGCCCATACCCCCTTAAAAATCAGATTAATTAAAACTAGAAATACAACCATAACAAAATAAGACGAAAGTTTGTTAAATGCAGGTGGCTTAATGATGATATGGTATCAAAAGGTTTTTTATTTTTGCCCAATCTATATTGTGTCAAGTGAAGAACTTACACTTTCCAAATAAAGTGAATACTGAGGCCATCTGTTGATTACCACCTCATAGAGAATGAGGTTGTCTCTGATTCTCTCATACATTTCCTCAGCAAATGGAGAAGTGGAATGGTTTGTGGCTACTCCGGACCATGGTACCTGTATCATTTGTAGTAGTCATTTCAATCCCAACACACAGAATAAATATTGTACAGCTATGGGAAGGATCTGATTTCTAATAATGTCGTATCATTTAAGAAACTTCATTGCTGTATGCTTGAAGTTTCTATAACTGCTTAAACTGAGAATGATTACCTTTTCTGCTTTGCAAAGATCAAGTAAACTGAGTTGCATATCTTGAATCCAGACCAGGATGTAGTTATGGAACAAATTTCTGGAGTCTACACCTCCCTGTGGGGAACTGAAGCAGGAAAATACATTATGTCAGAGCAGATAATGTCTTTCCATGTGAAGGATATAATGTTTTGTTAAGTAAGAAGTTTCATTCTCATACCTAATATTCCATAACTCAAGATCCCGTTCAAAATCTGCAGTTGCAATTAGAAGATCATTCACATGGGGCTGCGGACTAGATGGTGGCCAAGAAGATAGGAAACTTCTAAGCCTGTTACATAGCTCTGTGCTATAAACGGATGCTGTGATGTTTGTCAAGTCAATTGAACTGAAATTAAAGTGATATGAGTCAGAAAATGGATAGTGAGGTCATTGAACTGTGTCAATTTATCAAGCAGAGCTCATTTGCAACACTTTGCCAAGTACCTTGGGAATATATTCTGGCTGTGGATTTTCATATCTGCCTGAATTTCATTGCTCATATGGACACACAGGTTTTTCATCTTTAAGTAAGCTGTAGAGATGGTAACGGAATCCGTAAGGTAACCTTCAGAGTTGGTTGACACAAATTCATCAGTCTCTGCCATGTACTTCCTGCATCTCTTCTTTGCTGCAGTCTAGGAACAAATAAATTTTCATCTAGACTTCAATTTTCAGGATTAAAAGAAAAGCAGCTGTGAAACCCAGAAAGGCTTCATAAGCTTCTCCTATCCTATATGTATAAACATGCACATTTTTCTTTCTATATCCTGAGTTGATAATTACTAAATCTGAGTAATTTGTGCAATTCCTGCTTTAGTCTTCTGCTAAAAGAAGTTTTTATATGAACTACAATTTGAATCTTCATTAAAAAAAAAAAAAAAATTCTAAAAGAAGTAAGCAAAATATTACGTTATTTATATAGAGGTTGGAAGTTGGCTGAACGAAAATGTAGGTTCGCAGATTTATGCAGACAAGCATTTATGATAAAAAGCTATGAAGAATAAACGCATGAATCATGTGGATGCTAATAGAAAATTACCTGCAAATAGTTTCTAAGAATAGTCTGGGCATCTACAGAGAGAATATCATGAAGAAATGTGTAGACTTGTACAGCAGGAGCTAGTGCTGGTGCTGCTGAATTGATTGTTGGACCCAAATGATCGATTAAGCCAGTTGGTGAGTTCTCATCTAATGATTTGTAGTTCTCGAAAACATTACCGAGAAGGCTTTCAACTTGAGTTTCACAGTCTAAAAGCATATTTCTCTGCAAGAACAATCCAATAAATTTGTTAGTCCACACATTCCAAAAGGTAGTTAGGGCCATAAAACAAAATTACAAGGCATCATTTCTATAAAAATATAGTTGATGCTTAAAAGGGATTAACAAATGAATTGGCTTTGATTTTTCATTCAGGAAAGTAGTGGTAGAAAAACATGGAAAACACAAAAATTTTGAAGTGAATCCACTCATGGAGGTGCATCATCAATATTTGTAAGTCATAAACTCAAGCACCAGTTAATCTATTAGTGGATTGGTTCTTGAGTTAATGACTTAGACAAGAGTTAAACAAGTTTTAATTAATTGATAAACTAAGGCTTTAAGGTTTCTTGAAAAGAGCTGATGAAGGAATGATAAAGGAAACGACAATTTTAAGATAATAACTAGTTACTATTCAAAACAAATTTACTCAAGTTTTGATTTATGTTGTTTATCTGTTAGCTTATGAACTAAAGGCAGAAGGTCTCTTCAAAAGAGCCGTTGAAGGAATGATAATGAACACAACAATTTTAAAGATGTCTACAAGCTTATAGTAATCACAAGTAGCTAGTCATCATTCCAAATTTTCTCAAGTTTTCACTCATGCCATGCATCTATTTCCTCTCAAACTGTGAGAGCCAAACAATAATGTATGTCATATGAGTCTGATAACAATAAAAAATGGGAAATTCCAACTCTCACTAGATGTTCAAGTAAGCTAGACAGTCTAACTGGTTCATAAATGTTATAACTACCAAGAAAAATAAAAAACTTAAATAAAATATTAAACCATGCTAGATTCAATAATTTGCACCAAAGGGTAAAGATGCAAAATGGCTAACCTCTTGTCTGGTCAAACTCTTCTCAGTTCTGGCCTTTAGTAGCGGCAAAAGTAACTCCCTCACAAGCTCTAGGCAATCCTTTGTGGGAGTGGCCACATTCATGACTAGTAGCAGATATCTGCAAGATTGAAGGGACTAATTCAGTTCTTGGAAAGCAGAAAGGGCTAATTCAATTACCGGAAGTTTCATGTCTCACGTACCTCAACTTGGCATATGAGTCAGAGACCCCATAGTACTCTGCAAATGCATCCAACAACCACTTCCAAGGGCCATTTAGCCTCAAGTTTCGGGAATGGAATTTCTGGGCACGCATTGCCCCCTCAAGCAAAAGATCATAAGCTAGAGTTTCTACCACAGGACCACTCTGCATAAAAATATTAAAACATGGGATTAAACCCAGGAGAGAACTGCCTATTTCGGTTTCTACTCCCTCCGGTCTTTAACGTAAGATATACTTGATGAGTTGATTTTGGTTATAAATATAAGATAAAGTTTTTATATTTATAATCTTTTTCTAATGTACTCCCCTATTGATGCTCCCCTAACAATGGAGGGAAAAGAATAAGGGAATTAAGGAAGGTAACTAAGGTATTTTAGAAAATACGTGTAATATTAATTAACTTAACCAACTTCATTATTCTAACCAAATAACGTAAATATGTCTACCGGAGGAGATATATTATTTTGAAACTGTGATAAGTATTAAAATGCAAATTAAGACAACTTCCTCTCTTGAAATTGACACTGAATAACAAACTATATATACTAGCCAGGAACAAGTCTCTTAAGCTAATTCCCGGAGGTAAAATAAAGAATCATATAGGGAGATTTAACAGCATATTTTGAATGCCATAGGATCAGGTTTCAGTCTCTAATAATGTCATTTGATTATATTCCATGTAAGATCAATGCTAAGTTGTTTTACCCATGTCAACAATCTAAACATGATGCTGTTACTGTTCTCAAGTCTCAACTGCATGGCTGCCAAGATGTATATTGTTTAAGTTTATTTGGTTGAGAAAGAACCTTTATATGATTGTTCTCATCATTTGTCATTGTGCTACCGAGAGAGAGCTGGATCTTCCCAACGCATTCATGCTCATCTTGATATACTGGCCACCATCGAATTCTCTCACTCTGCACAAATGGTTATATTGATCACCCACATGGAAAGAAGCAAGTATAATATCTAAAAGGTAATGAGATAGTAGATCACATACAGGATTATCACTAAGGGATAAAATTGGTATTCTAGCATGACCATGGACCGCCTTTTTTGAATCTTGGATTTCCACAAGCAAAGCATCTCCTTGGCTCTCTGGGAAACTGAATTAGACATGAGAGTATAAGACCACTTATGAGATTATCAATAGAATTAAATTCATTGGAGACTACCAACCATTTAGACTAAACTTTATGTATACGTCAAGAATTCCATACTAGATAAAAGAATTAGATGCCAGTGTTTAATGCACAAGTTTTGCTCCCAGGAAAAAATAGAAAAATACATGTCAAATTAAATATCTTGATGAAGACTCGAAAAGGCATCATTTATCTGATCACTTCCAAATCATCATCAATTTCTTATGCTATACATTGACTGTATCATCAACTTCCAAATCTGATCACTTTAGGTTGTTTCATAATACAATTTTTTTTCCCCACCAATTGTCTATAATAAGATGCATTTGTTAAATCTTCAGCATCATTGACTTCTCTATGTTTTACTAGTCATGGTATTCTCCATTAATGAGCAATTTGCGCAGTAGAAAGTGGGGGGGGGGGGGGGGAATACAAAGGCAACTTACAAATCATGGTATTCTCCACTTCCAGGGCGCAAGCAAACAGCAGAGCTAGCCTCAGATTCAGTTTCTTCTGTGGAACTCCTAAGTTGGATCAGACATGATAGTGGCTCTACAATAATGAGACATATCAAGGTCAAGCTTTTAGGTAAGGGGTGAATAATTGCTCCTGGTAATCTCTAATTGCTTCTTTTTAATGACCAGTGCATATCAAGGCCAAAATAATTCCGAACCATGAAATAATGTGCAAGGAAATATAGAAATGTTCTGCAGAAAATTAGAAATTATTGCTACATTTTCGAGTAGACAAAACAGATTATAAGTGCTTTGTCACATGCACTGACCTTCTGATGCCAATGAGAACGGGACCAACTTCTTAGAATTTATGCTATTTTTCACTAGTGAAGAAACATGTCGAACGTAGAGCGCCCCTGCTTGCATGTATTTTGCTCCTCGTTGTGAAAATGTGCTTCTAAGCTTTCGCCTTGGTATAACCCTAAGTTTCCTCACTGAAATTTCTTAAAAAGCTTAGTGTGGATTACATAACTTAAGCAATTACCAGTTTAACAGGAACTGAATAATCCTTATGAGGTTTAAAGAGGGTCCAATTTTAAGAACAAGACCATAGTTGCATAGATCTTTTTTTTTTTCAAAGTTTAAATGAGACACTAAATATGCCATCCATGTTACCCTCAAGGACAAGCATAATCATTATGAAGTAGAGTTCCCATTATGGCGTTACCTTCCACTCTTATTTTACCAACATCCTTCTTCACTTTCAAAGGGCATATTTGTTCCGAGTTCCTTGGATTGCAGGCTTCAGGTTTTCTTACACCTTGAGGTTGCAACAAGAACTCATGCAATCTATAGAGTCAAGAATTACCGAGAAACAGTTAAGGAATCACTTAAAAAGCAAAACGAATTCTGAATATGTCAAATTCATATTGATTGCACAAGGAAAGGAACCTACCCAAAGGCACTTCGAAGAGCCAGGCACTCATCTCGTAAGAACTCCGGTGCATCAGGGCAGCCTTTCGCCCAAGCTTGTAGGCACAAACGTATACAGGCATCATAAGTGATTAGGGTTTGCCAGGCATACTGGCTATTGCAATTACTGTGGATAGCATACCATAAAAAGTAGAGAGCATATCAGATTTAGAGTTTCAAAATAATAAAAATGAAACTAACCTAGCAAAGCATATAACTGAATTCAAATTCAGCTTCATGAAAAGTGTCAGCTTTAGTTAAAACATGTTGATTAGTTACATCAGTGACCGTGCAGCTCTTTCTGGATAATTTGAAGTTTGATGCCACTAAGTGCAAAGTAAGTGAAAAGAAATTACAATAATATTTAACAGCTTTATTAGAATTGTATCAACTATCAAATCCTTGAACAAATAAGGTACCAGTATACTGGAATAGCATTTATAAAATTGTAAGGGGATGCCAACCTATACCCCGATATCCATGCACTATATTTTGCTCACTTTTTACTTAAGTGCATAAAAGCATGTTGAAAATTTGCAAGCTATAATATTTTTGAGAAACATATATTTGACAATTGTTAAATAGAAGGTTGAATCAACAGCACCTGGTATTATAGTACGATAAATTAGTGGCTTGCTTTTCTTTATCTTCTGCCAAAACTTTGTCTAATCTGCACAAAACAAGATCAAGAAAATGCCAAATTTAGTTAGACAAAAAGAAAGCTAAAATTCAATTAGAAGTTCCCAGAAAACTACTGCAACAGAGCGAACAACAGTTATACCTTTCATTGATTTCAGAGGCTCCCAAAGTCTTGGTCTTCCATTCATTTGAGCTCACACTTCTTCCATCATTATCTACTGACTCTCTTGATGGCCAAGACCCATTTTGGGTTTGTTCATTCATAGTCTTGGTCTTCCACTCATGTGAACTTACACTTCTCACATCATAATCCACTGATTCTCTAGATAACCAAGAACCATTAGGGGTATGGTCATTGATAACCAAACCTTCAGAATCTCTCTTCTGTGAATCATCAACATTGATGATTGGAGGGGCACTAGGAGTTCCCAATTCCGCAAGGTCATTATGGCTATTATTGGCATTCCTCAAGTGGACTTGCTTTAGAAGACGACTACCTCCAATTGGGGTCGAATTCTTTTGATTTTGAGCACATCTTTTATAACCCAATTCGCTGTCTGTAAATCTTCTCACACTACTTCCTGGTACTTCAATCGTGAGATTCTCATTTAGCAGTCCACTTTTCAGAATCCCATTGCGTCCTTCTGGTTTAGGTTTAAGTTTAAGCCCTTTATAACCAAATAATTCTTCCTCATCATAGCACTGGGAAATTGGCCTCTCTAAGTAATCCAAGTTATTTGATACAGAAACTTCTACGTCAGAGAAATTGTCGTCCTCTCCGTCTGAAACTGAATCGATGCTTTCTTCACTTTCGCCATCGATCAAACCAGATGAAGTAGCGAAGGCATGGCTATGAGGTGTAAGCAAACCAGAGTGAAACTTTAGTGGAGGCAAAACAGGAGAACTCAAACCATTACCACCATATTTAATCGGAGATTTTGGGAACCGTTCGCTTGAAAATTTTTCCTTTAAAGGAGATCGTATTCGAGGCTCTTCTGTTACTGCTTCTGTTCCCTGTGAAAAATAAACAAAAGGAATTTAGTTATTGAGGCAAGACCCATCCCTTGTACTTCAAACCAGAGTTACATCACTTCGTAAAATGGAGATACACTTTCTTTCAGAAGATACATTTTGACGTGTTTTCATATTTGTCTATAACCAATTAACCATTACATTTGATTTGATTGAAGGATTCGAGTTTTTAGAAAGAGCGTCAACATTTAGAAGATTCGACCAGAGATCCTTCAAAAGCTCATATAGGAACAAAATTATATGATTCCAAGTTAAACAAAAGCAAAAAAAGCCAGAGTTTGCTTTAAAAGAACAGAGAAACTCAAGTGATATATATTGGCATAAAATTACAAAAGGAATAAAGGTAAATTCGTTCTAAAGGCACTTAAGCAAGACCCATTAGATATGGTCATGATTCATCAAGCACATAAGAGTCTCTGGTAAAAAGGAAAAAGTGAAAACAATCACTCCGGTCCCTATTCAAAACAGAATCCCCAGCTCAAAAATACCCATGAAAACAATTAAAGCTATGTTTACCTTCAAAAGAAGAGGAAAAACTGGAGTGTTTAAAAGATAAAAATGGAAAGCATTAATAAAAGTGAAAGAATTCCAAAGGAATTCAAGAAAGACCATTTTGGAAAAAAAAAAAAAAAGAAGAAGGAGGAAACACGAAGAGAAAAATGGAAAAGACAAGAACCTGCTTGATCCATTGGATTGCGCTTTCGTCTAGACCTTCAGTGAACATCATCTCAAGGGTCTTACTTGGATCGAAGAGGACAAGATCACGAGAGAATCGAGCTGCTGAAAGAGAGAAAGTAAGTGAGAGAGCCGAACTATATTGAAGAAGAAGAGCGTGTGTCGGTACTGAGAGGCTGAGCCAGACAGGAGTGTTCAAATGCCAACGGCTAGTTAGACCTTTTCATTTTATATTCTTTTTTATTTTTTTTGGACAACTTTTCGGTTCATACTCATCATGTACTGTTGTACTGAAAAAACAAGTATTTTAAAGTTATAGTCAATTTTAAACTTTTACTCAAATACATTTTCTTTGAGCAAATTATAATGATCCCATAATTTTTTAAAAGAAACATATGAAATTTATTATTATTATTTTCTTAAAATATGCCGTGGCTTCTCTTTGAATCAAAGGTTGCTTCATATCTTAGTTTAATTTAAATTTTTTTCATTCAAATATCATTCATTGATATCAATAAATAAATATATGTTTTTTTTTTGCCAACAAAAATATGTTTTTAACTAATACCCTCTTATGTTCTAAAAAGATAAAATCAAATAAATATACATATTTGAAATAGAAAAAAGAATTTATTGCAATTTTGGGACATTTTAGAAAAACAATGTTTTCTTTCTTCTGTTTTAAAACTAACATGTCCTTTTTCACATTTCATAAAAATTTAGTTAAAAAAAAATTAGATTCTGACTAATGTGTACGTTTCAAAGATGTAATAAAAATTTAGGGTAAATGTGCAAAAATACACATAAGTTTTTTTCCCATAAACAAAAATACACATATGTTTTTTTCCCATAAACAAAAATACACATATGTTTTTTTGATGAACAAAAATACACACGTGATTACAATTTTAGAGCAAAAGTCACATCCTACCATTAAGTCACTGTTCACCTCCGTTATGTTACTGTTCACCTCATCTCTTTCTTTTTCATCACGGTGAACAATGACTTAACAGTGAGATGTGATTTTTGCTCCAAAATGGTAACCACGTGTATATTTTTGCTCCTTAAAAAAGTATATGTGTATTTTTGCTTTTGGGAAAAAGTTCATATGTATTTTTACACCTTAACCCAAAAATTTATATAAATTTTTAAGAAATCAACTTTAGTTTATGAGCTTAGATTAGTAAGAAGGAAAGTAATAGTCAAGTGGAAGGCATTGGATCTGAGTCATTATATTTTCTATTTATTTTCAAAAAGAGGGAAATATGTGTGAAGTATATTACTTTAACTTGAACTTGCATTTTAATTTTTCACAAAGGTTCATTCATAAAAATCTTTTCCACATTAATGTATATAAAACGTATAGTTTTGGCGCCTTCATAATTCATAGCCATTTTTTTGACTTAAGATGCTTTTTGAATGTTCTGTGGCAAAGACTTGTGATGAAAAGGATTCGGTTTTTGGCCAATTCATGAAAGAGGATTTGGTACTTATTTTTGTTAACATTTTTACCTTCAAAATATTTTTTATTGAAATTACAATTTTACCTTAATGACTTATCAAATTCTTATTAAATCTGGATCAGATCAGCCAATTTGGCTTGAATCCAACAAACCGGTCTAATTCGAGCATTAACCCAATTTAGTTTAGGGTTTTTTTTTTTTGAAAAAAAAAAAGCTATTTTCTTATTTTCTTTATAATTTTATATTAATAATATTGAGATCTTTATTTTCTCACTAGTTGAACTCTGAGTTAATTCCAGTTTCACTTCAGTATAACCTACTAACTCTTAATCTAATACTCCAACCAATTTAGTGACCCGGTCCGGGTTTGATATCCTTGCTTATCATACAAGTTATGCTTTTCATATTTTTTTTTATAACGCTTCCAAACATAATTTTAACATTAAACAGTTAAAAGGAGGAAAAAAGACTGAATAGGAGACATTCTAAACTTTTATTCTTTTGAGGGGACAAGGGAGATATTCCAATCCAAACAAGAATATTGCCTACATTTGCATTTCTAAAACAGTCCACAATGTAATTTTTTTGGTTCAAAGTAATCGGCCTCCAAAGCCTAATGTCAAAATGCAGGTTTTCTTAGATTAAGTTGTATAAAATAACATCATACTAAGTGGATATCAGAAGTATTTGCGCCACTAATAACAGCCAAATTAAACCAGACAGATAATCGTAAAGCCATGAACCAACATTACCACTATGACTCACAGGTTGCCTTAACAGCCCTGCATAAACTGAAACTCTAACCATACCATTTACAAGACGTAACTCTCATTTAGTAATCTAAAGCTCAGACATACTAAAAGGTGCCAAGATTCACCAGTCTCTCTCTAACTTCCTTTCCCTTGCTGAATTTGTTGGAGAAGAACTGCCGCCAACTGTAATGTCGCTTGTAGACGCTTCTGTGGATCTGCTTCTGCATCTTGCTGCACGTTACCATCACCAGTTAACGGTTGCTGGTTCCCGTTGGCCACTCTCTGCGGCTCTCTTTGAGCCGTTTGTGATCCTTGAGACGGCACATTTGACATCTGCTGTTGCTTTTGAAGTTGTAGAAGCTGTTCATACTGAGATGTTGCAAGTTCAGGATTCATTGTGTTATTTTGAACGGGGTATTTTTGGGATGTACTGGAGGTGGTGTTGGACCTGTTAGCTCTATGAGTTTGCCTCGGATCATCCGGTGCGGATACACTCAGAGCGCTTCCTGATTGCCTCTGCTGCTCAAGATGAGATGCCGCTAGTTGTGCAAGCTGCTCTTGTTGCAGGGATCCTCCAGGCAGACCAATTTGGCTTAGTAGATGATCCTGAGTAAGAGGTTCAGCAGAACTATTTGATAGTTGTGATGACAAATTTCTATTGGATATCAAGGTCTGAAGATTGTTAGCAGACCAATTCGGTCCCGATGTATGGTTCTGCAGTTGAACTGGATGATAATCCTGTCCCCTCCTTCCATCATGAGAAGAACCAGATGTGCCAACTATGGCATGAGCTGAACCAGAAACAGTGATAGGCACGGCTGCTGAGTTCTTATTTCCAAGGAAAGAAAGATTGCTCATTCCTTCAGGAACGGATGTAAAAGGCGGGGGACTACGAGCTGATGACATTGGTGGATTTGGATACAATGCATCACCATGATATGACAACGAGTTTCCATCTTTAGCTTCATTTTGATTGTGCATGGACCCTTGAGCTAAACCAGGATGCTCCAACCTTAGAACCACACCAGATATGCTCAACTTTCCAGGTACCTTCAATACTTTCTCTGAGAAATCTGATGGAGGTACAAGAAACAAGGTATTCCTGTCGTCTAACTTGGCAACTGCAGCCCTACGCTTTTCCTCCAGGTAATGCATGAATTCGTTGTAGTATTCAATGTCAACATCGCTTTCAGGCACAAAGAAAACAACCCAAGCACCAGCCGCTTGGTAATAATGCTTTGAAAGCATGTCTAGACCAGTCCTCGCTGTGCAATCCAAGAATTCAGGTCTGAAATTATGGTATTGAGATTAAAACCCAGCTCAGAACAATGAAGGGTGAAAAAAATCATAAGTGAAGTCATACGCATGAGTTTCGGAAACAAGTCACAACAGCATTCAGAAAATCAATGAAATTAAAGATGGCAATCCCTCTTTTACCTTTTCAATACAAAGGCCACATGAAACATGTGAAAAAAGAGGTTAGCTAGCCAAATATAGCTCACAACAGAAATCTCTCCTCTTTCTTTCGTAAGTAATCCCTCTATCACCAAACATTCAACATGCTATTATGAAATCATTTGAATATCTAGAATAACTTAATCATGAAAAGTACATTTTAGTAGCAATTTGATTGACCCATATTGTGATGAGAAATGGCATACAATCAATGTCATTCATAGAAAAACAGCAATGAGATAAGTTATTGATGTGATGACAAGGCATGCCCAACACAAGACATTCTACTTACAACATAATATCCATGACTTTTCCCACAGGGAAGCAGCGAGCACGACAAACAGGTGTTCCACCTTTGGCAATGGTTCCTTCCCATTTCCACTCAGTCAAAGATGAGCTACTAGGTTCAGGTGTGAGTCTTCTCTTCTCAATAGGATACGATTGCAGAGCACTAGGAGCCACATGGAAACTATCACTGGGCTTCCAGCGCTCGCTCCTATCTGACCGACCAAAAGGGGAATTTGGTCTGGGATCAAAAGTTTGTCTGTGCACAACAGGTCCATCGTCAATTCTTTTATCAATGAACTCATGTTGGGGTAAATCGGTTAATAACCGTGGGAGTGGACGCCTCTGCCCTTCTAAATCAGAAAGAGGATACTCTGGAAGCTCCTTTTCAGGAGGAAGAGATCCAGTCTTCAGTTTTTTAGTGTCATGTTGATAATACACATCGTCTGGAAAGTCCCGTGGATCATCAAATAATGCATGCTTTTGAGGGTATCTCTGAGGAAAAGTACCTAGATGAGCTTGTCTATCTCTAGAAGGACTTATTGAGTGTTCAAAACTGTCTTGTAGCAATCCAAGTGGTGGCACCCTTTCACCAACCCTCCTTTGTTCATATGAACCAAATCCCCTGGCCCGTGAAGAACCCCTTCCATCTGAATCATAAGTATCAGAATCTGCCAAGTCCCATTTTGGGAAAATATTAGGGGAACTGGCCCTACGGTCTCCACTGAAGCCTGCAATACCCCTATCTTGTCTCAAGTTCTCGGTCGATCCATGACCACCACCTGATGTGTAAAGTGGGGATGATGGGGTGTTAGTTGAAAACCTCCCAGTCCCACTACCTGATGAACCAGTTTCACTCTTTGCAAAACAAATATGTACGCGAGGATTTCCAAATAACTTTCCCTGAAGAGCATCTCTGGCTCTGCGTGCTGATGCTAGACTCCTAAAACGAACAAAAGCATAACTACGACCTGGAAATGTTGTAATCTTCTCGATCCCACCAAATGGAGAAAAAGCCCTTCTCAAAGCTAAATCATTCACATTTAATTGAGATGGAAATCCTATCCACAAAACCTCACTGGGTTCTGGGTTTTTATCAGTCGGCTTGGATTTGTCAAGATAAGGAGGCTCAGGACTACCATGGCGTCCTCTGAACTCTCTTTGAGTGAAAGGAGATCCTCTTCTCCCTGAGCTTCGTTCATTCCAAGAGTAATCTTCATCATGAGTTAGTGACGGTGGCTTATCCTGTATTTGAAAACATACTGAATGTGAAATTCCAATATTTTTCAACAGATTCCAAAAATTATGGAAGTAGGTAATTGTTGACATCCAACATAACTTGGAGAATTAAGAATTGGTCATACCATTCTTTTTCGCATACACAGCTTATCTCACTCAAAGCATAACTAGAAGAATTAAGAATTGATCATATCATTTTTATCACATACACAGCTTATCTCACACAAAGCATGCAATGCTTCTAGTGGTGGCACAGTATATTACGCCAGCACATCAGTGACAAATCTAAATTTGTTATTTCAAGAGGATGAACCTCACAACTTGAGAATATACAAGTGTGTGTGTGAAAATTGACTTCAAATAAGGGGTGTGCATGGTAACGTTCCCAGAATGAGTTTTTTTCAATTTCTGTTCCCGAGAATAAAAATGGATGAGAATTATGTTTGGTGAATCCGGTTTTTTTTTTTCTGTTCCCGGGCTAGACCGGTTTAGTTTTCTGTGCTGGGGAATAAAAAAAAAGAAGCAGAAAATTTCTGCTTTTCTGTTCCAGGGTACAAAATCAGAATCATTTTTCTCCCCACCAATGCTCTTCCCAAACACAGAATCAGAAAAATTAAAAGCGTTAACAAACGTAATTCTAATTCTTAGAACTCTTCCCAGACACAGAATCAGAAAAAACTATTTTATCTCAGAAACTGTGCTGGGGAATAGAATGGTTGCCATGCACACCCAAGAAGACCAGGGAAAAAAGGTTTTGGTACCTTCTTTGTAAGTAAAGTGCATGCTTATGCAGCTAATGAGATTAGAAATCAACTAAGGTATATTTGATAAGGATTATCAATATTTGACACCCTCAAAAAGGACTGCTTACGTGTAATTAAGGTATATGCCAGCTGTACAACCAGTTAGATTGTTAGTTTTACATGTCTGCTTACTTTAACTAAGGTATATTCCAGCTGCACTAACAGTTAGATTGTTAGTTTTACATTGCTGTCATATATTTTGTAAAAGTTGAAAACAAATAAGGCATGGTTGGTTATTATTAAATGCACATTGGACTGGCATTTATATGAACAAGATGTCCACTGCTAGTAATTTGACTTGTATTCTATAAAAAATAGTTGGTAATTTTTGTATCAAGTAACTATAAAACACAGGGTCGAATGTTGTTGTAATTATAAATGCTAATGCAGAGCAAATCCCTGTAGCTGATATGAAATGTTAAATAATACTGAATAAGTCTGTCTTGCCAGAGAAGGGAGGCTCCAGGGAAAGACAGTAGATGACGCAATCACAACGGGTTTGTTTGATTGCCCATAAAGAACAGAGCACATTAAATTTGATTTTAACAGAGACTTAATGCATAAAACTAAATTGGTCCGTTGTATAGTTAAGCCAACAAGTAGATCTTGTTTATTCAGCCAAACACAAAGGTTTCTCCTGTGTCAAGTGTGGATATGGAGAAACTAGGTCAAAATTGATTCATAATATATAAGAGTATGATATTTAAGTGAGGCAATTTGACGTTTTCACTGAGTTTTAAATGGTTCATATTTTTGAACAAAGAAATATTAAATTAAAATGAGCTTAACGAGTCAAGCCAAGATACTTGCTTACTAAATGGATCATGCTTAAGCAAAGTTTGAAGCTCATTTGTTCAATGAGCAGAGCCAAAGCCACTTTGTTGTTACTCACTTGGTCATTTTAAGGTTTACTATTAAAAGGCAGCAGGCCAACTATGCCACCGGCATGTTCTCCTTTTTGCCTTGTTTAATTATCCCCTCTTTCCTTCTTTTCTAGCTAAAGATATCTTGTCCTCTTTATTGCACTCTATTATCTAATATAATTTCTTTTTCCATCTAAAGACATATATAAAGTATATAATTATGGACAAGGACACCTTCAACAGTTATATCTTCTGATTTATTCAGCATATTAGAACCTATTTCTCTCTTTACACTAAGATCCAATCACAACAAAGAAATAAAGGGCACTACACAGAGAAATATAAAAAATCTTATACACAAGGAATAAGAGGTCGCTACAACTAGAATGTCAGGAAATACATGGTCCTCATCTTTATAACATGCATATTAGTTTTAGAATGTAAAAGGATAATAATAACACCTCTTTTACTTTGATCTGTTGCTGCATATGCCCCTTATTATAGCACATATCATTTAGAATTGAGGCAAATAAAACTCTGCTACAGTTCAAACTGATAGTAAAAAGTGTATTACTTGAGCCTCACATCAGAATTTCAATCAATAACCCACCCAGTTAGTGCCCCCAGAAGGATAGTGTAAAATTATAGAGAAACCCAAATGGCCAATAGGCAAGATTAGCGCTGTAAAACTTAAACTGGTTTTAGTCACTTCAAAATGTAAACTGACAAGTATAATAATTAGGCCGGGTTAAGTATCAATTTTGCCCCGAAAGTACGTGCCTAGAAGCAATTTTGCCTTAGAAGTTTTCGGTGTAGCAATGTTGCCCTTGAAGTATTAAAACATAGCAATGTTGCCCCTCCGTTAAAAACCCTAATGGTCAACGTTAGGGTTTTTAACGGAGGGGCAACATTGCTACGTTTTGATACTTCAGGGGCAACATTACTACGTTTTGGCGTAGCAAAGTTGCCCCTAAAGTATGCACCAAGGAGCAGTTTTGCCCCTCCGTTAAAAACCCTAACAGTCAACGTTAGGGTTTTTAACGGAGGGGCAACATTGTTATGTTTTAATACTTCAGGGGCAACATTGCTACGCTGAAAACTTCCGAGGCAAAATTGCTCCTGGACGTGTACTTCCAAGGCAAAATTGGTATTTAACCCTAATTAGGCCTGTCACAAAGTTTTAGGCTAAAACAATAGCAAAGCCTTATCCCACTAGATGAGATCGGCCACATGAATCGCACGGCCCCATTGTACTCTATTAAAAACCAAATCTTTAAATAGATTGCAGTCTTTGGATAGATTGATTTGGATAGAGAGTGTGGAGACATGCTACCAATACAAATTGTGGAACTATGGGAGGTTGTAAGGTTAATTTAATTAACAAAGTTGCAAGTGCAGGAAGGTCAAAGTTTAAGGGATTTGTAACCTCTTTTTTTTTTTTGGTCAAGGGATCTGTAACTTATGAACCAAAATGAAAATAAGGACATTGCTAGGATGAGCCCCATTGCTTGGTTGAGAACGCCAGTATTCAGTGAAAAGGAAAGATCACATTGCAGATATTAAGATTTCATGAGTTAAGCTTATTTATGTGAGTACTTTAGTGTGTATCATGCTTATTGCCAGAAATAGAAAGAGAAAACTGTAGTCAATGTTGGCAATTATGATGGTTTTGAAGCCCCCAAGATCATAGAAATAGGACAACAGTCTCAACATGGTGGCCGCTACAGCTGTGGCAGCCATCAATTTATGGAAGGTGCCACATTGAAATGGTAAGCAGAGATTTTTCACATCTGCATCAGCCCAAGAGTTCCATTGAAGGATTCGCAGGCCTTAAATCTGAACAAAACCTGGCTGGAACCCTCTTTCATGTTACTTGGGAGCTCCTTCAGCTTCTAACTCGATTCTGTTTTCTTCATCATTCTGAATTTTCTGTCACAACCTCTCATACTGGTCCTGATTTTCTAAATGACATTAATGATCCTAATTTAAAAGCTACAGCCTTTGAATGAAGAATAAGATGGTTTTAAGTCCACTGTTAATGATAAAGGAATTGATGAGCGGATGATTAGGAGGATGAAGATGATGGTTCCAACTTTTCATGTGAATATTGATCTCCACTACCTCTTAAATCATTTTTTGTGATGTTTGTACCATATTTTTATTTTTATTTAGAAATGTTTTTTGAATCCGGTTACCTCAATACAACACCTGGCAACCATCAGCCATAGCACTATGGCAATTTTTAGGCTTTAATACGCACACAATTAACAACAATCACTGCAGGTCCTGGAACTTTGCATCAAGAAATGAAGGTCCACACTGCTCACATCTGTGGATGCTTATCATTCATGAGAATACCTTTTCTTTAACTTCTGGTAACCCATATATCCAATATTAGGTTCTGGGAGAATCTCTAGTTGGGCGAAATTTCCTTCTCATGAGTTTCTGTGCCTAAGGCTTCTATTGTTCATATCAATGCTCCAAGCATTATTTTTACAATTCGAAAGATTCCATTTAGATAGCAATACTTAACAAGATTGCTATTATACCCTGCAGTCGCACAGCTTAAAAGTGCTTTCCTATGGATAAAAGTTTGCTGTGGTACAATTCATGGTGTTCAGCCGTTAATCAGAATTGCAAGCAGGCATTGATCAAACATCAACGCCACCACGGCAGTGAATTGAATTGCATATGAAAATCTCAACAAGTAGAAAATTCCTCACAGGATCTTATGATTAGACATCATATGAATAACAATTGATTGAGTATTTGACAGTGAATCATCAGGATGCCCCATGTATGCCATAGAAAGCCAGAAATAATTAAAATGGAAGGCTATATATGTGGCACAATGTACTTGCTGCGGGTCTTAAGTTATAATCAAGCATCACCATTATCTCAGCAAAAGACACCATATTTAACCAACTTTTTACAGAACTATTAAGGAATTGAAGCATTTTCAAATTATTTACAATAGCCATGCTTCGGAACCAAGCTGTGAGATTTTGAACCTGTCTTTCATCTTTAGTAGCAATCTGATTTGTATTTCTTTACTCATATTTCACCAGTATTTTCATCTACTAGCAGAGACATTTGACCAGATTATGGATTGAATTGATGTGCATATGTAGCTTGTTAAAACCAATAAAAATTGTTCAACTGCTTCAAAGCCAGTCATTTCTCACCCCTTAGAATTAAATTATTTTATTGGGGATGAAAGTGTGAGATGAATCCTAAGTTGTTCATTAGAGGAGTTACATTCATGGTCATTGCTCATTGCTTGGATACACATTATCATTATAATAAGTTGCTAGCTCATAGTGCATGTAATTGGGGCTGTTGCCAGAAGTTGAATTTCCAAGGGCATAAAAAAACCTATCGTGGCAGAATAAGTTGCTAGCTAACAGTGCCAGTACGTTGACACAAAAAGTTTAATCAGGGCAGAATTAATATTCATATTATACATGCATGTTCTTCAAGTCCAAGAATAAGATGTGATGACATATTATATAATTATCTAATATCTAATCAGGGCTCCGGCCAGCAATATGAGCAAAAGAAAACTGTTATCTCTTTCTTTTATTCATTTTTTTAATGGATTTGGCATGAGAAATCATAGAGTTTAAAATCGCATCACATTTATGCATCGCTTTCTAACACAGTTTCAGCCCCTAGAGTTTGCTATGTAAAAAATTGGTTCAGAACTAGAGAAAGGTAGTGAGCAGTTCATGCTGCATACATGCTACATCAGGATAGTGATAACAACTTTATTTCTGGAGAAGTGAATGTATCACTTTGTACCGTTGTTTGCAGTGAACCACTAATGGAATGGAAAGCAGCAATTTTTCTGAATCTTTTATGTCAAGCGCATGTTTTGAAGCACTTAAATTTGCTGGTCTATTATATATCACAAGTAGTGAGTTGGATTCCTAAGTTTGTCTTAACAAGTTTTTTTCCGATTTAAATTAGTCATATTTTGGCCTTGAATATATAATTCATTAGAACTGCTGGAGAATGTACATATGCGCATAAAAAAGCATCTGAAAAAGTATCAGATAGAAAGAGGTGTGCAGGACTGACCGCCTTAGCAAATTCAACTCTAAGCGGGTTGCCTTTAATAGGATAACCTTGAAGTTCTTTCAAAGCATCAATAGCATCTTCATCCCTTCTGAAATTGATGAAAGCATAGCTACGAGCAGGTTGGAATGCTACACTTTCAAGTGGTCCAAATTGTAGAAAATGACGGGTAAGTTCATCCTCTGTTAAACTGTGTGCCAGATTCCCAACCCAGAGGTGCCTGGAAGGTGGGTTGCTGCTATTGCTACGCCCATTGTTGCCTTTATCTTCAAATCTTGAAGGGTAATCCCTTCTAAACCGGTCCCTCCCACCACTTCGATTTAACTATAGCCAAAACAACAGAAAATACCCAGTCTCAAATATCGCTAGCTCAAACCATTATAAAGTGACAAATTTGCTTAGTTAATCTCAAAAACATTATAGAGTGAGAATCAAGGGCAAGAGGTAATCCTTGAAGTAAGAAACAAAGAAAAACAAGAAACAACATATAGATAACTAGTGGTAACTGAAGGATAAAAGAGTACGAACGAAACTGACCATAGTTGAGTGAAGAAGGAGAGTTGTGCGTCAACTTCAACACCGAATCCGATTACTTCAACCAACCGACTCAGACATAAACAAGAATAAATTGGTAGTTTCAATATTTCGCTTCGGAGACTCGGGATCTTTGGAAGAGATGATAAAAGCCCTGGGTACAATGCCTAACTAGGGCACTGTGTAGCGTACAGGGCATTTAGGGCTTCGAAGGGGTTAATGTTCATCGGGTTCGCTGAAGCAGCTTGTGAGTAACGCTTTTCGCTTTTTGATGGCTGGAATCCTGGGGATAAGCTATGTACGGCGACGATACGATCCCTACTTCGTAGTATTTGTATCGACACGGAAAAATTAACAGCCCCATTAAATCTCAGGGTAAATATAAAAATATATATGAATTTTTTCTCGAAGTCAAAATATACATATGTTTTTTTAAGAACAAAAATACATATATGATTACTATTTTAAAGTAAAAATTATATTTCACCGTTAAGTCACTATTTACCGTGATATAAGAGAAAGAGATGAGGTGAACAGTAATATAACGACGGTAAACAGTGACTAAACGGTGGGATGAGACTTTTACTCCAAAATGATAATCACATGTATATTTTTGTTCCTAAAATATATATATATATATATTTTTTTTTTTTCTCCTAGGAAAAAAAAACTCATATGTATTTTTACCCCTTAAACTCAATCTTAAATTCTAATTTATGACTTTATTTTGCTCAACAATTCATGACTTGAATTGGCCTATAAACACTTGAATTCTTAGGGAGGTATGAAATTATAATAAATTTTGTAATAGATTTACGTTTTATGTCCTTATTTCTTGAAAAAAAATGATAACAAATAGATAAATAATAATTTCAACGAATCAAATGACACCAACAATAATTAAGTTGAGAACAACTAAAGCTGGGGCACTTGTATTATAATGTTGCAGCGGATGTGCCTGCGAAAAAAACTTTGGCTGGTTCTTTTGGTGTCTATATTCTTGGTCCTAATGTTACTCATAATATTGTGGATATCACGATGGGTTTTTAATTTTTCTTGTATTTAAGCTTTTTCTATGAATGAAAAAACAACTAGTTTCAGTAAAAAATTTATGTTCACCATAATGATATTGATAACCAATGAGTGACGGACCTTGTCTAATCTGAGCTCAGTCATTGATGACAATAATATATAAAAATGTCCTTAAGATCTATATAAGGTAAGAATGCATGTGGCTTCCATTGTTTTTTTAGGGCAACATAAGTTAGTTGTCAACATAAATGTTGCTTGAAAAATAATGACATTGTTCATATAAAAAATAATAATAATAATAATGACATTGCTGTGTTTTTAAATTTCGATACAACATTAAGACAAAAAAACTTTATTTGCAGCATTACTCTTTTTCGAATACTTCAAGAATGATTTTACACCTTCACTCATTTTTTTAAAATCATTTATGGTAATATTAGATGAAGTATATTTTTAGTCTTTTAATTTTACATGATATTTCATTTTAGTCCCTTAAATTAAACATTATACAAATTTAAAGGACTAAAAGTATAACCAAATATTTTTTATTTCTTTTTGTGTGCCAACAATTAGTTTATTATGTTAAATAAGTTAACCTTCTAGTTACTTGTTAAGAGTTTTATAAGAGAAATAAGACTTGTAAGTTTAAAAAGTGTTTTGAGATCGATGATACACTACATCTTGGATGGGTATGATATATTTATCTAATTTGATTAAATTAAGAAAGTTCGTTAAAATTTTTTTCCCTAAACCACTCCAATCATCATCTTCAATTTTCTCATTCATTTTCCTCCCTAATTATTGTTAAAGAAGTATCAAATGCAATAAATTAGGAAAAATATTGAAAAAAGATGAGAAATAGATTTTACATTTATAAACAATATCTACTTCTTAATCATATCCTACATTGGAGACCACAAGGAGTAATATGCTGTATTGGAATAGTCATATTTTTCTTTTTTTATGAAGGTTTTCATCTTTCAAGAGTAAATAATTTTTGTCTCTCCCAATAAACATGTTTTCCAGGATTTAAATTTGTGTTCTCCTTTTTATAGTAGCAGATTGTTTATCATCTCCACCAAGCCAACGGCCTCTTTGCGACATAATGTATTAATATTGATATTTTCTTTGAGATCTCAATCAGCTTATATAATAAGACAAACTAATTTTATAATTTTGGGACAAGTTGTATGCCTTACTTGAGTAATAGTCTGCTCTTAATTTTTTTAATGCTATCAAAATTACAATCCATTCCTTATCTTTTTCCATATATTTTTTGTTATTTTTATTTAGTTAACTATAGCACTACTAGCAATTTTCGTCTTCATTTTTGTTACTTGCCACAAACCACCAAGATAATAATAAAATGCTAACTTCAAAAGTTAACGTTTTTCAGAAAGCATTCTTCGGGCAAAAAAAAAAAAGAAAAAAGAAAGCATTCAAATATTATCATTAAACACGAAAATAAACAAAAATATTGGATTTAAATTATGAAGACTCCAAATTAACAACTAAAGTCCTTCGTTGTTAAAAATGACAATGTGGTAATACAATTTTGATGGTAAAAAATTAAAATTAATTTAAATGTAATAGTACATGGAGTAGGCCAGTTCCCGAAAAAATTAACAGAAAAATGACTTTGAGAAAAAATAAGGCAAATAAATAAATAACATCCATAACCAAAAATGGTGAATTAGTGTGCACTCTCACGTAGACAATCCAATTATTAAATTATTTAGTAATATGTAATTTTAAGATCCAGTATAGAAAATAAAAAAAAAATCATGATATATGACCTTTTAGTGATTAAAATGCTTTATGCCATGGTAGAATACTAATATCATACGATTATAAAGGGAATCAAACCTGCAATTTTTCATAGGAGAATATTTTTACCACCAGTTTACAACATATTTAGGATAAATGACCACTTTTAATTCAGATCTATTTTCATTTTTTCATTTTTTTTATTTTTTCATATATTGACATTTTCTCATACAACAACCAACATCATCTAGTCCCTTTCTTTTTCTTTCTTTTTTTTTTTTTGGCCTTTGTCAACAATTTTTATAGAACAGTAAACAGATATATTAGTAGATGGCATAATTGCCAAGTAAATCATAGTTACTATTTTTTTTTCTTAAAATGTATTTGAAAAATTCAAAATTAATTGGAAAGTATTAACTGTAAAGCTCTTCTTCTAATTTCCCTAATGTTCATCTTCTTCTCCTTCATTTTTTGGGTAAAGTACTAAAATGCTCTCCTTTTATAAATACTCTAATGAGGCTACTCAATTGCGTGTCAGTTGCTACTCCTTTGGATCTATCTGACAGAGAAAAACCAAGCAATTGACTTACTGGCCTGGGTCCGGATCAATAACTCCTTAGTATCTTTCATCCCAGCCGTTTATCTCTTCTCTTTTTTTACCTTAAATTAATTTTTAATTAAAATAAACGGCTGAGACGAAAGATGAGGGAAGGAAGAGGAAAAAATGTCCGCGATTCATTTCCCTCCATATATATACGTCACCGGCGACAACAATCAGGGAAAAGACGAAGAAGCCATACTTATATATTCAAAATTTCAAATGAAAGGGTAAAAGAAGAAACCAGAAGCAGGGAGCGTTCAAGTTCTGAAAAGGAGATCATGACATCTCTTCCACATCGCCAGAGGTGCGGAAATCGTACGTAAATAACGATGAGAACTAAATCTCCTGGTGGAGGTAGGGCTAAAACTTCTACGAAACCTTCCCACCCTACCGCAAGGGCAATTCCTCGGGTGAGTTAGGTTCTGTTTCTAATTCTCATGATTTTTTTTTTCCCGGAAATCAAGTTTTGAATGCCTGCACGGAAATCGCTTTTTCAACTCTATTTCGGTTCTGGTTGCCTACTGAGAAAAAAATATATTCGAGTGAAAATGCTGCTGAGCTTTTTGCTTCGCTGGTTAGGTGTCTTTGACGTAGGTTTGCGTGAGTCGCTTGATGTAAGTTTGCGTTGTATTGTTGATTCTCTTTCCTCGTTTTGTATAATTCCTATTTTTGCTACTCACACTTGTATCCTCACACATGTCAATTGTTAGTCTGTTACGCATTTCATTGTTGAAGGAGTTTGGGATTTTTGGAAATCTGTTCTGTTATTGTTTTCCAGTCTTCATGTTTTATTGGGTTCTGTTGATGAAATCCCATCATAGATTGTCAATAGTTTATTTTCAAATGACTCATTTCTTGAAATTATTGAAATTGATGAAGGATGAAGATGATGCAGCTGTGCCTAAAACATCCAATGAAAGTAATCGTGATCTGCTAGATGGTAGAGAGGTGGGTTCAAAAGACAACGTGGATAATGTAATTGATGAGGGCTCTAATAAAATCCTTCATGAGAGTTTAGGTCATGACAACATTTGTATAGATGTTGTGGATAGAAAAATTTGCATCCGTTGCAATGGAGGTGGAGAAGTATTAGTTTGCAGTGAGAATGGTTGTCCTGTTGTTGTCCATGCAAAATGTATCAGCTGCAAACCTAAATTTGATGATATGGGAGAGTACTACTGCCCTTATTGCTGGTTAAAAAGAACACTGGCAGAGGTCCAAGTATTGAGGAATAAGGCTTTAACAGCAAAGAAAGATTTGTCAGACTTTTTAGATAACAATGCAAATATGAGTGATAAATTGGCCCAAAAATATGGGGAAGAAAAAAGAAAAGATTCCAATGAGTTATCCCTTGCAGCAAATGGGAGCTGCATTGATTACAGGAGTAGGAAGGGAAATGGCAGCGCATGCACACAGCCCTCACAGAGAGTGGAAGATCAACAAAATGAGATGGAAGGAGTGACAGCTAATGCTGATCGACACGAAGTAGCAATAGAAAATGACACTAATGCAAATGCTCAAGTAAATACACCAGAGCATATGGATCATGGGGGAGAAAATACACCAGAGCATATGGATCTGATTGATAAATCTATGACCAGGGAGAAAGATGATGTTCATAAAATTTCAGAAGCACATAAAACCACATTTGTTGAAGGAAAAGAGGAGATTGAACCAGAGCATCCAAGATATAGTGATAAAAACATTCATGAAGGGGTTTCTGAGGATGAAGAGGAAGCATCTCCTTCAAGCTCATGCCATATGGGAAAACACAAAGATGGACTCTCACCTGATGTTGCATTTGTCAAACGGGCACAAGAAAATATTGCAGAAGATAATGAGGACACAAGGCAAGACAGAGAGAAGTTGCTCCAGAATGAATCAAAATCAGTGGATACCTCTGTCAGTGAAACTAATGATTCAGGTTCTGAAGCTCTCTTAGTGAAGAAACGACGTATCAAACATACGGCACAAAGGCATCCTCGGAGAGCTAAGAACACCAAGGTTGAAAATGGTTGTCATGAAGATGAGGAAGTTACCAGTGCTGGAACTTTGAGACACGCCCAGAAATCTTTTAAGCAAGGGTGAGTAATTCATTTCTGGTTATATGTCTGCATGCATCAATGCGCATGTTCTTATGTTTTTTCATAGATTGTTGTTTGAAAATGTAAGTGGAATTATCTCATCTGAAGGTATTTACTACTTGTATTATACGATTGGCTTTCTCTCACTTTCAAAAAGGAGCTAAAGAGTTTATTTATTGCTCTCAGTCACAGCAAAAAACTGACTCTACCAACTAGAAAACGGAGGAGATTACACTGGACAACTGAAGAAGAAAATAAACTAAAGGTATGAGTCTCACAAACACATTTTACATTTCTGGACTGGGAATGAATTATGGATGATGCGCTGACATAATTCATTTGATTGTCTAGTTATGAAATGGGCTCAGAGTTCAGAGCTCTTATGATATATAATCATAACAATTGCGTGTTCCTACATTTGAACCCTTCCTCCTCTTGTCTGTATCTCTCTCTCAGTTTGTCAGTTGTAGACAAATAGGGGACTTAAAATAGGAAAGATCTAGTATTTGTTAGATCCACTTGTCTCCCATTGGTTCAATCAAGAGCTCGGTATGGTGGGACTCACTCATTTTATGAGAGGTAATTGACAGCATGGACAGGCCACATGGTCATGAATTCCTTGCTAATATAAGACTTAGGATTGAAACAAGAATGAATAAAGCATAATGACTATGCCCTTGCAACAGGACAATTCTTTTACTTATGCCATTCATGAATTTATCTGAAAGGCCTGAGTTCAACATGCAGACACTCATATGACTGGTTAACTTTAGTAATCAATCCAGTTTTATGTTTCTACTTCTGAACTTACTTGTATAGTTGATGGATTTGTATTTTATGACTCCCAAACACTGATGTTCTTGTGCGAAACAAACCAAGATTTGTGCTATTTTGACCCATCCCGTGTGTAAGTGTTTTTGTTCTGAACCTTTTTGTGTTGAAACAAAGATAATCAAGGAAATCAATAATGATACAGAAGGATAAGGGATAATTTTGTTTTTTATTCATGGAAATCATGTTGGAAAAACCCTTGTTTCCCTGAATCCATAGCCTACATTGTTCATACATTGCAGGAAGGAGTTTTAAAATTCTCAAAGGAAAACCGAAATATCCCTTGGAGGAAAATTTTAGAATATGGTGGTGATGTATTTGATGATACACGCACCCCAGCTGATCTTAAGGATAAATGGAGGACCACGGCAGCAGGGGCAGGTAAATTACTGTACGTAGTTTAATTGATGATGTATTTTCATAAGCAAATGAATAAGTTCCTTTATAGTGGCTTGCAGGGGTATCATGGCCATCTAAATTCAAAGCCCATGCATTAATTTGTATGTTTATGTTGAAAAATGAAATAAGAGGAGAGGGCTCAGCTTAGCTCAACCTGAGTGAGTCATTTCATTGCGTGTGTTGTGTTTTTTTGGGGGTGAGAGAGCAACTTACAGAAGAAGTAGACAATAAAGAATAAGTGGCTCATAATATCTTAGCCAACTTATTGTTGTTTTTTCAATTATAAACAAGATTTCTACATGTGGAGTTTACAAGTTATGCCTCTCGAGGTGTATAACTTAGTTCGTCCAAGGAAGGCCATGATCTTGCACTGGACCCTTGTCAGCTATGGATTCACTAAATTGGAACATTTTTATTCAATCCAAACATGGAAAGAAAAAATGGACATACAAATCAGTTATAGTTTTCTGTGAATAAGTGATTTATGAAATTCTCTTTTTTTTTTTCACGTTACTATCTTTGTTAGTTTATCACATGCGCCTAACTCACCATGACCAATTAACTGCCTCTGTAAACAGGATCATATCATCTTCAGTACAAGTAGCCTGCCTAATTTTTGGAGCCTTTGATTTCTTCAGACTAATAAGGGAAAGCTGGGCGTTTCTCTCAATCATGTTTTAGTGTGATCAATAGTGAATACATACCGACCGAGGTGTTTCTCTCAGTCTTCCTGGCTCTGAGGAGTTTGTTTCTCATTTTCTTTACTCCCTCTTGCATGCCGAGGGAATATATACCTTCTAGGTTCTAAAAACAAAATCCTTGTATATGGCTCTCTCTCTCTCATGCACATATGGGATTTAAAGTTATCCACTGACTTGAAACGTGGTTTAGTGTGATCAATAGTGAGATATTATATCGAAATATCCTGGCGTTGGTAAAATGTGGGGAAAAACCGAATAACTTCGCAGTCTCTACAAATAGCTTGACGTACCCTAAAACTGTGCCGTTTACAGATCATCAATATATAGTTCATTTTTCAAATGTTGTGTCAAAAGATTTTGCTGAAAAAAAATGTTGTGGCAAGAGATATATGTCTACTTTTTTATTCTAATAGTTTTTAATGATTTAAAATCTATATGAATTGTAAAAAAACTTATCTTATAAAAAATCTGAATAATGAAAAATAGTTATAATGGGTATTAATATTATGTGTTATCCCTTCCACTAGGTTATTCATGTTTTTTTGGGCTTAGGATTGTTGTGTTGAGCTTACCTTTTAATTGTCTTGGTTTAATTTGGATTGAGTGAAAATTAATAATTTAATCCGAATTCGCAACTCAGTCCCTAAATATTTTGACTAGTTTGTACCCAGTCCTCAAACTTTCAACCGTTAAATAAAATCATCCATGCTGTTAGTGAAAGAGGAAGGAGCAAGTGACAGAGCCTCAAAAGATGTTAAGAAGGTTAAATATTGCATCCATCTTAGCAATCAACACCACTTAGGATTAGGATTGTGTGCATTGAAGAAAATTAAAAAAAGAATTGAAAAGAACGTCACTAACTCGCTGGATCTTAGACATGACTTGCCTCTTGCATACTTCACTCGCCACTTTGATCTTCAACCCAGACTCATCGTTCTTGCTCTGCAGACTCAATATAAGCTCGGGTTCTGTTTTGGATGGTGGGAATGTGGGATGGGCGTTCCAAGGGTATGTGAGTCTTTTTTTCAAGATTCCATAGGTTTTTTTTTTTTTTGGTCTTTGCTGGGTCTTCTTTTAATCATATTATTTGTTTCTTGGACTTTGATTCAATTTGTTCCATGTTCCTTGTTCTTCTTTTCTATTTGAGTTTTTTTTTTTTTTTTGGGAGGCGAAAGAATGTCAGCTTCGTTGACTAAGGCAGACCTCCATTAACTTTTGGTTTTGTGGGCCTCACCCTAATTGTTTTTAAATAAAGTTTAAGGGCAAATTTACCCATAAAATTTCTGCAAAAGTGCATCTAGCATCTTAAACTTTTTCTTGAGTGTACAAATACCTTTGAACTTTTTAAGATAGGTGAAAATATTATTTCCATAATGCACACTAAATGTCGGTCACTTTTTTATTTTTTGTGGGTCCCATGTGTGTCCAAATGTCAACCTTTAAAAATAGGGTTAAGGTCTAATTTTAAATATGTGCTTTTCCACAGGAGTGCCCAGCATCATGTGTTTTTTTCTGAACCAAAAATACACACGTGGTTACGTTTTAGGAACAAAAATACCACAAGACGTTAGTTGACCGTTAACTCCAACGGAGTGAACAATAACCATGGTGAAATTACCCTTTTGCCCTTAGTTTTAAATAATTAAAAAAAAACTAAAATACCCCACCCCGCTGGTGGGCCCCACCGCCAGCAGCCGCCACCAGTGACTTCTTTTTTTAAAAAAAAAACGAGGGGGGGGAGACCGGCCTCCCCACCGCTGGCCACCCCATGCCGGCGGCCGCCGCCGGAGGTGGTCGCCGGGGGTGGCCGACGATGGAGAGACCAGCCTCCCCTTATTTTTTCTTAAAAAAAGTTACCGACGATGGTGGGGCCCACCAACGGGGAGGGGTTATTTTAGTTATTTTTCTTTTTTTTTTAATTATTTAAAACTAAGGGTAAAAGGGTAATTTCTCCATGATTACTATTGACTCCGTTAGAGTTAACGGTCAACTAACGGCCCGTGGTATTTTTGCTCCTAAAACGTAACCACATGTATATTTTTTTGCCAGAAAAAAAGCACATGATGTTGGGCGCTCCTAAAGAAAAAGCACATGTGTAAATTTACACTTTAATCCTTAAAAATATATGTGCTAAGAGGTTAAGTCTCGCATGTAGTGGTTAAGGCTAGCTATGGCATGTGCTGTCGAACTTCTGGCCTTTCCTCTTGTAGTGTTTTTTTCATTTTTCCCTACCCTTTGGGACATTGTTTGTCGTATAATGTTCATTGAAGTTTGAGTGTCGGAATTATTTTTCATTTCAAACGATAATACCATATCATATATTTGTTTGATTTAATGATAAGTGCTAATTAGGGCTGAGTTTGGAACCTGCAACCGGTGAGCCTACCAGTAACTTGGTGTAATTGGGTCATTTTGAGTCTATCTGAAAAAACTGATAACAGAATGGGTTAAAACCCACTCATTTAAGGCTTAAATGAGTAGGCTTTAGGCATATCTTTAGATTAAGTAGTTTTTGGGAGTTTTGTTTTTGCAAGAGAGCATGTTAAAGGCTTCAACTTTTTCCATTATCATTTTGCTGCTAAATGCTAATTCATGCTAAATGCAGATTTTTTTTTTTATTATTGGTAAAGTAAAAGAAATCCTGAATATATCTATCAGATTCATTTTTACAATGCAGCTACGTATTTGGTTACAAACATGAGTAATGGAATAATTCTAATAGCCCTTAAGACTTTTATTGACATGACAACTGCATTAAGTACCATATCGGCATGACAACTTTTATTTAGGGAAAATTGATTACAGGGCCCAAGAAAGCAAAATAATTACAAAAAAGGCCCAAGAAACATTCACATGCCAGCATTTTTTCAAAAAACATTAGCAACTACATCAGTAGCGGTTAACAACTATATCAGTCCCCATTAACAACTAAATCAGTCTAATTAACAACTACATTTTAACAACTACATCTGTAGCAATTAACAACTACATCTGTAGCAATTAGCAACTATGTCCGTACACTTTTTTTTGAAAAAATGCCAGAAAAGGCCCTAGGGCTTTTTTTGGCATGTGAATGTTTCTTGGGCCTTTTTTGTAATTATTTTGCTTCCTTAGGCCCTGTAATCAATTTTCCCTTTTATTTATATCTTGTTCCTTGTGTTAGTCATGAGTTATGTATTACAGACACTTGAAAAAAAGTAGCTTTCATGTATGAAGTACTGACAAAGCGGGAAGATTTTGAATTATGCCTAGACACTGTTAGCTCAAAAAGAAATTGGCCACTTTAAATTATGGCTCAAGCAATGAAGGATTATTGATGACTTTATCTTTTCCTTTATACAGATCCATGGATTTTTGCTGGTTCTGTAAAGACTTTCAAGACTCATGTGGGTGGCAATTCCGTGATTGTCTTGACAACTACCTAAATGTACCATTTGTGATAGGTTTAAGTAAAAAAGAAATGGGTTAGTCCCAAAATAAACATAATAAAGATTAATTGTGGGCACACCTTCCATGAGTTGTTCCTGCAAATAAAAGTTAGGCCCTAAATATCAATGTCCAAGTTGTGGAATATTTACCAATGTGCATAAAGAAACAAAAATTACTTTATACTTTTTTTTGCCAACAATATAATACTCTATACGACCATATTTTCATAAAATTTGACTTTACACAAAAAAGGTCACCTAAGATCATATTTAAGAAATACTATTCTCCTTTGAAAATTTCTCTCAATATGCTACTTTGGTACTAAAATCTCAAAAAGGGCATGGTAAAACCAAGACTTGCCTTTTAATCAGGTTCATACATAGGCTTTGACGGGAAGAAATGTATTTAAGAGTACACAGACACTTGTAAAAAAATGGACATCCAAATTAATTCTAGTTTTATGATGAATTAGTGGTTCATGAAATTCTCATTTTTTTCACATGATATCTTGTTGGTTTATCATAGGCTTATTTTGTAAAAAATGTACATATTATAGAATAATGAAAAGTAATAAGACTTGCAACACGTTATTCAAATGAAATTAAATTTTTTTATACGGAAAAAATTGTCACTCAACACTCTTATGATATTGATATGAAACTATTTTATTGGGAATTGATCAGGCCTAATATGACTTCCTAAAGCCAGGCCATATGTGAAAGAAAATAATTATTAGGAGTGTTAATGTTATTTTTAATCCCCTTCCAAATTTAAATCACCACCGCTATTATTCTAGCAAAAAAAGTTACCATGGCTACTAGGTTATTCATAGGGATAATTTCCAAAAAAAACAAAAAACTTTCAGAATAAAAAAAAGTGTGTGTAGGTTAGCATAGTATTTAAGGATTATACACACTTGTAAAAAATTTTTACATGCAAATTAGTTCTAACTCTATGGTGGGTAAGATGGTCATGAAATTTCCTTTTTTTACCGGATGATCTTGGCAGTTTATGTTACACTTATTTTATAAAAAATGTACATATCATAAAATACAATAATGAAAAATTATTAGGCTTGGAGCCCTTTATTTAAAGGGAAAATTATAATGAAGGACCAAGAGGAAAATATATTTATTAATAAGGACCATAAAAATTATAATTATTTAGGAGGACCAAATAAAAATAATATGAAATTAAAAATACTGAAATGCCCCTAATAAAATATTTTGCATTCTCTCCTAGATTTTTTTCCCACATTCTATTTTTAAAACTAAGAAAAAATTCTAAATTTTATTGAATTAAACAAAAGTCTCCTCAATTTTCATTTTTAAAAGCTTTTGTAGATATTTATAGGGAAAAAAAATTACACCTTCTTCAATTTTGTAAAAACTATAATTTTTTTAAAAAATCAACAAAACAATTAATTAAAACTAAAATATATATAATTTTAACAAAGCTCAAGCTATTTTATAATTTATTATATATTTCACACCAAGAAATTTTATCTGATTTATTTTCATTTTAGAAGAAATTTTATGTGTGTTAAGAAAATTCATTTAATGTTAATAAAATTAAAAAAAATGTAAATAATTTATTATATCTAAACAATTAAATGATATATTGATTAAATGAATATGAAACTTGGTTTAAAACATTAAAAAAATGAGTTTAATTTTTTTTAATTCAATAATGCATTAATTGCGTGGCTTTAATTTTGATTGTATTTATTTTTAAATTATGAATATAAGAGATAATGGAGGAAGTTTAGTTAGGGGCAATTTAGTAATTTAAAATTTATATTATGATGTTTAGTCCTTCTAAGCAATTACAATTTTTATGATCCTTTATAATAAATATGATTTTCTCTAGGTTTTTTATTTTAATTTTCCCTTATTTAAACGAATTTAAATTTTAATATAAAAAAATTGACATTAAACACTTGTACGATATTAATATGACTATTTTATTAGAAATCAAGGCCTACTATGACTTTCTAAAGCCATGTTATGTGTAAAAGAAAATAGTTATTAGAGAAAATTCTAATTAAATACCTCCCCATTTTTTAAAACTTCTAAACGTCATGTGAATTTGTAAAAAGACTAAAGACTATGTGAACTTTTCTGGGTTTTAAAAATTAGGATGATTTTACCATTTTAACCTTAGATTTAAAATAAATTAAGAAAATAAATACCCCTGCCGAAGGGCCACCGCGCCGGCCGCCGAACTCCGATGATTGGCGACAAGTTCGGCCGCCAGACTACGTCGCCAACCGCCAGAGTTTGGCGGCCGATCAAAGACTTCAATCGCTTGAATTCGCCGCTGATCGCCGGACTTTGGTGGCTGAAAGCTCCGATGGGTTTTTTTTTGTGAGAAGAGGTTTGTTGAAAAAATTTTAAGAAAAGTGTAAGAGGGAGGATTCGAACCCACCCCCTCTTGGTGGAAAGCAAGTGGCCCAACTGGGCCACTTGGTTTATTTAGTCAATGTGTGCATTAATATATATATATATATATATATATATATATATATATATATATTAAAAACCAATTCTTGAGAATTGGTCCATTTTTTTAAAAAAAAAATTGGGGAATTGTCTCGGCCGCTAGCGGAGTCCGGCAGACGACGCGGTGGGCCACCAGCGAGGGGGTATTTTTTTTAAAAAAAAATTATTTTAAAACTAAGGGAAAAATGGTAAAATCACCCCAATTTGCAAAACCCAAAAAAGTCCTCATGTTCTTTCAATCTTTTTACAAATTCACATGACGTTTGAGGGTTTTAGAAATTCAAAAGGTATTTAATTAGAATTTTTCCTAGTTATTACGTGTATTAATATTATGTTTTATCCCTTTCCAAACTTGCCAATTGTTCATATCAGTAGGGAAGATTAATTATCTAACTATGTACAAACTACTATTTTTAGTCTTAAATATAAAACTTCGTTAACTAATATTTTTTAGGATATTAAAAAAGCTAAATAAATTAGTTTAAAATATTATATCTATCATTTTTCTTAAAAGTAATGGGTTAAGTAGCAAATTTTCCCCATAAATTTTCACTGAAAAGCAATATTACTTTATAAGTTTTTCTTATCTGGATGTTACTTCGGAAGTTTCAAAACGTAGCAATATTGCTCATTTTCGTTAAAAAGTTAACTGCCAACATTAGTATTTTAATGGAAGAAAGCAAAATTGCTACATTTTGAAACTTCCTGAATAACATTGAGATAAGAAAAACTTTCAGGGCAATATTATTCTATGGCCTATATTTTCGGGGCGGATTTGTTACTTAACCTTATAAAGTAATATATAATATACCGATATGCTACATATGATTTGATTAAATAACTTATTTAACTTTTTTAATCTTTTATAAAAAAATTAACTGGGTTTTATATTTAGGATCAGGTGAATATACTGTATCCAATCATGTTATATAGTTCTGGCCTGATATGTAATTTTTTTTTTATATTATACAGTCAATTTTTAATTAAAATCATATTATTGTTTTCTAAGATTATACACTTGATAGTTTTGAATGAAAAACCTAATATCTTCGGAGAAAAAAGTGAAAAATATGATGATAAAAAGATGAGGGTTTGCATACACTTTTGTTGGTCTCCAAAACTTTTTCCCTCTTAAAAACTTGAGCATGTTGTTTAACATATTCAGGAATCGCCGTTTTTATAATTAACATGTTAATGTAGTATGTGAGTATTAAATTATGTACTTTTTTCATATATGCGTCTGACACCATATACATTAGTTGGGTTTTTGTACCATAAACTTCTTCAAATGGGAAAAAGTGACAGCTCCATTAACTTTTGGTTTTGTGGGGCTCACACTAATCATGTTATGTATCTTTGTACCTATTGTCCTCTGAAAAAACAAAATAGACAATCATTCAATCAGGGTGTCTTCATATACATATACAAACATATTTATCTACATACATACATACATATATATATATATATATATATATATATATTCATAAATCGATCAAGCAGGATTTGTTTTTTATGGATTTTTGAGAATTGGATTTATCCACTTTTGTTGTTACAAGAT
Organism: Acacia confusa; assembly: GCA_037074495.1. Classification (NCBI taxonomy): domain Eukaryota; kingdom Viridiplantae; phylum Streptophyta; class Magnoliopsida; order Fabales; family Fabaceae; genus Acacia; species Acacia confusa. Next base: position 2,878,462 of record CM073506.1, on the reverse strand, counting down.
GCCAAGCTCTAGCAAAGCTTGATTATTAACTATGGTTTGGTTTTTTCTCTTGGATCCCCTGCTATCTGAGGTGGTTTGTCCTTTTAATTTATGGTGTAGGATATAGTGGTGATCAAGGCTCCTTTAATTATGCCATCGTATTCTGTTCCAAGTGGGGGAAAAAAACATTGGGATTACCGCCTTAGCCTTAGATTGCGGTTTTATTTATGAGTCTTCTTGACTAAATCTCACATACTAAAGAGAAATACTAATGATTATGAAGTAAATTTTTAAGCTCAGAGAACTCTAAAGGTATATTTTTTAACTATTTCTTCCCTTTAGCTTTAAAATTCATTATTATGAGTATAATTAATATGGATAAAATTGTCATAATCTCATTTACTATCTTAAAATTGGGGTAGCATGAGTTTATAAATAAGACTAGAATAGCATGAGTTTATTAATTGTGACTATTAGTACGTGCAACAAAAGTGGATAATTTATGATCTAGGATCTTGTTATTGGGAATATTGTAGGGTTAGTGTGTATTGGATCAATAATGACACCAACATTTAATCCCTTTTTTCCTCAGCATGCCCTGGTATGATTCTAAATCTCGAATTTGATATTCATTATCGAGGGCTTTTTATCACCCATTTTGTCCTTAAAGTATCATGGAATTGAGTATTAAACTACTAATTTTTTTTTTTTTTAATGAAAAGGATAATTTTCATTTTAGATGAAACTATGTATTTACAACCATATCAGGTAACAAAAGAACAGGGTTATAAAAAAGCTAGAAATACTTAAAAACATAAAAACTCTTATTAGTGGTATGATTTACAATAACTTGGACCATAAAAATGATCGCTGTGATGTGTATGTTTAATCTGTGAATAGCCTTTTGTTCCTTGCCTCCAATAAGTTCATGCAAGTGATGCTTATCCTGATCTGCCATAAGTATTAAACTATTGAACTTTTTAGGACAATGTCGTATCTTTTGCACTCATTTTCTTGAAATAACAATTTAACATCTATGGCTATAATTTGGTTTTTTATTTAGTGGCTCAAAATATTGAAGGATAATTGGTGACTTTATCTTTCCCTTTTTATAGATCAATGGATTTTTGATGGTTCTGTAAAGATTTTCGAGACTCATGTGGTAGACAGTTTATTGGTGGCCTCCACAATCACCCAATCATTGTTGTAAAATATTTAAGGCTGAAGAAATAAAAAATTAAAAGTCTAAAAACATTAAGTGGTATTTGTGATGGATTCCCTTAGTCTTAAGTCGAAAAGAAATGGGCGTAGTCCCAAAATAAATAAAAATCAATTGCGGGCACACTTTCATGAGGTGTGCATGCAAAAAGAAGTTAGGCCATGCATATCAAACTATAAATCAATAATTGTGATTCATAGAAATATAATCCTTAAAAGATTGGGATTCCCAATCCTTTTGCAACATCTTTAAACCTCACTTCTAAAAATTTCTGTTTGGGTCCATATATAGGCTTTGATTGGAAGGAATGTATACACACACTTGTAAGAAAAAAGTGTGTATAGGGTAGCATTATATTTAAGGATTTATACACACTTGTAAGAAAAATTTTACATGCAAATTAGTTCTAGTTCTCTGCTGGGTAAGAGGGTCATGAAATTTCCATTTTTTACATGACATCTTGGCAGTTTATCTTACACTTATTTTATCAAAAATGTAAATATTATAGAATAATGAAAAATTACTAGGTTTGTTGCACTTTATTCAAATGAATTTAAATTTTTTAAAATAGAAAAAATTGACATTAAACACTTGTACGATATTGATATGAGTCTATTTTATTAGGAATTAAGGCCTAATATGACTTTCTAAATTTAAGTTATATGCAAAAGAAAAGAGTTATTTTAAATATTAATATTATGTTTTATCCCTTTCCAAACTCTAATTACCGTTGCTATTAGGCTATTTCATATTAGTAGGGAAGATTAATTATCTAATTATGTACAAACTACTACCTTCGGTTCTAAATATAAGATCTAGTTTACTTATTTTTTAAGATAATAAAGAAGCTAAATAAATTATTTTAAAATATTTATATTTATCGTTTTCCTCAAAACTAATTTGCCTAATTTATTAACTAATATATAATATAATGATATACAACCTATGATTTGATTAAATAACTTATTTTTCTAAGCAAAAAAAAAAACCTTATTTAGCTTCTTTAATATTTTCAAAAAAATAATTCAAGTGAGTTTTATATTTAGGACTAGAAGAGTACATTGTATCTGATAAATGATATATAGTTCTTTCTTCCACGATATGTAATTTTCTTTTTATATTATACAACCAATTTTTAATTAAATTATATTATTGTAGTTTTAGATGAAAAACCTGATATCTTTAGAGAAAAAAGTGAAAAATATGATGATAAAAAGATAAGAGTTTGCATACACTTTTGTAAGTCTCCAAAACTTTTTCCCTCTTAAAAACTCGAGCATATTGTTTAACATATTCAAGAATTACTGTTTTTATAATTAAGATGTTAATGTAGTATGTGAGTATTAAATTAGTTAACTTAATGAAATTTCTGTAAAAGAATTGTGGGTTCATGTGGAAAAATATTATGCAATTTTTTCATATGTGCGTCTGACATTATAAACGTTATTTGGGGTTTTGCACCATGAACTTCTCCAAATGGAGAAAAGAAGGCTTAAGAGCAAATTTATCCATGAATTTTTTGTGAAAGTGCATTTGACACCTTAAACTTTTTTTTAAGAATAAAAATACTGTTGATTTTTTTTAAAATGTGGTGAAAATATCATCTCCATTATGTAAATTAAATGTCCGTCACTTTTTATTTTTGTGGGTCCCAAATCTGTCCAAGTGTCAACCTCTAAGAACATATGTGCTAAGGATTGTTTGGTTTAAGGAGAAGAGAGAAAATGTTTACCATGTTTTGATGAAATTGCCTATGCAAATTTTTCAATATGTGATTATACAAAAGACAAAAAATCTTTTATTTTTTATTAATGGTAATTTAGTAAAAGTCTTCTATTCCCATCCCTCCCATCCTATCCCCTACAAACGGAGTTTTGTAGAGACGGGGGCATGGCCCCCAAAAAAAAATCCAAAAAAAACAAAGAATAGGGAAGCTTTTTCCGTCGAGCAAGACGACGACTTGTGGGTTGGGAGCTATGAATGGTCCAGGCATGTTGGTGCGGAAAACTGTTGACTGGTACTTGTGGATGCGTGATTTGAAGAACTCATCTCTGCCTAGGTTATAGAAATAATCAAGATGGTCTTTGATGGGTCCAATAAGAGGGAGCTCTGCGGGTGCTACCGGTGGTACCGATGAGGATGGTCTCTCGGAGACGGAGGCTCTGGTGATCGGACGAACAAACAATGGAGGCAAGGAATTACGGTTGGGTGATTTTCTGGTCAATGGGAATTGTAGTTGGAGAGAAGGAGAAGCGATGCTCGCAGCCATTATTAGAAGGTGTAGTGAGCGAGCAGAGAGAAAAATGAAGGTGGAAGGTTGGAGATGTCTGTGTTTGTAGGGAGTCACAAAAGGTGGCAGCTCACACCTCACTCAATGATATTGATTATTGGAGGCAGTCGTGATAGGTGTGCGGTAATTGGATGTTTCTTGAATACATGTCTTCATTTTTTATTCTTAGTTCATATGAGTTTTGAGAATAAACTGTTCAAAAAAAGAGTTTTGAGTGTAAATAAAAGATTTTTTTTTTTTTTAAAATGATAGTAGTGGTGCTGGGTCCATTTTCGTTCCACCATGGTATGTGGTTTTTTTAAAAATTTAAAAGAGCGACGAGCATTACTTTAAGTGAAGGTAATTTTTAATTGTTTTACTTAGTATAGTATTTTATTAATTTTGTATTATAAATTATATTGTTAACTTTTAATTTTTTGATATATTATATAACAAGCAATCTTCTGGGATTTCATGATATTTTCTCATTTTGTAATTGATATGACATCTATACTAGAGACAGGTATATTATCTTATACATTAGAATTGTTAAAATACTTTTATTATAAATCTGAATATTTTTTTCTTTTATTATACATTTGATATTCTTTTGTTTTTAATACATTTAAAACTTTTCTTAAAAAAAATTTCGGAGGCAACCAACCCCCAATCCCCCAACCACTATTTGGTTCCCCTAAATATTTTTTCCAAGCTCCGTCCTTACAATCTCCTGAAACCAAATGCTATGTAAGTCTCTCTCCCCCTCCCTCCCATTTTTCCCTTCCCTCTCTCTCTTTCTTCCCTCTTTCTCCCCTCCCGTGCCCACTCACTCCCAAGCTTCGGCATATGAAGGACTTCTTTAAGGATCCTTAATCTAAAGCAAAACTAAGGTTTAGTAGTTGAAAATGGTAACTCAACACATAGATTTCTAAAGGTTGATACTTAAACACTCGGAGGTCCACTCAAATAAGGAGTGATGGGCGTTTAGTGTAGGCAATGAAAATAGTGTTTTTGCCCCAATTTTAAGAAGTTTATAAGTATTTTTACATCTAAAAAAAGTTTGTGATGTCATATACACTTTCGTGAAAAGCTCATAGGTAAATTTGCCTCTTAACCTGAAAAATAATTAGTGTGAGGCCCATAAAACCAAAAGTTAATGGACATTTGCATTAGTTAACAAAGCTGACATTTTTTCCTCATTTAAAAAAAATTTATTTGCATTTTTGCACCCACATAATGTATATAATACCAGACCCACACATGAGAAAAGTATATAAGTAGTATCTTTACACCTGAACCCAAGATTTTTTTTTTTACCTTACTATTTTTATTGATCAATATAAAAAGGTGACTTTTTTTTTTTCTAGCCACAAAAATGTGTGACTTCTGTTAAGCCGCCAGCAAGTTGTTGCTATATATATGTGTGATTTGATTGAGAATTGATCCTAGATTGATATTAATTCTAATAATTATGTTTTATAGTCAATACTCCCTCCGATAATTAATATAAAACATATTTAGAAAATTGATATTAGTCTTAAATATAAGATATAATTTTCATAATTGTTTATCTTTTCTTAATTTACCCTGACGCTCCTCCAACAATGATTAAGGATGGGTGGGAAGGAGGATATTATAAAAGATGACTTAAGTGTTTTAAAAATGTCATATTAACTAACTTAATGAACTTTCTTAATTTAATTAAATTTGGTGAATATGTTTTATATAAACAACCAGAGATAGTACAATCTATTTGATCAATTTTTTTGAACATTTATTACTATTTGATCTTTAATTAAGATTGATCTGTCATCTTGAGACTATTATTTCTCATTTATTTCTTATGCTAAGTGATATTTGATTTTCAAATGTGAGGCTCGCTATGGCATGCGCGGCTGTACTTCTGGTCTTCACCCTCATAGTGGTTTTTTTATTTTTTATTTCCTACCCATATGACAACATTGTTTATCTTATACTGTTCACTGGAGTTTGAGTCTCGGAATTATTTTTCAGTTCAAAAGATAGTACTATATTTATATATTTGTTTGATTTAATGATAAGTGCTAACCCAAAAAGCGGGATCTATTGGGTTCATAATGTGTGAAGGTCCATAGGACCATTTCTATGATTTTGTATGGCACTTTTAATCTGGATTCTTGTTTGCTTCTACAACCACATCATAGATGTTGTAGTGCGTGCAATATCTCTGATTTGGTTTTTTATGTAGTGGCTCAAACAATGAGGGATTATTGGTGACTTTATCTTTTCCTTTTTACAGAGCCATGGATTACTGTTGGTTCTATAAAGACTTTTGAGACTCATGTAGGCAGCAGTTCTATGGTGGTCTTGACAATTACCCAATCATTGTTGTAACATATTTAAAGGCTCAAGAAATAAAGAGTTAGAAGTTTGAAAACATTAAATATACTATTTGTAATGGATTTCCTTAGTCGTAAGTCAAAAATAAACAAAATTAAGACTAATTGCGGGCACACTTCCCATGAGTTGTGCCTGCAAAAGAAGTTAGTCTTTGCATATCAAACTAAGGATCAATTGTGATTAATAGAAATATAATCCTTAAAAGATTGGGATTCCAAATCGTTTTGCAACATCTTTAAGTTTCACTTTTTATATTTTTTGTTTAGGTTCATATATAGGCTTTGATGGGAAGAAATGTATTTAAGGGTATATACACACTTGTAAAAAAAAAAAATGGACATGCAAATTAGTTCTAATTTTATAATGAATTAATGGTTCATGAATTTCTCATTTTTTCACATGATAATCTTGTCGGTTTATCATATATTTATTTTATAATAAAAAAATGTACATATTATACAATAATGAAAAGTTATAAGACTTGCAACACGTTATTGAAATGAATTTAAATTTTTTAATTATATATAAAAAATTGTCAATCAACACTTGTATCAGTTGTATGATATTGATATGAAACTATTTTATTAGGAATTGAGGCTTAATATGACTTCCTCAAGTCAGGCCATATGTAAAAGAAAATAATTAATTATTACGGGTGGTAATATTATGTTTTATCCCTTTCCAAACTTCAATTACCACCGCTATTATTCTAGCCAAAAAAAAAAAGTTACCATGGCTATTAGGTTATTCATAGGGATAATTTCAAAAAAAAAAAAAATCAAAACTTAAGGGGGAAAAAGTGTGTATAGGTTAGCATAGTATTTAAAGGATCTATACACACTTGTAAGAAAATTGTACGTGAAAATTAGTTCTAGTTCTATGGTGGGTCATGAAATTCCCATTTTTAACATGTTAATCTTGGCAGTTTATCTGACTTTTGTTTAATAAAAAATGTACGTGTTATAGAATAATGAAAAATTACTAGGCTTGCAGCACTTTATTCAAATGAATTTATATTTTTTATATAAAAAATTTGACATCAGACACTTGTATATGACTGTTTTATTAGGAACTGAGGCCTAATATGACTTTCTAAAGCCAAGTTATATGTAAATGAAAATAGTTATTACAAGTATTAATATTATGTTTTATCTCTTTCTAAACTTCAATTACCATTGCTATGAGAGGCTATTCATATCGTTAGGGAAGATTAATTATCTAACTAGGTATGAACTACTGTCTTCGGTTTTCAATCCTAAATATAGGACATAATTAACTTATTTTTTAAAATATTAAGGAAGTTAAATAAATTATTTTAAAGTATTTATATTTATCGTTTTTCTCAAAATTAATTTGTTTAACTTATAAACTAATATATAATCTAGTGATATACAACATATTATTTGATTAAATAACTTATTTATCTTTCGTAATCTTTTAAAAAAAAAACTGAGTTTTATATTTAGGAACGAGCTAATATATTGCATCTCATAAATGATATCTAGTTCTTTCCTAATATGTAATTTTCTATTTATATCATATAATCAATTTTTAATTAAAAGTGTATTATCGTTTTCTAGGATTGTACACCTGATAGTTTTAAATGAAAAACCTGATATCTTCGGAGAAAAAAGTGAAAAATATGATGATAATACTTTTATACACGACCCCTGAAAACAGTCGTCTAAGGGTCTGGAAACGTGCGTAGGACATGTTTTTTGTAGTTATAAACTTTCAACGACACTTTTATACACGACCTCTGAAATTAGTCGTCTAAGGGTCTTAAAAATAGACGTTAAAAGTGTTTTTCATAGTTAAAAATTTTCAACGACTGTTTAAAAAAAAACAATCATTGTAAGTTATAAACTTTCAACAACATTTTTATACACGACCCCTAAAAATAGTCGTCTAAGGGTCTTAAAAATAGTCATTAAAAGTGTTTTTTGTAGTAGTGTAGTTATCTTCTTTCTCTCTTAATTAATATGTAAAATAATTGAGAATGATAATAATCCTTTAAGTAGACTACAAAAACTAACATCAGCATGTCCCTACAAGTCACAATAATTCTTCCTCTATAAAATAGCAACGAAAGTACTATCAAAAATATGTTGAAAGGAGACTAGCGGGAGGGAATCAAGTTCGGGGACAGAGATCATAATGGTGCCGTAAATGTGCTTGCGTTGGATTTGGCTGGTCCTCCTGGTGTCGAGATTCTAAATGATGGCTTCTTAATTTTATTGTATTTAATCTTTTTTTGATGTATTAAAAAAATATATCATCAATCAATACACATAGCATTTAGATAAGAGGGAGAATTACACTATGGTTTCATGGAATAGAAAAAATTATAAAAAGTCCTAGAATTCCAATATCAAAAAAGTCCCAGTTGTTAAGATGGCATTTTTAGATGTTAAAATAATATTTTTTATTGTTAAAATTTCTATAATTACTATTAAAAAAGTCCCTAGGGATTTTTTTGATATTTTTTCACTTCATTGAAACCACGATGTAATTCTCCCTAGACAAGACTACAAGATACCACAGAGCCACATGAGCACCTTGGGAAGCACGCATCACTTATTTTGGATATTTTTCAATTGCAATTACAACGTTCCAGGAAGCTGCCTTAAATTAATTTTTTTTTTCCAAAAGAGCGCCTCTTGCCCTATAAATTAAGCTTCTCAAAGAGTTTTGTAATTAGAGTCAAGAAATCAAGTTGAGTTCGTCAGGTTGGTCCTTTTAAGCCCTGACCCTTCAAGGATCAGGTTTGAAAATAAATGAGCTAAATGAAATAAGCCCTGCAGATCCTTTGTTAAATAACAATGAAATCCCACAGAACCAAGCCTTAGACTGCATTGGCTCTAATATGTGGAAAGAGGAGGCTCATTGCATCCAATGGCTCCAATCCCAGAAACCGAAATCCGTAGTTTATGTGAATTTTGGAAGCGTCACAGTTATGCTTGCAGACCAAGTGCATGAGTTTGCTTGGGGATTAGCCAATAGCAAGAAACCATTCTTGTGGATCATAAGGCCTGACCTTGTTGATGGAGGTTGAGCGATTCTATCTCCTGAGTTTATAGGTGAGACCAAAGAAAGAGGCCTCATAGCAAGCTGGCGTGAACAAGAGAAAGTTCTGAATCATGCTTCAATTGGAGGGTTTTTGACTCTTTGTGGATGGAACTCCATGATAGAGAGTATTTGTGCAGGTGTCCCAATGGTTTGTTGGCCTTTTAATGGGGACCAACCAATTAATTGTAGGTATGCTTGTACAAAGTGGGGGATTGGGCCTGAGATTGATAATAATGTGAAGAGAGAAGTGGAGAAACTTGTGAATGAGTTGGTGGAAGGAGATAAAGGGAAGGAGATGAGAATAAGGTCTTAGAGTGGCAGAAGATTTCAAAACAGGCAATTTAATCTAGTGGTTCTTCTTGCATTAGCTTTGTCAAATTGATTAATCAAGTGCTCATCAAAAGGAAAAACTAATTAAGTTGGGTTATTGCATGGAAAGTTTAGAATGTTTTTTGCCTAAAATTTGTTTCTTACATATCTCAAAACTCTTCAACAACATAATTTATTTTTAAAGCGTGGTGGTTCATCATCAGAAGAGATATATATGGAAGTACTTATGTGTAGTAGTTGGAATATATTTGTGTGTGTATTAATCCTCCTCGGTATAAGAAAATGCCTCTTAAGTGTTAAGCAAGTTTATTCATTAGTAATTAACAATATAATATTCATTTCCTTATATTTAATCGCCTTCTAAACTTCCCTTCTATTTCTAAATTAAATGCACAAAGAATAGATATATGTGTTATTCTTATGTTGTTCTCGACGTAGAGAACCTTAGAGCCCATTGGGTTCAGGGAAAAAGGAAGAAGAGAACAACAAAATAAGATTTTTCCAATGGCATTGGCCGTTTGGTTCGTCATTTTCGTCAGAAAAGATATTTTCCCTTGAACTCATTTTCATTTATATAGATGAAAATTAGTTCCCTACAAAAACCTAAAGCCCCATTTAGATCGAAGAAAATGTAGAAATGGAAAAGAATAGAAATGAAAAGGATGGAATGGAAGGGAAAATATTTTTCCTTGATACGCTTGGTTCCCACTGGAAAAGAAAATTAATTAATAGCAAAATTTTTATCTGGTTGAAAGAAAATAAAATAGGAAAATGAGATCAAATAGCATTTTACCCCTACAAAATAGAAAGGTTAAAGTGCAAAATTACATACGAGCTTTTACTTAAAGTATACTCAATACCATATGTTTTTCGAAGGTGTAAAAATACCCATGAGCTTTTAAAATTGAAGCAAAAATACCATTTTTGTTAAAAATTTGCTAACTTTTGTTTACTGCAATATGAAATTACCGAAATACCCTCTCCTTATTTACCAGAGCCCTGCATCTAAAAGATTCAAGACGGAGAATCAGAGAGAGAGAGAGAGCACCAACTTTGTTGCCTCTTCCACGAGTTTAGTGCGCCACCATTACCTCTACTGAGGTTGTTGTCGTTGCCTTCCGCATCGAGAAGGATTGAATTTTTTTTTTTAAAAAAAACAAAGAATATTGGTGATAAAGAGACCTCGTCAGTGTCCATAGCTAAGCTGGTAGTGAGGTAAAGTTCTCAGAATGCCGTCGATTGATTTGCCTTGAATCTTCTTCGTCCAACTTTGTCACCGGAAACACAAGAACCAAAATCAAACTATTTCACCATTGAATTAATGCAAGCCCAAAATCAAACCAGAAAGAAGAAGAATGCAGCAGAAGAGTGGCAATATCGATGTTCAAAGTAGAAGAAAAAGCCATTGAAAATTTTTTTGGGGGGGGGGCGATTAGATCGGAGATTTTCAAAGCAGTTAATAACAAATCCTGATTTTGTCTTTTCACATCCAGACACAACGATAGAACACTTCACCAACAGCACAATAAGGGTCCAGACTCACACAGCCATACATGCCTGCCAAGTGCCAACCATTCAAATGAGAGAGAGAAGAAAACCCCATCATCACGCCCAACTCAAAATCGGACAAATAATTGATTTCAAGCTCACTCACTTCTTTTCATTTCCCTAGATCAAACCCATCTGGCATCACAAAACTCGAGTTAGAGAGCGCACGAGCACAAAAATTAATATTTCATATTACAATTGTAACCAAAATAGAAAAAAGAATTTCAGATTACACCCTCATATCCTGCACATAGCTAACTATAAATAAAAAAGGAAAATAAGAATTTCCTTGTTGGAGTTGGTAGGTGCCGGAGATGGTGGCGAAGAAGGAGCAGAGGGTGACCACATCTTCTCTAAATTTTTTCCCACGTTGTCATCATGCTCAATGGATGTTGCTTCTTGGGGAGAATTTTCGCCAGACACCGTCGAAAGTAGATGTGAGAGGGATAGGTTAGTGATAGATAAAGGCAGGAGTAGTATGTGGGAAATTATAAAATGTCAAAATTTTTAATTGTTTAAATATGGTGGGCCCCACCACAAAACTAACAGAGATTAACACCTTTTGACGGAGATGATATTTTTGCTTTACTTTTAAAAGCTTGTGTAATAAGCTTATGAATTCAATCGATGGATAATAAGATTTTCTACAGAATCTATTATATGAAATTCAACGATTACAGAAATGGTCTCTGCAAATACACAGAATATAAAAGTACTGAAAGAAGAATAACAGAATATCAGAAAGGAAGGGGAGAGGGGACCACAGAAGAGGAAGATTCCCAAATCATTTTCCACCCCCTCTAACGGTCTCATTTGTCCTTATATAGTTGTTACACCTCAAGTTCCCTCAATTTCCGTGATTTCTTCTTGATCCTTCTACTCCTCATCGTGGGCTCACGTCCTGTGTTCTCGGTTAGGCCTGATTCTGCTACTGGGCCTCCCATCGATTGACCCAACCCCTCTCTTGTCATTACATTACCCTCCCTATCAGATAAGACCTTGACCTCAAGGTCGAAGTTGGGATATAACGAAGATAAACTCACGGCTTCTTCCCAAGTAGGAGTTGCTAATCCATCCCATTGCACTAACAACTGGGTAACCCATTGATCACCATCCTGCACTACGTGAGACTGTAAAACTCGAACTAGAGTAACCACTGGACCCTATGGTACAGAGAGTAAAGACAGAGGAACCACTGGTGAAGGAGAAATATCACCGATAAACCGTTTAAGTAGCGAAACATGGAATACTAGATATATCTTAACACCCACAGGAAGCTCCAATTTATATGCAACCTTGCCAATTCGTTCAATAATTTTAAAGGGCCCAAAATAACGCAAAGCCAGTTTTTGATATTTTCTCAACACCACTGAATGCTGGCGATACGGCTGCAATTTAACCCATACTGCATCACCCACTTGAAACTCAACATCTACTCGTTTCTAATCAGCATACGCCTTCATACGAGCCTGTGCCTTGTGTATATTAATCTTGAGAGTTGCCAGTAATTCATCCCGCTGACACAACTGTGTATGCACATCAAAAGGAGTATCGTCCAGAGAAGAATGATGAAGAATAGGAGGAGCATCTCGTCCATCAACCACCTTGAATGGAACCATTCCAATGGACATCTGAAAAGATGTGTTATACCAATACTCTGCCCATGGAAGATATTTCAGCCACTGCCTCGGATGATCATAAACAAAGCAATGCAAATATAACTCCAGGCATTTGTTAAGTGCTTCAGTCTAACCGTCTGATTGTGGGTGATATGCAGATGTATAACATAACTGGGATCCCTGGAGTTTCAACAAATGTTTCCAAAATGCAGACGTGAACGTTTTATCTCGATCTGAAACTATAGTTCGTGGAATTCCATGAAGTTTCACGATATGATTCACAAAAACTTCTGCAACCTGTTGACTCGTAAAATTGGCTGAGAGCGGAAGAAAGTGTCCATACTTCGATAATCTATCCACCACTACAAAAATTACTGAGTTCCCATTCATAATAGGTAGGCCAGTAACAAAATCCATCGAAATGTCTTCCCATATCTGTGATGGGATCGGCAATGGTTAAAGCAGACCAGCAGGATGCAGATGAGAAACTTTCGTTTGTTGACATATGATACAATGTCGAATAAACTCCCGTACGTCGGCCCTCATGTTTTGCCAATAAAATAAATTTGCAACATGATAAAAAGTGCGTAAGTACCCCGTATGACCCCCAACCTTCCAAGAATGGAATTCCGTAACGATATCTCTAATTAGCTCCCTGTCCTCATGGGGAATAACTAACTTGTGACGCCAGTACAAGTCCCCCTGTTTGAGCTGATAATTCCCACTGACCAAATCCCCTGTAATCAATTGCTCCTTGAGACCCTGAATGATAGTCAAAGCCCGTACTCAGTCGTAGACAAAATCCATGAAGGTGGTCTGTATAGAAGAAACAGCCATACCAAAGACCCGAGACAATGCATCGACGGCTTGATTGTGGCGTCCTGGTTTATATTCTATACTAAATCGATATCCCAATAATTTAAGGAGACAAGCTTCTTGTTCAGGGGTTTGTATAGTCTGCTGGCCCAGATGTTTGAGGCTCGCATGGTCTGTGCGAATGATGAAATCATGGCCAAACAAATAATGATGGAATTTTGCCACAGACTCTGTAATAGCAGTAAGTTCTCGAACATACACCAACTGCGCCTGCATGCGAGGAGATAATATCTTTGAAAAAAATGCAATAGGATGACCCTCCTGGCTTAATACAGCACCGATGCCTACTCCAGAAGCGTCTGTCTCAAGAATGAATGGTAATTGGAAGTTGGGAAGAACAAGAACTGGTGCTTGAGTGATTGCTGACTTGAGTGTTTCGAAGGCTTACTGAGCCTCCCTAAACCACTTAAACGCATTCTTGGCTAGCAAATTAGTCAATGGACCTGCCACTTGGGCATATCCATGGATAAACCGACAGTAATACCCACTGAGTCTCAGGAACCCCTTAAGCTGCGTAACATTTTGAGGTACAGGCCAATTCTGAATTGCACGCACCTTGGTTACATCCATCTCAACCCCCTTTTCAGATACAAAATGGCTTAGATACTCAATTCGATCCTGCCCAAATGCACATTTGGACCGCTTTGCAAATAGCCTATGTTCTTGAAGCTTGGCTAAGACCAATCGAACATGCTCCAGATGAGACAGCCACGATGGACTGTATATAAGTATGTCATCGAAGAAAATAAGCACGAATTTCCGTAAGAATGGTCAAAACACAGAGTTCATCAACGCTTGAAACGTAGCTGGCACATTTGTGAGTCCAAACAGCATCACCAACCATTCGTAAGAGCCATGGTGTGTCCTGAATGTGGTTTTCTCACGATTTAATGCCTTCATTTGTATTTGATGATAACCCGAACGGAGATCTAGCTTTGAGTAAAACTTTGATCCGTGTAGTTCATCGAGCAACTCATCTACAGTAGGCATAGGGAATGCGTCTTTAATCGTGATGGCATTTAGGGCTCGGTAATCAATGCAAAATCGCCATGTTCCATCCTTCTTCTTAACTAAAATTACTAGTGCTGAAAAGGGACTGACACTCAGCTGTATTAGGCCATTCTGTAACAGTTCATCTACTATATGCTCAATTTTGGTCTTCTGGCTGGCAGGGTACCTGTATGGTCTCACTTTAACTAGCATTGAATTGGGTACTAAATCAATCGCATACTCATGATCTCTAACAAGGGGCAAGCCTTGGGGTGTTTCAAATACGGATGCAAATTCATCCAACAACTGATTTAAAGCATTGGGAATGTTGATGATATCTGTCTTCTCTAATTCTACTAGTTCCAATAAAAACAATTCTGTCGATGCCTCTGTTTGCCATATCCTCGTTAAATGATGATATTGAGCTTGCGTGGCTGGATTTCCCCTGAATCCCTTCAATATCACCCACTGTCCATCCTTGAGGAATTTGATAGTGGTCGTGCTATAGTCACCCACGAGGGGACCTAGCATTGCTAGCCATCCGGCACCAATGACCATATCCACTGCAGCTATAGGTAACACTAGCATGGTTAAAGATAATATATGACCATAGATTTGTACAGGGATATCTCTCACCTGCTGATTGGTATGTAGAATCTGTCCAGTTCCTCCCAAGATCTTGACCTCTTTTGTATATTCGACCATCAAACCCAAATGTTCTACTATTCGTGGGTGTAAGAAGTTATTTGAGCTGCCACCATCTAATAAGATCTAAATAGAACCAGAGAATCGTATTGTGGCCGCCCCTGGGGTACCATTCGCAATGGGTACAGACAGATGGTGTATAGTACCATCAACAATGGTGTTGTTCTCTGTATCTGTCTCAGGTTCAAATGGTTCATTGGGTTCATCGTCTCCTATCATCATCATCATCAGCTGTCGCTTTGTGCATTTGTACATGGTCGAAAACTTTTCATCACACGTATAACATAGTCCTTTCTCTCGTCGTATCTGCATTTCCGTCGGCGTCATGCGTTTCAACGGCAACCTGGTTGGAGTTGGTAATAGTGGGGGTAAGTTCGTCTTACCGCCCCCGCTGGACATCAGAGATCCTCCGCTAGGACTGGGTGTTGCCTGTGATTGTCCTCTGTTTGACGTGTTAACCCCTGAAAAATTGCTAAACCCATGTGTTTTTGGTGTCTTGCTCCACTCCATTGCTTCTGCAAACAGCCTCGCAATAGTCATGGCTTGTAACACGGTGAAGAGTTTGCATACACTTTTTTAAGTCTCCAAAACTTTTTCCCTCCTAAAAACTTGAGCATATTGTTTAACATATTAAGGAATTGCTGTTTTCATAATTAGTATGTTAATATAGTATGTGAGTATTAAATTAGTTAACTTAATGAAATTTCCATAAAAGAATTTTGGATTCAGGTGCAAAAGTACGTATGCATTTTTTTTATATGCGTTTGACACCATATACATTACTTAAGTTCTTGCAGCATGCACTTCTCTAAATGGACAAAATGACAGCTCCATTCATTAACTTTTGGTTTTGTGAGTCCCACATTAATTATTTTTAAATAAGGGTTAGGGAGTAAATTTACTCATGAATTTTTTTGTGAAAGTGCTTTCTTAAGTGTAAAAGTAGCATAACTTTTTAAGTAAAAATATCATCTTCATTATGTAAACTAAATATTGTCACTTTTTTATTTTTGTAGGTCCCACATATGTCTAAATATTGGTCATCATGATTAAAAGCCCGTTCGGATTTAGCTTTTGGAGAATAATTTTTGAAATTTACAAGATAAAATGACTTTTTCAAAATAGCTTTTTGTAAAATGATTATTGGAAAAATTCATTTTGATAAAATGATAGTGTTTGGATATTATTATTAGAATAACATTTTCATGCTCAAATTACAAAAAAGGACATTAACTTTTGTCACAATTACATATAAACGATGAGGTTTTATTTTAAATATTTTTAACATTAAATTTCATAATAAATACAAAAAAATAACATAAAAGTGTGCAGAAAATTAAAATACTTCAAGGTACTAACTAGTATTGAAAAAATACTTAATGATCTTGAAAATTTATTTTAGGATTTTGAAAAAATATTTTAGGGTACTGAATGATCTTGACAAAATATTTCAGGGTACTAACAAGTACTAAAAATATATTTAAGGATATTGACAGGTACTAAAAAAATACTTTATAATCTTAAAAAAATATTTTAGGGTATTAACTGATCTTGAAAATTTTTTTTAGGGTGTTAAGGGTACTAAAAGAATATTTAAGGATATTGACCGATACTTAAAAAATATTGATGATGGCAGAGAATAGAGAAAAATCTTTAAAAAATAGCTTTTTTTTTTAAACCTATATTTTGTTGCAAAATAGCTTTTAGACATTTTTCTACTGTTTGACAAACTTTTGTCAAAGTTTAGGTTTTGTCATCCAAATAAGCTCTAAATCTCTTTCTCTCCGTCTCGCCCTTCCATTCTCTCTCTTTCTTCCCTCTCTCTCACCCAAGCGCCACTCAGTCTCCCTCCTTTCTCTTTCTCTCTCTTTTTTGCCTGTAAATCTATCATAATACATACAACTTTCAAAATAAAGAAGAGATAAGAAGCTTACAAGGCTCAGAAGAAACAAACAATTGGGGTAGAACACTACTATTACAAGTGTGTGGAAACGAGACGAGACAAGCTTTGGCATACGAATGACTTCTTCTTTGAGGATCCTTAACCTGAAGCAAAATTAAGGCTTAGTAGTTAACCATGGTCACTCAACACTTAGATTTCTAAAAGTTTATACATGGAAACTTATGAGATAAGAAGTGGTGGGCGTTTAGTGTAGATAACGGAAATAGTATTTTCACTCCATTTTAAAAAGTTGATAATATCTTTGCATCTAAAAAATATTTATGGTGTCATATGCACTTTTGCGAAAATTCATAGGTAAAGATGCCCCTTAATCTGAAAAATAATTACTGGGGGCCACAAAACAAAAAGTTAATAAACGTTTGCCTTGGATAATAGAGCTAACATTTTTCTCCATTTTAAAAAATTTTATTTACATTTTTGCACCCACTTAATGTATATAATGCCAAACGCACATATGAGAAAAGTATACAGTTTTTTTTTCTGCATCTTGACGCAAAAATTTTAAATTTTTTAATTTTTTTACCTCGCTATTTTTATTTGTAAGAAAAAAAAAGTGTGACTTTTGTTAAGCCGGCAGGAAGTTAGTGTGTGTGTTATTTGATTGACAATTGATCATGGATTGATATTAATTCTGATAATTATGTTTTATAGTTAATGCTCCCCCCTTCCTTAATAGATGACATATTTAGAGAGTTGATAAGGGTTTTAAATATAAAACATAGTTTTTATATTTGTTTATCTTTTTTAATTAATCCCTATTGATGTTCATTTAACCATGATTAATGAGAAGGGGAAGGAGGATATTATAGAAGATAATTGAGATGTTTTAGAAAATACGTATTATATTAACTAACTTTTTTAATTTAATAAAATTAGTTTCATATGTCTTATAATAAAGATCAGAGGTACTACAATCTATTTGAACCCTTAAATTTACTCTTATTTTACTTATAGTCACACACGTTTTAAAGTATAAGTTATGACCCTTCAACTATTAAAATGGTCCAATTATTTATTAAATTATTTGAATTAATATTTTAAACGGAAGGAAATCTAAATGACAAAAACTTATAATTTAAAATTAATTACAGAAATCAAAATAAGTATAATTTAGGACAAGGGGACAACAATATCAGCTAACAAAAGAAAATGGTTAAAAAAAAAGCTTAGAAATACTTAAAAACAGAAAAACTCTGGATGGTATGATTTACATTAACTGGGACCATAGAAATAATCCCCTATGTATCGTGTGTTTCATCTGTGAATAGTCTATTGTTCTTGCTTCCTATAATTTCGAGCAAGTGATACTTATCCTGATCTTCCATGAGTATTAAACCATTGAACTATTTAGGATAGTGTCATATCTTTTGCACTCAATTTCTTGAAATAACAATTTAACATCTATGGCTCTATCAATACCTCGGCACAGGCCATGACAACCTTTGTATAGATCAATTATGGAACTCTTGCTTAATATTCCAATACCTTTATTTTCCCCTTATTTCAACCGTGTAATATTTTCGGGCAATATTTATTATTTGATCTTTAATTAACATTGATCTGTTATTTTGAGAGTGTTATTTCTCATTTATTTTTTATAAGTGATATTTGATTTTCAAATGTGAGGCTCGCTATAGTATGTGCTGCTTAACTTCTGGCCTTCACCCTCATAGTGTTTTTTTATTCCCCACCCTGGGACATTGTTTATCTTATAATGTTCATTGAAGTTTGAGTCTCAAAATCATTTTTCAGTTCAAGGTTGATAAGTGCTAACACAAAAAGTGGGACCATTTCTATGGTTTCGCATGGTCCTTTTAAACTAGATTCTTGTTTGCTTCTGCATCACAGATGCTGCAGCGTATGCTGTATCTCTAATTTGGTTTTTGGTTTAGTGGCTCAAACAATGAGGGGTTATTGGTGACTTTATCTTTTCCTTTTTACAGATCCATGGATTTTTGCTGGTTCTGTAAAAACTTTCGAGACTCATGCAGGTGACAGTTCCATGGTGGCCTCGACAATGAGCCAGTCATTGTTATAAAATATTTGAAGGCTGCAAAATAAACAGAGTCAAGATTAATTGCAGGCACACTTTCCATAAGTTGTGCCTGCAAAAAAAAAGTTAGGCCACACATATCAAACTACGGATCAACTGTGGTTAATGGAAATATAATGCTTGAAAGATTAGGATTTCCTATCATTTTGCAAGATCTTTATGTTTCACATTTAATATTTTTCTGTTTAGGTCTATATATAAGCTTTGATTGGAAGAAATGTATTTAAGGATATATACACACTTGTAAAAAAATTAAAAAAAGTGGACATGCAAATTAGTTATAGTTTCATGATGAATCAATAGTTCATGAATTTCTCATTTTTTTCACATGATAATCTTGTCAGTTTATCATAAGCTTATTTTATTTAAAAAAAAAGTACATATTATAGAATAAAGTTATAAGACTTGCAACACGTTATTCAAATGAATTTAAATTTTTTATATAGAAAAAATTGTCACTCTACACTTGTATGATATTGATATGGAATTATTTTATTAGGAATTGAGGCCTAATATGACTTCCTAAAGCCGAAGTTACCAACCATGGCTATTAGGTTATTCATATATAGGGATAATTTCCAACAAAAAAAATCATTTTTTTTTTAAAGTGTGTATAGGTTAGCATAGTATTTAAGGATTTATACACACTTATAAGAAAAGTGTACATGCAAATTAGTTCTAGTTCTATGGTGGGTAAGAGTGTCATGAGATTCCCATTTTTATATGATAATCTTGGTAGTTTATGTTATGCTTATTTTTTCCACACAAAAAAAAGTACATATCACTTTACTTAAAGGTTAAGGGGCAAAAATGTATATGTGTTTTATTCTAAGAAATGTCTAACACTAAGTATTTTTTTAGGTGTAAAAGTGATTACGTAATTACAAATTAGATGCAAAAATAACATTTAACCATTAAATTTGACTTTGACTACTGATTAGACGATGACGTGGTTTTCAAATGTGTAAAAATACGATAAAAAAAGCGCTCAACACCAAACACCAAGTGTTTTTTTTTTAATTTAACAATTTTATTTCAATTAAAGGAAAAATATTATTTAAATAATTTTTGGTTCAATTTGTTATATCAAAAAATTAAAATTATTTTAAAGTAACTATATTATTTTTTATATCAAATTTTAAATGCATAAATATTCACTTATTAATTATTAATTAGAAAATGTAATAAGGATTTTTTTAAAAAATTATGGAAATAAAAATTTTACTTTTTTTTTTACCCATTGTATAAATCCTCCTTCCTAAATAATAAATCAAAAGAAAAAATTTGGCCTCCTAGAATTATACCTAGAGAAATAATAATTTTTCTATAAGTGAAATAACATTATTAAATAAAAAAAAAACACTTAGTGTTTGACGCTCTTTTGGACAAACCACATATGTATTTTTGCACCTTAGAAAGCTACGTCATCGTCCTGTCTACAAAAAAAAAATTAAACTTAACAGTCAAATGATATTTTTGCACCTATTTATAACTACGTAATCATTTTTTCACTAAAAAAAATACTTAGTGTTTGGCACTCATCGGGTAAAAAATATGTACATTTTTGCATCTTAACCCTTATTTATATGAATTTAAATTTTTTTATATAGAAAAAATTGACATTAAACATAGTACGATATTGATATGACTCTATTTCTTTACGGATTGAGGCCTAATATGACTTTCTAAAGCCAGGTTATATGTAAAAGAAAATAGTTATTATGAGTATTAATATTATGTTTTATCCCTTTCCAAACTCCGATTACCATTGCTATTAGGCTATTCATATTAGTAGGGAAGATTAATTATCTAACTATGTACAAACTAAAGTTCTAAATATAAGACATAGTTAACTTATTTTTTAAGATATTAAGGAAGCTAAATAAATAATTTTAAAATAGTTATATTTATTGTCTCTCTCAAAACTAATTTTTTAACTTATAAACCAATATATAATCTAATGATATACAACATATAATTTGATTAAATAACTTATATAGCTTTATTAATATTTTTTTAAGAAAAAGTTAACTAAGTTTTATAACTAGGATCGGGAGGGTAAATTGTATCCAATAAATGATATCCAATTCTTTCCTAATATGTAATTTTCTTTTTATATTATACAATCAATTTTTAATTTAAAGTATATTATCGTTTCCCCGGATTGTATACTTGGTAGTTTTAAATGAAAAACCTGATATCTTTAGAGATAAAAGTGAAAAATATGATGATCAAAAGATGAGCGTTTGCATACAATTTTGTAAGTCTCGAAAACTTTTTCCCTCTTATAAACTTGAGCATATTGTTTAACATATTCAGGAATTGCTGTTTTTATAATTGAGATGTTAATGTAGTATGTGAGTATTAAATTAGTTAACTTAATGAAATTTCCATAAAAGAATTTTGGGTTCAGGAATAAAAATGCTTATGCACTCTTTTCATATGAATGTCTGACACCATATATATTAATTGGCTTTTTGCACCATGAAATTCTCCAAATGGGGGAAAAATGAAAGCTCCATTAACTATGGTAAACATCTACTCAATCTGATCCTTTTTATAAGGCACTAACCACTATTTCTCACAGACCAAGGAATGGAAATTAAGTCATTAAATTGGTTCAAAATTGATAAATATTTTCAACTTTACCCCTATTTTAATGATGTAAATTTAAAGAGTTAGGTAAAAATGAGGGTATTATTAGAAAATAGTAATAAATGAATTGGTTAAAGGCAATTGAAGCCTTATAATAAAAACCAAAAAATTTTGGTAGTTAGTGCCTTATAACAAGGATCAGATGGAGTATTAATTGTTAGTTTTGTGGGTTCCACGTTAATTATTTTTGAAGGGGGGTTAGAGGCCAATTTACCCATGAATTTTTTGTGAAAGTGTATCTAACACCTTAAACTTTTCTTAAGTGTAAAAATACATTTGAATTTTTTAAAATGAGGTGAAAATATCATCTCCATTATGTAAACTAATTGTCTATCACTTTTCATTTGTGGGTCCCACCTAACCCAAGTGTCAAGTTTTAAGAATATATGTGCTGAGTCACCATAGCTAAGTCTCTCTACCCTTCCCTCTCTTTCTTCCCTCTCCCTCGCCCCAACACCCACTCACTCCCAATCCTTTCTCTTTTTCTCTCTTTTGTTCCTGTAAATATATCAAAATAGATACAACTTTCAAAATAAAGAAGAGATAAGAAGCTCACAAGGCTCATGAGAAATAAACAATTGGAGGTAGAACACTACTACTACAAGCGTGCTGAGAAAGATTTGGGGAGTAGAGAGTGAGAGAGAGACTAAGCCAATGCTCATTTGGGATAGCGGTGAGATAAAGGGTTTTTTCGAATGAGTTTTTTTTTTCTAAAAATCATATTGTAGATAAAATTTGTGTTTGGGATAGTAGTGACCGAAATGACTTTTTTTTTTTTTCCTTTTCTGGAAGTTACAACTACTAACTTCTCTTGAAAAGTCACTTTTTTGACTAAAAACCTATCACAACCCAACGCCATCTCAAACACCAAATTTCCCTTTGCTCAGCCACTAAGTTTTTAAGTCATTTTAATGCTACGCCAAACAGGCTAATTTTAATAAATTGCTTTAAAATATTTATATTTATCATTTTTCTTAAAACTAATTTGCCTAACTTATAAACTAATATATAATCTAATAATATACAATATGTGATTTGATTAAATAATTCATTTAACTTCCTTAATCTTTTAAAAAGAAATTAACTAAGTTTTATATTTAGGATCGGGTGAATATATTGTATCCAATAAATGATATCTTGTTCTTGCCTGTAGGGGTGGGAATAGGTCATGCCCTATCAGGCGGCTTACAGCCTGACCTATTTAGGGCCTAGTTAGGCCTGGCCTGTTTGTCAAAAAGGCCAGACCAAAGCCTATTTAAAAGCCTAAATATGTATATAAGTCAGACCTATTTTATTAAGGCCTGACCTTTAGGCCTTCAGGCTTGACCTGTTTACATATTAAATAAATATAATTGAATTTATATCATATAAATAATATAATATTTATTATTTTTCATTCTTATATTCTAATTTCAAATTATATTTATATAGATTTTGATAGGTTTAAAGTGTCTAAAGCCTATTTATGGCCTTTAAAGCCTACAATATGAGGCCTTTTTAAAGGCCTACATTGTAATTAGGCCTTTAAAAAGGCTTCAGGCCCGACCAGGTCTTATCTTCGCTCAGGCCTAAGCCTAAAAAAAAGCCTGAATTCAAGCTCAGGCCTAGGCTCAGGCCTTCTGCCTCCATTACAGGTTCAGGCCTATTTAGCCAAAGCCTGGCCTGGCCTGACTTATTTCCATGACTGCTTGCCTAATATGTAGTGGTGGATTAGGGGGGCTAGGGGTGGCCCCTCCCCCCTAAAATCATATATAAGAACCCAATTTTTTTAGGAAATTATCTTTCAGCCTATAGAAATTTCATGATTTTCACTTTAGTCCCTCTATGTAAAGTTACATGGAGGGACTAAAATGAATTTTGAAATGTTTATAGGGCTAAAATATAGTTTCATAAATATTTGGGTTCTATTATGTAATTTTTGCCCCCTAAAATAAAGTTTTATAAATATCTGAATTCTATTATGTAATTTTCGCCCCCTTTAATTGTAACTCCTGACTCCGCCCCTGCCGATATATAATTTTTATTTTTATATTATACAATCAATTTTTAATTAAAAGTATATTATCGTTTTCCAAGATTGTACACTTAGTAGTTTTAAATGAAAAACCTGATATTTTCGTAGAAAAAGTGGAAAATATGATGATGGATAAGAGTTTGCACACACTTTTGTAAGTCTCCAAACATTGTTCCCTCTTAAATACTTGAGCATATTGTTTAACACATTTAGGAATTGATGTTTTTATAATTAATATGTTAATGTAGTATGTGAGTATTAAATTAGTTAACTTAATGAAATTTCTATAAAAGAATTTTGGGTTCAGGTGCAAAAATACTTATGCACTTTTTTCATAAGTGCGACTGGCACCATGAACATTACTTGGGTTTTTGCACCATGAACTTCTCCAAATGGGGAAAAAATAATAGCTCCGTTAACTTTTGGATTTGTAGGCCTCACTGATTTGTAGCACCTTAAACTTTTCTTAAGTGTAAAAATACCTTTGAAAATTTTAAAATAGGGTGAAAGTACCATCTCCATTATGTAAACTAAATGTCCATCACATTTTATTTGTGTGGGTCCCACATATGTGCAAGTGTCAACCTTTAAAAATATGTGTTGGGTCATCATGGTTAAGTCTCCCTCCCCCTCCCTTTCACCCTTCCCCTCCCTCTCTTTCTTTCCTCTCTCTTACCACTAGTGCCCATTCGCTCTCCCTCCTTTCTCTTTCTCTCTCTTTTTTGCCTGTAAATTTATCAAAATACACACAACTTTCAAAACAAAGAAGAGATAAGAAGTTTACAAGGCTCAGGAGAAACAAATGATTGGGGGTAGAACACTACTATTACAAGCCCAACATTTGATCTTGGACCTCACCTAGCCTCAAAGACACTATCATTGTCTTGGGAAAAGAAAGTTCAAAGACTTGAAGCCTCCACCTTACTATTACCTAGCAAACATCTAAGGAAAAAGATGATTTAATGAGAAGAAGTTCTCGTTGCAATCAACTGAGAACGATTAGGGGAGTAGAGAGTGAGAGAGACTAAGCCGATCGAAATGGAGACAAGCTTTGGCATATGAAGGACTTCTTTGAGGATCCTTAACCAAAAGCAAAACTAAGGATATCAATAATTGACCATGGTCACTCAACACATAAAATTTTGTAGGCTGACACTTAGACACTCATGGCCCACACCAATAAGAAGTAATGGGGCATTTAGGGTAGATAACAAAAATATAATTAGTGTGGGACCTACAAAACTAAGGACCCGTTTGATACGCTGAAGATCGGCCGACGGAAAGGGAAGATGACAAATCTTCCATCGCAGAACGTGTTTGGTGCGCTGCTCTTCCAGGAAGATGACTTCCCGCCTCTGTCAATGTTCCTTTAAATGTGGGAACCTTCATTCCATCCAAAAATGGAAGGAAAGCTGCAATCTTCCAGGAAAGTATAATATTGTGACGAAATTGCCTTGAAAAAATTTGCTTCTTGTTCTTCTTTTGCGTTTCTTCTTCTTCTTCTTCCTGCTTCTTCTTCATGAATGGCAGGCATCACCAAAACCTATCGACCCTTCCCGAAAAAGCCAAGCGTTCTCGCAACTCTCTGAAATTTTACTGACCCTCTTGCTCCGATCGTGGGTTTGTGATGTGCTTTTACTATCTTGCATTTATATTACTATTCTTTCTGTAAAAAACGCATACTTCTATTTCTATGTTCGTGGAATATTCTGATATAAACAGCTGCACAAGTTTGGTTACTGTTCAATTTTTTCGTTCGAACGTATTGTCTTTTTAGTGCTTTACGTTCGAACCCAACGCCAGTGTTCGAACGGTTTAGGAGCATTGTGGGAATTTCATCTAACCTTCCCATTTAATCAACACCCAATTCTTCATACCAAACATCTCATTTTCCCTCAACTTAAGTTCAATTCCCTTGTATACCAAACGGCTCATATTTTTCAGTTCCCTCCTAATCTTCCTTTCCTTTCCTTTCACTTTCATTCCTTTCATTTCCTTCCTTACATCTTCTTCGTACCAAACAAGGCCTAAAAGTGAAGGGATGTTTGCATTCATTAACAAAGTTGACATTTTTGCCCCATTTAGAAAAAGTTTATTTGCATTTTTAGACCATGTAGTATATATGATGCCAGATGCACAAATATGAAAAGCATACAAGTATTTTTGTACATTAACCCATAATTTTTGATATTTATATTTATATTTATTTTTTTACCTTACTATTTTTATTTATTAAAATATAAAAGTGTGACTTTTTTTTTATCAGCCACAAAAAAGTGTGACATCTCTTAAGTGGGCAAAAACATTAAACCCTTAAATACAAGTGAAATATAAAAGGTGCAATTTATATTGTCCGTACAAATATCAAGATTATATGATTTAATTCAGTAAAAAAAATATTATATGATTTACTTTATTCAATATTTTGAATTTGAAATTTAATCTATCGTAAAAATATGGTAAAGATTAAATGTATTTAAATTCAAATCATATATATTATCTAATCAATTGAGATAATGGAGAGATTATGATAAATGGAACATTTTGTCTAAACAAGATATCTCTACCCATCCCTATATATAGAGGATCCCTCCACAAGTTATAAACTATCGTGCTTCCGAGGCATCTGAATTTTCCAAATAAAAAGTCAAGGTAAACTATTTATTTATCACAAAAATTGTCATTTCCATGCGTTGTGATCGCCTGTTTTGATTTTTACGATATATGTTTCATCTCTCGCAGTGGTTAGAATCACCAACTCAAGGATAAATGACGACATCAATGATAACCCTCACACCGTCGGATCTTACCGATGAATTGATTCACAGAGTGAAAATCTTTATAGATGTACTTGGGACCTCTCAGTTTTATTATGATTTTCGGAAGGAGTTACAAAGTTCACGAATTTCTAAACGAATACGGATGGTTTTGGGATCAGAGTCAAAGATGCCGATGATAATTTATGGTCTCGTCAGTCTACGGTCAGAATGCAACAAGAATTCTCCTACACTGCAGCTTTGTCTTGCCCTGTTAATGAAAAAAGATTTCGCTTGGATTGGCGAGATACAAGTATTTGATCCTATCCACACTAGTATTGAATATATACTACTAGAAAACATCAAATTTGTGACGGAATTAAATTCCGTCGTAAATTTGTTGGAATTTGTGGCGGAATTTCTGTTCCGCCTCAACTTGTGGTGGAATAATATTTCCACCTCAAATTGCGACGGAGTAAGGGTTCGTCCGCCGCAAATTTGCGGTGGAAAGTCTTTGTTCGTTCCGCTGCAAGTGTCGATGGAATGCCACTGACACTTTGCAGCGGACTAAGGCGTTGTCCACCGCAAATTTGCGGCAGAAAATACTTTCCGCCGCAAAGTGTCGGTGGACCACCGACACTTTGCGGCGGACCCTGTTAGTCCGCCGCAAATTGAGGCGGACTAACGCCTTGTCTGCCACAAATTTGCGGCGGAATCTATTTGCTACAGACAAATATGTCCGCCGCAAATGGTGGCCAATTTGCGGCGGACCACCTTGGGTCTGCCGCAAATTGTTTTAAAAAAGTCCTCCTCCCCCATCCATTTCATTCCCCCAATTCGTCTTCCTCCTTTCTTTCTTTCCTTTCGTCTTCCTCCTTCCTTTCTTCCATTTTGTGTGTCGTTGCTGTTTAAGAGGGTGTAACAAAAGCATTGTTCTGGATTCTCTACATCAAGAAGAAGACTAGCCAACAACCAAAAGAACTAAGGAGGTAATTTTTCCTTTCTTTAACTATGAGATTCGAAATTATTTGAGTTTTGGTGTTCATGCTCCTTAGCTATTCGGTAATACTCCTATGCTTTTGGTGTTTTCGGTTAAAATCTTGGTTTTTTCGATTAAGAACCTGCTGCCAGATCTTTGTTAATCTAATAACTAGGTTACTTTTCCTTTTTAAAATTTTCATTTGTCATGGATCCTTTCTTATTGTATTATCAATTCATTATATATTTATGACATATATTCATACGTTATTGTTCCAAGCATGTTTCTTATTTTTTTTTCTTCTTTGTATATTTAATTATCCATAAAAAGTAATTTTAAATCTTAAGATTAAAAAAATTAACATACTCACATATTAAGCCACAGTCTTATAGAAATTATATTGTTTTAAAGTCTTAAACTAAATTAAGCTATTCATGTTTGGAGAATATTTTTGGGATAGTTGCTTTTTTGGGTTTGTTTATTATATAAATTTGTTTTTTTTTTTTACATAACAGTGTTTAAATTTCAAAATATTTATTTAAAAAATATATAGTTAATTTGTTTACATGGTAAGCTTGTGCAGATAAATCTAATTTAAGACCGGATAAAAAGATAATTTCAACATGAAATTGTTAATTGTAGATGTATAGTATTTATCAATTCAATTTGGTATATATGTTTTTAAGCAATAGATTACATTTGAATTTATTTTCAAGATAAGACTATTGGTGTCAAATTCATAAATTAACTTAAAAGAACATATCAAATCATTTTTATATCTTTTCTAAGTATAAGCTCAGTTAAACTTATAAATTTGCATTCAATTTATAATTTTATAAGTTTCTAACTTGTAAAATTGTATTGACTAATTCTTAAACTCATAATTGGTATATTCATATTTTAATTTTGTAATTTAGAAAACATAATCTAAATATACACATAAATATTAGTATATTTAAGAATTACATTATAATAACATGTTGTGTATAATTGTTACAAGATTTATAATTTTAACAACAAAAAAATTTATTTAGTTTATATATATTTAGATGTCTTGTCTTTAATATACTAATGGAATAATTTAACTATTTAACTGTTAGATCTTAATTAATTTAAACATCAAATCATTAATAAGAGTAAATACATTATATTAGTTTTGGGAATTTTGCAAGTATTATGTGTCAAATTATCAGCATTGTTTTAATATATAAAAAAGTAAATCATTTAATTAAGTGGCAATTGGTTGGTATAAGCGGCTAGCTGTATTTGCCACTTAGGTTAGTTGAATTAGTTAGTATTATTGTATTATGTTCCAATAAGTGTCCGTGCAGGGTTGGGTTGGGGAACTATGGAAGGTGATCATGATAGGAGTTAGATGTATAATCGTCTAACTCAGAAAAACGACTTACTCGAGTATTCTTAGACGGTTTGGAAGAGTTTGTCCAATTTGCCTTGGCGCACACAACTAATTCGAGTGCCTCGATCAGTTGTCCGTGTGCGAGATGTAGGTGTTTTGAATTTCATGACGCGGGAACGGTCAGGATCCATTTGTGTAGAAAAGGATTCATGACGGGTTATGAATGTTGGGTGCATCACGGGGAAGTCCAACAGACACCGAGCGGTTATTACGGAGACAGTACTCATCGAGCCAACCTTAATCAATATCAACAGTTGGTCATGGATGCTGCGAGACCGTCGATCGGCCAATATTTTGATCCCGTGACTCATGTTGGACCTTCATACATAGAAGAGGAGACCGGTACACATAATCAACCATCATACATGGGAGAGGAGCCTAATCCGGAGGCCAGTAGGTTCTATCAAATGTTTCAAGATGCGCAACGTCCTTTATGGGAAGGTTGCGAACACATTGAAAATAGTGAATATTCATCGCTATCGGCTACCCTAGCGACATTAAGCTTGAAGACTGATCACCATATGAGTGAGAAGAATTACAATGAAATGATGCAGATCATGAGTAAGGTTGCTCCCAATAACAATAATTTGCCGAAAGATTTTTACCAAGCAAAGAAAAAGGTGAAAGAGCTCGGGCTTAGTTGTGAAAAAATCCATTGCTGCCCCAACGGATGTATGCTCTATTACAAGGATGATGCTGAGTGGACTACTTGTAAATTCTGTGAACATGATAGGTACAAGAAGATTAAAGGGAAAACAACCAATTAACCATTAAGCAAGATGTGGTACTTTCCCCTCGTGCCCAGATTTCAGAGATTGTATTCGTCACAACAAACGGCATCTCACATGAGATGGCACCGGGAGCATCACAGGGATGAAAAATTTGTGACGCATCCATCTGATGCCGAAGCTTGGCTGAAATTTGACGAGGCGAATCCATCATTTGCAGCTGATCCCCGTAATGCCCGTCTTGGTTTATGTTCAAATGGGTTCGCTCCTTTCAACCAAACGGGCAGGATTTATTCCAGTTGGCCGGTGATTGTGACTCCGTACAACCTTCCACCTTCCATGTGTATGAGAACAGAGTTTTTTTCCTCAACGCATTAATCCCTGGGCCATCCAACCCAAAAAAGAAAATAGATGTGTACCTCAGGCCTTTGATAGACGAGTTGAAGATGTTGTGGAGTGAGGGGGTTCTTACGTACGATGTATCATTGAGTCAGAATTTCATCTTGCGGGCTGCCTTAATGTGGACGATAAATGATTTCCCTGCATATGGGATGTTGAGTGGATGGCAAACGTCAGGGAAGCTTGCATGTCCGATATGTCTCGAACAAAACGTGGGGTTTAGCCTGCCACACAGTTGCAAGGTATTTTGGTTTGACAGGCACCGGTGATTCCTACCCCTCGATCATCTGTTTAGGAGAAACAAAAAAGACTTCAGCCGGAATGTGGTTGAACGATCACCTAAACCTCGTCGTTTAAGTGGGCAAGAAATATGGGAGAGGGTGCAACACATTCAAAGTGTTGAAGAGGGAGCTGCTTCCAGTCAGCCTGAGGGATATGGCGTTCAGCATCATTGGAACAAACGTAGCATCTTTTTGGAGCTACCATATTGGAAAGATCAATTATTAAGACACAACCTTGATGTCATGCATATTGAAAAGAATGCGTTTTGCAATATTTTGTACACCGTCATGGACACCAAGGGTAAGACAAAGGATACAGTCAATGCAAGACTTGACATACAACAGATTTGCAGAAGACCTTCTTTACATTTAATAAAGACTGCCACGGGCCGGATTTCCAAACCTAGGGCGCCGTACACATTAAACAAAGAACAAAATTTGCAATTGTTGAAATGGGTTAATAGTGTGGAACTACCGGACGATTTTGCATCAAACTTCTCGAAATATGTGGACTTGAATGAGGCGAAGTTACGCGATATGAAGAGCCATAATTGTCATGTTTTCTTTTAGAGATTATTGTCGTGGGCTTTCAAGGCACTACCGAAGCATGTATTAGATACTCTGACAGAGTTTTCCTTCTTTTTTACAACAATTTGTGCTTCTGAACTTAATGTCGACAAGTTACGGCAGTTGGAGGAGAGCGTGCTAAAAATGCTATGCAAGTTAGAGATGGTGTTTCCTCCTAGCTTCTTTGACTCAATGGAACATTTGCCCATTCACCTGGCGTACGAAGTAAGGGTAGGAGGTCCGCAACAATATAGGTGGATGTATCCGTTTGAAAGGTAATATATATTTGTTTTTGCTGTGATTAATTCAAACACACTGTGACATAGGTTATAAATACCCTCTAATTGTCCGTTGTAGGTTTTTATGCATACTGAAATATAAGATAAAAAATACAAGATACGTTGAAGGATCTATTGCTGAAGCGTATCTGGTCGAAGAGGCCACCAAATTTGCCTCATACTATTATCCCCCTGAAGTTATATCAAGATGGAGGGGGTACCTCGCAACGATGATGGCGGTGAAACGAGTGGTCAAATATCAATATTTAATTATCCTAGCCGGGTCATTCGAACAAATTGTAGGTCAACTCTAGAAGGAAGCGATAAGAAAGTAGCGGAGTAGTACATTCTAAACAACTGTGAAGAGGCCGCCCCGTATTTAAAGTAAGGTTTCATCTTTTCAATAACTGCTACGGTAATTATTAAAGTATTAATTTCTTTCTTTTTGTTACAGATACTTCTCACAATGGGTCCGATCAACAAATCCTTTGATCTTGGATTCCGACCTCGATGAATTCATGAAGGATAAATTTCCTCGTTGGTTACGAGACCACTTCGCGCAAAAAATATGGAGTTCAACTTATGCGTCAGCTCCCCATGATGTTGTATGGAGTTTAGCTTACAAGTCTGCAACAGTTGTTACCAGGATCAAAAAATATGTAATTAATGGGTATCGGTTTGTAACTGTTAAAGCGAACGGAAATACAGAAACTTGCAATTACGGTGTATGTTGTCGAGGTGGCCAAGTTGATGGAGTCGAGTGCGACTACTACGACAAGTTAATTGATATAATTCAGTTGGATTACAAGTGGGACAAATCAGTGATTCTATTTAAATGTGAGTGGTTTGATAACAGCCCACGTGGTACAAAGGTGGACAAATATGGAAATGTTGAGATCGAGTGGTCACGGAGATATGCAGTTAGTTATGACCCATTCATTCTTGCTCAACAGGCAGAACAAGTTTATTTTACATTTTACCCTACATCCCGTCAAGAGTGGGTGAGAGTTATCAAAACCAAAGCACGAAATATTATACCTACTTCAAAAGAGTTAGAAACAAATGACGATATGACTGAACCGTTCCAAGCGGATGTGGAACATGTACTTGCCGTAAGTAATGTCGAGGACGATATACCTTGCAATCTCTTTGATTCCACTGGAGACTTAGAGCTGATTCCTATCCAAATTGAGAATGAGGAATCAGACAATGAGGAACAAGCGGGTTACTCCACTACTGAATCTGAATTCGAAGATTATGAGACGTCAGAGGAAGAGTAGGAATCATCCGATTGATTTAAGTTAGTTGTTTTTGTTTATAACGATCTGTTATATTTGATACTCTGTTACTTAGTCATTATTGTATTAAGTAAATTTTTTGTATTTATATATATTTTGATCATCATGTTTATAAGTGTTTAGAGATGGAGCATCCAGGAGGCCGTTCAGGTAGTGGATATAGTAGAGGTAGTGGCCAGGCCCGTCCTATCAGAGGGGGTAGGCCGACATCATCTACCCCCTCTGTAGTTAGAGGGCTTAGCTCTTCCCCAGATCTTCCGCCTCTTTATTTTTCCTCTTCACCGCCTACTACTGACTCTGTTATGGGCGGTATAGGTGAGCCTTTCACTCATACATATCCACACCAACCGGCAGAGCAGGTTCAATTTAGATTTCTGACTAATTTACATATATTTTCTTAAACATCTATGTTCTAACATTTTGCAATATACTTCTTCCTTTAGTACACTGCATCGCCTCATAGCCAGGGTGGGGAAGCTAGTTCCTCCAACAAGCCAGCCTGGGGATCCATTGATCTTGCGACAGGGAAGATGTGGATCTGTCCTGTAGGGAGCACTGAGTAAGTTATGTAATGTTATGATTTTTTACCTTTAGTTTGTATACTACTATTTGCAACATTCTCTTTGTTTTCAGGTTTCATCCTCATAAGCCAGTGGCGGATTTCATGGCCGAGCAAATATTTCGTAATTTTGATGAACCTTGGGCCACATAGACATTGATTCCTCAGAGCCAGCGAGATGTTTGGTTTAGTGAGTTCTTGGTAAGTTATGTGATTTATGGTTATTAATTTATTATTCTCATCAAAATACAAACTGATTAACTACTTGTATAATTTAGAGTACTAATTGTTTTAGTATTGTTTTCAGGAAAAGTTTAGCTGGTTGCCCGAGCATCTGAAAAATTTAAAGAAAGCTTATAACTTCAAGGGAAGCAAGTGGTTGTCTGATAAATTATATAAATTGAGGCATGAAAAAGGAAAAAAATTGGATTCAGCCTGAGGTTGCAGGCCAGTTATTTGAAAAATGGGTGACCGACGAAAGATTTTTGAAGCAAAGTGAACAAAATAAATTAAATAGGTCCCGCATGGAAGGACCGTCATATGCTAGTGGCTGCATTCCAGTTAGTGAGCATCGACGAAAAATTGTAAGTATATGCTATTTTATACTTTAGCTTTCAATATTTTGTACTTAATCAATAATTAATGAACATGATTATCATTTGTGTTTGCAAGCAGCATCTGGGGAAGTTCCTGCAGATATGATTCCTTGGACCATCTTTGAGCGGACTCATACCCAGCCAGTTGAGGGTCAAGGCAAGCATTGGATTAACGCCAAGTCCCAGTAATTCGCGGTGAGATATTAATTACATTTATTATTTGTTTCAAATAGTAACATCTTTCTTTCATTTTATATGCATTATTTGTGCTGTATGTTTGTGCTTATAGGAGACATATCAGCAACTGACCCAGGAGAGAGACTCGCAGATTCAGAGCGACCCGTCGTCCTCTTATTCTGATAACGAGAGTATCTTCTTTAAGGCTGCAGGTGGAATGGACAAGAAGGGGAGAGTCTTCGGGATGGGCGCTTCTGCCAGCCAACTGAAGTCGTCTTCGAGGCGCTCATCCGGCAGTAGTAGAGGTGGTCCTGAAGGTAAACTTATACTTTTGCTATCAATCGCAAACCATTACTCCCTCATTCATTTAAATGAAGTAATATAAATAAATTGACTTTATAATATTGGTTTTGCAGAAAGTACTAGGGTAAAGGCGTTAGAACAGACGGTGAGAGAGCAAGGCCAGATGATTAGTGAGATGCGAGCACTTCTCCAATCCCTATTGAAGGACAAGTGTACGGGGCAGCCTCCTCTTGGTGACGACGATACTGGTGGTGATGATGACCAGACTGCTGTTTTTTAGAGTTTTTTTTTTAATTTATTTTCGAACATTATATTTGTAATATTTTGTTTTTGTAATCTAAACCCGTATCATTGTAATGAAAACTCGTATGATTGTAAAATTTATTTTTATGATATACAATTTATTTTATTTTCTAATTTATTATATTTTTTTATGAATTTTTGTTTATTTTTATGAATTTTTTAAAAAAATAATTTTTATTTTTGCGAGGAAAAATTTTTCCCTTGCAAATTCTTCCAATTTGCGAGGGAAAACTATTTTCCCTCGCAAAATGCAACTTTTTGCGAGGGAAAAAGTTTCCCCCGCAAATGCCAATTTTGCGAGGGAAAAACACAATTCCCTCGCAAATTGCGAGGGAAAAAAATTCCCTCACAAAGTTTTTTGCGAGGGAAAATGTTTTTCCGCCGCAAATTGCGAGGGAAAATAATTCCATCGCAAAATTGACATTTGCGAGGGAAAATATTTTTCCGCCGCAAAATTTAAATTTGTGAGGGAAACTTTTTCCCTCGCAAAAATTCGTATTTTGCGAGGGAAAAATATTTTCCGCCACAAAATTCGAGATTTTGCGATGGAAAAATATTCCTCTGCAAAATTTGAATTTGCGAGGGAAAGTATGTTTTTTCCGTCGCAAAAATTGTTTGCGATGGCCTTTTTTGCGACGGACATTTTTCCGCCGCAAAATTATTTTGCGACAGAAAATGCCTATTTTACGACGGAAAAATTCCGCCGCAAAAAATGGATTTTCTAGTAGTAATCAAGGCTTTGGAATCTCTTGGCTGTTTGTCATAAACCACGACGAAGAAGGAAGGAGGCAAGCCCTACAGCCAACCATGTTCTTTATGCCACATTGCGAAATAAGTTTATTCAATAACCTCTTGGAGGAAAATTGGGAACCAAAACTATTAAGAAACGTCATCATATTTGGTCACAGCTTTGATTGGCACATCGATAATCTTCCAGACTATTGAAGGGACTTCTCTCCAAATAATAAGGGAAAAAATTCACAGTTTGGACAAGGATGGGGCATGTTTTGGCTGCTGAAACATTTACAGATGAGTTCAAAATGAGAACACTTTCTTTTGATCTTAAAACTCGTAAAGGCAAAAGTAAGGTCCAAAGAGAATATCTGGATACCTTTCACGGTTTAAGTTGGCATTTTTTCAGCCCTCTCACACAAACATGGATGGGATTGATGAGATGGTATATCAAAGAGGCATTAGGAGGGAAGAAATAGACTTTGGCTACCAACAACCCATCTACAAAGGATTAGTGCTTCCATACTCATCAAAAACGCAACCAGGAAGCAAGAATCTTGGACCAACCATCTTTTTTAAATATAAGCCAACTTAGCTTTTATGTAATTGTCCTATTTGTAATCAATGTTTTTACTTCTCAACGGATTTGTATTTTATGACTCTCTTAAATATTGATATGAAACTATTTTATTGAGGGTTGAAGCCTAATATAACTTGTTATTACTAGTATAAATATTATGTTTTAACTCTTTCTAAACCCTAATTACATTATCAATAGAGCGCATAGCAATAGAGAAGAGTAGTGATTCATCAACAAATTATACTGTATCCCAAAGGTGATGATATCTACTTTTTTTTAGCTGATATGTAATTTTCTTTTTACGTTATACAATCAATTTTTAATTAAAAGTATATTACCTTTTTCAAGCAAGAATATGTTATACACATTTGGAAGGCTTAAATTACACTATATGATTGGAATACGTGTTTTACTTATGTTGTAAGGCTGGGAGGGTTTGGCGCATGATGCACGTTTGTTCAAGAATGCTATTGTTATCAATATAATCTTGTTAGTTTATTGTAACCTCGATATTGTCCTCTTTTGTGCCTCCTAACGGCTTTAAAATGTGTCGATAAGTGAGGTATCAAGATCCTTATTAGAGGTCTTTCGTTCCCCCAGTTGATATGGGACATAACACTTCACCCACTTTTGGGCCAACGTCCTCGATTGCACTTTCACCCACATCAACGAGAACCTAGTTCTGATACCAAAAATGTGTCTGTGGAGTTAACATGCCATGGCAACATCGGTAGCCTCAGCCGCTAGTGCCAGTGCAACTAGACAAGTTGTCCTAGCCATGTCAGTAACTGGGGTCTGATACCACTTGTAGCTTTAGGGAACTGGGGTCTGATACCAATTATAGCATTAAAGTGTCTCGCTCTCGATATTGTCTGCTTTAGGCCTCATCGCCCCTCACAGTTTTAAAATAGGTCGAGAGAGGAGGTATACAAACCATAATAAGGCTTTTTTTAGCTATAATGAAGGTGAAGAAGTGTTAGTTTTCTCTGAGACAGACTTTCCTATTAATCTCTACGAAAAATGTTTATGTATTGAACCTAAATTTTATGATAGGGGTAACTTCTACTGCCCCTATTGGTGGCACAAGCAAGCATGGACAGAGGCTCAGGATTCCAGGGAAAGGGCCCTTTTAGCAAAGAAAGATTTGTCTAAATTCTTTTGATAGGAAGAAATGTATTTAAGGGTATATCCATACTTATAAAAAAAAAGGGTCATGCAAATTAGTTTCAGTATTATAATGAATGAGTGGTTCATGAAATTCTTATTTTTTTCACATGATAATCTTGTCGGTTTATTGTAACATTGCGGTGCTTGGTCTCGATATTGTCATCTTTTGTACCTCATCAGCCCTCACGACTTTATTGTAAGTAAAGCAGCTAGTTTTAAGTACCGCCTCTCTGTCAGTGGAACCAGCAATGATGGCAGGCTGTCCTAGCCATGTTGGGAACAGGGGTCTAATTCCAATTGTAGCATCAGGTAACTGAGGCCTAATACCAATTCTAGAATCAGAGAGCCTCACTCTTGATATTGTCCGTTTTAAGGTGTAACATCATAAATTTTATTATTAGGATTTAATTGTAATTATGAAATAATTATATTTAATTATTGTAATTATGAAAAAAAGTAAAAGTAAATAAATAAAAATAAAGTTGGGTCTTTTGTGGCAATTTATCCTTTTTATAAAAAAAACAAAACAAGGGTGCTGATGCGTATGGAAGAAGAAAGAGAGAAAGAAAAAAAAAAGAAGGGCGAGGATGCGTACCAAAGAAGAAAGGAAACCAAAAAAAAATTAATATGATCACTGCCTTTAGAGCCGGGAAAACGGGCCAGGCCCGTTTAAGCCCTGGCCTTTCAGGCCCTTCAAGGGCCAGGCTTAAAAAATGGACGAGTTATTTGAGATAAGCCTTGGAGGGCCGGCCCTGCAGGCCCTTTTCACTGTAGTTTTTTCTTTTTTCCCTTTTTAAATTTATTAATTTATATATATTTTGTATTTGTTATAGAGTTATTTATTCATTTAATTACAGATACATAATAACTATATTCTAATTTTATGATTTGATTTATTATTTGTTGCAAATAAAAATTATGAATGTATTCATGATACGGGAGAAGAATTTCATGATATTCTTACTCATGAGCTAGAGGTTACTACTCAAAGTGAAGAACAATCAAATGTCATTAAAATCGATGATAGTGACGAAGATGATGACAATAATAGTTATCGTACTAATGTCACTTAGTGATATGCTTTTTATGTTTTATGTGAGTTAGTTGTGAACATAGTTTGCTTTTGATTATGAGTTAGTGACTGTACTTATTTATTAAATGATTCGTGTTGTAATTTATTAATTATATTCTTTAAAAAAAAGTGGAGGAAAAATAGTTAAAATTTGAAATAGTAATTTCCGGCCCCTGCGGGCCAGCCCTGGCCCTAATGTTCTCGGGCTGGGCTTTGAAAAACAAGTGTTTTTCTTACTCCAGGCCTTGGAGGGCCGGCCCTGTTAGGCCCTGGCCCTTCACGGGCTGGCCCTGGAGGGCGAGCCAGCCCTAATTCCCAGCTCTAACTGCATTTGACCAAGAGGCTCCCCTTCCCTATATATATCTTTGGTAAATGAATTGTGAGGGAGAGAAAAACAAAGAACAAAACGAAAGTGAGCAGAGAGGAGAGGAGAGAAGAGGAAAGGAGAGTTGGAATATTTCAAGGTATGTTATTTATTTTATAAGATTATTTAAATAGTTAAATTAATTTTTTTTTAAATAAACTTCCTTCATGGAAGTTATTCTATATATTTTTCTCTTTCCAATGAACTTAATATTATGTTGGTTAGTGAAAATTTTAAGATTGTGATTTTAGAAAAATTCTGAGTTTTGACAATAGATGACTGTATATACTTTTAAAATAATCAATAACTAATTTTAATCGGTTTATATTTCTTGACTTGTTGTTGTAGGAATTTAAATTAATTTTTCTATTCAAGAAGTTTAGGATTTACAGCTTACCTCATATTTTTACCAATTAAAAATTGTATGAATAATTTATTTCGGGTTAATGGAGATATTATTGAAATTTTAATCGGTTTAGTTTTGAAGTTTAAAGAATAAAATTGTTATTCTCGGTTTTTACTGCAATAATATATTATTATTGTAATTTGTGTATTTTGAGTTACATAAGTTATACTTGTGATGATGTACAGTTCACCTATAAGCAATGATTATTCACATTTTACTCCTCAAGATAAGGTTTAGCTCGGAGTTGAGGTGACCGGGGTTAATTTATTTCATTTGCTTGTCTTGGATTGTAAGGTGTTTACTAAACCTTATTTTCATACGTACTATTGACATGTGTTTTGAAAATTATATGTATATCTGAATATGTAGTTATTTCAGAGAAGCAGTGTATTTTCTATTCTACATGTATGTATGAGTAAATCTTGTTGTGGAAATTGTTGTGGTAATTGTTGTGAGCTGTGTATTTGGAGTAATATATCGTACTATGTTTTTGAAAATTATAATGGCATATTGTTTATCTGTTTTCGAAATATGTTGGGTTGTGTGGAAGAAATTTAGGGTGAAATTGTGTCTATTGGCTCTCTCATTCCTGGCCCAGAATTTGAGTTGAGTGTTTTAGGCGGACTCCTCCCTGTTACGGTATATCGGTGGTGACATGGGAGGGGACAGTTTTCTTGAAGTGACTAGCTAACCTTGGCCAAGTATACTAGCACTGATAGACTGTACCACGTCCAGACGATATAAGGAGGAGTAGGATGATTGAGTGGGGATGGTTCTACTTATTGTTACTTATTATGGATTAATTAATTATTTGTTGTTGATGTTTTAAAAATGTTAGAAACCTGCTTCTCTGACTTGCAACCTTTTCTTGTATATGTGATAAATTAACGTTGGTTACTGAGACTTTATGTCTTACCTCGTTATTATCAACTTTTTTTTAGGCGAGATCTCTAATTCTTCTATAAGCCAAGGGAAGCAGCCAGAGGCATAGTAGTTGCGATCTTCATAAGCCTCTTTGGTGGTGGTGTTGTATGGATTTATATATTGTCATTTTATGACCCTCATGTTTTGGGAAATATTATATTTATCAGATGATTGTTTAATCATTGTAAGATGAAATATTTTATTTTATACACTAAAACATTTTGGTGGATCCACAATTAAAACTTGTATGGAAATGTTTTGGTGTAGGCCCTTTATTGTGAATTTGATGTTGCTTTAACTCGTGGGCTTTGTATCCTCAAGTTTGATAATTGTGCCCAGAGTTAAAAATTTTCTGTAGTGAGTTTGTGGGCGGGATTTGTGCCCTGGACTCTGATGTGCCAATTTTATGAAATTAAGACAAGGGTTTCCTTAATCACTTGTTAATCCAATTATGATTAATTAATGATTTATGAGGAAGGGTCTTTTCATAAGGCTTCTTCGCCCCTCACAATTTTAAAACGTGTCAAGAGGAGAGGTACCTAGACCCTATTAAAATGCCTCTCATTTCCCTCTCTGGGTGATATGGGACATAACATTTATCATATGCTTATTTTATAAAAAATGTACATATTATAGAATGATGAAAAATTATAAGTGTCAATCCTTAGGAATATGTGTTATCATCATGGTTAAGTCTCTCCCCTTCCCTCCATCCTTTCCTCTCTCCCGCCACAAGCGTCCACCCACTCCCCTCCCTTCTCTTTCTTTTTCTCTCTCATTTTTGCCTGCAAATCTATAAAAATAGATACAACTTTCAAAAGAAAAGGTTCATACTTATTCATTCATGGGCCCACTCAAATAAGAATTGATGAGCGTTTAGGGTAGATAATCGAAATAGTATTTTTTTTCTCATTTTTAAAAGTTTATAAGTATTTTCATATATATAAAAAAAAATTGTATGGTGTTATATGCGTTTTCGTGAAAATCATATTAATTAATTTAATTAATTTTATTTAGTTAATTTAATTAGGTACAATCTATTTGAATCATTAAATTTACTCTTATTTAGTTATAATCCCACACGTTTTAAAGGACAAGCTATAACCCCTCAACTATTAAAATGGTCCAATTATTTATTAAATTATTTAGATTGATATTTTAAACGGAAGGAAATCTAAACATCAAAAACTTATAATTTAAAATTTTAGGTGCCGAAATCAAAATAAGTATAATTTATTTTTTGATTTAAGGGACAAAGATTGTATAATTAACCCTTGTCTTATTCTCAAAGCCTTTGCGAATTTCCAAATTCCAGTAGTCCTCTTGTCTCTTGAGTCTGGTCATCAGGCGAGGATCAAAGGTTCTCTGGTCGTGAAACTGAATGTAAATTGGGATGAGAAAAAGGACTCTTTGCGGCGGAAACGCTGTTACTCCGACAAATCCCGTGCTTGTTACCGGGAGCGAGGTTCCTCACCTCGGAAGTCAGGTTCTTCTTCTGAACTCTATGTTTCTAGGGATTTCATATTCCAATTTTGGCTTTCAAAAAGCGCTTTTGCCAATTCAATTTCTGTTCTGTTTGGCTGCGGAGAAAAAGAAACATGAATTCTTTAGTGGCGAAGCTGTTTAACTTTTGGTATGTGTGGTGGGAATCTAAACTGTGAGCTTCCGGGAGTTGCGCAATGTGATTTCATTCTGTTTTGATGCTTCCAATTACTTATCTTGATGCTTTACCTTTTGACTTACTTAGAAACCTCTGTTTTTATGGTTCTGATTTTAGTTCCTAAGTGATTTTCGAATTACTTATTTTCAAATGACTCATTTGATAAAAATTTTAAAATTGAAACAGAACGAATTAAATAATGACATGGACGAGGGTTCCGACAGAAGTTCTCGTGACTTCTTAGATGATGATGATATGCATTGGAATTTTTTGGGCATAAAAAGCTGTTTCAGTTGTAATGAAGGTGGAGAAGTGTTAGTTTGCTCTGAGAGAGATTGCCCCATTAATCTCCATGCAAAATGTTTACGCATTGAACCTAAATTTGATGATAAGGGTAACTTCTACTGCCCCTATTGCTGGTACAAACGAGCATGGGCAGAGGCTCAAGAATCTAGGGAGAGGGCCCTTTTAGCAAAGAAGGATTTGTCTAAATTCTTTTTTCAAAATGAAATCACGAGTGGCATACCGTCGGAGAACAATGTGGGAGTTAAGACAAGAGAGCCCAAAGATGTTTTGGGAAATGGAAATGGCTTGGATTATCATAACAGGTCAGGCAATAAGAGTGTTCACAGTTATCCTTTGAAGACTATGCATGATCAACATGGGATAGTAGTTCAAGATATGGCGAATGCAGATGGTCTAGAAGCTAATACTGATGTTTCTAGAGAAGAAAATACACCTGTACATGTTGTTCTGGATCATATATCTAGTAGCAGGGAGGTATTTGGTCTTCTTAATAATAACACTTCCAGAACACTTGAAACCAGATTTGTTGAAGGACAAGGGCGAATTAAACTGGAAGATATAAGAGATGATAATGAATGCGTTCATGCAATCATTGCTGAGAATGTAAAACCCTTGAGTTCTTTCCGTTTTGGTGAATCCACAGATGTATGCTTTCCTGGTTATGCATTTGCCAAAGAGATGCAAGAAGGTCTTGAAGTATATGCAGATGAGGGCAGGGCGAAAGATAGAGAAAAGCTAGTCCAGAATGAACTAAATCTGTCTGCAACTGATTGTTCTGTTAGTGGAACTGGTGATTCGGATTCTGAGCC
This sequence comes from Acacia confusa, assembly GCA_037074495.1. NCBI lineage: Eukaryota > Viridiplantae > Streptophyta > Magnoliopsida > Fabales > Fabaceae > Acacia > Acacia confusa. The sequence continues at coordinate 2,836,133 of CM073506.1, read as the reverse complement.
TCGGCCAATGAAGAGTAGAACTGGGAGTAAAAATGTGTGTTACAAACATGAAGTTGCCAATCCTGAAACTTTAGGGCTACCTCAAAGGTCTTCTATGCGGGGGTGAGCAATTCATTCCAGCATGCGTGTGTATGTATGTATATCACTGTATATGTTACAACAAATTTATTTGTTATTCTCAGTTGCAGCAAAAAGCTGACGTTAGAAACTGGAAAGCGCAAGAGATTAAATTGGACAGTGGAAGAAGTAAATATGCTGAAGGTATGTGTTTCATGAACTTTATCTCTAGAACCAACTGAATCATGGATGCTACATGAACTAATCCAGCAGACTTTAATGCAATCTGTGGTAATGTCAAATGGGTTCTGATATAATTTCTGAGCTTCAACCATGAATAATTACTAATGATATTTGCAGTGTATAAAATGCGGTCAGTACAATGTTTGGTCCTTATAGTTTATCCTTATTTTAGTTTTGATTCTTCAAAGGACAAAATAGTCCAAATGTTTATTAAATTATCACCCTTTTAGACGGAAAGAAATTTGAGAAACCAAAACCCATAATTACAATAAATACTTAATATTTATTTAAGTATAGTGAATTTACATTGTTCTTGTACTTCATAACTGCACAAGACTTTCTTGTCTCAGCTCATAGCTTCAACTTTGGTTGTCACACTCGCAGGAAGGAGTGCTCAAGTTCGGAATGGATCAGCCCAATATCCCTTGGAAGAAAATTTTAGAATATGGTTGTCATGTATTCCATAGCAAGCGTAACACTGCTGATCTGAAAGATAAATGGAAACATTTGAAGTTTTGATAGAACATTTCTTCTAGAGCAACTAAATAGGCTAGTCTTTCTTTTGTTAATTTTTAGGTGACCCTGATGTACTGTCACTTTTGAACCTATATATATGTGTAAATTTTTTTTTTTTTCTTTTTTTTCCCCGGAACAAGTGGCTTTTTAGATCATAGCCATGTAAATTTACAAAAATGCTGTGCCATGAGTTGTTTATTTATTTTTTAAATGCTCAAGAAATTTATGCTAGCTGAGTTACAATGTTACTTGTCGAAGTGTATAGCTGGAGTTCATGAATTCATGCAATATTTTTGGGAGGTGATGATTTTGCTCTGGAGTTAACTCTCCCTTTAGAGACTTCAATTAGGTGTTTTATTTTAATACGATGGGACTTCATTTGATGTGCAAGGCAATTGGTATATAGTGGCTAAAAAAAATAATGTAAGCAATTTTTTTGGCCAACAGTAACAGATTCCTATATAATCATAGTTGACGGATATGGTAAGGGATCTAGGACTAGGCCTTTAGATTATGGGTTCTATCCTCTCTGCCGTCGCTGAGACTTCTTTGGTAGGCGATCTCATAAGTCCCCAGTAAGTGCTCATAGAGCCCGAGGCTGTGCCCTGACCTTGGTAAAGGACTGGTGTCAAACTCTTCCAAAATTTTCCTGTAGCAAAAAAAAAACACAGAATAAAGGTTTAATTACACGTAGATATCAAGGAAGAGTGGAAGACAATTTAATACTGCAATGTCACTTAAAATTTTAAAATTACTCTCAGGTCCCAAAAGACTTGAAGGTAATATAATGCAATTGTGAAATTACCAAGCTACCCTTAATGAGTTGTTGTTAATACACATTTGATGGTTAATTAATGCTGCAACTATTGTTAATTAAAACATCTTAACTCATCAATGAAGGCATTTCTAATTATCAATGTTCTTCCTTAACTATTACTGAGTGCAATAAGATAATTTCACAAGTTTATTATACTATTACTATAGGTCTCTTGGGACCTGTTAGTAATTTAGAAATTTTGAGGGGCTTAATTTGTCTTCCTAAAACCCAATCACGTGAGGGTTAATTAATAAAAAATAAAATTTCGTATGTCTCCTTTGCTTTTAACCAAGTTTTGATTTTTACCTGCTCTAAAGTCTAAACTCTTAACGGAATCAATTTCATCTAGCTTAACAAAAAAAACGGAGTCAAATTCATCAAATTGAAATAATGCCATATTAACCAAAAAAAATTGAGAGGGGATCGATGGCCGAGTTTAAATTTCTTCGACCGATTATTCCGGATTCAGCGCGTAAGCAAGGATCGCGCTTTGATCCGCATAATCCAGCGACAGTAACGTCGGTTTCTGGAGGGGCGAAGTTAGGATCTTGCCGGTGACGTTTTCTCCAGCAGCTTCAGGTTTTTTTCTATCTTGGCTTTAAGCTCTTAAATTTGTGGATGGAGAACCGATCTTGATATGCCAATGACTCCTAATTTGGCCTGCTCTGCTTGCCGCTTATTTTGTTAGCTTTAACAGAAATTGCTGCAATCCTAAATTGTCTGCCTGTTTGATCTGGTTTGTTCAGAATTGAATTTATTTCTAAATTCATTTAACTATCGATAATACTGCGAAGAAACTAATATATCGGTACGTCTTGGCGCTATAGGATTGCCATTAATTTTTATGTTCGCGTAATGTTATAAGTTTAAATTATATTCAAAGTGCGCACGCCCTATATTTGTTAAAATATTGGTGTGCGCTTATAGTCCTGTATATGATATGATACTGGTACCTATATATAACATCTGAAAATCCTACATTCATATTTTTGCATGTTTCATTTGACTGCCCCCGCAGCTTTAAAAGTCATACTAGCTTCAACGATGCTTCCTTGGTTTATCCACTTGGGTAAAGTTGGTTAGGTTAAAATCGTGGGAACAACTCAGTTTAGCCAAAAATTCCAGGATACCATCAATTGTTCAGTTTGGATTACTAGCAAACTGACAAGCCAAGTGCATTGGATTTATCAACTAAGATTGGGTAGTGGTGTTTCTGATACATGGAACACAAATTCTACCCAATCAAGATTAAATCTGAATCAAGAGAAAATTTATCAATTATTCTGATGATAAGTAAATAGAAGATGCCTGAGATTGGGTAGATGTACTAATAAACTAAGCTAAATCTGACAAAGCTCACAGGAGACTCTTTAGTTTAAGTTTGATTTTTCATTTTTTATAGATAATGCTTACTTGTGCATAACTTATTCTGCATTATCCTCCAGAAACAAATCAGGAACGGTGAAGGTACTTCATACTTGGGTGTTGGCATTCTCAGGCCTTGTTTCTGTATGCTATCACAATTTACAAGATTTTCTCCGCCTTATTTTTTAGTTAGGCTAATACATCACAGCAGGCTGATTTCCTCCTGCCTGTTTGGTATAGCATGGGAAGCGGATTCTGTTTCCAGTACAGAGAAAGAGATATATGTAATTGCTATTATACTCCCATTGAGATTACTCAACCATGACTACCCCTTTTCATTACGTTATTTTACCCACGGGCTGTCATCTTTCATTCCTTTCTCCTTTCTGTACTGAACATTTTGCTTCCAAACAGTCTCTTAGTGCTTAGAAATATCTACATATATAGGTATGTGCACGCACACATGTATATAATTACAAGCTAGATTAATCATAAGTTATAAGTAGTATGACTCCTCTCTTTAGTTCACCTGATGTACATTGCAGTTCGTACTGGGCTTCGTGTCTCTACTTATTCTTTCACTATTGTTTTTATTTTTATATCTTCTCTATCTTTTAACATTATTTTCTGTTTTGTGAAATTTGATTGATACCTTGTGAAGGATAAGAAATATGGAGCCGGAGGTAGTGGAGGCAGAGCTAGTTTTACCAAACTATCTCAGTTTTAAGCGGGTTCAAACAAATGAGAAATATCCCAAAGGGCAAGCCCGAGGCCGGCACTGGAAACATCTTAAGCATATTCTTCAAGCTGATAACTACCAGAATTACTCACCTGATGAGCCCAATTGTGAGCTATTTGAGAATTTAAATTTTTGTTGTATTTCCCTTTTGTGTGATGATGTTAAAGCTTCTATTTTGTTGTTTAATCTCTTTATGGATTTTTTTTGCAGATGTGAATATTGAATCACCACCCTCTATACATCCTTGCAAGAGAATTTGCGATATTACAGGCTTTGAGGTATGAAGAGATTTTTGTTAGTTTCGGTCTTGTATTTTTCAGGATGACTATTATTAGTCATCCATATCTTGGTTTAGAAATTCGCAATAAAATTCTAGTTTAAAGAATACAGAGTGCACATTGTACTACTGAGGAAGCTGAATCCCAAAATTTCTCTTCAAAAGGCTGTCATTCTCATCTTTTATTTTTGAAATTTGTGAATCTAGTAAGATTTTATCTCTTGTCGTTGTTTTGTGTGTGAACTTGTTACATTTAAATCTCAAACAATGACATTTTCTTGTTGCTAAATTTTCATAATGGCTTTCACTGCCACTAGTAGCAGCTGAAAATGAGTGGAATGTGTGATATGGACGAAGACATTTTTTGTCTCCTCCTAGTACTCCCGTCGTTTTGTTAAGGCATTATACCTCACACATACTGCCAATGCATAGAACTACAAATATTTGAACAAAGGCGTGCCAACACTAGAAAACATAGTGTGACAGATTCTATGACCTTTTTAGCAATTTAGCTAGATCTATCATAAGTGATTTGTGGTTTTTTACCTTGATTGTTTGTATTATGGTTCTTATCTACGATCTGACTAAATACGTTTGTCTTGACGTGCTTACATTTTCCTTCTTGTTATGATGCCCAACCCAGAAATAGTTCTCTGTCACTTTATTCGCATCTGCAAGAACATGTATACTGTTATAAAATAAGAGGAAAAGATGAGAAGAATATAAAGCAAGAAAGAGAAATTCCCATTTATTATTCAATGTTCTATATAATACAAAACATATGCCCTTTATTTATAGGCACAATTCTCTAATCTACAATTAATGTGATTCATAATCATAGGAAATAATAGGCAAGAATATGAAACAATGGGAGAATAGGAAATAATGGAAGATATGGACATCCACAAAATTATATTCATAACATATATCATGCCAAATGATGTTGTTTGTTCATGTATTTTTTTTATCCCATATGTTCAATCTAATACTGCATCACTAGACCATTTATTGGAGAAGAATTAATTATTTCACTCTGCAGGCACCCTACCATGATCCCAGGACTAAACTGCGGTATGCGAATACTGAAGTTTTCAAGACTATCAGATCGCTTCCTAATGAGTATGTGCAGAGGTATTTAGCCTTGAGGAATGCTGCAGTTGTTCTGAAGTAACCATGTGACTTTTGAGTACTTCTCTTCCAAATTTCATGTGACATTGCAGAGAACTACTTATTCATCAATCTGTATGTAAGAAATGAGAAATTTGCAGCTGCTCTAAAGATTGACTTCATACGGTGGATCCAAGCCTCCATATTACTCTCTTTAATCTTTAATATAAGGCCTAGTTGATTTTTTTGAAGAGATTAATGATGCTGAATAAGTAACTTAATCATAACATATGTTCTATATTATTAGATTATAAGGGCGGCTTAGTGCTTAAGGCTCCCACCAGGTGGGGTCTAGGGAGGGATAAATGTATGTAGTCTTATCCCTACAAGCATAGAGATTATTTTCAAAATTTGAACCTATAACCTATAAGTCACATGCCAGTAACCTTTCTGTTGCGTCAAGGCTCACCTTCTTGTATATCATTAGATTATAATTATATATTAATTAATAAGTCACATATTAGTTTGATATAAAAATGATAAATATATGGTTTAAGGTGAAATTTTATCAATACAGTTTTTTCCAAAGGTTGTCTGGCACAAATAAGTCTGGAGGGGGCAAAAATACTGATAAATAATTTAAAAGGGTAAAAATTCTTCAAAACCATTAAATCTCACAAAAAGCCAATAGGGTTTTCTTCTCTTATAATTTAATGATCATTTAGTTAAATTTAACTGTTTTGGTAAATTTACATCATTTTAAATTGTTTATTGATATTTTTGTCCTCTCCAAAACTTATTTGTGCCAAAAACCTCTTAGGGGGAAAAAAATTATTGGCAAATTGCACCTTAATTTATTCAGCTTTCATAATCTCTAAAAAAAATGTCAACTAAATATTATATTAATAACTAGATGTAGTAGCAGGATTTAGGCTTCCTTTGAAGTTGGGGTGTTGTCCACTGGCATTCTTCCATACTTGGGTAATTGAAGCATCCCCAGTTTTTTTTTTTTTTTTTTTTGCTCGAAAAGCATCCCCAGTTCAAGTGAAGCCTAAATCCTACCGATGATTGCTTCTCTTTGGAGATTTTATCAACAAAAATTAAATGATTAATATCTAGTGGTTATTTTAGATGTTTTGGGGGTTCCATTGTTAATTCAATTGACCCCTAATTTTATGTGTTAAAATGTGTTTTTTTTTTTTTTGAATGTGCTTTTTGATACTTAAAGTTTCACCAAATCTTTTGTTTGGTTCATACACACGTGATTCCCTTGTGACTTGGTCCCTGTGGTTAGAAATGTTTGGAAAAAGATTGAAATTGCTTTCAACTTTGTGAAAGCATGGCAAAAAGGAAGTCATATGTAGTACTCGTATAAGGAATATTCTCTTCCAAAATCGTAGTGGTCCTCATTATTGTCTCACTATTTATGGTTCTGCCATTAAAAGATCACTAATGATCTTTGATTAAAACCTTCATTGCTTTGATATTTTCTTCTAACTATAATCACCACATATCTATGTCATTTACTCGCCTGTGTTATGAATGGCTTCCTTTTAATTAAAACTTTGCCTGGGAAATATGATTGGAAAATTTCATTAATTTTACTTTATACTATCTTTTAATTTGGTTGAATAAATGCGCCAACTTGCTTGTTCATTCATAATTAATTAGGATAGTTATTGACATAAATTACAGAGGAAGACATCTTAATCTTGTTTATCTTTGCACGATTTTTCTGTAGGTTTGTATTCAAAATGAAAAATCTGAATAAGAAAGATTCTACCTTTTGCCTCTTTACTTGGAGGGACATTAGTTTCTCACTTTCACTTTTTTTTTCGATCTGATAATTTTTTATTATTTGAAATCTGAAAAAATCTCAAGAAAATACCACTCGAATTCCAGAATTTTAAATAAGTGATTTCTCAATAAAATGAGTTGTTAATTATTTTATTATTAATCTTATTATTATTATTAGTAAGATTTTAAATTTTAAAATGATAATTTTCTATCATTTTCCTTTTTAGTTTCTCTCATTCTCTTGTTTCGTGTTAGTCTTGAAAAGAAAACGAAAAAGCCCATTTTCCGAAATAATCTCAACAAGGTGACACAAACTAGGGAAGTCCACGTCATCACTTTGTACTTTAGTTTTTTGCGCAGCAAGCTACAGCTCACTCTTCCCAATTTTCAAGGGTTTTACTTCGAAAACTGTAGCTACCCAACCCATCCTCCAATTGTCTTTTCTGTTATTTTATTTTCTTTTTAGAAAATCTGAATTCCAACTCACATCAAATTAGAATTTATTTAATGGAAATTTGGTTTGAGATATCGAAGACATCTAATATCTACAATAATAAAAAAATTTCAATAATTTATTCAAGTCATAAACTAATATTCCCTTTTAATTCTAAATATAATAGAGCAAAACAATGGAAGTTATATTATTTTTATAATCTTGCTTCTCTTTAATTACAACAAGTTATTGGCATGAGTTTAATTCTTTGATATATCATTTATTGTAGTTATTAGTATCAGTACAAATTTTTCTTTAAGTTTAAAAATATCAATGAATAATATTTGACACCCCTTGCCTTTAAGAGTAGAGAGATAATTATTTGTGTGCCATAATTATGATCGTAGAAAAAAATTAAGAATAGTGGAAAACATGTATTGTTTTTTTCCCAACAAAAATATGTATTCTTATATTAAAAACACTTTAACATGTTTTCAATTGTAGTTAATGCAAACTGTAATTGAGAGGTTGACATTAGTTTTAACCATAAGACACATTCTTTATATTTATTATTTCATGTAAAGTAAGTATTCTTGTCAAACTCACGAATTCACTCTTTAAATTCAACGTTTTTATATTTTTAGCTTATAAAATCAAGTCAAATTACTGATTAATTCGTGATCGTTATAAATTCAATTAAACTCATGAGTTAATATATTGAAATTACCATTTTTACATTTTTCAACTTATAAACACGTGGGCTAAAGTATATTTTTAGTCCTCTAAATTTTATATAAGGCATATTTTTGGTCCCTTAACTTTATAAAGTATACATTTGGTCCTAAAACGCTAACACCGTTAATATTACTAACGGAAAATACTGACGTGACGAACTCAAGTGATGACTAATATAATTTAATTAAATAAATTTTATATATTCTTCAATTTACCCATATTTTAAATTTAAATTTAATAACATTTAATTACACAATCATCACTTAAGTTTACACCATCATCATTTGAGTTTGCATTTTCCGTCAGTAAAATTAACGGTGTTAAAATTATAGGACTAAAAGCATACTTTATAAATTTAAGGGACCAAAAGTATATCTCATGTAAACTTAAAGGACTAAAAGTATACTTTAGCCTAAAAACGTGTTAACTCACATTTAGACACATGTTAGCTTCTTTATTGATCATGTTCAACGGTTTTAAATATTATAGAAAATTCTTTGTTAAATATGATAAATTATAAACGTTAATAGATTTAATTTCAATTATTTAAATTTTTAAAAAATATTTAAAGTAAATTGTTGTTATTTTTTATATTTTAATTATTTAATTTATATACTATTAATATCTATTTAAAAGTAAAAATAAACTCTTACGAGTTTACTATACAAGTTTATTTTACTGTCACAAATTTACTTCAACTTGCGAATTTAACATGAAAGTAAGTATTAATGCCACATACGGAGAACAAGATCCAACAAATACAACAATCAAAATCTGAAATATGAAATTTTAAAACCAGATAAACAACAATGAAGGCAGCGTGTCTATAATCAGGAATCAAAACTAGAGCCATACACAGAGATTCCGAGGGTCGCGTCCTAGGCACTTCCAATCAAGTTCATCAAACAATGAGCCACCTTTTTAAATATATATATATATAAAATAGGGGTACTTAAAAAATATGTCAAATTTAGTATAATTGACTAACTTACATATATTAAAGATTCAAGGGTTAAGTTGGAAAAATATACATAAATTTTTTTCTTATGAGTAAAAATACACACGTGGTTGTTATTTTGAAGCAAAAGTCACATTTCACCGTTAAGTTACTGTTCACCTCCGTTATACTACTGTTCACATCATCTCTTTCTCCCTCATCACGGTAAACAGTGACTTAACGGTGGGATGTGACTTTTACTTAAAATGATAACCACGTTTGTATTTTTGTTCCTCCAAAAAGTATATATGTATTTTTACTCCTAAGGAAATAACTTATGTGTATTTTTTCACCTCAAACAAAGATTGAATGAGTTTTAAATATAAAAAACAAGCTTCACTATTCTTGATGACATCATAAGTAAATAGTGTAATTGATTTAAAATATAATAAAAATAGAAAAAAAAATATAACGTTAATTTCAAGAGGGGCAGACACGTAATCAATTTGAAAATTAAATTCTGGAAATTTGGGTTAATAATTGTGACAAGAAAGCATATGCAAGTGAATAAGATATTTAAGTGTCCCAATGTCTCTTTTGGTATGATTCGAACATAGAAGGCAAAGTCAGATTCTCAACGGTGCATCTCCGGCCGCATTTTCTGCCCCATACCCAATCATCCACTTCCCATTTCTTTTTAATATTTATTTAAGCTATATTACTTTTATTATGTTTATTGTTATATTATGTAGTTTCTTTATATCTAAGTTAATTATTTATTAGACCTTTAATAAAAATGTTTGCATCGGTTTGGAACCAATTAGTTAAAAAGAGGTTTCGAATGAAGCTGATGCTTCGAGTTTAAGAAATTTCTGTGTATTCTCTCACAGCGTAGTGTAATTTAACACCAAAGCCCTTTGTTTAATGTATAGAAAAAACATAAATATTATTTTATATATTTTATTCCAATTAAATTAGTACAACTGTCTGTCTAACAAAAGTGTATTTTATTTTATTTTTTTAAAAAAATACACACACACACTTGTCGTTGCTTTATTATAAACGAGTAGTTTTAGTTTATAAAGTTAAGTATATAAGCTTTCTTCTAAGCGTGGTGAATTAGCTAATATTGATATCATAGTTATAGCCTTATAAAACTTATTTTTTTTTTCAATATTTTTATAAATATTTAAACGTTACTTATTAATAATGTTCTCACATCCCAAGATTTAAAAAGAGATTGGAAGCATTTATAAAAACCTTCATATTCTCTCTAAAAGGGCGAGTGAAAATCACCATATTTTTGGAGCATTACATATTCTGAAGGCTTCATACTATATACAAATGTGGGCATGTGAAAATAATCTCTTTCTTGGTCTTTTGGAGCTATGGCCACTTAAAATTAACATGAAAAACTAAACTATATTTCTTACATTTGATTAATATAATGACTGGAAAATGATTTTTTTACTCACATCATTCAATATGATCTCCATTAGTATATACAAACTTTCAATGCATTTTGTAACAAAGTAGGTATCAATCAATTATTTTTATTTTTAATTATACTAATACCACCTTATACATTTACTCGAATCTAACCTGCTCGCCACTATCTAAAATAATTTATATTATTTTGACAATTAGGTTCAATGACCTCTTTTTAACCCCATCAAATATAAGCATATTAATATTATAAAAAGGGTTAAGTAGCAAATCCACCCTAGAAATATACGCTTGAAAGCAATGTTGCTCTGAAAGTTTTTTTGGGTTCAATGTTACCCTGGAAGTCTAAAAATGGAGTAATTTTACCCTTTTCCGTTAAAAAGTTAATCGTCAATGTCAATCTTTTAATGATCAATGTTAGTTTTTTAACGGAAAATGGTAACATTGCTCTATTTTTAAACTTCCGGGGCGAAATTGAATCTGAAAAAACTTTCAGGGCAACATTACTCCTCAATGTATACTTTTAGGGTGAATTTGCTACTTAACCTTTATAAAAAAGATTATCTTTTATGTGTGGCTGCTTAATGGGTTCAGAATTCTCATTAAGCAATAAGCATGAATACAAATTAAGAAATTAATCCTTAATGTCCATCATTCCTTGCGTATATTTTCCATCGTTTATAATAATGAAACACAACTTATCATTGTAGGCAATAAGCATCTTTTTGGGTTGATTAACCTTTATTTGTGATGATAACTCTTTCTTTTAAAAAAAATATTTAAACATGTTTAATTCAAAAATGTGATCTTTTTAAATGACGCAGTTGTTATATATACTCTGTTATGAGAAATTCTTGTACTCCCTCTAGTCCTTATTATAAGGTATCAACTATCAAAATATTTTGGTTCTTATTATAAGGCACCAACTACCTTTAACCAACTCATTTATTACTATTTTTCAATTATACCCTCATTTTTAACTAACTCTTTAAATTCACATCACTAAAGTATGGGTAAAGTTGGAAATATTTATTATTTCTGAACCAATTTAATGACTTAATTTTCATTTCTTGGTTTGTGATAAATGATGGTTGATACCTTATAATAGGGACCAGAGGAGGGAGTATGAGCTAGGAAGTGCATTAAGCATCTTTGTGCTATCCAATAAAATCGTATTACTTCAATTTCATTAAATTTTACGTGTTTAATTTCTTTTCTCTTTCTGCATTTATGTCACTTTAAAATATCTCTCTAATCTCCTCTTTCCCTCTAAACAAGATTTATGAGATTGATATGATGTTATTTTATTTTATTAGGTAGTCCACATATGACATAGTACATTCGTGTAAGAATTTCTCCAATAATTTTAGAAACTATGAGAATTATGATTAGGTTGATGGGATGGATATAGAAGAAAATTAATTAAATTATTTTATTAATTAATTTCATTTAAATTACATTTTTTACTCGCTACTATAATATAATACTACCCCGGTCTTGATTATAAGATAAAGTTGACTTTTTTGGGAGGGATTAAGGAAACTAAATAAGTTACTTAATCATTTCATATGTTATGTATCCTTAAATTATATATTAGTTCATTAGTCAAACTTATTAATTTAAAGAAAAAATTTAAAATAATTTAATTAGTTTCCTTAATCATTTCAAAAAATTCAACTATGTTTTATAATTAGAACCGGAATACATTCATTTCAAGTATTTATAATGGTTGCTTGTTATATGCAAACTGAATTTTGTTTCAAATCTCTATATTTATTTCAAATATCATTTAATAATCATTACCAAAACAATATCATTTTGTAATAAAAATTAATTATTATCATAAATGTAGTTGAGATATTCATAGTAGTTGATGATCTCTTCAAATGGTAGTGGCAAGACTGAGTGATCCTTTTAATAAATCAAATAATTCTCTCGTATCATCATCTCGTTATAAAATTCGGTTTAAAATGAAAATTAAAGGATTAAATTACTTTGAATTTCATAATTAAATATATTTTTTTATATTTTTACAAATTAAAGATGTTAAAAAAGAAGAAGAAATGAACGGTGTAAAATGCTTTCAACTCTTAAATAACCAAATAATAATAAACTGGATGACTTCCCAGGTTTTTTCACGTGACCCCACACCGCAATTTGTAACGCTCTTCCCAATCGTCAAACGACGTCCACTTGGTTTTCGTTGCACAGTTTCAGATCTGGCCTAGCCAATTGTTCTCTGTCGTTTTGCAAATATCCCTGTAAACGACAAATATTAAAAAACGTAAAACCAAAACAATATCTGCCATCTCCATCACATAAATTAAGACTTATAAATATTACAATTATTACTAGGAATAATAATAATAATAATAGGAGGAAAAATCTCTCACTTGGTTCTGTCCTAATATTATAGTGACCACAATCTTAGTCATATTAATATCTTGCATACTAGAGAGCTCCACAAATCAGCAAAGGCTTACTCAAAATGGCGTCTACGGCTGCGATCGGTGGTTTGAAAGTGCCATCATCATCTGCTTCTTCTTCTTCTTCTTCTTCATTATCTAATGGCTCTAACAAGAAAGCCATTTCTAGGAGTCTCAGTTTCTCGGCTTCACAGCTTTGTGGAGATAAGATCGCCGGAGTTTCAGTGGGAGGAGGCCGTTCTGGCCGCCGCTGTCCGGTGATTGTATCTCCGAGGGCTGTTTCTGATTCTAAGAACTCCCAGACATGTCTTGACCCGGATGCTAGCCGTGTGAGTTTTGGCTCTCTGTTGTTAACATGGACTTGCTCAGATTAATTTTCTTTTGATCAAAGGAGAAGTGAAATACTCTTTTTTTATGTTAGTTTCTCACTGTATGTGCCTGATGGGTGTCAAATTGGACTTTTGATTCTTATAGATGGGCATGCTGAGTTAATGGGATTTCATGCTAATTATTAGAAATCATAAAAGAGTGATTATTTCTTTGGTTTCTTCAGAAATCTGAATGAGACTATGAAAATTCTTCTTATAATCAAAGAATATATTGCATTGATATTAAGTATGTATTTTTGTGCTCTATAATTGAATTTTATGAGAACCAGCTTCTGCTGAATTGTTTTTATATATTGTTATCATAATATTCAGAGTGTGCTGGGAATTATACTTGGAGGTGGTGCTGGTACTCGTCTTTACCCATTGACCAAGAAGAGAGCGAAACCGGCCGTTCCTCTTGGAGCAAACTACAGGCTGATTGATATCCCTGTAAGCAACTGCCTAAATAGCAACGTATCCAAGATCTATGTTCTCACACAATTCAATTCTGCATCCCTCAATCGGCACCTTTCTCGTGCTTATGCAAGCAACATGGGTGGCTACAAAAATGAGGGTTTCGTTGAGGTTCTTGCTGCTCAGCAAAGTCCAGAAAACCCTAATTGGTTCCAGGTAATATCATTATCTTAGCCCTAAATTTTTTATTGTTGATCCTGATGTGACAATCTAGCAATCACATTCTTCTTGATCTGCTTGAAGTTTTAATGTCCTTCATCATGATTGCTGTAAGGGAAGTTTGATCAACTTTGATTTCATCATTGCAGGGTACTGCAGATGCTGTTAGGCAATATTTATGGCTATTTGAGGAGCACAATGTGTTGGAATTCTTAGTCCTGGCTGGTGACCATTTGTACCGAATGGATTATGAAAAATTTATTCAAGCACACAGAGAAACTGATGCTGATATTACTGTGGCTGCATTGCCAATGGATGAAAAGCGTGCCACTGCATTTGGTCTGATGAAGATCGATGAAGAAGGACGTATAATTGAATTTGCCGAAAAGCCAAAAGGAGAACAACTGAAAGCTATGAAGGTAAATCCTGTAAAATATGCTTTCCATGTCGCTTAAACTAGCAGATGTTACTTTTTCAATTGATCAATTGTTTGTCATTTTTTCTCTACTAGGTTGATACTACTATTTTGGGTCTTGATGATGAGAGAGCAAAAGAAATGCCTTTTATTGCTAGCATGGGTATATATGTTGTCAGCAAACATGTGATGTTGGATCTTCTCAGAGACAAATTTCCTGGTGCAAATGATTTTGGAAGTGAAGTCATTCCTGGTGCAACTTCTATCGGAATGAGGGTATGGCTGCATTTCAATTTTGATCCATAAGAAAGGTTTACTCTTCTTTTTATGTGTGAATGTAGCTTTGGAATTTGATATTTCTTGTGATAAAATTATATTCAAATTTTCTAAGTACTTATTTGAGCTAATAGCTGCTTTGATTTATGCACTACATGTATTTTAGAGAAATTTCACTAATGGGTATTTATGTTACTCTATCTAACCGTTTTCCTGTTATGATTTTCAATAGTTAAAAATAATTTTTCATTGAAACTGCATAAAAATTTCACTCTAAAACTTTGTTGTTGCTGAGTTTTAGTTTGTGATTTGCTGGAGGTTCAAACATTTGATTTGTAGAATTCTGCTATCATGGTTCCAATCCCTACTCTCTAAAGGTTTGATGTTACCTTTGTGAATTTTCATAGGTACAAGCTTACTTATATGATGGCTATTGGGAAGACATTGGTACAATTGAGGCTTTCTACAATGCAAATCTTGGCATCACTAAAAAGCCAGTGCCAGACTTCAGGTGACTAATTATAACTATTTGATATAACCATCTTATTGCCATTCTACTTTAATGGTTGCAGCTTTCTCATGATGTTTAAATGTCTGCAATTTTGGGATATCAATTACAGTTTCTATGACCGTTCAGCCCCAATCTACACCCAACCTCGATATTTGCCTCCATCTAAGATGCTTAATGCTGATGTCACTGATAGTGTTATCGGTGAAGGTTGTGTAATTAAGGTAAAGATTATTTGAACATTGACAGGATCCCAATCAAATGTAGAGGAATCTAACTTTATTTTTCATAATCTTTTGCATAGAACTGCAAAATTCACCATTCTGTGGTTGGGCTGAGATCTTGCATATCAGAGGGAGCAATTATAGAAGACTCACTTTTGATGGGGGCTGATTATTATGAGGTGATATTATTTTAAATAATGTCTCTTGCACTTATACCAATCAAGATGTAACCTATCCTAGTTATTCAGATAATGCTACAGTAATTGAACTTTGACAATCGGTACTAACTTGGATTCTCCTTTCTGATTGTCTTCTTCCAGACCGATGCTGATAGGAGGTTCTTGGCTGCCAGAGGCAGTGTTCCAATTGGCATTGGGAAAGAGTCTCACATCAAAAGGGCAATAATTGACAAGAATGCTCGTATTGGGGAAAATGTTAAGGTGATTATACACTGTTTCCATAGGACATATAGTATTCTCTCTAGTCTCAAATATAGGGTGCTTTCTAGATTAAAATCATGGTCCATAATATAAGTCACTTGGTTGGTTATTAATGAACTTTTCCCAAATACTTCCGCAGTTACTTCTCTATAGTCTATACTCTTAAATATCGGCAAAGTTGGGAAAATGTTTCATTTTGACACAAAGTTAATGAGTCACCTCTCCTTGGTTCTAGTGTTCTAGTGAGATAGTTAAAGTTGACTATGCTTTTTTAATGGAAAGTAGTCTAACTTGATTTCCTTTATCAGATCCTCAATACTGACAATGTTCAAGAAGCTGCAAGGGAAACTGATGGCTATTTCATAAAAAGCGGTATTGTCACAGTGATCAAAGATGCATTGATTCCCAGTGGAACTGTCATCTAAGAAGAAGCTCTGTGTTGTTTCCTTATCATGAAGATAGAGCTCATTTTCACGGCAAAAGGTTAACAGAAGTCCTGCTTTCCACGTTGGAGATGTGCTTTGGGGCTAAAGATGTATATTTTTGGCTAGGAGCTTGTAAGTAATAGAGGAAAAGACCTGCCCTCTGAGTAGTTTACTCTGTGTAGTGCGCTTTATTCATTTAAATTCAATAAAAGCTTTTAAGCTGTTACGAATTGCATGCCATGATCTATGGTATGTTTAAGATGGGAATAAGGCCTCAAAACTGGGGAAAGAAACATCTCTTCCAAACAGTTATTGATTGAATTCTGGGCTGTGCTAAATAAAAATTATTTATATTTTCATATATTCATTCAAAGAGAGATTAAGACAATAAGGTGAGACTAGGGATGAAATTTACTCATCTTTTTATTACTTACTTCTCTTATTTTTCCTTTTTATTATATATAAGATCAATTTGTAATTGTAAAAGATTTAGATTTAAGGAAAACTGGATACATTTTCCATGCATTACATAGACTTTGAGGTGAGTGGCAATATGGCTTGGAATATAATTTATATTGTATAATGATATAGTTGATTGAGGTGTTAAAACAGGCCAGCTCTATTGATAAGATGGTGTCACTCTCCAAAGAGAAGAATAAGAAAACATTTACTCAAGTTTTTAATGATCGCATAAAAACATATTAATTTACGTCCTATTTCTATTTATAAGTTCTTTTTTACCATAAAATTCAATCCTATTTATAAGTCTTTTTTTTTAAATAGTAAATGACATTATGACAATTTTGTCTAAATTAATGGCACTAATAAAAATAGAAAGGGAAAAAAGAGTTGAAAAATACTTATTCATAAATGACTTATAATCATTGAACTAACTAATTTTTCTTAATTCGTATGATTTAATAAAAAATGACTTATAAATAGGATCAAAATGATACTATTTTTATAATGATTGGATTCCCATTAATGCCTAGGGCTAGGGATAGTTCTTTTTACAAGTTGGGGCACCAGACACGCGTGATTTCTCGAAAGAGGAAGGGGTTTGCATTGAAAATCTCATTGAGGAATGGTTATTCAAAATATTTTCTCAATAACGAGAGAATTAAATGTTATTTTATATTTCCCCTCGTCCAATCGGATTGCGGATCAAAATGGAGGGCAGAAAACTCCCAGAAGCACAGATTAGGTAAAGAAGCGATGAAACAATAATAAATACAATTGGGATTGTAAAAAAACTATTGAAGTTAGCAAAGCAAATTATCATAATCTATTCAATAGAATTAGACCCTCAATTTCTTACAAAATTGATAAAGTCAAATATGGGGGAAATGAGCACAACGTGTGAGATCTACACATGTTGCGAGGCTCATTATTTAAGTAAATTTCATATGCTTTGTATCTATCACTTTTCTTTTAGATTGATAGAGTTAATTTTATAACTCAAATGTCGTATATCTATTCAACCATTTCTATTTCTTGAGTTAGATGGCCTTCGCCACAATTGGACTCTTCACGAGATGCTTTCCATCAGACCATATCAGCTTCCCAAACACATAGTCCTTTGCTGTTGTGTGTTCCACAACCTTCATGATCACTCTAAAGCTCTTTTCTTCACCAACCCTTTGGAATTTCAAGACGTTAGGCTTCACAGAAATGGAAATCCCACGTGGGTTTCGAACGTGAGCCACATAAGTTGCCGGAGAACCCACATTTTTTAGGGTTCTTGTGATTGTGATAGACCCATTAAGATCAGGGACTGTGATGGAAGGATGGTTGAGGTTGAGAATACCTGAGCTTTTCTTGGGGCATTTATAATAATGATCTTCAGTGAAAGTTGAGAGTTGTGAGGCATTGTAACCCAATGCACATAGGAAGTTTAAGTAATCATTGATTGTTGCATCATAAACAAGGCCCGGATCCATTGCTCTGTTGGGTTCAATATGACCCGCTCCATAACTGAATGGTGTTGCCTGGCTGTTAGAAGCATTAAGCAGCGGCTCTACCTCGTTATCATATGTTGAAGCTGAAAATAGCAAGTAAAATTATCATGGGGGCTTGAATTGGATGTGATATTAGGAGCAAGTCTAAGTGCAATTTTGAATTCTTGTGTGTGTTTTGTCATCAATATTCATCATGTTGAGTTTGTTGCCAGATACAAACGATACGACTTAATATGAAACTGATATGACTGTTCCAGTTGTTTGTGAAAAACGCCATAACAGAGCAATGAAATAGTTTGGTGCTGCATCAAGGGGTATAATTCTTTATCAAAACATCTTTCCATAATAAAAGAAAGCAAAAACATACACACGTCATCTTCAAATTAAGCTATATCACCATTTCTGTTAATTATGTTTGTTATCAGACTTAACATGATAAAACAAAATATTCCTTGAAAACTAAAATGAAACGATTGAACTTTGGAATACCAAAATCTTAATCCACTCTACTGAACTTTCAAGAGCTTCCAGGTTTAAACTGATTAGGTATGCGCATGCATTTTGAAAATATCAAGGAATGTATATTATTATGACAGAAACTGACACGAGGAAAGGGGATCGAAGTATGAAGAAGTTAAAGAACTTCTCACCAGTAGTCATGATTGCAGATTTAATAGCAGCAGGAGTCCATGAAGGATAAAGGGTTCTCAAGAGGCCAACAATGCCTGAAACATGAGGACATGACATTGAAGTGCCTGAGATTGAATTATATGGAATTCTTCTTGTGTCAAACGGTTGGTTTGTTGGCCCTTCAGCTTCTGTGTAGGCTGCTATAACTGAAACTCCAGGTGCAGTTATATCAGGCTGCAAATTGAGACAAGTGTTAGTCGTACTTCTAGCACAAGACATGAAGCAAAGTCTTGTCCTTGAACAAGGAAATATATTGTGCGTAAGGAAGAGATAAAAAATGGGGTTAATCTTGAAAGAGATGAAGTAAGCCATGCATATACTTTCTCCTTTTCATGTCATTTTCTCTTCTAAATACACGATACATTATTAATGATGATCTTAATATGAAGGAACAAGGTTTGCTTTCCCCCCTTTGGTTTCCTTCTTTGCATACCTTTAGGATTTCTGGTACAACAGGATTTGGTCCTTTTGAAGAAAATGCTGCCATGAAGGGGGCTGGCTTCGCATGCAACTCTGTTGTTGGGTGTGTAATGTAAGCCACTGGGGACCTAGCAACAATTATAGAAAGTGGACTTTAAGTTGATGTTAAAATTATATAAGTTAAATTATTCTCTTAATCTTTGTAATATCATTTAGTTAACTTCCATTGTTAAACTTCTGACAATACTTTCATTCAATGTAGAAATCCAAAAACTATCATGTATTATCGCAATACTTCAAAGTGAGACCTCCCACTTAAGAAGCCATACATAATGTTTCTTCAAAATGAACATACATCAATGATAGATATCTTACTTGGTTGAGTTGATGTATGTGAAGATTGAAATGCCATCGGTGTAACTGACATGAGAGGCAGGGAGTACATGGGGATCAGCAATTATTTCATTGCCATTAATCTTATCATTTGCAAGAACCATTCCAACAGCACCTGCAAGTAAAGCTTGCTCTCCTTTGTCCACCCTTGCATTTTCTCCTCTCAGACATACCACTATCTTCCCCTTCACCTTTGTCAGATCTAGTGTTCCATTCTGGCACAACTTCCTGCATTCATCTCTCTCCAAATGAATTATTATCTTCATCATTTAAACTCAATTCATTTCAATTTCAATATAATAATGTGAAGTGAGGATGTCCTTCTGATCTTTTGAATAGAATCTGCGGTCAGTAATTATATTAAAACTATTTACATATAACCAAATATATCCTTCTCAAATTACTTAGAGGAAGCTTAAAGAGTGAAAGAGAATAAGAATTGAGATTTCCATTTACCCAATATATATCATCTCTCTGTTTTCCCCCTTCAAAATTCCTCTAAAGTTAACTTCAAAGGATCTTGATGCTAATACACAATATATAAAACTAGATTCATGGTTTAACATGAAATTAATAGTGTTATTAAATGCCCAATTAAAGAAAACTTGCCGCGACAAAACACTTAAACAATATTTGAGGTACAGAAGGGTTGATGACACAGAGTGATATAATGCTCGATCATGACATTTTTTGTTGGCAACTGGGCATTTGACATTGCGATTAATTGTCTCGTAGACAAAAAACTTGCAGCCAAAAAACACCAAAATAACATGGTGATTTGACTACTTCAAGTGATACAGTGATCTATCATAGCAATTTTTTTTTTTACTAACAATTGGTCATGAGGTCCACAGAATTTTAGGCCACCAATCTCTTAATTATTAAAGACAGGATGGAACCAAAATGGGAAGGTCAAATATTTAGAGATCAAACAAAGACAATGATGAATCTCTCAAAGATGAAAATGTGAATTTATTTGATAGTGATGGAGCAAGACTAGAATGGAATTCAATTATTATATTTGTACTTACGCGTCCTCGGCATTTGCTGTAGGCTTTTTAGCATCAAGACCGGTGATGATTGGGTAAAAGTTGGGCGGCAACCTTTCAGCTGATAAGCTTTCTCCCTTCATTGCAAAAGTTTGGTATTAGCTTCCCAACGTTCTTCCACAAAACTGTAAAACAATATTTTCAATAGATTTTGCCAAACTTTTCAGCCAGGTCTACCTCGTGGGAGGAAAATCCAACAGAAACATGGTGTTTCACTCTTCTAAGATTAGTAAAGAATTGGAAGAATTATACTTGAAAGATCTTAAACTTTAAAATTAAAATTCGTTTAATGACCTCTAAACCGAAATGACTGTAGACTAAAAATGTGACAATGATAGGTAAGAGGTGAGTGAACCTTGAAGGTGAGGTTGTTGCCAAGAGTGACATAAGCTGGGAATTGTCTATCCATGGTGCTGGCAGCGACGGTGAGGAACCACGGTGCGAGGTTCTCAACCGTAGCATCGTCTGGTCCACTGTTTCCGGCGGAACACACCACCGCAATGCCTCGCTTGGCCGCATGAAACGATCCGATGGCAACGCTGTCGCTGAACAGTTCGGAGGCCGCTCCTCCCAACGACACCGATATGACGTCGACGCCATCGTCAATTGCCGCTTCGAAGCCTCCCAATATATCTGCATCGAAGCACTCGCTACCATTCACCGGAGGCCAGCACACCTTTTTCCGATTGAATCGTCGGAATGTTAACAAAGCTCAAGCGAATCGAAGAGGCGGTGCGAAACAAATCAAATTAAAATAAATATGACTGATATTTAATCATTGGAACCTTGTAAGCAGCAACGCGGGCTCTCGGGGAGCCGCCCTTGGCAGAACCAAAGCCTTGGCCGGAAACACTGACGTTGGCGACGAAGTTGCCGGCGGCGGTCGATAAGGTGTGAGTGCCGTGACCCTCCTTGTCACGTGGCGTGTCAAACGATGCGTTTAGTTTTCCCGCCACTGACGCGTACCCTTGGTTGAAGTACCTTGCTCCTATTAGCTTCCTACCGACGACATAAAATTCTCATTCATTATTAACTTATTATTCACCCTAATTAAATATACGTATAGTATAGGGTTGAAATAAATGACATTTGAATTTATAAAACCTCTAGAAGCCTATTGAATTTGTAAAAAAATTTAGAAGTGATAAGAATCTATAAGGGATATATAAATTTGGGTGAAATTACCTTTTTATCTTTAATTTTAAAATAAAATAAAAAAGAATTCTCCCTATGCCCGCCACCACCGCCAGCGGCAGGCCGTGGCCGACCGCCGGCAGCCGAGGACGGCAGCCCTCTGGCGTGGGGAAATTTCTTTTTTTTAAAAAAATAAAATAAAATTAAAGGTAAAAAAGTAGTTTCACCCGAATTTACATATCTTTTATAGGTCTTTGTCATTTCTGAGTCTTTTTACAAATTCAATGGGCTTCAGGGGGTTTCACAAATTCAAATGTCATTTATTTAGAATTTTCCCTATAGTATACTCGTATATAATGCTCTTCTATAAAATCAAATACATGTATGGCTCTTATATTCTTGCTTTAAACAGATATAATCCAAACTCATGGTGAGTTGAACTTATTTATTTTAAATAAAAAAAATATTACATAATTCAGTTGATATAAATTATTCAAAATTATTTATTTTCAAAAAATGATAGAGTAGCAATTACTATGAATAAAATGGCGTAAATAAATTTTAAAAATCCAAAATAAATGTCATTTTTTTTAGAAGTCCATGTGACATTGGGTTGCTTAGAAAATTAGTTTTTTTTTTTTTTCAATCAACATCATCAAAGAAAACATCACCACTCTTCTTGTTGTCTGTTTCCTTATCCTAACTATTAGATTAACTTTGAATGGTTGAGATAAGATATAAAATCTCAACCATTTAAAGTTGATCTAATAGTGAGGATGTACTTAGTTTGAGTCCAATTTTTATATATTACAGGGCCCACTCTAATCAATTAACACTCCCTCTCTTCCTTATTTTAAGCACATAATAACAATTTTGCATAAATTAACAAATTTAGTTAAAATTAATTATTATTTTTAATATAAAAAATTACCCTCAATAAAAAGGTACTTCTTTGATCATATATATGTGTAGAGAGAGAAAGAAAATTTTGGTAATATTTATAGGGCCGAGAAATTTTTCATATAAATGTATAGTTTTACCCTTATTTTATTATTATATTGACTCTATTCTCATTAAGTATAATATATATTAAATAAAAATAAAATTGAAAAGTTATTAAATTTTATAAAAAATTAATAAAGTTAAGGTTTTTTTAACCGGTGTGAAACATGTGTCACATAGAAAGTGCCTTATAAGCAAAATCATGAGAGTACAGATTAAAAGATTTTGGTTAATTAGTTTAAGATACTAGGTAAAAAAAGATTAATATTTTAAAGAAATATATTATAAAACATGTGGGAGGTTGTTATGAGAATGTGAAAGCAATGAAAGGAGGGAAAGGGAACCTGTTGCAGTGAAAAGTGGGATCAGAGTGGTTTTGGCAGAGTCCTGTCCACTTGGAAGGAATTGGTCCATAGCCTTCATCACTGAAGCTCTTTGATTCTGGCCACACTCCTTTTTCACACAACCAAACTCATGCATTAATTATTATTCACTCAAATATATGAATGTATATTCTTCTTATCCACTATTCATGCATGCTTTGGTCCTCTTCTTTATTCCCACTGTCACATTCATTCTCTTATCTCTTTGGATTCCTATTGGACCAATCTCTTAATCTTAGGCCCACTGTGGTCAACCCCACTTTTTTTAGGGGAGGAAAAAACCAATTAGAGAGAATGACATTTGAACCTCTTCTAAGAGAATTATTGACACTTTGGTTCATTGTAATAATTACCCTTTTTAAAATCTTGAAAATGATAAGGGGGGTTAAGAAGAAGTTTTACTTTGGCAACATTGGGCCCTCAGAGCTTTTTTTAAGCAAAACTGTCTTAGAAATTAACAAAACATAGCAATTTACCTTAAAAGTTGTGATTAAAAAGCTGTAAGTGTTTAGAAGTTTTTTTAGGAATAATTTTGTCCATAAAAAATTACAAAATGTAGTAAAATCTTAACAGTAAAAAATAACATTTTTTTTTAACTTTTGGAGCAAAAATGATACTTAACCTAAAAGATAAGTATGACACGTTAAACTAGTATTCAGCCTTATCCTATTCAAACTTGTCCAACCACAACAAGTCAATTTTGGGGGATTGATATTACACGCAAACACTTGCTTCCATCATATAATATAAGACAATTTTATTGGCAAAAAAGAAGAAGATATTTTTGCATGATTATTATGGTATGTTGTATGAGTATATCGATATAACTTCAAAAAGTATATAATAATATATCTCTATCTTTATGAGTCAACGATCTAGTTTCAAAAAACTACAACGCAATCATTAAAAAAAAAAAAAAAATCAATTGCACGTTCGAGATGATAGGCTCATTTTTTAGACTACTATAAATATCTAACTAACTCTGACCTTTTTAATGTTTTAAATCTCTCCTATGATTAAAAAATTATTGAGCCACAACTTTAATTTTGACTTAATTGTGCATAGACTCAAGTTTTTATCCGAATATAATATGTTTTGATTCCCTAATTTATCGAAGCAAGTAAAAACACAAGAAATAATTAATTTCTTTAAATACGAGATTAGCCTCTAGCTCAGCAACTCATGTGCACTACTCCTAATAATAGAAGGTGTGAGTATGTCCATATGACGTATGTAGAAATTATTTTACAGAAGAACAAAATAATTTGTCACTCCTTATAATTTTATGTAATTTTTAATCATCTCCTTATTATTAATATTAAAATAAAAAACTAACTCGTTCATAAATATCTCATTGCATCAATATATACACTCATACGCCATCTATTTGATTTTAGTTTTATTTATGTTGACTAGGATAACCAACTCAAGTATATGTTGAATGAGAGTCACGTCATCAATTATTACTATTGGTGTTTGTCCTATAATTTAATAAATTTATTAATAGAATAAAGACTAATATTATAACAAAAGAAATCATAAGGACCAAATAAAGGAAGAAAAGTCCAAAAAAATAATTAAAAAATATGATAAAATTTGGTATGGACTTAGATATTAGTAATTTATAGATTAGAATAAATTCTAATATTTAAAAAAAAAATCAAATAATTCAGAGGATTGGGATGTTAAATAATTGAGGGAACTCACCAGTATCGAGGTTGGCTATGATAACGTCTTCACCAAATCTGGCTTTGTTCCATAATGAGTTGGAAGGGATCACTCCGTTATGTTGTTCTAACCCAAGGAAGTCCCATGACCTTGTCGTGTGCAATTTCCTTCCTCTGTTCAAGAACACCGATAACACTCTGGGATGCCCTGTTTTTCCCCACCACAAACAGAGAAAATGAAAATACCTCAGAAAACCAAAGAAACAGAGACCAAAAAAAAAAAGTACACTTTGGAGATTAATACAAGGCCCTGTTGACTTTTTGAAACTAAATAAATATCTCAAAATAAATATCTCAGCTTACTTAATTCCTATAAAAAAATTCAACTGAATTTTATATTAAAGATCGGCTAGTAATAAACACGCCCACGAGATGCTCTCTTTCTTACTCGCTATCTCCTCTGCTACATCCTGTTCCAGAGTCGCAGCAAAACCATTGATATGCCTTGTGTATGAGTAAAAGATCGATTCTTTTGCTGTTTCAGAACTACAATGGAAGCAAAATAATCATTTCAGGGCTTAAGAATACATCTCTGTTTGGTTCAGATGAGAATCTTTATCAGCATACCTTCCCAGGAAAGATCCCAGAAACTCAGTGTGTGAATTTCTGACATTAAAATCAGACGAAGACAAGTCTGGATCATGTGAGTGAGATCCCAGGTAGACTACATATGACTACAATTAACCAGCACAAGAAAGATTAAAGTGGTTTCATATATAACAAATCAAAGAGAACAACAAAACGAGTTTTTTATGGTTTTTTTTTTTAAGAGCTGAGATTAATCAATGCTTACCTTTTTCTCAGCAAAAGAGGAGGGAGCTTGAAGGAGAGAGAAAAGCAGAATTTGGAGAAGAAAGTTATGATGAAGAAAGGCAGAGGAGCTGATTGGTTTCCTCATTCTGCTTAATTCCTTTTGCCTGTCTTCAACCTTATGCTGCTATAGCTCTTAATATATATAGATCATAAGTAGCTAGGCCAGATCAGATCCATATAAAAGAATTCTATATTTTACACCAAGACAAACAAAAAGTGAAAGATACTCCCACCACCCTTGTATCAATTTAAATGTTAATAGCAACTTTTTTTTAATGGATTTATGGTATATAAGATAAATATATGAGATAAATTTTATCTCGTTTCATGTAAATAGGATCAGGATATTTTGCTGAATGAAAATCTTAATGAAGATTAGTTAAGAGGGGAAAAAAAGCAAAAATCTTAATTGGGTCAAATGGTTCAATACTTGTTATGATTAGATAATTGTTAGTAGAAGTTAATTACTTGGAGTTCAATATTATGTTAAGAGAACTTTTTATTTTCTTTTAATCCATATTATAAGTCACCTCTAACTAATTTATCATAATCAAAAAGAGGGGTTCAGCCATTAACTTTATCAGAAAATAAAACATTTTTCAAATTTTGCTCATATCTGAGAGCATAAAAAAAAACATTACATTAGACTTGAAGTCTTCTTCTAATAAATAGTAAGTTGTAACCTAGGTAACCTTTGAAAAAAAAAATTATATATCACTTATCAAGTGACTTATATTATAAATAATTTTTTTTTTTTAAAAAAAGTGTCCTATATTTAGGATTAGAGTGAGTAGTAGGTATTAGCTGCTATTTTTTTTTTCAAAAAAATCTCTTTAATGTCTGTGAATAAATAATGGATATTACCTTGCCTTGAGATAAACAAAGAAATAATATAAAACTGATGAAAAGTAAATACAAGAACAAGAGATTTTAGAGAGAGAGAGAGTAGAGAGAAGTTCTCATTTCAGTGTAATTTGAATGTTTACAGAAGGCCTCTATTTATAGAAGGAAAATGGGACTTTAGTGTAATTTCCACTTTGGGTCATTTGATGCAATATTCCCATAATTACATAACTGTATACTCACGGGAATGCATTCCCGTGAGTTGTATAATTTTGTGCGTGGGTCCCACCAAATAGTAAACTACTATGCAATGGTACTATGCGTGGGTCCCATGTCATCTTGTAATATTTGGAGACCGGGAGTCAATGGACATCCACATAATCAGTATATTCATAACACTCCCCCTTGGATGTCCATTTATGAATGTGCCTCATTAAAAACTTTAACTAGGAAAAACCCAGTGGGATAAAAACCTAGCCAAAGAAAAGAGTACATCACTCATTGATACACTATCCAGTGCTGCCTCATTAAAAACCTTTCTAGGAAAAACCCAGTGGGACAAAACCTAGATAAGGGAAAAAGAGTACAGCGTGTATCGACTCCCCCTATTGACAACATCAGTTGAGATCTTTGAGTCTTCGAAGACCAATACCATAGACAAGCTTCTCAAAGATTGCTTCTGGAAGTGACTTGGTAAATAAATCTGCCAAATTTTCACTTGAACTGATTTGCTGGATATCTATTTCACCATTCTGTTGAAGATCACGAGTAAAGAAAAATTTTGGTGAAATATGCTTCGTTCTATCGCCCTTGATGTATCCTTCTTTAAGTTGGGCAATACATGCAGTATTATCCTCATATAGAACTGTTGGAACCATTTTACCAGAAGATAAATGACAAGTAGTTCGTATATGATGAATTACTGACCTCAACCACACACATTCTCGACTTGTTTCATGCATTGCTAGGATTTCTGCATTATTAGATGAAGTGGCTGATATAGTTTGTTTCATAGATCGCCATGAAATTGCTGTACCTCCACATGTAAATACATAACCTGTTTGTGATTTTCCATCATGTGGATCAGACATAAATCCAGCATCTGAATAACCAATCAGTTCATGTTTAGATACATTTGAATAATATAACCCCATATCCATAGTACCTCTGAGATAACGAAAAATACGCTTTACACCATTCCAATGCCTCAGTGTTGGTGCAGAACTATATCTTGCTAATAAATTAACAGCAAATGTTATATCAGGTCTTGTGTGATTAGCAAGATACATTAGTGCCCCAATAGCATTAAGATATGGCACTTCTGGACCAAGTAATTGTTCTACACCTTTTTTGTTAATTACTTGGGGTTGGAATGGATCTTTTTCTTTTATCAAAGATCTTACAACCATTGGAGTACAGAATGGATGTGACTTATCCATATAAAATCGTTTTAAGACCTTCTTTGTATAAGTTTCTTGATGTACAAAGATCCCGTCCTTCAGGTACTCAATTTGTAATCCAAGACAAAATTTTGTCCTACCTAAATCTTTCATTTCAAATTCTTTCTTTAAACAATGAATTGCTTTTGTAATCTCTTCAGAAGTTCCAATAATGTTGATATCATCAACATAAACAACAATTATAGCAAATTCATTTCTCGATCTTTTTATAAAACTGCATGGGCATATCGGGTCATTTTTATACCCTTCTTTCAACAAATATTCTTTAAGGCAATTATACCACATGCGCCCTGATTGTTTCAAGCCATACAGGGACTTATTTAATTTGATCGAGTATTGTTCTCGTGAATTTGAATTAAATGCTTCAGGCATCTTGAGTCCTTCAGGAACTTTCATATAGATATCACTATCAAGTGAGCCATATAAATAGGCAGTCACAACATCCATTAGATGTAAATCAAGCCTTTCATTTGCTGCTAGGCTAATTAAATAACGAAAAGTAGTTGCATCCACTACTGGTGAATATGTTTCTTCAAAATCTATGCCAGGTCTTTGTGTAAAGCCTTGGGCTACAAGGCGTGCTTTATACCTTGTAATTTCACCCTTTTCATTTCTTTTCCGTACAAAAACCCATTTATATCCAACTGGCTTTACATCTTTAGGTGTATGGACTATAGGTCCAAATACTTTTCGTATTGCTAATGATTTTAATTCTGCATTAATGGCATCTTTCCATAGGAGCCAATCTTTTCGTTGTTGGCACTCTCTAATGGATTTTGGCTCATGATCCTCTTCTTCATTCATTACATCATATGCCATATGATTAGCAAAAATGTCGTCAATGTTGACTTCATTACGGTTCCATTTGATATTATTTGTGACATAATTTATTGAGATCTCATTATTTTCATACATTTCAGATACCTGGATCTCTTCTGGGGCCTCAATATTCTCCTCTGGAGATAATTTCACTTTATGAAGTGGCTCATCCAGAGCTACGCTTTTTTCTTGATTATCCTCGACTTGGCCATCTATAATTTTAGCTTCTTTTCTTTTTCGAGGATTTTTATCTTTGGAACCGATAGGCCTACCACGCTTAAGGCGTGCTTTTGATTCATTTGTAATCGGTTGTCCTACAGGGACATCAATTCGAATTGGAGCATTAGCAGCTGGAATATGTGACTTTGTCACTTTCTTTGGGTCAGTGAATGCTTCTGGCATTCGATTAGCTGAATTCTGTAAATGAATTATCTTTTGAACTTCTAGTTCACATTGTTTTGTACGAGGATCAAAATGAGCCAATGATAATTCATTCCAGCTAATCTCTTTATTCAACTGCTTATTTTCTCCCCCTAATGTTGGGTAAACTGATTCATTAAAATGACAATCTTCAAATCGTGCAGTAAATAAATCTCCTGTAGATGGTTCTAAATATTTTATAATTGAAGGAGATTTATACCCAACATAAATTCCCATTCTTCTTTGAGGACCCATTTTAGTACGTTGTGGAGGTGCTATAGGCACATATACTGCACATCCAAAGGTCCGTATATGAGAAATATTAGGTTCTTCACCAAAAACCATTTGTAAGGGGGAAAATTTTAAATAACTAGTTGGCCTGATGCGAATTAACATTGCTGCATGCAAAATGGCATGGCCCCAAGCAGAAATTGGTAAATTAGATTTCAAAAGTAAAGGTCTTGCAATAAGTTGCAATCGTTTTACCAATGATTCTGCAAGTCCATTTTGCGTATGAACATGTGCTACAGGATGTTCAACATCAATTCCAAGGGACATACAATATTCATTAAAAGTCTGTGAAGTAAATTCACCAGCATTATCAAGACGTATTTTCTTGATAGGATAATCCGGGTAATGTGCTCTTAATCTTGTCAATTGAGCAAGTAATCTCGCAAACGCCAGGTTTCGAGAAGATAATAAGCACACATGCGACCATTTAGTTGATGCATCAATTAAAACCATATAATACCTAAATGGTCCGCATGGTGGGTGTATTGGCCCACAAATATCTCCCTGTATCCGTTCTAGAAATGTGAGAGACTCACTTTCTACTTTGGTTGGTGATGGCCGAATAATTAATTTTCCCTTGGAACATGCATCACATAAGAAATCATGGGATTTTGGTATTTGTTTCTGTTTCAAGTTATGTCCACATGAATTCTCTATTATTCGTCGCATCATAATTGACCCGGGATGGCCTAACCGGTCATGCCAAACAATAAATATGTCTTTATCAACATGCTTCTGGTTTTCCATAACATTTATTTCAATTGTACTAATACTTGAATAGTACAAACCAGAAGATAACATAGATAATTTCTCCAGAACATATTTTTCACCATATCTAACAGTAACAATTTGTAGATATTCTTTATTGTCCTCATTTATAGTCTCAATATGATATCCATTTCGACGGATATCTTTAAAACTCAACAAATTTCTATGAGACTTAGAGGAATACAAAGCATCATTAATAACAAATTTCGTACCATTGGATAATATTATTATTGCTCTTCCAGAGCCTTCAATCAATCTTGTATTACCCACTATGGTATTGATGCTTGTACTACAATTTGTTAGATGTGAAAAATATTTCTTATCTTTAAGAATTGTATGTGTCGTTGCACTATCAATGAGACATATATCTTCATTCTTGTGTGCAATATTTGAAATGTCCATGAGCTTCATTAAAAGAAAAGAAATGCATCAAAACATATTCAATATAGAAGATGCATTAAAAACATATTTATTATACATAACTGGCAACAAGTCAGAACGAAACAAAATAATTATTACAATTTTTGCAAAACTTATTTAATCATAAAAATCTTCCACCTCCAAACTTATTTAATCATAAAAATCTTCCACCTCCAAGAGAGACATAACATCATCATTTGGCTCATTGACATCATTATCTTTATGAGCCTTATCATCACATTCCACATTATTAACACTCTTTTTTATAGAGGCTTGGTAAAGTTTCGCTAAATGTTCTGGTGTACGACAATTACGTACCCAGTGTCCCTTCATACCACACCGATAACATTTATGTTCAACAACTTTTGAAGGACCTTCTTTATCATTCTTTTGTCCTTCATTGTTCATCTTTTTCTGGTGGGTATAAGGACTATAATAACCTCTTCCACCATGATAAGGACCATGATTATTTCTACCTCCACGATTTCCACGTCCTCGTCCACGACCACGGCCACGACCACGACCGCGACCATGGCCACGACCATGATCATTCCGTACACTCACATTCGCTTCAGGAAATGGAGAAGATCCAGTGGGACGATTTTCATGATTTTTCAATAATAACTCGTTATTTTGCTCGGCTACTAGTAAACATGAGATTAACTCAGAATATTTTTTAAAACCTTTCTCACGATATTGCTGTTGTAAAAGCAAATTCGAAGCATGAAAGGTAGAAAAAGTTTTCTCTAATAAGTCCTCATCAGTTATTTTTTCACCACATAATTTTAACTGAGAACTTATTTTGAAAACAGCTGAGTTATACTCACTTACAGTTTTAAAATCTTGTAACCTGAGATGAATCCATTCATAACGAGCTCTAGGCAAAATCACCGTTTTCTGATGATCATACCTATCTTTCAAACTAGTCCACAATTCAAATGGATCTTTCACCGTTAAATATTCAGTTTTCAAACTTTCATGAATGTGGTGTCGGAGAAAAATCATAGCTTTAGCCTTTACTTGAGGGGACGCATCATTTCCTGGCAATATAGCCTTTCCAAAGTCCTTTGCTTGAAGATGGATTTCAGCATCTAAAACCCATGATAGATAATTCTTCCCGGTGATGTCAAGAGCATTAAATTCAAGATTTGAAAGGTTGGAAGACATGATTCAAACTAAAAATAATAAAAATAATTAGAATCTTATTATAAAAACTTATTATAAATTAAAACATAATTTAAAGAACGGTAAATAAACATGCTAAGAAAATAAAAATAAGATGAGATAGGAATGGGAGTAAACTCACAGCGAGACCTATCTCATCCGAAGGTAAGAAAGATGATGCATATATTATATAATATATAGACAACAGTAAAGAATTAATATAAACAAATGGAGCCCTATTAGTGCCACCACCATAAAAGGTAAATAAATGCATAAATAAATGGAGCCCACTAATATTAGTGTTTCCACCATAAAAGGTAAATAAATGCATAAATAAATGTTAGTAACATAAATTTAAATGTTAGTGGCATAATGTAAATATTAATAAAGTCAGTATGGAGCTTAATATCGCCACCATGAAATAAATAAAGCAGTAAGTAAAGAATTTAAATTAAACAAATGGAGCTTAGTATCGCCACCATGAATTAAATAAATAAAACAGTAAAATTAAATTACAAATGGAGCTTAATGTTGCCACCATGAATTAATAAATAGGGAGTGGGAAGAATATATAAACATAAATAAATTACTGTAAATAGTAAAATATAAATTTACCGTGAATAGTAAAGTTACTATTCACAATGAATAGTGAATAAAATAAAATTACTGAAATATTAAATCTAGACTTCCATAAAGGAGTCAAAATGAATAGAAATATAAAATTACTGAAAAAGGTAAAATTAACATGAATAGTAAAAATTACTATTTACTGTGAATAGTAAATAGTAAATAATCTCAAATCTTAACCATGGAACCCGATGTTCAAAATAATCGGTAAAAGTAGAACTTTAATTCCATATCATGGTTAAGATTATCCCAGATAGAAAAAATAAACAAATAGTAAAGGAGATGGTAATAAAATCTTACCTTGGTAGAGTCTTCGTGCTGATAACGTAATATAAAACTGATGAAAAGTAAATACAAGAACAAGAGATTTTAGAGAGAGAGAGTAGAGAGAAGTTCTCATTTCAGTGTAATTTGAATGTTTACAGAAGGCCTCTATTTATAGAAGGAAAATGGGACTTTAGTGTAATTTCCACTTTGGGTCATTTGATGCAATATTCCCATAATTACATAACTGTATACTCACGGGAATGCATTCCCGTGAGTTGTATAATTTTGTGCGTGGGTCCCACCAAATAGTAAACTACTATGCAATGGTACTATGCGTGGGTCCCATGTCATCTTGTAATATTTGGAGACCGGGAGTCAATGGACATCCACATAATCAGTATATTCATAACAAGAAATAAATAATTGGGAGATGATATGATTCTTAAGGGGTCAACTTGTCACTTATTATTTATTAGGGGGTGTTTGGAATTGTATCAAGACAATTAAAATGTCAAATCCACAGTGACTGGGAACATGAAGAGATTTTTTTTTTTTGGATCTAATTGCACGTTTGAAAGAGAATCTACAATATAGTGGCACACATTCAAAACATTTCATGACATGGTTGATTGTCTTGATAGAAAAGGGGGGAAAAAGATTACAACTATAAAATTTCATTATATTTATTGCTTTTTTATGATCTCGTAACATCTAAAAATTAAAATCTCTCTTGAAGAAGAAAGAGTAACTCATTTTATATAATCTTTTATTATATGTAACAGATTCAGTCAAGCCTATATTATATCAATGCATAAAAGGGATCACATTCCCTCTCTCTTTTTTCATAAATAGATTTTTTTAAAAAAAAGTGATCATAATTTTTTCTTACTCTATATATATATTTGTCCAAGTCTTACTTTATATGTTGAACCTAAGAGTCTTACGTCTTTTTTTATTTTAGCCTAATATTTCACATGAGATGTTGAGGTTGGCATCAATTAATAGATGCCCTTCTTTGAAATGCAAGTAAAAGGTTTTTACGGAAAGCTTTTGAAGATTAATTTATGATACGATGAAGTTAATAGCAATTTATATCCATTTGATTCGTTGATATTTTAAAGCAAAAGAATTGTTTATTCTGTATTTATATCTTAAAATGAAATTAATGATCTGGAAGTTGTCAAAGTAGGTCTATTTTTTGGAGATAGCAAGTATGGCACTAACCTTAATTGTCGAGCTATAAAAGCTTATATATACTATTTTAACCAAAGAAGGTGTATTATTTAAAAGAGACTTTTTTGCAATGTAATTAGACCCAACCCAAATCAGCCGGTTTGATTTGAAAATTGACGAACTAGTTAGTGAACTGGTTCAATCTAGGGGTCAAACCGGTTTGCTATTTAAAAAAAAAAAAAAATATATATATATATATATATATATATATATATATATATATATATATAATTTCATATTAATAATATTGAAATTTTCACTTTCTCACCGGTTTAAGCCTGGGTTAGGTCCAGTATAACTCATTGACTCTTGACCCAGTACTCCGACCGATCCAGTTTTAATAACCTTGCTTTTTTGGTAGGCATGATCACAATTTTTATGTCCCATGAAATGGGCAAGGAAATATATCTAAGGACCACATGTTATGTTAAAAAAATGGGTTAAGGTGCAAATTCACCAACAAGCTATTGGTTCAGGAGCACCTAGCACAATTAACTCTCTAGTGGACCAAAAATACCAACAAACTTTTAAAAACGTAAAATTTTCAGAATGCCGTTAGATGGGAGTTAACCGCCTCTTTCAAGGTCCGGAAAAAATTATAGAATCACACTCAAATGTTTATGAAACTATATTTAAGCCCAAAAAAATTCAAAATTTTTATTTTAGTCCCTCCACATACTTTATATGGAGGGACTAAAGTGAAAATTATAAAAATATTTTGGGGTTGAAAGATAATTTTCTAAAACTTTTTGTTCTTTTCTGTAATTTTTGCAGGGCCAACCTACCCCCCAAAATCCGCCCTGATTACAGGCCTTTTTTTTTAGCTTTATCCTGGCTTGTGGCTTATTAAAGACGCATGTAATTTTAAAAATTTTGTAAGCAACCTAACAAACCACAGGCCTCACCTCAAAACAAGTCTATTTCAAACAGGGTGAAGACATACCTACTTTAAACAGGCGGACAACAGACCTACATGTAACAGCCTGTTTAAAGTAGGTCTATTTTTTGCTTATTTAAAGTAATTATGTTTTCGCCCTCTTTGAAGTAGGCTTGTTTTAAGGTGAGGTGTGTGGTTTGTTAGGTTGTTTACAAAATTTTTAAAATTACAAGCTTCCTTAATAGGCCACAGGCCAAATCAGGCTAAGGTTCCAAAAAAGGACTGTAAAAATTTTAAAAATTTTAAAATTTTTAAAAACGCATGTAATTTTAAAAATTTTGTAAGCAACCTAACAAACCACAGGCCTCACCTCAAAACAAGTCTATTTCAAACAGGGTGAAGACATACCTACTTTAAACAGGCGGACAACAGACCTACATGTAACAGCCTGTTTAAAGTAGGTCTATTTTTTGCTTATTTAAAGTAATTATGTTTTCGCCCTCTTTGAAGTAGGCTTGTTTTAAGGTGAGGTGTGTGGTTTGTTAGGTTGTTTACAAAATTTTTAAAATTACAAGCTTCCTTAATAGGCCACAGGCCAAATCAGGCTAAGGTTCCAAAAAAGGACTGTAACCAGGAGTGGATTTTAGAGGTAGGGATGGCTCCCAAAAATTACAGAAAAGATCCCAAAATTTTAGAAAATTATCTTTCAGCCCCAAATTTTTTTTATAATTTTCACTTTAGTCCCTCCATATAAAGTACATGGAGGAACTAAAATAAAAATTTTGAATTTTTTTGGGGCTTAAATATAGTTTCATAAACATTTGGGTACGATTCTGTAATTTTTTCCGCACCCAGAAAGCGGCGGTTAACTCTCATCTAACGACATTGTGAAAATTTTACGTTTTTAAAAGTTTGTTGTTATTTTTGGTCCACTAGAAAGTTAATTGTGCTGGGTGCTCCTGGATGAATAGTTTGTTGGTGAATTTGCACCTTAACCCTAAAAAATTTCAAAGTCTCTCCTAACATGGCAAACAAGGTATGAATCCTTGTTATAAGAGGTGCCTACATTTAATGCCCAATAATGCTTTAAACAAAATTGCTTTCAATAGAATGATACATGTACCTGGCTAAAAGAAAGAGTTCTAAAAAATGAAATTGAAATAAATATGAAAAAGAATAAATTTTGATGCATTAAATTATTTATTTTTGCTCTAATATATATACTTGTATGTAAATAAAATTAAATGAAATTCTATTGTAATAATTGCTTGGCTTACGTATTAAATTACTTCCATGAATGTTTTTTTGTATACGCTTGTATATTTCTATTAGAAACAATCATATTCAAAACATGGTAAGGCACTAAATGTTGACATATCTCACAACAGAATCTAAATATTAGTTCGTTACATTGTGAGGAACTGACCTCTTTTTCCATAAAAAATATAACAAAATAAAATTTTGAAAATGTAAGCTCATAGCATATAGAACAACAAATTTGAAGATTAGAAGGAGAAGAGGGAGGCATATTATGGCTAGCATGGGCAAAATGTACCTAAAATTTGGAAAATGGCAACAAAGTGGTCGTTCTCACTTGAATTCCATGAAAAAGGTTTTGATTCCTTAGGGGATAAGAAGGAGAGAAAAGGAGTATATCAATTAGTAGCTTATTATTATTCTTGTTCTTTTTGTCCTTCCTTCTTTTTTAAAGAGAGAAGGAAA
The DNA here is from genome assembly GCA_037074495.1 of Acacia confusa. Classification (NCBI taxonomy): domain Eukaryota; kingdom Viridiplantae; phylum Streptophyta; class Magnoliopsida; order Fabales; family Fabaceae; genus Acacia; species Acacia confusa. Next base: position 2,799,469 of record CM073506.1, on the reverse strand, counting down.
GAAATCACTTTTGTTTGTTTGTTTTTGATCATATAGTGGTCCAAAAATGTCAAAACCCCTTGGAGGGGCAATCCTATTTTGTACTCAAGAGCAGTATTTATAGTTTATAAATGTCTATTTTGAAGAATGTTAAGGGAAAATGGTAAGTCTTTAACTTTGATATCTTTGATACGTCATGAACCTGTGAAGGTGTTATGCTCATTCTAGAATGCCAAGTGCTGGTAATTACATATGAGAAAACAAATACTTCAAAGATGTTTTCCACTGATAGAGGAATGGAGAGAGAGCAGAAAGAATTTTCAAAAATGGAAGTATTGGATAGAAATTAGATGCCTTTTTAAAAGTTACTTTTAAATATTTTGAATATGAATATATGTAAGCCCCCCCCCCCCCCAAACAAACAAATAAAATTGTAAAATCTATCGCAAAAGTACCTCAATTTTTGAAATACCCATGTGCAACCTATTTTATGATGTGATCTTTCTTCAGTTGTGTCCAACCCATCTTCAATTATGTGCAAAACAAAAACCATTGGCATGTTGGACAACATTGAAGAAAAGTTGCATCCACTAAAGATGAATTGCATCCACTCAAAGACGAACTTAACTTTCTTCCTATACCCATTCTCATCATTTTTTCTCATTTTCCTTTTTCTACTATTGGATTAAGATCACAACGGTTCGGATTTATCATATAATAAAAATATTATTAAAAGAAAAAGGAGGGAAAATGATGATAAAAAATGATTATAACTCTGGACCTTTAAGATCTTAATCTAACGGTAGAAAAGGAAAAAAGAATGAAAATGATGGTAAGGGGTATAGGAGGAAAACTAATCCCCTCAAAGAAGCTAGCTCCTTAAGAACTTTAGTGAAATAAATCTAGCAATGATTTCTTCAGCAATTTTTTCATATATAAAATCCAAATTTATCATATGGAATTACTTTTGAAGTGTCGTATCCAAAACATGAAAAGGTTCGAACATATGGAGGTGAGTATTCTGGAAGATATAGATAGAAGAGGCAAGGTGGTTTGGGGAAAAGCAGAACAATAAATTTGATTGGGCAAATAACTCAGAGCCATGCTGTCCCAGCTGTACACTTCTCAGAAGATGAGTGTATTCCTTGTCTTTCTCATTGACTCATACTTCGTAAACACAGATTCTTTCCACCAAACATTACAGGCACTCCAAAAAATTTTACATTATAGATACTCTGACAAAGAATTAAGTAGGATATTAATTATAGAATAATTTCCCCTATTCACCCAACGTTTTTTTTTTGGGCCAAGACTGATTCTCTGCTACTTGTGAAACAAGCCAAAGATAAAATGAAAGATTTGATTGTTGATGGAATATAATGACATTATTTGGTTCATGTAGCCAATCAACACAATGAAATTAACATGTTGTAGGTCATAGGTGTTCAACTTGAGATGGGTTTGTTAGTTTATGGGTTGGCCTAGTCCAAAGGAGTGATCATTGATATAAATGGTATCAGCACAACCCCTAAAGTCAATGGTAGCTTCAAAGAGAGGTGAACCTTTAAAGCATGCCTCTGGGTGGTATAGGTTTGGTCATATCAAGGTTTGAGAAAGCAAAGAAGAAAATTTTTTCGGGTTTATACTCCTATACAGTTCTATATTTTTTTAACCAAGAAAAGACGCCTAAGTTTTATGTTTAATAGTACAAGCTCAGACCTATCATGCCACAGATGTTGAATTTTTTTCATTAGCATTAGTACTAATATAGATATCTTTTTTACCATAAAAAAAAAAAATACTAATATAGATATATTCTAGGTGCAATTCTACAAGCATCACATGCTCAAGTCTCAACATTAAAGGCAAACAAGCAAATTCGGGTATACTTAATTACTCTACTTTAAAATTGCGACCAACATTTACAGAGAACATGTAAAATTGGTTTTGTAATATAAATTACGAGGCTTTTCGAAGAACTAAGGCCAACATGTAGGAGAGAGCAGAATCAATTGATGCGAGTGCCACTATAAGTAGTGCAACTAGGACAAGAGTCAGAGTAGCAGTCCTTACCTGCAAAGTCCCACAATTCAAAGACTTCAATCAACAAATTCCCAGAAAGCAAGGCAAACTGTGGCTGTGAAATGAGAATCTCTATGAAAGTAGCAAGATTGCAAGAAGACTCGGTAGTGTTTGGAAACCTTCCAAAACCTAAGTTTTGGAATTTATGAGGTAAGTATGCGAGAGGAGTTTTGTCACGGCTTGCGCAAAACATAGGTTTTGGCATGTTTCCAAACACTACTTCAGATCTCTAATTACAAGGGTGACAATAAAGGGGAAAATACATTTTAATCCCTGCATTAAAACCTAAATATATTTCTGTACAGATAACAAAAAAATCACTTCATGTTCTTTCTAACAAGATGAAAGCCAAAAAACTTCACATGGAGTGTTTTGTACTTTCTTCCAAGATAAGCAAATTTTGACTTTTCGTCACACATTAAATTAATGTCACATATTAAGATAGCAATTTGACCTTGATTATGCGAAGTAAAACATGTTTTTCCAAACTATAAACTTCTGAGACATACCGTAGTACTAAAGCGCGGCCATTCTATGTACTTCAACTGGCTCGGTTGCTCAACCAAAAATGCAAATAGAGATTTTACTCCCCTGAGATTGAACACGCAGTTATTGGGTGAATCTAACTAATTTTCTATTGTCAGAACCGGAATTAGATTACTCGATTAGATATTGATAAAAATATTATTTTAAATATGCTGCATTTTCATGATAAACTTAGAGCTCAAACAATACCATATGACGTCTGCTATAAGACTCAGCCAAAAAGGCTCCTGAGGGAATTCATCATCAAATCTCAACTGATCATTCTTTGCAGCAGACACCGACAGTTTGGTGCCAAAATGGCTTCTATGAAAATATTTTATCTTTGTTCTACGAATCTGCTCACACGAAACACTAAAATCTTAAATGATATTGCCCCATTAAAACACGAAGAAAGAGCCACAATGTGAATGAGGAAGATAGGAAAAGGAAGAGAGGCAAGCCATCATTACTGTTCTAGATGTTGAAGGAATAGCTTTGTGATAACAAACTCTGGTAGCAAAGCGTGCCGGAAACTTTGATAAAAATTGAATATCTTGATAAAGGAAAACTATAACACATAAATGAAGAATGTCAGATAGAACACAAATCAAGCATTCTCGCGCAAATCCAAAGAGTTGGAAGAAACTTAGAAACCTGAACATTTTGCTTGCAATACAGAAGGAATCACCATCTTAGACTGAATTTTTAGCTAGTCAGAAGTCAGAGCCAACTGAATGTGTAGAAATCGTCACACTCTAAGTTAATAGAAATTTACGCAAGCTCAAAAAAAACTTTTCCGTCCTCAATATCTGTGCATTACAAAGAAAAGAATGAAAAATATTAACCCAAAATAAGCCCAAGGTCACACAGTAAGTGATTGAGTGTGTGTACCCAATGAACTTTCAATCTTATTGGAAAAAATTAAATCAGGCCCGCAGATTTGCACAAATTAAGTAGACACAAATCATAATTGATGGAAACCAAGGCAGCAATGGATGCCTAAATCACAGAAAAAGGAGCAAAGACAAGACTCCTAAATCCCATACCTAATGGCGAGCCGACGAGCCGACGCTGCAGAGAATGGCTGAATGGGTAAACTGAGAAGAGAAGAGGTCGCTGATTCCGCTGAAGGAAGGAGGACGGCCTTCCGAATTAAAAACCTCCGAATAATCGCCGACGGAATGAAAGACGGTGGTTAGACTCGGAGGAAGGGAGAGTGGAGAGCACAGAGCAGAGTGGAGGAAGAGGAAACGTGTGCGTGTGGTCGTCTGCGCGAGAGAGCCGAGGATGGAGAGTGGAGTGGAGAGTACAGAGGACAGAGCAGAGACGCAGAGTAGAGGAAGAGAAAGGGTTTGCTGTTTGCTTGTGGAGATGGAGAACGTCTGGGCAAGGGGAAAAATGTAAAAAAATAAAAATATAAGAGGGGAAAATGTATAAAAAAAAAAGAAAATTTCCATTGCGCCCAAATTATAAAAATATTATCAAAAAGGTATAAAAAACAGTCAAATGTAAAAAAAAAGACTACCTTTTCTGACTTTATTTCAGAAAATATTAACAACTATATCAATACTTCATTAACAACTAAATCAGTCTAGTTAATAACTACTCATTAACAATTAAATTAGTACCGTTAACAATTAACTCAATACTCATTAACAACTATATTAATACCCATTAACAACTACGTTTTTTTGAAATAATACCAGAAAAAACCTTACGCCTTTTTTTTTGACATGTGACTTTTCCTAGGGTATTTTTCGACAATATTTTCATAACTTGAGCCTTGATGAAGATTTCCCCTAAAAGAAAGAGTGTAATTAGAGAGAAGATAAGAGATTAATTGGGTCAAATTATTGGACAAAATAAAATATTATATAATAAATACATAATATTTTAACAAATTTTAGAAGGCTAGTTAGGGCTTCAATAAGAGATAAGTTGGAACTAAATTATTGATCAAAATAAAATATTATATAATAAACACATATATTTTAATAAATTTTAAAAGATTTTAAAAGGTCCGCTAGCTGGGCCTTAACCAGAACACATATCCGCCATTGTCATACTGTATGGGACACTACAAGAGTTATGCTGCCAACGAATATATCAATATGCAAAGAAAGAGCATGACATCGGTGACGGGAAATTGACCATTATAAGAAGATTTTTTTTAAAAAAAAAAAATCAAAATGAGGCAATGTTTAAAATTTTTAATGAAGTGTCTGATACGACGTCAAAAATTACATCATATCATTTGACGCCATTAACAAAGTGGCGTTAGAAGTATTAACGCCACTAAGTGACATCAGGTTGATTGACGCCAAGCAGGGCGTCAAATCTAATGCCCTGCTTTTATTATAAAGCTTCCTTCTTCCTATTTAAACATAGAGACCCACAAAAAATTCACACACATACACATATCTGCATACACATATCTGCGGGAGAGACTAAGAGAGGAAAGAAGAAGTGGAAAATAGAAGAGTAAGAAACTATTTTAAGGTATGTTATTTATTTTATAAGATTATTTAGATAGTTAAACTAATTTCTTTTCAACAAATTTTCTTCATAAAAGTTATTGTATATATTTTTGTCTTTATAATGATAATAATATTGTGTTAGTTAGGAAAAATTTTAGAGTAAAAATTTTGGAGAAGTTTTAAGTTTTGACAATAAAAGACTGTATTCAGGTAATAAATGATTAATAGTAAATTTTAAGTGATTTAGATTTATTTTTTCTTTTTTAGAGAAATTTAAAACTAATTTTTCTATTTAAGAAGTTTAAGATTTTTGTATTATAGAATAAATAATAATATTAATTTGGTGGGGATAAACAATGGGGGGTCTCCCTATATAAGGTTGGAAGTATTAACGTGTTGTCCTTCTGTATTTTTCTGAATAGAAATTGGCTAGGCTAGCTCAAGCTTTGACTAAATAGGCTTGAGCCTGTCATAGAGGGGAAAGGCCTGAGCTTGAATACAAGCTTTTTTTTAAGCTTAGGCCTGAGCCTTTATAAGGCCTGCTTAGGCTTGAAGTCTTTTTAAAGACTTGTTTACGATGTAAGCCTTTAAAAAGGCCTCATATTACAGGCCTTAAAGGCCATAATTAATTAATATAATAATATGTATAAAACTATAATTAACTAATTATACTTAAAATTAGAATATAAGAATGAAAAAAAATTAAAATTGTGTTATTTATATGATATAAATATTATTATATTTATTTAATATGTAAATAGGCTATGCCTTAAGGCTTACAGTCCAGGCCTTAACAAAAAAGGCTTGGTCTATTTACATATTTAGGCCTTTAAATAGGCATTGGTCTGACCTTTTTAATAAACAGGTCAGGTCATATCAGGCCCTAAATAAGTCAGACCGTAGGCCATCTGATAGAGGTCTGCTCTATTTCCATCTCTACTCTTGATGTTACTTTTGACTCCCCATCTTTTTTTAAAATAAAAATAAAAAATAAAGCATTCATGATCAATTCACTCCATGTTTAATTCTAGTGTCCTGTTTGAATGGTGTGTGATGTGGACAGGTATGTAACCCCGTTTTAATAAATGAAAGGCCATATTTTAAATTGTTGTCATTTACTCCTATTTTTAGCTATGCTTGTCTTGCAACTCCTGTCTGCCCCGCTCGCCTTCCTGCAGCAGCAGGCAGCTTTAATTATGCAGGGCGTGCGCCCTGCATTTATTATTATTTTTTTTTATAATAAAAGTAGAGTTTTAGATCTGACGCCCTGCTTTTATGTTTCGCTAATGTCAAGTGGTGGTATCAGTGATTTCAACGCCACTAGTAGTGTCAGATGATATAGTGTCACTTGTGGTGTCGCGTTAAATGACGCCACTGAAAGCATTATTTTAACAAATATTTTAAACAATGCCTTATTTTAGTATTTTTTAAAAAAATATTTTTATATTGGTCAATTTCTCGATCGTTGAATCCTTTGATTTTAACTTTCAAAGTACTCTTGTCGACCACAATTGATAAGAAAATTCCTTGTTAACCTTTATCAGTAGCTTCCAAGGATAAGTGAAAATAAAAAATTATAACTAGCTACCATTTTCTTTCCCACGCGAATTATCTAAAACAAATAGACTAAAATATTTGAGAGATAACATTTTAGAGCGAAAAACACTTCGGGCAGATACGTTCCCACGAGAAACCAAACAACCAGCCACAATTAAAGTAGTCTACATTAAAACAGACAAATGAACACTGTCAGAGAGTAGGATTTTCGAGACAAAAGAACGCAAATCATAATCACAATCCTCAAGCTCAAGTACAAAATGTTATGTTCAATAAAAATAAAAAATCTGTCCAGAAATCGCAAAATTGAAGTCAAATTTGAGGCTCAAAATACAAACCAAACGCCCAGTGAGTTCCGCAGAAGCGAAAAGTAATAGCTTTGAGAGAAGTCACAGAGCTTCCAACGAGTTCAGACAAGAGATATGGAAAGAATTTCTAGGCTATCAGAGCGTTTGACGAGCAGAAAAGAAGCGCGAAACAACGCCCGTAGATCGAAGCTCGAACCAAGTTTCGCGTGATCCGTCACGCCGATTGTTCCCACTGTTTGGGGGAGAGTTCGGGTCAAATCGATGAGACATTTTGGGCCCTATGCTATATTTGAAACCCATAATAGACCAAAGCCTATCATTTTATGGGCCAGCCTAGCCCATTAATATATTTATTTATTGACCATTTGACCTCGAAGCATTGGTGCCCATATGCTGCACATATACTGGGAACACCACCTTTTGGGTCCCCCCCGGGGCGCGGGCACCTTTTTGCCTATAATTTTTTGTTATTTTCTTTAGATTATGTGTAAATAGTTTATGTGACATTTACAATTTTACAATCATTCCCTTAAACTTTTATATGTATGTACTTGATTTAAATATTATTCTTTTTCAATAAGCTAACTTTCTTACTACTAATTTAATCGTAATTTCATTAATGAAATGCAATATGACAAAAAGTTTATCTCCTATAAATTTAAATTTAAAGGATTTATAAGAACATAATTTAATATTTGAGGAAACTCAGGGGAATACACTCTGGTAGGGTTAATAAATATTATGTTTTAATAGTAAAAAGGGACAAATTAAAAAGAATGGTTATTTATACAATTTTAGAAATTTACTACTCCTTCCAGTCTTAAATATAAGACAAAATTTATAATACAAATTATAATATAAACTTTCTCCTATATTTAAGACTGGAGGTAACAGTTTTTTAGTTAACCCACTTGGATCGTTTTACCTTTTTAAAAGTGATTTTACAATGTGTAGGATAAATATATGAGAAGGCTTGTCTCATTTGCAACAAAAAAAAAAATCTTTTGAAAGGTTAAAACAAACAAACAGTTAGGGAGAGATTGGGGCATTTAACGTTAAAAAAAAAAAAGAGGGATAAAATTTAAACAAGATTTTTTTGGAGAAGGTTGATATTAATTATAAAATGTTAGAATACATTAAACTCAATAATAAAAAGCATTTGATTAATAATAATAAACAAGCCTACGAGAGTATTTATAACTGTCACTATAAATTAAATGAGACATGAATAGTGAAATTTATTTAATAGACTGATTGAATGCACTTTAAAAAACGTGCATAACAATTATCTTCTTACATTATGGAATAATGACCTTTCAAGTCGAGACAGAATGATCAAAGCCAGGACATAATAGTCGGGATATGACTACCATAAACAACCCTAATGACTATTTAATTTATGAGACATGAAAAGTGGAGTTTATTTAATATACTCATGGGATATATGCATGTAAATAAGAAAGTGCCAAACAATTGTCTTGTGCGTGCCTTACATGATGGAACAATAATAAGGGTCTTGATATTGATATGAAGAAGTGGTGCAGTGTTGAGTTGGGTAATAGGTAATACTTTGTGAATAAGAACAAACTGTCCTGTGATCAAGTTGTTGTGGGATACTACTTTTAGTATCTTGAGTCCAATTAGTGTTTTCTTCTTTGATAGGATTCACACTTAGGAGTTCAGCATGAGCAACACACTTCCTAAGCATTTTTGTGAGCTCAACTATATCCAATCTTTCCCCTATCACTTCTATTTGATCTTTCTTTTCTCCTTTGAATCTTGCACCTTCCACTCCTGCATTTTGTTTTCATTTAGCAAAATTCAATCACCATGGTAAAAATGCACAAACTCGATCTAATAAAACCATTGTTAAAAGCCCCGACTCATTCATTTAATTCATTCATCAAACTCATGAGCAATATGAATCTAATTATTAATAAAACTTACTCCTAATCTTGAATGTATTAGTTAGTTAGGGGTTTAATTTGATCTTAAATGTAAGATCTCAGTTCATTTTGGTCTCTCAAATTTGTATTTTTTTTAATTTGTCCCTATTTAATTTGTCTCTCAAATAATTAATTTTTTAATCTAAGTAAATTAGTTATTTAACCCCTAGGTTAAGGAGTGCATGGGTATAAAATTTATATTCAAGTGTTATTTATTTTTCAAACTCCATAAAAATACAAGACCAAGCCTCACTTATCAATAAAAAATTGCAATTGTTTTTAAATTTTGTGTAAATGGATATACTCACCAGAACAGCTAACAGTAATCTTCAAGGCTTTGGATCTCAGCTTGTGGTTGTTCATGCTCCCTAATTTTATCACCACCTTTTGCTGCGTTCGTTCACACAAACATTTCATCATCACCTCAAATATATATTTAAGTTATGCTATTTTTTCATAATTTTTTAGTAGTGGTGTTTTTTCCTTGCAAGTCATATATATATATATATTATATATATATATATATATGACTTGCAAGGAAAAAACACCACTACTAAAAAATTATGAAAAAATAGCATAACTTAAAAAAATTATTTCTTCTTGGGACAATTATTCATCCCCATATGCGGGTGTGTATATGACTGAAACATTTCTTGTTCATTCCATTCTACGCAGTATAAATGTAGAATTATTGAAATTTAATTTACGCACGTATGAAAAATAAAAAAAAAGGAGCAAATGTCAATTAAACAAGAAACATTCATTTTTTTCTTTTTTCCAACAAGAAACATTTATTCAATAGTAATTGAACAGAAGCAATATATTTTGGTTTAATCAACATCATAAAGTGATAAATAATATATCCATTGTTTGATGTAAAAAAAATAATAATAAGAATAACATTTTTGTTTTATTTGAATTCCTGTCATCCTGTGTATATATGGATCAATTAAATAGATGGATGCTAAATGAAAACGGCGAAAAATAACCTTCAACACTACAATCGAATAATAATCACAACAAGCCATGCACGTACGGTTACAAAAAACATTTTTTTTAGAAAAAAAAATCATTTCTGTCATACCTTCATGATTTTGTGGGGAAACTTTGATAGATGAAATGTATTTGGAAGAAAGAGAGGGAAAGAGAAAGATGGTTTGTAGAAGTGAATTTATAAAGACTCTTGAATTCGCTATTTATAGGGACTGATTGCCCGCAGAAAAATTAATATAATAATTAATACGCTGCCAATAATTAAGAGGAACACGAGTCCAAATTGGAGGGCATGATGTAAATTTCCCAGCAAATCGAGTAGGGAAGAAATTTTATCAATGTTACGTGCTTATTTGAAATAGTAATCAGAGCTTTTAAAAATAGTTTTTTTAATTGTGATTTACGGTATATTAAATAAGTATATGAGATAAATTTTGTTTCAATGATTAAATATTTTTAAGGGTTCTAAGGGTGACTCCAAACAAACACTAATTATATAACATGTGAGCATATGGCTGGATATTGTTTTTTTCTCTTTTTAATTAAGATTTTTCTCATATAACACTTCATATTGATATTCCATATTACCAAGTTAAATTTAAGTATTGCCTCAAGCCCTCATCTCGACCAGTTACATTGATATTTATTGAAACTCAAGCGCAAATCCAAGTATTTAAATGATCAATTATTAAATTTAATTTCTTGCATGAAAAGTATTAATAATCAAGAATTAATATATAAAATATTAAATTTAATTATCGCTTCTCACAAACGGTAAATAGCAACCCAGAGTATTTTTAGATTTTATATGACACGTAATATTTCAGATAATATTTTTAGAAAAGAATACGAAATTATAGGTAAATGAAGTGATGTTCAAGCTGCAGGCAAAAAAGAAAGAAAGAAAGAACAACACATCCCATCACGCTAGAAATTCAAACGGTTGTCAACGACCAAATCCAAGACCTGAGCTTCATTGTACTTTACTCGAGGCCTTAATTTTCCACACGTTTCACCGACTTTTTCTGTTTCCTTTTGTTTTCCTTTTCATTTAATTAATTAATAATTAACATATCAATATATATAATAGATTAGAAAAGAAATTAAATATTACTTTAACTTCAAAATCTTAAATCAGCCTTGTTGCTTATAAAGGCATACGCATTAACTATAAAAATATAATAATCAAGAAATCAATGATTTAAAATTTTAAAATTTAAGTGATTTTTTTTCTCCTTATATAATACATTTAAGCTAAAGGAGAGGATACATATATATTATTGTTCTTACTAGTTGTATTGAGTTTATTAATTTGTTGACAAGGGGGTGATTAAAACCACCACTTTAATGACATCATTGTAGATGCTAGGTTTTGGTTATTCAGAGCTTTGCTCTTGGAGAGTAGAATGTGGGAGTAGATCATCTAGCTAAGTTCAGTCATATTATTGTGGGTACGTAATTTTGTTTTCCCTAATCAACCACCATCTTCTTTTTAAGAGGCGGTCGTTGATGGAGAATAAAAGAGTTATTTCATACTCTTTTGATTTATATTGAGCTTCGTTGGGACTTGATGAATTTTGGATTTATATTAAAAAAATGTTTTCATGTAGTGTGAATTGCAAATAAAGAGAATATTACAACTTTATATGAAATTTATAGTGAGTCATCCCATGAATAGTTTTTTTTTTAACAAAAAAAAAATTATACTACGTGCGAAAAAATGTCCCATGTTGTTTCTTGTACGTAAGGTTCTACCACCCATCATTGCTAACAAGAAACATAATTTGGGCATGTAGGTCATCAATATTATGCTCAATTGCCAAACTTTTCTAAACTCTTGAGCTTCTTAATTCAAAGGACGGTTCCAACTATTGGTACTTATGCGTCTCTCACTTTTTTTATTAGCTCAGAAAAATAATATCATACACTATTCAATATTCACATTTAAATAAAAACCTCTATACAAATTACTATAATTAATAGTTTAATGACACACATTTTTCTTCCTTAATTCTTTTTAAACGTGAGTTTATAAGTTCGAATCCTCTAATTCGGAGTACCTTTTTTAAAGGGTTGTGTTTATGTATTTTTTGTATTCACATAAACTCAATGCTTATTGAGCTCTTCTGAAACTACTTTTTTAATCAGACAAAAAACTTTTCATTAAGATAACAATATTGCCTTTGTGGCTGTGTTAGTATACAAGAATTATACCACATCAATTTTTCAAGTGAAAGGACAGATTGTCAAATAAAGACACTAGGTTGATTGAACACAATTTCGAGGAAATCATTATAAAAGATAATTCATTATTCTATTCAAATTATATGTATACATATGCACACTGTTATAGGAGTATACAATTTAAATTGCCTTCATCTTTTTATTAAATTACTATATTAAAACATTTAATAAGTATTTTTTTTCATTTTCACCCCAATTAGTTATTTATATCTATTGCATGAATTAAATTATTAGTGATACTTATATTTACTTTATTTCTTTATCGTATTTACCCCTTATAAATAAGAGTATACATGAAAAAAATTGTTTCAAACATATTTATTATTTTTAATTAATTTTAACCATTTTCTTAAACTGCCTAATTTAATTGCAGACTCGTATAAATAAAAAAGGAGGGGTATTGGCCAAAACACAATGTCAAACATTTGCCACTCTTCAACCACAAAATTACCTATAAACTTCCACCCTTATTTATCTGACAATGATGCTCCATGTAAATATTTTAAAAGTAGCTAAAAAGATCAATGAGTCATGATTCAATGGTTCAAATGGTGACTTAATAATTCAATTAAAATAATATTATATAAATATATAATGGTTAAAATATAATTAATATTTAATCCACTTCAATATTTTTTTTGATAATAAGGGAAAATGATATTAATAATAAAATAGAACCATTACAAAGTACTAGTTATAGTAGAACAGAAAGAAAAATTAACCATATTACTACACAGATAGAGGGCCTTAATCAAATTTAATAAAGTCACAGATGAAATTAAAAAAATATTTTAATATTATATCGCTTATTATGAATAAAATTTAAATATCAAAAATAAATTTTGTATTATATTACTTAACACTATTGAAATTAACAAAAATAAAATTCTTAAAATTAAAATTATATTATGACACATGTAATATAAAAAATTGAGTGTTGGGAAAAAATATAAAATATGACTACCATTAAAATATTTTGTAATTCAAAACTTGAGGTGGGAAATTAACCTATTTATAATAAAATTATTTGGATGATAGTCGAGTCAAGAAAAAGACAGCTAACATATTTTATACATTTTTTTATCATTTTAATTTTCAAATCCTTTTATGTTGGCTTGTCCATTTTTTATAAAAATGTTCTGAATCGCGGCTTAAGCGGTTTCCAGCTTAATAATGAGTAAATAATGATCCAAAGGCGGCGTAATGGCCAAAGCAACTTAAATGCAAAATTCAGGTGACTTTAAAAACCTTGCTTTATGATATCTTTAATTTAAAATCTATTTATTTAATTTGGGACATTGGATAAAAGAAAAATTAAAAGTAATCTACCTGTGCTGTGGTCTCTGATAGCAATATCTATAAAACCCGACAGTCTAAGTGGTCTGGTTCGACCCAGTCACCTGAGGAAAATTAGTCTTGAACAACATTAGGCAGATCAGACTAGACTGGTCTGCTCGGCTGGACCAGACCTCGATCCAGGGTCTAAAATTCTCTGGACCGGTCTGACCTGATAATATATATTATATTTAAAAAAAAATCTCAATTTACTCTGTCCCATGTCCCATTTCCCTGTCTGATATAATATATAATATTAATATATATCATATTTAAAATTCCCTAAACTCCTACTCGACTATTCTCATTTCCCTGTCCGTCTGTCGCACTCGGTCTCGCAGCGCCCAAGTCCGAGCGTCCGACTGTGCCTCACCAGCTCACCTCGCTTCCTCTTTGCCTTTACTCTTCCAGTTCCAGGGCTTCTTGACTTCTTCACTCTCGTCCCTCTTCGAGCAAAGTCCGAGCCCACTCTCGTCTGTCGTCTCCTCGTCCCTCATCGGCTCCTCCCTGTCATCGTACTCCATCTCTCGTCCCTCAACCGCAGAGCCGGAGCAGGACATTCTCAGAAATCGGATTGTCTCTCGTCCTTCTCTCAGTCCATGACATTGTCCTCCGGTAAGTTTTCTTCTTGCTTTGATTTAAATCTTAGATACCCTAAGTCACGTTCCCTTGTGCCTTGCTTCGATTTTGATTTACTGGATTTAAATCTCTCTGTCTCTCGTCCCTTGATTCGATTTACTCAGCTTTGATTTACTGGATTTACTGAGTTTTGATTTATTGAGGCATTTCGCTACTTATCCTATTTATTCACTGTGAGTGTAAAAAACATTAACCATGCATATGGATCTTACATGTCGTTTGTGGTTTGTTGTTCGATCGCTTGTTGTTTTCTGTTGTTTGTTTCCCCTGCATCCATCCATCTTCGGTCAAGGGATCAAAAAGTATCCATCTTCTTTAATTAACTTAATTGCTTTAGTCACAAACCTTTTCGCACCAGAGAGAGCTTGAATTTGAATTCAGCGAATGACACTGCTGGATCGGCATATATCCACAAACTGATATACCCTCTTGTCCTTATTATAAGGCACCAGCTATCTTTTCTCACAAAATAGAAATGAAAGTTAAGTCATTAATGAGCCTAAAATTAATAAAAGTTTTCAACTTTATCCCTACTTTAATGAGATAGATTTAAAAAAGTTTGTTAAAGTAAGGGCATAATAGGAAATAGGAAATAGTAATAAATAAGTTAGTTAAATCTAGTTAGTGCCTTATAAAAAGGATCATTTGGGTAGTTGGTGCCTTATAATAAGGACTAAAGGGAGTATATGTTAAACAATAAATACATAAATATATATACGTGCTATTACCATCTACTACCAAATGATATATATTTTTATTTTTTTTATGCTTGGGAAGAGGCTAACTTCGGCAATGAATTAATAAAATGTGTGTAACTAATAATTAATGGCCTTTTTGACTGGAACACCTTAGACCTTTTTGACTGCTCCATGCTAGTGTAACTGATCATGTTAGGCCATATGTGTGTAACTGATCATTCAAGGTGGAGGAAAGAAATGAATGACAATGGATGTTCAGGAAAGATTAATTAGATCTCTATCATTTGTTTCCCATTTGTGTAATGTGATAGACTTGCTACTTGTTAGGTTTAATATGTTTCATTGATTATGTTATGGATTGTATTACATGAACTTTAATGTTGTTATTTTGTATTCTTGTTCAATGTTGTTAGAGTTTATTATGGACTTTTGATTGGATTTAAGATGTTTGCATGTTTAATTATTGTCCCGCAAGTGGTTCATCGCTTTAGTATTATTAGGACTTGTGTAATGTTTGCTTTATTATCATTAGGACTCTTTAGAATTTGTTGTTTTTAAGACAGGTGGTTCAGCATTTTTACCTCTGTTTTTGTTATTATAATGCTTATGCCATCTTTGATTGATCCATGTATGTTATTAGTTTTGAATGATCAGAATGGTCCGGTCCTGTATTTACGTACTAGCTATTTTATTTGAGTTAATACTTGAGCATTTTGTTTTGGTAGCACAGGAGCGTTTTGGCTTGTACATTGGCTATCATGGTGACTGTATGGTTCTTTTTTTCCTGGCATTTTGGTGATTGTGTCTCTGCATTCTGGTTCTTTTTTGGCTTAGGACATTAGCTATATAAGAGGTTAAAAAAAAAAAAGTCTTGGACTGCCTGGACTGGTCCAGGCAGTCCAGGAAAAAAAAACAAAAAAAAGGTTCTGGACTGCCTGGACCAGTCCAGGAAGTCCCGGGGACCAGTCTGGTCCAGCCTGAGCTCGGGCTGGTGCTGGACCAAACCAGACCTTAGGCTGATTTGTCCAGCCCGAGGTCCCTCCTAGACCAGACCTTGGGTTGACCCCTAACCCGTTCTGGTCTGGTCCATGAACATGCCTAGTCTCTGGTCTCCACACTCTACTTTCCATTTCATCTTGACAAAAACGCACCGTTTTACTTTAAAAACAATGTCGGGACCGTTCTCTTTTTGCAATGAATCTGAGCCGTCCGTTGCAATTATATTTCTGCCGTCGTTTTTTCTGTTCCTCCATCACTGTTCCTCAGTCGTGATCCCCATCCTCGTCAGCGCTGCTGCCGACCTTTCACTTTCTTCACGCATCTCGCCGACCTCTTTATTCACCCATCGCCCACTGTGTTCCTCTTTGCCCATCGTTCTCTTCTAAGTCTCCATCACCATCGCCCCCATGGTCCTCTTCGCTGTTGCCCAGATTCAGTGTCATCTAGAGAAGAGAGGCAAGATTCCATACTTCCACACCCACTGATGTCTTATTCTTTTAAATTCTTTAAGTGTCCCCTTTCCATCACTAATTAAACCCCTCTATCTTTTTAACTGTATTCATAGTATTATAAATTGGAGTTTTATTTTTCACAGTGGTTGGGTATTTGACAGTGAGGTCTTGTGCTAGAGAGTAAGGCATAACTCACATTTTTTGTTGTTTTTATTATTTTAATTATGTATGCAGTTTTGAGATTGTAATTACTAGTCACTTGCGGAAATGCAGGCATGAAAGGGAGAATAGGTTTTAGTTGTTGCACTCTGCTGTTTTAGGATTTGAACTGTCTTGGATGTTTCTTGCAACCATACTAATGCCTGTATAATTACCATTATTTTGTAATCAAAGAGGGAATATCCTATAGCCACGACAGCTTTGGATATCTAGTTTACAATTCATGTTCTTGACAGTCAAGTTGCTGTGCCATGTGTTCAATAAGTCACTTTGAATAGGTTATTGTGTGATTGCCTTCATTCCTATCGTGATGTTATTAGTTAATACTGGATAAGATGGAGAAAGGTTATAATATTTTAGAAGTTCAGGGGATAGTTAACTAACAGAAGTAGATCAGTTGTATTTTAATTCTGTTTTGTCCTCATCTACCATGTGTATATATTCGAATATCTTGTGTGAAATAAAGTAAGGCATACTTTTACCTCATTGTATTAGTTGCTGACTAATGTCCAGCTCCTTGACTGAGTTAACATGCTGAATATTTTTAATGCGCACTCTTTTTAGAAAAAACACTTGCATTTTTTTAAGGAAAGGGTTTGTGAGTCACTTTGATTTTTAAAACACTTTTTTCTCATTGTAATTGCAGTGGATGATGTCAGCTTGGTCTTAGATCATTGGCCAAACTCATAACCGCCACAAAATTGAAGATTATAGTCCTTCTTTTATCAAACCATTGGATTTGCTCCTGCTGTAGTAGGTATGTATAAACTAAGCTGAAAAAAATTGACATCTTGAGATTGCTTGCACCAACTTCTTCATTAGTTGCTAAATCCTCTGGTTGCAGGATGGATGATAGCCAGCAACATGAATACAGGGAACAAACAATGGATCACTATAGAGGAGTTCACTTCCTGGTAATCGAAAGCTTAAGTTTTGTTATTTCATCAAACCATGTGCTGCTGGAATCATTTTATTTTAGTGGAGTGTAATTGTGCAATGAACATCAGGTGAAGGAACTGAATGCTCTTAAAATTTTGGAGGCAAATATCCCAATTTTGGGTTCGAATACCCCAACATTTGGTAATTGCGCTTCTTTGATTTTCATATATGATGCCATAAATGTGAAGATACTGCAAATCTCAAATCAGGAGGTAAGGATATTCCAGTCTTATTTTCTGATATACTGAGCATTCTAGTGGTCAAGTTTCTAAGGGTGCTGATGAAATTGTTTTGAACAAGGATTAGGATACATTTATAGCCGAAAAAAGCAGCATGCAGTTTATAACTTTCAACCATTTCTCTATCATTCTAAAAGTTGTAATTTATAGTGGTATTTGGGGATATGTATATTTGAGCTGATTTCACCCTTATCTTTTTCCTGTCAATCCCTATAGCAGGCTTGGGCTCATACGTTTTACGGTTTACTGTTATATATCTTTTGACTCTCCTGGGATTCACTTCACTAGCTAATAATGGTGAGTTCAGTTTTACTAATGTAAGTACTCATTCTGTTACATTTCTTCTTTTTTATTTTTGGCTCCTTCTATTCCTATCTTATTCAATTGTACTTGGAACACTAATGTTTTATTTGCCCAGAAAGTCTTCTTTGAAATTTAATTTGAATTCTTATTTTTCTCAGTCAAATGAGAGTTCAACTTTACAAATGCTTCATTGGGAGAGATTATCAAGTTAAGGTTAAAGCGTTTCAACGCCTTTCGCGATTACTTGTTTATCATGTGTCAACTTCTGCCCAACAAAACTTGTCTCCCAAACTTGTTTTTAGCCAGGAACACTCTGTTCACTTGTCTTACATGGAAATAACTCAGAAGTTTTATGATGCTATGAAGGCTTGTTCTTCAATTGAGGAGATACCCATTGCACGAAAGATTCATGCCCAACTCATAATCTCTGGTCTGGACACTTCTACTTTCCTGCGGAACAATCTACTTCATATGTATTGCAACTGCGGCTTGATTGATGATGCATTTCAGGTTTTCAGTGGTAGCAATGATCGTAATATTTTCAGTTGGAATACAATGATCCATGGGTTTGTTGATTCAGGCTGGATGAAGGAGGCTGAGGACCTGTTTGAAAAAATGCCTACAAGGGACTTGATTTCTTGGACCACTATGATGTCAGGCTACTGTCAAAATGGAAGGCCTGGCGATAGTATTAAAACTTTCAAGCTAATGGCTCAGGATTTTAATTTTGTTACCGATCCATTTCCCTTCTGTTGTGCATTGAAGGCTTGTGCGTGCCTTGGCCACATTAAATTGGCTGTTCAGTTGCATGGCCTTGTGATGAAATTAGATTTATTTAGTGAAAGTTGCGTTAATAATGCAATTGTTGATATGTATATCAAGTGTGGAGCTGTGAGTTCTGCTGAGAAAGTGTTTTGTAACATTGAAAGTCCAAGTTTGTTCTGTTGGAACAGCATGATATATGGTTATTCTAGATCACATGGAGTTCAGAAGGCTCTCAGTACATTCTCTCAGATGCCTGAACATGACTCAGTTTCTTGGTATACTATGATCTCAATTCTCTCCCAACATGGCTTTGGGGTCCAGTGTCTCAGTATGTTTGTTGAGATGTGCACTAAGGGACTTCGATCAAATTCGATGACCTATGGTAGTGTACTAAGTGCATGTGCCTGCATATGTGATCTTGATTGGGGTAGTCATTTGCATGCTCGGATTCTTCGCACAGAATATAATATTGATGCTTTTACAGGAGGTGGGCTAGTTGACATGTATGCAAAATGTGGTTGCTTAGAATCTGCAAAGCATGTATTTGACAATTTAATGGAACATAATGAAGTCTCATGGACTTCCTTGATCAATGGAGTGGCCCAGTTTGGACTTGAAGAAGATGCACTGGGACTATTTAACCAAATGAGGTGTTCTCCAGTGAAGCTGGATGAGTTTACCCTTTCCTCTGTACTTGGAATTTGTTCAGGTCAAAACTATGCCACAATTGGAGAATTACTTCATGGATATACAATAAAGAGTGGAATGGATTCATCTGTTCCTGTAGGGAATGCTATCATGACAATGTATACTAAGTGTGGAAATATTGAGAAAGCTAGCCGCGCATTTGGATTAATGCCCATTAAAGATATAATATCTTGGACAGCCATGATCGCTGCATTTTCTCAAATTGGAGACATTGAAAAGGCTTGGGAATATTTTGATAACATGCCTGAGCGCAATGTCATTACTTGGAACTCAATGTTAAGCATGTATGTTCAAAATGGTGGCTGGGAAGAAGGCCTTAAGCTGTTTATTTCAATGAGAAGGAAAGGAATTGAACCAGATTGGATCACCTTCACAACTTCAATGAGCGCATGTGCGGATTTGGCTATTTTAAAACTCGGGATGCAAGTTGTATCTCAAGTTGAAAAGTTTGGCTTCAGTTCTGATATTGCAGTTTCAAATGCCATCATTACCATGTATTCAAGATGTGGGCAGATCAGAGAGGCACAAAAGGTTTTTAACTCAATACGCGAGAAAAACCTGGTTTCTTGGAACTCTATGATGGCAGGGTACGCTCAAAATGGTTTGGGTAGGAAAGCAATTGAGACATTTGAGGATATGTTGAAGACAGAGTGCACACCTGATCATATAAGCTATGTTTCTGTTTTATGTGGTTGCAGTCACATGGGACTAGTGGAAGAAGGGAAACATTATTTTAACTCCATGGTAAAAGATTTCGGCCTTTCTCCGGCAACTGAGCATTTTGCTTGTATGGTAGATCTGCTTGGACGAGCTGGATTACTTGATCAGGCCAACAATTTGATAGAAGGAATGCCTTTTAAGCCAAATGCTACTGTCTGGGGGGCTCTGCTAGGTGCGTGTCGGATCCATCACAACTCAAGACTAGCAGAAATTGCAGTCAAGAATTTAATGGAGTTGAACGCTGAAGACTCCGGAGGTTATGTTCTTCTAGCAAATATATACACTGATTCTGGGGAGCTAGAAGGTCTTGCCAATGTGAGAAAGGCAATGAAAGAGAAAGGAATTAGGAAGAGCCCAGGTTGTAGCTGGATAGAGGTTGATAACAGGGTGCATGTATTCACAGTAGACGACACCAGTCATCCACAGGTAAAGGAAATTTACATGAAATTGGAAGAGATGATGAAGAAGATTGAAGACACAGGAAGATATATTTGTGCCGCTGATGGTCATCGGAGCCGGAAGTGCCACAGTGAAAAGCTTGCTTTTGCCTTTGGCCTAATTAGCTTGCCACCTTGGATGCCGATTTGTGTGATGAAAAATCTTCGTGTTTGTGATGATTGTCACTTGGCAATAAAGTTAATGTCTTCTGTCACCTCAAGGGAACTTATTATGCGTGATGGACATCGGTTTCATCATTTCAAGGAAGGGTTTTGCTCTTGTGGAGACTACTGGTAGAAGGTAATTTGTCATATACAATCTAAATTTAGTTCCTTTCTTGTCCCTTCTGCCTGAACATGGTTCTCTCTTCGAAGTAGATAATAATCATTGTTTGATACAATACAAGTATCTGAATTGGGTTGTTTATAATGTCATTCCTATATTTTATAGGGTTTTTTGTGCAAGGCCACAAGAAAAGTAATAACTGTCTTGTTATCCTATTTTGCCTATATATATGAAAGAGAGAGATCCAACAATCCATGTTGCTGATAATTCTTTATAGAATGTGTGCTTCTTCGACAAAGTAACAGATGAATTTATCACTAAAAAAGAGTAACAAATAAATTGATTTCTTTAGTTTGTACAACGCAGAGAGAAATGAGCAAGGGGTATCCGAATCTTTAGGATGGCTATTGTTGAAGATAATTAAATTGCTTGCTTTGATTGTCTGAATAATGCCCTATCGGGGTTTGTTATTTCTAGAATGTTGAAATTATTGTTACATTTAATTGCAATTGTTGTTCCTACGACGCTGAAGCTTTTTTTCCCCCTTTGTGAAGCTTAATTTCTTAGAACATATTAATTGGCTGAGTAATTAAAATATATAGGTCAAACAAGTAGATTGGGAAATGTGAGCTCTACGGTATACATCGACTTATTTAACCTTAAAATGCAAAGGATACAATATGTCTATTTTTATTTGTATAGACAACATTCAAAGGAAATGAATGAAATTGTTAAAGGATATATATATATATATATATATATATATATATATATATATATATATATATATCTATCTATCTATCGATTACAATAAATTGGATCAGATTTTGCGGTTTTTTCTTCTGCAGTACCTCGACGTGACGTGAGCATGAAAGGAGTTCAAGAATCCGTTTTCTTATATATATATATATATATATATATATATATATATATTTATAAGAAAAAGTTTTAGAAGGGTTCGACACCAGTCCCCTACTAAAACCAGGGCACGGCTCCGGGCTCTATGAGCACTTACTGGGGACTTATGAGATCACCTACCAAAGGAGTTCCAGCGACGGCAGAGCCCACGACCCATAGGTCTAGTCTTGAATCCCTTACCATCTGTGTCAACTCTCATTGGCTGTTAAAGGATAATTTCATACTTGATTTTTGAACAAAAAAGGTGTATGTGATTTAACTGTTGAAAAAATATTCAAAAGTCTTACGATTGAAATAAATCGCGTATTGTTCGTGTATTTATTTGATGTTTGATGTTAAGCTAACGTCTTCTAGCTCAATAAAGACGCTGGTAAGGCGGCTGACAAAAACTATACGGTAATGTATTGGTCCCAAAAAAAAGTAACTGTAATTGAAAAAGATGAGATCCCAATGAATTGGGAAAACGAGTACATAGATATTCTCTTTATTTTGTTATTTATGAATATGCGTATACATTAGATTTGTTGAAAATCACATTTTACAGTGTGGCTTTCAACTTTGAGTTCAATACACCTAAAAGAAATAAATTCATTCAAATACTAAATTTAACAGTGTGAAATTTATTTGGGTACATTTTGAAGGTGTTAAAAAATTCACAAATGTGTAAAATAGGAGCAAAAATAATAACACCGTTAAATATGAGTTAACACCGTTGCATATATATAAACAAAAAGAGTGTGGACCTCAATAGAAAAAGTAACAGTGTTAAAGTAAATTTAACAATGTTAAAAAAATTTTCTCTTATTTTAAATATTCATCATGAATATTTTTGCACATCAAAATATATTTTTGCCAAAAATTAAACATACTAAAATATAAGCATATTAAATATTTTATTTCCTTCCTCCATCTTTCTCAAACCAAATTGGTAACTGTTGCGGCTGGGTCCGTCCCTGGAGTAGTAGCTTCTCCCTCCGTCCCTGGATTAGTAGATTCTCCCTCCTTTTCGAAGAAGAAATGGTAGAAGAGGAATGTGAGAAGCAAGAGAAGTGAAGAGAGTTCGAAAAAATGGTAGAAGAGGAATGTGAGAAGCAAGAGAAGTGAAGAGAGATTGATGATGAAGCACCACAGGGGAGAGACGAGTAGCAGCAGGAGCAGTTCGCAAGCTAAACTCCCGCAAATATGACAAACCCAAATCATCATTGCATTGATTTGATGATTTGATCTCAAAACAAAGAGCGCCATGACGTAGAGAGCTATTGCTATCAGAAACAATAGCATCAGAGCAGGGTGGTCGTTGAAGGGATTGGTGTTCAATGCTTCGTACTTGAGTTCCACCAAAGCAAGCAGCAATCCGGTTAGATATGCGTATATGGTGTGGATTGAAGAAGCAGAGTCCACATGCAAAAGTATCCTTTCATAAACAAGACACAAAAAGATCAGTGATAAGAATATATATATAGTAAGAAGAGAGATCTGATAGAGAAGGCAACCTAAACATGAAGTTCCGCAGGAAAGAAATTAAAACCCCCATCTGTTTCTGTTTTCGAGGGCATTGCAGCAATTTTATTTTTGAGAAGGTGATCAGAGACGGTGGGATCGAAGGTATATATAATGGTGTCGCGGACCTACCATAAGTTGCTTTTTTTTGTGTGATTGTTGCTTTTGAGATGATGCTTTTTCTTTGTCTTTTTTTGTGAGACTGTTTCACATATTAACCTGATTCCTGATTGAACTGATTAAGCTGATTCCTGATTGAACCTGGTTGCCGCTTTTGAGATGTCTTTTTTTGTGCGAGACTGTTTCACATATTAACCTGCTTCCTGATTGAAGCTGGTGACCTGATTCCTGATTTTTGAGATGATGCTTTTTGTTTCAAATATTAACCTAATTCCTATGTGACTGTTTCAGAGTTATCTATATTATAACTCAACGCGATATATTGTTTAACTTCTGTGTTGAGAGACTAAATCCTTGTAATACGTCTTTCGTTTCTCTACCTAGTTGATGTAGGACTTCACAACTTACATTTTATTTTTTAGCGGGTGACATTTATTTTTGTGCACTCATTGACATTGGATCAAACTAAAATTTGGTCATTAATTTCAAAATATATAGTTTGTCCTTCTCAGTATTAGGATCATCGTTTGGAAGCTTGGTATAAGTGAAATTGTGTTCGTGATGAGAGACTTTTTTTTTTTTTATAGATATTTTCAGCTTTTTTAATCTCTATTGTAAGTTTATAGTTTTAGTTGTTTGGCTAAATGATTGCACATATGTGTATATCTGGTATCATATATTGAATCATATTATTATTAGCCTAGACGACCCGTGGTTTTCACCTTTTAATTGAGGGATTTTTACGTTAATAATTCTATTATCTCTTGTGCCATTTAATTTTTGTTATACATTTGTTTATTAGTTTACTCATACACTATTGTAAGTGATAGGAAGTTGTTGCCCCATTGATTAAGTTAGACCTGGGAGACTATCACATAAATGGTATCAAAGTTAGACTCAATGGTAATCATTGTATCAAAAATATCAAAGTTACTTAATATGCCAGTACTTTTTATATATAAAAATTTATCAAACCATTCTCATCAATAAGATTTTTAATTGGGATTTTTCCTCAATTTTACGGTTCATTATCAATCCATGACCTTGACAAGAATTTGCAACTCCATGGAGCGCAAAAAAAAAAAAAAGAAAAAAGAAAAAAAAGCAAAATATAATGCAGTGAAAGAATGTGAAATTTGTAAGATAAGTCCAAAGGGTGAATTTTTATATTTTATTTTATTATTCAGTATAAAAATTCAAGCCCTCCCTCTATACCAATCTGGCCGTACTGGACTCAAATGTTGTAAATATCAGGCGTGTTGAAGAAAAAAGTCCATTCATTCTTGTGAAGTAGTGACCCTATTTTAAGTGTGTCTCATGCCCATGCGACCTATAAGTAATATAGGTACTCGTAATTTTGGGTGGCCATCTTAAGAATTTATGTGATAGTTTTATCGCACTCAATCTCTTCTAAAATTTCAAGTGCTGGATGGGATAATGTTTATTTGGATTTAAACACGTCAATCCATATATAATATATATATGCTGTGAATTTAAATACGCTAAATATTATAATATATTTATGATATTAGATTATATATACTTTTCATCGGTGGAGTAATTTAATTTAATTTTTTTTAAGTTATTGTTCCCAATAAACCAGAGAAGGTGATTACCATGTTTTCCAAAAAAACAAAAAATCAAAGAGAGTTATTAGAGATCAGAGGAGAAGGGATATTAGACTTATTATATATATATATATATATATATATATATATATTATAATTTAATTTTTTTAAATATTAAAAAAAATCAGAGCAGGGGGTGTCAGCCCCTGCTCTGACATTTGCTGCCCGGCAGGTGGGGTTTGATTTTTTTTTTTTTAACAGGTGACGTTGTCACCTATGACGCCACCTAGGTGGTATTCTACGTGGCGACGCCATCTATATGGTGATTTGTGGCACCATCAACTATCTTATTTTGGTAAAATATTTAAACAGTATTCTATTTTAACAATTTTTTTCAAAAAAGACCCCTATTTTAGTAAATTTCCCCCATTCTATGTACTTCAACTGGCTCGGTTGCTCACCCAAAAACGCAAATAGAGATTTTACTCCCCTGAGATTAAACACGCAGTAATTGGGTGAATCTAGCTAATTTTCTATTGTCAGAACCGGTAGTAGAAAACTCGATTAGATATTAATAAAAATATTATTTTAAATATGCTGCATTTTCATGATAAACTTATAGCTCAGACGATACCATATGACGTCTGCTATAAGACTCAGCCAAAACGGCTCCTGAGGGAATTCATCATCAAATTTCAACTGATCATTCTTTGCAGCAGACACCACCAGTTTGGTGCCAAAATGGCTTCTAGGAAAATATTTAATCTTGGTTCTACGAATCTGCTCACACGAAACATTATAATCTTAAATGATATATATTGCCCCTTAAAAACACGATGAAAGAGACACAATGTGAATGAGGAAGTTAGCAAGAGCAAGAGGGGCAAGCCATCTTTACCGTTCTAGATGTTGAAGGAAGAGCTTTGTGATAATCAACTCTGGTAGCAAAGCGTGCGGGAAACTTTGATAAAAATGGAATATCTTGATAATGGAAAACAGTAAAACATAAATGAAGAATGTTAGATAGAACACAGAATCAAACATTTTGCTGGCAATACAGAAGGAATCACCATCTCAGGCTGAACTTTTATCTAGTCAGAACCAACTGAAGGTGTAGAAATCGGCACACTCTTAAGTTGATAGAAATTTACGCAAGCTCAACCTCAAACAAAACTTTTCCGTCCTCAATATCTGTGCATTAATTACAAAGAAGAATGAAAAATAAAATACAGATGGTTTTTTATTTCATTATATATGAACTAGAGAAAATAAACCTTCTGACTAAAAAAAAATTATAAATACTGTATAATGTATACTTTTTCAATGTTAAATTAATCATATTTATTTTGATAATAAATATTTATTCATTTTAAATTTATTATTATATTATCTTAATAAATAATTTAAGTAATAATAATTCTAAAATTTATTAATAAACTTTTGTTCCCACTATTTTTTTAATTAATATGAGAAGTAAAAACCCTACATATTCTAAATTTTGAAGATTTAATCTCAAGTTCAAAATATCTTGAAAATACCATTAATCAAATGAAAAAAGTTTGATTACCTTCCTTACTTATTTACATCATGATTAGTATCAGAAGACTCATCAAGAAGCGAAAGATAAAGTGGTCATGTTTCTCTCATCTTCATTTTTTCATCATCTCTTACAATCTCTAAATCTAAATCATGTGTCCCTGAGCTATGCTGCCAATGAATATCTCAATATGCAAAGAAAGAGCATGACATATCTTTATCAAAGTACTCTCATCGACCACGATTAATGAGAAAAATCCTTTTTAATCTTTATCAATAGCTTTCAAGGATAAGTGAAAATAAAAAATTATAACTTGCTACCATTTTCTTTCCCATGCGAATTATCTCGAACAGATAGAGTAAAATATTTGAGAAATAACATTTTAGACCGTAAAAAACTTTAGGTAGATATGTTTCCACGGGAAACCAAACAAATGAAATGCTATGTTAAAGTAGTCTATATTAAAACAGACAAAT